>CM053793.1:679888262-681240762 GCA_028749045.1 Cupressus sempervirens | reverse complement strand
ATGAAGTTCAATCAATAAAGAGCCTTGTTGTAGGGTTGTGGAAAGGCGAAGATTGATGCTAAGTGCATTTATCTTATTCTTTCTAAGCTTCATGGAAACTTCCAGATTTTTGTTTCTACCTTCTATTTCACCAAAAATGCTTTGGGCAATAGATTTTCCATGCCATCATTTGAGGTTTTTTGTGATCGTTTGACTTGACAGAAAGCTAAGCTCTCTTAGTTGGATTCTCTTATAGGCTTATAGACTTATGCATTGGTAGCTCAACCATTTTTAGGGACGAAGAGAAGACTCAAAAATCTCATTCTACAAAGTCTCAGATTGATTCTAGCACTCACAATTCATCAGGGCCACCTCCTCCTAAGGGGTTAAATCAAATCTAGAAAGATCGAAGTGTTCTTATTGTAATAAGCCTAATCATGATAAGTCACATTGCTATAAGAAGAAGTTAGATGGATATGCCAAATAGGTTTCATATTTGATAACTCTCATTTACAAGAACAACATTGATATTCCTTCTACTTCTCAAAAATATTCTTCTTCATCATCTTTTCAGTCTAACGATAAAGATATAGGAAAGGGTCATGCACTATGTACAACTAATAATCCTCATTCTTCTAGATGGTTACTGATTTAGGTGCTCCACACCATATGACATCTTCTCAATATTTGTTCTCTTCTTTTGAGGCTTCTCCTACTCCACACATTTTGATGGGGAGCAACACTGTAATGACTGTATATGGGAAAGGTTCTATTGATATTGATGATGGTACATTTCATGATGTAATTTTTTTTCCATCTTTTTCCTTTAACCTTCTCTCTATTTATCAAATTACACACAATGAGATAGGGAAGACAGTTGAGTTTACATAGGATTTAATACACATCAAAGATAGTGAGACATGTAATATTATTGCTATAGGGACTATTGATCATGCTTCCCACCTATATTCCTTCTCACATTTTGCTCCACCATTTCTACTATCAGAGACTCCGTCTCTTTTTTCACGAGAGTCTACTGAGGTGAAGTCAAGCCACTTGAACTTATGTGTTGTTCCCAAGACCAGTGTTGTGACTTCTACACCTCCACCTCCTATTTAGATTCCATCTCTTGCACAAGATTACTCTTCATCATTGCCTACTATTGTAACTCAAGTCATTGAGCCACCTAGTGTAGTTGTTGAGGATATATCAAAGGAAAAACATCTTCTCTTAGATGGTAGATTCAACACACCTATTATCCCACCTCCATTAGAGATTCCATTTATGGATTCTTATGCTTTCTCCTTTGAGCATCAACTAGGACTTCCAATTGCACCTTACATTTATTTTATCATCCTTGTCCACTACCTTTGTTTCCTTCAAATTGGAGTCACATTGGTATGTTCATCAACACAAGAGTTCTGCCATTTTGGGGGGGGGGGGGGGGAGGTAGCTATGGAGTCTCAAGATTCTATCATGAAGGCTTTGATTGTACTTATGGTCTTAAGAGATTCTCTTGAGATGTTTCATTTGTGCATCTTTTTTTTAATGTCTTTTTGGAGTAGAGTTTTTCCCACTGGGTTTTCTCTATTTCTCCATTTCATAGAGATTTGTTTGTAATTGGGCACCTCGTTAGGCCTTGTTTCCAGGACCCAAGTTTTCTTTCAACATTGTAGTTTCCATGCACTGTTTGTAGCTACATTGTTGCTTATCTTAAGGGGGGGGAGGGGGTTAGATAAAAAGGTTAATTTAATTTAATTTATTAAATGATCTTTTCCCCCTTCTTAAGATTTCACTTTATGCACTTTTGCATTCACATTTAATAATTAATTAATAATTATTAAGTAGCATTTACCCTTTAGGTTACCCTTTTTTGGGTTTCGATATCCTTCTATAAGGATTATTCGTTTGTAATTATCTCTCATCTTTTTAATTTTTGAGAATACAATTTGCATATTTTTAGAGCAAAACTCTTGCCTCCTCTTGTCTTTTTCTTCTCTATGATAGGTTTTTACATGTAGGTATTCTTTAGGCTTTGAGGATTTGTATTGCTCAAATCCTTCATTGAGCTCCCGAAAAAATAATGATGACCCTTCAAAAGTGTCTTGAAAGAGAGTGACAATTCCTGGGGGTAGAAAAGGCTTCTTTTACCAAAATTAAAAAATCTACCCCCATGATGAGGAGACAAGAGTGGATGAAATCTGCTCATCAAATCTTCCATCATGAGTGGTGGTAGGTGAGAGTGTTGAGAGCCGTCTTAGAGGATTTTTGGAGAAAATGGTATGCTAATTCCCACTTTCCAATTTTGGAAACCACCAGTGAAGTTAGTAGAATTTAGGATTCTTGAGATTATATCTAAGGCAATGAAGAGGGATTGAAAAGGAAGGAGAAAAATCTTAGGTAGGAAGAAGTGAAAGCCATCCATTGTGTAAGACAAGATGTGAGGTTAGTACCCCTATCGTGTATACTTCATGTTTAAAGTAATTTGATGTAAAAATGATTCTTGTGTTATGTTATATATTTATGTGTAGTGTTGCAATTTTGTGTGTTGTGGATGTGTCTTGTGATGTTCTTATATTGTATAGTATTTATGGTGTTCATGTAAGTTTATTGATACATTTCTTTGGTTTTGATAAATGTGTATGTGAGTTCAAGGTGAGCCTCACCCTTGGGAGGGAAGAGAACCTTGTTTGGTGAAGCATATAGGGAATGCATTTGGATGGAGAGTTTCTCTTTGAGATGGAGAGGGACAACATATGGGTGTTATGGGCCCCATATGCCACATTTTACTTGGGTGCCATAAAGGATCTTTCTTGGGGGCTATAAGGGATGTGAATGGAGGTTGACTATATGTAAATTGTATATGACAACCTTGTGAAGGCTTGTGTTGTTTATTTGCAACATGGTTATCCCTATTTGTTCATTTCCACCTTCACCCTTTTCAATGAGTCAATGGTGATCCTATGTGAGTGTTATAATAGTTGTGCATTTGTAAATCTATGGTTCAATGTGTGTGAATGACTATAATTTTTTGTATTTCCCCACCTAGATAAGGTTCTCTAGTTCGGGGGTGGTCTCATGAGAGGCCTATGATTGGGAGGTGAGCCTTCATGGTTAGTATTCTTGATGTATTGTAGGTCTTGTACATTTGAAAGGTTGGGAGAGAGCTGGAAATTCCTTTTTCTATTTAATTGGCTTCATTGTAATCCATGGGAATATGTAAACTATGTTGTAAAGCTTTATTGTAGTTTCCCTCAAGAGGGTTGTAGTATCAATTGTAAATTGTTGCTGTAAATATTTGTTGTAGGAAAGAAGATATTTATTTGAAAGTTGCATTAAATTTCTTAATGGTTAAAACATAACTTATTTTTGTAATTTTCTATATGTATGTATCAAATGAAATGTAATTGCTGACATGATTCTCGTTGAGAAAGGAAAAAAATGTAAACTAGATGATTTACAGGTGCAAGAAAAGGAAACAATATTCATAAGTGTTTATGTATTCATTTTTTATATTAAAATTTTTTACAAATCTTGATCTTATTCAAGCAACAACATGAGACTTACAAGCTTAGTCAAGCTCCTTACAAGAAACCTTACTAGAAACAACAATTGGAAGACCAAGAGTCACAACTTAAAATCTACATTTTACAATGAGACAAATACAACCGATAGAAGACCAAGAGTAACAACTTAGAATTCCACAAAGATGTCCCTCTTGGGATTTGAACTAGAGTCTCCACAATGAGAACTCATTGCTTCAACCAACTAAGCTAAACCCCTTGGACTTTTACATATTCATTTGATAAAATATATTATTTGGAAATTATATTTCTCTTAAAGTGCACGGAAGGAACTTGTTATTCTATTTTTTCATTCTCATGGTGTAGAGGAAAAAGGAAGTTTGTATTTTTCTTAGAGATCAGAACTACTTGAAATTTTATTTTATAAAAACTACACATAGTATTAGATAAGATAGTTTTGTGCAAAAGAGAAGAAATCAAAGTACATTCGGTAGCTACTATGTAAATAACACAAAATTATCATGTGCAAACTACAAATGATTTAGCTACGAATGCATAATTCTTGGTTTTGAAAAACAAATTGTCATGTTATTATTGACTAGTATTTTTGGGGTGTGACATTGGGTATCAGAGCACTAGGTTGTAAAACTGGGCATTATTAGGCTAATAGTGGGTTAGTTGTAGATTTAAATGGTCCATGTATAGTTGAATGGAATAAAACCTATGCTAGATTAATGCTCAAACTATAAAAATCCAGATTCGGATTTAAAGAGTATAATTTTATGAAAGAAAATCAAGAAGTAGGCTGCTAGTTACTTCTCAATATGTTATAAAAAACTTTATCACTATTTTTCGAGCATGTAGGATGTTTATTAGTTCATAAATCAAAATAGGTTAGGTGGAATCTATTTTACTATGTATGTTGGAATAATATTGAAAGAAAAACACTATTACTTTATAAGCCAGTTGGATAAATGTTTTGTTTAGGTATTAACCAGTAGGTTGTTGCATCAAAATGATGAAGCATAAAAGATTTAGTAAAAAAAATTAGAGAACTACATATTTTTTATTTATTTTAAGTGATAAACATTGATGCATATATATATATATATATATATATATATATATATATATATATATATATATATATATATATATATAGTAAGAAAGAGGAAATAGAATCATGTGCAAAATCTTGGTTCCAAAAAGAAAATACAGGTTTTGCTGAAATAGTAAAGACCAGATTTGAAAGAACAAGTTATGTGATCATTCCCTATTGTTAACTCAAAGAAAAGAACAATGGATTTATGACTATAGTAGATTTTACCCTTGTTTAAGTCAACATTAGTTTATAAAAGAAAACTTGTTGCATGCTATCCTTGAACTCACTCAAAAGTTTTAAAACGTACAAGTCCTAGGTGTATATTTACATGTATTTGAGTATACATTAAAGAAATAATAGAGAATGTAGAGAACCTTCTATTATTTTTTGTAAATTATATAACATTTATATAACTTGGAATATATAAGAAAATCGACAACTATCCATTTAATGCATATCTTTATTATAATATATTTATTATTATACATACACATTTAAATATGCATAGAATAATAAATGTATTATAAAATAAATATAATAAAAAACTACATTATATATATATATATATATATATATATATATATATATATATATATATAAGAATGTGGGTAAAAGTACAAACATGTGTCACCCTTTTATAAATGAAAAGGCTAACATCAAAAATGTGTTAAACTTCAACAATGTAAAAGTCTTATTTCTGTTTTGAATTTTAAGTTGGTGTAAACTGATGAAATGTGTATAAAAGGATAAATTTTATGTATGTTATTTTTTTAAAATTTAAGATAATAAAAATAGTATGTTTTTATATTTTTCAATGACCTTTTTTACAGTGTTAAAAATCAAGCAAATTAGGGGTTATAGTTCCCACCAAAGAAATAATTGCAAATAAATGTATTTTCATCTAAATTTGAACTATGTTGTTGGTGACATGTGTACCTAGAACTATCAAAAATAAATTTTGAAAAATATTGTATATTTTGTTTGTTATAGCTATTTAAAGTTGAACTTTTCATAATTTAACGGTTTTTCATTCCCACCATCTTTTCCCTAGTAAATCTATGTTAACAATTACAAATGCTATATATTATTGAAGAAGACTCTCTCCTCTAGAAAAACTAACCATTAAATTTTTTTTTTGTTATCATCTACTAATTTTTTATATTTTTTCAGATGTGCATCATTGTCAATGTTGAAATACCTACTTGCATTATTTTAAAATTATTGTAATTGATATTGGGTCACTTATAATAAAAAAATTATATTGGCATAATTCTGACTACATTGGATGACACCTAGACAATTCTGGTTGGATCTAATCTGGCCATACTAGATCCGGTCAGATCCGATCCAGTCGGATCAGTACAACACAAAAATTGCTTGCGTAAGGTCACATGCACGAATGCATTTGAAATGTACTATTTTATTTTTTTTATTAATTCAATAAAATAGGTTCTTTTATTTTAAAGGTAAAGTTTTATTTTTAAATTGTTAAATTTAATTCAATAAACTTTAAACAATAAAATAGGTTTTCTATTTGAAATGTAATGTTTTATTTTTTTAAATATTATATTTAATTCAATAAAATATATTATTTTTATTTTTATTTTAAAAGTAAAGTTTTATTTTTAAATTGTTATATTTAATTCAATAAAGTTTAAACAATAAAATAATTTTCTGTTTGAAATGTAATGTTTTATTTTTTTAATCGTTATATTTAATTCAATAAAATGTGCTTTTTTATTTTAAAGGTAAAGTTTTATTTTTCAAATTGTTATATTTAATTCAATAGAATAGGTTTTTTATTTTAAAGATAAAGTTTTATTTTTAAAATTATTATATTTAATTCATAATTGCATTTGTAATAGTAAAAAAGTAAAGTTTTAAATGAAATTTTATTGAAGACATATTTAGAAATTAGATTTTTAAAGTTATTTTTGTATTGAAATTGGTTAATTAAATTTATTATTTATTTAAAAATTAATTAATTAATTTGATTTAAATAAATTATTAGAATGAATTTAGGTGTTTTAAAATATTATGAAAACTATTAAAATTATTAAATAGTTACATTATTTAATTTATTTAATATATTTAATAAATTGTTTAATCTAAATTTAGCAATGCTTTAATGCAACTACTTTTCTTAAGATTTTGTAGTGTTAAAAATAGTCAAATGTAATAAACTTCTAATGTTGAAAGCTTTTTCTAAATTGTCTATGATCTACCAGTATTTATGTAATTGAATTTGGAAGTCTTTTGTATTTAGGTAATATCAAGCTCTCTATTCAGGTTTTTGTGCAATGGGGAATAAAGCGAAAAGAGCAAAAGGATATGATCAAGTCAGAGATGATGAAAAGAAAGGATGGACAAAACATAATATAGAGCCACCAATTGAAGATCCATTGATTGAAGTTGAAGAAGATCCTATTGAAGTTCCAAGAAGTAGTAGGGCATTTGGAAAATATGGTTTACGGTTGGAAAATTTGATGGAGATGGACGAAGACTCTCTTTTAAGAGAAATTGAATCATCTGAACACATGATGCCTGAAAGTAAAATTAAGCTACATATAAAAAATATATGGGAGGAATTTTTTGAAAATAAACCTCTGATTGGTAAAGCACAAATATTTTTCAGATTATTTACGAAAAGAGAAATGAGTCTTGTCCTAGAGTTGTTAGGTGTGAAAAATAAGAAAAGCTTATGAGATAATGTGAAGGCAACAATAGTTTAGAATTTGAGAGATGCATTAAATGCTATTGATAACAGAAGTGGAGTAGTTGATTTAAGTGTTGCATGCAGAGCATTGATGACTATGATTACAAAAAAAGACTTGTCACCAAAAAATAAGTTCGAGCAATTTTTGAAATGCTCAATCTATCTAGAAGAACTATTCAAAGATACATAAAAAGGAGAAATTTTCTTGATGCAAACATTGAAAAGAACTGGGTTAATATTTGTCGACTTCCTCGAAAGGATAGAATTTTTGAAGATGTTAGAAGATAGGTTTTTGAATATTGGACCAGTTAGTCACATGTTTCTTCCAATAGAAGAGACACTATACAGATCAAAGATGAAGAGATAGGTGTGAAAATAGCACATCCAAAACACTTTGTAAACATAACACAACGTGAATTATTTGAAGCTTTCAAAAAATAATTTTCAAATATGAAAATTGGACAAAGAATGTTTGAGAGGTTACACCCATGTTTTTTATGCATAAATAAGGCACATGAAACTTGTATTTTGTCAAAATCATGTTGAGTTTCATATTTATTTGCAATCTTTTAGAAAAGCTATGGAAACACTTAAGCCAGATGTGATAATTCCTAAAAGCACAACACAATTTGTCAAGTCTTTGTTAAGTGATAATGCTGAAGAGTCAGGTGAATTTAATATAGAATGTATAAAAAATGCATTCACAAATTGTGGAGAGTTGCAAAAATTTCCATATGAAATGGACAATATTGATGTTTCAACACTAGTTGTGTAGAATAGATTTGAGTATGAGATATATCAAACAAGGAATAGAGAAGAATAAAAAAAATTAGCTTTGAAGGAGAGCAATTTTCCATATAATGAGTTTACGAATAAATTCAAAACTATGATTTATCAACACATGCAACATTGTCATGGTGCATGATGGCAAGTCAAACAATTTCGAGATTCAAAAAATTGTTTTCCACTAGGATGTAATCTATCAATTGTAGACTTCTCTGAAAACTATAATTTTTCTCCTCAATTTGAAATTCAAGCTAAATATTATCACTCAGATCAAATTACAATTTTTGTGCAAGCTTCTTATAGACATGCACAACTTGAGGTGGATGGGGTAGAAAGTATCGATTGAGATTGTAGTGCCTGCCCCTAGTTCACATTTTGTTATCGTTGTTGAACTCTTTTAGAACTAGTTTTATGTTGTTGGTTAGCAGCATTCTTTTGAGATTATCAGATATTGTGCTATGGATTCAGTTTATTGTGTGATGAGATTACTTAGATTCTACATTTCATGTATGTATGATGATTATTTTTAGTGTTCACAATTATTGATGATGATTATTACATTGCTTTCAATTATTAATGATGATTAGTAAGATGATTTATTATCATATGTGCTTTCTTATGGATACTTACCCCATACTTGCATGTGTATGGTGTGCGTGTTTCCCTTGCATGTTTTCTTTTGTATGGCGTGTCTGATGTGGTTAAGGAAGGGAGTCATAGTCACCTGCTAGTCGAGATCTACACGATGCACCACTCCCTACCATTGTCTATTTAGTTTAGTATATATTGTGTTTGTACATGCATGGTTTTTATGCAGGTTGCAGGTACTGGGTATCGACTTCCCTGAATTGCCAGGATGAGCATACCCTATCACATTATCTCAATGATAAGAGAGGGGAGATAAATTCTCAAGTCCAAATCCCAACCCTTTGAGCCATTTGTCCTAATTGGAAAATTAGGACAAGTATCTGAGTTGAATACCCACTGAATGTGTCGGATGACATATTTCATGATTTTTAACCCTTTAGATTTATTTTGTATGATTTGTTCTATGATGACTTTTCATATTTTATCTTGGAGGTCTATGGTGAATTTTCCATTAATTAAGTCTTAATAAATAGATTTAATTAATAAATTATTTATTTGAAAAAATTAATAAAATATCATGATCTTTGATATTTTGATTGTAATTAATTAAATGTGAATTATTGGGGAAAAGGAATTAAATAAAAGAAAACTAGAAATTAAAATCAATAATAATTATAAAATAATAATAAAGTAATATAAAAAAAATAAAATAGTTATAAAAATTAAAATGAAAGTTATAAAATTTAAGTAGAGATTATTTAAAAAGTAATTGGAGTTATAAGCTTGCATGGGAATTAACATGTGTCAACAACACGGGGGTTAGTGCATCAATTAAGCACAAGGTGTCTACAACTCTATGACTCATCAAAAAGGTTGGAAAAGATCCATGCTTAGTTGGTGACATCTTTCAGCGGTTTTAAGAAGCAATCCAAAGGTTTCTTGAGAGCTCTTTATATTTAGGCATTCATAGAAGCTTAGAGAGGGGGTGGAGAGCAATTGGAGCATTGGAGGACTCAAGAACTCTAAAGAAGGGAGCTTGCTCTGTGAGTTTTCTGAGGAAGAGCGAATTAGCATTAGAATCCGGGTAGATTCTTGTAATTTTTCTTATGCTATTTCCACATCATGAATTCTTGTCTTCTTCGTGTCTTCCATATGTCTTCTGAGGAATTTCATATTTTTATTGTATGCATTTTCAATTTGGGCAATTAAATTTATTTGAGAATTTTATATGCATGGATTTAAAAAAAAGAGAAAACGGGTTTGGGTTCGAATTAGAATCAAATTGAAATAGATTTGAAAATGGTTTCAAGATTTATGGCCAAATCCATTAGTGAAATTATTGGATAAATTTAGAGAACAATTACCTTTTAAGAAGAAATTTTTAATTGTTTTGTCGCTACCCCTTGGATAGACCCAAACTCAGTCATTCATAACTTTTTATCGTGATCGAATTTATTTGATTGCTCCGGTCAGAAGTGGTGCAACTTGGCCCTCTCCAACATATTTCAATTTCAGCTCGATCCAACAGTTCATTAGGGAGATATGGCCGTCGTACTGAGACTATTTTATTCAAGGATAGATATTTCTCCATTTCCCATAACCAAGAGTTCTTTATGCTTAAACTTCAAAAAAATAATATATCAAAGCATGGAATGAATTAAAGATATTATTGAAATCTTCTCTTATTAGAATCTTATTAATATGCATTAGTTTTATATAGATTATTATCTAATCTAATTAAATCAAATTTAATTAAAATTAATTAATAGTAGAAGAAGTGTAATTAATTATTAGTCAATCTAAGTAAATGGATGAGAGAAAATTAAAAGAAAAGAGATTTTAATATAGTTTATATAGTGGACTTTTTATAATGTATATTGAATACTATTTAATATATATTAAACAATTTTAGTGTTGTTTAATGAAGATGATAATGTTAAGAATTTGGAGAGTATTCATGTTAAAATCTACAATGAGTCTTATTGGTTTGTGATAGGGATCTCTTTCAAACAACGTTTATATAGACAAAATATTATTAGAACAATTAGAAAATGAAGTCTAATGGTTGATTTTAATATTGATTAAATAATTGTGAGATGATAATTTATATTATGTTGATTTAAATTTAGAAACTCTGAATGATATTGGATTAAGACTGAATTATTATGCTATTGGTTAATACTTTTGAATACCTTAATGGAGTTAAGAGTTAGCCAAATATTAACTAATGAGTTTATGGAAGGATTCTATAGATCGAGTATGTATACTTTGAGGAGTTTATTATTTATTAATATTTGTAAGGACTAGCAAACTATTAATAAATAATGGTTTAAATAGATATCAACAAATTTGATTAGAGTTAATCTAGTGGAGATTATTTATTAATTGAAGTTTGGTAAAAGATAATAATTTTTGGAGTTGGATTATAATTGATTTTTAATCAATTGATATTCATTGAGTTGATATTATAAATATGATATTAATAATTAAGTTGTGCGATAGAATCTTATTTGAAAAGATTAATGATAATACGAATTTGTTAAGAGAATGTTGGTATTTTTTCAAAGATGACGAATATGGTCATTTAAGATTTTCAATAATTATTATTGAATTATTAATATGATCTTTTGAGTATTGAATTATAGTTGACTTTTATCATACAGAATTATAGTTAGTTATTAGTCAACTGATATTAATTGGAACGTTGCTATGATTATGTAATTATTAATTAAATCAATCAATGAGAGTTAATTAGATTTAATTAACAATTAAGTTAAGTAATGAAAATTTAATTGATATAATTCTTTTAATAAGATTGTAGAAATATTGATATCAAGTTGATAGGTCTTATTCTTATGACTTGAATGATGACCTTAGATATTTAATGGTAAAGACTTAGTAATATTTAATTGAAAACTATTAGAATATGGACCTATGTTAATTGATTGATGTAATTGATCATTTTAATAAAGTTATAATCTCTTATTCGAAGAATGATAATTGGTCCTCTTATAATATAACAAATAATGATCCTAAAAAAGTTGAAAGGTTAATCAATTAGAATATGGATCATGGTTAAATATAAAGGACAATTTAATTAAGGTCAATGATGATCATTTTAGTGAATATTTATCCTTAAGTTATTCTTAGAATGTAATTCTTAATAATGGAAGGGTAATGCTATCGGGGAACAATTGGGTTGACTTGTAGGTCAAATGATGAAACTTAAAACACTTGAAGTATACTTGCAAACAAAAAATTGGAAACCCCTACACATTATTCAACTATGTGAATTTAGTAAACCAAAACATGTGTTTGCATCGTGTATTCTATATGCTTCTTGTTTTGGGTTTTGGGTTGACTAGTGTTGACCAGTCCTAGGTTGTTACTAGAGGCTTGGGGGTTATGAGATGTGATGGCATGTTGATCTTATTTGGTCATGATCTTTATAAGCCCAACCATGGTTATGTGATCGTATGCTCTATGAAATGTTTGTATTTGTTCTTCAGCCTTCATGTGTGAAGCTGAGATGTATATATATCTGAGATGCTTGAGCTAATCATTTTTGAGTCATCAATCAGTTATCCTTGGATTACTTTCTAGTCGCCATGATGGGACTGAAATGTGAATTTATTTCTTGATGATGTCATGTTGTGACATGTTTGACTCAATCATTTTGGAGTCTTCGATCAGTATGATTTTGAGATATTCTTGGTTGCTTGTTGAGAACCATTTATCTTGAGATATATTTTGGTTATTGAGAACCAATCGATACTTATGATTATCAGTGATGCCTTTAGTTTCCAATAGAGAACTGTGTGGTCATGATTTTCTATGGATGCTTTTTTAGATACTCATGAAGATTTGATGATTCTTATCTTGGAGATTTGATTATTCTTATTATGGATATTTGATGCTTTTATGCATATTTGATGATTTTATTATGGATTATCTTTTATGATTTTGAGATTTATGATTCCATGAGCTTAGGGTAGGTAATCTACTTGTAGTGTCGAGAAGTGGCTTGCAATGGGGGCCGGGGCCCTAAGTGGCTGCCAGGGTAACTCATTGTAAGTTTGGTTAATAAGTGATAACATTTACACACTAAATGGGGATTAAATGAACCTAAAAATATAATTGTTTTGATGTTCTCGCCCATGCCTTGAGTGCTTGTACAGGCTAAGATGGGAGTAGTGAGAACGCATGGTTGTGACCGTGCATTCCGTAGTATGCCTTGTTAGTATGAGAGGATACTAGTGGCCGCATGAGATCAGTATGGACCCGTGGAGTTTAGCTAACTGCTAGGGTAACTTGTACGTGATAAATGCGATGACACTTTTCCGCTTGCAGAGTAGGTTTTCTACATGTCTTTGTGTGCCTTTGGGAATTAGATGTCGGTTTTGTGTGATGGAACCTTTGAGTTAGTATACTTTTAGGATTCTTGGACTTATAGAGATTTGTGCTTCGTGAATTGATAACCTATTTGGGACTTGAGATTATCTCCTCAGCATGGTGGGAGTGGACCACTTAGGTTCCACGCGGTCAGGTGGTAGTGTATTTTTCCTCTTATCATTTGAGATCTATTCGAGACATCGTGGCTAGAGTATCCTTGGTTGGTATTTATTTTTCATTATGTTCTTGGAGCATTATGATAGATAATATACCTTATGATGGATGTATTTACTGGTATGTTTCTTATATTGATGATTTTCTTTACTTTGCGTATGTTAGTTGATGATTTATTATGTTTTACTTTGCATGTTAGTAGGATATTTTAGGAGTGGCATTCCTACTATGTTAATACCGATGATCTCTTCGGTGCTTTGGAATGTTACACATGGAGGGATGGCTAGGATCCACGATGGTCTAATGATGCTATTTACGGTTGGGAGGAACCGTGCACTTAGTTATTTATGTTTGTGATATATGGTTATCTTTTGTGATGGATGTTTATATCTTTTGTGATGATGTATCATGTATGATATGTGGTTTCATTTATGTTAATGCATCATGGATTAATATTAGATGATGATGATGTACTTTATTTACTTGGATGTTTATTCTTTTAAGATTTTCATACCCTGTGATATGTACAGTGGATGATTGAGCTAAACTAAAATATAATTACAAAAGGACACTTGTATATTGTTTAAGTACATTGGATGTATCATTGTTATTTCATAAGGATGGGATGTTAGATGAATAGTTAATTTAGATGTGATACAACGTTAAGGGAACTTTAAAGAATGTAGCTTGTTATGTATATATGTTATATTTATTTTCATTTGAATTGTTGCTATTACTTCCGCAAATGTTATGAATGGTTTTATCTTTCATGTTTAAAAAAAAAATTGTTTGGCAAACTTAGTAAAATTCTTTGGATCCCTTGGCGGGGCATTACAGAGATGAATGCATTATCATCAAGGAGGTTTATTTTTCTCTTAGTGATGATAGGGTTCATGATAGGAGCTTCATTGTTTTGGAATGTTCTTTGATGATCTTGCAAATTGTGGGATAAATGCTTCAGAACATTGGATTTGGTTTGATGGTTGTGCTAGTAAGTGTATTTGAAAGTTAAACTTTAAAATTTCATGCACACATTTAATTAATTGAATAATAAATAATATATAGATTTGATTACTCATAAATTTATTTTAATTTTTTTCTAGAGAAATTTAAGTCTGCAAAAGCATTCAATTGACTTGCAACACAACATGAAAGATGGAATATTAAGTTTCTTTGAAACTTCTTCGAAAGTGGTAATGGAAAAGGAGAGGATGATGGAGCAGGAGCATGTGTAAAGCATGCACTTTGCCAACATGAAATTTTAGGTATAATATTGTTATGTACTAATGAAATTTAACATATATGACCATCTTCTAGATAATTCTTTTATATTTTGTTAAAATTGATATAATTTTCTTTCTTATATAGGTGCAAAGATAGACAAAGCAAATCAAGTTGTTGAATGGTGCAAATCTCATTTTTCTCCTTGTGATACAACATATAATAAACATTTTTTTTTGGGAGTGAAAGGTAAGATGTCCATTTTTTTTGAACATGATTACTTTAATATTTTGATTATTGACATAAATACTTGTCAATTTAATGTGTTACATATATTGATCGATCAAATCCTTACAATTGCCAACCCATTGTTGGAATTAAAAGATTGCATTAACTGATGAATATTAGACAACACAAACCTCCAATAATTCAAGTAAGAGAAAAATTATGTTTCTCTAATGTTTGCATTCAAAACAATGCAATGGGTCAATGCGAGAATATTGTGATTGGCTATGTCTCTGAATGGACATCGACAAACATAATCAGAAGTACCCCTTATGAAGAAGATGACAATGACATAGACATTCATAATCCTATGTATTCAGCTGATTATGAATGTGTTTATGATTTAGTTGTTCTAGGTGAGTTTCTACAAACATGTTTCATTTTAATATTAATTTGTCTTCATATTTATTTATTTACAGTTTCCATTATTTTTGTACATTTGTAGGTGACATCTTCGTTGTCAATATGGATCCTCAAAATGTGGAAGGTGTGGATTATTATTTCCTTAGATGAACAAAAGTGAAAATCAAGTTGACTGAACCATGTACAGATGATGATAACCAATCTTATCCAACTGGTTCAGTGGTTATAAAAGGTATAGATTATCCTCTTATGAGATGCATACAACTAATTAGAGAGTGATAGATTAATTGACCACAATGGTGTTCAATTTATTGAATACATGCTTGGCCAAAAAGTTTTGCATTACAACCACTTGGTTTTAGCCACAAAGATTCAGTTGTTAGAGATTATTAAAGATAAAGAGGGTTAGATATTGAGGACTATGAAAAGTTGTTGGAGATTATTAAAGATAAAGAGGGTTCTGACCATATGTATTAGCAACTTCTTGATTGATCTAGATAGGTTGAATGATTCATAAAAATATTTCAAATTCATATATACATTCATTTTTTTTCAATAGTTATACATGTTTTTGTTTTTTCAATATTTATACACTTTTACAAAACACCTAGAAAATGATGTAAGATGTATTTTCATTAATTTATAGAACATGTAAATTTATTATGCATTAACAATTATCTAAAAAATAATGTATTTATTTCTAAATTTACGTGTGCATTTGCTATGTACACTTTTACAATACACCTAGAAAATTATGTAACACATATTTTCATTAATTTATAGAACACAAATTTATTACACATTAACAATTATCTATAAAAAAATGTATTTATTTCTAAATTTACATGTACATTTGTTATACACTTTTACAACACACCTAGAAAATTATGTAACACATATTTTCATCAATTTATACAACACATAAATTTATTACACATTAACAATTATCTAAATAAAAATGTAGGAGATATTTCAAAAATATGTTTCCACATTTACGTAAAACATATTCTATACATGTAAATATCAAATATATCAACTACATATAAACATGGTCACATAACTCATGAAAAAACCATATATGTCAACTATAAATGTAAACGTTCACATAACTCATGAAAATATCAAATATGTGAACTATAAATGTAAATGGTCATATAACTCATCAAAATATCATATATGCCTACTATAAATGCAAATGGTCAGATAACTCATGCTAATATGAAATATGTCAAATATGAGCGTGTTGTAAATGTAAAATGTCCCATGGTTATAAATCTAGAAATGATATCATCGTAAATCAATATCAAACATCATGTATATTACATATATGAATATCAAACATGATCACGTCATGCTCCACAATGTGATCGACTGAGATGAGATCACAAACCATGTGTCCAATATAAGAACAAATGTATCATGAACATGTGTATAAATTCAATTTAAATAATAACATAAGTACAATTAAATTTACCTACGAATGAGGATGAATAGGGTCGACAGTTGTTTGTCCATCTCCACCCTCACAAGCTACAGATGCAGTTTGTATGTAATAGAAGAAACAAATATGTCACAAGTTATACTTTACTAAAGTTTTAAATATAAGATCTGTAGGTCCAATTAAATAGACATGTTTATAAAGTTTTACTTGTGTCTCTTGCTGCATAGGATGCATAGGTTTTTGCAAGTCCCCATATGCCATCGTCATCACAAATATATGCCTACCTATCTCACTCAAGTCTGTATCACTAAAGATCATGTCTTCGATGTCAAGTGTAGGATTTGTGAACATATCTATGAGCAATGAATGTCGTGGTGGGTGAGAACTTGCCTTGGTATGATGGGCTGCATCCTCTTCAACTATGGTCTATGGTGGAGTTGTAGCTGCAACATATATGTCCTCCTACCCCTAAACACCTTGTGCCTCTGACATACCTCTATTGATACTAGTCACATATGATAGCACCACACTAAGTGGTTGTTCGGTCAGCAACTATATAGCTTGATAAGAAGAAAGTAGATTAGTGTAAAAACATGTACTCATAGCCCTCAAGCAGTCTACTGAAGAATCCATAGAGACATCTACTAGAGATGGGATGTCAACCTCATTATACATATCATCACCTAAAGATGATGCAACAATGTGACCATCTGTAGATGCAGATTGTGATCATGTCATGTATCTGTGCACTCGATCAGAAGACATCTCATGCACTAGGGTAGAAATAGAGGCAATACTCTTGTACACATCTCTGCATGTATCATCTACCACTCTATCTCCAGTTTCAACTAACTCGAAACATTTTGGCATCACCAAAAGGATTGGACCAATCAATGCCCATTTATTAACAGGCATAGGAGCATCTGGGTGTCTGAATTTTTCCAAGAACCTGCCCTAACCCTATCCAACATGCCTAGGGATATCAATGTAATCAACCTCATGATGTAGATGAAATTCTACAAACAATTTTTTGTATAAATATAAGGGGAACTCATCCTTTTGGGGCCACATGTGATGTGCAGCCAACCAACGAGGATACATGAAAAGTGCCACCAATGGATTAGTACACATTGTAGCATTGTATCCTCTCACTATTTTCAAAGGTTGATAATGTGGGAACATGTTCTTCACACTCTCCACTAAGACCATCTCATCTATCTCCCCCCATCGCAAACCATCACTAACAGTACGAGGTAGAACACTATAAAAAGTGTGCAAACTAACACTATCATAAGGGTTAAAACCCTCGACAGTACACATCATGCTTGTTGGTGTCCAAATGAAAAAAAAAAGGAACCTGAAAATGTGTCTAGATGAGCTTGTACTAAGCATTTGAAGTTGCAAAAATAAGGATTTGTGACTTGCAGAAAAATTCAGGAATAGAAATACCATTCATCTTCGGGATTCTTTCTACACATAGGGGAAGCATCTCACCTATACCTTTGCCATTGTTTCTTCCAAAGGGGAGGAACACTATTCAACAGTCTTGGATCAACTTCTACATTGGAGTATCTCTCACTAATCAACACTCTACATTTAAGGGGGGGGACTACCTTGTCTTCTTCTTCTTCTCTTTTATGGGGGGGACTTTTTACTCTTATGGGGTTTTGTCCTTCTCATACTTCTCTTTTGTATATACTTGATATATGTCATAATGGGGGGCAGTCTTGATTACTCCATCCATCCATGCATCTAGTTTTTTTCATCTCTCTTTTTAGGGGAGGGTTTTCCCATGAGGTTTCCCTCTTTCTCCACTTTATGAGAGATTGCATTGCTTTTGTAGATGGGTACCTAACATGGCCTAGTATCTAGGACCCATTATGCATTTCATCCTAGGTTTTGTAAACTTAAGTGTATTCTCCTAAGTTGCACTTAATGGGGGGTGTTGGTACAAATAAGTATTTACTTATTACACTTTACTTAAGCTTACTTAGGTCAATGCATTATTTTATTATTTATTAGTTTGACACCTAGGAGTTTGCATACTCTTATGAGTTGTCATGTTGACAACACATAAGTAAGAAACTCTAATTCAACACATGGCATCTACAACACTGGAGTTTGCAAAATTAACTGAGTTGTCATGTAGACAACACAATTTTTTGCACTCTCATTTTAGCACACGGTGTCTACAATATAATTTTATGTGCTGCACCTTTGTAGGCTTATCCTCTCATCATCACACTTACTCCTCTACTTAATGGAGGATAATCCACTCCTGGTGGACATGTGCTTGTTTGTAAGATTTATCAGTATGTTGATTCCTAGGCATTCTAGAAGCATTCCAGAGGCCTTTACATTCAGGTACTCCTAGTGTGTATGTACATGACATGACATTGAATGACAATAAATCAATTTTGGATTTGTTATTCTAATCATACCTTTTTGGTCTATTCTTGTGCTTGTGCTTGAGTTCCTTGATCTTGGGTGATTTTTCCCTAAGGAAAATTCTTACAATGCTAATAAGCTCATCTCTAATTGCAATCACCTTATCCCTATGCTATAGGGTAGGTGAAGCCTATAGGCTCTGATCAATAGTATCAAGTGCACTCTTTAAGCATTGACTAGTATCACTAAATAATGTCTCCCTGTCTTGGGTTCTAGTAGTCGATCTATGGGATGAACCACTACGAGAATGACTATGTACACTAGCCTCTCTAGAATCACTACCCCCTGATGCCATAATGATGAAAGATATAAACAAGAAAAACTAGATAGATGATAATAGAGATCTGCACATGCATACATATACATATATACATAGATTATTATATAAACTAATTAAATCAAAACACACTAAATGAATCTTACTAAACAGATCTATTGTAAAACATATTAAGAAATTTTAACTACATTACATTTTTTTAGTAATAGGTACAAATCAAATTTAGATAACAAGTTTCAGGATTATTGGGTTAGAGAGCGGTTTAGGGTTTAGAGAGATGTGGTTTAGGAGTTAGAGAGCAGCTTAGGGTTTAAAGATATAAGGTTTAGGAGTTAGAGAGTTCTTTTGGGTTGGGATAGATGAGGTTATGATAGAGAGAAATTTGAAGTTAGGGTTTACAAAGATGGGTTTTAGGAGTTAGTGAGTGGTTTACGGTTTAGAGTGATGGAGTTTAGGAGTTAGAGAGCGATTTAGGGTTTAAAGTGATGGGGTTTAGGAGTTATAGAGAGATAGAGGGGAGAGATGAAGTTATGTTAGGGATTATGGGTTAGGGTTGGGATAGATGAGGTTATGAGAGAGAGAGAGAGAGAGAGAGAGAGAGAGAGAGAGAGAGAGAGAGAGAGAGAGAGAGATGGGAGAGATGAAGTTATGTTAGGGATTAAATGGGGTTAGAGAGCAGTTTAGGGTTTAGAGAGATGGGGTTTAGGAGTTAGAGAGTGGTTTAGGGTTTACAAAGATGGGGTTTAGGAGCTAGAGAGAGATAGAGGAGAGAGATGAAGTTATGTTAGGGATTATGGGTTAGGGTTGGCATAGATGAGGTTATGGGAGAGAGAGATATGAAGTTATGTAAGAGAGAGATATAGATGACATGGGAGAGATGAAGTTACATTAGGGATTAAATGGGGTTAGAGTAGTTTAGGGTTTAGAGAGATGGGGTTTAGGAGTTAGAGAGAGATAGAGGGGAGAGATGAAGTTATGTTAGGGATTATGGATTAGGGTTGGGATAGATGAGGTTATGTGAGAGAGAGAAACAGATATGAAGTTATGTAAGAGAGACAGATAGATGAGATGGGAGATATGAAGTTACATTAGGGATTAAATGGGGTTAGAGAGTAGTGTAGGGATTAGAGAGATGGGATTTAGGAGTTAGATAATGGTTTACGGTTTACAAAGATGGGGTTTAGGAGTTAGAGAGAGATAGAGGGGAGAGATGAAGTTATGTTAGGGATTATGGGTTAGGGTTGGGATAGATGAGGTTATGAGAGAGAGAGAGAGAGAGAGAGAGAAATATGAAGTTATGTAAGAGAGAGAGAGAGAGATAGATGAGATGGGAGAGATGAAGTTACGTTAGGGATTTATTGGGTTTAGAGAGCAGTGTACGGTTTAGAGAGATGGGGTTTAGGAGTTAGATAGTGGTTTAGGGATTACAAAGATGGGGTTTAGAAGTTAGAGAGAGAAAGAGGGGAGAGATGAAGTTATGTTAGGGATTATGGGTTAGGGTTGGGATAGATGAGGTTATGAGAGAGAGAGATATGAAGTTATGTAAAAGAAAGAGAGATAGATGAGATGGGAGAGATGAAGTTATGTTAGGGATTAAATGGGGTAGTGTAGGGTTTAGAGAGATGGGGTTTAGGAGTTAGATAGTGGTTTAGGGCTTACAAAGATGGGGTTTAGGAGTTAGAGAGAGATAGAGGGGAGAGATGAAGTTACATTAGGGATTATGGGTGAGGGTTGGGATAGATGAGGTTATGAGAGAGAGAGATATGAAGTTATGTAAGAGAGAGAGAGAGATAGATGAGATGGGAGAGATGAAGTTATGTTAGGGATTAAATGGGGTTAGAGAGTGGTTTAGGGTTTAGAGAGATGGGATTTAGGAGTTAGAGAGTGGTTTAGGGTTTACAAAGATGGGGTTTAGGAGTTACAAAGTAATTTAGTATTTAGAGAGATGGGGCTTAGGGGTTAGAGAGCGATTTAGGGTTTAGAGGGATGGGGTTTAGGAGTTATAGAGTAGTTTAGGGTTTACAAAGATGGAGTTTAGGAGTTAGAGATCGGTTTAGGGTTTAGAGAGTGGGAGAGATGAAGTTATGTTACAAATTATGGGGTTTAGAGAGCAATTTAGAGAGAGAGAGAGAGAGGGGGGGGGGGGGTGTTTAGATTATATGGTTAGAGAGTGGTTTAGGCTTTAGAGAGCAATTTAGGGTTTAGAGAACAGTTTAGGTCAACATATTTGGATTTAAAGTTCAATATAGGAGTTAGAGTCTAATCTAATTCAATGTGAAAGGTTTAGTTCAAATTTGATTAGGTTTAATGTTGTGATTTAATTACATTTAATGTTAATTTTTTCTCCTGCTTAAGGTTCAATGTTAAGGTTTCAATTGGAATTTATTTGTGTTCAGGGTAAGAGGTAAAGTTTGATTTAGTTCAATCTGATGGTTTTAGTTACCAGTTTACAGTTGTTTCTAAACTTTTACCTTTATAACTGTAGTGCCTACCCCTAGTTTACATTTTGTTATTATTGTTGAACTCTTTTAGGCTAGTTTATGCTTAATGATTAGTAGCATTATCTTTCAGATTATCAGATATTGTTTCACACTTGGTTGATTTTATGAGACTACTTGGTACTATTTACTTCATGTATGAATGATTATATCTTGATAATGATTATTATAGTGATTTCAGTTACTTGATGATGATTAGTTAGATGGTTTATTATACATGTTTTCTTATGGATACTTACCCCATAGTGCATGTGTATGGTGTGTATGTATATTTTCTTTATGTATGACATTTCTGATGTGGTTAAGGAAGGGAGTCGTAGTCACCTACTAGTTAGGATCTACATGATGCAACACTTCCTGCCGTTGCCTGTTTAGCTTATAATATGTGTGTTTGTGCATGCATGGTTTTTATGCAAATTGTAGGTATTGGGCATTGACTTCCTTGAATTGCTAGGATGAGTGTATCCTATCGCAAAATCTCAATGGTAAGAGAGGGGAGATAAATTCTTGAGTCCAAATGTCCTAGAAAGTTAGGACAAGTATCTAAGATGATTACCCTTCTGAATGCGTCGTATGACATAAATTCATGATTATAACCCTTGAGTTTGATCTTGTATGTGGCATTTTATGATGGGTTTTCCTATTTCGTCTTTTAGGTCTTTGGTAAGTTTTCTATTAATTAAGTCAAATTAAATGATTTAATTTAATGGAAAATTATTATGATTTTTTTAATATTTAATTATATTTAATTAATTGGTAAATTAATTAAATAAAAAGAATTAAATTTAACAAGAAAATTATAGTTCTAATTTAAGAGCGTAATAATATTTATTTAATTTAATAATAATATATTTAGGAGATCATTTTTAAATAAATGCTAAATATTATTATTACCTAATTTAATAAATGTTATAAACATTTCAAAAAATTAGTAAGAGAGAATAAGCAATTATTTAATAAAAAGGTTATTTTAATTAAATTGCATAAAGTTTATGCATGAGATTAAAATATAATAATATTAATTAAAAAGTGAAAGTGAAACTAAATTATTAAAGATAATTAAAATTTCATAAAGTATGCATGAAGTTTCGAAAAAGATGTTAGAGAGTTGAAAGTTGTGATCAAGGAGTTCCCCTGGGTGATCGCACAATCAGTGCCCCGAATTTAGGAGAGAACTCCTTATCAGCATTTGAGGATCCATTTTCTAGGGACTGAGAATTTTGGAAAAGGAATTTTCAGGGAGAAGGTTTTGAGAGAAAAGATTTCTCTCACAATCTTCTACGTGTTTGGGAATTTAGCATCAGAACCAAGTAGATTCTTGTGTTTTGGTCACCTAGTCAATTACATTATTTTTGTCTTCTTCGTGACTGTGAATTGTTTGTCTAAATTTCATTGTGATGAATCTTTCAATATTATATTTTGGATTTGTTGGTATGCATGTGGGTTTCTTTTGTATATGTATGGATTAAAATATCATTAGAACCCTCTTTCAGTAGATTTTAAAATTGGAAATTAAACTGAGATGGGTTTTGAAAGAATGGAAATTTTAAATTAAACAAATTGATTAATTAGTCATATTTTTCGTATTAGGGTATTGATACAAATTCTGTATATATATAACAAAAATTTTTTGGAAGGGGGGGATTTTTTTTAAATTTTTTAAAAAATGATTTCATATTATATATATATATATATATATATATATATATATATATATATATATATATATATATATATATATATATATATATATAAATTTTAAAAAAGGGGAGGCGGGTTTTACACCCCCCCACCTTTTTGTGGCCATTAAAGCTAGTGTACCGTAGGTGGTATTGCGGCCGTAGGGGTTAAAGGCCAACGAGCCTTTTAAAAATAAATGGTTTAGTTATGTTTTTAATTTTTTAAATAAAATTTCATTATTATTAATTAATAATTTTTATTAGTAAGTTTTTATTAATTATTAATTAAATTATTAATGAATTTTTAAATATAATTAAATATAGTCAATTTTAATTAATGAATTTATTAATAGCTTCGTTAATTATTATTAATTAATAAGATATTAATATATTTGTTTATTTTCATAATTATTAATTAATTTAATTAAAATTAGTTTAATTAATGATGAATATTGTTTGAATGAAGATATAGATTTATTATTATTATTATTATTATTATTAATATTGATTTTAATAAAGTTGTAATTATTTTATTTAAAAATCAATGATTATTATTTTAATAATTTAATAAATAATTACCCTTAATTTTTTTTTGAATAATCGACTTGTAATCGAATAAGGGTAATTGTGCACTTTATTCAAATATAAGCAATGGGTTAATGTATAAGGGTAAACTGTGAATCTTATATACTTGAAACATATATTAAAACGAAAACTTGACCTTACTGTTAACTCATTTATGTGTTTTCAAATCAAACCAAACTATGAGACTACTCTATTATCTGTGTGTTGTCTATGTTTTGGGTTGGGTTGACTAGAGTGTTGACCAGTTATAGGACGTCTACTAGAGGCTTGGGAGTTCTATGTTTGTGTTATTATGATAATTTGAATTTGATCTTTTAAAACTCAACCATGGTAATGTGTCTGGTATGCTCTATGATGAGTTTGAATTTATTGTTCGTTATTGCTTTCTAGTGTTCTTGTGTGAAGCTGAGGTGAATGTTATGATATATTTGACTTAACCTTTTTTGAGTCTTGGATCAATATTTTTTGGGATGTTTTCTAGTTTCTTGTAAAGAACTGGTGGGTTATTGTGAATTATCTTTTGATGCTTTCTAGTCACTTGTATAGGATTGAGGTGATATAATATGATTCTTTGATTTGTGATTTCATGAGCTTAGGGTAGGTTATCTATATGTAATGTCGAGAAGTGGCTTGCAATGGAGGTCAGGGCCCAAAGTGGCTACTAGTGTAATGCCCCGATAAGAGATCCAAAGAATTAACCGAAAGTTTCATCAAGTTTGGTAGCATTTTTTTTTAACAATGAAAGTAAATCCATCTACATCATTCACATGATAGCGGAAGCAATAGCAACAATTCAAATGAAAGTAAACATGACATACATAATAGGTTACATTCTTGAAGAATCCCTTAATGTTGAATTACATCTATTTAACTATTAATGAATCCATCTTATACTACATCCACATGAAATAATAATGAAAAGTCCAATGTTCATAAATTACATTTTCGATTGCTCAATCATCCACTGTACATGCCATAGGGTATGAAAAGCTTAAAAGAATATAAATGTGTGAAATAAAGTACATCATCATACTAACTCTAATCCATGATGCAATAACATAAATGAAACCACAAATCATACATGATGCATCATCATAGAAGATAACCATAAATTACAAACATAACTAACTAAGTGCACGGTTCCTCCCAACTATAAATAGCATCATTAGACCATTGTGGATCCTAGCCATCCCTCCGTGTGTAACATCCCAAATCATCGAAGAGATCATCGGTATTATCATAGTAGGAATGTCACACCTAAATCATACTACATCAGATGCAGAAAGTAACCTAACATGCAAAATAAAGCACAAGATAACATCATCTAACATATGCAAATCATCAATGTGAGGATACATGTTCACCATCATAATCCATGAATGCATCAGCTACGGTGTCTCGTACGGATCTCAAATGGTAAGAGTGATAAAGCACTACCACCCGACCGCGTGGAACCTAAATGGTCCACTCCCACCGCGCTGAGGAGATAATCTCAAGTCCCAAATAGGTTATCAAAATCACATAGCATAAATACTCTCTAAGTCCAGAAATCCTAAAAGTATACTAACTCAAAAGTTCCAACACAAAATCGACATCTAATCCCAGATGCACACAAAGACATGTAGGAAACCTACTCTGTAAGCAGGCAAGTGTCATCGCATAAATCATGTAGAAGTTACCTTGGCAGTTAGCTTAGGACTCCAGGGTCCCTACTGATCCTTATGAAGCCACTAGTATCCTCTCATACAGACGAGGCATACTATGGAATGCAAGGTCGCAACCAAGCGTTCTCTCTACTCCCATCCTAGTCTGTACTAGCACTTGAGGCATGGGCGAGAACATAAAAATTATCTTTTTTAGGTTCATTTAATCCCCATTTAGTGTAAATGTTTTCACTTATTAAAATAACTTACAATGAGTTACCTTGGTAGCCACTTAGGGCCCCAACCCCCATTGCAAGCCACTTCCCGACACTACAAGAAGATAACCTACCCTAAGCTCATGGAATCATAAATCACAAAATCACCACAGTCCTATACAAGTGACTAGAAAAATACCAAAAGATAATCTGTAATATAAACATCAAATCTCCATGAGCAACTGAAAAGAATCCATAGATAATCACGACCACAACAATTCTCTATTGGCAACTGAAGGTATTATTGATAATCGAAAGTATCCATTGGTTCTCAATAACCAAAATATATCTCAAAATCATATTGATCGAAGACTCCAGAATGGTTGAGTCAAAACATGTCACAACATGACATCATCGAGAAATAAATCAAAATTTTAGTCCCATCATGGCGACTAGAAAGTAATCCAAGGATAATTGATCAATGACTCAAAAATGGTTAAGTCAAGTGTCTCAGATACATATAACTCAGCTTCACTCAAGAAGACTGATGAGCAATAACAATCAGTAAATACAAACATCTCATAGAGCATACCATCACATAACCATGGTTGGGTTTATAAAGATCAAATCAAGACATCATCATGACATCACAATCATAACTCCTGAGCCTCTGGTAGACGTCCTATAACTAGTCAACACTAGTCAACCCAAAATCCAAGACATTAGCATAGAGAAAACACAATGCAAACATATGTTTTGGTTTACTAAAATTACATAGTTGAATAAAGTGTGAAGGTTTCAGTTTTTGTTTGCAAGTATACTTCAAGTATATAAGATTTATCATTTGACCTACAAGTCAACCCGTTATTCCCTCGATAACATTATCCTTCCATTATTTCAAGTCTTTAGAATATTACCTATCAACCTTTGAATAATTAATTTACAAAGTCCTTAAAACACTCTCCAAGGCAATCATTTATTAACAATAATCTTCATCGATTTAAATTGATCTCGTAAATTACATTCTAAGAATAACTGAAGGATAAATATTTACTCATTACACTAATCTTCATTGACCCTTAATTAAAATCATTCGCTTTATTTTACTAAGATCCATACTCTAATTGAATAACTCTTCCTTAATGTAACTTCTACTTCTCAACATAATCAAAGGATCATTAATCGTTTATGTTATAAGAAAGCCAATTACCAATCTTCGAATAAGAAGATTATAACTTTATTAAAATGATCAACAAAATTAAATCATATAATTCAATCAATTAATAATGAACATAGGCACACAATCCATGACTCTTTATCAATCTAATAATACTTAATTAAATATTACTAAAATTTAAGCCTTATAATTTTAATCGTTATAATAACTAAATCATCATTGACAACCATTAAAATATCTAAGGTCATTATTCAATTCATGAGAGTAAGACTTGTCAACTTAAATGTAAATACTTTACATCTTCGTTAAAAGAATCGATATTCACATATCCATGTAACGCCCCGCTCGGAAACCCAAGAGAATTAAACCTAAGATGTTACAATGTTTACTGAACTATTTTTTTTTTTAAAGTTTAAACAACATCAAATAACATTAATGCGGAAGCAATAAGAACATACATATCAAATACACATTTGCAATTACAGATACAGTTTCAATTCCTCAAGGATTCCTTTACATTGAGTCACATTTAATAATTTTAAATTAATTAGTTTAAGTTTCAAGTACAATGTCACATGATCATAAAGAAATAACAGATACATAAATCGCATAAGCAAATGCATAAGTATAAACAATACAATGAAAGTAAATCCAATCAATAACATCCACTGCACATGTCGCAGGGTATGTGAAAATAGATACTATACAACAGAATACATGATAACATATATACATCATCTGAAAAGAAGTCTGTAATATAAGAAATAAGAATGATAAAGGTACATCTTCTGCAACGAACATCCAACAGCTAGCAATGTGAAAGGGGAACCCAAATGGTAAGAAGACACTACCTCCCGACCACGTGGTTACCTAGTTAGGCTTCCACTCCCACCGTGCAGGGAAGATAATGAACGATCCACAAACGACTATCAAACATAAAACATTCCTAGGCATGGAATACCTACTAGCCAAAACTATCTCAAAGGTAACACATACTACTCAAGAAGATAAAATAATCCAAAAGTAAGAACACTCAATCCAATACTGACACCACATAACCAAACATCATACACGAACCAAGTATAAACCAAATACCAAGATCATAAGATAAAGTCAACGAAAGACAATCACCTCAAGTCAAAAGCCACATGTCAAAAGTACATCATCCATGAATCACCAATCATCATCAATGAAAGTAAATAACCATAATAAACACATCCAACAATAGATACACCACCAACAATAAGTACACCACCAGAGATACACAAAATCTACAAGATCTACAGAGGAGACTCAGGCTACATACTAGGGAGTGTCATCACATGGCTACTTGAGTTACCCTGGACTGATCTCTTAAGAGACCCCGGACCCTCAAGCATTGAGTTACCCTAGACTGGTTACTATGAACCCTGGACCCTCAACATCACACATATGGAAAACTAGAAAGCCCTCTCAAGAAGACGAGGCACTCTTCTCATTCCCATCCTTAGTCTATACAAGCACTCAAGGCATGGGTAGATCAAAATATCTAACTTATCTTTTTAGTGTGTTTCCCCCCCATAAATTTTAATTACTAGATTATCACTTATTACATAACTTGCATTAGGTTACCCTGGTATTGACCACTTTGGGTCCCAGACCCCTATGCAAGCCACTCCCAAGTCACGTACCTAGACAACCTCTCCTAAGCCCATAAAAACACAGTTGTATCCCATACCACAACACCCATAAAGATCAAACTCGGTTCTTTAACAGGCAACCCGAAAGTAATTTGGTTCTCCAAACCCAAGTACACATAAATGTTCCATAGAGTAAACCTCATAAATATAACTTCAATTTGAATCACAAGACACATCATAACATCCAACCACAAAATGGTATCAAATAAATTCCATAAAACCTCTGGTGTATGCTCTAGACTGGTCGACATCTAATCAACACCAAAATCCCAAAGCATAGACAGTATAAGCAAAACAATACAGTTTTTATAGTTTGAGTTACAAGTAAAGTTTCAGTTTTGTTTTCAATGTATGTTTTCAAGTATACAAGATTCTCAGTATCGCCCTTATAACTTAACCCAATCATTTATTCGAATAAAGTATAGAATTACCCCTAATTGATTTAAATCAAATTTTAGTAATAATTTAGCATAACTATTTACCAATATTATTAAAGCAATATCTATTGATCTTTGAGTAAAATAATTGTGATTTTATTTAAAATCAACGTCTTTAATTAATAATAAAATCAATTCACTTCTTCTTAAATAATTTCTATTATTTAACAATCTCAAATAAAATAGTAATTATATTACTATCATTAATTAAATTATTAAATGTTAATAAGATTTATCAATAAAATTATTAACAAATAATAATTTAAATTTAACAAAATCTATACTTCACAATTTAAATTTAATATAACCTAAATTTAATAATTTATATAAAAAAATCAATATGATTTAAATTTAATGATTTAAAAATCATTTAATAAATTAAAATTAATATAATATAAATTTAATAATTTAAAATTTTAATTTAATTAAAATTTAATAATAATAACATTATAATTAAAAAACAAAATTAAAAAAAAAAAAGCGCTTAATAATAAAGTCGCTGGCTTATATAGCCATGCGGTCAACCTTAAAAAGGTTGCCCCAGGCTTTTATAAAGCCAACCGTGCGGCGATTTTAACAACGCTACCCCCAAACGCATGCAAATTGCGATTAGTACAGCCGTCACCAAAACAATAAAGGTGAATGGTGGAGGTTGGGGTGAAACCCCTCCCCACGTATATATATGCTCCATTTTATTTATTTATTTATAAATTTATATGTTTAATAAGATTAAATTTAGTTTTCAAAACTTTATTAATTATTGTTAGGAATTTTTAAACCAATCCTCTTAAATAAATATATATTATTTAAAATTTTATTTTTAATAAAATTTTAACCAAAACAATCTCTCTTTCTTATACTTTATTTTATTTTTATTTTTATTTTTTTAATTTATTTTCAATTAAATTTAATTCAAACAACCCCTCTGTAAAACGTATTATTATAATAATTATTTAATATTATTTGCAAATATAGTCTGATAGAAGAAATTCTATCAACCATTCAAATTTTCAATTCTAAGATTTCCATTTCCAAAACAAACCCTTTCCAAATTTAAATTTCTTAATTCCATTTTGATCCAAAGCACATATCTTGATTTAACACTAATTCCTTTCAATTGTAGAACGAGGTTATCTAAATAGTTTTTCAAACCCGATTCCCAGAAGAAATCAAATAGCAAAAGATTCAGAAGAAAGGCAACAAGATTCATTCAATAAAATTTGAGAAGGCAATTTTCAACAAGCACGAAGAAGACAGAGGTCTGAAAGTGTTTCTAGAATGGTTCACAAACCCTACCTTGATATGATGCTAACAATCTGGTGAAACCCTTGCTAATTCGAAGCCTTCCAAGCTTCCAAAGATTTCTTTGTTCCCCTTTCCAAAAGTGTGTTCCCTGAAACCTGTGTGTGAAAAACTTGTGTCTGAAAAACTCTCCCTTGAAAAATGAACTCTCAAATTTTGATAAGGAGTTCTCTTCCTACAATCGGGGCACTAATTGTGTGTTTACCCGAGAGGTCTCTTGATCCCTTTCGTTAGCTCTAAAGTCAACCTTTATTTATCTTATCTTCATATTTTCATGCATGTTAAATGGATTATTAAATCTCTTTATTTAATTAATTCATTCATGCACAATTAATTTCCTTTTTAAATTAAAATATTCTTTTATTATTCCTTCATGCACTTTAAGTGAATTGTTAAATTACTTTATTTAACTTTCCACTTTACTTTACTTTAATAAATTTATAACTTATAAATCTCATGTGCACTTAATGCGATTAAATATCTTTATTAATTTCACATGTTTAATCTTTTCAATTAATTTCTTTTATTTTCAACTCATGCATAAATCATGCGAACTATAATCTTTATGATAATTAAATATCTTTTCACTTTTAATTTCATTTTTTTAGAAACTTAATTGATAAAATATTTATTAACTTAAATAACAATAATATTTAGCATTTATTTAAAAATGCACTCTAAATATATTATTATTAAATTAAATAAATATAATCACGTTCTAAATTTAAACTTTATTTAACTTTTTAATATATTTAGAACGTTTAATTTGATAAATATTTATTAACTTAAATAACAATAATATTTAGCATTTATTTAAAAATGAACTCTAAATATATTATTATTAAATTAAATAAATATTATCATGTTCTAAATTTAATCTTAAAACTTTTATCTTCAATTTAATTCTTTATATTTAATTAATTTCTCAATTAATTAAATATAATTAAATATTCATAATATCATAATAATTCTCCATTAAATTAAATTATTAATTTAATCTATTAATTAGACTTAATTAATAGAAATTCATCAAAGACTCACAAAAAAACATACGCACAAAATACTCACGGGTTTAAAAAGGGTAGACAGTCTGTTACGAGTCCTCTTGCAGGACAAGTATTATAGGCTTAAGGCTAGGATTGGACCTGATCATTATCTTCCCATTCTCACCATTTGAGTATTTGTAATAGGGCACGCTCATCCTGGCAATTGAAGGAAGTCGATGCCCGGTACTTGCATCCTGCGTAAAAGACGAGCATGTACATGTATATAATATATCTAAACTAAACAGACAATGGCGGGGAGTGGTTCATCATGTAGATCCCGACTAGCAGGTGACTATGACTCCCTCCCTTAACCACATCAAACACTTCAGACAGAAAGATAAAATAAACACACGCACCATACACATGCAAGTATGGGGTAAGTATCGTAAAAATCACAAGTCTAATATCAAATGCGCACATGTAATAATACATCTCTATCAATACAACATAATCATCATTAAAGATATCACGTTAACATTGTTACAAAAGAAACCACATTTACTAATTAGGAATCATTAAGACATCATTAACGACACATGAATGAAATCAACTAAGCAACAATAACTGATACATTTGTAATTAAAGTCATGAAATAATATCATAATATTACAAATCTAATATCTCTAAAGCTAATCAAAGCATAAAATCAACCTAAAAGAATTTGACAATGATAACAGAAATGCGAACTAGGGGCAGGCACTATAATCCATTAAAACTCTATAACATAACTTAATTATTAGTTAAATCTAATTAACTCTAATTAATTAATTTAATTAATAATTACATATCCATATCAATGACCCAATGATTATCAGTTGATTAACAACTAACAATAATTTTGTAAGTTAAAAGTCAACTATAATCCAACTTACTAATATTCATATTAATAGTTCAATAATAACTTGTTAATATTTAATAACAAGTTATATTGGGAATTTTATCAATAAATCTATAATGACCATATTCATCATACTAATATTTCCTTCACAAATTCGTATTATCGATAATCATATCATTTTAACTCCATTGTATAACTTAATTATCAATTAAATTAAATTAATTCTATAATTAATTAATTTAATTAATAATCACATAACTGTTATAATGATTCTTATCAAGCAAGGAGTCTCCCTCTATGATTTATTCCCAATTAAATTCTCGCTTAATTAAATTAATTAATGGACTATATAAATTCCCATTTATGACCCCAAATCAATTAATAATATCTTAATTGAATCTTTACTAAGAGTTTTCATAATTTAAATAGCTCAAACAAATAAACATTTTTTAAATGGATATTAATAATATCCCATTTTAATTTTATTTTATTTTTAATATTTTATATATATATATGTATATAAATACATAATATATATATTATTAATATTTAATATCATTATTTATAATGATGAATATATACATACATACATACACACACACACACACACACACATATATATATATATATATATATATATATATATATATATATATATATATATATATATATATATATATATATATATATATATATATATATATATATATATATAAAATCGATAACATATCATAACATAAACGTTTATATAAAAAAAGTAACCAAATTGCAAATTAAAAAGGGCTCGACTGTACTGTTGCTGTGACTGTCACTTACGTGACTTGCTGTCGCGGGTACCCTGCGACTTATACATTAAATGTAGTGTCACGGGTACATTGCGTATGCAGGTACCCTGCGACCAATGGATGCAGTGGAATGTGGGGGGGGGGTATGGGGTATAACCTGCCCCTCCATAATTTATAATTTATATTTTTTTATAAAAATGTTTACTAAAACATTTTTGCTAACATGCGATTCGGTTTACAATAAAGTTTTTGACTGCGATTTTAGTATTTGATTTTTCAATAAACATATATATATATATATATATGTATTTATGTATATATATATATATATATATATATATATATATATATATATATATATATATGTATTTATGTATATATATATATACATGCAGAGATTTTTTTTTATAAACACAACATCATTTAATTAATAAACATATGTATGTATGTATGTATATATATATATATATATGTGTGTGTGTGTGTGTGTGTGTGTGTGTGTGTGTGTGTGTGTGTGTGTGTGTGTGTGTGTGTGTATTTATGTATATATCTATATATACATGCAGAGATTTTTTTTTAATAAATACAACATCATTTAATTAATAAACATATATATATATATATATATTTGAAAATACATATGTATATTTTAAACAAGGAAAACATGAATAATAACGCTTGCAAATATAACATAATTTTTAAACAAATAGGGCTTTCAATTAAATTTTTTTTCCCTATAACACATTTGTTCTCTAAATTTACCCATTAATCTATCTAATAGGTTTGCCTATAAATTTTAACTTAGAATTCTTCATTAAAATACAAACCCTTGTCTAATCAAATCCTTGATTCTAATACAATTCGAACCCAAACCCGATTTAAAACTAATTTCTTTTCATGAATGGAAGCTAGGGTTTTCTAATTGAGTTCTCTATTGATTTCTTCACACAAGGAGAGACTCAACATGCAAATTTGAATTAAACATTCATCACAAGAATTATCCAAGCAATCATCTAGCAGACACGATGAAGACAGGAAGAGAAAGCGTGCAAAAAGGGAATATGTAAAAATTATGAGTGCACTTGGATACCGATGCTAATTCCTTTCTCCTCAGAATCTACAGAGCAAGCTCCTTCGTTCTCCTACGTTCTCGATCCTCCAACCATGCTCCAAATGCTCCCCCTAAGCGTCTAAGAATGCCTTATTATAAAGAACTCTCAGGAAGCACCTAGAATGTCTCTAGAAGCAACCAGAAGGTGTTGACAACTAAACATGAGTCTTTTCCAACCTTCTAGATGAGTCACAAGGTTGTAGACACCATGTGCTTAATTTGTGCGCTAACTCTTGTGTTGTTGACAACACATGCATAATTAGAGTGCAAACTCATGTGTTGTCTACATGACAACTCCCGAGAATTCGCAAACTCCTAAATATTAAAATAATGCATATTAATTTATTTAATACACTTTACTCTTTTCAATTTAATTTATTAATTTTTTATATCTTATGCACTCACTTTAATAACTCCACTTGTTTTATCCTAATATATTTATATTTTAATCACATGCACACATCATGCAACCTATAATCTTTTAATAATTTTAATATCTTTTCCACTTTTACATTTATTTTTGAAACTTAATTGCTAAAATATTTATTAACTTAAATAAATATTCACATTCCAACTCTAAAATTATAATTTTTATCTTCAAATTTAATTATTTTATTTAATTAATTTCCTAATTAATTAAATTAAACAAATATTAAAATATCATATTAATTTTCCATTAAATTAAACCATTAATTAAATCTTTTAATTAGGCTTAATTAATAGAAAATACACTAAAGACTCATAAAATAAAATACGAAAAATCACTATAGCAAAACACATACAAAATCAAACCAAAAGGGTTAATATCACGAATTACGTCATCTGACGCATTCAAAGGGTACTCAACTGAGATACTTGTCCTAATTTCCTATTAGGACAAATCACTTAAAGGGTTGGGATTTGGACTTGAGAATTTATCTCCCCTCTCTTATCATTGAGATAATGTGATAGGGTACGCTCATCTTGGAAATTCAAGGAAGTCGATACTCGGTACCTGCAACCTACATAAAAATCATGCATGTACATACAATATATATATATGCTAAGCTAAATAGGCAATGGTAGGAAGTGGTGCATCGTGTAGATCTCGACTAGCAGGTGACTACGACTCCCTTCCTTAACCACATCAGAAACACCATCCAAGAACAAACACGCACACCATACACATGCAAGTATGGGGTAAGTATCCATAAGAAAACACATGTGATAATAAACCATCTAACTAATCAATAACTAAAAATAATGTAATAATCATCATGCATACATGAAATGTAAAGTCTAAGTAATCTCATCACATATCAACTGAATCCATAGCACAATATCTGATAGTCTCAAAACAATGCTACTAATAATCAACATAAAACTAGCCTTAAAAGAGTTCAACAATGATAACAAAAATGCAACCTAGGAGTAGGCACTACAGCTAGGGTAGCCCATTGTAAATTGTTTAATAAGTGAAAACACTACACTAAATGAGAATAAAATGAACCTAATAAAAGTCTTTGTATCTTCTTTCCCATGCCTTAAGTGCTAGTACAAAATAAGATGGTAGTAGAGAGAACGCTTGTTTGCGACCATGCATCATTAGTATGCCTTGTCAATACGAAAGGATACTAGTGTCACATAGAGTCACTAGGAGGCCGAGGTCAAGTTAGACTTCCAGGGTAACTCTAGTGTTGATTCGTGTGATGATACTTTTCCACTTACATAGTAGATTCCCTACATGCCTTTGTGTGCCTCTGGGTCTAGATGTCAATTTATCTTGGAATATTTGAGTTAGATTGTAACGCCCCGTCAAGGGATCCAAAAGAATTAACCTAAAGTTTTACTAAGTTTGCTAAACATTTTTTTTTTTTAATAAATAGATTTATGTATTTTACAAAATTTAAAATTATATAAAATTAATTAAATAATTTCTTTTTAATATATATATATATATATATATATATATATATATGTATTTAAAAATGAATCTCCACATTACTCTAATAGAGGAACTACTATCAACCATCAAAAAAAAATTTAATTTAGAATTCCATCTTTAGATTCGACCCTTTTTCGATTAAATCCTATGTTCTTTGATTTAGAAAGTAGGATTTTTTTCCTGATCTCTTTTCTAATCCCTACGTGTACAAAAGATTAATTGACGAGCATCTGTTAATTTCCAATATTGAAATGTTTAAACTTTCATCACAGAGAACCTACAGGCACGAAGAAGATAGGAAGTAGGAAAATTGCGTAATTAATTAGTGATCACAAGACCCTACCTGATCCTGATGCTAATACGAAAACCTCGAAAAGCTATGAGAGAATTCGCTCCTCTTCAATAACTTTCCTCTGAAAAACTTTCCTAGAATTCTCGTTCTGAAATTCACTACCAAAAGATGTATCCACCAAATTCTTGTCTCCAAAATTCCTGGTCCCTCAAAAATGAACCCCCAAAGTTGTGATAAGGAGTTTTCTCCTCAAATCAGGGCACTAATTGTGCGTTCACCTGAGAGAACTCCTTGCTCACAAGACTCAAACTCAAAATTAGCTTTTATTAATCTTTGCTTTATCTTTTAATGCACGTTAAATAAATTATTAAATAACTTTTTTTAATTTTTCCACTTGACTTCTATTTTTAATCTTTATTAACTTTAATCCCATGCGCACTTTATGAAATTAAAATAATATTATTATTTTCACTTATTTTATCTTTTAATTAATTTCTCATATTTTAACCTCATGCATACATCATGCGATCTTGAATCTTTTAATAATTTAATATCTTTTAATTTTAACTTATTTTAGAAACTTAATTGATAAAATATTTAATTAACTTAAATAACAATAATATTTAGCATTTATTTAGAAATGAACTCTAAATATATTATTATTAAATTAAATAAATATTATCACGTTCTAAATTTATACTTAAACTTTTATCTCCAAATTCAATTCTTTTTATTTAATTAATTTCTCAATTAATTAAATATTTAAAAAATCATATTAATTTTCCATTGAATTAAATCATTAATTTAACCTTTTAATTAGACTTAATTAATAGAAAATACACCAAAGACTCATAAAACAACATACAAAAACCCATCAAAGAAAAACACATACTAAATCAAACAAAAAGGTTATTATCATGAATTAACATCATTTGACGCATTCAGAGGGTACTTGACTCAGATACTTGTCCTAATTTTTAATTAGGACAATGACTTAAGGGTTTAGGATTTGGACTTAAGATTTATCTCCCCTCTCTTACCATTGAGATAATGCGATAGGGTACAACCATCCTGGCAATTCAGGGAAGTCGATACCCGATACCTGTAACCTGCATAAAATCCACACATGTACAGACACAATATTCTAAGCTAAACAAGCAATGGCAGGAAGTGGTGCATCGTGTAGATCCCGACTAGCAGGTGACTACGACTCCCTTCCTTAACCACATCAAAAATGCCATACATAAAGAAAATAATCATGCACACCATACACATGTAGTATGGGGTAAGTATCCATAAGAAGACACATGTGATAATAAACCATCTAACTAATCATCATCGATAATTGAAAACACTGAATAATCATCATACATGCATGAAATATAGAGTACCAAGTAATCTCATCATATAATCAACTAAATCTGAAACAATATCTGAAAATCTGAAAATAATGCTACTAAACATCAAGTATAAAACTAACCTAAAAGAGTTTGGCAATGATAATTGAAATGCGACCTAGGGGCAGGCACTACATCCACCCCCATAGACTTAGGCTTACTCTTGGAAGCCTACAAGAAAAGTAAAGCTAAGGACTCACTATGTGGGTCCCATTGGACCCTTTCCCCCTGTAGGAGGATAAGACTCCACAGAGTACATTCTCTGGGCTCTACCCATGTCACCAACTGTAGGTTCTGAAGCTGTAGGTCCTTGGACTGAGAACTGTGGTTTCCTTCGAGCACAATGAGACGATTTGTGTCCATGTTGTCCACATGTGAAACACTCTCCCTCAAAACTCCTTTGAACTCTAGGTGCATTAGACTTCTGAAAAATACCCCCACTAGGATAAGACTGAACACTCTGAGACGACCAATCATACTAGTTGGGCTTGTTGCGATGAGCCTTGTGATAGTTCCTAGCATTGGAACCACCACCACCACTCTGTGCAGGAGGATAAGTTCATTCCTGCTGCTGATTACCCCAGAAGGAGGTTTCTTGTTGCCACCTACTCTGTGACCACCCTTCGACCCTAACGCTGAAGGTGCTCCCACAAAAACCCCATGTCCTAGGTTCACACTTTGCTCTACAAGGACGGCTCGATGCACTACATCTTTGAGTGTTTTAGGTTCAAATACCTTAACACACCCAATTAAACGGTTGTTCAAACCTCTGATTAAATGTTGTGCCAACTGTGTTGGGTTGTCACTAAATCCTAAAAAGGGTATGAGCTCAAAGAACTTGCGTTCATACTCTATAATGGTCATGGTGTACTGTCTCAAGTTATGGAACTCATCTGCTCTATGCTACTTCCATTCCTCTAGTAGGAATCACTCATAGAAGCTCTCTAAGAATAACTCTCATGTGACACTGTTCATGGTTAAGCCCAACTTATTTTCCTTAATTGTCCACCAAGTGGCCCCAAAGAACTCTAGGTTGGTGATAACAAACCTTGCTTTGACATTACTGTCAAAGTCTTGCATAGCAAAAATCCTGTCAAGGGCAATAAGCCACTACTTAGCTACATATCCAGAACCCTTCTCGTTAAAGGGCTTGACCTTGGACCTCTGAAGGTCCTTCAAATGTGAAGATACAATGGATCTATGTCGATCCCTCAGAGGGCTCCTAAACCTAGGTCTATGCTCATGTCCTGCCCGATGTGCTCTATCTTGATCATGAACAGGAGGTAGGCGATCAATGATGGTTCACATCATCTGCCTCATATCAACCTCCTCCGAGTCAGCATGCTCCTCTCTATGGTTCTCTTCATGATGCTCACTGACATGCTCTTCCCTATTCTCTTCATGATTAAGGTCTTCGTGGATAGACTCATGGACATTGATAGCTCTACCTCGTCCACGGCCCCTACCACGACCTCTAATGGAAGACCTCATCCCAGATACCATCCTACAACAAGATACAAGATACTATAATAACCATGAAACATAATATTGAAAAAAATAGATAAAAGACACATGTTTTGCAAACAGAATAGTTTCAATTTTCAGTTTGCCTATAATTTCATTTTAAGTATAATTTCAGTTTAAGTATAATTTCAGTTTTGAAGTCTAAGTGTTGAAGTATGAAAAATATGCAACTAACAGTTTAAGTTATGTTTTAGTTAACTAGTTTCAAGTTTTTAGTTTGAAAGAGATACACATAATAATTTAAAGTTTTCATTTATGTTCAACTAGTTAACACTAGTCATGTTCCAATATACCCAGAGCTCCCACTGTAGAAACTCGGGCTCTGATACCAAATGTAACGCCCCGCCAAGGGATCCAAAAGAATCAACCTAAATTTTTACTAAGTTTGCTAAACATTTTTTTTTTAATAAATAGATTTATGTATTTTACAAAATTTAAAATCATATAAAATTAATTAAATAATTTCTTATATATATATATGAATCTCCACATTACTCTAATAGAGGAACTACTATCAACCATCAAAAAAAATTTTAATTTAGAATTCCATCTTTAGATTCGACCCTTTTTCGATTAAATCCTATGTTCTTTGATTTAGAAAGTAGGATTTTTTCCTGATCTCTTTTCTAATCCCTACGTGTACAGAAGATTAATTGACGAGCATTTGTTAATTTCCAATATTAAAATGTTTAAACTTTCATCACAGAGAACCTACAAGTACAAAGAAGATAGGAAGTAGGAAAATTCCATAATTAATCAGTGATCACAAGACCCTACCTGATCTTGATGCTAATACGAAAACCCCAAAAAACTATGAGAGAATTCACTCCTCTTCAATAATTTTCCTCTGAAAAAATTTCCTAGAATTCTCCTTTTGAAATTTGCTGCCAAAAGATGTCTCCACCAAATTCCTATCTCCAAAATTCCTGGTCCCTCAAAAATGAACCCCCAAAGTTGTGATAAGGATTTTTCTCCTCAAATCGGGGCACTAATTATGCGTTCACCCGAGAGAACTCCTTGCTCACAAGACTCAAACTCAAAATTAACTTTTATTAATCTTTGCTTTATCTTTTAATGCATGTTAAATGAATTATTAAATAACTTTATTTAATTTTTCCATTTGACTTCTATTTTTAATCTTTATTACCTTTAATCCCATGTGCACTTTATGAAATTAAAATAACATTATTGTTTTCACTTATTTTATCTTTTAATTACTTTCTAATATTTTAACCTCATGCATACATCATGCGATCTAGAATCTTTTAATAATTTAATATCTTTTACTTTTAACTTATTTTAGAAACTTAATTGATAAAATATTTAATTAACTTAAATAACAATAATATTTAGCATTTATTTAGAAATGAACTCTAAATATATTATATTAAATTAAATAAATATTATCACGTTCTAAATTTATACTTAAACTTTTATCTCCAAATTCAATTCATTTTATTTAATTAATTTCTTAATTAATTAAATATTAAAAATATCATATTAATTTTCCATTGAATTAAATCGTTAATTTAACCTTTTAATTAGACTTAATTAATAAAAAATACACCAAAGACTCATAAAACAACATACGAAAACCCATCAAAGAAAAACACATACTAAATCAAACAAAAAGGTTATAATCATTAATTAACGTCATTCGACGCATTTAGAGAGTACTTGACTCAGATACTTGTCCTAATTTTTAATTAGGAAATGGCTTAAGGGTTTAGGATTTGGACTTAAGATTTATCTCCCCTCTCTTACCATTGAGATAATGCGATAGGGTATGCTCATCCTAGAAATTCAAGGAAGTCGATACCCGGTACCTGCAACTTGCATAAAATCCACGCATGTACAAACACAATATTCTAAGCTAAACAAGCAATGGCAGGAAGTGGTGCATCGTGTAGATCTCGACTAGCAAGTGACTATGACTCTCTTCCTTAACCACATCAAAAATGCCATACATAAAGAAAACAATCACGTGCACCATACACATGCAGTATGGGGTAAGTATCCATAAGAAGACACATGTGATAATAAACCATCTAACTAATCATCATCGATAACTAAAAACACTAAATAATCATCATACATGCATGAAATATAGAGTACCAAGTAATCTCATCATATAATCAACTAAATCTGAAACAATATCTAAAAATTTGAAAGTAATGCTACTAAACATCCAAGTATAAAATTGGCCTAAAAGAGTTTGGAAATGATAACTGAAATGCGACTTAGGGGCATGCACTATATAGATTACTTTTAGGATTTACTTGACATAGATATTACCTTTGATTTTTGGATTGATACCATGTTTGGGACTTGTTACTATCTCCTCAGTGTGGTGGGAGTGGGCTTTTTTGGGTTACCATGCGATTGCATGGTAGTGCTTTTTACTCTTACCGTTGAGATTTGTCTGTTGATGTCATGGCTGGAGTTTTCTTGTCTGCATTTCCTTTCATTCTAACTTTGTGTATTATGATGGATGCTTATATATTTATGATGGATGATTTCACTTATTGTATTGTACTTTGTTACATGGATCCAAAAGGGATGATGAAATTTTTTAAAAATATATATATTCTTTTAGCCTTTCATACCCTGTGACATGTACAGTGGATGATTGAGCATTTTGAATTTTATTGCCAAGTGGCATTTAGAACAAATGTATATTATTTAAGTGAGGCAAAAGCCTACAATGCAACAGTAACTTGTGAGCCACTCATGTGGGAGGTCTTGGGTTCGAATCTACCTTTGCTTAACATATAATAATAATTAATTCCAACAAATAATAATAATTAATCTAGGCTTCAGCCATTTACCAATCAATTTTTTTTTGTATATTATTTAAGTGGAATGGACTTCTAGATGTACTTTCATATAGATGTGTTATTTATTTGACTTATTATTATTTAAAATTAAATGCGAGTCAACATCTTGGGATCCTTAAGGAATGTCATCTGTTGTGTTTGCTTATGTTATTGCTTCCACTACTTTATGATTGATGTGTACGTTATTCTTTCTTTTTAAAAAAAATGTTTGGCAAACTTACTTAAAACTTTAGGTTAATTCTTTTGAATCCCTTGGCGGGGCGTTACAATAACAATTTCTAATGATTTGCAATAAAAATATTTAAATTCTTTAATTTACATCTAACTAATTTTCTATATTTAATAATTTTTTCTATTATTCTCTAAAGTTTCAAAAGTTTCTAATTGTTGTAGTATTTTCTAAAATTTAAAATATTTTCAAAAATTTCTAATATTTTCTAATATTTTATAAAGTTTCAAAATTTTCTAATTGTTATAATCTTTTCTAAATTTTTTACTATTTTCTATAAATAATATTTTACAAATTCTCTAATAATTTCTATGTTATACTAAATTTCAATACATTTTCTAAACTTCATCTAATATTAGAGTACTTAAAAATATAAACATATAATAATATAAAAAAATTGAACTCTTTAAAATAATCTACATTACAAATACACATTAAAAACCATATTTCTACCTAAGAAAACACAAAATAAAACTTGAAACATATTAAAGAGTTAGGGGAAATTATTGAAATGCCTGATCCGATCAAATGTCTCCTATAGCTCTTCCCGCTCCGCAATTCCTACAAGCTCATATGATGAAAATGATAGGTAGATTTGTCTTTTTCCAAATTATATAATTTTTTTCATTTCAGCAGGATCCAATCTGGCCGGACCCCTACGGATGTGTCCATGCCACTTGGCATATAGTCGGTCCCATGCTATTTCAGCAAGATTTGGTCCCCCAAAAACCCATTCGGCTAGATACGGTCCCATCAGAACTTAAAAGTTAGGCCCAAAGATGACACAAATCCATACTTTCACCTATGTATATACATATAATAATAAATATATTATAAAATATATATTAATTAATATTGGAGGGGGTTTAAAAAATTGCACAAGATAATTTTTATTAATTAAAAAAAGTTTTTTTGGAAAGGAGGGGAGGTCAATGCCCTACCGGATCCCCTCATAATTATATGTATAATGTATATGACAACCTTGTAAATGCTTGTGTTATTTATTTGCAATGTGGTTCTCCCTGTTTGTTAACTTCCACCTTCACCCTTTTCATTAGTTCAATGGTGATCCTATATGCAAGCCTTGGGTTGGGAGTAATGTGAATGTTGTAATATTTGTGCATTTTTAAATCTATTGTGCCATGTGTGTGAATGGACGTAATTTTTGGTATTTTCCCACCTAGTTAAGGTTCTCCAGCTTAGGGGTTTTGAAAAGAAGATTGTTTGAAGTGTGTAACCTATCATGGAACAATCATTATTTTCTCACTGATGTCAAACCTTCTACTTTTTGGTAAGACAACTTCTTTTTGGTTTGAATGCTTTTATTTGATTGATTGATGAAGAGCATTTCAAAAGAAAGGATAACAAGAGTACCTAGATAAAGGTTGAATTATATGGTATATAAAAGGAGCACTAAGACCAGGTAATACATTGATAATATGATCTAGTGTTGATCTACTTAAGGCTAAAGTAAAATGTTACTTAAGCTAAGACAAGAAGAATTGTTTTCATAAAATGTGTCTGCCAAGCCTGATCGAGCAAATAGTGTAAGCCAAGAAAATTCAGTTCAGACCAAGTGGAAAGTTGGTTTGAGTCGAGCAAAGAAAGATCAATTAGTGTCAAGTGTCAAAAAGTGTCAAGAGTCAATGGAATAATAACTATGACTGTGTGAGGAAGACTTAGTTCATGTCAAGCAACCGAGTGTTGGCCAAGCATCAGAAGATTGTTATTATTGAGTGAATAGTATAGATGTCGAGTGACAACAAAAAGAGTTTAATCAAAGATTTGAGAATTCTGAGCTAACAAAGTTGATTTCTTGAAATGTGTGAAGCGTGTAGAAGATAAGTATGATGAGTTGGTGGCATAGAATTCAAGATAAAACATTTTGAGGTGAATCTAAGGAGGATTGTAAGAGAAGTTTCTATAGAGAACCTAATGAAAAGAGGGGGGATTCAATGAATCTGACCTAACCCTAAAATGGATGATTGTGGTTAAGCAAAAAAAAATCAAAATTTTCTATATACGGAGATACAAAGCTAGAAGTAATGAGGTTGTTGAAAGTTTGGCAGTGTTGTTTCATATGGTGGTTGAAGGAATGAATCTACAATTGGCATACTGAGCAGGAAGGCTTAAGGAGGTGAACAATTGAAGGATGAACAAGCAATTAGAGATGAAAAGTATGAATGCCAAGAATAATGGAGGATTGAACCAGAGATCTATAATCTCCATGTGAGTTGTATTTTGCTATTAGATCAAGTCCTACTGCTACTTTCTAACCATTGTATCAGTCTAGATAAACCCTTTGGATTAAATTTGACCTAACAGTCAATTGTAAATCCTTTAATTGGGTGACATTATAATAGAATATTCTAAATTCCTCTAATAAGGCTCACTCCTAACAAGGTGATTGAAATCCTTTAATCAAGGTCACATTTAACAGTGTGCATTGTAACCTTTAATAGGGTTGGCTCCTCATAGGGCTCACTTTAGAAGAGTGAAAATTGGTAGCATGTTATTGGTGATTTTTCTCAAATTGGGTTTCCACGTTAAACCCTTGTGTTAAATTGTGTGAATGAGTTTGTATTGTTTAATATTTACATTTCTGCAAAGTTATTTTGACCTAGGACAATAACCTACTAGGTTATGTTGTTATTGGATGATCTAATCAATGCATGCACTTATAGGTTTGGTGAGTACTAAAAACTTTTATTTGTACATTTGGACCTTGGATAACTAATTCACCCCCCTTCTCAGTTATTCTAAATATTTCAACAAGGGGTGGTCTCATGAGAGCCCTATGGTTGGGAGGTGAATCTCCATGGTTAGTTTTCTTGTTGTATTATAGATCTCATACATGTGCAAGGTTGGGAGAGATATGTAAAATCATTTTTCTAGTTCAATTGGCTTCATTGTAATCTATGGGAATATGTAAACTATGTTGAAAAGCTTCATTGTATTTTCCCTCAAGAGGGTTGTAATATTGTAACTTGCTATTGTCAAGATTTGTTTTAGGAAAGAAGAGATTTAGTTGACAGTGATATTAAATTTCTTAATAGTTCAAATGTAACATATTGCTATAATTTTCTATATGTGTGTATCAAATGAAATTTAATTGATGATATGTTGTCGTTGGAGAAAGAAAAAAAAGAAAACTAGTTGTTTTATAGGTGCAAGAAACGAAAAATATATTCATGAGTGTTGTTGTATTCATTTTATAAAATGTATTATTTGGAAATTATGTTTCTCTTAGAGTGCATGAAAGGAACTTGTTATTCTATTTTTGCATTTGCATAGTATAGAGGAAATAGAAAGTAATTTTCTTAAAGAATGGAACTACTTGGAATTTGGTTTTATAAATCCTACAAGTAGTATTAGTTAAAATAGTTTTATGCAAATTAGAAGAAATCAAAGTACATTTGGTAGCTACTATGTAGACAACATAAAATAATTGTGTTCAAATTGCAAATGACTTAGCTATGAATGCATAATTCTTGGTTTTGAAGAAAAAATGTACTAATTTTGGATAGTATTTTTGGGGAATGACATAGGGTTGAGTAGACAAATATTACCAAATGGGTGAAGGATTCCTAGAAGATACTGATCCTAATTGAATCTATTCCCAAGAGCTTTTTGGTGGTGATGTTCGCTACAAAGGAAGAATTAACTAGGGTCTTACAAGAGGGGCTTTGCTGAATTAACTTTTCCCCTCTATTCATGCAAAAATTGAACTAGAATTTTGAACCTTGGAAATCAAATTCATATGAGAAACCATTATGGATTAGGTTAAAGTAGCATTTGCATCAAAATAATATACAATAGTTAGGTTGATAATAATCTTTAGGAGGTACAAACTTCAAGATAATCTCATCAAATTGTATTCCCACAGAGGAATGACCAACAATTCACAATTCCATTATATTATTACAAATTAAATGTAAGATCACACCTCATAAAGGACTTGTAAGATCATGATTCTTAGGAGAATTAATTCAAAATAATATGTTTTCATTTAATTAGTTGATTATAACTTTGATAGCAATATTCATGGTGTCATTAGCAATCATTATGTGATTTATGTATCTTCTTCATAAATGAATGGTTCATTGTTTCCTAGCTAATTGCTGGAATTCTATAGAATAACTTGGGCGGGGGGGGGGGGGGGTGCGTTGAATCAGTTATCCAAGGTACAAATGTATAGATAAAACTTTTCACAAATTAGTGAACCCGTATCCATAAAACATTTTCATCATGCATGCATCCATTAGATCATACAATCACTTAAAGTTGTAGGTTATTGTCAAATCAACTTTGCATAAATGTAAGTATGAAACATAACAAATTCAATAACACATTTGACACAATGATTTAACATGGGAACCCAAATTGGGAAAAACCCCCAGTAACATGCTACTCATTCTCACTCTTCTGAAGTGATGCCCTGTGAAAGGCCAACCCTGTTAAAGGTTACAATGCGCACTATTAAATGTGACCTAGTTAAAGGATTTCAATTATCCTGTTAGGAGTGAGCCTTGTTAGATGACTTTAGATCATTCAATTGGAATGTCACCTGGTTAAAGGATTTAAAAATGACTATTAGGTCAACATTAATCCAAAGGATTTACCCTAAAATAGTATAATGATTATAAAGTAATAGTAAGGCTTGATCTGATAACAACTTACAACTAAGTTTATAGACTAGAGATCTATGTTTCATTCCTCCATTCTACTTGGGGTTTACACACTTCAACTTTAATAGCTTGTTCACCCTTCAAGCATCCAACCCTTAATCCTTCTTTCTTTTCTTGCCAATAACGTTCTTTTCTCTTAGGTCACTGAAGGAAGCAATACCTAGACTCCTTGTCTTCCTTAGGTTCTCACACATGAAAACCTTTGCTTCTAACCAGCCATCTCTATAAATATAAAATTAAGATATTTTTCCATTCAACCTCCATTGTCCATTTTAGGGTTAGGTTGGATTGGGAAGGATTCAATGAATATGCCCATCTTTGCATTTGATTCCTTTCTAGAAATTTCTCCTTCAATCCTCTTTGAATTCAACTCAAAATGGTTCATCTTGAATTCTGTGCCACCATCTCATCAAGCTTATTTTTCACACGGTTCACATAATCCAAGAAATCAAGCTTTTTGGCTTAGATTCCCCGTATTCGAGATCTTTCTCATAGTGCTAACACTCGACATTAACTGGCTTCTGATGCTCGACACATATTGTGTTGCTTGGCATCCACTATCAAAACACTCAACATGAACTAAAGTTTATCAGTGCTCAACATCAACTAAACTTTATAATGACCCCTTGTACCAACTCAAAATGACCCCTTTTTTAATTTTTGACCTGGTAATCAAAATTTAGTATAGGTTTAGGAAGTCATTCAAGTTAAACTTTCCCTGGATCCTTATTATTATTCAAAGTTGAAGAATTGAGCATTATAATTTAATTAATTTAATTTACTTAGGAAGTTTCACCCTATAGTGCCAAGCAATCTTCTCTCTTCTGGTTATGACTATCTGGAGATGGTAGATTGACGGTACAAAGGGCACGTGAAACAAGCTACAAGCGGCTCCCTGGAGGATACCGTCAGGTGCTCGAATTTACTCTGCCTCTCCCTCCACCCACTCCCTATCTAAAGATGTCATAGCTTAGATGAGAGAAAAGCTTCCTGGTCTATAGTTGAAAATACATTTTAATGGTAATTCTTAAGATTGTTGTAATTGTAACGATATCTCAATATTGTTGTATACATTATTACAATTTGAAATATTTAACATTGTGTGCATATATATATATATATTGAATTGATTTCATCTTATGCATTATTTCTATCACACTAAAGTTGATAGATGAAAAAACTATTATAATAAGTATGTTATCCACTGTCAGTATGTATGGCCCATTAGAGCTTTACAAATAATGAAATCCATCAACGATGGTATTAATGCTTTGCGAAACTTGTAAATACATTATTGTGAGTGGTTCAGATATCGTACCTTATGGAATACGAATGCAATTTGATTAGTTTAAGTATAGAGATCAATTATCTCTCATGTGTTATGTGATCTGTCACCTGAAAGGAGGTTTTCAGACTGAGCGCAATTTTTAATATTAATAATCTTCCTTCTTCTCCGAAAATGCGATGCTAAGTTCAATGCCTTTTCCCCTGACTTTATTGCTTGACTTATATATATACTGTATCCGTCGCTTCCTGTCCTTCCATTCCCTGACCTAACCCTAATAATGGGTATTTATATATCTTTTGGTAGTCACCTATGTAAAGTCGTGACTTATATATATGATTTATAGTTGAACTTTCTTATTTGTATAATTCATTATTCAAATAGCGTTATTATATTTATGTAGTAAGCATTTTGTAATCATACATAAGTATCAAAATAATAATAATTAATTGATTAGAGTCTTCTTTCAAGGAATGTTTATAATAATCAAATTATATTTATTGAACATAGATTATATTTGTAATAACAAAATTAATATATTGAAAGTTAATATATAATAATATATTTATAATGTGAATGTTTGTATGGGACTTGGAGATTATGGATTTAATATTTTTTTTACAGCTTGTATGCTATTTGATGGAAACAATTCAAAGTAATGCCATTATAGAAATAAATGGATTATCTCAATTTTTAAATATTTGAACTTAATACATAATATTTTTGATAGAGAAAAACATATTAATCTAGGTTCATTACAGTCCCCCCTTCCTGAATTTGCTTGTCCCCAAGCAATGCTAAGTGAGAAAGGACTCCTTCAACTCATGTAGCATCTTCCCACTTTTGATCTGGAATGCTTCAAACTAATACTTTATATTGATTTGAAATGATCTTATGCATTAAATCTGAAAGAGTTTGTAATCATGGTGCTATCCACATATGGAACCAGCTCTTAAATTTGAAATTGAAATGCTCATTTTTGGCTTGCGTAGATGTATAAAGTAAGTTGAATGCTTTTGCAACAAAGTATTTGTATATCTTCACACCATGTGACTAAAGCAACGACCCACCCTTTGACTAATCATTTTTATATTCATAAATCAAAGACATTTTTACTTTCTTGATTATCCAAGAATCCTTATAATATTGATTAGCCAAAAATAAAGATAACTTTTCAAGACTGTGACTTGGACATGATATTAAAAATTGATGAGACTTTTTTAGTCAGATACATGCCTTCTATCGATCTTATTTTAGAGGTTCCATTAAATAATGTATTGGTTTTGTTCTTATATTATCTCTTTGCCTAATATTATCAACCTATTTGATTGCTTCTCTTCAAGCATCATTATTATTTCTTAATGAGTAAAATTTCTTCTTTGTAATAAATTAATATCAATTGCTTTTTATTTAATTTCATTAATCACTTTTAATCTAATTATATCTATATTCTTAACAATCAAATTGAATATATATTCATACCTTAGTCATCGGCTGAGGACAGATTTAATTATATCTATTCCCTTAGGCATTGTATTGGATGAATATGTATTTGAAAAAGTGGAATAAATAGACTATTCATACCTAAAAGAATATTTGCCTGCATCCTTTGATGTACTATGGACAGCAACCGGTGTTCAATCCTTATACGCAAAAATTGAGAGTACTTGGCTGACGTTTATTTTTCACTTGCCTTTGGTTTTCTGCCCGTGTACCTCAAATCATGCAATCTTTAGGGGCTTTGAATAGATTCTTATAATCTCAAACACAATACACTTTATATTAATGGTTGATCCTTTTGTGCCCTAACGGTTTCATAGGGCAAACGAATTGAAATCATCCGAATGAGGATTTGACAACAAAATACGATCTGATCTGCATAAAAGCCCGAGGCTCTTGAAATGAGCTCCATGATTGCCTAATCTTGGATTAATCCTTAGAATATAGTTTTATTGGCGTCCGCTCCTGGTCACACTTTATATTTACAATTGCTTATCCAAGCTCCACCGTAAATCTGTGATACGTGGACTTGGACACACGGTGGACTGTCCTTTCTATTGGGCTGATACTAATGTTCTGACTTTATATTATGCACGATAATGCTGCAAGTTATTATCCCCGATCTGATCGTTGGTTTCGCAAACAGCTTTTAATCCTGTAAACTTTTTGGCAGGTATATTTTAAATGCTTTATTACCAAACACATTTTCCAACTCTAACGTTATTGAAGCTGACGTTGCTTCCAACGATATACGTGATAAATCATGCAAGGTTATATTGCAAAGTTAGAATGCAGAGTTCAAATGCAAAATCTCTTAGACCCGTAGGCTGCTGTCCTTCAATTCCTTTTACTTTATTCGCAAAGTAAAATCGAACTTGATAGATACAATTTATGTTGAATTTTTCAGTGCCCATGAATTGGCTCCGAATTGATACTGGCATCCTGATCATTATGGTAACTATCCTTTCTATTAATCCAAACTCTAGCATGTAACTATATGAATTGTCTTCACGCCATTCTAAGCGTACCAAAGAAGTAATCCCAATATCTTTATGTTTGTCCTTATCGAACAAGCTTTTCTCCTCATTCATATACTGAGATCATGCTCTAACGAATTTACCATCTGCAGATTTGGACTTATGTAATGTGTATATATATCTTTCCTTGTTACCTTTTGGGGATTCTCATGCAGTGACTACATCTGACGGCTATTCCACTTGTCACAATTCAGCATTCAAATTATGATGTGCGAGATGTCAGTTTTAATTTAACTCTCATCTTAAGGTCTTGTCTCCGATGATGATAATTTTTTGATCAAGGTTATCTGTCGATATGATTCAATTACAGTTCTCCGTGCACCAACCGATGAAGGTATCTATACTATTTGCACTGAATGAATATATTGGTGATTCCCTGATGCTATTATATGGATGTCTTGCTGGCTGCCAAACCTTAGATCGCACAATGTTTTCATGTCTACCTTTTCATTAGGTATTCATCATAGAGTGGGTCCCAAACTAACCATGTAGTGGCATATGTTTCTTTTAAATCTAATGGACACTACAATTTGCAAGGATTTAATTCATAGGCAGTAATCGGACGTATTTATACATTCATCATTCAAGTCTTGATCGTCCAAAAATTATAATCTATGGAGTTATGACTCTTCATGTTTTCGTAATTTATTTCAGTTTCTTCTGATTATGTGGCTGGGCTTTCAGTGGTACTTATTGTTTCCCGAGTCTATTCCTTGAAATTGCGATATCACATGATGATTTTGTATATTTGAATAAAATATTGAAATATTTCAAAATGTTCATTCTATTAAATTATTCCAATAAATAAATTTTCAAATGATTATTCTTAAGTATATCTTATATCATTTTGAAAAATATAAATCTTACACTATGATGCTTATCTATTTTCCCATATGATAATATTTTGAAATATTTTGAAGATGAATTATTAAAATATTATGTCTCAAAATATTATCTTTTGAAAAAATGATAAATGAGTATTTCTCTTATGACTATTGTTTCCGCTATTAATTTGTATCCTATTGAGACAAACCCTAACATATAATGTTAAAGCTATAATGAACAAGTAAGATTATTTTCCTCTTTGATTAAAGGAGTGAACTAATTGAAATATTTTTGTGGGGAACTTATTATGAGAAGAGCACAACTGCAAAGGATTTATCAAATCAGAGAAGCATATTTGATTATTAAAGTTTAATCGTCCTCAAAGAAAAGGACATGATTTTTTTATGAAGACGACAATGATAACCAATCTTTTGGATTAATTATGTACCTTATAATAAATGTAAGATTAGGGCTGCCATTCATATATGTTACTGTTATGTCACTTATATTCTCTTATGCAGTGTCATTCCTTGTATATGTGGGTTAGATTTATGGTATATAATTTATTTCGCTCTTTGTTGAAGACATGCTTGCTTCTAGATAAGTATATTGTTGTGAATGTATATTAACAACATCTAAATTGCTTCTGGATAAATATAGATCTATATATGATCTGTAGAATATTACTGTTGCTTCAATGTATACATGGTTACTGAAGCATTGCATATATTCTTCTTATATATTATCTTTTTCCATTTATCATTTCCTTGGTGTTTTTGCATTAACTACTTCCTATAGGTTGGCAAGAAAGATGCTTTGCTAGAGTCTGGTTTGTCTATTCCATAACATTCCTAATTTCATTAGATAATTGCTCACTCATTTTTTTTCCTCTTTTCATTTACTATTTTTTCAGGATGGCAGGATCAGGCTTTGATACAAATTGTAATGACCTCTTTTTTAATTCTTGACCTGGTAATCAAAATTTAGTATAGGTTTAGGAAGTCATTCAAGTTAAACATGCCCTAGATCCTTATTATTATTCAAAGTAGAGGAATTGAGCATTATAATTTAATTAATTTAATTTACTTAGGAAGTTTCACCCTATAGCGCCAAGCAATCTTCTCTCTTTTGGGTATGACTATCTGGAGGTGGTAGATTGACAGTGCAAAGGTGCGTGAAACAAGCTACAAGTGGCTCCCTGGAGGATACCGTCAAGTGCTCGAATTTACTCTGCCTCTCCCTCCACCCACTCCCTATCTGAAGATGTCATAGCTTAGATGAGAGAAAAGCTTCCTAGTCTATAGTTGAAAATACATTTTAATGGTAATTCTTAAGATTGTTGTAATTGTAATGATATCTCAATATTGTTGTATACATTATTACAATTTGAAATATTTAACATTGTGTGCATATATGTATATGTATATGTATATGTTTATGTATATGTATATGTATATATATATATATATATATGTATGTATGTATGTATGTATGTATGTATGTATGTATGTATGTATGTATGTATATGTATTGAACTGATTTCATTTTATGCATTATTTCTATCACACTAAAGTTGATAGATGAAAAAGCTATTATAATAAGTATGTTATCCACTGTCAGTACGTATGGCCCATTAGAGCTTTACAAATAATGAAATCCATCAACGATGGTATTAATGCTTTGCGAAACTTGTAAATACATTATTGTGAGTGGTTCAGATATCGTACCTTATGGAATGCGAATGTAGTTTGATTAGTTTAAGTACAAAGATCAATTATCTCTCATGTGTTATGCAATTTGTGGTTTGAAAGGAGGTTTTCAAACTGAGCGTAGTTTTTAATATTAATAATCTTCCTTCTTCTCCGAAAATGCGATGCTAAGTTCAATGCCTTTTCCCCTGACTTTATTGCTTGACTTATATATATACTGTATCCATCGCTTCCTGTCCTTCCATTCCCTGACCTAACCCTAATAATGGGTATTTATATATCTTTTGGTAGTCACGTATGTAAAGTCGTGACTTATATATATGATTTATAGTTAAACTTTCTTATTTGTATAATTCATTATTCAAATAGCGTTATTATATTTATGTAGTAAGAATTTTGTAATCATACATAAGTATCAAAATAATAATAATTAGTTGATTAGAGTCTTCTTTCAAGGAATGTTTATAATAATCAAATTATATTTATTGAACATAGATTATATTTGTAATAACAAAATTAATATATTGAAAGTTAATATATAATAATATATTTATAATGTGAATGTTTGTATGGGACTTGGAGATTATGGATTTAATATTTTTTACAGCTTGTATGCTATTTGATGGAAACAATTCAAAGTAATGCCATTATAGAAATAAATGGATTATCTCAATTTTTAAATATTTGAACTTAATACATAATATTTCTGATAGAGAAAAACATATTAATCCAGGTTCATTACAGGATTACTACTTGTTTGACATGAATGATAGAGTTCTTCTTTAAGTCTATAATAAAAACCAACTAAGTTAGAAATAAACTGCTATGTTAATTTTAGGCACTTAAAGGTTGTTATGAAAGTTGAAATCTATAAATAATATGTCTTCACAATGCAACTCTGTTCAAAGAAAAGAACCTAGGAATGAGACTAAAGAAATATCATATTTTTTAAAATCCCACTTTTTTTTATATTATAGATTGAAGGAATAGTTGCATACTGTTGAAAAGAAAAAAGAAAATAGTGATATTATTAGTATTTTATCCTTAGTCTATTTTTGCAAATAAATAAATAAATAAATATATATATATATTTCTAATAAATGCATCACTAGAACTATCCATATTTAGTTTTAGTTTCAACTTGAGAAATAATATTAAATCATGTATTAATGATAGGTAAAGAATACTAACAATCCTAATATAGTAATATTATCAAACAAAAATTATGTACTCATTAATCTATAAAACCCATGGGTTGCCTCCATACATATATACATTTATGAAAACTAAATATCTTGTTATATATATATATATATATATATATGAAAAATACCTTAAGGTCGGTTGAAGCTAAACCCACTTCCTTTTGAAAGGAATGGTAGTGTCTGCACAATGCTACCTAAGGATCGATAGTGCATGCACCATTGTGGTGGGTCATAACAACAATTTCGGTCATGGCACCATTGCCCAAGGGTCACGATCACTATCTCTCCTTGTTACTGAGTGCCCACCACTACCCTACGTGGCTCTACCACTTTAAAAAATCATCATCAATGACTTTGTGGTAATTGTGCTACCAATGAGCTTCTTGCCTCCTTTTCCTTCTTGAAAATCGTCACCGATGTTATGGTTAAAAAAAATTTGTCGTTGATTTTGCTATTAGTACATGTGACCAACCAGAGGGTTGGTCGCACAGGCACCACCTAAGGGTGGGTCATGGCGATAATGTTTGCCATGGCACCACCGCCCAAGGGTAGAAACCAATGTCTCTCCTTCTTCCTGAGTGCCAACCACTACCCTACGTGGCTCTACTGCTCAAAACAACCATCATTGGAAACTTTATAGTACTAACGCTACCAATGTGCTTCTTGTATCCTCTATCCTCTAGAAAACTCTTACTAACCTTGTGGTTAAAAAATATACTCCATTGTTGCTTCCACTGTTAGTGCACGTGATCGACCAAAGCACTACCCCTACTTAACATTGTTGCCACTGTTATGTGGCTCTACTATAAGATCCACCACCCTTGCCAACCCATAAGTCATGTCGATGTGCCTGTTAGTGAGTCTTCTAAATAGAGACAAATCAAAGAAGGTAAGGAGAAATAAAAAAGAAAAGAAAAAATAGACATTTGTATGAGGAAACCATATAAAAAGGGAACAAAGAGGGAAATAAGAAAACTATAGGACTGAAACATAGATTTCCATGGTATAAACCCTAGCTTATCATAGGGAGAACCTAACCCTAATCCAATGAGCAAGATGAAAAAAAAAAGATAAAATAAAAAGAAAATAGACTTTTTCTCTTCTTATGGATTAAAAAAAACCCTAATTAGGAAAACACAAGTCTTGGGAAGAGGTTTCTTTTCAAACATGTTACTTTTTTCTTGTGTGGGTTTGGAGAAAGACTTTGTAAAAAATTTATCAATAATTCTATCAATAACTGGGATGAGTTAGGAGAAAGACTTTGTAAAAATTTTGAAGATAAAAGTGATCACCTATCACTTTTAGAACATCTAACTACCATCAAAAGAGAACCCCATGAGTATGTGACATACTTTAATTATATATTTCAAAAGACATGGGATATACTACTTGCTGCAGTAAAACCTTCCCCTGGTAATGCTTTCTTGTATTATCTAACAGGTTTCAATAGTGATATTTCTACCACTTTACAAGCCCTGGGAGGGGATACCTTACCAGCTACATATGAAATTTTCATAAAAATAGAAATAATCTTGATACAGGGAGGGAAGTTAGCTCCAAAACCTGCAATGCCTTTCTTCCCAGACATGCATACTTGTTAGCCTATAGTAGCCTTTATTCATACCACATCCACAAGACAACCTCTTGTTTTTGTACCTTTACTTTACACATCTTCTAGTGGAATAGATAAATTCAAGGCTATGATGTAGACCCTGATGCAAAATATAGACAAAAAGCTACAAGATTAGGAAAATAAGCTAGAGGATAACTTCTTAGTGGTGCAAAAATGAGAAACAAGGTGGTCACCTTAGAAAGGAAACAAACTCAAAATAGAAGGCCTTTCCAACCTGATTATCAAAATCCCACATATAGGCCATCAAATCATGGATAGGGTTATGTTCTACACAACCAAAATAGACTTGTCGGTAATGCCTCTGCTACAAATACAAGAAGGACATTAGTTCCTTAAAACAATTTTTCTCATGAGAAATATTTTTGTCCTTATTGCAATTATTCTTATGAACAATGTATGTTCTATAGGGTAGAACCATCCCAAGCATTAGTCATACAAGATCAAGTAGTAAGAAAACAATATAATTCTAGCCAAACTACTGATGCTTCTCATCTACAACAACAGAGTGATTGTTCTTTCATGAACCATTAGTTAGGGGAACATTGTCATGCCAATCATGATAACTATGATGCTATATCTCATAATACCATAAGAAAAAGAAGAGCTATTGAGAATGCTACACCTCCCCCATCAAATTAGGCTTCAACTTTAAGTGTTGCCTCTTAGAATCCAACTACAAGTGCACAACCAAATGTTGCTCCCCAAAAAAAGAAAGATATAATCAACAAGAAGCCTACTGAATCTTAGACTTCTCAATTTCAGTCATTAGTCCCTATAGCCCCCAAGGCTCCAGTCAAAGTAGTTAGCACTCATCTCAACATAGTAGATCAGATGAAGAGGACTGATGTTAATATTCCTTTGTGGGATGTTATCACTATGTCATCACAGTTAGAGCTATTGCAATAGGAGTTAAAAATATAAAGGTGTCAAGTCAGTCTATCACCTTAGATGGTGCAACAAGTCTGATGTAGCCAATAAAAGAAGGAGATACAAGTTAGAAAAATAAGTCTCCTCCTTTCTATGTCTCTTTGATTAGAGGGGACAAAATAGTTCACAATTGCATGATAGATTCAGGAGCTAGTAGTTCTCTAATGCCTAAGTATATTTTTGACCACCTCAGTATTAAATATGAGTCTATGGTTAGAGACATACTCTAGTTAGATGGTAGCTATGTCAAAATAGTAGGAATCCTAACAAATGTGGAAATGGTATTACATGCATACCTTGGTTTTACAGTCACTCAAGACATATCAGTAGCTGAGGTTGAGCCACATTTTTCCCTCTATCTCTCCAGAGACTTCACCACACAAATAGGTGGTTGTATTACATCAGACTTGAAAAGGTTCAAGTTGTGATAATGTGAAAGCTAACTGCAACAATTTAAATTTATGTGTTTTCACATCATTGTAGGAGGTTTAGAGCAAACCATGGTTAAGGTTGTGAAGCCGCATAGATCATTGATCATATCATTAGAGTTAAAACTGAGGTTATAAACTTAAGTCGCAATGGTGTGATGACAGTTAGTTTGAGGGCTAGTCACAATAGTTAGCAGAATGAAGCAACAGTGAATAGTTGCAATAGAGTGATCAATAGTTCAGGGTTATTTTCACAACTTCACAAGTCAACATAGTCAATAGAGGAATAAATTGGAAAAGTTACAATAAAAAGGGAATAGTTAATTTTAGAAGGTTATCACAATGTCACGGTCTAAAGTGCATTAAAATTTTTTCAAGTTGCGAAGTTGCGAGGAGCATCAAACAGTCAAGGATGCAGTGTTCACACCATCACAAGTGTCTATGGTGTAGTCAAGTTTTAAGTCATGATGGTGTGAATGGTAATGTTGATAGTTAAGGTGCATGACAGTCATACTATTGCATGCATTTCATGTTGACCATAGATTAAGTCATGAAGCTATGAATTTGTGATGGTGATCAGCCTGGCTATGTTTGCAACATCACAAGGTTAAAACATGCTTGATGTCTAGCGGTTGTAAAGAGGTGACAAAGCAAATGAATAGCTACGCATTGTTGCATAGTTAAAAGATTGTTAGGTCCAAACCACGATGATGGTGCGAGAAGGTCAATTCATGTTGTTTGCAATTTCATAACAGTCAGAAGACTAAAGTGATAAAGAGCTATCAAGTAACAATTAAGCATAAAATGGAGAGGTTGCAGTTTCACAAGAAAAAATAGTTGAGGAAGATAATAAGTTGCAAAGTTGTGAATAGATGTAAGCACATGTTAATAGGATGGTTAGAATTTTGGGTGAGGTGATGAGATGTATCAAGGGTATAAGGCCACATGGCAGATGGAATGGTTGAATTCAATTGACTTGTTGATGTGGCTAATTTGGCATGATGTAAATGTAATCCATGTAGCAGTTGGAAAGATTAAGGAGAAATGATTTTTTCATCCGCAACCATTTTTTTGATGTCCTCAATGCCATTGCACTCCATGCTTATTAAATGCATATCATGATCGATTCTATTTTGATTTGATCTCTTGTGGCTGAGTGCACTCTTTCACTTGTTCTTTCTATCATTTCTTGTGGGCAGTTGCACTTCATGATCAGATTTTCTTCTGATTCTCAGTCATTGCTCTCATCTATAATCCAGTCTCACAATCATTGGAGTTTAAACTCAAGGGTGTATCTAGGTTATGCCTACAATCTATAAAGGCAAGTTTTGTTCTTGTTCAAAGGATCTTTCTTTTCTGGTCTTCTGCAGATATTTTCTATAAATTTTGTTTCCTCTTATTCAACAGAAAACACTATTATTATATCCATTCTCAACTAGTTAAGTTTTTGTAATTTTTTATGCATCATTTTCTTGGATGCATTTTACCAATTGCAATAGCATATGATTATGTTCATATCAATTAACTAATATTTTAAGAGAATATATTGTATTCCTTACATGGTTATGTTTTTTTTTGTCTTTTCTATGGTGTTAAGATTGAAGGAATGCAGATAGTGGCATATCTTGTGGATTCTATTAGATTTTAGTGTAGTTATTGGAAAAAAGTAGATCAAACATACTATTTGGTGTATCACCCCTCTAGATTAGAATATGTAGTTTTATTTCCATGCATTTTCTTCTCTCTTTTCCTCTCAAGAAGTAGTTAGGTGTACCCTGATAGTAAGGAAGTTGGCCTCCTCCAGAGATTCAATCTTTGATTACAAAATCCCACAATTTTGAAATTGTTTCCATGTTACATGAGGTTGCCTTTAGGTCAAAACTTTAGGCAAGGGCTCAAACTTTCCTATCAACATTAAGCTTTTCTTTGGTGCTTTGGTCAGCTTCCTCTTTGTTGGGCTTACTTTTCCTTTTGTAGCCAGGGATTGGGATGCCTTGGATCTTGTGATCACTCTTCTCTTTGGTTTAGGTACTAGAGGTGTGACTACCTTCTTCACAATTTTCTCCAAATCCTCCTTTATCATTGGATCAACAATCACCACTCTATTTTTATTTTTTGTTGCCTTAGGCTCTATAATAGCTAGCTCTTTTCCCTTTGACTCTTTAGCTTCTACTTCTTCATCAGATTCCTCGTCCTCACCTTTTCCTTCACTTATCTAAAGTTGACCTATTCCAAGTTTTCATTGAAGATCTTTAATCATCTTTTTTCATTTTATATCTATCTTGGGCACTTTGGTTTCCATCATCATTTTAATCTTGGTTGTTCTATAATTACCGAATGACTCGACATTATTCTCAATTTATTTAGATAACAATGCAGTTACTGCTACTAATACTTTATCTAGTCACTATTGCTAAAACTTCATCTACATTCACTTCATATTGCAGTGTCCTTAGCCATGAAACCCTTGGTAAAACTACCTGTGCATAGATGAAATTGGTATCTACCATAAAATGTATATCATCAAAATAAATATCTACCACTAACTTAGGTATCCTCATCTTGTTTTTCATCTTATTCTTGAATTCTTCAAAATAATTGTCCATTATAGCCTCACATTTTTCTCCCGATTGATTGATAAGGTCACTTATTTGCTCAATAGTCAATCTACTCCAATCCCACGCAATTGTGCCAATAGTGGGGAATGAATTTTGTAGATAGAAAAATATGCAAACAAGTAAGGATTCAAACTTACATGAAGTATTATTCACCTTGCTTATCACTCCAAGATTCTTAGATAGTTGTTGCAGTTGTATTTCGACAAGATCATAACTATGATCTTTCTTTACAATTTTATATCCTAGGTCCACTACAATGCAAGGAACATTGTTCAATCAACTTGACTGATAGAATTTGTGTGAAATCATAGGTACTACAAACACAAAAATTGGATCTTCGTTCCCATTGATTGACATTCCATGACCATTCTACTTGGCCTTCATCTGTTGCTTGACAACATCCCTTGCGGCACATCTCATCATTTTTGTTCTGTCCAAGGTAGGGTAACCTATAACTTGGTGAATGATAGCCTTGTTTATCTTGATTGGTCCACCTTATAACCATATCTTATGATGAAGGGTTCACCACCCTTACCAATTAAAATATAAGAGAGCTTCCAAAAAGAAAGCTTCCAAACCAAGAGATTCCAACTACCTTATACACCAATAGCTTCTACAAGAAGATCTTACAACAAAATAGCTTGAACCCAAAGGGATTCACCAAGAAGAACTCCCCAACCAAGATCTTAGACATTAATATCTTCACCTCCAATGCTTCTATATAGGAAATTACACCATGAGATCTCCACTGCAAGAACTTACACTTGAAGATCTTATGCTTGAAGAGCTTACACTTCAAGAGCTTGTACTTGAAGACTTGATTATAAATGCTCATATGCCTTACTTAAATAGGCACTTCCAACCCAAGATATTACAAATACAACGAATGTAGGATAAAAGGTAAATACAACTACCTTAAAAAAATATTCAATTTGCACCCAAATACAACTAAGCACCACCATGTGGCCTAATTAGAAAATTACATTTCTTTTGTGGATCACAACAAATATTAAATGTATGATTTAAGTAACTTTCCACAAACTTCTAAGATGCCACCTATACACCTTGATAAATGGAATGACAATTATTTTTCATATTTTTCTATTTATGCCACCTATGCACCTTGAAAATAGAAATTCCTCTTTTCTCTCCTCTTTTTCCCTTTTTATTTTTTTATTATTTTTCCTCTAATTTTCGTCACTTTTCTCTCTCCTCCAATTTTCTTTTTTAAATTATAATTTTGAGCACACCCTTTTTTCATGATGCAAGATGCTCCTACATCAGACACTCATGGTAGGAACATTTTGTGGATAAGAATTCACAAAATGAAGTAGCCACTACTGACATTTTTTTTCCTTCTCTTCCAACACCTTGCTGGAACAAGTATCTGTTGTTGATATAATTCGTTCATTCTTCTTTTCCAAAACCTAGTTGGAACAAGTGTTTGCTACTGAAAATATTCGTCCACAATGAACTTTTTCCAAGTATAACTCTCATCCTCCTCCAATATTGTTGAATTAATCACACAAATAATAAACTCAACAACACCATGCCAATATTCCTTTCCATACCACACATCCATAACAAGAGTGGCATGTAAACCATCATCACTATCTTTCAAATCCATCTCAAATTTAGTATTCCATAATTCATAGAAATTTACCTCTTCCATACCATCATCTTTGTTTTTTTCTTCCATGTCTTCAACAAGGCATGTAATCGCTTCACTTGTTTGACCTCCAACTAAGGCATTGTACTCTTCCTCCATTGCTATAGTCATCAAATCATCTTTATATGCTTTAGGCTCACAAATATTTTCATCTTCATGCTCTTCATCTTCTTCAGGTTCACAAATATATGTATCTTCATCCTCTTTCTCTTCTTTTGTATCGCATGTGTGATAGTCCACTAGATCTTCTTTCTTTTCTACATCCAAATAATTGTCAACATCTCTTTTCTAGTGACGCGCTCTTCTCCTCTGCAACTTTGCTTCTAATTCATTCACTTGGTTTTGCAAATCAAAGAATGTAAGTCATAATGTCTCTTGATGTCTTGCTCTAATTTTCTCAAGTTTAGGAACCCTCAGAATCCATCCAATCACAAAAGTCATCTTCTTCTTTCTCTTCTCCATGCTCAAGTCTTCATAAGAAAAATAGTGTGCAACACAAGCACCTTGTGCAAACTGCCTCATAGTTGGTGATCTATCTACACAATCAAGAACTTCTTCTTGAAAAACTTTACCTAACTCAAGGTCCTGGTGAAAACTACCTCACATTTGGTGATCTATCCACACACTCAAGAACTCCTACTCTGATACCATTGATGATGGGCTACACGACTATCCAGAATGTCTTCAATCTCTTCCTTCTCAGAAGTAGGAATTGGACATGGCTCCAACATCAACTCCTCGTCTACACCATCATCATGATATTCTATTAATTTTGTAATATTGAAAACATGAGAAATGTGAATCCACCTATTTTCTATATTGGCACATACCCCAAGGTGCTGAAAAACTCTAACCCAAAAAATCAATAGTGGAACTATGAGACTTAGAATCACTATTTGACTCAAATGGGTATCAAAAAATAAAGAGACATTAAATAGAAACTAACACTAAGCATATTTTTTGATGACTCGGGATTGCCCTTACATCACTAGATGCTCCTACATTAGAGACCCAGGGTAGATTGAAAAGTGACCCTATCACTTTATAGCTAGTAGAGGAAAACCCAAATGGACAACCTTTATTGTAGATACCCAAGTTGAATCTTCCATTGGTCGTCCTTTCTACTTCACCATGTATTCTTCATACTACCTTTTTTTGGTCCTTTGGCCCACATGACTATCCATAATTTCTTCAATCTCTTCCTTCTTAGAAATAGGAATCGGACATGGCTCCAACATCAATTCCTCCTTTGCACCATCATCATGATATTCTATTAATTCTATAATCTTGAAAATAGGAGAAATATGAATCCCATCTAGCAACTCCACCTCATATGCATTTCCTGAATCATGTTTCTTCAAAATTTTGTAGGGGCCAAATTTCTTTATCTTTAGGTTGTTGTAGGTACCCACTAGAAATCATTCCTTCCTCAAGTATACCATAACCAGATCCCCAAATTGGAACTCCTTATGTCTCCTCTTTTGATCTACTCTAGCCTTATACTATAGGTACATCTTGGTAATATGTGCATGTATCTCCTCGTGTAGGTTCTTGAAATGTTCAATAAAGTCTTTTGCCTCAACACTTGTCCTCTCCCCTTGTCTTCATCTTCTTCAAGTTCATTAATATATCTATCTTCATCCTCTCACTCTTCTTTTGTATTGCATGTGTGATAGTCCACTAGATCTTCTTTCTTTTCCACATCCAAATAATTTTCAACATCTCTTTTATGGTGACGCACTCTTCTCCTTTGCAACTTTGCTTCTAATTCATTCACTTGGTTTTGTAAATCAAAGAATGCAACTCGTAATGCCTCTTGATTTCTTGCTTTAATTTTTCTCAAGTCTAGGTATCCTCAGAATCCATCCAATCACAAAATTCATCTTCTTCTTTCTCTTCTCCATGCTCAAGTCTTCATAAGACAAGTAATGTGCAACACAAGCACCTCGTACAAACTACCTCATAGGCGGCGATCTGTCTACACAATCAAGAACTTATTCTTGAAAAACTTTACCCAATTCAAGGTCCAAGTGCAAACTACTTCACGTTCGATGATCTATCCAAATGCTCAACAACTCCTGCTCTAATACCATTGATGAAGGGCCACATGACTATCCAAAATTTATTCAATTGCTTCCTTCTCAAAAGTAGGAATTGGACATGGTTCCAACATCAACTCCTCCTTTGCACCATCATCATGATAGGAGCATCTTGCATCATCTTCATATTGTGAACTCTACTCAACATAATCTTTATCCATTCAACCTTGGAAACCTTCAGAAAAGATAGGGCTTGGGTAATCCCTTTCTTGACAATAATCTTATATTCATCTCTCAACACTCTATTATCGTATAATTTCTCATGACCTTCTTGAAGTTCATAATCTCTACTTTCTACAACTGTATAGATGTAACATGATCTTACATCATGAGTCATCAACACTCTTGGTGGAATTGATGACAGAGCACCAAATTCATCACCAATCAATGCAATTTTAGGGTATTCCTTGAATTTTGGTGGAGGAAATTTATCATTCCTCATAATTTGTGCATTTCTTTCCTTCACAGATGTAGATACAGAGGATACAATTTCTAAACTAGGGGTTTATCAAATTTTGATTCAACAATTTCAAAAATAACTTAACTCGACACTGAAACTTTACTTACTGAGTTCTTACAATTTTTCCAATGACACACTGGGATTTGCTTGTTATATCACTAAAATCACCTTAATTACCTTTGAATTACTTATACACTAAAAATCTCTTAATAAAATGAAAATGAGTGCCAAAATTTGATATATACCTTCAATCTATTCATTTAAGTCTATAATAAATGTGTTGTACTTTGGTAGGTGCACAACAACTTTCTTAGCCTCCATAAGTTGTGTTCGCATTTCTTTTCATTCAAATACTTAGTCATTGTTACTTGACTTGGCCAATACCATTTCATTCGGTCAACACATCAACTCGATTGATATAAGTTCTTGGTTTATATAGCAATGCTCGGTTAATACAGACGATATTACTAATGCTTGACACCTGATAGTATAACTAATTCCATTGCCCAATTCTTCTCATAGGTATGTCCTAATTCATCTTACTTCATGTTAATATGGACTCTTAATTACATTTCTTGTTAGGAACTGGTGTATGATATAACATTTGAGTATACAGCTCCTTACATACCTTCTTTGTTTAGTTGGATGTGGTGTGATCACTTGATCAATTGGATTGGATGATCTCAAATTTGTCTTCTTCACTACCTCTAGACTTCACTATATTTCCATGTTGTATGCATCTCAACCTTTCCTTTTCCTTTATTAGTTTAATTTTTTGGTGCTGGTGCTTGGGTCTTGTAATTCTTACTAACATATCCAACTTTGAGACAACTAAATAAAACTAGGTTTCTATTCAACCATTTCTTATTGTTAACTTTGAAATGTGTCTTAATGAAATTTTATGGAATATGTCCATACTCTCTGCAGTAATGACAATTATAAAAAATTTTGTAATCCTAATTGAAGAAGATGCCTTTCTTAGGTGCTTGAACTTTCCTTTTAGATGTCCAATTGGATTTTTCTTTGGATTTTCATTCTTGAGCTCCATGTCCATATTTTTGACAGTTGTAACAATATCCTTCAAATATAGATGTAGTAGGTGCAGCACTTATCTTTGACCTACATTCATGTGCTCCATGTCCTTGTTTCTTGCAATTAAAATAGTCACTAGTAGGTTTAGGGTTTTGCATTCCATTTTTGCTTCTGCAAATATTTTCTGTGTGTTCAAGTTTACCACAATGATGACATGTAGGTTTTCCTTTCAATTTTTTATTTCTTTTCTCACCACTCTTTGATGACTCTCCCATCTCAGTAGATGAAGAGTGCTTGATATGTCCTAGACTAGAAGTATCACTGAATGATCTTGGTGATCTCATCAATTCTTCAAAGTATCTTATAGCTTCACTTGGTTTGTTCATTCTTTCTAGAAGTTCTTTCTTAGTTCTTAACTCATTTCTTAGTTGGTCCCTCTGTGATCTCATATTTGTGATCTCCATGTCCTTTCTATTCAACTCCTAATTTTCAAGTTGTAACTGATTCATCATATCCAACTGATTGTTTGTAAGCTTTTGTACATCAAATGATCTTTCTTCAAGTCTGGTAGCCATTTTTCTTTTGTCTTATTCAACTTTCTTCTTTTGTTTAGTAACCTCACATTATCTTACTGGTTGAATTTCCCATTCTCTTTTGATTCTTCTGACTTCTTCACTTAGAATGTTGTTCTTCTCTAATAGATTTGCTATTGCTAAATCACTATCACTAGTACTTATTTCCACTGTTAAGGAATTCTTTGACATCAACTTCCTTGTATAGTGTGTCATTCTATTGGATGACCATATCTTTCATTTTCTTTAAGGATTTCCTTAACTCTTCTTTGGTTTGAATTAGGATCTATTAAAAATTTCACCGATCCTTCAATTTTCTCTAAAATTTGTTTAGGGATCTCCTCTCTGTAATGTCTCAATCTGATCTTCTTATTTGATATACTTTGGTTATGTCCTTCACTGCTAGGTTGCTCTATCTGATCTTCCTATCTGACTTAGCCTTTCTCACTATGCTCTTAGCTTGTTTGCTCCTTTACACTTTCTTCTTGCTCACCTTTTGATTTACGGTTAGATCCCTTCTTAAATAGATAATCATAGAAAGTTCTAGATATTAATCAAAGATCTATATTTCATCATTTTCTATTTATCCCTTCTAATTTTTTCATTGGTTAATCTTCTTTTGTAGGGATTAATACCTTTTGAAAAAATGTGTAATCTTCTCTTTAACTGTCTCTACAATCTTTAAATGTCGTGTAGAAGTCGACTAGAAAGATTTACATAAGTGTTTGTGCCATTACAAACACATATGCTAAAATTGGTTTACTTGGAAATTGAATGTTCTGACGCTTGGTCATAACTAACATTCATGTTGTCACTCAACTTCTATAGGCTCACCATATACTAACTCACTTGGCATGTATGTTGGCTCGGTTTCTACTAGGGTGCTCAACAACCTTTGACTTGTTTGACATGTAATGAAATATAGACAAGTCCTTTGTTGCTTGGCCTCCTCCGGATGGCTCGGTGGCAGTGATGACTGACCAACGATGCCTTGGAAATGACTAAGTGTTGGACACTAATAGACAACTTGGGCTTAGAGATCAACAATAATAACCTACATGGATAATTACTTTATTTAATCATTATATTAAAATTCATATTTAAAAATAATTAAAATCTAATTATAGTAAAATTAAATAATAATCATACTTTAAATATATTAAAATCAATTAATAATAACTAAATTTAATATCATTAAATTATAAATAATTGTTTAATAACACTAGACTAAATATAAATAATATTAAATGATATTCAACACATTTCATAATAAAGATATATTATTTTTTACAGAAAAAATTAAACAATTTTAAAGATAAAAATAAAAATCCCTTTTTTGGGAATCGTTGTCATTTAAAGGCAACTGCAGCTACCTTGGGCAGATTGCGCACTGCCTTTGGCAACCACATGCTACCTAAGGCTTGTAACATGGGGGGTGGGGGTGGTGGCTTTCCATCCAATAATTCTTTTATATATCCTAGCTTTTTTAGAGGTGAATAAAATACCACCACAATAATTATTTATTACCATGGTTTGTATTAAAAAAAATTATAAAAAAATTCACTCATAGATCTGATGGAGAATTAAAATACAACCAATCAAGTTTTCTTTAAACAATAATATTTTCTCAAATTTCAAACCCTACCCACGAATTACTTTTTCTAAATTTTAGTTTATAGCAAGGGTTTCAACATTTCTCCAAGATAATTTAATAACGAAGAACAATAATTTCTACCACAATAAATTTCCATTCTTGTAGGCACGAAGAAGACAATTTTTTTGAGAGATTTTTTTTAATGGATTTGTACAAAACCCTACCCCAACCCAATGCTAACAATCTGGTGAATCTTTATGCTCACAAAATTCCCGTCTCCAAAAGTCCACAAAAAAATTCTCATTTCAATTCTCAAGTTGCTCCTCCAAACCTGTGTGTGGAGAAATGAGCTAAAATTCATTATTAAATGCCTCTAACCCCAGTTAGGGTTTCTCTTTTCCAAATGGCCTCACTTTATTAATTTTCTTACTATTTTATTTTAATTAATTCTTTCATGCACACTTAGTGCCTTTTAATAAAATAATACTTTATTTTATAAAAAAAAATTAACAATATTCTTTTAGAAAATAATAATATTATTTTAACTCCAAATAATAATAAATCTCATTTTAAAAACAACTTATAAATTTATAATCATGTCAAATTAAACAATTATAATTATGTTAAGCTTAACTTTAGCAATTTTAATTGCTATTAATTCCAAAATTAGACTTTTTAATCAAGTCTTTTAATTTTAACTCTTTTATTTAACTAATTTTCAATTAATTAAATATAATATAATAAATATTTTCCTTCCTAAAACTTTCTATTTCTATTATTTAATTTAATTTAATTCTCTTGGTTGTCTAGTTACACTTGAATCTACAAAGTATACCATATACTCAAAAGAAAACTCGATACAACCAAAGCATGAAAATCAAACTCAAGGCTTAGGTTATCTAATCATGTGACACATTCGAAAGGGTAGAGTAAAAAAATACTTTTCCTTTACCACAAGACAAATAGGCTCGGGGTTAGGATTTGGACTTGAAAACTATCTCCCCTCTTTTACCATTGAGGTACTATGATAGGGCATGCTTATCTTGGCAATTCAGGGAAGTCGATGCCCAAAGACCTATAACCCTCCAAAAATTCAAGCATGTACACACACACACACACACACACACACACACACATATAAACTAAATATGCAATGACAAGGATTTGTACATCTTGTAGATCTTGACTAGTAGGTGACTACAACTCCCTCCCTCAACCACATCAGACATGACACACATAAAAGTAAAATAGACATGCACACCATACACATGCAAGTATGTGATAAGTATCCATAATCTATAAAAAAAAATCATCATGAACCTAATTATAATCATTATATAAAAGCATTTAAACATCATCAAAAGAATAAATATGAATCATAATAAGACATGAAATAGCTCTAGTACAAAGTAGCTCATTAAATATATGATCTAAACTATTGGAAATATTCAAGATTTCATAAGTTATTGAGAGGGGCGGGGGTGAATCAATAACTTCAAAATTTTCCTTTAAATTCACCATAAATCCATCTATACTACTGCTTACATTAGTACTGAAAGATAAAACATTCATCACACAAAATAACACAATGTTTTAGTGACCCAAAAACCTTCCATATAGAAAGTAAAACTGGGGTGGAGATGGTACCCACAAAACTTCATTACTGCAGCACAAAGTTGGCCTGTTAAGGCTTACATTGACCACTTTTGTTGATCTGCCCTGTTAGGAGCACAAAGGACTGTTAGGTCCACCTTGTTAGAGGATTTACAAACATACAATGAAGTATGCACTCAGTTAAGACATTTATACAAAGATTGTTAAGTCTACTTTGTTAAAGGATTTGGAAACTGATTTAGTGGATCTACTTACAACTAATTGCTGATAAGATCCTTTATGCAATGATCACCTTATGTGATAGATATGACTTTTATGCTCCTATATTGACCTTGTTGCATTCCTTAAACTTTTGTTGATAATCCTTAGCATGCACTTCTAAAAATATTTCATAGTACTACTACCTATTGATATCTTGCAATGCATCTTACATATATACCTTTCCAATTTTCAAAACTGCAAGGTTAGCCAAAATACAAGTGAACAACACATTACAAAGTTGGCCCTGTTGGTGTAAATAAGTACTTTACTATTTACACTTACTTAAGTTTACTTAGGTTAATGCATTATTTAATTATATTGCATTATTTTATTATTTTTATTTGTGAGACACTTAGGAGTTTGCACACCTTGTGATTTTTTATGTTGACAACATAGGAGTATGCAACTTTATTTGAGCACATGGTGTCTACAACACTATTTTGCATGTCCCACCCTTCTAGGCTTATCCTCTCATCACCGCACTTACTTCCATGCTTAATGGAGGATAATCCATATCTGGTGGACATGTGCTTGGTTGTGTGACACATCATGGTGCTAACGGCTATGCATTCTAGAAGCTCTCCTGTAGCCTTTATATTCAGGCACTCCTAGTGAACTCTAGCATCAAGTTATTGAATACATTGTTTATTTGATCATACTCTCTCCATTGTTGGTCTACAGTTGTGTTTGTGTTTGAGTTCTTAGTTCTTGGGTGAATTTTGCCCTTAGGAAAATTCTTACATGGTATCAGAGCTTGGAGACTTTCTCATCACATAGCCATTTGAGACCTTTTGTTGCTTCATCACCTCATCCCGAATCTAGAGTGTTACAGAAATTGGGAGTGTCCAGCATCAGATCTGACCTCTCCATTGTGTTTGGAATGCTGAACCGGTAAAAATTGACTATAAGCACGCCTACCTTGGCCCATAGTCAACCGTGAGGCAAAATTTTTTTGCAAACCGGCACCCGAAGGCACCGATTTGCAATTTTGGTATGATCTTTTTTCAGATCTATTTGATTATTTCTCAGATCTGAATTTATATTCTCTCTGCTATTTTCGGAATTATTTTTTTTCGAAATTGCTCTATTTGTCAGAGAAATTTTTTTTGCAGTACGGGCTGTCAGATCCTGTACTGCACATTTGGTAGATTATTATTTTTTGCAAGGTTTTTTATTTAATTTTTTGGGCATAAACCCCACGGCCGTACTCGTCTAAACTCAGTGAAAACTGCCCAACATTTCTCCATCAGCCGGCCATTACCAGCCGAGTGCAGCGAATACAACTTCCGAGAATGTCGGTCGCTTCCAAAGACACCGACAACTGACAATTATATTTTTGGGAAGTGCTACACACAAGCTGTCAACATCAACACTGGCGATCTCTTGCCTTTGCTATTATTACTGTGGGCTTCTTCATATAAATTGAGCTTTCCACGCTACACCCATGATGTGGGACTAAAGACACATTCCAGCATGTTTTAAAAATCGCCGACACCGCAGACTGCACAACTTCGACAATTGGCGATAATTGCCGACGGCAACTATTGTTTTACCGACACTTTCCCGCCCATGGAAAATTTGACCTTCATGTAGATATTTTTGCAATTTCCATGTGTTCCCTGTTTGCACTGTGGACTACCCTATCAGATACTGTCACCACATCGACCTATACGAGCTGTCTGCCACCTCAGCGACAATGTTTGGCACCACATCACCAACCCAGAACTGCCACGTAATCCTATTGAATTTAGTTTCTTTTTGGCCCGTCAGCATCCACGTGTATATATCCGTATGAAATGTATGTTTTGTACAGTACGGGCAGACACATCATTTGCCACGCCATCAGGGGGCCAAATTTTTGCTGACGTCACCTTGTCACAGTGTTAAATTTGACACCCATATGAACGTCAAACCCAAGCATTTTTTAACTACTTTGATGACCATTTGACCGTCAAATTTAACTTCACAATTTATCCTCCAGACCCCTCTCCAGATTGCTTTTCAGTTTGGCAGCCTGACTTTGCGAGCTCATGACTTGGACATAGGGACTCCAATTCAGGTGCAATTTTTTTTGAAATCAGGTAAAATTTCCTAAATTTTCTAGTGGTGGTGTTTTTTTCTAGTTTTGGTGTATAGATTTTGTAGAAATTGCATTTTTTGGTGACTGTACCTGCATAATCTTGCCTTTTGCAACTTTAGAAGCTCCGTACGGGCACATCTGGTCACCTTTTCAAGTTTTTTTTTTTTTGAAAGTGCATGTTTTTTTGTCTACTTTCTAGATCTAAAGTTAGATTCTAGGGTTGTGTGGACTAATTTCTCACTTTCAGAATTAGGCCTTCTTTGGCATTGTAATGCTTTGATTCTTTTTCAGAATTGTTGTAAAGCTAAGCTACAGTGCTTAAGTGACAGATTTCAGCCCTATAGGGTAGTTGTAAAAGCCAAATTAGAAAGTCCACTTTGTACTTTTTTGACAAGTGGCTCATTGTAAACGCACTACTTATAAAGTGCCAAAGCATCTCTTTTGGGGGGGTCTTTTGATTGAGTGAAAGGGGGGGTGTGCATTGTGTTTTTTGTGTCTCTCTATTGTGCTCTTTTCATTTTTGTATCATGGGTTTTGAAAGTCCTTCTCTAACTTCACGCAACTATTCTACATGGAAAGATATTGCATGGAGTAGATTAATGGAAAAAAGATATAGTCTTTATGTTGATGGTACAATCACTAAACCTACTGATGCTAAAGAACTCATTGATTGGAAAAGACAAGACCAACAGGCTTTAGGTGTAATCAGAAGTTGTGTACATAGCGATCTTCTCTTCCACATTAAAAATTGTTCAGAATCTAAAGAAGCTTGGGATAAACTTGAACAGTTGTATGGTAAAGTGGATGAAGAAAAGGGATTTCAGATTGAGGATGATCTACTTCTCTTAGAGCCTAAGAATTATGACACAATTCAGGATTATCTCATCAAAGTCAATGAGTATAGGGCACTACTAAACGATTGTGGAAATCCCATGAAGGATGATAGGTTGATACATCACATCCTAAAGAAGCTACCTTCTGAGTATGCCAACTTTGTTTTGAGCTTTAATACTCATAGGTTAACCATGGGATCTACTTACCAAAAACCTTCCTTTGATGGATTTGCAGACATGTTGATTGTTGAACAATCTCACTTGATGGATTTTGGACTTCTCAAGTTATCTAAGACCGAAGCCTTGGTGGCTAGTGATGATTCCAAATCTAGTCAAGGGGGGAAAAGCAACAAGAAGAAGAAGCAATGGAAGCAGAAAACACAATCTGAGACACAACATGACTCCTCTCAACAAGGTGGTTCTTCTTCAAACAAGAAGGGAAGTAATGAAAAGAAGGAAAAACTCTTTTGTGCATATTGCAAAAAGCCAAATCATGACGAGCATCATTGCAAAACAAAAAAGAATTGATGAGTTAGAAAACCTACTCAAACAGAATAAGATTCAAGTGCCAGGTACTTCCAAGGATTCTAATCCTAACTCTTCAAAGGGTAAAGGTCAAGCACTTATGGCCAACACAAGTTCTTCTTCGGAATGGATACTTGACTCAGGTGCCTCCTACCACATGGGTTCTTCAAAGCAAGATTTTTCTTCATTGAAGCAATCAAAGGTACCACACATCTTCGTGGGAGATGATGCTAAGATGGAAGTTGAAGGAAAAGGACATGTAGAAATGGAAGATGGGGAATTTAAAGATGTTCTCTATGTTCCCAATCTAAGCTCTAATCTCCTATCAGTTTACCAAATCACTCACCTTGGAGATGGTCATAAGGTTGAGTTCCTTCCCGATTCAGTGATGGTGCGTAGTCTAAAAGATGATTCATTGGTAGCAGTGGGGAAAGTCAATGATGATAAGAGGCTTTATTCCTTCTCCCACTTTGTGCCTAAGAGTCCTTCTCAAGCCTTGTTAACTCACTCTACTTCAAACAACTTATGGCATGAGCGGTTTGGTCACCTTGACTTCTGCTCTCTTTAGCAACTTTGCTCAAAACACATGGTCAAAGGTCTACCCAACATTAGCTTTTCTAAGGGGGAGTGTTCATCTTGTTCAATGGATATGCATCTCAAGGAGAAGTATGATATAGGGAAGTCTTCTCGAGCTCCATTTGTTCTTCAGCTAGTTCACATGGTATTAGCAAGACCGTTTGTAGTGACTTCAGTCAGCCAAGGCCGCTACATACTCGCATTTGTTGATGACTTTTCAAGATTCACTTGGGTCTTCTTCCTTCATCATAAGAATGAAGTAGTCCAAAAACTTCAAGAATTCAAGGCTCATGCTGAATGCAAGTCAAGGAAAGCCATCAAGGTATTAAGAGTGGACAATGAGAACATATATGTTGATAGGAGACTTAAGAACTTTTGCATAATTGAGGGGATTGATCTTCAGAACTCTCCAGCATTTAGTCCGCACAAGATAGATGTTGCAGCTATGAGGATTAGGACTCTCAAGACCATGGCAAGTTGCATGATAAAGGCCAAGTCTCTTGATCCTACACTTGAAGTTGAAGCCATTAGCAGTGCTACTCACATACTTAATAGGTCTTCTCATCTAGCCTTAGATGGCAAGACTCCTTTTGAGGCATGGTACGATAGAAAATCGGTTGTGAGTCACCTTAGAGTCTTCAGTTGTCCAGCATGGGCAAACCTTTCTTCCAGGAGTTGCAAGGCACCGACACCTAGGCCTTGTACCTTTATTGGTTATGAAGACAATGCAAAGGCTTATAGACTTATGGATCTAGAGACTCACGAGATTTTTGTGGAGAAGGATGTTCACTTTGAGGAAAGTTCCTCGAGCTTATCCTCTACTCCTCTCCGCACATCATACACAGTGGAAACTGATAGTGACTCCGGCGATAGTGCTTCAACAGGTTTAGACATGTGGGGTTCTGTCGACAGTTGCAGTAAGAGGTCACATCAGTCCAGTCCACGTGTTTGTATTGCCACAGTGAAAGGTCCATCTCAGCATGGTACATCTATTCTTCCAGCTCCAGCTTCACTTGACTTGGGAGACAGACTTGAGGACTTACATCTTCTCATTGATGATGATACTTCTATAGTTGTTGCAAGGGATCACTCTGACCCTCATGTCCATTCTCTACATGATCAATCTGCATAGGTTGGTGTGATTGTGAATCCTTATGAACAGCAATTAGTGGACATCTCTTTGTCAGTAGAGGAGACATATGGTTTAGTGGAATAGGTTCAGTAGACATCCTTGACAGATCTGCATTCATTCTTTTCATCACAGTTGGAAGGGGTGAACTTCAGCATTAGTACAGGGATACTTGAGCAAGTTTTTGGGCCAGCACACATCTTCAGGACTGTACCTTGTGCATTGTTTCTTCCTAAGGGGAGGAACACCATTCTCCATTCTTGGACCAGCTTCTTCATCGGAGGAGCTTTCACCTGTTGGCATTCTTCTTTTGGGGGGGGGGGGGGGGGAGCCTATTATGTCTCTCTTCCTTCTCCTATTCTCTTTTGTATATACTGGATGTATGTCGTAATGGGGGGTCTTGATTACTCCATCCATCGATGCATCCTTCTCTATTTGTCTTTTTGGGGGAGGGTTTTTCCCATGAGGTTTTCCCTCTTTCCCTGCTTTATGGGAGATTTTCATTTCATTATGTACATGGGTACCTAATATGGCCTAGTAGCCGGGACCCTTTATGCATCTTCATCCTAGTTCGTAAGCTTAAAGGCATTCCCCTAAGTTGCACTTAGGGGGGGGGTGTTGGTGTAAATAAGTACTTTACTATTTACACTTACTTAAGTTTGCTTAGGTTAATGCATTATTTAATTATATTGCATTATTTTATTATTTTTATTTGTGAGACACTTAGGAGTTTGCACACCTTGTGATTTGTCATGTTGACAACATAGGAGTATGCAACTTTATTTGAGCACATGGTGTCTACAACACTGTTTTGCGTGTCCCACCCTTCTAGGCTTATCCTCTCATCACCGCACTTACTTTTGTGCTTAATGGAGGATAATCCATATCTGGTGGACATGTGCTTGGTTGTATGACACATCATGGTGCTAACTTCTATGCATTCTAAAAGCTCTCATATAGCCTTTATATTCAGGCACTCCTAGTGTACTCTAGCATCAAGTTATTGAATACATTATTATTCTGATCATACTCTCTCCATTTTTGGTCTACAGTTGTGCTTGTGTTTGAGTTATTAGTTCTTGGGTGAATTTTTCCCTTAGGAAAATTCTTATAGGCCCAATAGTAAATAACTCGGGTTCACTGAATTGACTACATTACATAACATTGTCATGCACTCGATAGAAGTGAAGGGTCAGTCCATACTGATCACTCGATGTAGTTCTGAACTCGGTGACCACTGGTGACTCGGTAGATACTACATGCTAAGTTTACCTTGCTTCACTCGGTAAACACTACTTCTTCCAATGCTCAGTTTATACTAAATTTTCATGACACAAACTTACTACTCAGTAGACATTGTGAAGCTCGGTAGACACTGCTAGTCTTTACATTGCCTATATTCACTCGATAGCCATTGTTCTGCTCGTTGAGTGTAGGAAACTAAGTGTTGAGCTCGATAGCTATACTAATATAGATAAGTGTTTTCACTAATGGCAATAATAACTTAATGCCAACAATCTCCCCCTTTGGCATTAGTGACAAAACACTAATAAGCCAAAATATATGTACATAATCTGACTCACTGAATTTTGGTTTTTCAAAATTGATCTTTGTAAAGCCACTGCATATACATTCCTACATATATTTCCTCGATGATACATTATGTATATACAAAGATACTTATGTACTTAGTTATACACATATGCATGCTGACTCTATTGAGTGTTATCTCCTCCTTTCACTTATACTGATATCTATCCTTATATAGAGTATTTTCCCCTTTTTGCTTATATTGATATCTCTCCCCCATTTTAACAGTAATGCCAAAGGGCTACATATACTATCTATATAGCTACACCAAAATGAGATAGAAATTCTTGATGTACCTTGAGGATGAGGGTGAATGAGTTATCCCAATTCTCTTGCAAAATTTGGCAGGTGGAGAGGGCAATCTAAACTTTTATTGATAATTTGATCATGTGATTAGCCACTGAGAAGTTCTGATCCTAGACCAATGTTTTGCAATGAGCATTATGTTTTTGCATTGTATCCATTATTGGAAAAACTATGTTCTAAATATTAATCAAGTTTTCTCTAATCCTTGCTTCTTCTCTTAGAAGTTATGCCTGCATGTCTGCCAGATATTTCACCTTGGTGTGATGAGAGGAGCTGGAGGAGGGGTCAGTCTGCAACTTTGATGCACTTGATTGCATATTAACATCAATCTTATTTAGCTTCTCTTTTATTTCTTTAGTAAAACTAGAGACATCATAAAGTTTGGCAAAAAGTGACGCTGCACTATTAAAAGAATTTTCAAAATTACCCAAAAATGTTGACAACTCAACTTGTTTGATTGCAATCTGCTGAGCAATATGCTCTAGCACCTTGTCATCAAACTTCCTTTCAGCCTTTTCAATTAGTTTATCTTGTCTGGAAGAGTCCTCATTATATTTCTGTACAACCTCTTCTAATTGAATCAAAATGTGTTGAGTGGAATCTACTTCAACACCTATAGCTTCTGTAATTATATTCTTGGCATTCTCAATTATTCTATACTCCTTGTCCCTTTCAGACCTTAACTACTTCTACATAGCTTTCTTCTCTATAAGTTGACTTGATAACCTCATATCTTCAATAGTAGCAGTGTCAAAGTCAGTCTTAGGTATTACTATCTCTATGTCTAAATCAATATCTTCTTCAATTCCCTTTCCAGTGACCAGAAGTTTCAATGGTTGCCTTTGTTTTACTTCTGTGATTACTAGTTTGACCTTTGGAACAGACACAATAGTGGAGATAGAAGGGCTAGTAGTGAAAAATGGGATAGGACTTAAGGATTGAATATCAATAGGAGTACTAATTGAATCAAAAACTGAAACACTTCCCATAAATGGTGCCACACTTGGTAGAATACCCATAGAAATATCTGAACTAACTGGAATCAAAGTGGGTACAAATGATGTTGATGAAAAAAAAACTATAGAGCTAACTGGAATCGATGAAGAAAAATTTTTAGAACTCACTATTGCACTTATTGATGATGCAGGAGTAGAGGGAGCTAACTTGGTAGTTGAAGAAGTAATAGTCAGCTCGATGGGTGAAGTGCTTGACACCTCCATTGCAGATACCTGGAGCTGGGAGGTGGCTGGTGAAGATTAAGCAATTTATGTTACTGTTGTGCTCACAATCTCACTAGTAGAAGTTGTCTCCATAGATGTGACAGTATGTAGTGGAGTGTTAGGAAGAGATACAATTGCTTCAGCTGCTATTCTGCCCAGATCATCTTCATCCTTTTCTTCCTCTTCCTTCTCCTCCATTAGAGCATGCAATTCTCCTGCTATGACTATGATTGAAGGAGTGTTGTCATCATCATCATCATCATTGTCACTACTATCATCATCTTTACTTTCAATAGTTTCTTCTGATGGCTTGTTGAGAAATTTTCATAAATGCTCAGTGCCATAATGACACAGTGCGTGATAGATTGTCATCCACTAACCTAAGTCGACAAGAGTATCAACTCGACAAACAAACCAAATTTACTTTACTCCTAACCTTGCTCGGTAAAGTCTTCAACCAACTTTCCTTGGTGGAGTCTAATGCAAATCGACGAAAGATAACATCTCTATGATCCTTATGTATCTAGAATATTGATTAGATTATTTGCATTCTTCATATTTGTTGGAACTGCTTATGATTTTCTTATTAAGTATAGCTCTAATTCATCTTGAGAAGCTTAGTTTGAGAGGATGGAGTCACCCACTTCTTGAGTGACTTCACTTCCATGATTTGAGCTTGTATCCTTAGTAGATTTAGGAATCCATTGCTGCTTCATTTGTTTCCTTATGTTTTCAGCCCTTGCTTTCTTTTCATCTTCAACTTTGCTTATATTCATGCAATTTTTAGCTATATGACCAAGTTCAGTGTATGTGTAACACCTTATAGTAGTATCCTTCTTTCTTAGGTGGTTCCTTGCACAATTTATGCCAGTGTGTACATATTCTCCACAATAATGACATTTGCACTAGGTATTGTAGTCCCATCCAAATATTTCCTTTACAAGTTGTTCAACTGGATTGAATGAGTTGGATCTGCATTGAGATGCCTTGTGAACATGCTTTTTGCATATGTGACATTTACATTTAAATTTTGGTTTCTCCTTGCATTCATTAGCTTTGTGACCATGTTGATTCTAGTTGTAGCACTTTCCATTTAATTTTTCTTTTCCATTGCTCTAGCATTTGTTTGATGTATGACCAATTTTCCCACAATGATTGCATGAGGGTTTTGTATTCCTTTTTTCACCTTGCTTGGAAAATTCACCTTCTTCTTCATTGTATCTAAGTCCTGCTTTACCTTTTTTCCTATGAAGATTATGCTCATTTTGGTGATTCAATTGATTCATGTCTTCTTGAGATTTCATCATTCTCTCATTGATTTGTTTTTCAGCATTTAGGTCATTCTTCAATTTTTCAATGATTTTCTTTTTAGATCTTAGTTCTCTCAATGTTCTTTCATTAATTTCTCTTTCATAATTTAGGTCATTTCTTATTCTTTCATTCTGTGCTTTGAGAATCTTGATTTCTTCATTTGCTTCAATGATTTGATCAATAAGGTCTTCATGTTGATTGGATTGATTTTGTTCTTCATTGTTTCTTGCCTCCAAGTCTTCTTTTTCCTTATTCCTTTGTTCCAAGATTTCACACATTCTTATTGACTGAACTTCTTATTCTCTTTTCAATTTTCTTACATCTTCTTGTAGAGAGCCATTCTTTGCTAGGAGTTCTTTTATTGCCTCATTAGCTTCATCTAAACTGCTTGATGGGAAAAAAATCTTCAATCTTTTCTTTGACATATTGATGGTCATTCATTTTTCTTGCAAGTTCCTTCCTTCTTTTTAGGGATTGGGAAAGATGCTCCTTTGCTTTCTTGAGTTGAGCTATGGCCATCTCTAGATCTAGCTTTGCATTTTCAATTGCCTTGTCAAGTTTGAATAGCTCCATTTCTCCTTAGATCTTTGCTCAAGCTATTAAACTTTATCTTGAGAATCACAATGCTCTGATACCAATTTTTGGAAATATTCAATATTTCATAAGTTACTGAGAGGGGAGGGGTGAATCAGTAACTTCAAAATTTTCCTTTAAATTCACCACAAATCCATCTATACTACTGCTTACATTAGTACTGAAAGAGAAAAAATTCATCACAAAAAAGAACACAATGTTTTGGTGACCCAGAAACCTTCCAAATAGAAATTAAAACTGGGGTGGGCATGATACCCACAAAAATTCGCTACTATAGTACAAATTTGGCTTGTTAAGGCTTACATTGACCACTTCCGGTGATCTGCCCTATTAGGAGCACAAAGGAATGCTAGGTCCACCTTGTTAGAGGATTTACAAAATACAATGGAGTATACACTCGGTTAAGAGATTTATAAAAAGACTATTAAGTCTACCTTGTTAAAGGATTTGGAAATTGATTCACCTGTTAGGTTGAAGTAGTGGATCTACTTATAATTGATTGTTGATAAGATCCTTTATGCACTAAACACCTTACATGATAGATATGACTTTTCTACTCCTATATTGACCTTGCTGCATTCCTTAAACTGCTACTAATAATCCTTCGCATGCACTTCTCAAAAGTATTTCATAGTACTACTACCTATTGATATCTTGCAATGCATCTTACATATATACCTTTCCACTTTACAAAACTACAAGGTCGGCCAAAATACAAGTGAACAACATATTACAAAGTTAGCCCAATAGTAAATAATTTGGGTTCACTAAACTGACTCGGTGACCTTCTAATACTCAGCATCCACTACATTACATGACATCCTCATGCACTTGTTAGAAGTGAAGGCTCAATCCATATTGATCACTCACTCGATGTAGTTATTGAACTTGGTGACCATTGGTGACTGGGTAGATGTAGTGTCACTCAGTAGATACTGCACGCTGAGTTTACCTTGCTTCACTCAATAAACACTACTTCTTCCAATGCTCGGTTTACACTAAATTTTCATGACACAAACTTACTACTTGGTAGACACTATGAACCTTAGTAGACACTATTGGTCTTCACATTACCTGTATTCACTCGGTAACCACTGTTCTACTTGGTGAGTGTAGGAAACTAAGTGTTGAGCTTGGTAGCTATACTAATATAGATAGGTGTTGTCACTAATGGCAATGATAACTTAATGCCAACACTAAACATATAAAAAATGTCAACTAATCATGTAACCATGCATTACTAATTAAATCACATAAGCATGAAAACCAACCTAAAAGAATTCAACAATATAACATAAATAAAACTAGGGGTAGGCACTACATCCCCCCTAGAATCAGGTTTATCCCTAGAAGCTTACAAGAAAGAATTAAAAAAACTCAAGAACTCAAGGTGTAGGTCCCATTGGACCCTTCACTACTATAGGAGGATAAGACTCCCCTAGAAAAATCATCTAATATCTATCCATATCTCAAGTCATGAGCTCTGAAACTGTAGGTCTCTAATTCAAGAACTATGGTTCCCACTAAGGAAAGTTGGTCAATTTATGTTTGCATTTTCTGCACTAAAAATAATCTCCACTGAAACTTCTCAACACTCTAGGCATGTTGAACTATTGAAAGATATCCCCACTAGAAAAGGAATGAGTACTCTATGTTGGATGGTTATATATCTATTGCACTGAAAGTATAAGTGCCTCAATTTTGAAACACTACCACCACTATGTGTTGAAAGGTAAATCCTCCTTGTCACTACTCTTGATTGCCTCTAGATGAAGGAGGCTTCTTATTCTTTCTCCCTAGTTTTGTGTACCATTGGACCTTAATGGTGCTTTCCATTTGCAGGTGTATCCACAAAACCACCATGCCCCAAAGTGACATTCTACTCGACAAGTATGGCCTGATGAACCACATCCTTAAAGGTCTTAGTCTAAAATACCTTTGCACCCCCAATAATATGATCATTCACTCCTTGTATAAAATGTTGTACCATCAATAGTGAAATATCATTGATTCGTGCATACAACATGAGCTCAAAGAACTTGTACTTGTACAAGCCACCAAGTTTATGGTAAACTGCCTAAGGTTGTGAAACTCATCTGCCCTCTATTGGTGCCACTGGTCTGGTAAGAAAAGGTCAATTTTTTTTCAAGGAACAAATCCCATGTAATGGTCTTCATGTCCACTCCTAGTTTATTTTCCTCTATTTTCCACCAGTTGGATGCAAAGATGTCCAAAGGGGAAATGATATACCTTGCTTTGACATTAGTGTGATCAAAATCTTGCATCACAAAGTATCTTTCCAATGTCATTAGCTAGTTCTTTGCATCATAACTGGTACCTTCACTTGTGAAAGGTTTAATCTTAGCCCACATTAGGTTCTTCATTTGGGTGGCCTTGATAGAATTTCACCTATCATCAGAATGATCTCTTCTAGGACTTCTTGATCTATACCTGTCATCATTCCCATAATGATGTGATGTCTCCTAACTAATTCTCTCCTGATGAGGTAAGCACTCTAACATAGTCTACTATACTGCCTAATGTTAGGCTCCTCTGAGTAAGTATACTACTCTCCATTGTAGTCCTCCTTGTTCTCTTCCTAAATAGGAGTCCCTCTAAGGATCTCACAAGGACTAGGATATCTATCTCTCCCACGACCCCTACCATGTCCTGAGCTACAACCTCCTGCAAAAGATCTAGTCTTGATCACCATCCTCCTATAATAACTAAGTGATAGATAATGATATGCCAAAATAAAACAAAGGGTTGGCATCATAAAGCAAAAACACATGAATAAGTGGTTTGAAAACTAAAGTTATGAGTTCTTCTAGTTTTGTCATTTTCTATGTTTTTGTGTAATAAGTTTATTATTCAAGTTGTTTTAAATTGTATTTCAAGTTTATAGTTGATGATTTTTGTTTGTTTAAGTTTGGTAGCAAGTTGCCTAGTTGTCGTCTAGTGGGTGCACAATATGTCCAGAGTTCCTATTGTAGAAACTCGAGCTCTAATACTAGATCTAATACCCCACTAGGGAGCCCAATAAAAATTAACCAATAATGTTGCTAAGTTTTCTAAACAATTTTTTTTGAAAGATTAAAACATACAAGAGATAATAATGAGGAAGCAATAACTCAAATACATGTCACATACATACATAAAGAAAATAATATAGTTACATCTCTCAAGGGTTCCATAACATGAAATCACATACATAAGTTTTATCAAGTTAAGTTTAATTAAGAGTAGGATCTCAAACAATTGAAGTAAAAAATATTAGAGTATGAACATACACCATAATCATCAAGTAAGAAGAATAGAACATCTGCAACAAGGTACATCCATCATTGGTATCTAGCTATCAGATCTCAATGGAAAAAGAATCATTACCACCCGACCTAATGGGACCTAAGTATCCCCACTCCCACCATATTGAGGAAATAATCTCAAGTCCCCAATGGATAGAAATCCAAGAGTCACAAAAAAAAATCTAAGTCGCAAATCTTGAAAGCATTCTATCTCAAAGGTACGAAGTACACAAGCTAACATTTAATCCCAAAGGAAAACAAGAAATTTAGGAGAGCTAATATGCATATGGGAAAGTGTCATCACATAAGTCAACTCTATGGTTACCCTAGTAGTCTCCTAGAACTCCAACCCCCTAATCACTATGTGGCATCAATATCCTTTCTTACAAACAAGGCATATCAATGTAGCAAGGTTGCAACCAAGTATCCTCTCTACTCCCATCCTAGCCCATACTATAACTCAAGGCATGGGCATGGTAACAAACTAACTCTTGTTAATTCATTTTAACCCCATTATTGAAATTGTTATCACTTATTAATACAACTTACACTAGGTAACCCAGGTAGCCTCTTCAAGGCTCCAACCTCCATTGCAATCCACTTCCCAACATACACATAGAAAACTTACCCTAAGATCATAGAAATGCATATGATAAAATCACCTTAATCACATCAATTCTATACAAGCAACTGGTATCAAAAATAGATCATAAATCAAAACCTTATAGGTTACACCAAAAGAGTGACAACACATGAGCTTGCATAAAGAACTAGTTCTTAACAAAGAAATACATCTATAATCAGATTAGACATAAGTCATTGGAAGACATATAAACGACTCCTTGCCTATGATAGACATTCCTAATTTTTTCGACTACAAGATTTCCCAAACCCATCACCAGATAAAACATAATGTCACAAAATAAATTAAAGCAAGTGTAGTTTACAACCATGTAGTTTTAGTATAAATTCCATGAAGTTTTATTTGGGTAAAAATCAAGTTTTTGGTTGTAAAAATTTCCCAGAAGATAAAGTTCTTCAAGTTTAGTTTAACCATAAAATAAATTTCATTTTCCCTAGTTTAACCATCCATGTTTTTGTAATAAACTATGTAGTTATTAGAACACAATAATAATTTGTATGGATAATTACTTTATTTAATCATTATATAAAACTTTATATTTAAAATATTTAAAATAAAATTATAATAAAATTAATTAATAATCTTTAAAATATATTAAGATCAATTAATAATAACTAAATTTTATATTGATTTTACAAGGAATTTTTGAATGGGTGGTTTGGGTAGTCTAGGCAAACTAGGTGAATTGGGTAGGAAGAAGCTTATGGAAAATGGTCATGGGGATTCAAACTATGACCAGAGGAATGGTCAGAAGAAAGAAATTTTGGTGGAGAAGGCTTTTTGTCTGATCACTCAACAACTGGATGGGGTGGAAAAAGAGAAGCCTGGGTTATTAGGAAACGAAAATGTTCCTGAGAACTCTCTTCGCTTGGAATTTGGGAGCTCCTCAAGAGTCCAACGGGTCCCCCTTCTCCATTGGGGGGCACCACCTTTTTATTCCAAGGGAACTACTAATACATAACCTATCAGCATTGAGAATCAAGTACCTAAACAAAGGAAAGACTGGGCTTCACTCTTTGGTAAGATTTTGTCGGGTAAGTCTTATTTTCCCCAATTACAACCTATTCTTCTTGGGGAAAAGGGGATTTTCAAATCTTTTTCTTTGATCCCCTTGTTGAAAATTCCATTTCCTTGATGAATCTAACCCTAGTGGGGAAGTTCATGGACCCAAGACCAACTATCGACAACATCAGGTTATTGGTGAGGAAAAAATGACGCTTTCGTGGTCATGTGGATATTGCAGTCATGCAAAGAGGTTTCATGTCCTTTATTTTCACATTCCATGAGGATAGAGATTTGGTACTATGTGGGGGACCTTTCCAACTAGGTAATAACACTCTCATTGTGAAGAAGTGGGAGCCCAATTTGGATCTTTTCGATAACTTTTTCCTTTCCACTCTAAGATAGGTTAGACTTTTGAGTCTCCCATTGGAATTCTGGAATGAGGATATTTCTAGGGGTTTGGCAAAGTCCTTTAGGAGTCTCCTAGAGATTGATAAACTAACATTCTCCAAAGCTAGGTTAGTCTATACCTTCATCTATGTCAAAGTTAATCAAATGAAAGATCTCCTACTGAAGATAGACATTGTCTCCAAACTTAGCAAATGGTCACATGATCCAAAATTTGAAGATATGCCTGGTGCTTGATTTTACTATAGAAAAGTGGGTCATTGGGCGAAGGCTTTTCCTAAATCTAAATCTAAGAGAAATCACCCCAAGTTAGCTCAAGAGATTACTTTTAGGAAGAATCAAGGCCATCAGAAGAAGCAAAAAAAGGATTGCAAGCATAATTTGGTATGGAGGCCAAGAAAAAGCTTCAGTTAAAGTTTTTGAATCGATGAATACCTCTTTAGCCAAAACCTCTATTGAGGACAAGCACTTGAATACTGTCTTAGATCCTAAGGGCCTTGAGTCAAAATTTTAGGAAGGAGAAGAATCCCATGATATGGAAAATTAGGAGGTCTCAATAGCCCTTAACTTGAACTCCCAGAAATGATTAAGCATGAAGTTGTTCAGTGTGCCCAGAGCCCCCTGTGGGGGATTCTTTAATAATAATGTTAGAATTGGAAGCTGACCAGGAGACCTCATTTGAACCATTTGGAGAAAGCTTCTTTTTGGATGTGTCTCCTATAGCAAGGTTTGACTAGTCAGGGTTGGGTATTGAGCAGGAGCTCTCGCTTGTGCCTACTGACGACTCTATTCCTAGTGATTTTTCAAAAATGGAGTATCTTCCATCCAAAAGAGTCTATGGATCTTTCTGTCCAACCCATTTTAGTTCTTTCATCCACAGTTTTTCTTGATGAAATCTCGAAGGTGTCTAAGCCTATCAAGGTTGATAGGAAGGCTAATCCTATGAAATCTGGTGTGGTAATATTGACTCTTGCTAGAGCTACTAGAAGTATTAAAAAAAGATGTTAGTTTTTCATCTTTCAAAGTCTCAACCAGCTCTCCCAAGAAAAGAGGAAGGAAAGGAAATAAGGTTGATAAAGCTCAGGAGAGCTTGCAAGATATTGTGTATGGTAAACAAACTACCATCCTTTAGTTTACCCTAGCTAAAATATGAAATTCATCACCTAGAATGTAAGGGGACTAAATGGTCCTCGTAAAATGGAAGTTTTCATAAATCTTGCTAGAGATCACAAACCTGCAATCCTTGTTATTTCAAAAACCAAAATGTCTAAAGATAAGGCAAAAAAATTTAAAGTTTTCAAGAGTTGTGTTTAGACTACTAGTAGTATTGAAGGAGCCTCTGGAGGCACTCTATTCTCTAGAATTAAGTGATATTTTTTGGTACAACCATCATGGAGAATAATTTTTTTACTATGGTTAAATTTCAGCATATTATCCTTAACTATGACTGGATCTTAGTCAATATTTATGCTCCTAACTTAGCTAGAGCTAGGAAGACTTTATGGTCTAAACTAATAGATTTGAAGAATAATTTTGATGAACCCAACTAGCTCTTTATGGGTGATTTCAATTTTCCTTTGTATGACCATGAGAAAATGGGAGGTAATATTTCTCATCTAGATGGTAGAATGGACCTTATGGACTTTATCAACCATGAAGGTCTTATTGATTTTTATTTGAAAGGGGTTTGAGTTTACTTCATCAAATAAAAGGACTAGGTATAATTGCATTCAATGAAGACTTGATAAAGTGTTGGCTTCTCGTAATTGGATTCAAGATTTAAATTTCTATCTCTCATCCATTTCCAAAATTGCCTCGGACCATTTCCCTCTGGTCTTTGTTGGTGACCCCATTGGTAAGAAGAGACATTTTCCCTTTAAATTTGAGAAAATGTGGATGCAACACAAAGATTTCAAAGATGTCTATAACACTTGGTGGAAAACTAAAGTAGAAGGTACAACTTTGTTCAAAATTGCTAAAAAACTTAGAATCATCAAAAGATAGAGTTAAAGCTTAGAACAAGTCTTCCTTTGGTGACATATTTAAAAATAAAGATTTTTCTCAAAAGGAGCTTTAGGTGACTCGGGATAAAATTCAAGTAGTTGGTTATTCAGAGGAGCTTATCAAAGAAGAAAATGAGACTCTGTCTATACTCCATAATGTCATCTCCTTTGATGAGTCTTACTGGAGACAAAGGTCTAGGGCTATCTGGTTCAAGGAAGGGGACCATAATTCTAGATACTTCCATATCACTACCTTGAAGCATAAAGATGCTAATAGAATCTCCAATCTCAAGATTGGTCATGAAGAGTTCACTAATGAGGAAGATATTACTATCAAAATGATGGATTCTTTCTCCTCCCTACTTTCTTTCGACCAGAATCTCTATGATTCTAGCCAAAGACAATTGCTAGAGAACATTCCTTCCATCATTTCTGACCATTTGAGTTCTATTTCAGTTGCAATCCCCTCTACCATTGAAATCAATAAAGTTGTTTTCTCTTTTGAAGGTGACAAAGTGCCAGGCCCTGATGGTTTTCTGATGGTTTTTTTTCCAAATCAAGTGGCACATTGTTGGTAAAGATGTGTGTGATGTTGTCAAGGAGTTATTTGGAGCCAAATGCCTCTTGAAAGAGCTTAATGCCATCTTTTTGTCTCTCATTCCAAAGAAGGTGGGGGCTAATATCCTAGATGAATTTTTTCCTATCAGTCTTTGCAACTCTATTTACAAGATCATTTTGAAGGTCCTTACCTTGAGAATCCTTGCTATCCTTTTGGACATCATCTCCCCTGAATAGAGTGGCTTCATCCCAGGTCATGAAATTATGGACTCGGATATTATTTCTCATGAAAGCATCCATTCTATGGTGGCTTCTCAAAATTAAGGTTTCCTTATGAAGTTGGATATGTCCAAGGCCTATTACTAAGTGGACTGGAGCTTCTTATTAAAGATCTTGGAGTCATTTGGTTTTGGGAAAAGATGCATCCAACATATTTATCAGCGTATGTCAATGAATTCTATGGTTGTCTTGGTTAATGGTTCCTCTTCTAATTTATTTTCTCCTTCTAGAGGGATTAGGCACGGGGGTCCCATTTCTCTTATCTTATTTATTATTATGGTAGAATGTCTGGGAAGATACATTAAACATCTCAATGCTTAAGGTTGTTTTCATAGCCTCTTTCCCTCTTCTATCTCTAATGCTAGCTCTCATGCATAGTTTGTAGACAATATGGTTCTAATGGGGATTTCCATAGTGAAGGAAGCTAGTAGTTACTAGAATGCTTTAAATCCCTATATTAAAGCCTCTAGCCAACTCATCAATTGTGAGAAGTGCTCTATCTTCTTTGTGAATACTCCCCTGGAGAGATAGAATAAAGTCTCTAGGATTTTGGGTTGTGGTATTACTACCCTCCCTGACTTATACTTGGGCCTCCCCCTTGGTTCCAAGCTACTTGATTCCTTCTAGGAAATGCTCATTGACAAACACAACAAAAAAATTGTGGGCTAGAAGGGCACTTTGCTAAGTCAAGCTGGTAAAATTATTCTTCTCAAATCTTGCCTTCAAAGTCTCTCCATATATGCTCTTAATGTTGATGCTATGGAGAGAATTCAAAGAATTTTTTTCTGGTTTGGGACTGAGAATAAAAAAAGACTTCATCTTATTGCTTGGGACTTTGTTTGCAAGCCCAAGAATCTTTGAGGGTTGGGCATTAGACCTATCAAAGAAATGAATAAAGCCCTCTTGGCTGAACAAGGTTGGAGAGTTTTCAAAGATGATAGGGATTGGAGTAAAATATGGAGGAGTAAATATCTTTAGCACTCTCCCTCTCTAAATGGTTTTCTCTATGCTGATAACTTAGATAATGTGTCCTCCATTTGGAAATTTGTCCAAGTTACAAAGAGTTCTCTGACAAAAGGTTGCAAATGGAAGCTGGTTGATAGTAAAACTATTTGTTTCTGGGAGGATAGTTGGTTATGTGGTTCTACCCTAAACCTGTTTTACAATAATGACTAGATCATTAAGCATTGCAAAGCTACCTTTGGTGTTAAAGTCAACAACTACTAGGTTAACAATAGATGGGTGGACCTTACTTCTTTGAGTATCAATCTTTTCCCTGTTCAACTCTCTCTTTTTTCTTCTTGTATCAATCTCAGCTCCCAAGACATGGTCATCTGGGCTCTTCACCCAAGTGGTAATTTTAAAGTTTCTTCCCTTTTTGAAGAAGAGAGAATTGATCTCCCGTGGGTTAAAGCTTGGACCAAAGATTGAGATTTTATTTTGGATTGCTCTATAGAACAAAATTCTCACTATAGACAATCTTAGAAAAAGGGGGATGATCATAACCAATTGGTGTTGTCTTTGTAGAAATGATATGGAATCTATTAACCATATTTTCTTCATTTTTTTTATGCTAGGATGTTTGGAAGGAAATTTTGAATTTTTGGGATATGCAATGGACTTTTTAGTAGAATCTTTCTAACATTTTTTTAAGTTGGAGTAGCCCCTTCAAAGGAGAACATGTTTATATCCTCTGGCGGTATTTTTTTCCCCACATCTATTAGGGCTCGTGGAAAGAAAGGAATGACAAAATCTTCAAAGATACCAACACCCTCTCGTGGGTCATTGGCAAAAGAATTATCAAAAGCATAAAGAATAATTTTATAACATATTTGGGCCCCTCAAAAAATCTCAATTTGGAGCACCCTAGTAAAAATAGTAACGTTAAAAAGGATAATTTGATGGAGAATCTCATCTAGTTATCCCCTCCCAATGGTTGGATAAAGGCTAATTTTAATGGCGCTTCCAAAGGGAACCCAGGCAAGGCTGGCTATGGGGGAGTCATTAGGGACTGTAATTACAACATCATTAGGGCTCAGGCTATTCCTCTTGGAATTACTTCTAGCCATAAAGCTGAGATGGCCGGAGCATATTATATGATCAAGTTGGCTAAGCATACTAGTTGTAGGAACCTTTGGCTGAAAGGGGACTCCAAAAATATTGTCAATATCCTTAATAATAAAAATGACCCTACTTGGAATATTTCTAACCTTCTTTGGGAAAGCAAAGAAGACCTCAATTTTTTTCAAAAAGTGTTCATTTCTCATAACTATCATGAGACGAACACGTTGGCCGATTGAATGGCCAACCTGGTAGTCCAAAGTAATGAAATTGTCATGTGGACTGGCTAATTAAACATGGATGATGATTTAAAAGCTAAGTGTTATTATGAAATAAACATATCTCGAGAAGGGAAAATCTACATTTGATATGCTTGTTGTCTCCATTATCAAATCATCACTACTTCCATTTATTTCTTTAAATGGAATGGTTTCTGTGCTTGCATGTTTTTCAAGACTTCACACATATTGTGGGTGCATTTTGGGCTTTCAAGAGGTAATAGATTGAACCTTTCTTGGGTTATTTCTTTTAGCTCTCTCGGTCACATTGTGCAAAGTGGGTTTCTTTCTATGAATATGGGAGGGGAAGCGAAAAAGTTGGAACCCGAGAAGTGCCACTACTGGAAAAAGGAAGGAAGTTTGGCACCATCTCGAGAAAGGGAAGGTGACCAACTATATTGAAAAACTTCATGGTTACAAACCTCATGCAACAAATAGTTTCCAAAAATCTTGGGATGGTGACATGGTTATACTCTATGGCAAACAGTTTATCCTTAAAATTGATTTCGTTCTTAAGGTCACCGGGCTGTCGAATGAAGGTATGAGATTTTTCAAGTAGAAAAAAGATTCGGAAGAGGTGGTCAAGTGCTTTCCCAAAAATGACCAGAAGGATGCGAGACTGGTGAAGGTTGGTAACTTCTATGATATTGCTCAAATTAAGGACATTTGGTAGGAAGTTCTCACCTATGTGCGGATGTATTTCATTCTGGATGGTAGGGTTTTGAGGGTTCATCAATACCACTTTTTTTTTTCTGAATCACTTCTATTATAAGAAAAGAATCTCCTTTTCTTACTATTTGGTGCATTCTCTCCTCAACGGGCTCAAAGACCATAAGAATAAGGATTCTAGACCTATCATCCATGAGGGTCCCATCCTACTTATCACTGAGTTTTTCCAAGAGAACACCCCTGCTCACTTTGTTTCTAGTAGTAAACAGAAAAGGGAAAGGGAAGGAACACCCAACAGAAATGATATTGTTGGTGGTTCTTTGATGAAAATAAAAATAGTTGCAAACAGGTTTTGGCTATGGAAATAGACTATGATCAGAACTCAAATGATTTAGAGGATGACGTTACCCCCCTAGATGATGACTTTTCTCATACTACAAGTGACAGGTGTTCTTCTAAGACCAATGATACCGCTCTCAGCCTGGATGATATCTCAGCCCATGATTCTCTACATTCTTCCCCTAGTTCTGTCACCAAGAGAGGTAAGTCCTCTTCTAATAAGGGTAAAGCTAAGGATAATGTCCCTTCCTTGAAGTGTAAAATAAAAAATAGGATTAATACTAGCCTTGAGATCAAGGGTGTTATCATTAAAGAGGATAATGGAAAGATGGTGACTAAGGATATCTTGCATGATAAAATGATAGGAAGGAGAATAGTAATAATGACAAAGATGAGCTAATCAATCTAATTACCCATACACGGGATACAAAGCATGTTGAGAACTCCCCTATTATTACTACCCTTTCCCTTGATCCAATCCTAGCTAATGCTTCTCTAGCCAAATGCAATCATGAAGATATTAATCTTGGTATAGATAATGAGCCCAACACCCAAAACCAGGACTTTAAGGAAAAGCTAGAAAAAAAATATATTCTAGAGAATGATGATTCTAAGGGTAATGATAATGTTCTAAATTTTATGAATAAAGCTAAAGACATAGCTAATATTGGGATGGCAATGGAAAAATGGATGTATAATGAAATTAAAAAGCTTCTCTTATATGTTTCTTCCTTGTAGGAGAAGTCCCTATTGTTACAGGTAAAGATGGATAAGGAAAGTAAGAAGCAGTGGGAGCTAGAATCTCTTGTTGGGAACATCCCAAATAAACTTCAAGATTATGAAGCTTCCCTTAAAAAACTAATTAAGGATAGTGAGATGGGTTTGTAGGGTGTTACCATGTCCATCCTGGCTACTGCTTCTATTGGAAAAGTTTCTCTAGATGAAGCTATCTTGATTGGTCATGCATCATTTTTGGCTGGTGGTCCGAGTAGAAGAACTGTACAAAGAACTAAGAAAGAAGACCTCCAACTACCTGCAAAGAATATTCAAAACTCTCTCAAAGAGGTTTTTGTTTTAGGTATTTCTATTACTGGTGCTATTAAAGATCTTATCTAAGTTTTTATCTAGGTCTTTTTTGGACTTTTGGTCCCTATTGTTTTGTTGATTTATGTTGGTTGTTGGTCCCTGTAAAATCCGCTTGACTTGGTTGTTGGTCCCTATAAAACAAGCCTTTGAATTATTTTTTGATATTCTAGGTTGTTAGTCCTTGTAAAACCAACTACTGACTTTGGCTCATTTTTATTTGGGGTTTTGGGTCCCCTTCAAACCTGCTTTTACCTAATCAAAACTAAATTTAATATCATTAAATTATAATTATAATTTAATGAAACTAAAATAAATATAAATAATATTATGCATATTAGATAATAAAAATATGTTATTTATTTAAAAGAATTTTTTTAGTATAAAAATCCCTTTTTAGGGAATTTTTGTCATTTAAAAGAAATGTTGCTACCTTGGGTAGACATGGTATGTATTTGGCAGCTATGTGTGGCCTAAGCCCTGCAGTGCAAGGGGTGGGGGTGGTGTCCTACGCTCCAATAATTTTTAGGAACTTTAACAAATATGAGAAATGTAGAGTAGCACAGGGTAGGCACGAACAGAGTAGCAAGCAGAGTAGGTGGGATCACAAGAACTAGCAGAGTAGGTGTGTTTAGAGTTGGACCAGGCGCGAACAAGACAAATGGGAAGGTAGATAGAGAAAGGATAGATAATCGCAATCCTTTTAGAAGTTCAAATCTAGGTGGCTTTTTTGACTCTCAACATCTATAGAGGAAGGAAAATAGGACCTTACAAAACTAGGATTTCAATCAAGCATTTTCTGAAATTTTCCAAACCAACCTAATTGTCCAAAAGGCCAACCTAGATCTGCGTAAGAAGATGATGGGTTTCTTTGAACACCCTTTTTCTAAAAAATTTGTTCCTAATCACAATAAGGGAACTTACAATGATGATTTGGGAAAAATATTCATGGGTAAGATATTCATTCAACTAGCAAAACCAATTTTTGTTAACCCTAGGTTTCAATTCAAGAAACCAAAAAAGCCAATGGGATCAAGTAATCAACATCAAGTTCTAGATAACATTGGAGACCATTTCGAAACCACATGTATACCTTCAAATGGAAAGGTTTTTATTGAATATTAGGCATAATATCATACGAAAGGGGAGAATTCTCAAAGGGCAGGCAGGAAAATGGTTTTTCAATTTTTTTTGGGCAGGTAAATGATAAATCACATCATCAATTGATTATGCATAAACCTACATTTTACAGGAAGCCATTTTTTCAAGGCATGAATAAGTCAAAGTGGCGATGAATAAAGATAAACAACCAATATTTGGTATTGGTTTGGGTATGTCGTTGGGTTCCCCAATTCACATTAAATTTGTTGTTTCAACCCCACCTTTGGAGGACAACATTAACCACAATCGTGTAGTTCCTAAATGAGTGTCATTCAATCCAAACATGATAGAGCCACAGAATAAACTTCCTACATATAGTCAGAAGCCAGATCCAGCAAGATCAAATTCCATTACACTTCCAGAGCACATGGTAGCAGAACACATCAGCTTCCTTTGCCAATCCACTCTCATCGGTAAGTTCAACAACGTGTCTCTCCTTTTTTCAGATATCAAATCTTGGGCATTCAATGAGTGGAAAGGGTTACAAAATATATTTATGATAGATGAAAATTCAAATTTCTTCATCACATTGATTTCATCTAAAGAGCACAGAGATAAGGTCCACAAGTTCAAAGGTTGGTTCTGCAAAGGTTCAGGTCTCTTTTCTATGATTTGGATTCCAAATTTTGTCCCAGACCTTAATCTATGCCATTTTTTTCCCACTAGATATCCTTCCCCACACTCCCACTGGAATATAGAATTCCTGATATCATTGAAACTTTGGCCAATAAGGTGGAGATTTTTATCACACACAACCTCATTCCCCTTGAATTTCCACAAAAAGAGGTGTAGGTCTACATTCTTATTGACCAGTAAAAGAAATTCCCCCGTGAAATCATTATCAACTCTAAATGAGGCTCACAAACACAAAGGATCAAAATTTAGGAGGATCATATCATTGATATATTCCAAAAGAAATTGGGCCATTTTAATTATTAGTGTCAGCCATCCTCAGGAGCAATAATTAAGGTGTCTAAGAATCACAATTCAGACCCAAGCTTATGTGCTCTAAATATATAGTTAGGTAACATCCCCTCAGATTTAGGGCTTCGACTTATTCCTCGGCCTACTAAGCCAGATTTTCACTCTTAGATGATAATTGTTATAATTGTTAAATCCTAATCTCAGTCTCTTTCACCAACTATTGTAGGATGGTCCTCTTTTGAGTAGATGATGGCAAATCAAAATCTAAGGATGGGTCTTCCAAGTGCACTACTAACCTTTAATGTACAGGGTAACTCCATCATGAATCTAGTTAAGGAGGTCTTAATTAGGAAATGGTTGGATAAAGTTCTTCATGATGTTACATCTACAATTATTGAGGAAATTTATGAAGAAGGATTTGGCATGTTTGAACCTTCAGGTAGACATCTGGATTTAGTACCCTTTAATGAAGCTTCTTCTCTTGTAAGACTTGAACTTCTAGATTTGAAGTTGAAGTAGCCTTATAATCAAATCCTACCTTACCTATGGAACAACATTTATGTCTATTTAGGGGCATGTAAGAATATGATGTCTAGTCTCTCTATTGAATCTATGTTTTAGGATAACATCACTGAGGAGGAGGTATATACTTTCCTAGATAATGAGTATATAGACAATATTTCCTCTCTTCATTCTAAGTATCCTAAATCAGACATTGAGGAGGACAAAGATCAAAATAAATGCTCAATTTTTCAAATAGAAGTAGATCCTTCAAAATTATTGAGAGTGAGGTCATTCAAAAAACCTAGATGAAGGCCTTTGAAGGCATCATAATTGAAAGATGAAATTGCAATGGGTGTTTAGTTGACTCTGAACTTTCAAAGTACTTCACACGAGTAATTAAATCTCAGATATAAATTTTCAAAGAACTCTAAGGAAATGTAAAGAGGAAGTTGTAGCCCTAATATCCAAACAAATTAATGGAAGTAGGAGAGAAACTGGCTCTCTAAAAGAAGAATGAGTCAGGTTACATGGAATTTTAGATGCTTAAATGCCTATAACAAAGATAGGATCATTAGGGACCAAATCCTAGTGGGAGGAGCTAATATACTCTTATTGCAAGAAATGAAACTCTCAATAGAATCAGGAGAAAAAATATTTACTTCATGGAAACAATGGGACTTTTTTCACTCTATAGTTACCGGTGCATCTGGTGGGTTGGCAATTTTGCGGGACAAAACAAAATGTTAGGTCTCTCTCATATCTACAAATTTAAACTAGTTGGTAGTTGACATCAATATTTTCTCCTTACAATTATTCTAGTTAATCTATATGGCCCTACTTCAATTGAGGCTAAGAAAAGCTTGTGGGGTTTCTTATCACAATTAATTTTGAGCTTTTGAGGACAAAAAATCATAGTGGTAGGTGATTTTAATGCTACATAAGGATCCCTTAACAAAATGGGTGGGGCAGATCCTTCCCCAGTTGTTACCCAAGATTTCAGGGACTTTTTGGATAGCAACCAACTAGTGGATTGTGTACCTTCTAATGGTAATATCTCATGGTCCAACAAAAGGAAGGGTGCTAATTTTGTAAGAGCTAGACTAGGCAGATTCTTGGTCAATTTGCATTGGTTGATGGAGCATGGGTGTTGTCCATCCTCAATCTTATCTCTTTTTGGCTCAAACCATTTTGTAGTTTCGATGGACATACACCTCCAAGCATCCACTTTTAGACCACGCCCTCATTTTCAACTTGAAAAAATGTGGTTTAGAGATCCAAATTTCCTCTCTCTCTTTCAATCTTGGTGGCAGTAAGCACCTTATGTAGAAGGTACATATATGTTCAAGTTAGCAAAAAAAATGGCCTTTATCTAGAGGAAAATTAAAGAATGGAACAAGAACTCTTTTGATAATATCTTCCAATAGAAAGTAGAAATTCAGAGGCAATTAGAGGAGATCAGTGAGTTCATTTTGAATAATGGAATGCCCTCTGTGGTGTATGATTTACAAAGAATCTAATCCACCGACTTGAGCTCAAGGAAGTCTTGCTACAAGAAGAGATTTATTGGAGGCAACGGTCCAGGGAAGTATTGCTCAGGGAGGGAGATAGGAACACAACTTTTTTTCATATGTCTACTAAAATCAAGAGACATAAAAATGCTATTTTTCAAATTCAAGATGTAAATGGTCAAAGCCTAAACCAACTTCAAGATATTCAATAGGAAGCTGTCAGATTTTTCTCTCACTTACTTACCTCAAATGAGGACCACGTTTCTAATCAAAGTTCAAAAATTATTGATTGCATCCCCACACTAGTTTTAGATTAGGATAACTTGATTCTATTCTCCCCATTTACATTGGAGGAAATCAAGTCCTCAGTTTTTGCAATGGACACTGATAAAGCTCTGGGGCTAGATGGTCTTACTCCCTTCTTTTTTTAAAAATGTTGGGATTTTTTGGGAAAGGATATTCTTAAGGCAATGGAGGAATCTAGAAAACATGCACGCATGCTAAAACAATTCAACAACACCACCATTACTTTAATCCCCAAATGTCAGTAGCCAAGATCTTTTGTAGATTTTAGACCAATTTTATTTTGTAACACTATCTTATAGATTTGTACTAAGGCAATCTCATGTCGGTTGGGAAAACTTATCCCTAAAATTATTCCAGAACAATAAGGTGGATTTGTACCTGGTAAATGTACAGTGGAGGGGGCCTTAATTGCACATGAAGTTCTTTAGTCTATTAAAGAAGAAGGTATGTCAGAAATAGTGTTGAAGTTGGACATGACTAAGGCATATGGTAGAGTTATTTGGAACTTTCTGGGTGTAGCTATGAGGAAAATTGGATTTGATAAGAAATGGAATAAATGGAATATGTCATGTATATCAGGTGAAAAATTCTTAGTGATGATTAATGGTATTCCATGTGGTTATTTTTCTTCTACACAAGGAGTTAGGCAAGGGGATTCTCTCTCCCCCTTTCTTTTCATCATCTTAGCCGAAGGCCTAAGTAGACTAATAGCTCATAAATCTCAGCTCGGTGTCTGGTAGGGGATCAGTATTAGAATATCTAAATTAGAGGCTACCCACACACTCTTTTCTAATGACTCCTTACTCTTTGGGAAAGGCAACGTATTGGAAGCTAAAGTCATTAATAATACTATCAGGGAATATTGCAAGGCTTTAGGGCAAAAATTTAATGTGTTGAAATCAAAGATTTTCCTCTTCAATCTTTCTCTATAGGCTTCCTCAATTATTATTAAAATGTTTGGCTTTGTTGTGGTTCATACACCAAGTAAATATTTTAGGATTCCATTTTTTCAAGGTAATTCTAAATCTTTATTTTGGGAGGATATTTTAACTAGTATTAGAGAGAGATGTTCAGGATGGAAAGCATGGTGGCTCACATTAGCAGGAAGAATGCTCTTGGTCAAATCAGCCCTTAGCTCAATACCTAATTATATAATGTCAATCCTTTTGGTACCATCTAGGGTTATGAAGAACATCAATAAATGTTTGAAGGACTTTATTTGGAGAGGCGACATGGATGACAAGAAGAAAATTCACTTAGTTTCTTGTAAAATCTTGTGCAAACCGAAAGAGTGTGGTAGGGTTGGTTTACATAAAATTATAGAATGAAACATCAGCTTGGGGGCTAAACTATCTTGGAAACTATATGAGAATCCTAACTATCTTTGGGCCAAAATCATCAAGCTGAAGTACCTAGATTTGAAGGCCCCGAAGAGAATTTTCACAATTCTAAACCTTCCCTCAGGTTTGGTGATGTGAAACTTTATAGTCAAATGCAAATCCATCATCTTGCCTAACTTATCTTGGGTCATCAATTTTGGAGACAAAGCTCTTTTCTGGTTGGATTCATGGAATGGTCTTCCACAAATTTCCTCTTATCAAAATTTGTAGGGTATTAGGCTGATTATGGAGCAACATTGGGGTACTAAAGTGGGAGACTATATTGATTGGAATGGGGGCAAAGGGCATTGGAAGGACATTAATGTTCTTCCCCTATCTCAAAAGGAGAAATATTTGATGAGGAATGTCATGGATCAAAGGGCCATCCATACAAATGATATACAAGATATTCTTATTTGGTCTAAAAGAAAGAGTGGCAGATACACTGTAAAGGATGACTACAGACAACTGCTCTCTAGCTCAGACCCTTCTAACCCAATATTCAAGTTTGCTTGGCATAATGTGGTTCTTCCTAAAGTAGGGGCTTTCCTTTGGACTATTATCCAAGATAGAATTTTGACTAGTGCTAGGCTCAATCACCTAGGGATTGTAGATTTGTTTGATTGCACACTTTTTGGTAAAGCATTAGAAGACTCAAACCATCTTTTACTATCTTTTGATTTTTCTTATATCTTTTGGTCATGGACCCTTGGTAAATTGGGTTGGAAAGGTCCTCTACCTAGTTCTCTAAAGAATCTCCTTCAATAGTGGCCTCTCCTTTACCTAATTCATTCATTTTCATTATGTGGAGAGTAATCTCTGCTTCAGTCTCCTAATGCATTTGGTAGGAGAGAAACAGGATCATTTTCAGAAACCAAAGATTGACATTAGATTAGGTCTGCATAGTGGTAGAAAAAATTGTATTTGAGATGGTCGATGCATATGTTTCAAAGGTTAAATACTTATCTTTTACCTTTACTTCATTTGAAAACTTTGTTTTGAACAATTGGAAGATCATTAACATTCCATCCAAAGGAACTCTAATTGGAAAATCATCCACTAAACAAATTAGATTTGGCATTAAATGACATTCTCATGATTCACATTTTATTAAGTTGAATTTTGATGGTGTGGATAAGGGAAAGTCAGGTAGATCGAGGGTTGGCTTCATTCTTCAAAAAGAAGATAAATCTATTCTACAAGTAGCTTATTATAGGATCTCTGATGGCTCTAATAATTTAGCTAAAGCTAGGGCACTTCTACATGGTGTCAGGATGGCTATACAACTTGGTGTCCAACACATTCACATTGAGGGAGACTCTCAAATTATAACTTCTTCCCTCACTTCTAAAATAGTTGTCAGATGGGAGTTTCATTATATTGTTGTGAAGTTCTGGCACTTTCTACCCCATTTCATATCTTACAAGATCTCCCACTGCTTCAGAGAAGCAAACAAATTTGCAAATTGGCTATCTAATAGGGGTGTGGAATTGGGGAACTTCTATATGGACTACAATTTCTCTATAAATTCTCAAGAAATGATTCCATAATTTCTCAAGGATGAATGTGTCCTTCATAATTAATATGGAGGCTCTCCAATCATGTTTGCTAAGTGGCTCTAGAATGAGGTCAGCTTTGGAAATAGGGTGCATGAATTGGGTAATGTTGTTCTTCCTTCTGGTACACAAACGATGTATTTATTTCTTTGTATATGTTCTATCATAGCTATGATTGAGGGTCTTCTTCCTACTTCTTTCCCGTAGGAGCCCTTTGAAGTAGTGTATATAAAAAATATTATTAATAAAATATAATGGCTTCGCCATTTTTGCCTATATATATTCAAGACAAAAAAAAAAAAACCCTCCCAATTTTTTTATTTGTGAATAAAATACCACCACACTAATTATTTATTGTCGTGGTGTGTATAATTATATTTTCTTAAAAAAATTTCAATCATAGATCTAATGGACAATTAAAATGCAACAAATCAATTTTTCTTTAAACAATAATATTTTCTCAATTTTCAAACCCTACCCACGAATTACTTTTTCTAAATTCATTATTTATAGCGAGGGTTTCAATTTTGTTTCTCCAAAATAATTTAATAACAAAGAAAAATCATTTCTTGAACAAGTGTTTTCAACTCTTCAACTAGATTCATGGCAATAATATTTTATAAATTTTCATAGATCTACCACAGTAAATATTCATTCTTCCAGGCACAAAGAAGACACATTTTTTTGAGAGATTTTCTAAAATGGATTTCTACAAAAGCCTACCTCAACTTGATGCTAACAATCTGGTGAATCTTTGTGCTCATCAAATTCCTATCTCCAAAAGTCCATAGAAAAATTCTCACCTTTCAATTCTCAAGTTGCTCCTCCAAACTTGTGTGTGGAGAAATGAGCTAAAATTCATTATTAAAGGCCTTTAAACCTAGTTAGAGTTTTTGTTTTCCAAATGGTTTGTCACTTTATTAATTTTCTTACTATTTTATTTTAATTAAATCTTTCATGGACACACTTAGTGCCTTTTAATAAAATAATACATTATTTCATAATTCTTATTTTCTTAATTTTAGCAAGATGCTTTTAGAGAATATTATTATTATTTTAACACCGATAATATTTAAATCTCGTTATTTAAAAACAATTTCTAAATTTAAAATCATGTCAAATTGAATGATTATAATTATGCCAAGTTTAACTTTAGCAGTTTTAATTTCTATTTATTCTAAGATTAGACTTTTTAATCAAGTTTTATTATTTTAAATTTTTTATTTAATTAATTCTTAATTAATTAAATATAATATAATAATATTTTCCTTCCTAAACTTTCTCATTTAAATTATTTATTTAATTAATTATTTTGGTTGTCTAATTACACATGAAGCCACAAAGTATACCACATACTCAAAAGAAATATCGATAAAGGTAAAGCATGAAAATCAAACTCAAGGCTTAAATTCTCAAATTCACATCACCTTGACATATTCAGAAGGGTGGAGTAAAAAGATATGTGTCCTTTACCACAAGACAAAATAAGCTCGAGGTTAGGATTGGGACTTGAAAATAATCTCCCCTATTTTATCATTGAGATACTATGATAGGGCACGCTCATCCTGGCAATTCAGGGAAGTCGATGTTCAATACTTGCAACCTGCATAAAATTTGAGCATGTACATATGCATATATATCTAAACTAAACAAGCAATGATTGGGAGTGGTACATTGTGTAGATCTCGATGAGTAGTAACTATGACTCCCTCCATCAACCATACCAAACATGACAAACATAAAAGTAAAACATATACACATACCATACATATGCAAGTATGGGGTAAGTATCCACAATCTATATAAAACATCACCATGAACCTAATTATAATCATTATATAAAATCATTTAAACATCATCATAGGAATAACTATGAATCATAACACATGAAATACCTCTAGTAGAAAGTAGCTCATCAAATATATGATGTAAACATGTAAATAGTGTCAACTAATCAAGTAACCAAGTATCACTAATCAAATCACATAAGCATGAAAAATGGCCTAAAAGAATTTGATAATATAACATAAAGAAAACTAGGGGTAGGCAATACAATTACAAAGAGGGAAGGTGCTAGAGGGAAACCTTGTCCAATAGATCTAGTTAGTGAAAAAGGTTTAAATCTCCTTCCATTAATTTCAATGCTAGAATTTACATCTCTGAATAGGGTTTGAGCTATGTTATAATAGAACTTTAAGAATCTTAGTTGTGTCATCGTCTTCTTAATACCTATCCCCACTCTATTCTGTCATAGAATTTTTCATAGTCTAATAGCGACATATTAGCTCATTGGCTAGATTCCTTTGCCCAATCTAATGCTTCCCACCAAGTAATGGAGTTTTCTGGGATATATCTACCCTTAAAAGTTCTATTTTGGGTTTTGCTAATAATTTTTGGTAATATATGTTCCAAATTGGATGCTAAGACTTTACCTAGGATTTTGTAAGATACATTTAAGAGAGTTATGGGTCTCCAATTTTTTATTTCCCTCATGTCTCCTTCTTTAAGAATTAATTTAATAATTCCAACATTAATATTTTTTCCTAGTGACCACCTTGAGAATGCTTCATTATACACTAGATTAATAACTCCTTACCAATCCACTCATTTTTTTGCTTATAGAATTCCATAGGTAGTCCATCAGGGTCGAGGGCCTTGTCCTTAGTAATTGTTTGAATAACCCTCAATATTTCTTCTTCTTATACCACCTTATCCAACTCCAGGATATCTAATAAATTAAGTTTCTTAGGAATGAGTCCAACAACTCTCACTCTGACATTTTCCATCTTATCTCCTACATTTTCTGAAGTAAAGAGGTTTTCATAAAAGCCTTGCAAAGGCATGGAGCATATTCTCTTGATTATGTAGGTCAAAATTTTCTCCTTTAATGTAGCTAATCCTTACCCTATCTTCTTTTGCTTTGAGCATGTTGAAAAAACAAATCAAGCATTTATCTCCCATACTAACCTAGTTGAGTATTGCTCTGGTTTTGGCTCCTTGGATTTTATGGTATTGTGATCTCCTAAAGGCATCTCTGGCAATAACAACCCTTTCAATCAAACTACCACACTCTGGGTTCAATTAGATATCTCTTTTTGCTTGAAGGAGTTCATTTTGCAAGTCTAATTCTTCTTTTATCCCATCCATGGATTTTTCCCTACCGTCTAAATCAAGGCTCCCCACTATTGGAATTTTTGGTTCCATGAGTCTATTGCAGATCTTCTAATTTCTAAGTTATTATTAAACCATTTAATAATTTTTAATGTAGCTCCCACATCTTCATCTTCCAATAGGGAGGTGTTAAGGAAGAAGTTATCACTTTTACTCTGGTCTTTCTCAATCTTCCCTAATAAGAGAAATGAGTGAGAACATGGTGATGATTTTACATAGAGTAGAGGACCACTATGAATGGGGTATCATGAGGTTCCAATTCAAACCTAAAGAGATCTTTATTAGCGTAGAAGCGGTCAAGTCTACAAAAAACCATTTTCCCACCACTTTGAAAGTTAGACTAGGTGAACCTGATTCCCTTATGATTATCTTTGGATCCTTATAGAGGGTCATAGATCCTAAGCTTATTGACCATTATGTGCTAGTAAACATTTTTACTGCCTTCCCATTCAAATTTATTCCCTCCCATTTTATCACATATTGTCACCACCATGTTAAAGTCTCCACCTATGTTCCAAGGTAAGTTAGGTAGTTCACTAAGCTAATTCCATAGCTCAATCTTGTCTTTATTCATTTGGGGCACAAACATTACAAATACCAAATTAGTTACCATTGTCATGACATTAATCTAGACAACCCTATTACAGGGTGAGGTTCCCCATTCTAGATTTTTGTTATTCCAATTTGGGCCTACTAGAATGGTTGCCCCTTCCTTCACTTTCTCATGAGATTTTGTGAATGCTTTTGCATCTCTCCAAATGCAGTTGAGGGTAATGTCTAGACCAAATCCAATAGCCTTTACTTCTTGCAACATAAGAATGTCAATCTTTCTCTTTGCCAAAAGAAATCTTTTAATGATATATTTCCTATCCATCGATTCAACTCCCCTTACATTCTAAGAGGGTAATTTAAACTCAATCATGTTAAAAGCTCATTAAGGTTATTATTATTCTCTGTTGGGGATTTAAGTTACAACAATGAAGTTTAAACTTGAACTAAACTAGATGTAAGTTACAAACCTACAATTCAAGAAATATTACATAAAATCTGATTCTATGTGTACATTTGATCACGAAGCAATAGAGAATAACAAAAAATGAAAGCACTTACAGAAAAAAGACATATGCCAAATATAAAAATCAGAAAAAATAAAATAAAAAAAATTAATTAATTTAAAAAAAAAAAAAAAATCCATGTGTATTTGATCCATGAGATGATAGAAAATGCAACAATAAATGCTCCTTTCAACAAGGAAATCACGTTCATACCTTCTTCAAGTGGAAAAAAGGAAGTAAAAGAATTTGTGTCACATGGAAGAACCCCAAAAAATTAGTTCGTCAATAAATATTTAGCTCTTGGATCTTATCACACACAATAAAATAGAACATTTTCAGCCTACACACCATGGTACCAAGATTTCCCTTCCTTCCAAATGACATGTGATCATGCAAAAGGTCGAAAAGAAACAAGCATTTTGAATTTCCCACCATCACATCAAGATTTGTAATCTCTTCATATCCACTTGTGACTATGTGAATAGGTAAAAAATACACAATAGTTTCGACTTTCACACCATCACACCAAAAAATTTCTTTCCTTTAGATTAATTTGCGATTATACAAAAGGTCAAATACACACTACAATTTCAGCTTGCAAATTTCAAGGAGAAAAAAATTCTTCCTACAATAAGCCAAACTCCTTCGACACCGAAAATACACAATGTTTTCAAGTGCCTAAGAATATGTCGAAAACACACAACACCGATAATACTTTTATTTCTAAAAAAAAAATGCATGCAATGTTGCTTTGTTTCAATCAAGAAGGAAATATTATTGGATGCATATTTTTGTTTATTAAAAAGAGATAAGGTACTCTTGTTATGATAGAGTGTAGATTTGTAAATGTCAATAGTTAAATAAAGATAGATTAGACATATAAAAAAGAATGAGTTAATCCATACATTTCAAAATAAAACTAGATCAAATTTATTTTATGGTGTAAATACAAATATAAATAAGATTTAGATATATAAATGTTTGATATATATATATATATATATATATATATATAGTAGAATTAAAACTGTTACTATCAATTATCTTAAAGTTAGCACATTAGTCCATTTTTTCTAAAAGAGGAATGTAGCTTCACTTGAACTATGCCATGTTCTAGAAATGAACTGACAAACTTTCTTCACCTCTTGGTTATCACCCTAAGTTTTCTTATAAAAATAAAAAATACTTATGAAATTCTAGAAAATGTGTTGATGACAAATAAAATAGAGTAATGATTTGAGTAGATGTGTTGACACCCACCTTCTACAAGGAGTGTGAAGTAGCTTTCTTATATGTGTCGTTGACTAGATGTTTATGTATCTATACCATTATGTGTGCATGGAAATGTTGTCCATGTTTTGGTATGTATGTTGTTATGGTAGTTTGGCACATATGTGATCATCAAATAGAATGAAGCAAAGATTAATGAAGCTGTATAAATTAGGCTTTGATAGACAACTAACAAGTATTATAATTTGGAAACTAAGAAGTACAAGAAGTTCAATACTGATATATTCAATAAAAAATATACTTACATTATATTCATGATAATTATATTGAGAATAAGCGTTCAGTAATATAGAACACAATTTAACTTGGTAATTCTCAGATACAAGGCACAAAAAGTATACAACAATAGTGCAAACACATGAGCCAATTTACAGACCTCCATATTTGATGTAGTACAAGGTAGAAGAATACCCAAAGGAAATTTCCTAGCCCCATTAATTAATCACATAGCAGAAACACAACACAAGATACAAGATCTAATACCAAACTCAATTCTTTATTCATAAATAAATTGATTACATGCAATGTGTTGGGTTGTAAGGTATTCCCAGTTATGACCAAATACAAAGCAAGTAATAAATCCTCAAGATCCCTCAAGATCCAACCCAAACCCTAGTTAGTCTAGATATGTAGCATGATAGCACTCTAGTAGAAACCTCCAACAAGATCTAAACTTGTGCTCGCAAGTCACCAAACAATATCCTTATTTCCCAAGTTGCAACTACTAGCTCTTCTCACAAACTTCACTTTCTCAGCTACTCCATCTTCTCCTTGCTTGATGAATGATCATTCAAAACTCCACAAGACTCTCTACTTATACCCAACTAAGCCACAAGTCAGCCTGCAACATAATATTAAATACAAAATGCCTTAGTCAGCTTACAAAACCCATTAAATGCACCTAGGATAAAGATCCAAGGCCCAATTAAGTCTTCATACATCTCTAGGTCAATTTATGTCATGATCACATGCTACATGCATTAAATGCACAGATTCGATCAATCCAATCAGTAAAACCACTATTCGACAAAGTACATTGCTGAGCATCAACAAAATCTCCAAGCATCGTCGAACAATAATACATGTTGAGCAATGTAATATAAGCCTTATCAATTAAATCATATTGATATAATTATTAAGTCACTTATTATCTCTAGTTTACTTAAGCTAATTATCTATGGTTTACTTAAGCTAAACTTTGGGCATAAAATAATTAATTCTTCTATTAATTATTATCATACAACCTAGGTTTTACCTATTAGGGTTTTGATCTCCTTTTATAAGGATTGATCTCTTTGTAATTCATTCATTCACTTTTGATAATAACAATTTCTCTTTTTTCTAATAAAAAATGTCTCATCTATGGATCTGAGAATTCCATCCTCCATAGCTTTTGCTTCTCTCTTTCTATGATAGGTGTTTGCATGCAAGTGATTCTTGGGAGCTGTGGGGTTGATCTTTCATCAACTTCACCTAATCCATCTTCTTCTCGCTTGATGAATAAGCATTCAAGACTCAAAAAGATCCTCTACTTATATGCAACTAAGCCACAAGTTGGCCTAGCAAGTTACAAATTAAATAAACGCTTACATTAAATACATATTTGAGCCACAAGTCAGCCTACAACATAATATTAAATACAAAATACCTTAGTTATCTTACAACACCCATTAAATGCACCTAGGATAAAGATCCAAGGCCCAAATAAGTCCTCATACATCTCTAGATTGATTTATGCCATTATCACACACTATGTGTATTAAATGGACAAAGACTGTCGATCCAATATGAAAAAACACCATTCAACAAAGTACATTATCGAGCGTCAACAAAATCTCCAAGCATCATTGAGAAATAACACACGCCGAACAAAGTAATATAAGTTGAGCAATGAAGAATAAGTCGAACAACATAGTGTATGTCTAGCCTCCTTTAGCAACCAAGCTCCTCGGTCAATACTACATCTAGGAACTACCCAATAATGATCGAGCATCACGAGCTTCTTCGACCAAGTTCTCCAACTCCAAGATCAAAACCACTCCAACATGAAGGATTGCTAACTATCCCATGATTCTATTGCGTCAAACACCCCAGGTGCTAAAAGATTTTCTTAGAGGCTGGAAGAATATCTTGTGGGATTCAGCACATAAATCCTAAACTAGTTCTCCACATAAATTTCCTCCAAGTTATCATTCCCTTTATTCCACTTCTGCCAATCCATTCTAGCAACAACCACATGGTTTCTCTGCTTCTACATATCCTTTCTCAGTGTAGCACATGTATATTTTCCACATTGATCTCTACCCCTCTCAGATTCCTTCAGGTCAAATTGGCTCTAAAATCTTAGGTTCCTCCTACCAAGTTCTTCATTCTACAAAGGAATCAGTGTAAACTTCTTGCCACCTTTCTTAGTTGTAAATACATTCTTGACACAATCATGCCTAGCCTACAATAATACTACCAAGGTCTACCAAGCAATATGTGACAATAACTCATGTCCATAATATCACACAACACTTGATTCTTATACTACCCAATCCAAAAATCAACAAGACATTGTTCCCTCACTTCCAAAGCATGTTCATGTTGTAACCAACCAATCCTATAAGGACAAGGATCTCTTACTCTCTTAAAACCAAGCTTCTAAACCATCTCCTTAGCAACAAGGATATCAATGCTACCACCATCCACAATCACATTACATATTTTACCAGTAGTCTTACAACAAGTCATGAACAAGTTACTCCTTTGACAAGGTTCCAATACCCTTCTACCAAAAAATACTCATCGAGCCAATAGATTCTTCCCTTCCTTCTCAGGTTCATTGACTAAGTCTTTGGCCTCATTCACAACATCAACTCTTCTATCACTAGCTTTCTATGAACATTCAAAACATCTATGACCTTCTCCATGAAAAAAATAATTACCTTTAAAGGCAACCATATTCGTCCCCTTCCTCGACTCAATAGGTTTTGGTTCACATTTTTTCATCTGTTTATCTTTTGCCAAGTGATCTTGCTTCTCCATGCCATAGAAACTACCTTGATTTTTCATCTTCAACTTATCTTCTTCCTTCAGAACATATTGATAAGCATCTTCAACTGAAGCAATATTCAACATACTAATCTCATCTTGGATATTGAATCTCAAGTCATTAATGTGTTGAACCACCTTCTCCTTAGATAGTTCTCTATGTCTAGACCGAATAGTCAACTTGTAGAACTCCTCAGTATAATCTTTCATAGACAAATCCTTCTACTTTAGATCCCATAACTTCTTAAACAATTCAAGTTTATATTCACCAGAAATGAACTTATTCTTCATTTCACCTTCTTCTTCTTCTTCTTCTTCTTCTTCTTCTTCTTCTTCTTCTCATTGTAATTCTTTCCACCACAAAGCAACATGTCCTTTCAACTTATTCTATGCCAACCTTACTTTGAGCAGATCTCCAATATTCTCTTACTCAATGTAGTCTTCCAATTCACCAATCTAATCAATTAGGTCTTTAGGATTCAAAGTACTTGAGAAATTAGAAACATCCATCTTGTGCTTCAACTTTAACTAAGATCGAGATCTATCCAATTGACCAACCCTATCTTCCATATGTTTCTTCGTGCGACCAGTTTTGTCTTTTCTACTAGATTCAACAACTTCAAAGTCTTTAGGAGCTTCCTCGTAACTGTCTTCAGTACCTACATTCCTAGGTACACCAACAATAGCTCTCATGATCTTATTCATTATCAACTCCATCTCATATCTGGAATCTAATCTAACATCCTCTAAAATTTTAGTCTGCACAACATCACAAAGATCATCAATCACCCTAAGGTGTAATCTTCTTGGAGGCATCTTCCAAGATCTTCTTAAACCCAAAGCAACAAATCCACAAGATCATCTAGCTCTAATACCACTTGATGTAGTACAAGGCAAGAGAATCCCCAAAGGAGATGTCTTAGCCCCAACAAATAAACACACAATGGAAACACAACACAAGATACAAGATCTGATATCAAACTCAACTCTTTATTCATAAATTAATTGATTACATGCAATGTGTTAGGTTGTAAGGCCTTCTCGATTATGAACAAATATAAATCAATTAATAGTTCTGCAAAATCCAACCCAAACCCTAGCTAGTCCATATCTGTAGCACAAAAACACTCTAGTAGAAACCTCCAATGAGATCTAAATTTGTGCTCACAAGCCACCAAACAATCTCCTTGTTTCCTAAGCCACAACTACCAACTCTTCTTACAAACTTTACTCTCTTAGCTACTCATTCTCCTTGCTTGATGAATCATCATTCAAGACTCTACAAGACACTCTACTTATACCCAACTAAGCCACTAGTTAGTCTAGCAAGTTACAAATTAAATAAACCCTTACATTAAATACATATTTGAGCCTCAAATCAGCCTGTAATAGATATTAAATACAAAATGCCTTAGTCAACTTACAAAACCCATTAAATGCACCTAGGATAAAGATCCAAGGCCCAAATAAGTCCTCATACATCTCCAGATTGATCCATACCACGATTACATGCTACGTGCATTAAATGCACCAAGCCAACTGATATATTTCACAAAAACACCATTTAGAAAACTACATTGTTGAGCATCAGCAAAATCTCTAAGCATCGCTGAGAAATAGTACATGTCAAGAAATGTAGAATAAGCCGAGCAACATAGTCTTTGCTGAGCTCCTTCAACAACTGAGCTCCTCAGTCAATACTGCATCCAGGAACTACCCAATAATGACTGAGCATCACCTCTTCTTTGACCGAGTTCTCCGACTCCAAGATCAAAACCACACCAACATGCAGGACTACTAACTACCCCAGGATGCTCCTACATAAATATTCCTATGTAACAACGAAACAATATAGTTATCATCTTTTGATTCTTCTTCGAAGCCTTTTCATCAAGCCCATTTTGTGTGTATCTTGCAATTATTGTAACCCATGAAACCACATCTTTTTGAGAAATTTGTTCAAAAATTTCATCTATCTTGATGTTATTCGTGTATAGGCTGGGAAGATACTAGTATAGGTCATGTAATTTGGCTTTTCACTTGCAAATTGCATTTGTTTTAAAACATCCAAAGCCTTTTTAGCAAATCCATTTTGTACATATAATACAATTATAGCATTCGATTCTCAGGCATTTCAACAAACAATTCCCATGAAAGCATATCTGTGAGGAATTTAATTAAATAGGTCAACAAATAATATTATACTCTGACAAAGACTATAAATGCAAGGGAGAAGTGATATTACCAACTTTGTATTATTGACCAACTTTAAACAGTTTTGTAATATTTTTTAATGCAATTAACCATAAATAAAATAAGATCATTTTATTTTAATAAAAATTCAAATTCAAATTCAAATCTATTTTTTAACATTATTTAAAATATTATTATAATTATAAATTATATTATTTTTTATAACCTTTAATTATAATTCAAAATTTTATACAATTATAAATAATTAAAATCAAATACATTAAAACAAATCCAAAATAAAATATATATCAAAATCAAACAATAATAAACCATAGTTCAACTAAATTAATAACTAGCACTTGCACCTTTGATGGTGCAAGGGGTTACACCGATAGTCTTATGTACTTTTGAGTATTTGCTGGAGTATGTTTTCTATGTAATATGCTTGATTCAGTTGTGTCATTTTGATTTCTTGTTACACTCACAATACAAATAAAGACTTTGTATTTAACTCCCTACCCCAACCTTTATATATTGTTTACTCACACACATAGACACTCATTTATCTCCCATTATCTCCATATTATCCTCCCTCTTTGTATTAAACCTCTGTATATATTCTAATTTCTATGATTATATTTAATATGTTCTATATAGATATATATCTAGCTATATTTTTATTCATGTATCACTTCATATATCATTATCAAATTCTACCTCTTCATCCTTTCCCTCTTATTTTTCCTTCCTCTTTCACTCCCTTCACATCTATCTCACTCAAACACATAGACACACACCTTCTCTAGCTCTCTCTCTCCCTCTCTCTTATTTTTATCTCTATCAATATTTACACCTTTCTATCTCTCATTATCCCTCTTTTTCTTATAAATATTACTTGTCTCGCACCTCCCCCTTCCCCATATCTCCTTATCCAACTATAATTTTCTATATAAAATGGACAAACAAGCTTTTTGAAATTAACCATTAAAAATTGGTTGAATCTTATCATATCTATTGCTTCCTCTCCATCTCACCCTATATATATATATCCTCATTTCTCCTTTTTGATTGTTTTATCTCTCTATCTTAATCTATCCCTCCACCTCTCTTCATCTACTTTCATATATATATATATATATATATATATAAACTTACCCTTATATTTATCATTTACCTCTCTTTATCTATATCTCATTTCCTTTATCTATATGTCTATCTATCTATCAATAAATTGCCTCACATCTCTTTCTTGTTCTATCTCTTCACCTTGCCCTCCTCTCCTTTCTTCCTATTTATCTCGCTCTCAGTGCTCCTCTCCTCTCATTTTCCTCTCCCTCCCTCCCATTACTTCCTCTTTGTCTACCTTTCATAACTATCCCTCACTTTTTTATTGGATTATAGTCCATCTATCTACACATTCTCTCACTTAATGAGCATTTTCTCATATAAGGTCCTTATTTGAGCACCCTAAATGAATCGTGCATACTTTTTCAAGCTAGGGCCCAAGAGATTCTAAAGAAAATAGTTCCAAAAGAAAACAATTGGAGGTAATAAATAGAAAAATATTAAAAAAAATTCAAGAATTGTTCTAAAGTCATGCAACTATTCATGTTTTATTTTTAGAGTATGGTGGAACTCCTTATATACGCATCCTCATATATTTTTGCCTATATGATTCAAGCATCCTTTGTCAATCTAGGGCCTAGTGGGTTGTAAAGCTAATAGTTCCTAATGCAATGAATAGTTAGAGGAAATATTCATATAACTAATGTCTAAGATTATAATTAACTTCATCTATAGTACATAAGAAATATTATTGTTAAACATAGCCTTAAGCAATTTCACAAAATTATTAACAAAAAAATTATGAGTAAGAGATACAAAGAAGAAACACTCACCCCATTTGACAAACCCTTGTACTTAAAAGGCACCTCAAATATCAAAAGTGAGCAGGAATTATTTAAAATTATAATTTCCTAAACAAAAAACTTCATTCGGCAGGACCATTTTCTATTCAATAGACAAACATCTTGAAATGGTAAACTGCCATTGAAACAAACATGGATGTTTATTTAATCACTTGCAAATAGTATTGGTTGTATTGTAGGGCATTGTAAAGAAGAATCACATGTGGAGATGGGTATTATCATTACAAGGCTGAATATGTCATTAGTAGATTTATGTATTTGAGTCAATTATCATTTTCAGTCCAATATGGACTATAAAGTGTTCATAGTTTGAATAGGTCCAACTCCAAGATACTATTTTTCAATCACATTAAGAACAAGGATGAGATCACTCATTTGTATTCTTATCTAATAAAAGAACATGGAGTTTCTAGTGGGTCTAAGTTTCAAATTACATATAGAGAAGCAAAGAAATATGGAAGTAAGATTGTATTGGGTGACAGGCCTATTAAGACAACATGCCAAAGAGCATGGTTAGGGATGAGCTTCTCCTCCAAAGTATATTTTGTTCTCGCTTGTCTATCAACATTGGCTCCTACATATCTTGCATCACTACATGCAAAATTAGGTGTTGGAAATCACAAGGAATTCAAAAAAATAGTTGTCCCAATTATGATGATGGAAACACTTGTTCATGAAAGGGATCTGTTTATGGCCTCAACATTGTTTGAAGTTGCAAGGGAATGCAAATCATTTGTAGCTGTTGTGGGAAGGGGTCACTTAGTTGGCATTCAAAAGAATTGGAAGAAACCTGTTGATATCAAGTCTTTAATGGAAGTTAAGTCCTCATCATCTATGCATGTTTGGATTTTAGTTGCTCTAGGTGTTGTTGGAATTTCACTTTTATCTCTTAAATGGTTCAAACCCTGATATGTACATGATTTGTTCTCTGCAAATATTTGACTTATTTGTGTGAGTCAAATGATTTATTAAGAATTTAGATGCTCTTTATTTTCACATGAATTTCCAATATAGTTATTTATAATAGATATTTATTTGTATATTATATTCTGATTGAAATCTACACTCATGACGTGACCAATCATTTTTAGTGCAAAATTAACATACTCTTCAACATTTGAATAAAGGTAAAAGTTTAATTTTTACAACTGATAAATCGTTTGACTTTGTATCCATTTTTCTCAAAATGGGTGACTAGTTCACTATGTTGTTGATATGGCAAGTTTTGATATGCCCATGTGGCATCCATATTGTCATGTGGCCTATGCACTTGCGTGGAGTTGAATGAGTGCACTGTGCAACAATGTGGCTTGTGGTTATATTATTTGCTAGTTGATTAATATACAAGTTATGTTTTTTTTAGCAGAGCCTATAGAATACAGTTGGTTCTTTAGGCTACTTTGAGGAATATATATTCGAGAATGATTATGTATGTGACACTGGGGCTAAACACATGTCCAATGGCATTGGACAATCGCAGTGGATGTATTCAATGGCAAGGGCCAAACTACTATCGCCTTTTCTGACACCACTGTCATTTTTTATGACAAGGAAACTCCCAACACCATTTTCTTTACTAACCTTGTTTTGGCCTTTTCAGGTGTCCAACAACATCAAAAACTTAGAAAATTTCGACGGAAGTCTCCTAGGGAAAAAGCCCACCAACTTAATAAATTATTATTTCATTGCACTAATATTTAATTTGATTTAAAAACAAAACTACTTTTTATTAAAGTTAGTTATCATCCTATTTGTATTTGATATCTCACATATATTAATAAGTAGTATTATTATTATAAACATTTTAAAAATCATCTTGCAAAGACGAAGGTCATGAATTTTATAAAAGGGACCACTTTTTCTTAGAGCTAAAACTATTTAAAAATTTAAACATGAATCATAGTCATCAATCATATTTTGATCTACAAACAAAAGATTTTAAATTATGGTAACTTCACATTCCTTGCAGGCGCGATTTTTATTGGGTGATGTTAATGCAAATGGGAGCTTTTGCGACATGCAGTCTTATTGTTGAAAAGGAATGAAAGTCCAATAAAAATATAGTTCTAGTTTAACTTTTTTGGTCAACACATTACCGTTAATTTTAAAATTAAGCTATTGCGAAGGATATTTGCACTGACTACACTCATAACTACATCTTTAAACGTATTCCAGTGAAGACAATGGATGAACTTGATCATTTTAATCGGTTTTGAACTGAAATAACATAGTTTACACCATGAATCTGCAAGAAAAGTTGGTTTAACTATGGAGAAAAATCCATAGTTAAGCACGCTCAAGATGGAGTAGTAGTGGGATGGGTGACCCATTGGGAAGTCTCGATACTTCACCTCTATTAGCATCACCTAGATCCAATGAGTGCCAAGTGTTCCATTTATTATCATGAGAGATGGATTCATGTGAATCACAACTCACTAAACATGGTTCAATAAGTTTGACTCAAAAGCTACATAGTTAAATCCTGATAGCAATATCACAATAGTTTACATCGTTAGATGGCATATTCAAGTCGAATCTTTCATATATGAAACACCTTCAACATAAAAATGTCTAATAAAAGCCACTCAAAATACAAAATATTTTAAAAAATCATAATCTCTTTAACTTCCCATCTCGACCATTCCACGCCCTATGATTTAATCCAACAGTGGTTTAACGCGATCTGGTTCTGCTTGTGGTGCTTCCAAAAAATCATAAGCAAAACCCCCATCCAAAAAATTGCCATAGGTTGAAACTACAACAACGTAGGGTTTTTCATCGGCATTGTAGGATTGATTAGCCTTACAATTGTAGCATATGCCCGAGAAGGGACAACTGATGTGATTTTCTTAGTTTTGTACAAATTATAGAAATTTGTAACTTTATGTCTCTCTTCATTGCTTATCGATCCTCAAAATACAAAATTTGATTGAGACTGAAAGGAAAGTGTAATGCCTACCCTTAGTTTACTTTTTAGATTGTAGTATCAGATTCTTGTAGGCTTCTAGGAGTAAGCCTAAGTCTAGGGGGAGTGGATGTAATGCATACCCCTAGTTGACTTTTCTGATTGTATTGTCAAATTCTTTTAGGCTTGTTTTATGTTTATGTTTAAGATTAGCGATACTTGGTTATTGGGTTTGATTAGATGTATTTCATACTCAATTTATATATGTGATGAGTTACTAAGTTATTTCATGTGTTCAGGATAATTTCGATGATGATATATGTATGTTCATACATCGATTTCAATTATTACATGATGTTAGCTAGATCAATGATTTATATGCAATTTTATGGATACTTACCCCATACTTGCATGTGTATGGTGTGCGTGTATGTTCTCTTTATGTTTGATATTTCTAATATGGTTGAAGGAGGGAGCCGTAGTCACCTGTTAGTCAGGATCTACACGATCCACCACTTCCCACCATTGTATGTTTAGTTTAGAATATATGTGTTTGTACATGCGTGAATTTTATGCAAATTGCAAGTACTAAGTATCAACTTCCCTGAATTGCTAGGATGAGCGTACCCTATCGCAGTATTTCAATGGCATAAGTGGGGAGATAACTCAAGTCCAAATCCTAACCTAAGCCAATTGTCCTAGAAAGTAGGACACGTATCTAATTATTTACCCGTCTAAATTCGTCAAGTGGCGTGAATTCGTGATTTTGACCCTAAAGTTTGATTATGTGCTTTGTCTTTTAGTTGAGGTTTCAGATTTAGTTTTGTGGGTCTATTGTGATTTCTGTTTTAATTAAATTAAATTAAAAGATAATTTAATGATTTAATTTAATAAAAAAATTATAAAGAAAATTCAATATTTAATTATATTTAATTAATTGAAAATTTAATTAAATAAAAGAACTAAATTTAAAAGATTTTATTAAAGTTCTAATTTTGGCATATTTATATTTATTTTATTTAATAATTGTTATTTAAGAATTTTATTTAAATAATTAACTCTAAATAATATTATTAGTTGTGTAAGGAAACTTGCAACAAAGAGTATAATCGTTTCCACATAACCCATAATAGATCTAAAATAAATATGTAATAAAAATCCATATGCAAGAGAATAAATAACATACCCACAAAATTGTGACATAAGATATACTTTGGAAAACCCTCATTGAAGGAAAAACTCAGCCTCTAAAAGCATCCATCACCATGTATTATTCAACAAAAATACAATTGCAATACAACCATGGAAGCCTTCAAAGCCATAGCCACCACTGAGCAATCTATGTGAACAAGCATGAATCCACACATCCCATGTCATGCTTCAAACCTTCACAAATGCTCCCTTAGCTAACCTATCAAGCCTTGTCCTGCTCGACTCTGTCCCTTTTTTCCTTCTGTCTTGTCCTCTTCTCACACAAGAACTACCCTTGTAGCTATTTATATAGTAGCAAGTCTCACAAAACCACTAAGTGGTATTACATTTACCATGTGCTACCTAACGCATTGACCCAACATTTAATATTGAAAATTTAATTATTTTTTCTCAATATTAAATAATTATATGAAATATTATCACAATGTTACAATACAATTAATCGAATATATCTTATGAGAATCTTTACATGTTGCACGTCCATCTAGATGCAATAATACATAATAAAATAAAATAATACAATATAACAATATTATGCAATGTGTGCAACACCCATTATCTCAAAAATCTCCCACTTGTTGTATACATTGCATAGGGTCAATCAGTAGCCACATAAATGAATAAGGAAACAATTCCTCCTAGCACATCCACCATCATGGATCAAAATACACCAAGTGCTCCATTGTGGTACTTGCAACAAAATTAAAGTATCCAACATCTCAAACATAAATGATCTCACCTCCTATTATGCCACTGCTACCGAACATACATAGAAATCATCCAAAGAGAAAGCCACCCAACCTGTCACATTAAAAAATCATAAAATCATGTACCAACTGAAATGTCAAGCACAAAAAATTTGATCCAAAGGTAATCACATATATCCATAGTTGTCAAATATCCATAGCTGAAATAACACCCATAACAAGTGTCAAACCCATCCAACTATCGATACCTCCAAAGGTATACCAAGTGAATCTCACATCACCAACATATCCAATCTATAACCTACAATCACAAGCCTCAAGAGCATTACCTGCCACATATATACCAAGAAGCTCCCACTACACTAGATAATGTAAAATCTATAACCAATCCCTCACAACATCTCAAAAAAGTGAATCCATGTAGTCTCAAGGACATCCACAATACATAAATCAATAACCTGCAAGAACAACTCTCATAAAAGTCTTCAACACTCTCCCCAAGTTCTCCACAACTAAAAAAAAGAAAGAGATAAAAGAATAACCATGTCATCTCTCACTTGACATACATGAATACAAACTAGTGATCACAATCTCTATCCAATCTCAAATCCAATGTAAGTAAAATTGAACATCCAAAGAGAAACCATGCAAATCATAACATGTATCATGTCCTTTTACACGCATCTCTAGATGTAAATTGTGCAAGTATGATCTCCTCCATAAAACTTCAAAAAGAAGCCTCAACAACACCCAAACCATACCATATAACTAATCATGGATGTGAGCCTCTCATAAAAAGATCAAACTCATAAACCAATCCTAAATCAAGGAATAACCATTCCTAATCCAAGGAATATGCCAAATATAAAACCATCTTCCAAACTCAACCAGCATAACAACATATGCAAATGGAGATAACCAATGCTAAACCATCTCTCAAATGAACCCTCCAGAACTAACTCATGTACCATAGCTCAATATCTATATCTATGAAAGACAAGCATAAATATAATGCACTTTAGAAAAATTATGGGCTATACCTCTCAAGTAGCAAAATCACCGAGTAGACTAAGAGTGGAGAATGAGAATGCTCATCAAGATACCCAAGTCTCCAACCAAGAATCATCTAAGAAAAATATCTTCTCAAATCCATATGAAGTGACTACCCCTCAGACTTCTTGTTGAAACCATCAACTGCCCCAACAAATACTTCTCTAATCCAAGAGAAATTAGCATCACCACCATCTCTAAGTATCTATGAGCACCCATAACCAATCAATCCATGCCAACTCCAAATGCAACATAGAAATGTCATGAAGTATCCAGCTTATGATCAATGTAGTCAATACTAAGAAACTAAACCAAGATCAATGTCAAAGTTCCAACCATAGCCTTAGGAACATAAACATGACAATATGATCTAACCATCTCAACCAAAGAGATAACATACTCCATATGAACACTACTATAACATGTCACAACTCTAAATGTGTATCAAGAGTATAACATGACATAATAATAAAACCATTCTCAGACCAAGGATAACATGTCAAATGAAAGCATAAACCACACCTTTATCAAGAACCACATTGGTCCTAATATGCAACCATCACCAAACACCAAGAAGAAAACCATCTCCACATACCATGAAGAACCATCTCCACACACTAAAAGATAACAAGTGCACCATGCAAATGTCAATGACGCTTGTGCAACAATAGGATTTAAGACAAATCTCTAACATTTGCAAACACTTAATAAATATATCAATGCCAACAACTCCCACTCAACTGTAGTACCAAGTCACCTATGGCATCATGAATATCCTGCAGGTCTACACTCATACAACCAAAGTGTTAGTACCAAGTGAAACCAAGATTTTCAAACTAAGAAGATACAACTTAACTATGAACTAATCCTGCACTGTCACCTCAGCACTGTCACAAGCTCCCGCTAAATCATGTATCCAAGCTATCTATGACAATGATGAAAAATCATCCTCTAACCATGAGAATCAACCAAGGTATCAAACCATCAAAGAATTCAAAGTGCACATCATGAGCTCCTCAAAAAAAATTAAATAACCGTGATCCTCAACCAAGAAGATATAGCACCATAATTAAATCAGGAATCCAAACCAATAAGCATCAATGATGTACCTATATATCCAATCATATCATGCCAAAATCTATTGCACCATGATCACATCTATGAACTGAGCATCTGACTCTCAATATATCCAACCTGTTAGCATAAAATAGTCAATCACAATCCTCCACCGTGACTGTACCTGGTAACAACATCTCATCCCTTCTATATGAAGAAAAATTAGCAAATCGTGTGACTTAGGGCATAAACAACTCAAATCCAAGCCTCTAATCTAAATATGCATCAATAATGAAAGATCAATGGGCAAAGACAACCCATAACCAAGCCATATATGCAACCTGAAAGTATAGACCACTTACAACACTGCACAACTTGTAGACTCAACAAGTCATCATACATATCCAAACCAAATACTGATAACTATATCATCATGAGACCAATCTGAAATATTAACTGAGTATACAATGACATCAAATCTTAAATCTCCAAAATATACAATGTCATAAACTCGCAATGTTACCATAGTCAATATATACCATAAACTATTTAATTAATATATCACCTAATAAACTATGTCAAACTTGCACCAAATCTAAACCAATGTGTAGAGCTCTCCAAGAGCTTTATGTTGACTACTCTAAGTCCAAAATCTGACTCTGTATGCCCAAGTTATGCCTTAATATGTGCTCAAAATAAATAACATATGAATTTCAGGCTCTTAAAACTTGACAAAATTTTAAAATCATAGAACTAAATTACACCAAGTTGTAGTGCTCTGAATTAGCTTTTCAACGCCTGTAAGAAGTCTGAAATTCGATATCTTGAGAGAAAGTTATAGTTGTTTTACTAAGACAATATTTTTATCATTTTCATTGCGATTTTTTTTTGTGACGAAAATTTCATGGGATTAAATTTGACGGCTATCATAGTATGAAACTAAAAAACTTCTTCATTTCCTCTAAACATGGCCAAACTAGGCCATGCTATATATCAAATTTTATGGAAATGTTGACCCGGATCCAATGGTGGGGTTTATTTTTGCCTAGGAGGTTATTTTTGCAAGCTTCCCCCTAAAAATCTCATTTAAATGAAATATCCAAAAGAATCCATTTGACCAACAATTTCACATGCCCAAAATCTACCAACATTCCATCATAACAGCAAACCCAAAAACTCTCATATCTGCAATAAACAATTCATATATCTTGTCTTTTTTTTATCCTCTCATGCATTCCCATGGATTCAATCTAGGGTTACAATAATAAAACCATAGCTCTAATACCACTTGTAAGGAAACTTGCGACAAAGAGTATAACCATTTTCATAAACATGCAATTAAAATTCACATGCAAGAGAATAGACAACATACTCACAAATTTGTGACACAAGATATATTCTAAGAAACCCTCATTGAGAGAAAAACCCAACCTCCAAAAGCATCCATCACCATTTATTATTCAACAAAAATACCATTGCAATACAACCATGGAAGCCTTCAAAGCCATAGTCACCACCGAACAATCTATGTGAACAAGCATGAATCCACACATCTCATGCTATGCTTTCAACCTTCGCAAATGATCCCTTGGCTAACCTATCAATCCTTGTCCTACTTGACTCTTTCCCTTTTTCCCTTCTATCTTGTCCTCTTCTCACACAACAACTACCGTTGTGGCTACTTATATAGTATCAAGTCCCACAAAACCACTAAGTAGTATTACATAAACCATGTGCTATCTAACCCATTGACCCAACATTTAATATTAAAAATTTAATTCTTTTTTCTCAATATTAAATAATTACATAAAATATTATCACAATGTTACAATACAACTCATTGAGTATATCCCATGAGAATCTTTACATGTTGCATGTCCATCTAGATGCAACATTACATAATAAAATAAAATAATACAATATAACAATATTATGCAATATGTGCAATGCATATTATCTTAACAAGTTGAATTAATAAATATATTTTTAAAAACGTCTCATGAGTTAATAAGAAAGAGAAAGCAATAATTAATAAAGTTCATTTTAATTAAATTGCATAAAGCTTGTGCATAGAATTAAAAGAATAATATAATAAAGGAAAAGGGCTTTTCGCCTGATTGCACAATCAAAGCCCTGATTTGGAGGGAAAACTTTTTATCAGGAAAGTATAGTTCATTTATCCACACACAGATTTTGAGGAGTCAATTTCTGAGAAGAGGTTTTTCGAAAGAAAGGAAAATTCTTGTGTGTTTTATGCATTCATTATTTAGCATTAGATTCGGGTAGGATCTTGTGAGTTTTGCATAGTAGTTCTTGCATTGAAAATATATGTCTTCTCTGTGTCTAAATGAAATTGTTTTCAGAATTTCAATTTAGGTTTGAAACCCTTATTTCTGAATCTATTGTTCTTTATTTTCGATGATGGTTCTAGATGAATTTCATCTTTTTTGAAACCCTTCTGTTGAAATGTATTATTTTTTATTAAAGAAAACATGTTTTAAAGGGTGCCTAAAACCCTTTACACATCAAAATATTTCAATAGAGCCCGAACAAAAGATACAACATACCAGAGGTGGAACAAGTCACCAACCAAAATAAGGTGACTAGGGTGGCCTCACAGATAACACAGTACACTTCTGCCACCAAATAAAACTCAATAAAACCATTTAGGACCCTTTAATCCCAAAAGAGTGAGATCGAAGAAGTCGATCAAAGGATTGTTGGAAACATTTGTATTTTTTCCTTTAACCTTTGTCCAACCTTTCTCCACCAGAGAAGCCTCCTCCCAAACCAAAGCATCGACATCTGACCCAACCGGAGAAACAAGAAAAACCACACTAGAAAATTTGCCCATAGGGACCCGACTCATAGAGGAAGGGGCAACCACGGCAACCAAATCCAACAACGGATCAATAGCCTAGTCAAAGCTACAGGCACCATCAGCAACCACAATCGCAGGGGAAACCATAGGAGTGGGGTCTTTAAGGACAGAGTAATGCTGAACCAAAGCCCTAGACCACCAAGAAGGTCTTTTCTTTTATTTCCTCAATTTCGCAGGACAGCATGCAACAATATGTCCAGTCCTGAAGCAAACTCTACAATGGAAAAGAATTTCTTTCATAGTCTAGAGTTTGAATCCAGGAACCATTATCTTCTTAGGGAGGCCCTTCGAAGTATCAACCACCACAAGGATGCGAGTGTAAGTAGTAGGCAAAATATTAGAAGATTTAGAATCCACCATTTGGAAGTCACCAATGGCATCTCCCACAGCTTCAAGAATCGAATCCAACCGAAGGTGAAGGGGAAGATTCGAGAGCCAAACCCAAAGAGGCATATGAGAAAAAGATTGAGATGCAAGGTCGAAATCCTTGTGCCAAGGTTTGGCCAACAAAGGGTAATGATCCTCCCAACTAAAGTGATTACACAAAATAGCCCTCTCGTCATTAGTAGCATCAAATTTTACTATGAAATAACTCCTAGCCACAAGGTAAATTTGGTTAGATTTAGAAATTAATGAGTCCCAGTGCTTAGAAATCCAATTGTGAAGAGCCTGAAGGGAAGGCCAGAAGCCTTGAAATCTGAAAATAGTTGTCCTCTTAGAGAAGTCCTCAATCGTATGAGCAATTTCTTCAGCTATAACATCCCCCAACACCAATCAAATAGGATTGCTAACCATGATAGGAGTCACAACCGATGAAAAAATTGGACATTTCATTAATGGAACCCCCAATATCCATGGACATTAGCTTCAAAAGATGCCACATATGCAAAAGATGCAGCATTGCCGATAGCAGTAGAAGCAACAAACCACCCCCCCTCGATATACCGCTAACAGGCTAAACGGACGCGACCCCAACAACCATACTTGACCGAAACGATGGTGGTAGCAACGAGTGGGAGCAAGGAGTGTGTCGAAATGTATTGTTCTTGAACATTTGTGAACAAATTTATTATCTAAAACCCCCGTTTGATTAATTTGGTAATTCATAGATTGAATCAATTTAGAAAATTGTTTTCTGGATAGTTTTTATAAAGTTTTCGTTTTTAACAAGTTTCTATTTTTAACAAATTTTTATTTTTGAAAAGTTTCCACTTTTAGTAGGTTTCCATTTTTGAAAAAATTTCATTTTTTAGCAAGTTTCCATTTATGAAAAAAAAAATATTTTTAGCAAGTTTCAATTTTTAACAAGTTTACATTTTTAGAAAGTTACCATTTTTAGCAAGTTTCCATTTTAGGAAAAAAAAATTTACAAAGTGTAATAAATATAAAATTATTTTGGTAATAATTGATAATTATTATTAAAAATTTTAATAAGTATTGTAAAAAATTTTAATTTAATTATTTTGAAAATTTGATATATTACTTTATTATTTAAATATAATTTTGAAGTAAATTGAAAATCGAATTTTTTTTTGGGAGTATTAATGTTTTTGTTTATATAATTCAAATGTATGAAAATCATTTGTAATAATTTTATTATTACTAAATCTTAGTAGTTAACATACTCTGAAAAGACAGAAACTGAAAACTATGGTTAAACCATTTTTAATGATTTATTGAGTGTTGAGAAAAAGAGTTTTCAAAACCAAATGAATTATGAAAGTTACATTGTTATGCACTTTTGTGATGCTTCTTGTATTGTATGATTTGAGGTGCAGGTTTGACTTAACATTTTGACCAATCAGGATGTTTACCAGAGACTTGAGGGTTTTTGTTCAGTGATGATGTTATAGCTTATTTTGGTTACGATCTTTTATAGCCAATCATGGTGATGTGTCATAATGAGTTTGATCAAATTTTTGTTGTGCTGTCCAATTTCTCGTGTAGAAATTAAATGAATAGTGTGACTTCTCTGATATAACCTCTAAGATCCCGCCGTTGGATGTCATTGCTAAATGTACTTGTGCAATTGATCCTTTCTATCTAATCTTGTATCTTTGTTGGATGATAATTCTAGACTTAATTGTTCATTGTTCAAGATTATCAAAGGTCTTATGAGATGTTGTATATTGATTTAAATAAAGGATCAATTGTGGCTCATTTTTAATATTGAACATTTATTAAGAGTCGAGCTATTATAAAAAATTGTAAATAGTTATTTTTGGATTATATTTTATGTTGAACATGTATTAGGATTCTCGCTATTATAAAAAATAGTAAAAAATGAATAGTTATTAGGCAAGAGTCCATAACACAATAGTAACTTGTAAGGCCTCTAAAATGTCTTGAGTTCCAATAAATAATAATAATTAATATAAGCTTTACCTATCAAAAAATGTGAATAGTTATTAATCCCCCTAATTTTCATTTACATTTAGTTTCTTGTATCTTTGTTGGATAATTATTCTCAACTTAATTGTTCATTGTTCAAGATTATCAAAGGTCTTATGAGATGTTGTATATTGATTTAAATAAAGGATCAATTGTGGCTCATTTTTAATATTGAACATGTATTAAGAATCAAGCTATTATAAAAAATTGTAAATAATTATTTTTGGATTATATTTTATGTTGAACATGTATTAGGATTCTAGCTATTATAAAAAATAGTTAAAAATGAATAGTTATTAGGCAAGAGTCCATAACACAATAGTAACTTGTAAGGCCTCTGGAATGTCTTGAGTTCCAATTATTTACTTACAATAAATAATATAATTAATCTAAGCTTCAGCGTATTACCTATCAAAAAATGTGAATAGTTATGGGTCCCCCTAATTTTTGTTTACATTTTGTTTGTTAAATGCAGCCCCAAAGATAATTACACGTACCGATATAGCTCTAAAGATTATCACATATGTAATAATATTCAATCACTTGACCCTCAATTACTAATTTTAAAGGAACTCCAAAAATGCTCACAAAAATACCAATATCCAATACTTAAAAAACACTTGACTATCAATTACTAATTTTAAAGGAGCCCCAAAAATAATCACATGTGCAATAATAACATCCCAAAGAGGATCAAATATGTACCCAATATTCAATCACTTGACACTCAATTTACTAATTTTAAAGGCACTCAAAAAAATGATTACATAAATACCAATATTCAATCATTAGTTAGCAATTATTCGTACATCTTTGAATAGGGTTGAAAGTTGTCATATGTGGAGAAATATTTAAGATGCCAACTTTATACCAAAAAATTAAAATAATTTTCAAAACCATAAATATAATTTAGACTTTAGAAGTAAATCAAAGTAGCAAGTACACAAACGTAGGATGTAGGATGTGCAAGTATTGATGCTCACAATTTTAAAAAACATATGTAGGATAAGTATTGATGCTCACAATTTTAATAAACATACAAAATATATTTTAGAATGCACTTCAATATGACAAAAAAAAAAAATTTAACTTGTATTACATCCTAGCACTACCACAATGAACCAAAAAAAACATATCATCATATGAAGTGCATCTAAAGGAGAGGACACACTACTTGAACACCCTAACTTTGCGCTTATCAAAACCTCACATTAAAATTTTAAATCACTCTCAATTTTTTACAATAGCTTACTTGGTGATTCGACCACTTATAACTAAAATTTCAACTTTTAACTAAAATTTCAAGTGCACATCCCCTGCTATGAAGCCACATCAGCATGCTTTTTGCCAAGTTATCCAAAACAGCTAAAAAAAAAAAATGAAACCAATGGTCATGCATAAAGAGTACCCATAATTGAACGGCTGATGTGGCATCATATGATTTGTTAATTTTTATAACTAAAAGTACAATTTATTCCAATTCTAAGTAGTTAGCATTGTACTGAAAATGTTAAAATCATTAGTATTGGTACAATGTTGTCAAAAAAATTGGACATCAAGTCAACAAGTGTAAGTATCAAGTGAACAACTCCATTCACCAATATTTAAACGCCTTCAAGTACTGAGTCCTCTCCCCTATAAGTTTATACATCCAAACTTTATTCTGAAACTCAATACAATTCAATATATTAGATTCAATTTTAATGAACAAATGATCCGATTCTGGTTTCCTACTGGTTACAATCTAGTTTATCAACTCTGAAAAGAGAGTAAAAGAGCACAGCAAGGGCAACTCTGCAGAAAAAATATAAATGTCAAACTACACTACCGCTGGCAACTGAGAAAAAACAATAGCAACTAAGAACAATGAAAGCAGTATTATCGGCCACAATTTGTTATTAAAAAAATGTGATCTTTCCCCTATCATTATTCATTTTTAATAATTTGTTATTAAAAAAAAGTGATTTATCCTACAACAATCCGGATTCGTACTGCAAAATTAATTTTTAATCCCAAACACGATTCACAATCACGAGACGAGCTGTTGAGAAAGGCTGTTGCTGACGTGACATTTCACAGAAGTCGAAAGGACGATTTTAGTTCATATTGGGCAAACCCCAAATGTTCAATTTCATTGCGCCAAGAATATATTTTTTTTAGAGGGACCACCCGTCTTTATCAAGTCAAAGCTGACATAAATGTTCCCCTTAATTTATGAAATTTGGGTCTCTGTCAACCCATTTTTTGATGCCGTAAATAAGTGGGAAGTGAAGACATAAAGTCTTAAATGAATGTCACTGTACGGACACGTGTTCTTGACAATCCATTTCTCCTAAGCCTCACCCTATTTTTTACTTCCACCATCTACCTACTCTACAATGTTCGGATAATAGTTTATCCATCCAGATCGGAATTAAATCAATCACAACAATACAATGAAAATGTAGTCTGATTCAAAATATATATTATAGAGTACTCTTTTAATAATACAAAATGCATTCTTAAATCACTTACATTGTCAAACATTCCTAATCTTGCTGAAACATCAGACATTTTTTCTTTCATTACAATTTGTCTTTCAGACATTGGCCAATCTGCACAGTTAATTTCCAAACAAAAGATTTCCGATTTTAGAATATAATTTAGTAGTTTAATTAAATACCCATAGAACCAATAATAATCTTGATAACACACACTGAATTTCATGCAATGCGAAATCCTCCGCTCTTTCTTAATTAAAAGTAGAATAATCCAATGGAAAACACTTGGCAGAGGCTAAAATTCTCAATCACAATGCATTTTCGGACTGGGAAAATCATTTTTAGTAACCCATCTCGAGACATTCTGAAAGGCAATGAAAACAATGAAGACATTCCTTATAATATTTTTGTCTGCAACGCCATTTGAAATCACAAGCAAAGCCACGTAACACATCGCCCATTGAAAGGCATAAAAGGAATCTGGCTGATAACATTTGACAGTTTTATTAAATATCATAATAATAATAATAACAACAACAATAATTATAACATTGTTTACACACATCTTAATAACTTATTATAATGAGCGGCTCTGCACTCTTCTTAGTAATATCTTACGATCTAGGTACTGCAAAATACTTGCTATAAGCTCGGTCCAATCAAAAGATCCAGATATAGAAGGAATTCTTTCACTTCCTGTAGTTAAAATCTAGAAGAGTCCTACAGGGGCCGTCCATTAATAAAAGCATAAATCCAGACAAATACTTGGACACATGATCCATCCGCACCAAAGCGGAGGCAAGAGCTGAACCATATATAGCCGCGTTCTTAACTCCACCTCCAACCTGCTAATTTCCATAAACAAACATAAGCAATGAAATATATACTAAACGAAACAAGTCCCAAGTAAATCGAACTGTAATGCTCTATAAAGACCTACCTTAATATATGTATTAAACAAAAGAAACCAGGATAGAAATTTAAACTACAATGCACTAGAAGGGCCATCTTTAAACAATGGTCTATGTATTCAACGGAAGTAGGCCCATTTTAAGAAAAAAAACTGGACTACATTGCATTTTAAGGATGTACCTTATTTAGCGGGAAAGATTGGGTGATAAATTAATAGGGCGGCGGCGGTGGAGACTTGTATACGTAGGGAGATGGAAGCTTCGGTGCCGGAGGTGGCTTAGGCTTTGGAATGTATGGAGACTTGGGAGGAGGAAAAACTGGTGAAATCTCATGAGGAGGTGGTGGATAAATCGGTGGCGGCTTGGGAACAACAGGAGGCTTAGGCTTAGGCTTAGGGTGAACCGGCGGCGGCTTGGGAGCAACCGGTGGCTTGGGCTTGGGGTAAACCGGTGAAGGCGGCGTGATTACCGGCGGAGGCTTGTAAACAGGAGGAGGTTTCGGCTTCGGGGTCTTAGGCGGCGGGTAAACAGGATAGGGTGGCGGCGACGATGGCGGAGGGTATATTGGTGGCGGCTTGGGTTTGGGCTTTGGTGGGGATTTTGGCGGCGGATGGACTGGCGAAACCTCGTGTGGTGGCGGCGGCGATTTGTAGACGTATGCCGGAGGCTTAGGCGTTGGAGGAGGTTTCACGACGGGTGGAGGAATGACCGGAGGCGGCTTTGGCTTTGGCGGCGGTTTAACAATGGGTGGCGGGATGAGTGGCGGCGGCTTTACTACCGGCGGTGGATAAACCGGTGATATCTGATGTGGCGGTGGCGGCTTTTTGTGGGGAGGATGTATGATCGGAGGCTTGTGGTGCGGCGGTGGGATGAAAGGTGGCGGGCATGGCGACTTCGGCGGCGGGTAAACTGGAGATATCCCGTGCGGCGGATGTGGCGGCTTGAAGACCGGCGGCGGTTTGTAAACCGGCGGTGGAATAACAGGCGGAGGCTTGTAAACCGGCGGTGGAATAACCGGTGGCGGCTTGTGAACCGGCGGTGGAATAACCGGTGGCGGCTTGTGAACCGGCGGTGGAATAACCGGTGGCGGCTTGTGAACTGGCGGAGGCTTGTAGACTGGTGGAGGAATAACCGGAGGCGGCTTGTGAACCGTCGGCGGTTTGTAAACCGGCGGAGGAATTAGGGGAGGCTTAGGGGGTGGAAAAACTGGTGAAATTTCATGAGGTGGTGGGGGCGATTTGTATACATAAGGCGGCGGCTTTGGCGTAGGCTTGGGCGGGAATTTGGGTGGCGGCAAAACGGGCGATATTGTATGGGGTGGCGGCGGCTTAATCACAGGAGGAGGAATAACCGGCGGCGGCTTAACCACGGGAGGAGGAATAACTGGCGGCGTCATAACAACAGGCGGAGGAGGAGAGATATATGCGTACGGCGGCTTTGGGTGGCCATAAGTTGCAGAAGAATGGCCTGCAAAGCACGAAATGCTGAGCACGAAAACAAAGAGAAGCTTAGAGAACGTCCACAACTCCATTGTATGCGATGCCAATTGCAAATGATCTCACCGATAAGAAACGAAACAATGAATAGAAGAAGTCATAGGGAGTGGTGCCATGCAGGGCAAGGAAAACACTGAGAAATAAGGATGCTCTGAAGTGGGATTTATAACGAGTATGGAATGTGATCGAAGGCCTTGGATTCCCACCGACGAGATAAGTTTACCTACTCGTTTTTAACTATTAAGGACGCGGTGCAGTGAGACTGAGAGATGTGGGTCGTACATGAAATGCATTGACACCCATTGTCCCACACTTCCCTGGAGTCCCCTAAAATCTGCGTCTTGATTAGAGTCACAAAACAGGCGTATTTAGTACACGGGTGAGATGAGAGAGATGATCTTAAGTTGGGGCCCCCCTAATGGCGGGCAGCTGGCTAGCAAATGGGTGCAGAGGGGTTTGGAGTGTAGCGTACAAGTGTCAGTGAGTGGCATTAGGAATCCGCACCATTTTCCACATGGGGGACACCCCGAGCCGTAGCTGGACTGCATTTTCTTGTGGGAAAATTTATTGATTTGCAGGCAGTCAGTCTACATGTGAATGTGAAGCAACTTATTCCAAGATCATCAATGGATGTTCCTTTCAATCAATCTATCCACCTCGTGATTCTAGCCCACACTCCACTAGCAGGACTAGGATCGAATTATGCTCGGCAGATTCTCCTTTCTAATCTCAACAGTGGAAGCTAGTTTTGGAACAGTGCTCTAAGCAGGAAACTCTTGTTGGGCTGTCGATTCCACTCTTCAGAGTTTAGCCGGTTGTGGATATCGTCCTCTGTGTGCGGAACGGATGGACCGACTCTCACCTAATACTTTGCTAAAGTAGGGAGATTGTAAGTTAGGTGTTCTTGTTCTCTATTGCCCATTGTGTAATTTTATATAGAAGTGGACTGTACCTCCAAGTCAATGGACCATGTGTTTTTAGCTTATTTCAAGGAAGGTATTCTTCCAATGTTTTGTTTATTTTGGTTTTGATTAGGTATACCATTGCTTCCCATAGAAGTCTTAGCTATTTCTTAATGGGTTTGTGTTTTTTTTTGGTTTGAATAAATGAATGAGTGATTTAAATAACGTCCCTTAGGTCAAAGCACTCTATGGGACCACTTAGAAAAACACTCCCTCTAAATAAGTGTGAGAGAACATTAATTCTTTTGAAATTGCTTCTTTAGTTCCGCTCTTCTACAATGAATATTGATCATTAAATGTGTTGTCCTGTCAAGTTGTGCTTCCTCAAAAATGAAATCTAAATTGTTAGTTGCTAGGATATCCCCATGGCTGGAGCAAATGTCAATGTATGTTGGGCATTCCATGATAAAGTGTCTCTCTGTTTGCACCACTCCCATGTCGCAAAATAAACATATTCTCTCCTCCCATTCTTCCTTTGTTTGTGTTCTAAATGTTAAAAAACTTCTTTAGCTAAGAGGAGCTTTTGTGTTTTGAATGTTGAAGAACTTCTTTAGCTCAGAGGAGCGTATGATGTTGGAGCTATGCAGTCATGAGATTTGATTTTTGATCGGTTCATTTAGAACCATTCAACTTTGCCACTAGACCAAAAGCCTATTGACGTGCATAGATATTTTAATAAAGAGTTAGACATCAAGAAATGTTTAGATTAGATTGTAGGGTGGACTTGAGGGATGGTTTATTATTTGGGCTTAAAAGAGTTAGATATAAGGAAAGAAAATGTGGGATTAGATTGGAGGGTGAATTTGAGGAGTTGGAATTCAAGGAGACAATTTATAAGTTGAGTTAGTTCTAATACTTGGGATAGTATATGTTGGTTTTAAGGTTAGAATTACTAGTTTAATATCTAATATTCTTGATAATATTATATCATTAATTGTGACCGAAAATTTGTTATTAGAAAAGATACCATTCATAATTGAATAAAATGTACTACTTAATTTAAAAGCCAATAAAACATGTGATAATATTTGGACAACAATTAAACATGATTTGATCTATAGGTACAAATCTATTTTTATGGGATTATTTTGGACATCTTGATTTAAAAAAGAGAGATGATGTGGCATCATATTTGATTATGTGACTCAAGGTGCTTGCCAAGTAAGTTGGGGCAAAAGTTTTGGGAGAAATATAACCAAAGGAGAAGCTAGTTCAACTCAAGTTCATTTGTGTTGTAATTGTATATTGTTTCCAACGTTGTTTATCATTGGATTGTTAGTGTTAGAAAATAGAAATATTAATGTTACAATTTAGTTGCTTTTGTACTTCATTATTGAACTTTTAAAAGTCTCTTTCTACTAAAGGCTTCAAATACAAAGAATGAAGAGTCTAAGTCTCAACTTGCAATCTTACATATTATAACATTCTCTAAATATTTTAATGATGGATTAGGGAGTGTCATTCCAAACTATTTTTTGTTTTTAAAAAATTATACAACATGATCTAAAATTAATTAATAATGTTATTATGAATTGTGGAAATCACATTACATTAAAGTCAATGTCAACAAAACTAGTTAAAATGCACAAATCTATATATTTGATTACTATTGATCTTGAAATTTTTAATTAGATAATTGAAATTATTTAATTTTAATTCATATATGCATTAAAAAAAATGGTCTAATATATTTAATCAAATTGATAATTGAAATCATTAAATATTAATTCATATATGCATTAAAAAAAGGTCTAATATATTTAAATATTTTCTATAAATCTAACAAAACTACTAGCTGACGTAAAAATAAGAAATTGATTTTATCATTTCACCTTGCTATAGATAGCTCATGGAATTAGATAGATGATCCATAATAAAATTTGACTGAAACATTAATACGAAAAATGATTACATATTGAAATAGAAAAATCTACCAAACTAATTTAATATGAACGATACAAATTTCGCTTGTTCTTCCTTAAAAAACATTAAATTGAATATACTACTGTAAATTTAAGCGAGTGGCCACCTACATGCAAGCATTCCACATTAGTCGAACTTTATGATATTGCACTAATAAATTTGAAGAATATATTTTGCAAGCTCAAAGATGTAGGGATTTGGTGCAAATGAATATGTTAGTACACTTAATCATTCTGTACTTTTTGGACACAATATTTTATTGGACGCGATTATCCATTGGGAGTCTTTGAAAATGACAGCAGTAAAAGCACCCCCCAATGAAAACTGTTGACTTGCAGGGGCTCAAAAAAAACGAAATACGACATATTTCTCGTAGGGTGTTGAGAATAAAAAGTAATAAGTACATCTTTAAAAAGCAGGCCCGTGACTAACGTAATGTTTTTTATTTACACTTTTTATAAAAAAAAATTTAAAAAAAAGGTGGTTTTATAGTCTACGACACTATGCCATAGTTTTTGGGTTTACATATGGTGACAGTGATATGGGACTACCTCGTACTTTTTTTCGAGAGGCGCTTGGCGCTACAAACGAGGCGTACATACCCTACCCCCGAGTGGGATTTGAACTTGTGACCTCTCTTTCAAGAGTACAAGTTCTCCACCACTAGGCCAACTCAGGTTAAAAATACTTCGTGCTGTCACAACAAAAAAAAAACACAAACGGAAAAAGTGTGCACGTACGGGAAGAGGAATCGGAGCAATGTCTATACAGCCACGAAAATGCACTTCCATACGAAGGAGAGGACTTAGTTAATTGTTTAAAAAGTTAGAAAAAACAATGTAAAGGAAGTGCATTTTCGTGGCTGTATAGCCACGAGCGATTTGGATGGCTTAAGTTTCTGTTTTCAAAAATGTATAAAGCGAAGAAGAAAACAAACATATTAATTAAATGTTTTTGCACAAATTCTCTTTCATTGTGCAATTTGCTATAAGTTAATACAGTTGGGGGGGGGGGGGGGGGGGGGGGGGGGGATGTGAATTTGGGAGTTTTTCCATTTATAACATTTTAAGGAAAAATCAGACTCGAAGAGTTAAAAACTATTGGAAAAGTAAGTTGTTTGTGGCATGTATTAGGCATGTATTAGACGTAAGTTAATTTAATAGTTAGAAAATAGTGACAACAAATTTTAATGTATTTTAATATTTTAGCTCTAAATTTTGTTGAATGATAAAATTGTTTGGTAAGTTGATTTTGTTGTACCAAAAGTTATAAGGGATAGAAACTATGTAGAATTTTTATTTTGTTGATGAATAGTCTTTTTCTATTAATAAATAATATACTTAGTTACAATTCACAAAAAAGGGGCCAGAGGATACAAGATCACCCTGTGAAAGTTCACATGGTCGAACCTAGAATCAACAACTATTCATAAAAACAAAAAACTTATAAAGAACAACCCTCAAGCAGCCAAAGCAGTGCCAGCTGAGGGGGGTGGTTCATCCCAATCATGAAATCCCCAATCATCCCTGGTATTGGCAGGCAGGCTAGGAACAGTCTAGCCGTCAGCAGCATTGTCAGGGGCCTGGTCTGCAACTTTGGTATCAGTCCGCATAGGTGAAATAGCCAACTCTAGGTGAAAGGGCCATTTACCAAAAAGCGGGCCTGGGGACCAGCCTGTGCCACCATAGGGCGAGGAAGCTGAGCTGCGACACCAACCACCATTGCCACCACTAGGAGAGTAGTGGCGGGAAGCCTGCAAGTGTGGCGTATGCGAGCGGCGATCAGAAGAACTATGCCCTCAGCAACGGCGTAGTATCAACCGAAGCATCAGGAGGCACTCTAGCAACTATACAATGAGCATTATCCCAATGATTGAGAAGCTCCTTAAGGTGGGCCACCTCTAGAGCCACCTTATTGACTTGCACTTGAATCTACATCATTACATTATTACAACTGCATACTTTAGTGTACATAGTAACATTTATGTCAAGAAAACTGTGAGTGAAAAGAACAACATTTCTAACTTTCCACATAGTAAATAAAATCTCCATTCTGAAAGTATGCCAGATTTGGGTAAATTTTCTAGGGAACCTAGGGGAATCACCCAAAATAACCATATGCTAGGAAAAAGGTTTAGGCCAAAATGACTTTAAAAAATCATTAATTCAGTGCCACTAGTTTTGAGCACATCTACAGAACCAAAAAAAATGCAAAAAAGACTCTGGTTGCCCACAAAATGGACACCGAGGATCCAAAACCCTAATATGCTTGAGCCGAGGCCCAAGGGGAAGACCTTGAAAAATCAGGCACCAAACAAAATGTGCAATCTTGGGTTCTGTAATGGCACTCCAAATAGTGTTGAAATGCTTTCTCCATTAAGAAAAGGAAGACTACAAATGCGCTAGTTGAGGGTATCCACCATCAGCAAATGGGGAGAAAGCCATCAATACCAAAAACTTGGTTTGTAGCTGGTAAAGGGAGTGGCAACATACCACTTCCAGTCTATCCACCAAGGTCGAACAGACTAAATACCCAATTAGTGAATTAAGTGATCTGGAATTATAGAAAGCAACAAATCATAAATCTGTTGATCTGAACGGGCAAGACTGTATGTTGATCTGAATGGGCAAGACGAAACTGGAATTACATATCTTCCCAAGATTTGAGACTCGTGGAGACCCTAGAGAAAAGGTCCTTATGAGTCTTGATGCCACATTTGAAAAAATGCATAGTACTAGCACCTTGAGTCTTTGCTAGAAGAATATGCTAGATGGCAAATAAAGGAAACCACCAAATGTTCTACTAGTTCAAAGAGAGCCCATCATAGAACCCATCACCAGACCATCGAAGCCAAGGCTTGACAGCTTCTCAAGCTTTCCATATGCTCTTAATAACAAAAGTGTCATGTATGTGCATAGGGTTACGCATGATGAGAAGGGTTTGAAAGCCAATCCTCTTCAATGCAGGCCTATTAACAGGGAACCTAGAAGAAATGCAATGTCAAACCAGAATCTTCCAAGCTTCATCTCCAGTAATGGCAGTGGCACATAAAATCCATTTGGCACAAAGAACAACGCCTTATGAAGGCCAAGGCCTTCAGACTCTTTGGGGAGACAACAAAAATCCCAAGCAACTCTGTGAAAGCTATGATAGTCTGAACCAGAAGCCCAAAGAAAATCACGGAGCAATTGCTCTAATTTCAAATAAGAGGCTTTGGAAGGAGCCCAATAAGAAGAATAATAAACATGTGTAGCTGCCAAAACCTTTGAAAAGATCTTAAATTTTCCCACAAGAGAAAGGGATTTAGTAAGCCAATAGTCAAACTTCTTTGCAATCTTGACAAGCACAACATTCCACAAATCAACTGGCAAAGCTTTAAAGGCAAAAGGAATGCCCAAAAAGCTGAAAATCTCCCCGTGTGTGACCCATTTCCATTCAAACTAGTCAAGCCAAGGCAGAGGTGGCAAAAAAGATTGCTGATAACATAGCATTTTGTGCCATTAAATAGTAGAGCCAAAGGCTTGATAAAAGGTGTCCAAGCTGTAAGGAAACTCAGGCATGGAAATAGCTTCCTACACTAATCCCTTAAGGAAAGTATTGTGCAAATTCCTATCAAATCATTACAATTTTAGATTCAATATTATGTAAACAATAGTATTACAATAAACCATGAATACAGAAAATAGATAGAGAAAGAAAACACATAAACACAAAGATATAAAAATGGGGAAAAACTTTTCGGCAAAACAACCCCACCCTTCCAAAACCTGCACAATGTATTATCTTGAACACAGAAGGTTACAACACACTTGCAATGCAAGTCCTTTCAGGACATAGAAGACCAATCTAGTAGCAACATACCATACCAACAATACACTTTCTTTGTCTCCTATCTGCAACCCTAAAAACACTTATATCATGCACTTTTCATTTTAGGGAAACTTCCAAAGAACAACCGTATCAGGGTTTTACCATTCTTCGAAAAAATAGGAACCCAAAAAAATTTCAGGTCGATGCCCCAAACCCTGTGCGTGAGTTGGAGACTCGAGTGTATAGTACTCAATCATCAATTGCCACATGTCTTCACATCTTCACCCATCATCAAATCTTCCAAAGATAGCTCTTACGCATCATAGGAATCCTTCATAACCATTTTAGCCATGATCTCCTTATGCACAATTCAAGATGTCGACATATACAAGTGGAGTGACACATCAACATGCCAACTAGACATGTACACTCACACTTAATTACATTATTTGCAAAAAATATACTTACAAAACAAATAATAAGAATAGGAATTATCCAAGTTTGAGACACCTTATTCCTAACACAAGCATTGCAAAGCATTAGTGATGTTTTCCTTATCCTCCAAAATAGTGAGAAAGGAATCATCAACAAAGTGTCCATTGAACAATTAGGAAGAGGAATCTGGTAAGAAAATGCTACGAACCAAACCAGAAGAAACAAAGTGGGCTAGCAAGTAGCCAAACCCTTCAGTAGCAAGAACATATAAAGCTGGAGACAGATGGCAATCTTGCCGGATGGAGTGAAAGAGCCCAAAGGCTTTAGATTGAGAGCTATTGATAGTAATACAAGCATTAGCATCTCCAAAAAGCATCTCCATAGATTGAAGAAAATTGGGACCAAAACCAAGAGCTTGGAGCATAGCCAAAATGAAAGGTCATTCAATCCGCTCATAAGCTTTGGCAAATTTGATTTTTAAAAACACATACAACTGATTAGATTTGTGAGCCCACTCCATGCCTTCTAGACAACAATGATGTTGTCAAGAATATACCTAGACTTAATAAAACTAGTTTGCTCTAGCCACACAATTAAAGGTAGGAGATTGCAAATTTTAAGAGAAATTGCCTTAACAATAATCTCATAAAACACATTAAGTAGTGTAATGGGCTACTAGTTACAAATATCCTCAGGATCGCTAGCTTTAGGTATGAATTTGATGTTTCCTTTGCTGATAATAACTCCTTAAACTTTTAGAATGATAGGCTTCAAGATAAACTTTGTGTGGGTTGGGACTAATAGACTCCCAAAGGTGTTTGTAAAATTCACAAGGAAACCCATCACATCCGAGGGACTTGTCATCAGCCATGGAAAAAATGCCTCCTTGAGGTCTCGGATGGTGAGAAGCTGCTCACAAAAAGCATGTTACTTGACCGCTAGGCAATTTGGAGTAACAAAAATACACCTTCTAAGGGCTTCCTCCTGAGCAACCAAATTTCCCTACGAGGCAAACACATTTTCATAATAGTGAACAAAAACTTACAAGATGTCAGGGAGACTGGAGAGAACAAAAGTGCCTTGTTTGATTTTTTTAATTCCAAGATTGGTATGGCGAGCTCTAAGAGCTTGGAAGAACTCCTTTGAAGCCTTATCACCAACCTCTAACTAATGGAGGTAAGCTTTGAGTTGGGCTCCTTGAGCAACATAATTATCTGCAACCTATTTATCCTAACGAAGCTTGGCAAGCTAAATTTGCAAATCAACACTAAAAGGGTTAAGGGCGAGAGCCCCATAAGTTTTCTTGAGAGCCATGGTAGTGGACTCATAAGACCGTCATCTGAAAATCACCAACTTTTGCCTATAGATGTGCAAAATCGAGCGGTTCTAGTAATAGCATCATTACACCACTAAATCCACCCTGTCTAAGAATGTAGACGTGGTTCCAAATTCTAGACACGTAGGATATGAGCAATAGTGGACGCATGCATCAGCGATAATGTATTAAGGAAAAACTGAGTCTTAACAATCCGTTGTATAGTTGTGTGCCACAAAATGGAAAAATAAATGGGATAGTGGTATGATAACATCATATTTGGCAAAGGAATGACAGGTAAATCTCAATCCTTAGAAAAGGAGAAAAAAGATTGTGTAGTAATCATGGCACGATCGAGACATTTTAAAATGCAGTCAGAGCTAGCTCAAAAGTTGGACCAAGTGTACTAGATACCACTATGCTAGTGGCAGTTAGTATTGGGATAAAAAAAGGCCCAATTTATTATGCATGTAGTACCAGACTTCCCTTTCCCAAGTTGTCTGACAAAAAGGAAAAATGTCATCCTTGTCAGAGGCTAGCTCAACCATATTGAAGTCACCACACATAACTCAAGTAGCTAGAGGCAAGTTGTCAACCATCCAGCCCCATAATTGAGATCTTTCCACAACATCATTGGAAGCATTAACTGCTCCAAAAGAATGATTGTTGATAGAAAGAAAAAGCTAAATTATTACATGCATGGGGTTAGAACTATAGATACCTAAAAATTGGCAAAGACCTAAATTATGCAATTTCGATCAATCAACACAAATTAAGGAGGAAATCAGAGGAAAACAACAAACTTTCAAATTAAGGATTATGTTAGGTCATTAATCGATTAAATCATCTATCAAATTAATAAGACCTAAACCAACTTTAAAAGAGGAGAAAAATAATTCAAAATCATAAAATGAAATTCAAAAGGGAGAGGGAAAAAGACAAACTTTTGAAAATAAATGGAACTTCTATTAAATCAATAAATCCATTTATCCTCACAAAATGAAAATCCTCTTTTTATATTGTACAGAATTGAAAAAATTCACTTTTATCCTCAAAATCAAGACTTCTGGACTCCTCCTCTTGTCTCTTATGAGACATTTTCAATTTCACCTCTATCCACCAATTAAAGGTAAAACCCAGATTCTTACTCCAACCCCTTCTAAAATTCTATAAATATAAGGAGAATTCAAGAGCAAAGGGATCCAAGTTTTAGGTGTTTGCATTATAGGTATATTCAGAGTTATCATTTTGAGCATATTAGCATTGTTTTTTTCTATTTTTAAAGAGGGGTAAATGCTTTGACCTAGAGCTATGAACCAGTGAGGCCACAAACAGGGGACCTCATCCCCATGAGATTTGAACTTTGATGGCAAGGATAACAACGCAAGAACTTAACCATCACAACATGCCACTATTGGCAACATATTAGCATTGTTATTCTAGCAAAATTATGTCATTTTGATAGCATTTTAGTTTTGTTTTCATGTTATTTAGTATCATCTTAACACATGTTTAGCTCATTACATGTCCATTTTGATAGTATTCTAAGAGTTGTTACTCGCATATAATCTGCATTTTTATCTTAGATCTTGCATACATACTAGTAGACCTACATTCTAAGCATACTCTCATTTAGAATTGTCATTGAGATGCTGGTTTGAGAGCATTTTTAGTGGTTGTAGTTAGAGAAACATGGGATGTTCATAGAGTTTACATTTTGACAATGACTTCTTGGGTTTAGTCTAGTTTGTTGTTATTTTATTTGCACTCTGCATTAAGGTTTCATGAATACGTGAAAATATTGTGTACAAAATGGCACAAAAGGCTAGATTCTAGGTTTGTTGCTTAGGGATCATCATAACAAGTAAAAAATAGTAATCAGGTAGTCAATAGTGATGTTGTAGGATCAATCAAATGATAGATAGGTAAAGAATGATGCCCCAGCTTAGGATACAAAGTAGGGGCAACAAACAAGTCAACTCAGGATAGAGAAGGATGAGTGACAAGTTCAAGATAGAACCAGTAGTTGAGTAGCTAGATATAAATAGTAGATTGATGTATGATGATCATTTGTGACGAAAGCTAACACTGTTGTTTGTTTGTTTAATGAAAAATAGGTACATGGGCGAAAGCTCACGGCACAAGGGTTATATCCATGGCCCCTAGAGGTAGTAGGTAGATTGTCTGTTGAGGAGCGACAAGTGATTGACAGATGTAGGTTTACTTATTTACTACAGATGCCCTAATTCTGAGTGAACAAGGGGCTATTGACAGCTATGGCCGAGCGATGGCACTCAGACCACAACACCTTTCATTTGTCGATGAGTGAGATGACAGTGACTCTAGAGGATGTATATTGGATATTGTGGATCTCGACAATAGGGATTTAGTGTACTATGATCAAACTGCAGATGGCATTGCTTTTAGAGAATTGTTCAGAGATGACAACATTGGGGATGACAGTGTATCATGGTTCCAGATGTTGCAGTATGATCCATTATCGGCAGTTTTGGCTAGATTGATAGAAGGGTTTTTGTTGCCAGACTGATAAACGTGAGGATGTCTAGTTGGATGGGGTAAGTTGATATAAGATATGATAGATCAACCATGGATATTTGCATGGGATAGTTGTATATTGGCCCACTTGTACAATGACTTGCATCAGGTTGTATATTTAGGAGCCTCGTCACTATCAGCACGAGTGATTTTGTTACAACTATGGACATGGGAGCATTTACCCATTACTCATCTGGTATGTGTGCGATAGCAGCCTTAGGCTATGCCATACATGTATACTTACTCTAGTGTGATCATGCAGCCCCATTTGGGCAAGACAAAGTATTAGTGGCGTATGTTGGATGATATTGATGAGGTTGTGTGGAGACCATACAGGTTCACAGAGTTGTGGGCCAAGGAAAATGATGAGATGGTATATTTCTTTGGTTTGAGATATTTTCTTGGCCAGGTACCCGCAGTGATAGAGCGATTTTGTTTTCAATGGGTGGTGAGATAGTTTGGGCAGTGGTAGGGCATGCCATAGGGGTCATCACATTATGCTTGGGTTCAGTCAAAGAGGGTAGTGTGGGGGCCAACCTTGGAGTATGAGGCTTGTGTAGAGGTCTTTTTATAGAAGATAGACGCACCACAACCATGGGCTTTGCAGGATGGAGAGGCAGATGCAAGGATATAGGGGGACTATGCACGATGGTTTTGGGAGCATCCCTCTTTAAGATACATGGATCCAACAGAGCCTATTCTGGGGATTGATGAATCATTGAGTGGGGGTAAGGATGAGGATGATGAGGGTGGTCTGGGGAGAGGGAGAGGGAGACAAAAGGTTAGAGGGAGATCAAGAGGTGTGGTTAGAGCACGGGGGAGATATGGAGGGGGAGGTCGAGTAGCCATGGTATTACCACAGAGGGGTTTGGCACAAGGTCTAGTGCAGAGACCAGTAGCTGTAGGGAGGGTTGGAGGGATCCAGGGCCAAGGAGGTGTGAGGGTGAGAGGGGGAATAGGTGGTGGAGTGGGAGCTGGTCAACGGGACAGAGGTGTTGAGCAGGGTAGGGTAGAGTAGGCGAGGGCCAGGTTTCCTGATGATATATAGTTTATCCAATGACAGAGGCCATGGGTACAGGCTCCGATCTGAGATCCACCCAATGTACAGCCATAGGGACAGCATCAAGTGCCGCTAGATGCACAACCACCACTAGAGAGGCCAGGGAGATCCATTGATTTGGAGGTTTGGATGGGTGAGTTGACAAGTACACTATAGGCATTTATAGTCGCGATGACACCGAGACCACCACTGCCATCAAGGACAGATTGGGTGTCAATTAGTCAGACAACTGTAGCCAAATAGGTTGCACCGATGACAAATATGACTAAGCAGGCACCACAAGAGGATACGAGCACCCTTAGCGAGCAGGGACCTTCGGGTCAGCTGCCTACGACGGGATGAGTGTACATTATGTGTTATGGCATTACGCATCATTATGTATGATTATTCTTTTGATGTTCAGTTGATATTCATGTTGATGTACTTGGTGATATTTGGATGTTCATGTGGATAGACATTGTGATCTGTTGATGTTCATGTTATGTGATCATTTGCAGTCTATCTTATATTCATGTTGATTTTATCCTTTTGATGTATTGTTTGATCTTTTTCTTAATGAGATATCTGAGCTTGTTGATTTTTAGAGGTGTGCACTTGTTATATCATGGACTCATGTACGCATGTGATGGTATGATTTGATGGATATAGTAGTAGTAAATATTAATATATATGTGAATGATTAGTGTAGTATGATATGTGGATAATGATTGAAATAATTAAATGGCAATAATGATGCAATGCAAGAAAATGTGATTTGATGGTGTGAATGTAATGAAATGTGGTAAAAATGGAATTTTATGTAATGAAAGTCAATGTAAGGGAATGTAATAAATAAAATTTAATGAAATGACAATGGGTGTAATGTAACATGATATAATGATATGAGATGTAATGTGGTGTAGTAAATTGAATTTTAATGTAATGTGATGTAATGAAATGAACCATGAAAATTAGATTGTGATAAATGAAACGTAATGGAATGAATTTTATGATAATGTAATATAACATAATGGAAATAGATAAAATGACATGGAAAGAATGAAATGTATTGAAAGGTATGAAGGAAATGTAATGAAATGAAATGGAATGTAAGGTAACAATAGTGAAATGTAATGAAATGAAATTTGTAATGTGAAAAGATGTAATGAAATGAAATAAAATTTGTAAGTGAATAGGAAATGTGATGAAAGGGAATGAAAATGTAATAGGAAACAATATGATGTAGTGTGATGAAATAGGATATGTGGCATGATGAAATGGGATTGAATGAAATGGAATAAAATTTAATGTAATGCAATGAAGTGTGATATGTAATGAAATGAGATTTGTGTTAGGATAAAACCACGGACAAAAATAACAATTACATGCAAATATAATCAATAACAGAAAATAATAGATCACACAAAAATGAACACAAGGCACCAAGATTTAACATGGTTCACCCAATCCCTAGGTTACATCCACCAAATAGAAAGTTTGATATTATTACGATCCAGTGATTACAACCTGATTACAATCTGTGATCCCTTACAGCTCAATACTACCACAAGAACCAATTTCGCATCACAACATAATAAAAATACCTAACCCTAAACCTTTTTATACAAGTATTTTATGTCATTTTAGGGTTACAACATGTCGGCCATATGTTGGCTACAACATTAGCCACGACCTAAAAGTTATGAAGTATGTATAGTACTTTCTTGATCAATCACCACAATCTAACAATCTCCCACTTGGGGACTAATCAGGCTCCACACTAAACAATAATATCCCACTTGGAGACTGATCTTGTAGCAATACCACTACCACATAGGGATCCCACTAGATCAAACCACCCTATACTCTGTAGTTCTTTCATTCATGTTCAGTCTAGAAGACCAACCGAAGCTGAAGAGGAGTTTAGTTTCTCCCTTGTTACAACCTTTGTCAACATATCTGCTAGATTGTCATTTGTATGTATCTTCTCCATCTTTAACTATCCATCCTCCAAAACTGATTGAATGAAATGGTACCACAACTGTATGTGTTTGGTCTTAGAATGCAGAGCTGAATTCTTTGCAAGATGAATGACACTTTGACTATCGATGAACAAATAATTATCCTTCTAAGGATGTCCCAATTCTTCCAAGAAAAATTGAAGCCATATCATCTCCTTGGCTGCCTTTGTAGCAACAACATACTCTTCCTATGTAGTGGATAGAGCATTAATCTTCTATAACCTAGAAACTGAGCTCACGGTTGCCCCACCAACAGTAAAGACATAACCTGTAGTACTCTGCCTAGTATCAATATCCCCTACCAAATTCGAGTCAACATAGCCCTGTAAATTAGTGGTAGAGCCCCCAAAGTGTAAACACTTATTGGATGTGCCTCAAAAATATTTGAGAATCCATTTGACTGCATTCCAATGCTCAATTCCTGGATGACTCATATACCTGCTAACAACTCCTACTGCATGTGCAATATCTGGCCTAGTGCATACCATAGCATACATCAAGCTTTCTATAGCTGAAACATAGGGTACCTTGGACATCTTATCCTCCTCTTCTTGTGTCTTGGGACACATCTCCTTAGTCAACTTCAAATGACCAGGTAAAGGTGTGCTGATAGCTTTAGCATTCTCCATAGAGAAATGTTGCAACACCTTCTCAACATAATCAACGTGAGATAGCATCAATGTTCTGTTCTTCCTATCTCTGCAAATCTTCATACCAAGGATTTGTTTTGCTATCCCCAAATCCTTCATAGAAAATGCATGTGCTAACTGGCATTTTAGCTCCTTAATATGATCCATGTTAGACCCAGCTACAAGCATATCATCAACATATACACATAAAATAATGTAGCTATCATCATCCAACCTCTTAAAATAAACATAGTAATCTGAATGGCACCTATTATATCCATGCTCATGCATAAAACTGTCAAATTTTAGATACCATTGCTGAGGTGCTTGCTTCAAGCTATATAAACTTTTCTTCAATTTGTACACTAAGTTCTCCTTACCTTTGATCTCAAAACCATGTGGCTGAGCCATATATATTTTTTCATCCAAATCACCATGAAGGAAGGCTGTTTTAACATCAAGCTGCTCTAAATGCAAATCTTCAGTAGCCACAAGACTTAAAACAGTACGGATAGAAGTCATTTTAACAACACGAGAAAATATCTCATCAAAATCAATTCCCTTTTTCTGTGCAAGTCCTTTTACAACTAACCTTGCTTTAAATCTTTTCTTACCTCCTTCCTCTTCTTTCAACCTATAAACCCACTTACTCTGTAAAGCTCTTTTACCTACAGGCACCTTGCACAAATATCATGTCTTATTCTTCAACAAAAAGTCCATTTCATCTTTCATTGCAGACTCCCACTGAATCTTAGTAACCACCTGCATAGCTTCATCATAACTTTCAAGTTCACTAGCATTAGTAATTTAAATAGAATACAAAGAGGGAGAAAATCTTTGTGGAGGTCTAATTTTCCTCGTTGACTGTCAAACATTCACTAGTGTGTGTGGTATTTGTTGTTGCGGTTGTTGCACATCATGATGAATTGCTAGAACATCAACTTTTGGAGTATCATCCAGCACTACATAATCATCTTCTTTCTTCTCATGTTGCTGCAATAGATCTTTGTACAACACTTTCTCATTGAATATGACATCCCGACTTCTTACAATTTTATGATTTTCAAAATCCCAAAGCCTATAACCAAATTCATTAATGCCATATCCAACAAAGACACATTTCTTTGATTTAGTTTCTAGCTTGGTTCTATTTTTAGAATCTATATGAGCAAAAGCTTCACAACCGAAGGTCTTGAGGAAAGAATAACTCACCTTCTTACCAATCCATGCCTCCTCTATAATACCATAGCCCAAAGGAGTAGAGGGACCTCTATTAATCAAATATATAACATTATTGATAGCCTCCACCCACATGTGTAAGGGCAACCCAACATGCAACCTCATGCTCCTTGCACACTCCATTATAGTCCTATTCATGCGTTCAGCCACTCCATTTTCCTGTGGAGTCCTTGGAACAATTTTTTGTCTACAAATACCATTAGTGGAGCAATAATCTTCAAATTCATGACTGCAATACTCACCACCATTATCAGATCTGAGATATTTTAATTTCTTACCAGTCTCATTTTCAACCAAGCATATCCATTTGTTAAAAGTTTGAAATACATCAGATTTCTGTCTAAGGAAATAAACCCATACTTTTCTAGTTGTGTCATCAATAAATATAACATAATAATGAGATTCACCAAGGGAAGATACCTGAGCCAATCCCCATACATGTGTATGCATAAGCTCTAATTTCTTCTTTTTGTTTTCCTTCCCAGTCTTTACAAAACTCACTCTCTTTTGTTTTCCATACACAACTTTTACAGAAATCCATATTAACACATTTCAGACCTGGTAAAACTTTCTTTGAATGAAGTACTTTCATACCTTTCTCAATCATGTGCCCAAGTCTATTGTGCCACAACGCTTTATCAAAATCTATAGTAGCTATTTGTTCTCCCTACTCAACTGCAGCAATTGTTCTTGAACATTCATTTTTTTCTAAAACAATCAAAGTAGAAGGAACAATATGACTTGTACAAAGATATAAGGTGCCTACTTTCACACCTTTTGCTACTACAAGGGCACCTTTTGAAACCTTCCAATTGTTATCATTAAAAGTAACTACACAACCCTCATCACCAAGTTGCCCTACTGAAATTAAATTCCTACTCAACCTTGGAACATGTCTTACCTCATGTAGTAGCTAATGATTCCCATTCTGCAACTTAATCTTAATTTTTCCCTATCCAACAGTCTGATAGGGTTCATTATCCCCCAAATAAACAAGCCCAAAATCCCCTTGGACATAATCAATGAAAGAACCTCCATGAGGTGTAGCATGAAATGAACCACCAAAATCTAAAACCCATGAATCATCAACACTTTCGAAAGACAAAAGCAAAGCATCCTCTTCGGATTTGTTACTTACCACATTTGCCTCCTTGTCTCCATCTAATTTATCTCCTTCATTTTTCTTTCGATTCTAGCAATCTTTCTTTTTATGACCTGGTTTCCCACAGTACCAGCAGTCGTTCGGTCCTCTTGATTGAGACCTCTTCCCCTTTGACTTTCCTCTTGATTTTCCATGATTTCCAGAGTTACTTCCTCTCTCAGTCATTCTGCCCTTGCTTTGTGCATTCAAAGCACTTCCTGATGTAGATCCACCTGAGGATTTCCTACGAGTTTCCTCACTCAAAACAACATCGATCACATCATCATATTTTACTCACTGCCATCACCAAGCCATTCCAACTTTCAGGCAAATAACACAAAATCAAGAGAGGCCTAATTTCTTCATCAAAGTTGATATCCACATAAGATAACTGACTAGTAATAGTATTAAACTCATTTAAATGATCTGCAACAGATCCACCTTCTACCATTTTCATATTAAATAAACGCTTCATGAGAAATACCTTGTTTGAAGCAGAGGGCTTTTCATACAGTGTCGCTAGGGTTTTCATCAACTCTCCTGTCATCTTCGCTTTTGTAATATTAAATGCCACTGATGGTGCAAGGCATAATCGAATGCTTCCAAGTGTCTTTCTGTCCAAAAGATCCCATTCATCATTTGACATAGATCTCTGATTCTTGGCTTTGCCTTCCAGCTGTTGGAAATATTCAAGATATGACAAGTTACTGAGAGGGGAGGGGTGAATCAGTAACTTTTAAAATTTCAAACAATAAAACTGCATACTGATATATTCACCATTCATCCAAGTAACCTACTGTAAGCATGAAACAAAATCATTTGCAACACTTGAACACACAGATTTGGTGACCCAGAAACCTTCCAAATAGAAAGTAAAACTGGGGTGGGGTTGAAACCCACAAAGCTTCGTTACTGCAGTATGAAGTTGGCCGGTTAAGGCTTACAATGACCACTTCTGGTGATCTGCCCTATTAGGAGCACAAAGGATTGCTAGATCCACCTTGTTAGAGGATTTACAAACATACAATAAAGTATGCACTCTGTTAGGAGATTTACAAAAGACTGTTAAGTCTACCTTGTTAAAGGATTTACAAAAACTGATTCACCTGTTAGAATGAAACAGTGGATCTGATTACAACTAATTGCTGATAAGATCCGCTATGCTCTGATTCACCTTGATGTGATAGATAAAACTTTTCTGCTCCAAAACTTGACCTTGCTGAATACCTTCACAACTCAGCACACATACTTTCGCACATATGTATTTCTTTCACACTTTCACATTTTCATTCATTGCCATTACATTTGAATGATACAATACATTGCATATATATACCATCCAAATAAACAATACATGCAAGGTCGGCCAAAACAACAAGTGAAAATCTCTATACAAAGTCGGCCCAAGGTAAAAACTCGGGTTCACTGAACTGACTCGGTGTCCTTCTGATACTCGACGTCCACTGCCTTACTCGGCATCATCATGCACTTGGTAGAAGTGAAGGCACGGTCCATACTAAACACTTCGAGTAGTTCTGAACTCGATAACCACTGGACACTCGGTAGAAGAGATGTCACTCGGTGAACACTTCTATCTGAACTGTAGCTCGGTGATCAAAGGAAACACTCGATAGAACCTTGTGACTCGGTGATAGTTAGTTTCCTTGATAACCATCTGAGCTCGGTAAAATTAATTTCCTTGATAACCTCAGGAGCTCGGTTATCACGAAGTTCTCGGTCAATACTAAGTACATCTTCACTCGGTCAAAACTAATTACTTTCTTTACCTCGAACACTCGGTAAACACTGGCTGCTTTGTTCACCTCGATCACTTGGTAAACACTGACTTCTTTGTTCACCTCGATCACTCGATAAACACTGAGAACTAGGTAAAGCTTGGCTTACAAAGGAATTTTCGGTGAGAGCTCGATAAGCATTCAAAATCCAATAAGTGTTGTAACTAATGACAAAAATGTATCATAATGCCAACAATCTCCCCCTTTGGCATTAGTGACAAAAACACTTATGAGACAAAATTTATCTGACATGCTGATGACTAATTCTGAATATACATAGCTTCGTTATATACAACTCCCCCATAGAATGTACATACAATATTTACATGAGTTGTATATCTCTTCCTTTGTACAATTTCTCCGAAAACACTTATTCACCCATAGTATACATATCCAACAATAATCTCCCCCTTTTTGACAATAATGCCAAAGAATAAAAGAATATATATACTTATATAGAAACACCAAAATGAGAGATGAACTCTGAATGTACCTGAAGAATAAGCTGGAGAGTCTTATCCCAATTCTCTTGCAAAATTTTGCAGGTGGAAAGAGCTACTTGAACTTCAGCCGAAAGTTCAATCACATGGTCTGCAATGGAGAAGTTATTATCATGGATTAATGTCTTTGAATGTGCAATGTGCTTCTGCATTGAATCCATGATGGGAAGGATCATGTTTTGGATATCTATCAATGTAGATCGGATCCTTGCCTCTTCTCTCAACAGCTCTGCTTGCTTCTCTGACAAAAATTTGATCCTGAGGTGATGAGATGAGCTTGAACTGGGGTCAAGCTTCAAGTTCTGTGCGCTCACCTTCAGATCCTCATCAATTTTATTTAGTTTCTCTCTTATTCCCTTAGTGTACTCGGTAACATCACAAAGCTTAGCAAAAAGAGATGTTACATTATTAAAAGAATTTTCCATATCTGCCAAAACTGAGGTTAATGCAACCTGATTTATTGCAATGTTCTGGGCAATGTGCCCCAACACCTTATTATCAAATTTCTTTGCTGCACGCTCAATCAGCTTTTCTTGTCCGAAGGCATCTTCATTGAATTTATTAACTGCCTCTTCCAATTGAATCAAAATGTGTTGAGAAGTATCAACATCAACACCTATAGCCTTAGTAATTATGTTCCGGGCATCCTCAATTATCTTGTATTCCTTATCCCTTTCTGATCTTAACTGCATCTGAGTAGCCTTTTTCTCAATAAGTTGACTAGCATACCTCATTTCTTCAATGGTAGCATTATCAAAGTCAATCTTTGGAATTACTATCTCTGTGTCCAAGTCAATGTCTTTAGGAATTTCCTTTCCAGTGATCATAAGTCTTAATGGTTGCTTTTGTTTGACTTTTGAGATGACTGGTTTGACCTTTGGAATAGACACAACAGTAGAGATAGAAGGACTAGCAGTAAAAACTGGGATGCTCAAGGGTTGAGTGCCAATAGGAGTATGTACAGGGTCAAAAATTTGAGTACTGGCCAAAAATGGTGATACACTCGGTAATATAGTATCTAAGCTCACTGTGCCTGAAGTAGATGGCGACAAAATTGTAGAACAAATTGGAGTAATCAAAATTGAAGAACTCACAGCAATACCAACTGATGATGATGGAGTCGAGGAGGCCAACTCGGTAGATGAAGAGGGGTGCAGCTCGGTAGACGAAGAGGGATGCAGCTCGGTAGATGAAGTGGTAGTCACTTCCACTGATGATACCTGGAGCTGAGATATGGCAGGTGTAGATTGTAAATCTGGTGTAGATGAACCTGCTGAAGCTGACTCCAACCTTGATGATGTCACAAGTTTAGCTGGGGAGTGAGGAAGGGATGCAATAACTGCTGCTGCAATTTTTACCGGATCATCCTCCTTATCTTCCTCTTCAGCTTCTTCCTCTTTGTCTTCTTCCTCTTTCTCTTCCATCATTGCATGCAACTCTCCTGGTGTAACTGTGATGGATGGAGCGCTATCTGATTCATCACTACTGCTACTGCTGTCATCATCCTTTATTTCTACTGGGTCTACACTGGGCTTATGTAGATGATAGATGTTTTTCCACATGTTTGTAGCATCATTTACAACATGCTCTATATCTTTGATCAAAATCAAACAAGTGTGGAATCTGATCATCATTTTACCTTCATAGGTTTTCAATTCAGATTTTACCTCTACTCCAGTGAGACTAGGCCGAAGATTCTTCAGGGATTGCTCATATATATCTTTTACCGTCTTGGTGGCTAACTCCCATCTTGACTGTACTCTCTCCAGTAGTTCTTTAGAGATATGAGGAGCAATCTGGTCCGGGGAGTATTTCCATTTTCTCATTTTGTTAAGTACCAGTTCCTCAATCTGCATTTTCTCTGCATCAGTCCTTGTCTCAAATTTCAATGCCTTGAAATTTGTGATGCCAACTCCTTCTTCCAATGATTTGAGCCTTTGCTCGAATGTAGGTGCAGGCTTGACCAATACAGGTTCCTGAATACCTTTTCTTGTCCTCCGAGTAAATACTGCAGTAGGCTGCTTCTTGGGCTTGGTAATGATTACCTTGCCTTTCTTCTTTGCCGGTTGCTCTTCTTCTGATTCTTCTTCTCCTTCTTCTTCTTCTTCTTCACTTTCTTTATCTTCACCTTTTCCCTCGGTGAGCATAAGAGGACCCATTGCAGTTTTCAGTTTGGCCACTTTCCTCTTACCTTTGCTGATGGCCTGTGGAATTTTGATTTCCAGTTCAATTCTGGCCTTTGCTTCATCATAAGTACCAAAAATCCGTTGCCTTGGGTCTACTGGCTCATTTACCAGTGCTTCAATGATATCCCTTGTTTCAATATTTACCTCATATGGAAGAGGTTTCACCCATGCAACTCGGGGTCTAACTGCCTATATGTACACCTTGTCACAGTCAACCATAAAACATACGTCATCTTTATATTCTTCAACAAGCCTAGGAGGAATTCTGAATCGGTTATTCATCCTCTCCTTAAAGTCTTCAAAATAGTTATCCATGATACTATCAAAATTTTCTCCCATCTCTGCTATAAACTCTTTAATCTGATACAAAATTGGGACATCTTTTCTCCATTCTACGGTTCCCTTTGATGGAAAGAATTTTTGTATATAAAATAGTAAACATATTAACAGAGATCCAAATTTACAGGGGTTATTCTTCGATGTCCTTATACTATCCATGTTCTTGTTTAACTGCTTCAACATTACTTCTGACAGATCAAACTCAAGATTCTTCTTTACAATTTTCAGGGCCAAATCCACAGCTTCACACGGTACACTATTTAACCTGCTGGAACTATATAACTTATATGCAATAATATGTATGCCAAATCTTAGTTCTGGATCTGTTACAGTGTTAACCTTCAAACCTCTACCGTCCCACTCGGCTAGGGTTTGCCTCTGTAACTCATCCCGTCCTAGGGTTTTGGTGGTTTTGGCTTTGTTGAGCATCGGGAGACCCGTGATTTTGTGAATCATCTTCTTGGTTATCAAAACGGGTTGTTCCAACCACAACTGACCATTATGCACTCGACTCAAGATATAACTAATCCATTTGGTTTGGAAGTTTCTAGGCATATGCGCGATGTGAGTCAAACCTTTAGTTTCCAAATGCTTGTGCTCGATTTTGAGAGAACCATTTACACATAACTCCGCTAGGGCATTATCCATGTCCAATGTCCCTATTTCTTGAATAGCACACTTAAAATGAGTGTGAATGTCGTTCACGAGGAGTACCTTGGGTGGAATCTGTGATTGAGCTCCATTGGGATTGAGCGATTCAGCGATGGCAGGAACGAGCTTGAACGTAGGTGCCTTCCATTCTGTTCCCTTCACAAGCATTTCGGAACCCTTCTTCGCCTTGCTGCTGCTGGTGCTTGCGGATGCCATTGTTGCTCGGTGAGTGAAAAGGTTTCGTAAGAATACTTCGCTGGAAAATCTCTTCAAATCGCTTGAACTCGCTTGAAAGCCTTTTTTTTTTCTGTGTAAATCTCGAATTCGCGGTTAAAAATGAGGTCAAAAGCTGCCCTTTTGATGAAAAATTTGCCATTAATGTTCAGTACGGAGGTAGCTGCGATCGATAGACTGTCATCCACTAGCTCGGCTTAAACTTCGCAACTCGGTGACCAAAAGAAAATAGGTTAAACCGACCTTAACTTGGTAAGAGAAGAACCAACCATGCTCGGTAGTGCAACTTGGTGAAAGAAGCCTTATTGCATCCGACTAAGCTCGGTAAGGTCATGTACCGACCATGATCCTGATGTATTTGAAATACTGATTTGATCATATTTTCATTCTAAGACTACTTAGGATATTGCTTTATAGATACAGTCCTGGTCTTATCCTGATGAGTCTTAATTGGAAATGGTAGAGTCACTCACTTCTTGAGTGACCATTCCATCACTTGAATTATCTGGCTCGGTAGACTTAGGAATCCATTGCTGCTTCATTTGCTTCCGAATATTGTCTACTTTGATTTTCTTCTCATCCTCGACTTTCTTTATGTTCATGTAGTTTTTAGATATATGACCAAGTTCTGTACATGTATAGCATCTTACAGTGGTATCCCTTTTTCTTAGGTGATGCCTTGCACAGTTTATGCCAGTATGACCATATTCTCCACAATAATGACATCTGCACCAAGTGTTGTAGTCCCAACCAAATATTGCTTTGACAAGTTGTTCAGCTGGATTAAATGATTTGGATTTGCATTGTGATGCCTTATGACCTTGCTTTTGGCATTTGTGACATTTACCTTCAAATTTTGGTTTCTCTTTGCATTCATTGGCTTTGTGTCCATGCTGATTGCAATTGTAGCACTTTCCATTAAATTTGCCTTTTCCATTGCTCCAACATCTGTTAGATGTATGACCTAACTTACCACAGTGGCTGCAAGTAGGTCTTTGATTCTTTTGAGTACCCTGTTTGGAGGATTCACCTTCTTCCTTGTATCCAAGGCCTGCTTTACCATTTTGTTTATGAAAGTTTTCTTCATTTTGCAGATTCAATTGATCCATGTCCTTTTGAGATTTTACCATTCTCTCATTGACTTGTTTTTCAGAGATTAGATCACTTTGTAAGCTTGCATTGATTTGCCTTTCAGTAATTAAGTCATTTCTCAAATTCTCATTCTCAGATCTTAGATTCATAATTTCTTCATTTGCATTAGATAATTGAGTTACAAGATTTTCAAGCTGAGAGGATTGATTATTCCTTACCTCTAAGTCTTCAGCTGCCTTGTTCCTTTGCTCCAAGATTTCACATAGCCTGATGGACTGGATTTCTTGTTCCCTTTTGAGCTTTCTTACTTCTTCCTGCAGAGATCCATTCTTTTCTAAAAGTTCTTTGATTGCTTTGTCAGCTTCATCTGAACTACTTGATGGTGAGAGATCTTCAATCTTTTCTTCAACATACTGATGGTCATTCATTTGCCTTGCAAGTTCTTTTCTTCTTTTCAAGGATTGTGAAAGATGCTCTTTTGCTTCATTGAGTTGAGCCATGACCATTTTCAGATCTAGCTTTTCATTCTCAATAGATTTGTCAAGTCTGAATATCTCCATTGTCCTTGATCTTTGCTCAAGCTGTGAAACTTTTATCTTGAGAACCTTATTGCTCTGATACCAATTTTTGGAAATATTCAAGATATGACAAGTTACTGAGAGGGGAGGGGTGAATCAGTAACTTTTAAAATTTCAAACAATAAAACTGCATACTGATATATTCACCATTCATCCAAGTAACCTACTGTAAGCATGAAACAAAATCATTTGCAACACTTGAACACACAGATTTGGTGACCCAGAAACCTTCCAAATAGAAAGTAAAACTGGGGTGGGGATGAAACCCACAAAGCTTCGTTACTGCAGTATGAAGTTGGCCGGTTAAGGCTTACAATGACCACTTCTGGTGATCTGCCCTGTTAGGAACACAAAGGATTGCTAGATCCACCTTGTTAGAGGATTTACAAACATACAATAAAGTATGCACTCTGTTAGGAGATTTACAAAAGACTGTTGAGTCTACCTTGTTAAAGGATTTACAAAAATTGATTCACCTGTTAGAATGAAACAGTGGATCTGATTACAACTGATTGCTGATAAGATCCGCTATGCTCTGATTCACCTTGATGTGATAGATAAAAATTTTCTGCTCTAAAACTTGACCTTGCTGAATACCTTCACAACTCAGCACACATACTTTCGCACATATGTATTTCTTTCACACTTTCACATTTTCATTCATTGCCATTACATTTGAATGATACAATACATTGCATATATATACCATCCAAATAAACAATACATGCAAGGTCGGCCAAAACAACAAGTGCAAATCTCTATACAAAGTCGACCCAAGGTAAAAACTCGGGTTCACTAAACTGACTCGGTGTCCTTCTGATACTCGGCGTCCACTGCGTTACTCGGCATTGTCATGCACTCGGTAGAAGTGAAGGCACGGTCCATACTAAACACTTCGAGTAGTTCTAAACTCGGTAACCACTGGAGACTCGGTAGAAGAGATGTCACTCGGTGAACACTTCTATCTGAACTGTAGCTCGGTGATCAAAGGAAACACTCGATAGAACCTTGTGACTCGGTGATAGTTAGTTTCCTTGATAACTGTCTGAGCTCGGTAAAATTAATTTCCTTGATAACCTCAGGAGCTCGGTTATCACGAAGTTCTCGGTCAATACTAAGTACATCTTCACTTGGTCAAAACTGATTCCTGTCTTTACCTCGAACACTCGGTAAACACTGGCTACTTTGTTCACCTCGATCACTCGGTAAATACTGACTTCTTTGTTCACCTCGATCACTCGGTAAACACTGAGAACTAGGTAAAGCTTGGCTTACAAAGGAATGTCCGGTGAGAGCTCGGTAAGCATTCAGAATCCAATAAGTGTTGTAACTAATGACAAAAATGTATCATAATGCCAACACCAAAAACTTCCATAATTGGAAGTTCTACCCATTAAACCTATCAACCCTCAGATTACCCTCATCTGCCATTGCTTCCACTCAACTGTGAGACTCCCACTTAACCGTGAGACTTTCCTACATAGGATAATTGAAAGACAACCTCACTCTAAAACCACTTGTTAGGATAAAACCACAGACATAAATAATAATTACATGCAAATATAATCAATAGCAGAAATAATAGATCACACAAAAATGAACACAAGGCACCAAGATTTAACGTGGTTCACCCAATCCCTGGGCTACGTCCACCAAACAAAAAGTCCGATTTTATTACGATCCAATGATTACAAACTGATTACAATCTGTAATCCCTTATAGCTTAATACTGCCGCAAGAACCAATTTTGCATCACAACATAATGAAAATACCTAACCCTAAACCCTTTTATACATGTATTTTATGTCATTTTAGGGTTACAATATGCCAGCCATATGTTGGCTACAACATCGGTGATGCCCCGAACCCTAGAGAATTTATGAAGTATGTACAGTACTTTCCTAATTAGTTACTACAATCTAACAATTTGGCGTGAGGTGAGGTGGTGAAATGAAATAAGAAATGAAATGAAGGTGTAAGTGAAATAAAAATGTAAATGAATGGAAGTGTTAAGTAACGAGATGCATGAATGGAATAAAATGCAAGGAATGAAAATGTGGTAAATATGTGAATGAATGAAATATGTGGATGTAATGAAATGCCTGTAGATGAAATGTAATGTGGTAAAATGAAATTTGATGTAATAATATGAAATTTAATGAAATGAAATTTAATGTATTGAACTGTGATGAAATGAGTTGTAAAGTGATTAAATGAAACAAAAGGTGGTATGTAAACAAATGATATTGGGCATAATGAAATGTGATGTAATGAATTGTGATAAATGAAATGTAATGTAAGGAAATGAAATTAAATGAAAAGAAAAGAAATGTGATAAAATGAAAGCGAATGAAATAAAATGAGAGGGAATGAAATGTGAAAAAACTAGAATATAATGAAATGAAATGTGATAAAATGAAGTGAAATGAATGATAAAATGGGAAAAAATGAAATGAAATGGAATGGAGTGGAATGAAATGAAATGGAAATGAAATATAAAATTTGTAAATGAACATAAATGTGACAAAAATAGAATGAAATAGGAGAAATGAAATATAACGAAATGAAATGTATTGTGGGACATAATGAAATGAAATTAGATGTAATGAAATGTGATGAAATGAAATTATTTGAGATTCAAAAGCCACATAATGTGGTAGATGATGTGGTGTAATGAGGAATGAAATTTGATAAAAGAAAATAGTGACTAGAATTGTTTGAGATTCAAAAGCCACATAATGCAATAGGTGGAATAGATGATAGGCGAGAATGAAGTGTGATGTAAGGTGGTAGTGTTGTGATGAGACCGAGTCCACAATAGTAGAGTGTTAACCATTGGACTAGTATTTTGGGTGGTGACTTGTTGAATAACCTTACTCATTGTTTGTAGCCTTGTTGTACACTATGGGTGAGATCTGTGTGTGTGTTATCTTGATTTATGTGGCAATCGTGTGTTCGCAAGAGACCCAAGATGAAAATGCAAACTAAATGAATGCAACTAACTGTCACTTTTATTGAAAAGAGATGTAGATTAACTGTCATCATAGAGCATTTAATAAAAAGTGACCAAGTACAACCACCACTAGCTCAGCTACAGTGATATGAATACTGTGTCACGCTAAGAAGTACCACCAATCATGGATAATGTACATGAAAATTATGACAATTTACTGAAAAAAAAATGTTATAGCCACAGTAAATAAAAACATGCTCGCAAACAATCAAATGTCAGATAAAGTCCTCACCTAAGATATCATACAAAATTGGTCAAGGTACACATGGCTTTCTAAACGAGAGGAGGTGCTTACAAGTGGACACCAATAATGCATGAAATTAGAGAATCACTAGAATTGAAAAGTGAAAAATCAAAGGCAAATAAAGTATCATGACTTCATCCTAGAACCTCTAGTCAAGTACATCATCGAGGTACTAGAAGTGCATAACAATAGAAAAACTAGTAAATGCAAACTAGTAGTGCCGAAAGTTGTGCGCAATAGTCTAAAAGTTATTCAAACTGTGGATAAAGTGGTTGTAATCGTTGGACAACAAATCATGAGATGTGTTAGTGGAAATTGGTAGTAGAATGCATGGAGTGTGTGTTGACAAAGAAGGTCGGTAGAGATTTTTTTAATGGTATAATGATGGTGCAAGACTAGTGAAAGTGTACCTGGTATGAGTGTGGCAGGAAGTGGACATGTGGTAAGGTCATTAAAGAGTGAGTCTAGGCAAGTGATGGTCATAAATAGGTGGATAGCATGGGAATGGAACGAAGCAAGGTGAAGAGTAAAACATGGTCAGTAGATTGATTGAGAAGTTTGAGGCTGTGTGTAAGTGAAAGCATGTCAGGCTCACTAGATCAGTTGCAGTAGGAGGCTAATGCTAGCTAGGGAAGGTGGATTAGGCAAGGGGGAAGAGCAAAGCGCATTTGGAAAACCTTTGAGGAGCTGGTGTATTAGCCCAAACTACAAGGTGAATCAAGTTAGGTAGAATGGGGTTTGGCACAACCTAAAGATGTGGGGATCAAGGCAGAAGAAATGCCCTTATCAGTGTCAATGATGTTGTTAGACTGCAACACAACAGGCATTGTAGGTGGTATTAGATGATGATGACCCAATGACCTAGGTAGAGAATAGTCCTCTTGAGATGATGAAGAGTATGTCTGGAGCAGAGGAGGAGGTGGGGGAGATAAAATCTCCTAAAAAGTCTATGGAAAAATTTCCAAGGGATGTAAGAGACATTAGTGTGGGTGAGGGGATGAGTGGAGCATGTCGGTTGATTAGCCTCAAAATTCTAGGACAAGGATTAGTGGAAGGGGAAGCAAGCAGTGTAAATGTGGAGGAGTCGCAGCTAGAGGCGGAGGGTGGAGATCAATCATCAAGTTACATGGAAGAATTATGGAGAATGTTGGCTACAGAGAGATTTTGAGTAGAGAAAATTGAATAGGAAGTCAATTTTTTGCTGGGATTGGTAGATAAGGCACAGGAAGATGGAGCACAAACGGAGGCAAGATGGCTCCAAGAAATGGTGAATATAGAGTAGGCATGGGTGCAATCACTAGAAGCAGAACTACATGTGGAGCAATTGCTTTTAGAAGGGAATGATGCAGGGATGTGAGAAGAGCAGTTGCAAGCTTAGATATTGCAAGAATCCCTAAAGATGGCGCAAATGCAGTTGAAAAGCGTGTAGAATGAGTTGGTGTTTCTACAGTCGTAGTTTGAGTCATTCAAGGAGATGATTGAAAAATCAAACTCCTTGACATTGAAACTGCAAGAGCGGTTAGCATTGAGTGAGTCAAAAGTGAGATAGTTGTAGCAGTGGTTGGGGGAGACAAAAGCGGACGTGGAGCATTGGTGAATGGCAACTGATCAAATGTAGTAGGAGCAAGATGTGGCCCAACAAGCAATCATTGTACTAGGAATAAACAAGTTGGTGGAGAATGTGTTTGTGGACATGTAACAGACAATGAAGGTACACTAGGAAGCTACCTATTATATGGGACTTTATCATTAGGTGTTCTTGAATGAGAACTGGTGGGAGACATAGTTTGTGGATAGGGAATTCATACAACTATCAAATGCGCAGTTGCACGATCGTAGGTTTTTGATTCCCGTGGATGTGGTGTGGGTGCGTAGAGGATTGACACCAAGGGCTTCTTCTTTAGGAGCCAGGTTTGAAGAAAGACCATTGATTGGACACCATGTCTTGCCACCTCCCCCAGGGAGGCGAGAATAAGTGATCTGCTAGAGGATGTTTGAATGTAATGTTGTTGTTGCCGTCGTAATATAATACAATTTGTGTTTTTTTTGATATTTTAGAATGTTTTTGGAATTTTTAGGAATATTCAAATGTTTTAGGAATTTTTGGGAATATTCAAATGCTTTTGGAATTTTTGGGAAAAGTGTTAATCTTTGTAAAAGTGGAGACAATATGATCTGTAGAGGAAGACAAACCTTCACTTGTATATGGGGAACTAAATGTCTGTGTGGGCTTCCAATGAAAGATGAGTACAAATTTCTATAATGGTTAGAGAGTCATGGCATTTAATGGTGTAAAAAGTAGGAAGTGCTAAACCACAAAGTGTGAGGCACAATATTGTATATATTGATAGCCTTTACAGACACACATAAGGCCAAAGTTAGGATTTTCACTAGGTGTGTGCTGAGAGAAATGCTCATCAGGCCTCTGAAAAGGCGTTGGGACCTATAGGAGGCTTTGATGGCTAAAAGAGGCCAAGAAGGGCCTTGAAAAAGGTGTTCGGGTGTCTACGAAGGATGTGTGGGCTCTGAAAAAGGCATCTCAGGCTTGAAAAGGTGCGTGAGGGCCTAAGAAGTTGCTTTGGGGGCTTGAAAAGGTCAAAATAGGGCCTTAAAAAAGGTGTTTGGGCCTAAAGGGGCACTTTGGGGGCTTGAAAAGGTCAAAACAGGGCCTTAAAAAAGGTGTTTGGGCCTAAAAAGGCACTTTGAGGGCCTAGAAAAGGTGTATAGGCCTAAAAAGGTGTTTTGGGGGCTTGAAAAGGCCAAAACAAGGCCTTGAAAAAGGTGTTTGGGCCTAAAAAGGCACTTTGGGGGCCTAAAAAAGGTGTTTAGGCCTTCAAAGGCATCTCAGGGGCTTGAAAAGGCCAAAATGGGGCCTTAAAAAAGGCATTCAGGCCTAAAAAGGTGTCTCGATTGCCTGAAAAGGCCAAAAGAAGGCCTTGAAATAGGCATTTGGGCCTTAAAAGGCAAGGAGAGCCCTACAATCTCTCAAACTTATGCTTACTTATTCTGTGCCCCCTTTTAGGGAATGATGAAAGAATTTGACAGATATCTGGGCCTTTTGGGATAGCATTGATATATTTGTTGGAGGGGTCTAGATTGATCGTGGCCACTGCAACATAAATAAGACTAATAATCCATTGGGATTTGTTGTTCTTGGCTGGAGGAAAGATAAGGGACTCTACCGGATCCTCTTTTGTTATTCACATTGTGCCAGATTTACCAAAGCCTAGCGAGATGTTTCAAGACATAACTATGCTGCTTCTTAATGTCGTTGAGGCACTTTTTTGTTTTTTTGGTTTTGCCAAAGGCAATGGAGCCATAAAATATGCCATAAAATATTTAAATATTTTTCAATAGAGTGGGCCTCACCATTGATTTCATATAAAATTGGTCGAGGTATGCAAACTTGTTCCTAAGGAGCAACAATTATAGACACACACCAATTTGACATGAAATCAATGGATCATTGGTTTGAAAAATACATCAATAATTTATGTATAGTTGAATAGCTTATTCAAGTTGAAATGACCCATGTTTGACTAGAATTTAGGGGTGTTATTAATTTTTTTGGATTTTTTGGCTACTTTTAGCAATTATTACCCCCTTTGGAATGTTTTTGGCAATTTTTGACAAATTTTGAATGTTTTTGATAATTTTTGACAACTTTTTGAATTTTTTATATATAATTTTTGATGATTTTTAATTTTTTTTGATAATGTTTGATGATTTTTAATTTTTTTTTTATAATGTTTGATTTTTTTTATTATTTTTTGATTATTTTTGATGATTTTTGAATTTTTTTGATAATTTTTGACAATTTTTGAGTTTTTTTGATAATTTTTGATGATTTTTTTTTTTTGTTTTGATTTTTTAAAATAATTTTTGACAATTTTCCCATTGGTGGGGGTGAAGCAAGGATGTGAGTGAGACTTGTTGGACTATGGAGATAGCCATGACCATGTGGAGGCACCTAAAGAGTCAAGGAGACCAAAGTGGGCCGAAAGGGCTAAGAGTGGGTTCAGGGGGTTATATTGGGGATGATGAAGGCAAAAAGGATCTTTAGAACAACAAAAGGATCAAATAAAAAGATAAATGGATATTGGGAATTATTGGCCATGGCGGATAGCTGAGAGGTGCACTAATTTTCCTGCAATTCATGTCTATGGTATCTCAATACATAATTTGACTCCATGTTTCTCCTAATCTATTGTGCTTCCATTTAGTGTTGTTATACTAATTTTCTCTACTACTACAAGCTATGTGTGATTCCAAGAAACCACTGAACTGGAACCCACAAGTGTTTCTCAATAGGGTATGTGTGAAATTAACTCAATTGTGCTAGGTAAGCCACAAACAAGCAAAATGCGTCTCTGAGGAAGTTGCTTGAGTTCTATCTTGAGTGTCTTTCGACATTGAAGTACTTGTGTTGTTTAGGGAAGTCCAAAGGTGCTATCTCTCACTCCTTTTGAAACCAAAAGTGGCATCACCCCACCATTTTTTTTCCCTTTTCTTTTTGGTATTTTCTAGTGTTTTTTGATTTTTTTAGTATTTTTGGTGATGATATGTTTCCTCAAAGTCTAGACATAGAACCTTTTGAGATGGGTGGTGTTGATGGGTTCTGCTAGATTGGCACCATCACAATCCACTAGTCTGTAAGTACCAATCCCAAAAGACTTTGTGATAATGTAAGGACCAATCTAATTGGCCTCCCATTTTCCTTTCTTTTCCCTAGCAGCTTGGTTTTTAGGATTTCCATGGAGCACTAGGTCACTAACTTGAAAGACATAGGGTTTGACCTTTTTGTTGTAATATTTGGATAATTTAATTTGATATAGTTTTAGGTGTTCATGTGCCATACACTGATGTTCTTCTAATAACTCTAACTACTATAGACGGGCCACCCTATAGCCTTCGTTTGATAGGATATCACGAAGAGTAACTCTTAATGATGGAATCTCAACCTCTAAGGGAAGAATGGCTTCACAAACATAAACCAAAGAGAAGGGTGTTGCACCTGTAGGTGTCCTAACACTCGTCCTGTAGGCCCAGAGAGTAGGATTCAACTGTAAATGACAATCTCTACCAATATTGTTGATGGTTCTCTTGAAAATGTTGATAATGGTCTTGTTGGTGGCCTCTACTTGGCCATTGCCTTGGGGGTAATAAATTGACGAGGAGTGGTGTATAATGTGAAATTTCTCACATAATTCTTTAATTATTTGATAATTAAAGTACAAGGCACTGTCAGTAGGAATGGCATGACGTATTCCAAACCGACAGATGATATGGTTTAGGATGAAGGAAGAGATTTGTTTTCTCGTAGAGTTAGCAAGTGGTGCTACTTCAACCCACTTGGTGAAGTATTATGTGATGATAATAATCCATTTATGTCTATTAGAGGAAGGCAGGTGGATGGCTCCAATTAAATCAAAACCCCACTGATAAAAAGGCCATGATGTGGCCAAAGGGTTGAGCTCCTGGGTTAGTGCAAGAACAAAGTTACCATGAATTTGACATTTTTTGTAGGTCTTAACATAGTCAATAGAATCATTTTCCATGGTTGGCCAAAAATAACCCATCCTAAGAATCTTCTTTACTACTGTAAGACCACTGGAGTGTGACCCACAAATCCCTTCATGAACTTCTTGCAGAGAAACTCTCAACTCGTCCTTCTCAAGACATCTAAACAAAGTACTATCAAGACCCTTCCTATACATCATATCAGCCACCAAAGTGTAGCGTGAGGTCTATCAAATGAAAGTATGTTTTTGGTTGTGTGAAAGGTCAGAGGGGATGGTGTTATCATGGAGGTAAGTGATGATAGGGTTATACCAGAGGGAATCTAGAGCATCTAAATGACAAATGATAAGGGAATTAGGTTGAGTAAACACAGGTTGAACCACCTCTTCTACTAAGAACTCATACCGCTTGTGCTGCTCTGATAACTGAAGTAAGGAGGCCAAGGTGGCCATGGCATCTGCTACTCTGTTCTTGTCTCTAGGAATTTTTTCAAAAGCAATATGAACAAAACATGCCTTAAGTGTGTCAACCATATGTTTGTAAGGCAATAACTTTTCATCCTTGGTCTGATATGTGTCAATGACTTGGTTGATGATCAACTAGGAATCTCCGTAAACTTCTAGCACTATTAGTTTCCATTCTAAAGCTAGCTTGAGGCCTAAGACCAAGGCTTCATATTCTACCATGTTGTTGGTGTAGGAGAAAAGTAGTTTGTATGATTTGGGGATGGTAACACCCAGTGGCGTGATGAACAAAATATCGACACTTGAACCATGGTGTGTGTAAGAACTATAAAAAATAGAACTTCCAAGTTACCAGCTCTACTTGAAGAATGTGCATATCTAGAAAATAAGCTAAGATAGGATTTGAGCTCTTTATGGGTCCATTTTCCAATCGGTCGATGATGCCCTATCCTTTTATTACTTTCCTATCAACATACTTGATATCAAATCTGCTTAGGATCATTACCCAATTGGCCAATCTGCCTATTAATGCTATTTTGTTGAGAAGATATTTGAGGGGATCAATCTTGGAGATGAGCTTGACCTTATGTGTCAAAAGATAATGGCGTAGCTTTTGGGAAGCAAAAACTATGGCTAAACATACCTTTTCAATAAAGGAGTAATTTAGCTCATAATTGACAAGGGTGGAACTAATTTAATAAATGGCCCTTTCCTTTCCTTGGTCATTTTCTTATGCTAAGAGGGGTCCAATTGATTTTCTAGTTAGGGAAATATACAACAGTAGTGGTTTGTGTGATAGTGGAGGCACCAACACTGGCGAATTCATCAAGTAGGTTTTGAGTAAATCAAAAGCTTTTTGACATTGATAATCCCATTTCAAAATTATGTCTTTGTGTAATAAGTGGGTAAAAGGCACACATTTCTCTACTAACTGGGAAACAAAATGATGGACTAATTGAAGCTTTCCTTGGAAAGAACATAGTTGACTTAGGTTCTTCGGTGATTACATGTTAACTATGGCCTGTACCTTTTTAGGATCAACTTCTATCCCTTTGGCTGAGACAATGTATCCTAGAAGCTTACCAGATTTGATGCCAAAAGCAAATTTCTTTGGATTTAGCCTAACTTTGAATGCTTCTAGGCAGAAAAATATCTTGTCCAAGATGGGAAGATGTTCTTCTCGAGTATGGAATTTGGAAAGGATATCATCTACATAGTCTTCCATAAAGATGTGCATCATGTCATGAAAGATAGTGGTCATGGCCCGTTGATAGGTGGCCCCTACGTTCTTCATCCCAAAGGGCATCACATTCTAGCAAAACGTGCCCCATGCACAAGTAAAGGTTGTTTTCTCTTGGTCTCTGGAACTATTCTAATCTAATTATACCCTAAAAATTTATCCATAAGTGAAAACATGGAATGGCCCACTGTCAAATCTACAATGGTGTCAATGTTGGGAAGGGGGAAATCATCTTTAGGACATGCTTTATTTACATCTTGAAAATTGATGCAGATGCGTATGCTGCCATCTTTCTTTGATATAGGCACAATGTTTAATATCCATGACACATACGCTAGGGGCCAAATGAAGTTGGTACTGACCAATTTCTCTAATTCCACTTTGACTAGTAGAGCTACATGGGGATGCATTTTCCTGAGTTTTTGTTTGACTGACTTGACCTCTAGAGAAATGTTGAGGTGATGAAGGATTAAATTTGGGTCTAATCCTGGCATGTTTGCATAAGACCATGCAAAGTTTATTTGCCTCTCTTCAAAGAAGTGAATGAATGTGGTTCTTTCCTCTATGCTTAAAGACTGTGCTAAATAGATGATCCTTGGTTCCTATTCTATACCAATGTTGACTGTTTTGGTTGCTTCAATTAAAATGGATGATCTTTCCTCAAAGTGCATAGGTAAGGTATCAATCATCTGATCCATGGGTTCCACAGTTAGGTTTTCACCATTGGATGTGTCACTTCTATTTATTTCTATTTTTTTCTCAAGATCAGTTACAACTTGGTAGTGATCCTCAATGCTATGAACTACTTGGCCTATACTAGTATGAATAAGGTAATTGATATTAGACTTGACTGTGTTTATTTCTTTGGTTCTTCATGGACGAGATGGTTCAACTGCATTAAGGTGGATGAAGACATTGTGGTCAGTGTCAAAATGGGGAATATGGTGAGGCTCAATTGTATCACAGCTAATGAGTTTAGGATGGACTAGGGAGAGTGATTCATAATATGAAAAGGGTTTTGTGGGGTTCAAAGACATGACCTCGTTAGATGGCTCATACGTTGTTTTAGTTAGATCTATGACATGTGTTTCCTCTAAAGTATCAAGAAAAGTAGAGCTCGTGAGCCACTCGTAGTAGTCATCTTCAACTTTTGCTAGAAAGAAGTCAAGAAATAGGGTTTGAAACTAAAACCCTTCAATATGTTCATCATCCTCATATGGTATAGTGTGACGTGTCTATTCTATAGTAGCCCCTAAGATGTTCTATTGTACTTTGACTCTAGGTGAAGTAAGATCTAAATGAGAGGCTAATCCTTGTGTAGTGAAATCATTGGATATGGGAATGTGAACATCACCATTATTTGTCATGGATAGACTCTTTAGATAATGATTCAAACTCTTGTTTAGTGGAGTCATCATTGTCTTCATTATTGGAGGTGTCCATGAGCGGTTCTCTTGTGTGGCATGAACTGGGGAGGGATAGATTTACATTTATCATGTCAGCTACCTTCTTGTTATTATCACCCCTTTCTTTTGTTACCCATGCTAGAGTGGAAGAGGTGAAATCACTATGCTTGAGATGAAACTCGGGGGTGATCTGTGCCTTGGCTTGTTCATTGTACCCTACCCCTATTTTGGATTTTTTGGATTGGAACTATGCTATAAGAGGTTTAACAATGACTTTCCCTTTCCCTAAGGGACCATCTCTCGTATATCCCATCTTTTTCATTAAATCAAAACCTTTTCCATGTAGATGAGGGGAGATGTCAATATTTTTTTTACTAATTTCTTCTATTGTGCTTGGGGATACTCCACTTGCTTTAACAAAATGTGTGTGATAAGGTCTAGTGGTGGATGATGGTTTGCCATCAGATCTTGGAGAAAGTGGGGGATCAAATAAGGAGACCGAGTACTCACCTACCCCTCTGCATTGTAGTTTACACTTCCTATTAAACTCCTTCATTAACCTATCCATTTCTTCATAATGTGTCAGTTTAGGGTCCTTTGATGATGATGGTGAAGGAAGGGAAGAACTTGAACAACCAACTTTTTCTTTACCCTTAGTTAATGTAGATGAGTGGTCATTTTTTTGGCTAGTAGAACATGAAGAGTCTGTCAATGTGGATTGACTGATGTCATCTGTTGGTGTGCCAATGTCTTCCCTGTTATGAGGAACAAGGGAGTTACAGTATTGTACAAATTTTTTCTCCCTAGGTGTGGTGACCTCTTGATCCATGTATGTAAATTTAAGGCATTAATGGTAAGTAGAGGGAACAACTTGCATGTCATGAATCCACGGTCTTCCTAACAGGATGTTATAAGTTAATTGCAAGTCTAAGACTTGAGAAATGATTTCTTTCACAACTAGTCCTACCTTGATGGGTAGAATAACCATGCCTTTGGAGGATCTCTCCTTGTTATCATAAGTTTTGATGGTGATTTTCTTCCTTGGATCAATAACATCTTCTGTATATCCTAGGGATTTCACTAAATTTAGTGTGCAAATGTTGAGACTTGCCCCACCATCAAACAATGCTCTCTTAATTATGTTTTATGTGGATAAAGACTTCAATATGCAGGGGGGAATTATGTGGCTAGATGATGGACATGTCATCTTGGGCTGAAAAGAAGATGCAATGAGGAGCCACAAGATTGTTGACCATGTTTTGAAACCTACTCACATCTAGATCATTTGGCACTAAGGCTTTGGTGAAGATTTATTTATGCTCTGGTGAGATTTATAAGAACTAAAAAATGGAGATATGAGCAGGAGTCTTAAGTAACTAGTTAACCAAGTTATATTTAGGCAAGGAGGAACTTGTAGTTGCATGATCATAATTTGTCATAGGTTCTGGTAAAATAACTTTAGAGGCCTGGCCTCGAGTAATAGCATTTGATGATTGTTTCTTATTTTTATCCTTAATTATGATGACATTTACGGTGTCATCAAATCTGGAGATCATGTCAATGGTGTTATCATAGTGATGTGCATAATTAACCTTATCATGAGGAGGTGCCTTTTGATTAGCTTTACAGGATTTTCCCTTTTCATGCCTCATGAAAGGGTACTTGAAGGTCGTATGGTCTTCATTGTTGCTAAGGTTATTCACTTCGATAGTTCTTTCATTGATTAATTTTTGTATGGCCCCCTTAAGGGTGAAACAATTGTTTGTTAAGTGCTCCTATTTTGCTGATAAGAAAAAATGTGCTTGTCATTCCACCACTTCGATTTGACTTAGGGTTCATAGGGTTTGGTCTGAGGTAGTACAATGAGTTCATCAACCAAGAGGGTTTGTAAAGCACTCTCATAAGACACCTCGATAGGTGTATACTCCTTGGGTATATCAGAAGACTGATATCTTTGTGGAGGAGGAGCTTGATTATAAGAAACTTGTTGATTAGATGTCAAGGGAGTTTTTGTGTTACGTCAGTAAAATGGATGGGTATTATCTTGTCAAGGTGTGTTTGGATTGGTTTTGTTGATGATAGGACACAATTGATTTAGAGGGGGTTGAGTTTGAGCTTTGACATGGTTGGCCTCAACCTCCCCATCATTAGAGGTGCTCTTGTTATTATTTCTCCACCACAATTTTTATTTGTCAATGGACTGATAAGAGGAATTGTGATTCTATGTGGAATTTTTGGAGAAAACCTTACCATATTTAGATGGTTTAATAACGTCATTGTTTATCAAGGTTTCTTCTACCTTAGTGGCATTTTCTAAGGTAGTCTTGAAATCTTTAGGCCCTTGGAGTTGGAGCCAGTAATTCATGGGTTTTGAGAGACTATTGATGAAGATGTATGCCTTCTCTTTGTTTGGTATGTCTTTATGATACTTGGCAAACGTGTGTCTCCACTATTGTAGGAAGATCTTGAATGATTCGTTAGGAAGTTGTTTTGTGTTACACAAATCGATCATTGTAACTTCCCTTTCAATGTTATAGGAATATTGGGTGATAAAAATGGAATCCAATTGGTCAAAGGTTTTAATGTTGGAGGGTAGCTTGGAGAACCACTCCATGGCTTGCCCCCTGAGGCTCCTAGGAAACAAACACATTAGGTAATTCATGTTATGGACAAACTCCATACTTAGCACATATAATTGTTTAAGGTGATCTTATGGATCTGATGTACCAAAATATTTATCATATTTTGGTATCTACACATTTTGAGGGAAAGCTATGAATGTAATGCTTTTATCAAATGGTAGAGGACATAACTTTTCAAGGCTAAAATTTGCAGGTTGTATTTTCCCTCGCTTCATCCTTTCCATTTCCAATTGTAGGTCTTGTAATTTTTGTGAGACAATATCTAGGGGTGACTCTTCTTCATCTCATTTTAGATTGGTCACATCAAAGTCAAATGGAAAGTTCACACCTTGTTGTGCTAATGCTAGTATGTAGCATTCTTTATGTTTCTCAAGTATCTTATCCATGATATCAACAAGCTTATGATTTTTTTAAAAGTCTTCAATTTTAGTTTCAATGCTCTTTTCATCCCATATGTTAGATGAACCCATTTTGGCAAAGGGTTCTGAACTTTGGTTGAATAGACATTTGCTGAACAATTTGTTGGGGTAACAGGTTTGATGAGATCTAGAGGTTTCATGCATTTGATGGTTCTACTGGCTATTCTGGCACTCACCCATATAGGTGATCATTTTGGCTTCGTGGTTACACTAGTTTTGCACAGTGGCATGAGAAGTGAATAAGATTCCTCTAACTCTTATGCATTTTCACAATGTGAGGGTTTCCATTGACCATGATTTGTTTGGAGTAACAAGCTAGGTTGGATAAGGTATTTGAAAATATTGATAGGATAAGTTCACTCTCGCAAAGTCAGGTAGGGAATGAATGTGTGTCTCTGGGCATTTTTGGCTTGATATGCAAAATGAAGCAATGAGGACTGTTGGATTAATAATAATGTTTTTAGCTTTGCTTGTTTCAAAAATGGTTTCAATCAATTTTAGGATCTTTCAGTCTAGAAAATATCAAAGGGAAAAAGGGGAACTAAATCAGTTGTTCATTTGCAAATGTCATGTATGTAGATAACCTATGTTTTAGGTTCTTTCTTAGATGTGTCACATGATTGATTAAATGTGCTATTTCATTGATCATATGCACTATTTAAATGTTAAAATGTGTTATTTTATTTGTCATATGTGTTGTTATGTAGTGCAAATGTGCTATTTAAAGCTTTAGATGCGTTGTTTTGCAGTTATATGCACTATAATAGAGTTCAAAAGCATTACGAAATTATCCAGATGCATTGTTTAGAGTGGTAGATGTGTTTTTTTAGAGTCTTTCAACGATGTTATAGTTTTGTACTTGGTTTCTCATTATCAGTTTATAGTCATGTCTTTCAGAAGGACTTGTTATTAAAATTAAAAAAAAAAATCAATCACAATAGTAGAAAGCACAATAAATTATAAAACTACAAGCACCTAGAAAAATGAAAGAAAAGGCTTCCTAACAAGGTTATCTAGAGCTGGTGACTAGTGGGCTTTAGTTTTTAACCATCAATGTTTGGATTTACCTCTCTTGTAACAGAGAGCTTCCCACCAATGCTAAGGTGGTTTGGCACAATCCCTTACAAGACTACTAGAGGGAGGCTATGTTTTGAACACATGTGGCTTACATTCAATTAGGAATGCAAGATTGGGAGGTGTTCCCTCTCACTAGCTTTGCTAAGGCAACTCGGGAGGTAGCCTTTCTATGGCTTAGTAATCCTACCTAGTAGAAAGCAAGAAAATGGAAATCATAAACAGGTCTGGGAGTTTGATCACTCTAGGAGAGTGAGAGCATATCCCTACTGTTTTGACCTCCCAAACACAACAAACAAGTTTTGTTCAATTCCAAGCCCTTAACTATAGCAGAAAAAGGGGCTCCTAGTTAAACTATGTGTTTGTTCTTTCCTTGTTTGACTGTTACTAACCCTTATAGAAGGTTTGGCATTCTGAACAACTCTCACGAGTTGAAAGGATAGGCCTACTTCTGATTAGATCATTGAGGTCAAACATACTACTTAGAGTAGGTTATGGAATTAGAAAAAAAGTGCCGTAATCTAATTCATGAGGGTTCAAATCTACTTACCTATTTCAAAGCTAGCAAAGGCTAGGCGCATTTTTGAATGTCTTCATTCCTGTCGCACATTTTGAGCAGCCTGAGAGTTCTTGTAAGTTTAGATGAGGTCTACAAACAATCAAAAATTAGATCTAAACATTAGATGTGAAGGTTAATAGCTTAGATCAGATGTATAATAGAGAACAACATATGCGTTATGAAAAGTGGTATATGCACTATAATATCTTTGATGTGTTATAAAAATGAGCATATGCACTATAAAAATAAAAAAATTCACTATAAAAATGATCTAATGCACTGTAAGAATGATCAAATGCATTATAAGAATGAGTGAATGCATAAAAAAATGCTTTAAATGTGTTAAAAGACTGGGTGGAAGCGTTAAAATAGTGTGTAAAAGTGCTACTGCATCAGGGGAGTGGTAGATCTAATCTTTGTGAGCTTAGAAACATCTTTAAAAGTTTTCTGATCTCGTTATGAAGCTTCTAATACACCATAAAACCTATAGAAGATCAAATCTACACCAAAATCAGAGAAAAAAGAAGATCTAAAAGAAAAATAATAATAGATCTAAAAGAAAAATAACAGATTAGCAAGAAAACTTGAAGAATAGAGAGGTTTTAATATGAATCCCCTCGGTGTCATTGCGACTATAAATGCCTATAGTGTAATCATCAAATCACCCATCAGAGTCTCCATGACACTCATCTGAGCCTCCAAATCAAAGGATCTTCTTGGCCTCTCTGGTGGTGGTTGTGCATCTAGTGGCTCCTGCTACTACCCCTATGGTTGTACATCTGGTGGATCTTTGATCAGAGTTTGTACCCATGGCCTCTATTACCAAATAAATTGTATATCATCAGGCAACTTGGCCCTCACCTACTTAAGACCTTTGTCCTGTTGACTAGATCCCACTCCACCACCCATCCCCCCTCTCACCCTCACACCTCTATGGCCCTGGATCCCTCCAACCCTCCCTGCACCTACTGGTCTCTGCACTGGACCTCGTGCTACACCCCTCTACGGTAATACCATGGCTACTTGGCCTCACCCTCCATATCTCCCCAATGCTCTAACCACATCTCTCGCTCTCTCTCTAACCTATCATCTCCCTCTCCCTCTCCTTGAACCACCTTCATCATCCTCATCCTCCCCCCAAATCAATGCTAATCAATCCTCACAATAGGCTATGTTAGATCTATGTATCTTCAAAAGGGATGCTCCTAAAACCATCATGCATAGTCCCCCTCCATCCTTGCATTTGCTGCTCCATCCCACAAAGCCCATGGCTATGGTGTGTCTATCATTTGCAAATAGGCCTCTAGACAAGCCTCATACTCCAAGGTCAGCCCCCACACTACTCTACTTGATTGAACCCAAGCATGATGTGCTGAGCCCTATGGCATGCCTTGCCGCTACCCAAACTCTCTCATAACCCACTAGAAACATAATTTCTCTATCACTGTAGGTACCTGGCCAAGCAAATATCTTGAACTAAAGAAATATACCATCTCATCATTTTCCTTAGCCCACGGCTCTGTGAACTTGTATGGTCTCCACACAACCTCATCAATATCATCCAACATACGTTGCTAATACACTGTCTTGCCCAAATGAGGCTGCATGATCACACCATAGTAAGTATACATGTAAGGCATACCTTGAGGCTGCTGTTACATACATACTGGATGAGTAATGGGTAAATGCTCCCATGTCCATAGCTATAACAAAATCACTCCTTTTGATAGTGACGAGGCTCTTGAGTATACAACTTGATGCAAGTCATGGTACAAGTGGGCCAATATACAACTGCCCCATGCAAATCTCCATGGCTGATCTATCATATCCTATATCAACTGACTTCATCCGACTAGACATCCTCACCCTCATTTGTCTGGAAACAAAATCCCTCCTATCAATCCAACCAAAACTACCGGTAATGGATCATATTGTCACATCTAGAACCATGATACACTGTCATCCCCAATGTTGTCATCTCCAAACAAATCTTTGAAAGTAGTGCCATCTACAGTCTGATAATAGTACACTAAATCTCTTGCTACCAGGATCCACAATCTGATATACATCCTCTAGAGTCACTGTCATCTCACCCATCGGCAAATGGAAGGTGTTGTGGTTTGAGTGACATCGCTTGGCCACAACTGTCAATAGCCCCCTATTCACTCAGAACTGGGGCATCTCTAGTAAATAAGTAAACCTACATCTGTTAATCACTTGCTGCTCCTCAACCAAAAATCTACATACTACCTCTATGGTCCATGGATATAACCCTCGTACCATGAACTTTCACCCACGTACCTATTTTTTATCAATCAAACAAACAACAATTTCAGTTATCATTACAAATGATCATCATACATTAGTCTACTATTTATATCTAGCTACTTAGCTACTGGTTCTATCTTGAACTTGTTACTCATCCTTATCTATCCTGAGTTGGACTTGTTTGTTTCCCCTACTCTGTATCCTAACCTGGGGCATCATTCTTTACCTATCTATCATCTGATTGATCCTACAACATCATTATTGACTACTTGATTACTATTGTTTACTTGTTATGACGATCCCTGGCCAAAAAACCTAGAATCTAACCTTTTGCATTATCTTACACTCAACTAAGTCCTTACAATTAGTTTCCACTCTTCACTGATCATTTGTGCTATTTCGTAGGACATACGTGCTACCCAATCAATCATATGCACTATTTTAACTTTCAAAATCACTATTTCATACCTCGAATATGCTATTCAAAACAAAAGCATTAAAACATCATAAATATGCACTATAAGACCAATCAAATGTGCTAAAACATGCAAATGTGCTACTATAATCACTATATTTGCTACATTTTCACTATATGCACTAATTTTCCTATAGCTTGGTTTTTGGTATGCACTAATTCATCCTTTGAATGCGCTAAGAAAAACCAAATGCACTAAAGGAAAAGATAAATGCACTACAAGACTTAAACTACCACATTTATCACAAAAATTCATGCACAATTCCAAAAAACTCAGGTATGTATGAAAAATCTTAACAATGGAGGATCTCGATGACTTACTGGGGCACCATAGTTTGTTGGACACTCATACCTATGACCCCTCTTGAATCTATGCTTTTGTAAAGAGACCACCATCCTTGTTAGCTTAGAGCTCCAAAATACTAAATTTCAAATGAGAGCGTGAAAATGACAAGGGTAAATAGCCTTTTGACCTATTTAATCCTTCTTAGGGGCATTTATATCACTTTTTAATTCTATTTACCCAATATTGTAACCTTTTTGCTCACTTTTGCAAATTGGGTATTGTATTAAAACAACTTAATCATCTTGATCTATTATCCAACATTTCAAAAATAAAATTGGAACCTCCTTAATTTTTGCACATTCATTTTTTTCCAATTTTATTTCTCAGGGGCTAGTATATTCATATCAAACAAGGGCATCCAAATTGGGGTGCCAATTTTTTTTGAAAAATAAAAACCGTTCCACCCCAACCAAAAATTTCAAACATCAAATTAACCAAAACTAGGGTATCCAAGTAAAAACATCACAACATCAATCAACAAAATCAATGCCAATCAAAACATAAAATCATCAATGATCAAACATCAAGCCATTAACAAACAGACACCATGACAACTACAAAATGTCAAAATATCATTGAACATACATACAATCATTAGAATTTGACCTAAAATTAGAAAATCAAGACAATCTTTGAACTAATATGCTTCACATATTAGCTCAAAGAGGGGCATTTATAGACACCCAAAATTGGCAAAGACTTGAATTACACAATTTCGATCAATCAACGCAAATTAAAGAGGAAATTAGAGGAAAACTAAAAACTTTCAAATTAAGGACTACATCAGGTCATTAATTGGTTAAATCATCTATCAAATTAATAAGACCTAAACCAACTTCAAAAGAGGATAAAAATAATTTAAAATCATAAAATGAAATTCAAAAAGGAGAGGGAAAAAGATAAACTTTTGAAAATAAATGGAACTTTTATTAAATCAATAAATCCATTTATCCTTACAAAATGAAAATCCTCCTTTTATATTATAAAGAATTGAAAAAATCCACATTTATCCTCAAAATCAAGACTTTTGGACTCCTCCTCTTGTCTCTTATGAGACATTTTAGTTGAAAAAAATCCACATTTATCCTCAAAATCAAGACCTTTGGACTCCTCTTATCTCTTATAAGACATTTTCAATTTCACCTCTATCCACTAGTTAAAGTATAACTTAGATTCTTACCCCAACCACTTCTAAAATCCTATAAATAGAAGGAGAATTCAAGAGAAAAGGGACCCAAGTTTTAGCCATCTATATTATAGGCATATTCAAAGTTGTCATATTGAGCATATTCACATTGTTATTCTAGCAAGATTATGTCATTTCAATAGCATTTTAGCTTTTTTTTCATGTTATTTAGTACCATCTTAACACATGTTTAGCTCATTACATGCCCATTTTGATATTATTCGAAAAGTTGTTACTCACATATAATCTACATTTTCATCTTAGATCTTGTGTACATATTGGTAGATCTATATTCTAAGCATACTCTCATTCTAGAACTGTTACTAAGATGCTGGTCTAAGAGAATTCTTAGTGGTTGTAGTTAGAGAAACATGGGACATTTGTAGAGTTTGCATTTTGACAATAATTTCTTGGGTTTAGTCTAGTTTGTTGTTATTTTATCTGCACTCTGCATTAAGGTTTCATGAATACACAAAAATACCGTGTACAAGAACTATGCAAAATAATAGCAGAATGAAGACAAGGTGACAGAAGAGTAACTACACCACCTCTACTAGATTCATGCTGAGAGGGAAACATAATGCCATCTGACCAAATGATGCGATATGCAAAAAAAAGCATGAAACCAAAGATTTTAACCTCTTATATACATAGAAAATCTAAATTACCAAGTCTATGACAGGTATCCCTGACATAGTACTTTTTGGAGAGGTTTGTAAGACCTTTCATGTTCCATGATAAAAAAAAATCATGAAAATTCTTCCATGTCTTCCTCATCCTTGAGAGAGGAGTAACTATTTTGCAAGAAAATTGAAACTTGGTTAAAGCTAGAAGGAAAATCCTCTGGCTTGATAGCCTGTCATTTCTCCTCTGGTTTCTTAGCACGTCCAGGAGGACTGCAAGAACACCACACATTCTATGTTGCAATGGAGGAGGTAGCAAAAGGAGTGTGAATCATAACTGAGTTGTTAGCCCTTGCAGCCACCTTGATCCCTTGGGAAGTACCAAGGTTTGAAACTTGTGAAACACTAGGGTTTGGTTCTGACAAAACCATCATCAGCCCTACAATGGCCAGGGTTTGTGCTTCTATTGAAATAGGAGGAACCAAAATAATAGTCGCATATGACCATTTAGGAGCCAATAGAGCCTTTCCCTTATGCCCAATAGTGGTCCATTCTTCTTTTTGCTTCCCTTTTGCTGGTTTGATAGGGGCATCTTTAGGCAAGGGTTTAACCTTGGGCACAACCAAAGGGCAACCCCTAATCTTGTGTTCAGATGATTGGCACCTATAATAGGTGTTGAGTAGGTTCAGATAAAGCACCTTCTGAGAGAAGGTTTGATAACCAATTTGTATCTCCACATAATCCTTGAGATCCTTGGAGAGATCAACCTCAATGCTACACATTTCTAAGGACGAGCATTGAAAAAAAATCATGTTCCTTTGTAATAACTTTGCCAAGAGTATTGGCAATGGACTCAATAAAAAGCCAACACGGCAAGGGTAAACCCAAGAACTCAACCCACATAGGAATCCTAAGCTATTTTTTGTCAGAGATAGTGAAGTCTCTTGACCATCTTTGAAAAACTAGTAGAGAAGAATGCACTAACCAAGGACCATTGCTAAAAACTACATCTACTTGAGACGGGTTGGCAAAGCAAAATAAAAAAAATCTTTAGTAAGGTTTTGCACAATGTCAAGGTGGACTCCATGAGGAGTCCAACTCTTGTTAACCTGTTCTTGGAGCATAGCTTTAAGAGGAGTCTTACCCACAAAATACCCTATCAAGGTATGTTGTTCTAACCAATCACAAGCAAGATCAAATTCTTGCAAATGAAAGATAATATCATGATTACCTCATGAAATACCTTAGGACAAATTTGTGAGGACGTTTGTTCAATGGAGGTGCCATGGTTTTTCGAAGCAGCAATGTAAAGACTCGTATCAACAACTGGATCACCGTTGGCCAGGGCCATTATAAGATCGAATTATTTTTCAAAATATCATGTGTAGAAATTTATTATAATTTGATTGGTAAAATTCGATTCATCTTATAAATATTCTTTTATCAAAAGAATTATATGCTTTTATTAATGATAATAATTAGTTACTTTAAGTTTAATAATTTTAGATTTATAGGTTGTTAATGTATTTTAATATTTTATTTAAAATTAGGAGAGAATTAATGATTATTTTATAATTATGTTTATAAAGTTGATTACTAAAGTTGGTAATTAGATGGATTAATTCTGAGGAAAGTTTGCATAAAATAAAAACAATTTTAAATTTTTTCAAAATTTCAAAATTTTTCATTCAAACTACTTACATATTTAAATATTTGAAAAATATTACTATTGTAACTTTATTTAATATGAGTTTCATATTTTAATATGTATTTCATCCTCAAATATCGCCATACAATAAGACTGCACAGTTCCTAAAAATCTTTCCTATAAGACCCAAAATACTTGAGTAAAATAAATTTCATGATTTTATAATTTAAAAATCTAACATACAAACATTAGACAACTTAAAATGAAAAATAGAAATACTTACAATTGTAATACCAAAACAATTGAGGATTGACATTATACTTTTATTAAAAGCACATTAACAATGTAAATTAAAGTAAATAGTAAAATAACATTCTTTTGCCTCTATCAAAAATAAAAGTCCAAAGTGGTAGAGAGGACCTTGAGCCTAGTAGGCTCCTCACTAGGCAAAAGGTTGGGTGGAGGAGAATTAAAGATATTTTAAAAATAAAAATTCCTCTCACATAAGAAAACGTGCCTCCATGTGTAGGCAAAACCCCCTTTTCTTTTTATTTTTTAAAATAGGAAAATGTATTTGTGTGTGCACATAGGAATAAAGTGGGATTTGGGGATTTAATTTAATTTAAAGGGACAGGTTCTTTTATTTAAATAAGACTTAGCAAAAGGTGGTCAAATATAAGGTAAAATAGATAAAATATTTTTGAGATGATTTGATCAAGGATAATTGATTAAAAATTATGCAAAATTGATTAAGCATTAATTATAGTCTAGCATAGAGATTAAGAATGTTGAAAAGGGGGCTTATAGTTTACTAGACCATTTTTGGGTGATTGTAACAATTATGGCACATTTACAAAAAAAACCAATAAAAATAATAATAGTAGCTATATAATACTCATAGTCTTCAAAAAAGAGCTATAACTTCTAACTTTACCATCCAAAAACCTATCTAAACAATTAATAGGTTGATAGTGAAGCTACTAAGAGCTTTCTCAATAAGTACCACAACATTCATTCCAACTTAAAGTAGAAAAATATAAACATTGTCCATATTTTATGCATAAAAGAACCAATTAAAGAAAACCCTAAAAGTCCAAATGAAGTGAGTGTGTCCATAGGAAGTAGCCTTGTAATTACATCAAAATTGTTGTAGATCCATTGACCAATCCTTTATAAGGAGCTAAAAAAGTTCATTGTAATTTCCTTCCTTGCCCAACATCATTTTCTATAATAAACAAAGGTATGTAGTAAACCAATGCATCAATGTAATGCCCATATGTAGTTTTCTTTTGTGTTCTGATTGCCAAACTCTTTTAGGCCTATTACCATGTTTTTGTTAGTTTTAGAGATATTTGATTTACTGTTATAGAATATTATTTCATGACTTGGATTAGAGATATATCAATTATGATTACTTAGTTGACTATTTTTCACATTTTGGTTAATGATTATGGTTACTAGTGCATTAATGATGTTTCAAATGATTCATAATTAATAAATGTGATGCATTTCATAATAATGTCAGATGGTTATTTTATAGTCATAATGATGAATTGTTATATTTGAGCATTCGATCTTTGACTTGTGGTTATTATGATACTTACCCTATACTTGCATGTGTGTGGTGCACGTGACTGATTTATCTTTCTGTCTGACATGTTTGATGTGGTTAAGGGAGCACTAGTACATTTTCCATTGATTTTTGACCAAATTTTTTGACCAAAGGCCATTTTTGCTTATGATTTTTTATTTTTTTGAATATGTCCCAAAAAGGTTGAAATTTTGACCTTTGTAAAGTTTGATGTCAAAATTTCGACCAACATGGGGATATAAACAAAAAAAATTTATTCTCATTTCATTTCATTCTAGTGGCTATGTGCAGGTGGGAGAAAGGGTTAAGTGCAATAGTACATATATGTAAAAAATTTGGATTGACTTGGTGATTTCATGCATTTAGGTCGATTATATTAGACATGAACATTTGTTAACCCAATTAATGTAGGCATGAGTCATAACAGTGGATGGAGAGTTGTGTGGAGCACCATTTGTCAACCCAAATCCAAATCATTGGGTGCAATACATTGTGTGGAGTGCCATTTTTTTACCTAAATCTGGATCATTGGAGCTAAATATTGGATGGAGAGCTATGGAGTGCCATTTTGTATAGTTCTCAACCAGTTGAACTGATGACAGTATCATATGGTGGAGGTACTTGGGCTTCCCTCAATATTCTTCTTAATTAATTGAAATACTCACTAGACTTGTAGATTATTCTCTATATGCAATGGTTTGATTATTCTCTTCAACCTTGCATGAATACTCTCTTCCCTAGTACTCATAGATAATATATATCTAAGAAAACTTGCAAAAGCAACAACATGGCCAACCATTTCTAGGTATTTGAATCTTCAATTTTTTTAGGCATTTGTAGATGACTTGTATCTTTGTTAGTAACAATGCCTTCAACTAGCTCTGTATCCTCTAGCCTTCCACCAAATTTTACTTCAACTTTAATCAAATCTAAGTTAACATCTTTTCTTTCCAAATTTGCAACAACAAGAATTGCTTTGACAATAATCTTTGCTAACATGCATTTGCATCTGTTAACACTACATCAAAGGACAAAAAAAACTTCAATACCAAAAATTTGACACTTATAAGGATCAATTTTTAACATAGTTGTAGGTAGGATAGAAATTATTCCTTGTGAAATGAGCATAAAAAATCATAAGACATCAGTATCCCCAAATGTCAAAACAAGTATATCAAAATCAGAATCACATCCAACATATAGTTAAAGTTTCTTCAGACTTTGATAAAAGCAAATTTGCAAACATGTGTATAATTAAAATATTTACAATTGATTTTGTACCATTTTTTCCCCCTTCATATAGCACTTCACTAAGCTATTGCACACTGCTATGAAAATGGGAGATACCTTAACACAATTATGATAGGAATAACTATCCAATTATTAAAATTAAGGAAAGAAGACACATGAGTACCATTCCCCCAAATATTGGTCCATTGTTTAACTAGCATAGGTATACCCATATTTACTTTCATTAAAATCAACTCATCACATATGATATTAGAACTATAAAAAATAGACACATAAGGATAGAATAATGCATGAAGTCTACCTTAGTGGAATCTTGTTGAATATTCATTTCCATTGTTAGAAAATCTTAAGTCGCACTCTTATCACAATCCATTCCAAGGACTTTATCTAGTCCATATACAATGCATCTCATATAATTATGGAAAGTGTCCAACTTAAATGGTAGTTTGAAATCATTTTTAATTAGGGCTATCCTTCTACCAAGTCTAGGCATGTACCTAGGTATAGAATTTCTCTTTAGCATAGTCTTGTGGAGGTTATATTTCCTTATTTCCTCCTCCAAATTGATATCAATATAGGGTGCACCACTTATTCCAAAAGCTTCCATGAAACTTACTCTATCAATCTTCACCAAGTTGGACTTGTCCCTTTTCCATATCATTTTGGCTAGAGGGTAGTAATACTTTGTTAGGTCCCTAAATAGGTCCACTTCTATGAATAAATTAATCATAATCAAATTCTCCAAGTTTATTTGCGAAGGGTTTCACATTGGTACTTCCCTCACTCCATTATCCAAGAAATACATGAACAATGAAGTACCACTAAAAGGATGTCTATACTGGTAGCATGTGTCCTTCTACATGTGATCATTTCTAGAGATACTATTAGAAGTATTTGATAGAAGCTACACACATTTTTGAAAAAAATTTCCAACCTTGGATCTAGTGCTAATAGTTGGATCTGCCATTGTCAAATTCTCAAGAGCTTCTACAAAATGCATGACCACAAGAACTACTCTACAAATTAATCAATTTGAACAACCCTTTACTAGCAACACATAAATCTAGGGTCAAGGTTGGATATGCAAATGGTTAAAGTAACTTTGCAACTGACCAACTTTACCAATTTTTCCATTTCATGCAACAACAAATATCTTATAGGTTCTTGGCCAAATCCTTTATCAAGATCAAGGTTATGGTGTGAATCCATGAGAGGGAAATCTCAAACAACAAGGAATACATTTAAACCTTCCCTAACTAAATACAATGAGATCATACAATCACTGGGGTACTTCACTATGAAAATATACATAGTTTGTTGTCTAACTAGTGAGCAATGAGATATTGACAATAAACCAATGATGCTAGGTACACCTTTAACATTAACATTAGTTGTAGACTTCATTAAACTATATATAAAGCTTAAGAACCATCACATCCATGAGGTAAGGGAGAAATTACCAAAATTATAGTCAAATACAAGTACCCAATGTGATTTCACCATAACCAAAAATTGATTAACTTATTCAAAAACCATGCCATATCCTTCTAACCCTCTTCATTACAATGGATTGCATAGTATATGTCGTAGAAAATGACTTTTGAACTTCCTAAAGACTCCTATCCAAGCATACAAGCTTGATGCCCCTTCACATTCAAAAATTATCATTTTGCAAGAAAATATTGTCACTAACATTTTTGACAACTTTACAATCTTTTACAACTTTTTCCAATTTTGACATTTTATGCTACCACATTCCTACTTGGCACTCAAATAGGCCCAAAGGCTTACAATGTGAATTTTAATATTACATTTTAATCCATCTATAGCCTTACATGGTATTTTACACCTTTAGAGTGAAAGGCCAATAGAGTGAAAGCATAGCAGCTAGGTGTGGGTCGAGATGGTAGGTGTTAAGAGTAAAGGACAATGTTAGCAAACTGTTCCAAGTAGTAATTTCTAGAGAAAGCCCTAGGTTGATGTGTGGGAGTAAATTCCATGTGCTTAAAAGATAAAAAATATCCACTACATGACATCAATGGCATTGTAATTTCAATAATAATGATTTTGTGTGTAGAAATATCTAGAGTAGTCATTCTAAGGGATACATGCAGTCACATGGTTGATCAATGGGGGCTGAAAGAGGACTAGAGCTCAAGAGACTACATAAACACTAGAACATATCATTATAAGGATCTTTTCGAAACTAGATGTACAAATGTGTAAGCTATGGAAATTGTGGAAAGACATTTTTAGAAATAAAGGGGAAATGAAGATGATTTGGGAAGGAATGTGCAAGTTGGTTGGCCTAATCTTGTGAGCATGATTTGTGTGTGTATTTTTAAATCTTGTATAATATTGTAATATTTTATTATTTTTTATTACATAGAAGATACTACTAATGCTTGTATGTTTACATTTTGTATATTTATAGCCTGAATATTTTTCTATGAAGAAAGAACACACCTGGCAATACAAACCTATAACAAAATAATGAGAAACTTGCTAGATTGTGGTCTTAGTTCCAAAGAAAAGTTGATAAATGTAATTGTCCTTGCCAAAAGTGTAAGGTATTAAAGAATCAAATAATTCTAATCACAACAACCCAAAGTCATTATAGGCAATATGGTCACATTGAAGGGGGCACGATTTCATTGATTGGTCAATGTGGATTTCCAACTAGAGGAACATGGAGGTGTGAATATCCAAGCTGAGGATAACGCTCCCATGGAAGAAGATGATCTTGTAGTAGAGAACACAACTGAAAATTATGGTATTGGCATAGCTGATAATGTGCCAGAGGACATGATTGAAGAAGATGGTATTGGTGCAGCTGATCAGGATGATCATGATGATGGTACTAGCCTGTCTGATAATGATGATGAAGATGGTCTTAATATACCTATACTTGAGAAGCCATACAAGCCCCTATACCAAGGCTCCCAAATAACTCTTTTCTCCCCTATAGTGTTGTTGGTGAACTTGAAGGTTATGAATGGTTTATCTAATGTAGCAATGTCACGTATGCTAATGTATGCAATTTTGTCATCTTCAATGTTAGCATACCATTACTATTCATGATATTAAAAAATCATATTTTTTGTTGTAGATTGATAGGTGAGATTTTATTTTTGAATTAAAAAGAAACCAAAATAAGGGGGTTGACCCTTACAACAGACAAACTAGTATACAACTAGTAGATTACCACTAGACAAAAATTACCCCCTACTATTGCTAATACAAGCAAAAAAAAACACCTGAAGGATCATTGATTTTTTTAAACTAGGAAACTTACTACTATTCGTTGAAATAATACTACTTAAACTGTAGAAGTTTATAAACAAAGGTAGAACTGCCTTAAACCACACTAAGTTTAGTAACCAAAAAACCATAAAACACAAGAGACCAAGGGGAGTAGGCCCTAATTGAGCTTCTTCTCATCCTTCCCTTTAAGGAAAATGTTGGTCTAGTGCTCAACTAGGAAGTCAAACAACATTTTGGAGTCTTCATGAGTTAGGTCCCCCTCCTGATTATCCTTTAGTAGGTGTAGAGTAGTGGTCATCATGTGTGTCTCCTTGATGGTGAACTTTTCCAAAATTCTTACTCTTTCCTCTAGGGCGTGCACTCTCTCCCTTAGCTCTTTGTTAGCCAACTTAAAATTCTGCTCGAGAACCTCTTGCTCACCACTCAGATTGCCTTCCATAATGTCCTTGTCAATTTCTTGCGATATTGGGGGGGTTAGAGATAATCTTATCTTTATGTATAACCCTATTAGGTGAAGAAATTGTCATAGGGGAGGGGGATCTTTCCACGATATCAGGGAACTGGTCCTGCATGAGGTCCACACACCCCATTATAATTGAGATTGAGACATGGGTCATCTCCTTACTTCCTTTAGACACACCACCCAATCCAGACCTTGAAGAGTCTGAGACTTCCACTTCCTTATCCTCATTATTCCCCACATTGTAGTTTGGATTATTCTATTTCATTCATTTTTGGGGTGCGCCATTTCCTCGTAATCTGAATCCTCCTCCTGTGAGGCTGTGGACCTCAACTTCCTTTTAACATAAGTATTCAAAATTCCTCTAGATCTTCACCTACCCCCTCTCACCTCATCCTTTGAGTCTTCCAACTCTTTCTCCTTCCTTTCTCCTTTTTTTTTACTAGGGGGAAATCTTCCTCTCCTTAGGGAACCCACTAGGTGAAGGTTGGGGGGTAGGGGCTCTAGGGCTAGTAATTCTTAGAGGAATATGGTGGGGGTGGGGGTTATGGAGAGTTGCGATATCAACCTCCATATTCCTAGGGGGTAATAGGGCCAGGTGGAATTGGTAAAGATGAAACATCAACCCATGATGGAGGATAGTATAATCAACCTCCTTTTTCATCTTCTCCTTAACATCAAAAACTGTATCCACTAATTTATGTAATACGAAGAATAGAATAAAAATATAATCATGATGGTGGAAGTGATTTAGAAGAGGAAAATGATAATAGTAACAAACACCATACCTCCCTTCAAGGGTTAAATACTTCATTAGAACCAAACAAACTTCATTCCAAGGCTCTAGAAGTTTCTCTCACAAAATGCCTTTGTGATGGCAAATGGGTTCTTCACCCTCCAGAAATAAGCTATTTAAGCTAGTTTCATCAGAAACCCTAGTCACCTTCTACCAGTTTCTCCCTTTTATCACTAGGCTTGTTGCCAACAAGATAATTTCTTCAGAAATCTAGAACATAATACCATTAACAGTAACCTTCCTATTCTCCTAGGAGTTAAGAAATTGCTAAGAACAACTCTCATCAAAGCCATTCAGTGCTTCCATTAACGAGACCAAACCACTCTCTTTAAGCATGTACCAAATTAGGGGTTTACAGGTTCTTTCCTCAATCATCGTAGGCTCATTACAAAGAAGATCTCCCCCCATATCTGCAACCTTCTCCAAAGTTCTCTCTTCTTTCAAAACTCTAAACCAGAGGAAAATATTAATATAGTGTCATTTATTCAAAAAAAAAAGGGTTGCACTAAGTACTCATAAAAGCCTTTTCTCTCATAAATGCTTGTGTCACATCTTGGCCTAGTTATCATGTGCCAACTGCCTTTACCCCAAATCTATTCTTTTCCATCATTCCCAATAATCTGAAACCTTTTAAAATTTGAATTTTTACTCAGCACCAAGTATGAAGATATGCACAAGAAAATCATAAAAATACACCCATATTGTCCTTCGATATACTTTCCCTTTTGAACCATGTGAATTTATTATTGTAAGTACCCATTTCATCATACCTTGCCATCTGTCTAGAGTGATTTGGCCCCACCAGTCCACTCATCACCAAGTTTCCACTAAGATACAAATAATCTCTCTAGTTGTACTTAATCATGGGGTAATATCCTTAGTCACTAAAAGTCTTACCAAATTTGGCAACACTCTAAAATCCCTCCAGCAATGTAGGCCATGCATACTTAGACCTAACACCACCATATTGATTGCCACCCCATTACCCTCCCAAAAAATATGCTTCAGCTCCAATCTTTTTAGGATGAGTAATAAATGGCTTATATCTTGTATCACCCTTTGGATCGCCCATCCTTCTTTCATGATGCCTTCCACAGTTTCAATAATAATTTTCAAATCACCTTCTATCTCCACATTCTCCCATCCCACACTAATAACCTATTTCAAGATCCAAAAGAGTGCCATAAATTCTACAACATTATTCAAGACTTTCCCTAGATTACCAACATAGGGCAGAAGCATTTTTCCCTCACTATCTCTAACCAAAACCCCTCTAGCCGAACCCTCCTTTCTCACAACACCATTAAAATCAAGTTTAACCTAGGTCTCCTTAGGGGTCTCCATCTTGTCCTTTTTCTAGCAAGTTTTTTGGAATTGTCAACCTCCACGAATCCTTCTTCACCATCAAACATTCTTCCTTATTCATACTAAGAATTATCTACTATTATGAATCAAATTAGAATGAAGTATTAGATAATACATGCATATCCTAGTGATCACATTCTATATCATAAACAACATGAATTTAGAACAAAATGTCTTGATTGTCATATTAGTAGATATTGGTTAGATCAAATAACAAAAAAGGTTCCTCACAAGGTTCTTCAACACATTCCCATTATAACATGTCTTGAATGATTATTCAAGTGCACTAGCTTGACACAATTTATAGATTACCATGCATTTAATAGAAGTCAATATGACATTATATGAATGCCTACGAATAATTCTACATTTAAGGACATAGAAGATAGGTGGCCAATATTTAAAGAAGAACGTCATAATCCAAAGCTTTTATTGGTAGCAGATAGTGTCAATCCATTTGGATATATGAGATTTGTTTACTTAGTGGAACTATTTTTGTTATTAACAATAACATTCCTCCTTGGATTTCCATAAAGAGGGAGCACATGATGTTGTCAATGATTGTACTGGGTGTTTTTTCATGTAATAGTTATCTATATTAATTTATAAATACTGCATCAAAATGGTCATTATAATCATGTAATGTTTTTGTTCATTCAACTAGGTAAGTACCAAGTTAAAGATATGAACGCATATATTGAGCTCCTTATTGATGAGTTGTTGAAGTTATGGAATGGGGTCACTATGTATGACATCTCTAGATCAATAGGACAAAGACAATTTCAATTCCTTTCAATGCTTGTATGGTTAATACATGATGCCCCTAGGCTAACTCATTTTTGCGGTATGTTTTATTGTTAAGGTCACATATTTTTGATATGTTATAGTGCTTACACATTATTTTTGTATGTTTAAGTTGTGCATGATAATTGTACATGATCTTTTAGGTCTTCAAACAAAGGGAAAATTCACATGTCTAGTTTGTGGTCTGAAGATGAAATCTCATCATTCAAGAAGTTTATGAAAGTAGGTGTTTGATGAGTTTAGACACTTTTTTCACAATAATCATAAGTATCAAATTACTAAAAAAATTATTTTTAATGGGAAAGAAGAGACAACATCAAGGACACAAAGAATGACACCTTATCTATGAAAGTTAGAATATAATAGACTAAATCATCGAGGTAGTGTCATTCCATCTGATGATTTTTGTTTGAAATTTATATTTTGATATTGTCTTTTATTTAGTAATTATGTAATTGATGCTTGTGAAGGTCGTTAAGGCATCAATGCCCAACTTCATAGAGGAATAAAAAGTTATCCTACTCAATTTAGTAGGTTGTTGTACTACAATGATCTCCCAATCATGCATTTGTTTGATGCTATGCATATTGGAAAGAATGTAATAGAGACAATATGGAAAATATTGGATGGAAGTTGTGAGAAAGAAAAAATTGTCAAAGTTGTAATGACATTCATGAATCTAATCATGCACTAAAAATTTTCATTGAATTAAACAAAAATGGAGACTGCATAAATACGAGTGCCCTTCCTTGGTTATTAATGGAGTAGTAAAGTGATGCACTAAAAGAAGTCATAAAAAAAAAATTCCCATGGGATTTGCTACAAATATAAGCAATCTTCTATCAAAGAAAGGTGATTTTGGGCCAGGGTTGAAAACACATGATTGACATAGCTTTGTCAAGTTAAGTCATGTTGTCTATTTACAATATATTTATAAAATTTCATGTACTTTTTATTGCATTATTTTATAATATATTAAAAAATATAATTTTTTAATTATTATAGTACATCCTACCTCTATCCCTCCCACACCAGTTTGACAACAATGTTAAACAAGTTATATATGATCTTAGAAAATATATGAGGTTAGAAGTGTTATTTCTTAGATTTATTGTACATATATTATATTTACGACTTGCTTTACTCTTTATGTAATTTATTGTATATTTTTTTTTCTAAAATCTCATTTATATGTTCTTGCGTCTTAAATCTCTTTTAGGTGGTTATCATTTAAAGAAATTGATAAAAAAAAGATATAAAATATTGGATGAGAAAAATTCCCCAACTTATATGTGAAATGCAAGTGTCTACCTTCATCTTTTTTCAATACTCAAGAACACTACCTCATAAATCAAGTTGAGGAGATTGAATTGCGTGGGCTTGTACAAACTAGGTCAATATGGATGGTTGAGAGACACTTGAAATTTATGAAGGGCTTGCTTTGACAAAGAGAATGTCTTGAGGGTTCTATGGTAGAGGGATATATGGTATACTAGACCATGGTGTATATTAGTGAATGTCTTCCCAAGTTTGTAGCAAATATCCACATAGGTCGCATTTGAGATGCCAATTCTATTAACAAATATGAAGGGGAGTACTTGATGGGGAAAGGTAGATTGAGGAAAGTGAGAGGTGATTATAAGATGTTATTGTAGTTTATTAATTCTTATAAATCTTCAATATAAGTTGTTTCTAAGTGGTCTATTTTTTTTCTTTATAGTTGGTCATGAGTGGGATGTACTACATTTGTATATTGTAAACAATCTTAATTGGATGATGGTACAAATTCAACAATATCAAAAATTTGATCGTTCATTAACATGAGATGGTGTTGCATTATTGGTTAAAGAAGCTCATCATGATGAAGGTCCCAATGTTATGCCAGTGGTACTTGATCTAGCATATACTTTAAGAGGTAGAAAGGTACATATAAGATTATTAATCATGACCCATAAGTTTAATATCAACTCACAGATTGATGCAAATAATCTTGACATATTTGAATCATTATAGATCAAACACCACAAAGTTATGTACTACCATGGCTGTAAATTTTGCATAAAAACATTAGAAAAAATGAAGAAAATGTGTGCTTCTAAGATCAATGCAATATTTGAGGTCACTAATATTTCATCTAAAAATGACACACATCCTCAAAAATTTAAAAATTGATACTATGGCATTTTGGATGATATACTTGAGTGTGACTTTAACTCATTCAAATTAGTTCTATTTGTTGTCAAATGATATAGGCTACAACTAAATCAAAATGATCCTGATAGGATTGCTATGAAAAATGACAATGGATTTACAATGATTAATACAACATCATTTGAACCAGTTGGAGATGAGCTCTATGTTCTTCCAAGCTAATGTGACCAAGTGTTTTACTTTGGCATTCCACATAAATTGGGTTTGTCATTTGTCATTAGACATGATCCAAGAGGAAGGCCGGTAAAGTATAATGTGATGGAAGAAGAAGACACTAAAGAGTAAGAAGATGAAGTAAATGATGATCACAAATGACTGTTACACAATGAAGAAGAAGAAGAAGAAGAAGATGATGATTTTTGTGATGTTGACAATGGTGGTGAAGATGATGATAGTAATGATCATGCTAATGAAGATGGTGATGATCAAGGTGATTATGGTCATGAAGATGATGATGGTAATAAAGATGCTGGTGGTGTTTGTTGCGATGATGATGATGATGACAACGATGATGAAGGGGATAAGTATGATGATGGTGATGATGATGATGATGATAGTCATGATGATGACATGGATGAAGAGGATGATAAATGACATGATCAATGAAATGTATATCAAGGTATGATCAATGTCACGTATGAGGTATTGATTTATTTATAGAAATTTGTATGACTTATATGTTTTTATAATTAAGTTATTATGTGTTGAACTCTAATGTCATGGAGTATATATAATGATTTTGTATACGTACCACTCATACAGTAGAGGTAAGGAATTAGAAAATATACAATGATTCCAATGAATGTATCATATAATTTTTGTCTTCTATGTAATTTGTAGCATACATATCATGTAATTTTTGGCTAATTTAAGATAAATGATTTACATAGGTAGGAAATTTAACACCTTTGACCAGGATCATGCATAGTGACATGGATCGAAAAGTATAAGTCAATAGACCCTATAGATACAATATAATATTTGTAGTGGACTCTTTACCATCCACATCAAATTTAGTCCTACTATGTCTCTCATTTGATGAATTGTAGGCATCAACAAATAGGTATTTGCCTGATTTTTCTTCCTCGAGTGAGGAAAATGTAGGAATAGAAGAAAAAAGTGAGATATCTAGTAGGTCTAAAATAGGGAGATCAACTAGAGGTCAAAAGATTAGAAGAAAATTCAATAAATAAATGAAAATTTTCTTTGCTAAGGGGTGATCATGTTCTTATGATAATGAGACCAAAGGCACTAGGAAGGTTCCCTTAAGGTACACACATCTTCAGAATGAATGGGTACCCAAAGAACTACCTCTAGTTAACACCAATTTTTCTGCTAATGAAAGGATATGTCACATAGCTACATCTTCATTACATAGTTTGGACTTACTTTCCATGGATGGCATAAAGGTTAGTTATAGTAAAGTTGTTAAATTGATGGAGAACGTAGGACCTTGTTACAATTACAATAATTGGATGCAGATTGTGCAATAAAAGAAGTATGCATAGGCATGCATTCAAATTATATACAATGCCAAGAAAATGATCAAAGTGAAAGACTCACTATGTATATTAATGGAAGGCCAAAAGAAATAGGGAATATTATAGGTTTTATGAATAGCTTTCAACCTGTATCAACTAATAAGTGACCAAATTGTATATTCAAAGCACGTGAGGTAAATCGTATTTTTGTATGTGTGCTAAAATTAATAAGTGCAGGGGAAGAACTAAAGGATTTGATCAATACAAATCCACAAAGCCTTCGAATGCCTACATGTAAAAAACCTATCATAGAAGAAAAAGATGAGAGGAGGCAAGGGTTTTGCTCTAAAAATTATACAAATGTATTCTCAGAAATGAAAGAGATAATGATTAATACAAAAGATCAATCCTTATAAAAGGAGATCAAAACCCAGAAGGGTAACTTAAATAGGGAAAATATATTTAATAATTACTAATTAATTATTAAATAAAGAATGAAAAAAGCACATAAAGTGAAATCTTAAGAAGGGAGAAAAAGTAAGTTTAATTAATGAAATTAAATTAACCTTTTTTCTCTAACACCCCCCTTAAGATGAGCAATAATGTAGCTACAAAAAAAGCAGAAAGAGCAAGAAAACTACAAGGCAATGCTAAAGGAAAACTTTGGTCTCGACAGTAAGGCCTTATGAGATACCCAATCACAACCAAATCTCTATTAAATGGAGAAATAGAGAAAACCTAGTGGGAAAAACACTACTCCAAAAAGACATAGAAAAGAATGTGTTGGGTGATGCGACGCGCTCCCCTGCCCATAGGTGGTTAATTATGTGGTGTTCCATGTTCACTAACAGTCATGGCTTTTGGTGCAATGGCAAGTGGGCCCAAAAATTGGTATCAGAGCCTGGTTTTGGCCTGGTCATGGGTTCAAATCTCTCCGGTGCCATCCCGACCCGCGTAAGCACCTAGTATGCGCGTCGAGGGGAGATTGTTGGGTGATGCGACGCACTCCCCTGCCCACAGGTGGTTAATTATGTGGTGTTCCATGTTCACTAACAGTCATGACTTTTGGTGCAACGGCAAGTGGGCCCAATAGAATGCACAAAAGAAACATCTCAAGATAATCTCTTAAGACCATAAGTACAATAAAAGCCTCCATGATAGTAGCTTGAGACTCCATAGCCCCCCCAAAATGACAAAACTCTTGTTTTAATGAACATACCAATGTGGCTCCAATCTAAAGGAAATAAAGAAAGTGGACAAGGATGATAAAAATAATGTATGCAAGGTGTAGCTGGAAGTCCTAGCTAATGCTCAAAGGAAAAAGCATGAGAATCCTGAAATGGAATCTCTAATGGAGGTGGAATAATAGGTGTGCTAAATCTATCATCTGAGAGGAGATGTGTGTCCATTAATATATCCTCAACAACTATAGTAGGTGGCTTGATGACTAGAGTTTCAATCATAGGAAATGCTGAAGAGTAATCTTGTGCAAGAGATAGAATCTGAATAGGAGGTGGAGGTGTAGAAGTCACAACATTGGTCTCAGGAACAACACATAAGATCAAGTGACCTAACTTCACCTTAGTAGACTCGTGAAAAAAGAGAGTGAGTCTCTGATAGTGGAGATGGTGGACCAAAATGTGAGAAGGAATATAGGTGGGAAGCATGATCAATATTCCATGTCTAGCAACAATATTGCTTGTCTCACTATCTTTGACGTGCACTGAATCTTGTGCAAACTCAACTGTCTTCCTTGTCCCACTATGTGTAATATGATAAATAGAGAGAAGGTTAGAGGACAAAGATGGAACACAAAGTACATCATGAAATTTACCATCATTAATTCCAATATAACCTTTCCCACATACAGTTATATCAGTGTTATTCCCCATCAAAATGTGTGGAGTAGGAGAAGCCTCAAAAGAAGAGAACAAATCCTGAGAAGATGCCATATGGTGTGAAACACCTAAATCTAGTAACCAACTAAAAGAATGAGGGATAGTAGCTGCACATAGTGCATGAACCTTTCCCATATCTTTACCATCTACCTGAAGTGATGATGATGAATAAGCTCTGTGAGAAGAAGAAGGAATATCAATGTTTCTCTTCTAAAAGAGAGTTGTCAAATCTGAAACCTGTTTGGAATAGCCATCTAACTTCTTCTCATAACAATGTGCTTAATCATGATTAGGCTTATTACAATAAGCACACTTTGGTCTTTTTGGCTTTGATTTAACCCCTTTAGGAGGAGGTGGCCCTGATGAACTGTGAGTGCTAGAATCAATTTGAGACTTTGTAGAATGAGATTTCTAAGACTTCTCCTTCATCCATAAAGATGGTCGAGCTACCAATGCGTGACTCTATGAGCCTATGAGAGAATCCAACTAAGAGAGCTTAGCTTGCTCTCGAGTCAAGCAATCACAAAAGAACTCAAAAGTAGGCATAATAAATCTATTCCCCAAGGCATCTTTGGTGGAATATAATGTGGAAGAAAATATTTGAAAATTCCCTGAAAGCTTAGAGAGAATCAAATAGATGCACTCATCATCAGTCTTTATCTTTACACAACCCTACAACAAGGATCTTTGTTGAGTAAACTTCATTAAGAAGTCATCAATAGTCAAAAAGGAATCTGGTACAAGTGATGTAAGCTCTATCTCTATCTGAAGTGCCCTAAACTTATTCACTGTACCAAACAAGCCTTCAAGCTTGGTCCACATATCTAGAGGAGTATTGCACCCATCCAAATGAAACTATGGATTGTTTGAGACCTATCAAGTAATCAATCCCATTATTTCATCCATCTTGTTTCTATGCTACATGACCTCAAAAGGCCTTTGTAAAACTGGTTATACTACATCTAAAAAAGACCACTACACTTTTGATCAGAGAAGCTATGTCATCACGGTCTTCCATGTGTGATAATTATGAGGGGTTAGAAGTTCTAGATAAGAAGAGGTCTTGGCCATTGTTTTAGAAGGAGTTTTTAATGTTTTATGATATAATGGGATAATAATAGAAAATGATATAAAAAATGCTCCCCACAATGCAATAAATTGAACCCTAGCTTACAAATAGATTACGTAAATGAGAGAAGAGCAAAAAAGCTTAAGTTATGAATAAAAAATACTTGGCATCAAATATTGATGAAATGATAGAGAATCTGGAAAGTGCTCAAGAATAGCTTTCTAACATTTTTTTTGGAATGGAAAATGGAGCTAAAACAAAGAAGTTATGCCCCTCAAAAGATAGAAGCCATCAATAGACTTCAAGCACCAAAATAGATATCAATCTAGAAAAAAATCTCAAAAATCCCTTCTCCATCATCTCTATCTCAAAACCACATTTTCGATGCTTCTTTTGGAATGAAAAAATTCTTTCGTATGCTTGAGTTATTGCAAAAAAAGCGACATGGCCCTTGGAAATGCTTGAAAAATAATTTTAAAAAATAAAATAAAATTATAAAAAATAATAAAAAAAGTGCACCACTGCAGGTAGAGTGGTACTCTGGCTAAGCTACCAGTAAAGGTGGTGGAGCAGAGTGGAGGGCAGGCTGACAGTAGTAGACTGGAGCGGAGGGGAAAGCCAATGGCGCCATGGAAGAACTAGCGCGAGGAAATAGTAGAATTTGACATTGATGTAAGAAATCAATAAAAGTCAGTGCTATGATCGAAATTCAGCATTGCAGCCTAGAATTTGGTTTTGTGTGCTAGAAAATGGCTCTGTAGACTAGAAAATGGCTCCGTGGGCCATTTTTCAATTTATAATATTTTTAAAAAGAAAAAATGCCTCGAGACGCATGCAGGAGACCATACAACCTTTTGGGCAATTTTTTTTTGCCTCTTGGATCAACATTGTCCAAAGTAGACAAACTTTATATGGAAACAAGGGTTTTGACACCTTCTGGAAACAAGGGTTTTGAAACTTTATATGGTTTGGCCACAACCTGCTCCAAAAATTAGCGAGCCCCCTCTTTTCACAAAAAAAAATCTAAAAAAATCAGATTTGTTCTGTTAAACCCTCATGCTTCTTTTTCTCCAAACAATGAACAAGCTACAACAAATTTGGCTTTGATACCACGAAGGATTCGATCAATACAAATCCACAAAGCCTTCAAATACCTGCATGTAAAAAGGCTGTCACAGAAGAAAAAGACGAGAGGAGGCAAGGGTTTTGCTCTAAAAATTATGCAAATGTATTCTTAGAAATGAAAGAGATAATGATTATTACAAAAGCTCAATCCTTATCAAAGGAGATCAAAACTCGAAAGGGTAACCTAAAAAGGAAAAAGCTATTTAATAATTACTAATTAATTATTTTAAATAGAGAATGCAAAAAGCCCATAAAGCAAAATCTTAAGAAGGGATAAAAAGGTAATTTAATTAATGAAATTAAATTAGCCCTTTTTCTCTAACAAGAACTTCTGATATATTACAATTTGAATTGTGTTGATCAATACAAAAAAAATCACTATCCTGGGATTGGTAAGTATAACATATTTTAAACCAATTGCCTCTAATTAATATTGACTCCAATATACAATCTACTATTTTATTAATAATTTTTTTAAGTAAGTCTATTACTTTCATTCCGTTGTTGATTGCTAAGAATTACTAATCTTTTTCATAGGGCGACATGAATCCATCAAAAGGCATAGTCGGGGATGCTCCTTACACACCTTCAACAAAGGTAAACCTTAATTAGTGTAATTGTAAAAATTATATAGAAATAAATGTCATATTATTATGTTCTTTTCTTTATGGCTTTGGAGTTATTTTGATAGTATTTTACTAATATTGATGTCACAACTTGATACTTATTGATAGGGAAAACAAAAATGACAATAGATCATATGTGATCTAAAATTGAGGCAATATTTTTAGATGACATCGCATGTAGTGCTAACCTCAACTTCATGGATACTAAGTTTATAAATAAATATAGTAAACAAATTCTTACCCTTTTCATGGAACAAAACAAAATTGAGCAGACAAAGGCACTCAAAGATGAATTGATACCTAGAGTCAATTGTATGAAGGTAAGCAATAATTAATCTTAAGCAGTAATAAAAGTTCAATAGATATTTATATTTTATACTATCTTATGGATGATGATCTAAAATATGATTTGTTCTTCTTACAATTTTTTTTGACACCTATGAAATGTGGTCAACATGATAAGGGTTGTAGTGGCATACAACCTTCATGTAAATAATCATTAAACCTTTAACCAGTCATTTAACCTTTGCATGCATTATTGACTCAACTTATGTTTGGGATGCTTCTAGTACTACATTTGATATTTATCCATTGTAAATGTCTTTGGTAACATTGTATTCTTCAACTAATGATGAAGTGTAGATACCTCCTTCAATCACCACTTTGATACTATTGAATACGATGTTGATAACATTAAGGAGCTTGCAAACATCTTTGTCTATACAAAGTACAACTGGTAAAACCTTATTTTTCTATATTTTGTTATGTGCTAATCATGCATTGATTTTTTGTTGTTTTGGGTGCATTTTATACTCATGGACTTATTTTGTATACTAATATAAACACCTACAACTGATACAAGAATAGAGACCACTACTATAGAAGTTGAACCATTTCCTAGATCAGCCTATGTTACTAGTACTGGTTTATTTGTGGGGTCATTATTGTTGATCAAGAAAACTATGTTTCCATTAAAAGTACCAAAGCTTCCAAGTGCTTTAAAATTGCTATTATTTGCATTACAATTGTAATTTACTTATACATAACTCATTTTGGAATGATAATCCCATGACACTTTTGTAGGAAATGATATTTTTTATGGTACTCTTTTTGAAATGACATTGAAGCTATTTGGGCCTACGATACATAAAAGGTATTAGAGTAAATAAGTAATTAATTATTAATTAATTATTCTATTACTTAAGCTTACTTAGGTAAATGCATGTAGTTAATAGTTGTAGTTGATGAGTTGTTGACAATATGAGAGTTTGTTCCTGTCTAAGTCATACTTATCTCCTCACCTTGATCAAAGATATCCCACCTTTTGTTAACGTATGCTTAGTTGTCAACCTTATCTTCTAGCACTTTCTAGCTTGTTCTACAAGCTTCCTTGAGGCCTTTATATTCGGTCTCTCTCATTGTAAATTCACATCATTCACATAAAATTTTTATTTTCCTATTGTGAAATATTTTCTCTTGCTTTGTTGATTTGCTTCAAGCTCTTGCTCCTTCAATTCCTCTTTAGCAAGCTATTTGTATGCAGGTGATCTTGGTGCAATGTGGAGTTTCATTTCATCAACTCCTACATGGTATTAGAGCCTCCTTGTTGCTTCTTGTTCGAAGGATTTTTTTAGCCATGATTCAAAGACACAAACTCTAGTTTGTTTGTGATTTTTTCGGAGAAATTTTTTCAAAAAAAAAAGTTTTGTATTTACACTTTTTTTGTGAAAATCTTTAAAACAAAAAAAAAAAAAAAAAAAAAAAAATATATATATATATATATATATATATATATATATATATATATATATATATATATATATATATATATATATATATATATATATATATATATATATATATGTTTTTTAATTTTTTAATTTTTTTCCAAAAAAGTGTAATTTTTTTTTCAATTTTTCACAAGCGCCACCATATCACCTCCCAAAGCCATTTGCGACCTCTCCAACAACAACCTTCGCTACCCTAGTAGCTTTTGGCCTCATACTGTGCTTGCGTGACCTGTTTTCACTCAGTGACACCAGTAGTACTGCCCTATTCAGTCACCACCACCGTGAAGCATAACCCACTTGGCCACCACTGCCAGGTGATGTCACTTTTTCGACTACTAACATCAGTAAATTGATGAACGGATTTTTTTTCCAGCGATAGCCAGTTGACAGTCATATGACCATCAAATTTAATCCAATGACTGTATTTTTCTAGCAAGGTGGTTTTTTGGAGCAGTAGTTAGTTTTTTGGCCATGAATTGAGCATACAGAGATATTTTTCTGATCCAAAAGAAGTGCCGAAAAGTTGACTCAGAGATAGAGACAATGGTATTGGTTGCATCAGATTCCAAGTTCATTTAAGCTTCCATTTTCAGTGTCAAAGTAGAGGCTTCTATTTCCTCCTTCTTTGCATCTAGAATCCAAGTTTTTTTTAGTTTTTCTTGCTTTCCATAGTTGTTTTTTGTGGTATTTGAGGGATATCATTATCTATTGTGGGGGGTATTTTATTTTTTGTAATTTAACTCAGAATAAGACCCTTCTACTTTTGTCTTCTTCTCTCAATTGCGGATCCATCTGTGACCCATTTCACACCACACAACTATCTGTCTAAAAGGCACAAATGACTCAGCTTCTCATGTCAAGGGGCTTATGGTCATGTCTAGATGAGAATCAACCTATTCTTACACAAGCTTTTGAAGTTCTTTAGTATAGGAAAAAAATGGTTGAGGCCATGGGATTGATTGCACTGAACATTTTAGACAGTCTACTATTTCGCTTGGATGGTTTGACTACTCCAAAAGCTTATTGGCTCAAATTTTAGACTTTGTTTAGCCAAGTGAATGAGTTTTAGGCACTTCAGTTAGATGCAAAGTTGACTTCTTTGTCACTATCCAGCTTTCCCACCATTGAGGACTTCTTGATGAAGTTTAAATCTCTATGTGTAGTTTTATAGGGATGTGGGAAAAAAAAAACATATGATAAGTGCTTTTTTTTTATACTCTCAAAGTTGTGGGGATAGTATAAATTTTTTTCTTCTACTTTCTACTCCACCAAGGATGCCCTTGGTGATAGACATAGGATGCCTACATTCGAGACATTTTGCGATCGGTTGACACAAGAATAGGCAAAGATCCAATAGGTGGATGCCTCTGGCTCTTCCAACCAAGATTTGGTTGCTCAAAATTCTAAGGAGAAATCAAAGAAGAAAGGAAAATCAAAGAAAGACACATGAAAATTTGATTCTAAGCCTCCAGTGACTCCTTCATCAAACCCTTCAAAGGGTAAGGATTCTTCAAAGTCTACTGAGTCTACCTCCAAGACCAAGAAGAAATTCAATGATACCTGCAATTTTTGTGGCAAGGATGGACATCCCATTTCTAGGTGTTGGAAACATTTGGAGGCTTTAGAGGAAGCCATGAAGGAGCATCATATTTTAGCCCCTCAGTCTTCATCCCCCCCTACATGGAAAGGTCACGCTCTTTCTACTCGAGCTATGAATTTAGGGCCAATAGGATTCTTGATTCCAACACCTCTCACCATATGAAAAACACTCCTAAGTTGCTTACTTCACTTGCTCCTTGTGCTACCACACAGATTGCTATTGGGAACTCTTCACAACTTTTAGTTTTGGGTTCTAGTTCTATTGCACTAGCTGGGGGCTCATTTTGATGAACGTCTTATTTATCTATTAGATTTTCCCCTTTGGCTCTGGGAAGAAAGTTGAGTTCTCACCACATGATGTGGTTATCTAGGACTTACATGATTCTAATATGGTTGTGGCTACTGGGAGTGTTGACTTTGCATCTCACATTTATAGATTTGATGGATTTGATTCTTTTGATGACACAGGTTCATGTTTAGTTGCACATGTAGATTCAGTAAGCAGATTTTGGCATGAACATTTTGGGCATGTCAATTACTGATATCTTCAATAGATGAGCACACAAGCACTTGTTCTTGGGCTTCCCCAAATTTCCTGTCTAGATGGTGTTTGTCAAGGTTGTGTACTTGGCAAGCAACATAAGAATTCTTTTCCACATGGATGAGCCACTCATGCTTTAGCACCTTTGGAGTTCATTTATAGTGACCTCATGTCATTTCCTACTACTTCTTTTTTGGGTGGCAGATATGCGCTTACATTCATTGATGACTTCTCCAAATGCACATGGGTGTACTTTCTCAAGTACAAGTCTAATTTCTTTTATTCATTTTGACTTTTTTAGGCATTTGTAGAGAAGCAGTCTAGTCTTTCTAATCGATGGATACACATAGACAATGGGGGGAGTATGTGAACCAAGCTTTTAGAGATTTTTGTTCTGAGCATGGTCTTCAACATCAGTTTTCAGTGCCCTACACTCTTCAATAGAAAGGTGTGGTTGAGAGAATGAATATAACACTTCGGGAGATGGCTAATTGTATGATTTAGTCTAGGTCCATGGATTCATGTTTTTGGGTAGAGGCAGTCAATTGTGCCAACTATATTTAGAATCAAATGCCTCACAAGGAACTTTGACATATGACTCCTAAGGAGGCTTGGTCCCATGTCAAGCCTGATGTATCATCATTTTGAGTTTTTGGGAGTACAAAATGGGCATTTATACCTGATGCTCAAAGGAAAGCAATGGAATAGAAGAGCTGACCACTCATTTTTGTTGGCTACTATGCGAATGTTAAGGCTTATAGGTTATTTTATCCTGATTCCAGAGAGGTCCTATTTTGACAGGATGTCCAATTTGATGAGAGCCCTCCTATAGTTCATTCCTCACCTCTTGCACCTACTTCATCTCCCACTACTCCCTCCTCTTTTTTGGGTTGTTCCATGGATGATGAGGATGATCATCATGGTTATCCCCATTTACCTCCCCCACGGGATCCTCCCCAGATGTGTAAATGGGCTTGAGCTATACTTGAGGTTGCAAGATCTCTAGCTAGTGACCCTTCCACTTCCCTTCACACCCATTCTCATAATGCAGGTTCTATCTTCTTAGTCATGCTATCAATGATGATGCTCAGACATTTGCAGAAGTGAAAAGACATTTTGAATGGGATAGTGCAATGGAGGAGAAATATTCTTCTTTGATGAAGAATCATACATGGGATATTTGTCCTCTTCCTAAGGGGAGAAAGCTAGTTTGATGCAAATGGATTTATCATACTAAGTATGCTACTGATGGTTCAATTGACAAGCACAAGGCTCATCTTGTTGCAAAGGGTTTTTTACAAGTTGAGGGCATTGACTACATCGAGACATTTTCTCCTGTCACCAAGATGAATTCTATCTGCCTTGTCTTATCCCTTGCAGCTTCATAGGGATGGCCCATTTATCAGATGGATGTGAAGAGCACCTTCCTACACGGTGATATCACTAAGGAGATTTATATAGAGCAACGTCCAAGTTTTGTGTAGGATCCCTCCTTGGTTTTTAGACCTTGACGCTCATTGTATGGTCTCAAGCAAGCCCCTCGAGCTTGGTATGAGAAGATGGACTCTTTTCTAATTTCTATAGGCTTCACTCGCTACCATTCTGATCCCACAGTCTAGATTTAGCATCTTGGAGATGAGATTTTGATTCTTGTTCTATATGTTGATAATCTTATTCTCATGGGTAGCTCATCATCTATGCTTTAGGATGTTAAGTGTGCATTGATGGACTAGTTTGAGATGACTAGTCTTCGTTTGCTACACTATTTTCTTGGTCTTTAGATTGTTTAGTCTCCTAATGGAATTTTTGTGTATTAGTAGAAGTGTGCTCTTGACATGCTTCGTCGCTTTGACATGCTTGATTGCAAGCCTGCTCCCACACCTTTTCAGTCGGGTGTCACTTTGTCTACTTCCTGCTCTTCACCTTTAGTGGATGCTACTTTATATTGGTAGTTGGTTGGTATCTTTTTGTTCCTAACACACACTCATCCTGATCTCTCCTTTGCAGTTGGCCTTGTCTCTCAGTTTTCTCAAAACCCTCATGAGAGTCATTGGCAAGCTGCTAGACATATTTTGTGCTACATTCAGGGAACACTCATGTATGGAATTCATTACACCATGGGGACTCCACACATTGTTGGCTACACTAACTTAGATTGGGCCAGTGATGTCAATGATCAAAAGTCTACTTTTGGCTTCCTATTTTGTCCTTTCTTTGGTCCTATCACATGGTTTTCCAAAAAGCAACATGCTTGAGCACTATCATCTACAGAGGCTGAGTACTGGGCCATAGTACTTGCTAGTTAGGAGGCTTTATGGCTTCGATAGTTGATGACTGAGTTTGGTTTTCTTCCCAATCATTCCACTATTTTGTGGTGTAATAATCAGAGTGCCATCCACATTTCACGCAACCCAGTGGAGCATCAACATACCAAGCACATTGAGTTGCATATGCATTTCATCTGTCAGCTGACCTAGGATGGTGTTATTGCATTAGAGTACATTCTCACTGACGCATAGGTTTTTAAAATCTTCACTAAACCTTTTGCATCGCTATGCTATCTTCAGTTGTAATCTATGGTTGGGGTTACAAAATTTGTCATTGGGGGGACTGGTTGAGGCCTTTCTTCCTTCACTTCATGTTTTTTTAGCATGTTTTTTACCTCTTTTTGGAAGAGGGTTTTTCCCATGAGGTTTTCCCTCTTTCTCCATTTTTAGAGGTTGCATTTCTTTGCATTGTACATGGGTACCTAACATGGCCTTGTTGCCGAGACCCATTTTGCATTTTCTCTTAGTTTTGTGAGCTTAAGGCATTCCCCTAAGTTGCACTTAAGGGGGGGTGTTAGAGTAAATAGTTAATTAATTATTAATTATTTATTCTTTTACTTAAGCTTACTTAGGTAAATGCATGTAGTTGATGAGTTGTTGACAACATGGGAGTTTGTTCCTCTCTAAGTCATACTTATCTCCTCACCTTGATTGAAGATATCCCACCTTTTGTGGACGTATGCTTAGTTGTCAACCTTATCTTCTAGCACTTTCTAGCTTGTTCTACAAGCTTCCTTAAGGCCTTTATATTTAGCCTCTCTCATTGTAAATTCACATTATTCACATAGCAATTTCATTTTCCTATTGTGAAATATTTTCTCTTACTTTGTTGATTTTCTTCAAGCTCTTGCTCCTTCAATTTCTCTTTAGCAAGCTATTTGCATGCAGGTGATCTTGGTGCATTATGGAGTTGGATTTCATCAACTCCTATAAAAGGTGCATAGCTTCATATCATTGGTACACTATTTTTCCTTTCTTCCATTTATTGTACTATATTAAAGTTATTGATTTAACAATTTTTTTTCAAAAAAGGTGGAATGAACAGAGCCCTGAATTAAAAAATCACCTCATTACATCTTTTGAGGACCTCTTTGGAAAAAAAACATTTTTGATAGTGCCCTACTTCTTAAAAGAGCATGCAAACATATAAAGACTGTGAGAGACCAATATAGAAGGGCTCTAAAGGTTAACCCAAAGTTTGAGCATCCTCCTATGATTCCATTGATGGAGTGGAATGAAATAATAGAAGATGCAAAATAGAAAAGGCCACAAGATAAAGGAATTGAAACAGGAGGGGGCAAAATAAAGTATGTCATGATAGTATTAATTATAATGTGTTAGAAGCATAAATGTTGATGATACTTTTATGGGGGAGTATTGCAAAAACATGATTAGATCATTATCATGATGATATGTTACATTGATGATTGTGTTTGTCATTGATGTCAACATAGTAATTTTCTATGGTATCCAACAGGAGAACAACAGAAAGATCAAGTTGGTATTGATAGATCATTGAGTACTTTCACTAACAAGGTTAAAGAGAGATTATAATAAGTGCCTAGTATATCCAGCTAACCTTGGAAGCATAAGATATGAAGTCTGGAAGAAGTTATGCAAGTTTCGGTGAAGACTATTTTTAGATAGAGTTTACAGAAGCTTGTTCTGGTAAACTTGTTATATCTCTTAGTAGAGTTGTTATTCTGAGAAGCCAAAGTTAAAGATATGTAGAAGACATCTTGGAGATGACGTGGCTAAGATCACTCATCATAATATTACATGTACGAAAAGTTATTCAAGTTACAAGGCAAAAGATTACTGTTATCACTAAGTGTAATGTGTTCTTAATGTGGTCCTATAATAATTAATTGAGAAAGTGTAATAGTTGACCCAGGGAATTTTTGTATGGATTTGATATAAAGGAAGGACATTTTCCTTTATCATGTATGAATGGAAGTGAATGATTGTAAGCAACACAAAGAGTGAAATGTGAAGATGAGAAAAGTAGAGCGAAGGTGAAGGAAACTTTGTTACCAATATTTTATTGTGTGATCCAAAGTTTGATACTTGGATTCAAGTTTCATGACCTAGTCTACAAGGTCTAACAATGATTGGTCTGGTTGATGAGATAGAAAAGAAGTTAAAGTATAGTATATAGAATTATTTTGCAAGGAATAGTTGAGAGATTAGTTGGAGAGTGAGTTCAGTGGTCTTGCCTCAGAAGCTATTTGGACAATGGTTCCTTTTGTCTTCCACAACTCCTAACACAGTTGACACAACTCCTAACACAGTTGACACAACTCCTAACAGGGTTGGAATCTCCTAATAGAGATTCAAAGTCTCTTAATAGGGACTAATATATACTAAATATTGTAATAGACTCCTAACAAGGTCCATCCTCTAATAAGGAATATTTATATTACTACATCATCTTGTGGGCATCATTCCCACTAGGGTTTTCCCTTTGATCAAGGGTTTCCCTAGTTAACATTGTTGGAATAACCACCAACCTTCACATTTGGGATTCATGACATGGCTTAAACACCTCTTGTGTTCTATAAGTCTAGTGGTTGTATCAAGCATTAATAGGTTGATCTTTTGGCGCAATGGAAACTGTAGCTTGTAACAAGTGGTATCAGAGCCAGGCTATAGGTTCAAATCTCCTTGGGTAACATTGAGGGGGGTATTGTTGGACTAATTTCTAGCCTTCCCCTTTGGGATTCATGACATGGCTTAACCGCCTACTCTCTTCTATAAGTCTAGTGGTTGTATTGGGCATTAAAAGGTCAATCTTTTGGTGCAACGACAACTATAGTTCGTAACAAACATATTTGGTGTAATTATATATGTGCATCTTGTTATGGTTATTGTTTAGTTTGGTTGAACAGTTAATATTATTTAAGGTTGATAAATGTTTCAATTATTGTATAACTGATTCACCCCTCTCTTAGTTATCTTGGTGGACTATTGTTTCTAACAATTGTTATTAGAGCATAAAGTCCTTGAAGATAAAATTTAACAGCTTTGGGAGATCCATGACAAAAATATTCAAAAAGGATAGTCCGAAGTTCAATGGAACAAATTATGATAGCTAGAAGGAAAAGATGAACACACATCTATTGTGTATGGGTCCAAGATATTGGATCTTGACAAAATCAGCAAAGAAAATTATTGTTGAAAAAGATTTGGAAACTTGTACCAAGGAAGAAAGTGAAGTTTTTATGTGCGACATGAGATCTAGAGAAGCACTATTGTCTGCACTTCCCAAAATTGAGTACAACAAGGTAAAATCACTTGATACTTCTCATATGATTTGGAAATATCTAGAAAATAGTTTTGAAGGTGATGGAAATTCTAAGAATTTGAGGCTACAAAGTTGGATTTGTGCATTTCAAGATGCTAAAATGATGGAAGATGAATCTATAAGAAAATATGTAGGTAAGATATCAAAAATTACTGCAAGTATTAGATCTCAAGGAGGTACCAAGGAAAATGTTGAGATGATTTGGAAGATATTGAAGAGCTTAACACCACTATTTAAGCAAGCAGTTCAAATGATACAATTTTTGATCTCTTGTAATAAATATTTCACAAAGGAAACATTACTTAGGAGACTTGAAGTAGTTGAGAATGAGCTTAGATAGTTTGAAGAATTGACCAGAATAGAAACAAATTTCAGTGCCCTTAATATCTGACCTAGCTTGTCAAGGAGCACAAGTGCTAGAGGAGACTTCTCTAGTAGCAGAAGATCTAATGAGGATAGGAAGATAGAAGGAGCAACCATTCTGGTAAGAAGAGAAAAGAATGGTAAGAAAATCTTTAAATGTTGGACTTGCAATGAATTTGGTCATTATGCATCTAAGTGTCTTAAAATAGAGAAAAATTATAGAGAAAATTTCAAACTTAGAAGAGATAGAGAGTGTTTGTATGCAAATGAAGAAGATGATTCTGATGAACAAGCAGTAAGTGTTAGTGATGATGAAATAGGATTTGTAGCTAATAAAGAAGAAAGTCTAGAAAAAATGGCTTTGGTATCACAAGTTGAAAAGAAATATGATTGGATAATTGATAGTGGTTGTTCACATCATATGAGTGGTGATATGAAAAAATTTGTTGACTTTAAAAGTCATGATGGTGGCATTGTTAGAGTTGGAAACAATGCAATGTGTCATGTTAAAGGTATTGGAGCTATAACTATTGATGGAAAAAATAACATTAAGGATGTATATTTTGTTGATGGTTTGAAGCACAATCTTTTGAGTGTTGGAAAAATAGTAAATAAAGTTTATTAGTTATAGTTCATAGAGACGACATGCATGATTGAAGACAAAGATGCAAAGGTAATTGGAATAGGAAAAAGATCTAGAGGTAATGTATTTCAACTAAATCCTATTGAAAAGACATCTTTGGTTGCAAAGGTATATGATAGTTGGTTATGGAATAAGAGATTTTGTCATATAAACTTTGGAATAAGAGATAGTAGTATGTTTATAGTTAGAGATTTTCTTAAGATTGTTAAGCCTACTAACACAATTTGCAAGGATTGTGTACTGGCAAAGCATACCTGAACTTATTTTCCTAGCAAGAAGTTTACTACTACAACAAAATTAGAGATTATACATATAGATCTTAGTGGTCCCATAAAAAATAAAGGATTCTATAGTGAAAGGTATTTCTTAATTTTAGTTGATGATTTTTCTAGAATGATGTGGGTTGCATTTCTTAAAGAAAAACCTGAGGCATTTGATAAGTCCAAGATATTCAAGAATAGAGTTGAGAATGAATCAGGTATTAAGATTAAATGTTTAAGATTAGATAGAGGAGGAGAGTTTACTTCAAATGAGTTTAGAATCTTTTGTGAAGCTAATGGAATCAAAATATAATTATCAACTCCAAGAACCCTTGAACAAGATGGCATTGTAGAGAGAAGAAACATGACAATAATAGAAGTAGCAAGAACTATGTTAGCTGAGAATGATGTATCCAAATTTTTTGGAGAGAAGCTATGAATACAACAGTCTACACTATGAATAGAGTGCAAGTCAGGAAAGACACAAATAAGACCCCTTATGAACTGTGGTTTGGTCACTCACCTATAGTTAAGTATTTTAGAATTTTTGGTAGCAAGTGTTATATCAAAAGGGATGATGATGTTGGTAAATTTGATGCTAGAAGTGATGAAGGTATGTTTCTTGGTTATTCATTGAAAAAAAGAGCTTATAGATGTTATAATCTTAGAACTAAGACTATTTTTTAGAGTGCAAATATAAGAGTTGATAAGAAATTTAGGATACAAGAAAGAGTAGTAGATGGAAATTTTGATGATGAGAATGTTGTTACTAAACCAAGGAATGATGAAGTATTCTTTGAGACTACCAATGATTTGCAAAATGAAGGAGAACTAAGGCAACAACAAAGCTCAGAACCTTCAATAGATCTAAGAGTTGAGATAACAACTCCTACTTCTGGAAAGATTATGACAAAGAATCATCCACCTAAGAAGATCATCAGAAGTAGAGATAAAGGTGTGATGACAAGAAGCATAATCAATGAAGAACTATGTTGGATATCTCAAGTTGAACCTAAGAATGCAAATGAAGCATGTAAAGATGACTATTGGAAGCAAGCTATGAAATAAGAATTGGATCAGATAGTGAAGAATGAGACATGGGAATTGGTTCCTAGACCAACAAACAAGAATGTGATAAGAACAAAATGGGTATTCGAGAACAAGATGAATGAATAAGGTGAAGTTGTAAGGAACAAAGCAAGATTGGTATGTAAAGGTTACTCACAACAAGAAGGAATAAACTATGATAAAACCTATGCTCCTATGTTAAGAATAAAAGCAATAAGGTTATTCTTAGCCTATGTAGCACATAAGAAATTCAAGGTGAATCAAATGGATGTCAAGTCAACATTTCTAAATGGAGAACTTGAAGAAGAGGTATACATAGAACAACCTGAAGGTTTTCCTATAATAAATGACAAGGACATAGTATGTAGATTGAAGAAAGCATTGTATGGCTTGAAGCAAACACCCAAAACTTGGTATGCAAGGTTGGACAAGCATTTGACAAAGCTTGAATTTAGAAAAGGTATAACAGACAATAATCTATATTGGAAAGAAATAGATTATGGATTGATGATTTTGGTGATATTTTTTGATGATAACATATTTGGAGGAAATGATGATGAAAGTGACAAGTTTGTAGAAGAAATGAAGAAGGAATTTGAAAAGGAACATGATAGGAGAGATGAAATATTTCCTAGGATTGCAAATTGTATAGGACAAAGAAGGAATCTTTATTTCTCAGGCTAAGTATTTGAAAGATTTACTGAAAAGGTTTGGTTTGGAAACATGTAAACCTGTTGGAACACCTATGGTAACCAAAAACAAGTTATCTACAAAGGATAAGACACCTACTATTGAGAAGTTGAAGTACAAATTTATGATCAAAGGATTGCAATATCTAACTCACACAAGGCCAGATATAGCAAATGTAGTTGGAATTGTTCCAAGATTTCAAGTTGATCCCAGAGAAGCACATTATGTAGTAGTTAAAAGGATATTTAGATACCTGAAAGGAACACCAGAGTTTGGATTGTGGTATAACAGATCTTATAATTTTACTTTATATGCTTATACTGATGCTGATTAGGTAGGAAATATGGATGATAGAAAGAGCACCAATGGGGGAGCCTTCTTTCTTGGAGGAAGATTGGTTTTTTGGCTAAGCAAGAAGTAGGACTGTACCTCATAAAGTACAATAGAGGCAAAATATGTTGCAATAGCAAACAATTGTAATCAAGTTGTTTGGATGAAGTAGATGTTGAAGGATATAAAGATAGAATTTAGTGAACCTATTGTCATACATTGTGACAACACAAGTACAATAAATATGTCTAAGAATCTAGTGTTGTATTCTAAGACTAAGTACATTTCTATCAAGTATTACATGTTGAGAGAGAAAGTTGTAGAAAAGGAAATTAGATTGGAATATGTAAGTACCAAAGAGTAGATTGTAGATATTTTCACTAAGCCTCTTTCCAAAGAGACTTTTGAGTATTTATGAGGTATGCTAGGGGTTATGCCCCTTCCTACATCAGAGTAGATGATGCAAGAGTGCATTAGTCTAGTGTAGCAGAGCACTATTGTTTGTTTGGACTAAATTTTGATGCTTCCTATATGGGGGAGTATTTGTGATGGACAGAGTCATCTAGGAATCTTGTTGGATGTTATTTTTGAATAGTGTCTTTGGACACTTGAGCAAGTTAGAGACAGTTGTTACATAGATAGATGGTTGCTGAAACCTTTGACATTGATATCAATGGGGAGAAGTACAACATAATAAATAGTTTGGGAGAAGTTATAGCATGAAAAATAGTTTGATATAGAGCACATTGAGGTATATCAATGGGGGATAGTTATTGATGAAGAGGATTTGAAAATAAAGGTTAACAATCTTTTGCAGTTGGTATTTTTTGAACTAGATGTTTTTCATCTATGTTGCCATCAATGCCAAAGGGAGAGATTGTTGGAAGCATGAATGCTGATGATATTTTTATGGGGGAGTATTATAGAACATGATTAGATCATTATCATGACTATTTTCCACATTCATGACTGTGTTTGTCATTGATGTCAACATAACAATTTTCTATGGTATTTGACAAAAGAACACTGAAAAGATCAAGTTGGTACGTTGAGTACTTTTACTAGTGAGGTTAAAGGGAGATTATACTAAGTTTCTATAATATGTAGCTAATCTTAGAAGCATAAGATATGAAGTTTGGATGAAGTTATGCAAGTTTTGATGAAGACTATCTTGAGATAGAGTTTATAGAAGCTTGTTCTGGTAAACTTATTATATCTCTTAGTAGAGTGGTTATTCTGAGAAGCCAAAGTTAAAGATGTGTAGAAGACATGTTGGAGATGATGTAGCTAATCTTGAACATCATAATATTACATATATGGAAATTTATTCAAGTTACAAGGCAAAAGATTAATGTTATTGCTAAGTGTAACGTGTTCTTAATGTGGTCCTATAATTATTAATTGAGAAAGTGTAACAGTCAACTCAAGGAATTGTTGTATGGATTTGGTATAAAGGAAGGACATTTTCCTTTATCATGTATGGATTGACGCAAATGATTGTAATTATTACAAAGAGAAAAATGTGAAGATAAGCAGAGTAGAGCAAAGGTGAAGGAAACTTTGTTGCCAAGATTTTACTGTGTGATCCAGACTTTGATACTTGGATCTAAGGTTCATGACCTATTGTGCAAGGTCTGACAATGATTGGTCCAGCTGATAGGATAGAGGAAACAAGTTAAAGTATAGTACAGACAATTATTCTTCAAGGAATAGTTGAGAGGTCAATTGGATAGTGAGTTTAGTGGTTTTACCTCAGAAGCTGTTTGGACAGTGGGCCCTTCTATCTTCCACAACTCTTAACAAGGTTGGCACAACTCCTAACAGGGATTCAAAGTCTCCTAATAGGGACTCATATGTACTAAATGTTGTAATAGACTCCTAATAAAGTCCAACCTCTGACAAGGAATATTTATATTAGTACATCATCTTGTGGGTATCATTCCCACCGAGGTTTTCCCTCTAATCAAGGATTTCCCTAGTTAACATATCTAGTGTAATTGTATATGTGCATCTTGTTATGGTTACTGTTTACTTTGGTTGAATGGTTAAGATTATTTAATGTTGATAAATGTTTTAATTATTAGATAATTGATTCAGCGCCCCCCCGCCCTCGCCCCCCCCTAATTTATCTTGGTGGACTATTGTTTCTAATAGAATGTAATCATGCACTAATTAGTGCTTTTTGTAAATATATAGTCTAACATGTTTAGAACTTTTAATATATTGTAGGAAACATCAAAAGATACAAAAGTGAGAATACAAAAGGTTGGCCAACACAAACTTGGCTTTGGTGGCTATATGAAACTTCACTCTCAACTTGTAAGTAAAAGCAATGGTTTTTCATATAATTTTTTTTTATATAAGCTTGCAAACAATTTTGTTTAATCAAATCATACATGCAAAATTAATGATATTAAGAAAAAAATATAGGGCACAAAATTCAATCTAGAGCCCACAGATGAAGAACAAAAGTTTCCTTGAAGGAAGGCTGTAAAGTCGTGGTTACACACCTACGCCAAGAATTTGGAAGCCACACCCAAGAATTTGGTGCACCAGATGAGACATAGGTAAATTGGTCAAATGAAAAATAAATCAATTTGAATAGTTAATAAATTTCATGTTTGGTGTTAATTTCCATTATAAATTGACTATTTCTGTTTTATCTATCAAACAATGATAACAATGCACATGAAATTTCATTACAACCTTCAAATACTATCATAGAACCTACACATGATGAAGGCCATGATGTGCATCATGTTAATATCAGATTGGTTTTGACAATTGAGTGTCCATACTCATAAGTCATTTACTTAGTTCATGTCGAACAAGTAACATTTGTCGAGCACATCATATAAGTTAGAGCATGCTGAGTAAACATTGAGTGCCACATCGCTCATATTATGAGTTACTCAAGTGCTGAGTGATACATGAGCCAAGAAAGAAATGCATGCCAAGTCATTTAGATGTTGAGTGATAATATTGAAGTCATAGGTAGTGCCAAGCACTAGGGACTTCAGATACCAAGTAACACAGTTTTGTCATAGTTGTTTGTATTGGCAAAAACTACTATGTAACCATTTTTGGTTTGACTTAAGAATTGAATTGTAATATTTTGTTGATAAGGATGAATCTTAAGTTGGAATCCCTATGTATTACATGCATCCAATCAGGTAAAGGGAAGGTTTAAGTAGCAATATAGATGAATCATAGCCATTGATTCATACCTAACCCTAAGTCACCTAGTTCTTCTTAAGGAGGACAAACCCTAAACTTTGTATGAGGGAATGAATGAATGATCAGAGTGAGAGAAGGAAAGTTTGCATGTACAAATAGGACATTCATGGTGACCAAGGAATCATGATCTAAATTGCATTGCAAAATTTGTTGAAGGAGAACAAAGGAAGGAATAGTGGACAACAGAGAGACATTTGATCAAGAAGGATCAAGTACACATTAGTATAGAGGTGATTTGACATCAAGAAAAAAAGTGCTAATATCATTGCTGAGACATTCTAATAGGTGAATCAATTAAATCTCTTAACAGAGTAGTCCTAACAGGCTGTATTGAAATCTTCTAACATGGTGCTTACTTAATTGTGAGTTGAAGTCCTTTAACTAGGCACACTTCTAATAGGGTGTTGAAATCCTTTAACAGGGTGAGACCTAACAATCTTTGTAAGCCTTTAATAGGGCAGACATTTGATAGGGCAGATCATGTTTCATGATTAAACATTGTAACCATCATTGGATACACATTATTACTGTAGTAGTGAAGATTTGTGGGTGTCATCCCCACCCTAGTTTTACCTTCTCATTGGAGGATTTTGGGTAATCATATCTTGTGTCATATATGTGTGAATGCTTACTTGTTTACTTACTTTAGATGCATATGATTTACATGGTATTTAAATTTAATTGTTGAATATGTGAGATGGATGTGTGGTGAATATTTTTTATGGTTTAAGTTTAAAACATTGATTCACCCACCCCACTGCTCAGAGTTCACCTTTCCTATTGTAATTCCAACACATCATAGTGGTGGAGGCACTAATTTGCTATTGGAAATAAATTATGTAATTATTAATAGAATTAAACATCTCCAATTTCAATTGGCCATATGTGTAACCTTTTTTTTGAATATTTTAGAGAATGTTGAACATCATGGTGAATCAGTGGAGCATGTTCGAAGTGTTCAACATGTTGAGGTGGTGACTGATCAAAATGTTACTATACATGATGTGGCATTGTTAGGTAAAGAAAAATACATGTTATGTTCTACTAGTTAATGAAATATTTGTAATAGTAAAAAAAAAAGTACATGTGAATTTAACCCATTTACTTGTTATTGCAGGAGACCCCTTTAGTGCAGCAACCTCATGCTCCTCAAAGAAGGAGGAAGCATCATATCATAATTTGACATTACAACCACAAGAGGAGGAAAATAAGGAATATATTGATGCTCCTATCAACCTTTTCCTTAAGAAATCTAAGAAAAACAAAAAAAAAAATGATTTTAAAAAAATGCTCTTTGATAAACCTTGTTTGATAAACTTTGTTGGATAATGAAAGAACATTGTTTTAAGTAATTATATATGAATGTTGTGTATTAATATTGAATTTTATGTCATGTTAATGAATATTGTTATGTGTTAATGAATTCTTGATTAGTGTTTAGTATTAATGAATTTTATATCATATTAATGAATTTTATGTGATTGTATTGATTGAATGTTATAGTTCATCAATGGATGAATGGATGAATGAATGAAGTATGCAATTAGATTTTAAGGGAGAATTTAGACTAATGTTAGGAGGAGGAGGTGAGGCCATATGAGCTTCCACCTTCATGTGGTTGGCATTATTAAGTAGAGAATATTTAACTTTTCTCAAAACCAAGTGAAGTTGAAACTAACATACCTTCATTATTTAATCAATTTCATTCGTTCTAGGTCTTTTCTCATAAGTGCATTTTGAATGTGTCATTGTGAGAAAACTATCAAATAAAAAATTGGAAGGGCCAATACTCAACTTGTTTGGCATGATTTGGCTTCATTTTGTGTAAGTATTCTCTTCTTGAATGCGTCAAATTTGCACAATTTATGAACTATTTAAGATTATTAGTCTATTTGATTTTTCAAAACTCCCTTTGCTTCTAAAAAAACTAACATTAAAATCATATTCTTTTTCATATACAAATAAATTAGTATATGGATACATTGGTAAGGCTTGCATATAGGGGTACTCTATGTTTAATCCTGAACAATTAATTAGTACTTAGAGATGATGCTTGAGCTATTTTATCTAAATTTGACTATAAATACTCTATTTACACTTATGCTATACTGAACTAATTTTATTAGCAAATCATGTGCATGATGCAAACACCATAGTAATTGGACAAAGTTTTAGATTTGGGTAGATTAGTTTAGTAGCTAGTTCAATCAAAGAATATGTCAAACCAAAATCACAAGAGTCACAAATACAGTTTTAGTTCATTCATATTGAAATTTTCACTACATTTGAATTCAAGCACAGATATGATAAAGTCACTTTCATATTTTCATATAGACATTTAATGTAATTTCAAGCAAGTTGCATGGTTTAGTGATATTCCATGGGGGACAATGGCAGTTGCAGGGTATGGTGTTAGTGCCGTTTCAGACTTTTTGGCTCAATCTAGCTATTTAGTCACTACGGTGCACAAAATCATGTAGGCCAGTTAAAGCTTATTCTGGTTATAGCTAAATTTCTTATGTAGTCATAAGATTTTCAAGTAAAACCCTTGAGCTGTGATAATTTTAAATAATGCTTTTGCAATGGGTTTTGTTGATTTACACTGTTTCAAGAAAATAGATTAGCCGATTTGTTGAATTTCATAAAAAAAATTGGTGAACCTCTTATTGATTTGATTTTCATGAAATTTTGAGCATTCATAAAACTCCATTCCATAAAATCTTATGACTATTTTAATGTTTTCTAAAATGGAGAGCTCCACTAACTATTTTATACATTTCAAAGTACTGAAGCTGATAGTAACTTCTCCTATGTCTATAGAAAACATAACATAGGTTTAGGGTCCGTTGGCTCCTAGGAATTTTATTAGCCCAATAAGAAAGTAATAGAGATTGAGAAATTAATACAAAATTATTGTTTAACAAATATTAAAATAACTTACAACATTCAATCAATTAAACAATCAATCAAACTAAACTTGAAGTTTAATCTAAGGAACAAGAGAAATGAGACAAAGATGATATGACAAAAAGATCAAATGAGCGCATGTAATCCTTGTATTGAAGTTGATATTGTTCACCACAAATACATGTGTTGCTGGTGCATACAGATAACACAATCCAGAGTGGACAAGAACATCTATCTTTCTATTGAAAAAATGTCTATATGAAAAAATATGGTTGTCTTATCTCCAAATTCGGTCTTTATATTTATAGACAATGAATTGGTTACAATATGAAAAGGCACGACTTTTTGTTTAAAAAATAAACTAAATTGGCTAACCGATAAACCCATAATTATACATTTAATCAACATAATGTTCCAAAAAATAATGAGTCACTCAGGAGGAATCTGATGTTGGTTCCTCCATAAAATCAATGCATGCCTGAATATGTGCTTGATATTTGTAATCATTCAACAAGTCTGCAGATCAAGGATCACCTCATGAGCCTTGATCTCCATCTTGATCATCTATTCAATTTGCTCGCTAGTCCTTGTCATCTCCATATCATCATTCCTTTCTGCTCTTGGGGCCTATTCCTGCATTGCATGACAAATCCCCATCCACATCTCCAGATCAATTGTCTATCTAGATGCAATATGCCAAGTTGGAACTCCATGCTCTACTACCAAATTCTCAAATAACTTAAAAGTATCTTTAAATTCATGGGTGTACACATTATGAACTTGGATCAATTTGTTTGCCTCTTGTATATCTTCATCCTCTACAAGTTCATTCTTCTCTTTAACAAGTTTTCTATAGATTTTATTATGCTAGATAGCCAAGGGATTTTATCCATTTTATAAGTCCCAAAATTTCCCTAACTTGGTCAACAACATTTTGAAATGATTTTTCAATATAGAGCCATATACTTCCCTCTACTAAAGATGTATCCTCCAATATTTTATTCTCCTCCTCCTGTCTCTTCAACTCAATCTTCATGGCATCATCAAGTGATCGACTCATAGGTTGAGTCTATGACCTTCCTATTTTCAATAGTCCCTCATACATTACCTTCCAATTATCTTATTCAAATTTCACCTATTTTGTCTATGCTTGATTAAATAAGGCAACATTCACTTGCGTGGTAGCTGATTTATTAGGGTCTCTTACCCCCACTTCAATGTCATCAAGTTCCCAAAAGATTGATCAATATCAATAATTTGAGGCCTCTTGTGTAGAGGATAGAGAGCTCATAACAACATATACTTCTCATCCTCTACAAATCTAGAACCAATAATTACATCCTTTACACCTTGAACATTTAATTTCATGTCTTTCTTTCCAAATTTGATTATGCTATCAAATATATAGGACACACTCAAATCCCATCTAGGTAAAAATATGATTCTTGTTTCATTAAGGAATAAACTCCCTCTTGCTAGAGTCATATTGTCCACTTCTTTCTTGATATCCTATTTTAGGCTAGCCATAAACTCCTTTTCATTTTCTAGAGTGATATGTTTAACATTTTGTCTTAATATCTTGCCTTTGTAATTGTACAGACAAGAAATAAATTATTTTGATTTAACAAAATCATCATCACTCACAAATTTGTCAGACTTAAAGATCCTTCCATCCTTCTCAGCATCTACTCTGTCAACTACTTGGATATCGTATTCCAATGCTTGAATTTTTGGCCTGTCTAAAGTTCTAGTTACTAGAATAGGGGAGTCTGATAGATTATGTATATCATTTTTGAATTATTCCAAATCTTGTTGCCTCTTCTCCTCTAGCTCTTTGTTATGTTCTTGTAGCATTTTTTGAATCTCTAGCCATTCCATATTCTTGAATTTTTCTTCATTCTCAACATTGTGATGGACATAGTCACCCAATTTCTATGACTTTCTACAAGCATGGATGTAACCTTCAAGATCATAATGAGTCCATGGATCCATAGTGTACATATGATATTTAGTCTGTAAATTTTTTCCAATTTTATCATATGATTTAGTTGCACAAATTGTAAAATCACCAAAAGATAAAGTGACAGGGAGAAATTTTTTCTTCCTTTATTTTCCTCCAAAATGTTGCTTGCTAGAATTTGACATTTACCTCACAATCTCCAAGTAAGCAATCCTATCAGGTACTAAAATTGGCAATCTGTATGACATATCCTCAAATTCAAATACTCTAAAACATGTAAAATAATCATATGAATACTAGTCATCCCAATTGTGCTTGATCTTTTCCCCTAATCCTTTATCCTTAGGTCTTAAAAATCTCTTTATGTCAGGGTTGATGGAGGAGAAGGCTTGATACCCAAACCAAGTATATAGGGGTTGGACAAAAGAATCCTCAAAAGTAAGGTAACAAGATACACTAGATCTATAATTCCATACAGAAGTCCACATTTAAACTGGCTTTTCATCCCCATTTGTTTCCTGCACATTCAGTTTCAAAATTTATGCCACAAATTTCTCAATTGACCATAATATAAAATCATGTGCATGAGTAAAGAATAATGTTTGAAAGTGGGACAATCAACATCATTGAAATTAACAAAAAAAGAATGAATATTATCAACAAAATACTCAACATAGTTATAGGGCCTAGGCTCCAACATTTGAACATCAAATGCCAATACCATGGGTCCAATTTGCATTAGGTTTGGAACTTTTACTCCTCCCACTTACCTATAAGACTTATATGTTATATCAAGATATGTCTTGAAAATCTTAATGTTAAATGGTGGTCCATCTACCTTAGTCAATGGTTCCCTGACAATCTTATGTAGCATTAGCTTCCATCACATATAAGAAATATTTGACATCTTGTAGTCATTCTCCAACTCAGTAAATGACAACCTCTTTGTGAGCCTGTCTTTCAATTTGAAGATCTCATTTAAGGAATCAATTGAAATTTCCTTGAATTTCTCCCTTGCACTATGATAGATACACCTATCATCAACATTATACTTATTGATGATAACCTTCAACAAATCAACATTCACAAATACATTGGGCATAGTTAGTTTTCCCAAATTCATTTCCCATGGATGACAAATAGGCACTTTGTGAGTTCTTTTCACATAATAATATAAGAAAAGTTCACAACCCCTAATCCTTGTCCAGATGTCTCCTAAATCACTATATTTATCTTTCAACTTATCAAGAGAAGAAAATTTACTCCTTCTAGATTTAGGCCCAGAAAAATCCATTTGTTTAATCAAGTCCTCATTCAACTTTCTGGGAGGAACTTCATCTTCTATTCTCTACTTCTTCTTAGTGTTTCCCTTCTTTGCCTTCTCATCCTTCCTCTTTGGTGCTGAGCTAGAACTCTCCATGCTTCATTGAAAGTCCTTTCTGAATCAAATTGCTTCAAACTTTGGGTACTAATAGAAAACTTTACAACTTTTATGAAATTCTATGAGTTTGAAATGTAGAATGATCACCCTTTTAATACAATGCACATTATGTGCTCATGCATTTATTTCTCCACATGAATTGATGTCATCAAGATTTTGATCATTGTAATACAACATAGATTGTTAGCAGTCATTAGTAGTCATTACTTCCTTAATCCATAAAATATCTTCAAATATTTGATTGATGTAACACTTGGCAAAAAATACCTACACATATTTGATCACTATGTCTCATCCCCTAAACAATGATCTGTTTTACTTTTCACACTTATTACTATAACAATAATGATAACCCTATTGCTCATTGCTATATAGGAAATCCCCTTTCTGTAACCTCTGATAGGTGTTTTTGCTATAGAGTATAGAGATCACAAGTTTCAATCTTTGTTCTGAGTTTTCATCTTATCTCTATAATACATAGCGATACAAAAATGTTCATCGCTCATCGCTATGTCCATTATTCTTCAAATGTGATCCATGATCAACTCTGATCTATTGCTATAGGAAATAGCAACCCCTTTTGAAAATCACACTACTTTATCATTGTAGTACATGACAATCAACTGATCTTATCACTAATCTCTACAACACAAACTTCCTTTCTTTGGTCATTGAAAGAACTTATCACCACATCATATAGTGATACAACTCACTTAATTATTGATTGCCAAAACAAAATAACTCAATTTTGACCAACAATAATGTCATCACCCATTGCTGTAACCAAAACCTCATCTCCTTAGTTGTCGATGATTGCTGAACGTTATAGTGATACACCTTTCTTTATCACTCATCACCATATTAACAATATTTCTTCTCTGCATAGTGATAAACTTGATCACTATATTTTATAGTGATATCTTGATTGACTTTGAAGATGACCGTATTGCTATCACCACAATATAAATTGATACTTGATGCTTTATCACTATAGTTATAGTGATATATATATAAACCTTTTATATTCATCGAGCTTTCAACTGATTTGGGTCAAAACCTAACAAAGTTTAGTCAAACTTTCAACTAGACATGGTTGAACTTCTGACCAACACATCGATAAGGTCACTATCATGGGTTTGGCATCCTGGTTAGATGGGCCACACTTTTCAACCAACATTGGTGGAAGGTTCTACAAAAACATATAGAAAAATGTTGGTGCCAATTTGTCAACCTCAACCAAGGTTGGTTGAAAGTTCGACCAACCTTTGTCACAATTTTGACAAAATAACCAACCAAGATACCATCGTCAGTTTGACATCGTTGTTGGATGAGGCACCTATTTTGACCAGAAATGGTTGAATTTGTGATGACCATAATGGCCAAATTTTGGTGCCAATTTTGATAAGGAATTGCATCAAAAGTTTGACTTGAACAAGGATTCATTGAAATTGTGACAAGAAAAATATCGACAAGGCCATTTGTGGATCATTCAGGTTCAAAATGTGACCAATTTTCATTGAAAATAGAGGCCAATTCTACTAGTGGAGGGAGTTGTAGTCACCTACTAGTTAGGATCTACATGATTTACCACTCACTGTTATTACTTGTTTAGTTTAGATATATTTATATACATGTACATGCTTGTCTTTTATGCGGCATGTAGGTACCAGGCATTGACTTCCCTGAATTGCTAGGATGAGTGTGCCCTATTACAATACTCAAATGGTGAGAATGAGAAGATAATGATCAAGTGCAATCTCAACCATAGCCTAAATACTTGTCCTGCATAATTGATTGTATACCCCTTTTTAAGCCCATGAGTCTTTCTATGCATCTATTGTTTGACTTTTGCTTTGGTTGATTTCCTTATGCATTTCATGTGATTTGAATTTGCATTTGTTTGGTAGAATGTTTATTTATGATATTTGGATTCATCATTGATATTTAAATTATTAAATGTTATTTAATTTAAAAGTGAAAAAATGTTAAAATAGGATGATCTTGCATTTTTGGAATTATTGTTATTAAATGGTTTTTTATTTAAATTAAAAGATTTAATTTAAAAGTCCTAATTTTAGAAAACTACTTTAAAAAGATTTGAAAATTAAATATTAAATATTAAATTTTAATTATGGTGTAGCATTATTATTTAATTAATAAAGATTCAAAACTAGTGGCATTAAAATATAAATAAATATCCTTTTTTTTTTAATGGTGGTTAGCCTTTTTCACCTTGCCTCTTTGGTTAAGAACCAAAGACTAAGGGGTATCCATTCTACCAAATTCGCCCAAGGCACAATCCTAACCTCATCCCTTTTAGATGTTAGGGGCCTTGCACTTAGTAAGACTTGATCCCTGGTGGGCTCTTTGTGAGCCTTTCGACTTCACCAGTAGACCAAGGGCCCTTTGAAAATGTCTTTTTATGAAATTACTTTAAAAGAAAAGTGGAGAAATAAATAAAATAATAATAAAATAAAATTTTAATTAAAAAGTGGATTAAGTGTGCATGAAAGGAATAATTAAATTAAAATAATTACAATTTTAGAGCTTGTGGAGATAGAAACCTAAAAGGTAATTAAAATGATATATTAGAGGGCTTTTGAGTCATTATTACATGCACATGTTTTTTAGGAGCCAATTTCAAATTTGGGAGAAGAAGGAATTTTTGGTAGCTTCAAAGGTTTTGTCTTAGCAAGGGTTTCACTTGCTTGCCAAATTGTTACCATTAACATGAGGTAGGGTTTGAGAACCAATGAATTGTTTATTACATTGGAAAAGATCTGTTTGCTTCATGTTTTGTGGATGCTTGAATCTTGATTTGTCATTCTGTCTTATTAGTTTAGATCTGTGTGAATGATGTGAGATTCTTGTTCATTTTTCTAGAGAAGAAAATTCTTGAAAAAATAAATAAATGGTTTAGATAATTATAGTTGATGAAAAACTTCATAGATTGAATTTATAATTTGATTAAAAAAAAAGTTAAACAAACTAGGGTATGAAGGCAAAATTATGTAGAGTAAACCCACAAAATTATCTAATTTTTTCCTATGTTTGAAATATGTGAAAAAAAGAAATGAACTAAATGTAATTACTCAAAATTATTTTCCATTTCAGATTATAACATCAATTCTGCTTTAAAATAAATAAATGTATATTTTAAAATTATTAGAAAGAAGTTAATTAGAAAAAAAATATAAATATAAATATATATAAACTATTAAAGGTGGGGCTCCACAATTCTCCATCCCACCCCTTCCATTCTTACTTTTTGTAAAAGTTAAATAGTAAAACAAACTCCTAAAAAAATTATAATTTATGAAGGGACGATTTTATAAAAACACGACCACATTTCCTATGTGAGGGGAGGAGTGGTAAATGAAACCCCACATCCTCCCATTATATTCTATTAAGAGGTTTTTTAAGAGAAGGAAAGAGAGTGGGGTCACGTAACCCCCTCTCCCACAAAAGTTTAAAAAAAAATAAAGGTATGTATCTTATTATTAGATTTTAAAATAGTTTCTATTATGAAATTTAGGATATTATTTATTTTAAACTAGTTTTTCATTAGTAAATTGATGTATATCTATATCTTATTTATTAATTATAATATTTATGGTTTGTATTATGATTGTAAATAAGATTCTAGCCGTTGGTGGTTTGGCCATCTTCAAACCCACAGAGAGTGCATATCCCAAAAGTTGCAAAGGGATGGAAATTGCTACTGGATTATATAGCCAAGAAAATTTTGAAGCCGAAGGAGGAGGGGTGTGTTTTTATGAAGGGGATGGCAAGAAAAAGCACCTTGGTCCCTGGACAAAAAACTCTGCCACCAGATTGTGAAGAAATCTTAGCTAAAAGATGGGGTGTCAATTATAGAGGGGGTCTAGGTTGATGCTTCCTTGTTGCCAGAGAAGGGTGAAGGCAAGCGAAAGAGACATAGGTTGGGGCCTAGACATTTAGTGGAGGATGATTGTGCTACCCCAACATTTACTCGAGGGGAAGCGACCAACTGGTTTAAGATGTAGCTGACAATGGAGGTGGTGGCACTGTTTTTTTGGTTAATGTCTGGTTAAAGTTATATGGGTGGGTGCTTGTATTTTTATGGAGTGTTAATACTCCCTTTTGGGTTATTGATACCTAATGGAATATGTAAGGGGATGGGTAGCTTTAAATGCAAGGCTTTATGCCATACTAATATATTGTACTCTCTTTTTCAACATCAATACAAAAAAATATTACCAATAAAAAAGAGATTGTAAATAAGATCATATTTTAGGAAAAAAAAATATTGGTTTTTTTATCAGTGAAAATTTAATTGATTATATTTTAATTAAAAATATATTTTCAGATTATAATTAATTTTAAAAAATTATAAATTTTAATTGGATTATAGAAAATAATAATTATAAATGGTAATAATCAAATAAATGATATAAGAAATAAATTATGGTTCTAATAATTATGAATGGGCGCAATTTCATGGTCAAATTAGACCTTTAAAACACAACTGAGTTAATTTGTGAATGAAACTTTGTATGTTGTATATATTTCATTTGAAATTTGTGGTTTTATTTCATGATGATATTTCCTAGGAGTGTTTAGTTTTCCAACTAGGATGTACATCAAAGGGTTTATTTTCATGATTTCTTCTATGATGTTTATCTACTCTGAATTTATGATGAGCTTGTATTTTAATTTGAAAGTTGAATTTATGAGTTTTGAATTGTAGTGCATGTATGTTTACTTGGGTTGGGAGAACCAAATTGTTGTTAGGTTGCCTATAAAGGAATCGAGTTTGATCATTATGGGTGTTGTGGTATGGGACACAACTGTGTTTTATGTGCTTAGGAGAGGTTGTCTAGGTACATGTCTTTGGGAGTGACTTGCAGTAGGGGTCCAAGACCCAAAGAGGTCAGTGCCAGGGTAACCTATTGTAATTTATGTACTAAGTGATAATCTAGTAATTAATATTTTGGAGAAACACACTAAAAAGATAAGTTAGATATATTTCCTTGCCCATGCCTTGAGTGCTTGTATAGACTAAGGATGGGAATGGGATGATACCTGGTAAAATGTATGACTAGTTTGTCTCATTTGCTTGAGAGGTTATTTTGGTTCCACATGTGTCATGTTGAGGGTCTGGGGTTTAGAGTAACCAGTCTAGGGTAACTCAATGCTTGAGGGTCTAGGGTCTATTGAGAGATCAGTCCAAGGTAACTCAAGTAGTTTGACCATGTGACTCCCTAGTATGTAGCCCAATCTCCTCTATAGATTTTGTTTGTACCTCTGGTGGTGTACTTATTGTTGGGATTACTTATTATTGGATTTACTTATTGATGACTGTATTTATTATTTTGGATGTACTTAATGTAAATGTTTACCTTCATTAATGGTGATTGGTGATTCATGGATGATGTACTTTTGACATGTGGTTCTTGAATTGAGGTGGATATCCTTCGTTGACTTTATCTTGAGTTTGGGGATTCTATCTATTCTTGGTTTATGTATAATACTTTGAATGTGATGTTGGTATTGGATTGAGTGTTCATTTTAATTTGAGTATCTTATCTTCTTGAGTAGTATGTGTTACCCCTGAGGTAGATTTGGCTAATGATTTGCGATTGATTAGTTGTTTGTGGATCATTTATTATCTTCCCTACATGATGGGTGTGGAAGCTTGATTAGGTAACCACACGGTCAAGAGTTAGTGTCTTCTTACCATTTGGGTCCCCCTCACATTGCTAGTTGTTGGATGTTTATTGCAATAGTTGTAGGGTTATCATTCTTATTTATATTGGAGACTTCTATTCATTGATGTATTTATATTCTATCAGTTGATGTACTTGTATCTATTCTCACATACCCTACAACATGTGTAGATGATGTTATTTAGTGGATGTACTTTCATTGTATTAGTTGTACATTTGTATATGCTCATGAGATTTTGTATCCGTTGTTTCTTTATGACTAGGAGACATTTTACTTGAGACGTAAACTATTTAATATGAATTCCTTAACATAAGTCAACGCAAAGGAACCCTTGAGAAATTGAAACTATATTTGTAATTGGTTATGTGTATTTGATGTGTATGTTCATATTGCTTTTACATTAATGTTATCTTGATGTTGTTTAAACTTAAGAAAAATAGTTCAGTAAACATTGTAACATTTTAGGTTTATTTCTCTTGGGTTCCTGAGTGGGATGTTACAATCATCATCAAGGAGAGCCTCAAAATACTACCAACTTTTTCTTCCAACTCTTGAAGATGAGGGTTTGTCTTTTCTAGATCTCTTGAATTTATAACACACCTTCACAATTATCAACAAGATAGATACCAAAAACTCCAACAACAATATGTTTAAAATTAGTAATTTCTGCATGCATGATTTTGTTAGTTTTATCAATTGATCCCATTTTAATTCTTTTAGAGACATGAGAGGAATTATAGGTCATGTTAGATCTATCCTCCATTTTCATATTCTTCATTGTTTCCCCCTCTACATCCTTCCTTGTTTCAACCCTCTTTTGATCCACTATTAGGTTCTCCTTTAGAATTCATATTTAATTTTCATTTTCCCCCTTATCTAGAGGATGAGTATCAAGACTAGTTGGCCACCTTTATCAATTTATTGGGTAATATAATTAGGTTTCTTAGAGGTTTTCCCTCTATCATTTTTAAGGGATTTGGATTTCCAAATTTTATCCTTCAATCCCCACTCATTACCAATAAGGGTGGATTTTAAGGTTTCCCTACCAATACTTTAAGCAAGGGTTTTTATTCCTTTGTTTTTTCTCATCACAGTTAAATCAAGAAATCTAGCAAATAGAGATGTCAAAAAAAGTTGGGGCTTCTTCAAAAATAATGGGGATTGGGGGGTAGAGGGATGAATGAAATCATGGATCATGAGGACAACCCCTTATTTTAATGGATTTGTCTCTTTACTAGCACTTATGAAAGATTCTACAACTTCTTTGATATAGTTTTCTAGGGATGTAATCAAAAGAAAAAAAATGACTATAGTATCATGGTTACAAAAATAATTTTCCAAAGACATATGATAAAAGAAGTAACCCTAAACCTTCCATCAATTATAAAATATTTCATTATCATCAATCATACCTGATCCCAAGTTTTGAGTAATTGCTCATGTTCATAACTCCTATTGTACTTGAATGAAGATTCATTCTTATGGAATAAATGGTTGGAACTCTCATTATCTAACATGTGACTCATCTTTCTTTATTTTCCCCTGAGTGGAGAGACATTTTTCATAGTAATAACATCTTCATTTACTTTAAATGAAATACCTCCCACTAAGACCCTATGATCAATCTACAATTGCAAATTGAGTCAACATATTTTTGTCATGACTAGTCATATTCTCAATACATTTCTATCATCTTAATAAGTAAGCACTTGCTTTATGTCCTTTTAAGACCATTTTATCCCTCCTTAATGTGGCCCTTATCATTGAGATCTTACATTGCATTTACTTAAATGCATCATTTAAATCAAGATCCTTTCTTCTCCTTTAATATTTCTTAGTGATCTATGTTGGCTCTAATTTATATGCACAATCTCTCATTTTTCATCCAACTACCCTATTCAATTTCCCTTTCTCATTATTGTAAAAGTCAAGGGAATATTTAAGTTAATACACCCTCTTTTATTTCTCTCTCTCTCTCTCTAACTTGTGTAAGAATTGAGATTGGGTCTAATTTCTATGCATCCTCCTTTATTTTTCCCTCTTATCACAAAATCCAATCTTCCCCTAGGCCCTATCTTGGTTAATTCAAGATTCAAATGCATTTTTAATAAATATTATCATATGTCTTTCCAAATTTCCCCAACCACTAAGGCTTTATTTCTCCTAGTACCATTACCTTGAAATTAGTGCCCTCCTAGTATGGGTCACCTAGGGACAACTTATACTTTGGAAGACCCCTTCTAGGAGTTGCAGGCTTGATACAACATTTCATTTTCTTTTCTTTCCTAGTAGAATTTTCTCTTGTGAAAATTAACATCAAAATCACTATGAAAGGAGGTTCCCTCTCTTCATTTTCACATCCATAATCCATAGCTGCAAGAAATCATTCCAAGATCTCAACACATCAAGTCCAACATTTTAGGGATTCCCAACAATAAAGTATTCATTAAAGCATTAATGGATTTCCTTCCACATATCAAACTTCTTTCTTTATAGGATAAAAAATAGTTTTTCCATCAAAAAAAGAGATCTAAGTTCATCCAATATTGAAGCCTTATTCTTATTATCAACAACAAGGTGATTTACAAGCATCTATAGCATAAGGTTTTATCTTACATGATTTACTTTTGTGTTCATTCAAGGCTATTGCATCAACATAATTGACCACATACGAAGCAAAAAAATTATTTACATGGTATAATATAATTCAATGTTGCTTAATCCATAATATATGATAGCATTTATTATACTTAATGAAGGATTTGAGCAAGACAAATCCATAGATCTTGTAGAACACCTGCATGCAAGAATCTATCACAAAAAAGCTAAGACAAGAGAAGGCAAGGATTTGGCTCTAGAATATGCAAGAATATGTTATCAGACAAAAAGAATGAGCAGAAATATACAATGGATCAATCCTTATAGAAGGAGATCATAATACATAAAAGAGAAATGTTGTGGTTTCACAACAGACGCCCCATTTTTTAGTTGAAATAGGGAACCCCCTCTTGCTTTTTAAGATAAGGGAATCTATTCTCTAGAATAGGACATCTCTATAGGCACCTTAGAGAATGACCCCCTTGTAGTTATAGATTAAAGTCCTATCAGTTGATGTTGTTCAAATTCAAAAGGTTTAGAAGTTTATTTTTCTTCACTAAGGGTCAAATTTGCACACATGCACACTAGGTGCACCTGCTCACTTGCAAGGTGTAGTTCCTGACTTGTCGCCTCCCTTCAAAGTGCATAAGCACACTAGCAACACTAGTACACCCTAGAAGGGTGCATTAGGCATGCACATCGAGCCCAATGCCTCTAAATACAAGTCCTTATCCCTTATTTTTGCTCATTTGCATTCAATCCCCCTTGAGTGCTACACCTCTATACTTGAAAACCTACACCATCACTAACTCCATGAATTAAGGTGAGCATTGAGCACATCTTGCACACGTGCAAGGGTGTGCATAGTGCACCATATGCACCTACTACACATAAACCCTAAAGATATAGTCCTTTTATTAGGTCAATGCATGTTGCACACATCACACAGGTATATGTGTGCCAACTGTGCTGATCACTAGGCTAAGTTTAGGATAACACACTACATGCACCATGTGTACATGCATAGGTGCACTAAGTGAAATATGTGCACTAGTGTTTTAAATACATTTTTAAAATAGTTGCATTAGTTTCTTCTCTTTTTTGTTAGTGTTTTGTAAGTCTAGCTTAGTTGCCAAGTGTCATAAGGATATCCTAACATCGGTATACTAACATCTGTCTCTTTTGTAGGTTAAAATGACATCTTCATAATCATAAATGGTAGAAAAGACCAAACCTAAGCTAGTAACATTCAAGTTTCAAGATGCACCAAAGAAGTCTCATTTCGTTGACAAACAATCGATGATACATAATTGGGGAATATAGACTAGAATGTGTTCTTGGTCTTATGCAACATGCCATGAGAGAGATCAAAGATGATCTCATCCTTAATACTAAGCAAGTTGGTGAATGCAACATCACACCCTATGCCTATACCATCCTTTGATTTGATTACAACACTGGCCCACCACTATGTGCTCAAGGAGTTAGTAGTAAAGAGCATTACTGGGGAGATTGTCCTGGACACCCACCTAGATAACATCGAGAAGGTCTTGTACTTTCTAGTCATGAACTAGTACCAAAATATAATTTTTTTCATAGAATATAGGTGGTACTAGGAACATGGAAAAGAGGCCAAAGACTTGGTGCAAGATAAATACCTTCTCACCAGACTCTCTCCTAATAGAAGAGCTAGGAAAGTAGATATGATCCATGGGTATATGATAGATGACGTAGGCTATTGCATAGTCCTTATGAGAAGATTCATGGGACTCCATGCAATGAGTCATTTGGAAACATGGATGGTCCATTTTATAGAAACCATTGAGAAGAGAGGTCTATAGATTGACTAGGGGACTCTTTTCAGCAACTCTATAGATGAACAACTCATTTTGGTAAAATTAGATTTGAGATTATACATGACCTCCTACATAGTCTACTTATTGGCAGATTGACCAACTAACTATCCCAAATTGGTAAAATGGGGAAGCATGTAGGATCCAAATACATGGCCTTACATAGTATACCCTCAACTAGTAAGGAAGAAGCTCTCAGATAGGAGTCCAAAATACAAAATGGTAAATGATGCTTCTATTTTCACCATAACCTGATTCCTAGAAGAGGATTATACAAAAAAATATTTGTGGAAGAAACTTCTAGAATAACATAGATGGGAGCATACTACATCCAATTCAATACATTCACATGTACATCTAGGTAGCTGGGACCCTCTTGTTACCTCAAAAGCTTCCTCAACAAGCAAGCTTTGACCACCAAATAGGGTGATTCATTTTTGGACGCATGTAAGAGATGGCATCATAGTTTTAAGGATAGAGGGGTATAGATAATTGAATGAAGTATGAAAATTTTGCACCACATCATGAACCAAAATGATTTTAGGCTGGTTATAGTGGTGGACCAATATTTTGGGTTGATGGACAAAGTGGCCAGTTAGACCAATGACTTGGAACCATTGAAGACCATTAAGGGTCAAAGATATTAGATGCTATTAGATATTTATTGGGTGAAGGAGTTGGAAAAAGTAGATGATTGGATAGAAAAGATACTAGATGGTAATATGGTTATGATCAGATAGTATGAAGATATCTAGGATGTAAAGATTAATTTTGAGACCAATAAGTATTATAGCACTACTAGCTTGGAGATTTTTGGATATGACTCTAGGACTCAATTGTGCTCAATTGAAATAGTTGCGAAAAAATTCCAAGTATTTTTTGAAATAACATCCTCTAAAGATGATGTCAAGTACACCTTTAGGACCAAGGAGACGTTGAAAGAGTTGGACTCCAAGTTGGAATATTTTATAGGAATTAGGCAAGAGGTCAGTGAATACTGTAAGGAAGTGAGAACCAAGTATGAGACCCTTGACTTTTTGGATACTCAAAGAGATCACTACCTTTATCCAAAAGTTTAAAATGACACATCCATACATCATTTTGGTAGAGGGGTAAGAAAACATAGATGTTGGAAATTGAAATTTTGGGACTTAGAATTCTTTTTCCAATTTTGGTCTTCTCATTTATGAAGGTGCACAAGTGCGCTAGTGCAAAGGTGTGCCATTTTGAAATGTGCATAGGTGCACCAACAATTAATTTCCAGTTTCATTCTTTGAGTATTTCATGCACCAAAAATATTCTATCAAGGTAGTTTAACTGTTATAAACTCATAGTGAAGCTCAAGCTTGCATCTAAAGAAATACCAGAGACGCCTAGGTCATGCAAAGTCTTTTCTCTTCTTATCTTCTCCTTCTTTATGATTTTCTAAGTCATGTAAAGGTCCATGCACCATGTAATTAATAAAATAAAGAGCATATGCCTACTTAGCACCCAGTGAGGAGTTTTTTTGTACTACTTAAAATTAGTAATTTTAGCATGCTTTTTACAAGGAAAAATCCTAAGATTCAAAAATTTCATTAAGCATGGGGTATCCTATAAATAATGAGATGTAATATATATTCAAGGCTGGTATTTTAACACAATAAAGTATGCTATTGGTTCTCTCATTCTATATGTAATATTTCTTGTTGGAATGTGCATTTCCTTTATGAATTTTATGTTCATGAACAGTAATGGAGCCAATGGTATTATTGTGTTTTAATGCTTGTGCAATCAATTAGTTTTGGTGTTTGTCATTTTCTAACAATTTCCTTTCTTTTGATAAATTGGAGAAAGGATCACATTTGAATTCTTGCATAATGATTTGTCTCGTGTATGCACACTTTCTATGACTTCACAACTTGATGAGTTTTGAAACATCTTATGGTTCTCATTGTTCTTTGAGGAAACACTGCTCCTAATTTTATTGATTTCTTACTCAATCCTTTTGAAGATTTAATTCATAGAAGCATTGTTACTTTGACTTATGACCATTAGGAAATTTATTTTTAGCAATTTACTTTAATTTCTTCTTACCCCAACTCTATTATTTTCTTTAGAACATGAGGTTAGAATAGGAATTCATATAGTGACATTTTTAGAACTTGCATTCATCATTAAAATTAGAAAATAAAAAAATACATTGGTTTGTGGTTGCATTTATTTATATTTATGGCATATTTAAAGATACTAGCAAAGGGCTCATTGTGAACATTCACATTCATCTTCAATTGAGCTACCCAATAGGTTGAAAAACAAGCATCTAAAACCTCGAAGATGGTTACCATTATCAACTTTTCAAGAGAGAAATTTGTAAGGTTTTTTGAAATGTCCCTTTTCTGATTTTGTATGATATTTTCAGACTCTAATCAGATTCTCAAGATCAAACAACTAATATCACAAAGATCCACCAAATTTCTCAAGAAACCCCAAATCGGGTATGCCAGAAATTGTGCCAAAAGCTTCACAGCTTCACCTATTATTAATAAATCTGAAAGTGGAAATTTTTATAGAAATTTCAGCAGCATAAAAACCTACAAAATGACATTTATAGATCCATATAGCCTTTACACAAAAGTTCTCAAATGTAGGACAAAAACTATGCTCATCGGGCTCCCGAAATTAACACAAAAATGTCCGAAAACACCACAAAAACACTAATAATCTATCTCAGAAGTTTAATCACGTCCCAATACATATATTCAGCTCTATTTTAACACCTTAAATTTTTAAATACAGCAGCAACCCAAACTGATATGAAATACCCAACTGAAAACACCAAACTCATACAAAAAACACACCCGAAAACCCACAAATCTGCACTGTTCAGCACAAAGGCAAACTCTGTATGAGCATGCACATGGAATGGCTTAAAAATATCATCCTTAGCCTTCTTGGAAACCTGAAAACTCCCATTCTTGGGTCTCCCTAGAAACCTGCAAACTCCCGTTCTTGGGTCTCCTTCTCCATAGGTTTGGCAGCCTCTGAAGAATAACAAAGAATGAGCAAAAATCAAGTTCTCGCTAGCCCAAAATGCCTCCAAACCCCTTAAAAGAGGGCATAACCATAACTCACATACAAGAGAGGTTAATGAAACATATTTTAATAATCATTTTCATTTATTAGTCCAACGGTTTCCAAAGATTAACCCCCTTTTTTCAAAACTTCACTTTCTTGGGCCTGCCTGCCTTAGCAAAGATTATTATTTTTTAATTATTTGAAAAGGAGACATGAAAATTCGTCCCCTCCCAAAAATTTCTTGTCCTCAAGCAATGGCTGAACAATAAACCAATCAATCCACCTAGATCCCAAATGTAGTCATGAACTATACTACTACCAATTAACACAGGCTCCTGCAATATCCTCTGCAATATGACCAAGAGGAATCCATAATCAAACTGACAATTATAGCTCAACCAAACTCCAAAATCACCACTACCACAGTCAAAAACCCATGAGACACAAAATATTAGAACATCAGAACTCAAGTAAAGTGGACAAATCAAACTACCAACACAGTAAATACCATCAATGCATCCCACTGGCCTATACGGAATGTACAATCCAACTCTGCAGCAATGGTGAATGCTCTCAAATGAAACTGTACCAAGTATGGAGAATCCACACACTGTACAACTCCTACAGTCAGCACAACTCTGCAAATCACTGGCCACTATCTCATAACCATAACTCCCATGCACTGCTGATGGTGAAAAGACATTACAAGATAAAAGGTAAGAAATGGAATCCAAACCAAATTTTCCTGCCATCAACTCCTCAAAACAAGGATCAAATGCTAACTGATGTACATACCCTGCAATATAATGTTGATTAAAAAAACCAACCTCAATCAACAACTCACCATGAACAAGTGATACAACCCACTGTGATTGATCACTAGCTAAGTCAGGAGATGTCATAGCCAAAGGAGTAGAATCAATAACAACACCCACTAAAGCATCACTCCCAAACTCCTGCTCTAAGTCACATATTATCAAGCTGTCAACTGCAGAACCTATCACCATGTCATGCCCATCATAACTCTCATCTTGAGGCATCAAACTGTCCCATAACTGATGATAAGCACTAGGAACCAAAGTACATCTCTGTATCATCATCTCATCAACATGGTCATCAAAGGTAAATTGATGAGCGTACCTCACAGTGTAATGCCGATAGAATTCGCCAATCTCAGTCAGTGGCTTAGACTTTAATCTAGATGAAACTAACTGCAATTGATCATTAACCATGTTGGAACTGACTACTACCTCCGAAGATATCACCAAGGGAGTAGTATTACTAGTAGGAACCATGCCAACTGCCGACTCACCAACATCACACATGATCTTTGATACATCTCTAGTCTTCGTGCCATCAATACTAGAGGCCACCACCATATCAGGCATACAATAGTCTGCTACAACACCCAAATCAACTGAACTTGACTCTAGTGGGAATGAACCTGATATGCCAATGTTAGTATCAAGGATGGATGCATCCCCATCTCCACTGTCTCTGACAATCTTGGCCATGGACATCCTCGGATCACCAAACACCACAGCTTGTGACTGTATAGAATCAGGTAAAGACTGTAGTCGCTCTAACTCCATGGTCACCTTAGCCAAATGAAACTGTGACTCCTTGAAAGCCAACTGTGTACTCTCAAGAATCTTAGAAGTCACCTCAAGCTGCTCAGTAAGCTCACTCACCTCATCTTCCTTGTCCAACAATGCATCATATGCTGTACTGCCCCACTCCATAAGATAATCTCTGTCGGCTACCAACTGCATATAATTCTGTCTCAAAATTCGAATAGCCTCCCATAAAGAGTGGAACTCTATCAAGGAAAGATAACTGCCTCCTTGCTCATCACTAGTAGGATAACCCCATCCATAAACTGCTAACAACTGACGAGCAGCATCAAAATGCTGGCAAGTGATAGCAATGTCTCGGTCACTAACTCTCAACTGATTAGACACATGATGGCACTAGCTTGACTGTCTCCTACAAACCTCCTCTGATGCACTGTCTAAAGGAGTATCCTCAAAGTTACTAGTCTCTAGAGTATTACCATGCATATCCTGTGAATCAAATGTAAAGCTCATATCAACATACGGAGTATCAAAAACATTAGCATTGCTGTCCAACTCCTCTATACCCAAGGAAACTAAGTCTTCAAAACTGCCCACTGCATCCTCCTGGATGCCATCAATGCCAATATGATCCTAGGACTCATCTATACACACTGCCAAATATGAAATATCATCAACACATTCCAGCAAGTATGGTCGACTGGATATATGAACAAAGCCCAACATCAGTGTATAAAAACTAACACCAATATTAGACAAGATACTAGCACAAGAAAAGACAACACTGTGTAATATGCTAATCAAATCCATGATAGCACCCGAACAAACACTGCTACCAAAAAGTGTTAAAGATCTCCAGTCAACTAAATCCCAAACGCCAATATAACAATCTCGAGTCCATATCCGTAAACTAGAATCAACTGGTAACTCAAGCAAACTCCTCACCTGAGTAATATGACCAATATGAACTAACTCCACATACCTGTCATGATGAGATAATGAAGTCACAATACTATCTTTGTTCACCTTTAGCTGGCTGGACAAATCATGTGAAGTATTACCAGCCTCAACCTCATGTGATGAAGCATCTAACTGTGCCTGGTACTCTTTTTCAGCAAAGTAATGAATGCTCAATGTTTGCTCATCTCTACCAGGTATCTCACCATCCTGCACAACAAAATCCTCATAATCATCATCTGAACCCACTACACTATAGTCACTGCATGTTGTAACTATACCATCCTGAATACCTGTGGCATCACCCTTTGACGACCTGTAAACAATTGTCTCAATTTGAGTATCAAGTTGACCATTACTATCAATTTGTGTAATATCCTTTCCCACCACCTCCTGTGGCAAAGTAGAATCTGAGACCTCTACTTGGCTATCAGCTAGTTTCTCAAACTCCTCATGCAAGTTCTTGGTAATTGTGTCATCTGCCCTGTGAGAAAATCTGCAAAATAGAAATCCAGTCAACTTATCCACCTTAGCTGGGTCGGACAACATGTCATTCATTATATGGTGGTGCTAAACCAACTGTTCAGACATATCATGGCTTATTTTTATAAGTTTATCTCAAATGTCTAAATAACCATCCTTTATACTATTTTGACTCTGGATATCAATTGTTCAAGATCATGTCCTCTGAGACTCTGTACTATACCTGTCCATTCTGGATAAAGTAGAGTGTAACCCCAATAGGATATAACTTCTTCAAACACCAAGAACTAACATGCAAATGATTAGAAGTAGCATGCAACCATAGATTTTGACATGCAACTGATTAGAAGCAACATGCAACCACCAAATTATGAAATGCAAGATCTGGGTAGTTGTCAAAACTGACATGCAAACTTCTACAACCACCAAATTCACCAAGAACTAACATGCAAATGATTAGAAGTAGCATGCAACCATAGATTTTGACATGCAACTGATTAGAAGAAACATGCAATCACCAAATTATGACATGCAAGATCTGGGTAGTTGTCAAAACTGACATGCAAGATCTGGGTAGTTGTCAAAACTGACATGCAAGATCTAGGTAGTTGTCAAAACTGACATGCAAGATCTGGGTAGTTGTCAAAATTGACATGCAAGATCTGGGTAGTTGTTAAAACTGACATGCAAACTTCTACAACCACCAAATTCACCAAGAACTAACATGCAAATGATTAGAAGTAGCATGAAACCATAAATTTTTACATGCAACTGATTAGAAGAAACATGCAACCATAAATTATGACATGCAAGATTTGGGTAGTTCTCAAAACTGAAATGCAAGATCTGGGTAGTTGTCAAAACTAACATGCAAGCTTCTACAAACCCTTAGGCTGGCAAGATCATGGCTCTGATACCACTGAAATGTCCCTTTTCTGATTTTGTATGATATTTTCAACCTCTAATCAGATTTTCAAGATCAAACAACTAATATCACAAAGATCCACCAAATTTCTCAAGAAACCCCAAATCGGGTATGCCAGAAATTGTGCCAAAAGCTTCACAACTTCACCTATTATTAATAAATCTGAAAGTGGACATTTTTATAGAAATTTAAGCAGCATAACAGCCTAAAAAATGACATTTATAGATCCATATAGCCTTTACACAACAGTTCTCAAATGTAGGACAAAAACTATGCTCATTGGGCTCCCAAAATTTACACAAAAATGCTCGAAAACACCACAAAAACACTAATAATCTATCTCAAAAGTTTAATCACGTCCCAATACATATATTCAGCTCTATTTTAACACCTTAAATTTTTAAATACAGCAGAAACTCAAACTGATATGAAATACCCAACTGAAAACACCAAACTCATACAAAAAACACACCCGAAAACCCACAAATCTGCACTGTTCAGCACAAAGGCAAACTCTGTATGAGCATGCACATGGAATGGATTCAAACTTCCATCCTTAGCCTTCTTGGAAACCTGAAAACTCCCATTCTTGGGTCTCCCTGAAAACCTGCAAACTCCTGTTCTTGGGTCTCCTTCTCCACAGGTTTGGCAGCCTTTGAAGAATAACAAAGAATGAGCAAAAATCAAGTTCTCGCCAGCCCAAAATGCCTCCAAACCCCTTAAAAGAGGGCATAACCGTAACTCACGTCCAAGATAGGTTAATGAAACATATTTTAATAATAATTTTTATTTATTAGTCCAACGGTTTCCAAAGATTAACCCCCTTTTTCCGAAACTTCACTTTCTTGGGCCTGCCTGCCTTAGCAAAGATTATTATTTTTTAATTATTTGAAAAGGGGACATGACATTTTTTGCCATTGGCATCATGCAAAATGACCACTCGACAGAAGTGGCACTAGAAGGAGGGTCAAATTTTATAAAATTTTCTGTCTGAAATTTCACAATCACTAAGGCACACATGCATGCTAGTGTGAAGGTGCACTACTTAACAAGGTGTGCTAGACAAGGTTCATCGAGTGCATTAGTGCACTCCCTCAAAGGTGTACAAATTGGAAAATTTTGATCCATTATCTCCCTTTTAGCGAGCCCTAAGGTCTTCACCCAAAAAGCATGAGTTCTTGGAACTTGACCATTTTTGCAAAGCTCATAGTGACAGGGGGATACAAAATCTCATCCTATTTATGCCACAGATCCAATCATCATCATCCACCTCACATTTTGATGCCTTCTCCCCAACCATTTTACAAAATTTCTCACAATAATAGAGTCAGCCTCCACTACTTTCATCCATGGATTTCTTTGCAAACACACATGATTCACCAATGAAGTTACAAGGTCCACTTCTTGAACCCTCCAAGAATCCTAAAAACTTTTATCTCAAGTTCATTTATGATGAAATGCAAACAATGGAGGACCACATCAAGGTTTTCAAAGAGATATGCAACATAAAGAAAATCTAGTGTGAATATGTAGTTCTCCACTTGTTCCCATACACTTTGGGGGGAGTTTCTTTTAACTTGTATACTCAATTCATATTTCAGATTGGTCTCATGATGATATGGTTATCAATGTTTGGTTTGGATATGTATGATGACTTGTTGGGTCTACAAGTTGTGTAGTATTGTAAGTAGTCTATACTTATAGGTTGCATTTATAGCTTGGTTATGGATTGTCTTTGCCCATTGATCTTTCATTATTATTGCATATTCAAATTGGTGGCTTGGATTTGGGTTGTCTATGCCCTAAGTCACATTATTTTCTAATTAATTTTTCTTCATGTAGAAGGGATGAGATGTTGTTACTAGGTACAACCATGGTAGAGGATTGTGGTTGACTATTTTATGCTGACAGGTTGGACATATTGAGTTAGATGCTTGGTTTAGGGATTTGATCATGGTGCCATTGATTTGGCATGACATAATTGGATATATAGGTACATCCTTAATGTTTATTAGTTTGGATTCTTGATTTGGTTATGGTGGTATATCTTCTTGGTTGAGGATCATGGTTATTTGGTTTCTTTTGAGGAGTTCATGATGTGCACTTTGAGCTCTTTGATGGTTTGATGCCTTGGTTGAAGATCATGGTTATTTGGTTTCTTTTGAGGAGTTCATGATGTGAACTTTGAGCTCTTTGATGGTTTGATGCCTTGGTTGATTCTCATGGTTAGAGGATGGTTTTTCATCATGATGTCATGGATAGCTTGGATACATGGTTTAGTGGGAGATTGTGACAATGATGGGGTGACAGTGTAGGGTTATTTCTTGGTTTTGATTTGTATCTTCTTGGTTTGGAGATCTTGGTTTCACTTGGTATTGACATTTTGATTGTGAGCATAGACCTAGAGGATATTCATGTAGGAGATGGATATTATGATGTCATGGTGACTTGGTACCACGATTGAGTGAGATTTTTTTGGCATTGATATATTTATTGAGTGTTTGTAGATGTTGGAGGTTTGTCTTAGATCTTGTTGCTGCAGAAGCATCTTTGACATTTGCATGGTGCACTTGGTTATCTTCATGGTGTGTGAAGATGGTTAGATCTTGAGGACTCATGGAGTTCTTAGTTATCTTCATGGTGTGTGGAGATGGTTCTTCATGGTACATGGAGATGGGTTTCTTCATGGTGTGTGGAGATGTTTGCATGTTGAGGACTAATGGTGTTCTTGGTAGAGGTGTGGTTTATGCTTTAATTTGACATATTATCCTTGCTGTGAGGATGTTCTTATTATTATATAAAGGTATACTCTTAATACACATTTAGAGGTGTGACATGTTATAGTATGTTCATATGGAGCATGTTATCTCTTTGGTTGAGATGGTAAGATCATGTTGTCATGTTTAAGTTCTTGAGGCCATGGTTGGAACTTTGACATTTATCTTGGTTTAGTTTCTTGGTATTGAGTACATTGATAATAAGTTGGATACTTCATGATATTTCTATGCTACATTTGGAGTTGGCATGGATTGATTGGTTATAGGTGCTCATGGATACTTAGAGATATTGGTGATGCTAATTTCGCTTGGATCAGAGAAGTATTTGTTGGGATGATTGATGGCTTCAGCAAAAAGTTTGAGGGGTAGTCACCTTATATGGACTTTAGAGGAGGTTTTTCTTAGATGAGTCTTGATTGTAGACTTGGATGTCTTGATGAGCATTCTCAATCCCCACTCTTGGTCTACTCGATAGTTTTCTACTTGAGAGGTATTGCCCATAATTTTTCTCAAGTGTATTATATTTATGCTTGTCTTTCATGGATATGGATCTTGAGCTACGATACATGAGTTAGTTCTGGAGTGTTAATTTGAGAGATAATTTAGCATTGGTTATCTCCATTTTCATATATTGTTATGCTGGTTGAATTTGGGAGATGGTTTTATATTGGGCATATTCCTTAAATTATGAATGATTTATGAGTTTGATCTTCTTGTGAGAGGCTTACATCCATGATTAGTTATATGGTATGGTTTGGGTGTTGTTGATGCTTCTTGTTGGGGTTTTATGGAAGAGATAATACATGCACATTTTACATCTAGAGGTGTGTGTAGAAGGAAATGATACAGGTTATGATTTGCATGGTTTCTCTTTGGTCTTGGTTATCTTCTTGGATGTTCGATTTTGCTTACATTGGATTTGATATTGGTTAGATATTGTGATTACTAGTTTGTGTTCATGTATGTCATGTGACAGATGACATGGTTATTCCTTTTTCTTTTTCCTCTATTAGTTGTGGATAACTTGGGAGAGTGTTGGAGACTTTTTTATGAGAGTTATTCTTATAGGCTATTGGTTTATTTATGTGTTGTGGATATCCTTGAGACTACATGGATTTACTTCTTTGAGATGTTGTGAGTGGATTGGTTATAAATTTGACATTATCTTTTGCACTGGGAGCTTCTTGGTATATATGTGGTAGGTATTTCACTTGAGGCTTGTGATTGCAAGTTACAGATTTGATATGTTGATTTTGTGAGATTCACTTGTATACCTTTGGAGGTATAGATAGTTGGATGGGTTTGGCACTTGCTGTGGGTGCTATTTCCACTATGGATGTTTTGACAACTATGGATACATGTGATTACCTTTGGATCAATTTTTTTGTGCTTGGTATTTCAGTTGGTACAGGATTTTATGATCTTCTAATGCAACAGGTTGGGTGGCTTTCTCTTTGGATGACTTCTATGTATGTCTGGTGGCAGTGGCATAATAGGAGGTGAGATCATTCATGTTTGAGAAGCTAGATACTTTGATTTTTTTGTGGGTACCATGATGGAGCACTTGGTATACTTTGATCCATGATGGTAGATGTGCTAGGAGGGATTGTTCCCTTTTTCATTTATGTGGCTATATATTGACACTATGCAATGTATATAACAAGTGGGAGATTGTTGAGATAATAGGTGTTCCACGCATTGCATAACATTTTTATATTGTATTATTTTATTTTATTATGTAATGTTGTACCTAGATGGATGTGCAACATGTAAAGATTCCCATGGGATATACTTGATGAGTTGTATTGTAAAATTTTGATAATATTTGATGTAATTATTTAATATTGGGAAAAAGAATTAAAATTCCAATATTAAATGTGGGGTCAGTGGGTTAGGTAGTACATGGTTTATGTAATACCACTTGGTGGTTTTGTGGGACCCACCACTATATAAGCAACCACAAGGGTAGTTGTTGTGTGAGTGAGAAAGGAAAGAGTTGAGTGAGACAAGGCTTGACAGGTTAGCCAAGGGAGCATTTGTGAAGGTTAGAAGCATGGCATGGGATGTGTGGATTCATGCTTGTTCACATAGATTTCTTGGTGGTGGCTATGGCTTTGAAGGCTGGGTTTTTCCCTCAATGAGGGTTTCCTAGGGTATATCTCGTGTCACAATTTTTTTGGGTATGTTGTCTATTCTCTTGTATGTGGATTTCAATTGCATATTTATTTCATATCTATTTTGGGTTATGTGGAAATAGTTATATTATTTCTTGCTAGTTTCTTTACAACTTGGGATCTTACAGAGTAATGACATTGAATATGTATGAGATAGAGAGATCCAATGACAATACCACTATAGGCTGACAAGAGTCTTCTCTCTAGGATGAACTAGTTAATCAATTCATTGACAACATGGTTACTATTTTCTAATACCTCATGAAAGATATAAATCCAAATATCCTACTTCTCCCCAAGTCTTGTAGGTTGCATTGTACGAGCCATTTAGAGTTTGAGAGTTTGATTTGTCAAGAAGTTGTTGCTTTAGTGTTGACCTAGCTATCTTAGACCAAAACTACAAAGATGGGAAACCTCTTAGTAATAGATAATGAGACAAAAAATGAAATTAATAAGAATACCTTAAATGATCAAGATATCATATTCCACCTAAAAAAGTTTGGTATTGTGGAAGGCATCTTTACAAAGGAAATAAAAGAGAACCTTAATGCATCATACAATGACACATCTTTGGATGACAGGGCTTTGTCTTCCCCTCTTGAAGTGATGATCACTATATGTAGAAAGAGATATTTTATAAAAGGTCAAGGTTGGGCCTCAACAGTTGTACATCATGAACCCCTGGCTTCCAAGGTTGTTGAATTAATTGATGAAATTCAAGATAAACAAAGAGAACAGACTATTCCTTTGTTAGAGGAAACCACTAGTAACTAATCAACATAAGAGAAGATGCAGTGGGTCCTAAAGAAGAGGTCTTTCAAATTTGAAGTGAAAGAAAAGGTTAGAACAAATAAACAAAAAGGCAGAGAACCCAAAGAGGAGTCAATTTGGACTCTCAAGTTTGACAACTCCAAGTGTAAGCAAGGACTAGGAGTTGTGATTGAGATAATTTACCCCAAAGGAAAATATTTCTACATTTCCTACCGCTTTTAGTTCATATGCACCAACAACATAGTGGAATATAAAGCTCTTGTGCATGGACTTCTTTTCACACTTGGAAAGAATGCCAAAGCCCTCATAGTGGAAGGAGATTCTAAGCTAGTAATTTGACAAGTCAAAGCTATATTTTCTTGCAATGACAAAAGATTAATAGCATATCATAAACAAGTCTAGGATTTTATGGAAGACTTTGAGGCATTGTACATCAAATCAATCCCTAGAAGAAGAAATGTAGTGACCAACACTCTTGCCATCTCTACTAGTGAATTACAACCTATTGAAAGGACAAAAAACTAAAGGTTTTCAATTGAGCATTTGGTCACTCCCTCTATCCTTGATAATATCAAAAAATTCCAAATCTTCCAAGATGATAAAAAATTCCCCGAGTTCCTCATGTGAAATAATTTATTCAAAGGATGGATAATTGACCACAAGCCCAAAGGATATTTAGAAGACCAAGAAGAAGAGGAAGATCAAGGTAGAATCATGAACCTCTAAACTAACACTATCCCTAGGGGAATACTAGAGTTAGAGTGCATCTTCTATTGTGATGAGTCTACATACCACAAGAGGATCTCTGAAGAGAAGGAAAATTATGAGTGTTATTCCTATAACTTGGACACTGAAGATGATCCCAAGATAATTAACATCTGGAAGGCATGTACCATTCAACAAAGGGATGAAACATTACACCTTTTCACTGAGTATAAAGATGTCATTACTTGGAGTTATGAGGAGATCAAAACTTGTGACCCTAATATCATCACACACAATATCCTATTGAAGCTAGGTCATAAACCTTTCTACCAAAGAAAAAGAGTAATGAAACCAATGATTGAGCCACTAATAATAAAAGAAGTTCATAAGCTTTTGGATGTCAAGATTATCTTTCCTATTCAATAGTCCACTTGGTTGGCTAACCTCATTCATGTGAGAAATAAAAGTAGGAAAATCCACCTTTATGTTAAATTTAGAAACCTAAATCGGACATCTTAGGAAGACAATAACCCATTTCCTTCACTAGATGAAGTTTTGTAGATAGTGAACAAATCCAAGATGATATTATTCTTAGATGGGTACTTTAGATATAACCAATTGATGGTAGATAAGGAAGATAGGATAAAGATAAAATTCATAACCAAGTGGGAAACATTCACATACATGTGGATGCCCTTTGGTCTTATCAATGTGATAGCCACATTTCAATGAGCCATGGATGAAACATTCAAGGATTTGGTAAACAAATGCATCATCATATACATGGATGATCTCATAGTTTTCTTGAAAGAGAGAAGTAATCACATTACCAACTTGAAGCAAGTAATCAAAAGATGAAGGAAATACAACATATCTCTCAATCCCAAGAAATGTTTGTTTGGGGTTATTAAGGGAAGCTCTCAGGCACATCATCTCTAAGACTGGCATTTCCATTGACTTTGACCAAGTTGAGGTGGTAATCAAATTATTATTACCCAAAAACCTTAAGGAATTGAAATCTTCGTTTGGAAAGATCATCTTCATGCAAGAATTCATTAGTAGTTTTTCCAAAATAGTACATCCTCTAAATTATTTGCAAAAGAAAGGGGTAAAGATTGAATGGACATCTAAAGTTAAGAAATATTTTAAAGATATCAAGGTGGGTATTTCCACTACCCTAGTTCTTGTTATCCTTGACTATCAACGACCATTCAAAGTCTACTCTTTTTCCTCAAGACATTCATGTGTTGGCATTCTCACACAAAATAAAGATAGTGAGGATGAGAGTCCAATTGCATTCATGAGTTTCCCTCTAAAGAATACATAACTGAATTACCCAAACCTTGCCAAACAATTGCTTGCCTTCCCTTAGTAAAATTGATCAAGAAGTTCTAGCACTATATACTTTGAAGCAAAGTATATGCTGTCGTGCTTGAACTAAAAGTAAAATCTTTATAGATGCATAAAATAAGATAGCGGAAAGGAGTGGGAAATAAATGACTATCTTACAAGAATTTGAGTTGGAGATCCAACCTATGAAGCTAGTCAATGGACAAGGGTTAACTAAGATGATGACTAACAATGAAGAACAAGGTATGGTATCTCATGTGTATGCAAATGAAGGGATCATAATAGATATTTGGTATCAAGACATTGTATCTCCAAAAATGAAATACAAGTCCTCTATGCTCTAGGATGGAAAATTCTACAAGATGAACTGTGAAGGGATATAACTAAGATGTCTAAATTGTGAGCAGGCCAAAGAGGTATTGGAGTAATACCATGATTAATATGGTGTTGGGCAGGGGTGAATAGAAGATACAAATCACTAGATTTTGAGGTTTGAATATTATTGTCCTACTCTTTTTAGGGATACACATGAGTACATATATTCTTGTCATGTCTATCAAACAAGTTCTAGTAGAGAAAGGAACACAACTATGCCTTTGAAACCATTCTTCAAGATCTACCCTTTTGCCAAGTGTGGCCTAGACTTCATCAGGCTAGTGAAACCACCATCTTCAATAGGGAAAACTATTATATTGACAGTCATAGACTATTGCACAAGGTGGAACGAAGCTGAAATTTTTTAGAATTGTACCACACAAGTGGTCACTAACTTCCTCGAAGAGCATATCATGACCAGATTTAGGATGCCCTCCTTTTTGGAATGCAGCAATAGAGAATCCTTTGCATCCATTTTTCTTACTTAGTGGGACTTAGAGGATCAAGTGATAATCATATTTAATTACTACCCTCAAGGAAATGGGGTTGCCAAGTCTACCAAAAAGAATCTAATAATGGTCATAAAACACTTACTCATAGAGAATCCAAAAGACTATCATACAAAGTTAAAGTATGCCTTATGGATTGATAGGGTCAGAGTAAATAATGCTTTGGGTACATCCCCATATGTTTTGGTTTATAGCCAATAACCTACTTTCTCCCTCAACCTTAAAATTCCAATGCTGAAATTCATGAGGAGATATGTTGAAAATGTAGATAGATTCCAAGTCAGATTGATGAACCTTTTAGAGTTGGATGAGAAAAGGACAAGAACATTAGAACATATATCAAATCATCAAGTTATCATCAAACATTGGTTTAATAAAAGGGTCACAATAAAGACTTTTAGGATCTTTGACCTAGTTCTCATGTGGGATAAAGCTAATGAGAAACTAGGGAGCCATACTAAATTTTTGTGTTTATGGGTTAGCCCCCATCAGATTGCCAAAATTCTAGGGGACAACACTTTCAGGTTATGCACACTAGAAGAGGAATGTATCCTATTGCTGGTTAATGAAAAATTCCTCAAACACTGTTTTGAGGCCTAAATTATTTAAAAAAAAAATTAAAAAAAAATTGAGTCATAATTAGGTTTTCTTTGTGCTATGTTTGTTCTAGTCTATATCAAGGGTCAATGTGTATTCAGGCATTTCACGGGCACATGAACCACTCCAAATGACCTTGACTCTTGGAAGAGGCATTTATTTGTCAAATAAATTAGATGATTTTGTATCTTGTAAAGAATAATAATTGGTGTCATGTGTGGGTAATAAGGGATTCACAACTTGTGGCTTAGACACTAGGTCAATCTCTCTCAAAACCAATGACTCACATAAGGAAATGACTGACCAAGTTACTCATAACCTAAGGATGAAGCAACTAAGTGAAACCTATAAATTTATAGCTTGAGTAAACAAGTGTTTCTTTTAGAACAATACTAAGATCACTTGTTGGCATGTGAGTTTCCCAAAGTTCACTAAAAAATGTATGCAAAAAGCCATCTGAAAATGAGGGACCAACAAAGTCAAACACCACCTCTTAGCCACATAGTCTAACTAGCATAGTAAGGAGAATACACAATAAAGAAAAAATAATTTAAATGGCATTAAAAAGGAATCCCCTCAAAAGAAAAGAGTCAAACAAGGTTAGCAGAGCTTCATCGCTAAAACAAAATCAAAATTCAAGGAAGGATCAAGCGGAAACACACAAGCCCTACAAAGTTGACAAAGGACCCAAGAAACTAAAATTGAAAAATGATGTCTCATTAAGAACCCTACCCTCTGAATGAATTCTCACATCTGATCAACAATGATTGAACATTTACTTATGGAAGAACTCTAGAACCTCTTGCTAGTTAACAAAGGGATCTTTTGAAACTGCTCAATGCTTGTTGTGACTATTAGTGTAGTTTTTTATTTCCTAGTAGGTTATTTATTTTTACCTATATTTCTATGTTTTTCCTACACTTTTAATAATCTTGCTTAGGTTAATAAAGCATGTATTATGAGGTGAATGGTTGTGAGGTGTCACCTTCCTACATGTGAGCATCCATTAGATATCTTGGGAAGATACTTTGCTATCTTTACTCCGATAGATGGTTGCTCCTCATTGGTTGGTGTTGCCACTTCCTCTCTCTTCCTAGCCTATATAAGCATGCTACCTAGCTTGTATTTGCATCCTTGCTTTTGTATCCTCTTAATGCTATTTTGGTTCTAGCATTTGCATTACTCTCTTGTAGACTAACTATGTGTTGCTATTTTGATTTTGTACCATTTGCCTTCATATTTTAGATATCTATTATTTGCACTAGTTTCCTGGGTTATTAATCTTTTCAGATTCTAACATGGTATCAGAGTCATTCTATGTGAAAGAATACTTTTGGTTTCTGACCGCTCCAAGCTTCAAAAGGAGTAACTCCATTCAATCAAAGAACCACCCCCCTTTTTACTCAATAAAAGAACCCCCCCCAAAGAAATATGATTTGGCACTTTATTTTAGGGCATTTACAACTACCAGTAACAAGAAATACTAAGTGGTCTTGATTTCAATGCATTACAAAACCCTCACAAAGAGTATATGCTAAAAGTGAAACTTGAGAACAATACTCAAGGAAAAAAATAGCACCACTATGATCTACTTGAAAAATCATGCACTTTCAAAAAAATAATCACCTCAATACAAGGTCATATGAGAAAGTTATGATCCTCCGAAGTTTCCAAAATGAGAACTGTGCAAAGTCATGACTCTATCTATTTTTATCACTTTGTTCCTGATCCTCCTTTGACTATTTTGCTCACTCACTCTAATGATATGAGTAAATTATTGCATGAGTAGTTTTGCCATCTTAACTTCTGCTATTTGCATTGGCTCAACCAGCAGAGCATGGTCACAAGGTTGCCTTTGGTTCAGTTCTCAGGTGGTGTTTGCCAAGGTTGCATTCTTAGTAAGCATCCTAAGGAAAAGTTTAACAAAAGTAAGGTATGGATAGCTTCATAGATACTAGAGTTATTTCACAATGATTTGGGTGGTCCATTTCAACATCCTTCTTTTAGTAGGGCTTGATATGTCCTCACATTCATTGATGACTTTTCTCGATATACTTGGGTGTACTTTCTCAAATAGAAGTTAGAGGTATTTGATCATTTTCAGGACTTCAAAACTTTTTAAGAGAAGCAATCTAAGAGAGCCATCAAAGTTTTGCACGTAGACAACGGTGGTGATTATGTCAACCATCAGTTTGAAAGATTTTTTACTTCAGAGGGGATTGATTTATAAAATTTAGCTCCATACAATCCTCTAAATATTAGTGTTGCAGAATGGAAGAATAGATCCTTAAAAGAAATGGAAAATTGTATGATTCACTCTAGATCTCTTGCACCATAGTATTGGGTAGAGGCCATTAACTATGCTTGTTATATCTAGAACTATGTTCCTCACCAAGCCTTGAAGGGAGTTACTCCTTTTGAAGCTTGGAGTGGTTGAAAACCATCAGTTAAGTACTTTTGAGTTTTTGGCTCTCCTGCATGGGTCCACATTCCTGTAGAGAAATGTAAGGCATTGGATCTGCAAAGCAAACCTTGCATATTTGTAGTTTATGTTGATGGTGTGAAGGGTTATCGATTGCTCCACCATACTACACATGAGTTTTTCATTAAGAGGAGTGTTTAGTTTGAGGAGAGATCTTCAAGCTCCCTTTCTATCACTTCTCAAGGTCCTTCTACTTTGACATTGGAGTCACTTGGAATACATGATAGATCTTCTGATGAGTCAGATTCACCTAAGTAGTCCTCTACCTCCACTTTCGATACAGAGAGTGATTCAAAGAACTCACCTCCTTCCTCTCCTAGTCATCATTTAGAGGTTAATGGATTGCCTCCAGATTCTCCATCTTCTGGTCCACTTTGGGCTAGACAGACCTTGAAGTCTGCAGGTGATTGGGGTGGGGATCCATCAGACACCAGGTAGACTCATTCACAATTCTAGGATGCTCCACATGTCTTCATTACTACTACCTCAAATCCACAGTCCTTTCATGAGGCTTCTAGTATTCTTAAGTGGGATATAGCTATGCAAGAAGAGTATAGTTCCTTGATGAGGAACCAAACTTGGGATCTTTTCCCTCTTCCTAAGGGAAGAAAACTTGTTCAATGTAAGTGGATCTATTGGAAAAATTTTGCAGCAGATGGGTCAGTTGACAAACACAAGGCTCACTTGGTTGCTAAAGGATTCTCCCAAGTTCCTAGGATTGACTACTTTAAGACTTTTGCGCTAGTTTCCTAAATGAATTGCATTTGAGTTGTTCTTTCTATTGCTACAACTAATCATTGGGAAGTACATCAGATAGATGTGAAGAGTACTTTTCTTCATGGTTACCTTCATGAGGAGATCTACATGGAGAAGCCACATGGCTTCCTTTAGGATTCTTCACTTGTGTGCCATCTTCAAATTTCTCTTTATGGCCTCAAATAAGATCCTTGAGCTTGGTATGCCAAGATGGACTCCTTCCTTCTATCGGTTGGGCTCACTTGGTGCCATTCTAATCCTAACATCTACATTCTACAATAGGGTGATTCAATTCTATTTTTGGTTTTGTATGTTGATGACTTGGTGATCACAAGAAGTTCTTCACCCACCATTAAGGCTGTCAAAGTTGCCCTTTAGGATAGTTTTTTGATGACTCACTTGGGCTTGTTGCATTACTTTCTCAGGATTGAGATCTTTCAATCTCCTTCCAGGATCACCATCACATAGTCCAAGTATGCTCTAGATTTACTCTTGAGGTTTCATATGGTTGACTGTAAGTCTATTCTAACTCCCTTCCTTTTTAGAGTCAAACTTGAGATTTAGTGTTCTCCACCACTTGTTGATGGCACTTTTTATCACCAACTTGTTGGGAGTTTCATTTATCTAACTCATACGAGATCTAACATCTTACATGCTATAGGCATGGTCTCTCAATTCATGCAGGAGCCTCATGAGCTATACTAGAAAGAAGTCAAGTGGATTATTCACTACATTCAGGGTTCTCACAATTATGTGATTCACTAAACAATAGGTATTGAGCTTGATTTGGTGGGCTACATAGATTCAAATTGGGCGAGTGATTCTTAGGATCACAAGTCTACTTCAAGTTACAGCTTCTCACTTGGTTTAGGTCTTGTTTGTTGGTCGAGAATAAAGTAGTCTACTATTGCTCTATCTTCTACTGAGGCTAAGTGTCAGGGGGATGTAAATGCCACCACTGAGGCTATTTGGCTTCAAAATCTTCTCACTAAATTTGGTATCTAGATTAGATGGCCATCAGTCATATTTTATGACAACTAGAGTGCCATTCAGATCTCATAGAATCTGGTTCATCCTTAGTGGACCAAACACATAAAGATCCACATGCACTACATCTGGGAGCTCATCCATGGTCACATCATTGACCTTCACTATTGTTTGACTTTTGAGCAGGTTGTTGATATCTTCACCAAATTCTTCACTGAGAACAAGTTCCTTCATTTGTGAGCTTAGTTAGGGGTGCAAGATGCTTCATCTTTTGGGGGGGCCTCTTCCTCTCACTCGAAGTCCTAACTTTTTTTTTTTTGGGTAGTCTCTTTCCTCTCTCTTTTGGGGGAATTTTATGTACATGGGTACCTCATCAGGCTTGAATTTCTAGGACCCATTTCTACATCCACCTAAGCTTTGCTTATGGGGGGGGGGGGGGGTGTTAGTGTTGTTTTTTATTTCCTAGTAGGTTATTTATTTTTCCCTATATTGCTAGGTTATTCCTAAACTTTTAATAATCTCTCTTAGGTTAATAGAGCATGTGTTATTAGGTGAATGGTTGCGAGGTGTCACCTTCCTACATGTGAGCATCCATTAGCTATCTTGGGAAGATACTTTGCTATCTTTAGTCCGATAGACGGTTGCTCCTCATTAGTCGATGTTGCCACCTCTTCCCTCTTCCTAGCCTATATAACCATGCTACCTGGCTTGTATTTGCATCTCTTGCTTTTGCATCCTCTTAATGCTATTTTGCTTCTAGCATTTGCATTTCTCACTTGGAGACTAACTTTGTGTTGCTATTTTGATTTTGTATCATTTGCATTTTTAGTTTAGATATCTATTCTTTGCACTAGTTTTTCGGGTTATTAATCTTTTTAGATTCTAACAGTGACAAGCACTTGGAAAATTTGGTGCAATTAAGACACTAAAATATACATTGAATGTGGAGGTCAAAGGTTTGAGTCTTGAGTGTAGATTCTTGAGTAACCTTTTGTAACATCAAGAATCAAGTCCTAACTTGATGCACATATGAAAACTACTTGCTAATAAAGAAATGCCTTTGTCATTTCTTCCTTTCGTACAACTATTTGTTGTGGTTTCACAAAATATGCCCCATTTTTGAGTAAAAAATGGGGTTCCCCTTTCTTTTTATGATAGGGGAATCTGTTCTCTAGAACAAGACATCTCTATAGGCACCTTGGAGAATGCCCCCATGTAGTTCTAGGTCAAAATTCCTGTCGGTTGATGTCATTCAAAGTTAAGATGTTAGGAAGTTAATTTTTCCTCCCTAAGGGCCAAAGTTGTGCACATGCATACTAGGTATACCTACACATCCTTGTAAGGTGTGCTAAGTGTACCTAACCCACCCCTTCCCTTTAGGGTGCATAGGTGCACTAGGTGTACTAGCACACCCTAGAAGGGTGTGCTAGTTACACACAATTGACCTAGTGCATATAAATACAAGTAATTTCCCCTTATTTCAATTGATTTGCATTAAGTCCCCCCAAAGCACTAAATCTTTGCACCTAAAAACCTATGGCAAACCCAATTTTGTCTACTGAGGAGAGCATTGAGCACACCTTCTGTACATGCAAGGGTGCACATAGTGTGCCAGATGTGCCTACTATAAATAATCCCTAAATTCATAGTCCTTTTATCTAGCTATTGCATCTTGAACACATCGTGCAGGTGCACATGTGCTCCAACTACGTTGATCACCCAAACTAATTTTAGGATAGTGCACCAGACATATCAGTCTGTCTTAGTCACCAAGTGTCATAAAGATCTTCTAACATTGATATATTGACATTTGTCTCTTGTAAAAGTTAAAATGGAATTTTCATCATTATCTATAGCAAAAAGGATCACATCTAAGCCAATAAAATTTAATTTTCAAGGTATACCAAAGAAGTCTCATTTCATTGAAAGATATTTAGAGGTCCATGATATGGAATTGGCGCACATAGTTTGGAATGAATTCTTGGTCTTATGCAAAAAGATGCAAGAGAGATCAAAGATGACCTCATCTTTGATACTAAGTAGGTTGGTGAATGCGGCCTCACACCCCATGTCTATACAATTATTTGAGTTGATTATGGAACCAGCCCACTTCTATATGCACAAGGAGAAGATAGTAAAAAGCATCACTAGGGAGGTCATCCTAGACATCCACCTTGATAACATCTAGAAGGTCTTCCACTTTCAAGTCATAGATTAGTACCAGAAGATAACTTATGACATAAAAGATAAGTGGTACCAAGAACAAGAATGAGAGGCGAAATATTAGTGCAAGAGAAATACCTTTTTGCTAGGCCCCCTCTTAATAGAAGAGCTAGGAAAGTGGCTATGACCTATGGATACATGATAGATGATGTTGACTACTACATGGTCCTTCTTAGTAGAGTCATGGGACTCACCACAACGATTCATTTGGAAACATGGATGGTCCATTTTATAGAAACTATCAAGAATAGAAGCCTATGGATTGATTGCAGGACTCTTATTAGAAAATCTCTAGATGAACAACTCATTTTGGTGAAATTAGATGTGAGGTTCTACATGACCTCTTATATAGTGTACTTTTTGGTAGCCTAACCAACTAACTATACCAGATTGGTGAAAAGGGGAAGCATGCAAGATCCAAATACATGGCCTTACATAGTATACCCTTAGCTAGTAAGGAAGAAGCTCCTAGACAGGAGTCCCAAATACAAAATGATAAATGATGCTTTTATTTTTTCCATAATCTAATTCATAGAAGGAGATTATGAAAAAAGAATATTGTGGAAGTAGCCTCTAGAATAACACAGATATTAGGACACTACATCCAACTTAGTAGATTCACATGCATCCAAGTAACTAGGACCCTCTTGTGCCCTAAGAAGCTTCCATTGGATAAGTTGATAATGCTAGAGATTGCTAGGTATTTGGCTTTGATCTATGATGGAGCATAAAAGAAATACAAGAAGACATGGGTTGGCCAATCACCATTAGGGCTTTTGAGGTGAAGATAAAGTAAGACATTGCCACCTATAAAATTTAATAGGACTAGTACCATTAGATGACTATCCATTGCCTTACCCCTACTTCAGAAATATTGGAATGGTTCATCATTTTGTGGGATGGGAGTTCATACCCGATGTAGTAATTGAAGATCATTGGATGTAATGTGTAGATGACTATGATATTTGAAATGGGAGATATTGTAATATGAGTCTAAAACTTGTAGAAAAGGTACTTAATCTAACTATATCCATGAAGGTATGGAATAAGGACAACCTCAATGTGTTGGACCCCCTCTACAATATGGACAAGATCTTTGAGAGACCCATAATGAATATAGAGATTGGCTGAGAGGAGAATAATGACATTCAACATAGGGTAAGGCATGCCATTCAAATGATAAAAGGCTAGGTTAATAACCCATCCTATTTAGAGCCAGTCCCTAATATGCTCACCATACAGGCACCTACAAGGCCCAAGAAGGGGAAGGGGACTAAGGTCATAGTTCCAATATACCAGGAGAAGTCATTTGTAAAACCATAGACTGTGTATAAGCATAAGCATGAAGTGGCATACTTTTATAGTGACAGGGTAAAGGGGAAGAAGAAGAGGAAGGATACTCAAGAAGAAGAAGCCCAACTAGAAGAGACTCAACTTGAAGAAGTTCCAGTGGAAAGAAAGGCATCCCCATTAGTGCCAAAGAAGTATAGGATTGAAAAGGTGGTGGTAGGGGTAAAAAGAATGAAACTAAAGAATAAAAGTATTCCATCTCCTTAGATTCTAGAAACCATACCCATGGTAGAGGAGGAAGAGTGAGAAGAAGAGATTTAATATCTTCATCTAAATAAGAGGACCCAATCAATAAGTGTCATAAAAGAGGAAAGGAAGAGTGTGATGTAAACACCCCTAAACATCCAAGGAAAAATAATTCAGGTTGAAGATTTTGAAAACCAAGAACAAGAAAGGTGAACTGAGTCTATGGAGGGAGATGGCTTAAATGTTTTTTATCTTTCAAAATTTTATTTTAAGTCCATAAGGACTCATTTGGAAGGAGGAGTGATAAATGATACTCCACATAGAGAATCATTAGGTGAGGATTGAAACCAATTGCCTCCACTCCCATAAGGGCTAGTGGGCATACCTACTCCACCTCTAGGGAATCCGCTAACACCCCCTCCTCCTCCATTATAACAAGAAGCCACTCCATTTCCTTCTTCAATCCAAGATTCTGAAAGTCAGACAATAGGAGGTGATGGCTTTGTGCAAGAACATACATAGGAGGGGAAAGTTTCCAGAGAGAGAGAGAACAAATGTCACCCATGGTAGAGTCAATATCTTCTCCTCCAACAACCATAATGACTACCCCAGTAGTGGAGTCATAAGGGGAAAGGGCTAGCTTCAGATATGACTTCATCATTGGGTTAGTATATGTCTTGTATGGGTATTTATTTGACATTGTTGAATTGAGAAGTATTAACTTGTCAAAGGAGGTATGTGGAGTATGTAGAAACATAGGGATTGGAGGCCTTGACAAAAGTATTAGGAACACATACACCTATTCAGGGTAATCCTAAGCAATTGGCCTTCATCTTGAAGAACCAAAATATTATCTAATAATGAATATTTATATTCCCCCTCCACATGCAAATATTTAAGAAAACACCCCCAAGGATTATTAGATTAAGGAGGTAGTATTAGGGAAGGCCACTAGAGATACAACTAAAGTTTTAAGTACTATGGAATTCAAGAAAATGTTCCAACACTTGGATTAGGACAAGGCAGAGATTTTAGAATTGAGGAATAATAATGATCTATTATGGGTTTATATAAAGGAGATAGTAGGTCCTTTAGACCTTGATCATCCTAAGGTCACTCTAGTAGCTTCCCTTTAAAAATGAGCTCCAACCACCAAACATGGCAATGTATTTTTAGATGCATGTAGGAGATAGCATCACTATTTTGAGGATAGAGGGGTTCAAATAATTGAAGTAAACATTAACTGTTGCACCACATCCAAAAGAATGTTTATAGGTTGGTTATAGTGGTGGACCAAGATTTTGGGTTGATGGCAAAGTGGCCACTTGGACCAATGACTTGGAAGCATTGAAGACCATTAGGGCTCAAAGATACCCAATGCTGTTAGATATATATTTGATAGAGGAATTGGATAAAGTAGATGATTTGATAGAAAATATAGTGAGTAGTAATAGAGATATGATCAAATTGTAAGAAGATATCCAAGATGTAAAGAAGACTGTCCTTGATCAATTTTTGGAGGCCTATAAATATTATAGCACTAGTTTTGGAAGTTTTAATTGAACACCAAGATACTGGGAGGGGGGGGGGGGGGGGTGGGGTGGGGACGTTGAACCAGGATCTATAATGCTTTAAGCTTTTCAAAAATTCTATAATGCATTCACCATATTTTCCATCTCATATCCAATTGCTTATGCATGCATAACTTATAAAATCAAATTTTAATAGCATATATATCTAATCAATCATTCAGATGCATGAAAAGTAATCATATGACATAAAGATTTTGGTTACCCAAAAATAATTTAGAATGAAGGTAAAATTGGGGTGGGGATGACACCCAAAAATATTCACTACTATAGTAACAAATTTAACCTATTAGGGTTACAATGTTTGATCATATCCAATGATCTACCCTATGAGGGTTTTGTCCTGTTAAAATATTTTGAGACTGTTAGATCTCACATTGTTAGATGATTTAACACATACAACAAAGTAAGGACTCTATTAGGAGATTTAAAAAGATTTGTTAAGACCACTTTGTTATGAGATATACCCTGACTCAATCTATTAAAAATAATCCAGTACTTGATCCTAAGTTTGATTTGATAAGCTAATGTTGGATCTCCTCTTTCCAATCTAATCTCTGATATGATAAATCTTTTATGTCCTTCACTTCTTGACTAGATTTCTTACTCTATTCTATAATAACAAAACTTTTACCACTAGTACAATATTGACACGTTCACACTTGAATTATGTGAATAGCTTCTTCACTCCTTCATATCATACTCTCCACCATACCATTTCATTCCATACAAAAGTGTGTTTAGTTTTTCTTATTACAATACCTAGTTTAGAACATGTGGTATTGTGACTAAATTGAAAGCAATTACAATACAATAGTAGATGTTTTTGTAAGCCAAAAAATGATCCATTCATTTTGAAAAAAGGATTTTATACAAGTTTGATGGATCCCAAGGGTCACCATTATCCCTTGGAAATGAAAACAAAATGTCCACAAGCTAATTAATTAAAAAATAAACTCTAACAACTATAAAAGTTATGTCTACTTGTAGAAGTCATAACTTTCTACTTGTAGCTCAAAATCATGAACTATTAAAATTTAAGGAAAGATTCTATAAAATTCTACATTTAATATCTAAATTATTAAGCATAGCTATATCTACTTGGCATCGCCAAAGCCTAGAAATGCCCCGGAGGCCTCTGAAAATGCAAAATACTAGAACATAGGAAATATTGAAAAAATAAATTTTAGATTTTTCTCATTTTTTCTTATGAAAACATCCTCATCATCTTCTTGGACTATGTTTTGATCATCTTCCCTATTTAAAGATATCATAGAGAGTTTTCTAGATGCTTCCTTGTTTCGCCTCTCCATTTGATTTGTTCATGATAGAGCATAGGGATCTGTGATCCACGTTATAAAATACATAACACTCTCTATAAAAAAACTCTGCAAATATTAAATATCATGTCCATGTTGGCTTGAAATGGTTTACCTCAAAGTTTGTATCATTCGCAACTTGAATGTAAATTCTGTGTTGCTCGACAATTACCATTTTGACACTCGTCACTCATTTTATATACAACCAACACTCAGTCTCATGTTATGCTAACTACATTTTGTGTAACTTAGCTTGCATATGATCGAACTACTCTTTTAATAGTAGGCTCAACTTACATTCAAAATAATAAAAAACCATAAAATTACTCAGCTCCTATAGAGCTTGGTATACATAAGTTTATATATGTCTTTCTTATGACTCAACCTATATAGAGTAGCTCAGTTGTTGTGATGACCATTTGGACTCTGCCTAGTATATGACTAAGTGGTTGACACTAATAGACAACAATAGTTAGAGAGACCAATAATCTCCCCCTTTGACATTAGTGGCAAAAATACTTTGTTATGATTACATCATTACAAATATGAGTAGTCCCCCTAAGCCTATGAATTAGCTCAAAATAGAACTACAAAACTTTGACTTATACTAAATAAACAAATAATGAACCATATATACATGACTTTAAGTAGTTTGGTCATTTTAGTGTCATACCATGTTTTCCTTCTGCACTCTAATTGCCTTCTAAACTCTTTTGATTATTATTGTTTGCCTTCTGCACTATGATTTCCTAATGAACTCTTCTAATTATCATTACATTCCCTTGTTCTTTTCTTCTTTTCACCATTTAAGATATGTAATCATCATTACAATTCTGTTTCCCCCTTTGTTTTATCACTTATGGGTGCTATTAGGGTTGAATGGGTGGAATCGAACCATATTTTTCAATAAAAGGTTTGTGTACTTGGGTGAAGGACATGATCCCAAGTGGTTCTTGCTAATTCCAAAGTGTGATTTTGCAACTGTAATCAAAATGTGATAGCGTTTCTTGTTATCTTCATGTCTGCCTGAATCTATTGGATGTTTGCCTGAATATCACTAGTGAATCTTGGCACATCACATAAAATATTGTATAGATGTTGTACTTTCTAAATTAGTTCTACTGTGTGTTGTACACATTTGTGTAGTTGAACTTTCTTCTCAAAAATTGGTGTAGAAGCTTTGTCTACAACCTTATTCTCAAATTTCTTCACAGACCAATCCACCAATTTCTCATTTGATTTGATATCTCCAACATTTATTTGTTCAATAATATTTACAAGCTAGGAAATTATTGGGGTTTGCCCATAAATTTTTTGAATATCAAACACTTCAACAAAAATGTCTTTAACATCATGCAATACTTGCTTTTGTTGATGTTCTCCCCTTAGCTCATCTTGTTTCTTCTTCTTTACCAAAATCTCTTGTAGCAAAATTGTTTTCTTAAGAGTGAGATTTTCCAAATCCAATTGTGGTATCTCAATTAACTAATCTAGAATAACTTCAATATTTGGAGAGAGCTCCTTTATTCCTTTCCTTGTGCGAGATGTAGAAATGTTGTTGCTTGATATTTCTTTGGGAGATGGTGAAGGTGTATCACCACTTGATCGTGTTTGTATAATAGTGCTAGAGACAAAAATAGTAGCATTTGGCTCTATTTTATTTTCCTCCTTATTTACCTCAATGTGAGGTCTTGACACTTTTGATCCTTCTTGACCTTTGGTAGGAATGTCTACACTAGTGTCCTTATTTGTTTCTTCTTCCTCTTGATCCTCTTTGTCAACATCTGAGGGCTTCTTTGGAGTGTCAAGGGTGTTAATATGAACTTGTGACATGATGCCTTACAGACTTGGCACACCTGAACTCATTTCATCACTCTCATCATTTTGCACACTAACTGTCTCAATATCTTTTTCTTTTTTGTGAGACCAAAAATACTTTTTCAAAGTAACTTATTTTAGTGAATTACAAAATCAGTATTATTTTGCAATATCATAAAGATTCTAAATTTAGAAATGAATCCATTCATGTATCTCTCCAAAAATGTATCCTTTTGTTCTTATGACAAATCAGGCATAACCTTGGCTAATGTACCAATCCTAATGTTTTTCTCTTCTTCTTCTTCTGCCTGTTGCCATCTTCTAACAAGTCTACTATACGAATCTACAAGTATCTTCTCCTCTACTTATTTTGGAGGAACTTATGATTTTCCATCATATCTATCATGACCTTCTCAACTTTATTTTTCTATTAGTATTATCTAATGTATCATATTTCACAAATCTAAAACTAGATAAGCTTGAATATTTTCTTAGGTCGGCATATACCTTATCAATGGTTTTTGTTCTCCTTGTGGGTGGTCCTTTAGCCAATCTTCTTCTCTTTGGTTTTGATCTACTGGACTCAATAGTCTCTACTACTCTTTGTTTTGCAAACTGCTCAGCACTAGCTATTTCCTTGGTCCTTGGTTTGATAGGCATTGGAGGAGAGAGGGGTGTCACCACTAGATTCTTTTTATTTCTTTTATCCTTCTTACTACGTGGCATGCCAACAACTGGGGCTTATCCTTGAATCCTTCTTCCACTTTCTAAACACCACTATCCTTTTCTTCATCTTCTCCAAGACCTTGTGTAATATGTAGAGGTTCATTGCTCTTTCCTTGGGTGCCTAGCTTTGCCTCTAGGTCTTCAATCATTTTCTTCCTTTTCTTTTCCTTGGAAGCTAGCTTGATATTTGTCATGATTCTTTCCTTAGCTTCTTCATACTTACCAAAAGGTTCTACTTCATTGTCAATTTCTTCTTTCAGTAATGCAACAATGTTTGCATTAACTATGTTACATTCAATTTTATAATCAAATGTTGTTAACCATGCCTTCCTTTTCTTAACTTCCTACACATAGGTGTTATTTGTATGTACAAAGAAACATACATCAATACAATGTTCGATCAAAAAATCTTCTAGTATCATCATCCTCATCCTTATTCTTTATCTAAGCTCTTCAAAATATGTATCCATGACATTCTCAAAATTATCTCCTTATTGAGTTATACACTAATTTATTTTCCTTATTATTAGTTTTTCTTGTTCCCAAATGATGTTTCCAAAACTAGGCAAATACTTATGAATGTAAAATAAAATACACATGGCGAGTGAACCAAACTTACACATTAAATTCTTTATTTTTTTGATGGCTATTATATTTTCTACTATATGTTGCTTCTTCAACTCAACATGATCATATTAATGATCTTTCATGACTATCTTCCATGCTTGATCCACTGCCATACATGACACACTCTTCAATATGCTAGATTGATACAATTTGTGAGAAATAACTCTCACTAAAAATTCAATCGATGGATTTGAAATAATTTTGATAGACAACCGTTGTCCATTCCACTCCACATTTGTGTTTGCTTCAACTTTCTTAAGGCTCAGACTTCTCATTTCCTTCTTCTTGTCTAGTGTAGGATAACCAGTAACCTTGTGAACCATTTTTTTGGTTATCTCAACAAGTCCATGTTATAGCCAAAACTTCATGTCATGGATCCTAATCAGGACAACCTTGTTCTATTTGATCTTGGAGTTCCTTGGGAACCCTAGGGCATGAGTTAACCCCTTTCTCTCAATAATTTTGAATTCCTCCTTCAAAAATCCTTTGTCACACAATTTCTCATAAACTTCTTGAATTTCATAATCACCTACTTCTCCAATCTTATACAGTTAGCAACTTCACACATTGTGTATCATGATTACCTTGGGTGGTATAAAAAATAACACACCCATTGAGTCACCTTTTATTGCAATCTCAAGAATAACAAAAAATTTAGGTGGAGGAAAAACGTCACTCGTTAGCAATTTAATCTTACTAACCTCTACTCCTTGACTCTTTGCTGTGGATGATGAAGCTGCCATTTTCTCTTTGTTAGGTTTTGAAGACTATCTTCCTCTAGATCACTCAACATAGCTTAGATCTTCACTTGATCAATCTTATCTTAGATTTGCTCTAAAATCTCCTTAGGATCTCTTTTTTCACTCAAATTGCTCTATGCTCTTGAATTTTTTTATGCAAGGTATTAAATAATGTCTTCAAATTTTGATATATACTTCCTTTTGCTCAATTTTTATTCTCCATTAATGTTGTGTACTCAAGTAGGTGGAAGCCAGCTATCTTGGTTGACATTGTGCCTTTGAACCATGTGCTTAGTATACAATTTGGTCTCTTCCATCTAACTCGGCCTATACATCAGTTGCTTTAGAAATATTCAGTCTATATTGCTATGCTCACTCAATATAGACAATTTTACTAATTTTTGACACTGAGACTATACAAATGATTCTTTTGCACTGGTCCTTTCATAAATCTATTCTTATGCAAATATGAACTTTGGCACACTTTATGTTAGGAACTAATGTAAGATGTATAATACAATATATAGTTCCATAAATACATTTCTCACTCCATTTGAGATGATATGATCACCTTCTCCATTGGATTGTGTGATCTCAACTCCATTCATTCCACTACTTCCATCTTCTATCTTTTTCTTCCATGTTTGATTCATCTCCTTCCTTGTTTGATCAATGTCCAATTTTCCTTTACCCTTGGAGTTGTTGTGATTTTCTATTAGTACTTGAGTTCTATACTATTTGCTTCAATGTCCAAACTTATGATATTTAGAACACACTTTGTTATGTGCATGGTTCCACCTTTGATTAGTCTAGTAGGGTTTTGTTTGTGATTTACATTCATATGCTCTATGTCCATACTTTTGACAATTGTAACAATATGTTAGAAATAGGAATTACTAGGGAGCGGGGGAGCGGGGGTGGGGGTGAATAAGTGATTTACAAAATTTAGTCACCAATTTGATATTATTTTTTACTTTAAACCATACATAACAAAGTAATAAAGTAATGTTGAACAATAATAGTAACCATGCACAAAGATAACTCATAACACCATATTTTGTTAACTAGGGAAACCCTGGCCAAGGGAAAACCCCAGTGGGGATGGTACACACTAGATAATATGATGATATATAAGTTCCTTGTTAGAGGATGGACCCTATTAGGAGTCAATGATAAAATTTAGTATAGAGAGTCCCTATTAGGAGATTGTGAATCCTTGTTAGGAGATTCCAACCCTCTTAGGAGTTGTAGTACAGTAGATGAAAGATGAGCCCACTAGCTAAACATTCACTACCAATTACAAGAAGAGCTCATTGTCCAAGTAAGTAATTAGACTTCTGGAATATAGATTCTTTCTTAGTTCAATCTAAGATCATAAAATAGCTTTATAGACTTTTCATATATCACTTTCAGAAAAGTTTGCATACAATTGCTCAACATAATTTCTGCAAGATAACACACTTGAATTCATAAGATATCCTTTGCATAAATACCATGCTTTTACATCAACTTTCTAATAGGTTGGCTAAGACCACAATACACTAGTAAAACATGAATATCTCTTTTCCATACAGTCCATACTGAGTTTTGAGGTTATACGTGTCATCATCAACATGTATACTATCTCCATCTAACTTTGCTAGTCATAATATGACATCAGCAACAAGTTACAAACAAAACAATACACTACTGTGTACCAAATTCATATTTAGACAATTTTTGAGTACCAAAAGCTAAGTATCTTTATTTTTGAGGTTTCTTTTAAGCATGTACATCATGTGTTGCCATAAATGACAATAATTACATATCTCCTTTAGCCAATTGTCAACAATATCCCCCTTTGGCATTGATGGCAACAAAATAGGGGAAATTGGCTAAGTATCAAAAACTTAATATAACACATTAACATTACATATATTAAAATTTGTCCATTCTTACATATGTTCCCCCTTACAATATTATTTCATACTTTCCCTTATTATTTTCTCCTCTTTACCTAATTTACCATTTTCTATTGTATCTTCTCCCCCTTTGACATCAATGACAAAGGTTAAGATGTCAAAAATTGTCCAAAAACTGTCCATCTACTCTAAAAATCTCTGTAAATATCTGCCTTAAGCTGATTGTATCTTCATGCACTCATCAAAACTTTCCTTAAGATTATTGATACCTTTTGTCCATGTATCTTTGGCTAATTTAGTAGAAGTGAGAATTGCACATAAGGCATATGGTGCAATCGGTTAGAAGATTGTTTGTCTAAACTAAATGCTGATGCTTCTTGTATGGGGGAGTATCTGTGATGGACAGAGTCATCTAGGACTCTTATTGATATTGTTTTGAATAGTGTCTCTTGACACTCAAGCTAGTAAAAATCAGTTATTGCTGTTGGTGTAAATAAGTATTTACTTATTACACTTACTTAAGTTTACTTAGGTTAATGCATTATTTAATTATTTTGTATTATTTTATTATTTATTTAGGTTAGACACTTAGGGGTTTGTGTACTCTCATAGAAGTACACAACTCTAATTATGCACATGGTGTCTACAACACTAGAGTTTACATCATTCGCTGAGTTGTTATGTTGACAACATAGTTATTCGCATTCCTAATTTAGCACATGTTGTCTACACCACTGATTTGTGTGATACACCATTGTAGGCTTATCCTCACATCATCGGACTTACATCCATGCTTAATGGAGGATAACCCATATCTGGTGGACATGTGCCTTGTTGTATGACTTATCATGTTGCTAACTTCTATGCATTCTAGAAGCTCTCTAGAGGCCTTTATATACAAGCACTCCTAGTGTACTCTGTAATGGTTATGGTGGCATATGGCATATTGAATGAATATTGTTATTCTGATCATACTCTCTCTATTGGTCTACTATGTGTTTGTGTTGAGTTCTTAGTTCTTGGGTGAATTCTAGCCTAAGCCAAATTCTTACATGTTATCAGAGCTGAGGGAGATTCTCTAAACATAGCTGTTTGAGACTGTTCATGCTTCAACACCTCAACCCAAATTTGGAGGATCCGCTAAAATTGGGAGTGTCTAGAGCCAAATCTAACCTCACCGTTGCATTTGGAGTGTTGATTTGGTGAAGCTCAACTATAAATTTTCCTATGCTAGGTGAAAGTTGATTTTTAGATCTGAATATTATTTCTTCTCTACAATATTTTTATTTTTTTCAAATTTGTATTTTCAAAATTATTTAGTCGAATCATGCTAGTCGTAGAGAATTTTTTTTTACAGAATCTATATATTTAATTATTTAATCGATGGGCTCTTTATATCCTTTATTAGCCTCTAAAAATCTTTGTTGTACCCTACTAAATCTACGCATACATCTCGACCAAACACTCTCTACAAAATTCTAGCAATGGACAGAGCACATGGCATAATCCAGTGGCAAGAACCTGACCACATAGCATATGTAATCTAGCGGGTTCAATATTTATTTAACTCCTACAACTTATCTATTTTAAATAACAACAAAGCCTTTCCCATTGTGAATGTGGGATATTACCATAAAGCTCGGCCATCGCATATTACACTCTTTGGCAAAATATACTCTGAGTTTTAGAGTGAATAGCTCAGCATCGATAAATCAAATCGGTGGCAACATTTAAAATGCTGTAATAGCTCTCTGGACACATTTTTGCCCACACATAGAGACCTAGACACGCGGCAAGAAACTCTTCAATGTAGTGACCTCCATGTATCTCTTTCATAGGCCACACCACGCAGTCCACACAAGTGGACATCCAAGATTGCACACATGGCAAATTTTCATCGACTCAACAAAATACGGTTAGCATCCGAGGTGGACTCCAGTCAGCAAACACATGGTGCATTGTTAGCCAATCGTACCTGTGACTAGGTAGCCACATCATTTTTTGTCTCCACTATCTATACATTTTGTATAGTATAGATGTATGGATCCATATAGCTGATGCAACAATCTGTACTACTGACATCATTAGTGGGATGGGAGTGCACTGGCATCATCTTTCCATGAGCCTAAATTTGATGGCTATCTAATCATCAAAATAAGAAAAATTTGAATTACTATGATGAATGTATGACTGTCAAATTTAACCCCTTCTTTTGTTGATGCAACCCCTCTCTTGATTGATTTTGGTTTTTGTAGTCCCAATTTGGGAGGCCATAACTTGGACATCCAAACTCCAAATCAAGTGCAATTTTTTTTGAAATTGGGTGAAATTTCCTAAATTTTTTAGTGGTGTAGATTTTTTCTTGTTTTTGTGCATGGATTTTTCAAACATTGCATTTTTTGGCAACTATACTACATAATCCTACATTTTGCAACTTCAAACGCTCCGTACGGGCACATCTAGAGTCAAAAAGAGGTTCTATTTTTTTTGAAAGTGCATTATTTTTCATCTACTTTCTAGATTTGCAATAAAATTGTAGTGTTGTCTAGAAAAAAGTGTCACTTTTAGTAATAGGGCCTTTCTTTTCTTTTTATTGCTTCAGAATTGTAGCACATTGTAAAGTTCTAGATTTGTAATCCATTAAGAGATTGTAACAAGAAAAATTAGAAGTCCATAGAGACCAAAATTGGCTAGTGGCTCATTGTAATCACACTACTATTAAAGTGCCCAAAGCATCTATTTTTGGGGGGTTTCTTGATTTAGTGAACAGGAGGGTTGTTCTTGGTGTTGTGTTCTCTTTTTTTTGCACATTTCTTTCATTTTCTTCATTATGGGCAATTATGGGCAACTTTAAGTTTCCAAAATTAACTCCACATAACTATGCTACATGGTCCATAAAAATGTGGTATCACTTAATGCATAATGGAGTTTCATAATATGTAGATGGTACTCTTCCTAAACTAGTAGGTGATAATGTATTAGCAAGTGATATTTCAGCTTGGGTAGCAATGGATAGGAAAGCCCTAGGTGATATATGTTTGGGGGTAGACGATAAGATCATGTATCAAATCAAGAAGTGTTCTACATCCAAGGAAGCTTGGGATACCCTCGAAAACCTTTATGGTGAAGTTTTTGAAGAAGATGTGTTCAAAATTGAAGATGATCTTGTTTCCTTAGATCCTAAGTCATATGACTCTATATAGGATTTCATCATCAAGGTGAATGAACTAAGGATGAAGCTTACTGATTGTGGGAGTTCTATCAAAGATGATAGACTGATCTATCTCATACAGAACAAGATGCCTTCAGAGTATTCCACATGTGTATCTTCTTTTAACACCTCTAAGACTACCTTAGGGTCTTCCTATAAGAGATTCACTTTTGATGAATATGTTGATCTGTTGGATACTAAAGAAGAGAAGTTGAAATCAAGGGGGATTCTCAAATCACCTCAGTCTAAAGCATTGGTGTCCAAAAACGAGGGTTCTCAACATTTAGCTGGACAATCTTCAACTAAAGGAAAGGGTAAAAATAAGTGGAAGAATAAATTAGAAGATATAGTAAAGACAACACCACAATCAAATCAACAAGGCAAGTCCTCTAATTCCAACAAGAAGGGGGACAAAAATAATAAGGAGAAGAAGAAGTGTGCTTATTGCAAGAAATCGGGTCATGAAGAACATGAGTGTTATCTCAAAAAGATTGATGAGTTGATCAACATCATGAGGAAACATAATGTTCCATTTCCTAATGCTTATAAGGATAAAGGGTCTTCTTTAGATTCAAAGGGAAAATGGCAAGCACTCATGGCAAATTCAAACTCTTCAAAGGAATGTATATTTGAATTAGGTGCCTCTTATCACATGGGTTCTTCAAAGGAGGATTTTTCTTTAATGAAGTAGTCCAAGATACCACACATCTTCATGGGAGATGATAGAAAAATGGAAGTTGAAGGGAAAGGAAATGTGGAGATGGAAAATGGAGAGTTTCAAGATGTTCTCTATGTTCCAAACCTAATTTCAAATCTCTTATCAATCTACCAAATCACTCACCTTGGAGATGGACATAGAGTTGAGTTCCTTCTAGAATCAGTAAAGGTGCACACTCTTAAAGATAATTCCTTGGTTGCATTGGGGAAAGTGAAGCATAACAAAAGGTTGTACTCTTTCTCTCATTTTGTCCCCAAGTCTCTTTCAAAGGCCTTGTTAACACAATCAAATTCAACAATCCAACTATGGCATGAGCGGTATGGTCATCTTGTCTTCCGTTATTAGTAGCAACTTTGCATATATAGAATGGTCAAAGGTCTACCTCAAATCAACTTTTCCCATGATGAATGTTCAATAGATTCAGTGGATATTCATCTAGAGGGGAAGTTATAGAGAGGGAAGTCTTTAAGAGCACCAGGTGTTCTACAGATGGTTCACATGATATTAGCAAGTCCTTTTGCATTTAGCCAGGGTCGCTACATACTCACCTTTGTTGATGACTTTTCAAGATACACTTGGGTCTAATTTCTTCATAACAAGAATGAAGTGTTGGACAAGTTTCTAGCCTTCAAGACTCATGTAGAATAGAAATCTGGGAAAGCCATCAAAGTTCTTCAAATGGATAATGGAAGCATGTATGTGAATAGAAGACTTACAAACTTTTGTAGACTCGAGGCAATTGGTCTTTAGACTCCACTAGCATTTAATCCACATAAGATAGATGTTGTAGCATTGAGGATCCAAACTCTTAAGTCTATGGCAAGTTGCATGATACATGCCAAGTCTCTAGATCCATCATTAGAAGTTGAAGCAATTTGTAGTGCCACTCACATTCTTAATCAATCTCCTCATCTAGCCTTAGATGGAAAAACTCCTTTTGAGGCATGGTACAGTAGAAAACCTATTGCCACACACTTTAGAGTCTTCGGTTGTCCTATATGGGCAAACATATCTTCTAGGGGATGCAAGGCACAGTCATCTCAGCCTTGTACTTTCATTGATTATGAAGATAGTGTGAAGGCATACATACTATTGGATCCTAAGACACATTAGATATTTGTGGAGAAGGATATATACTTTGATGAGAGTTCACCAAGTTTTTCCTTTATTCCTCTCCACACATCATACAGTGTGGAAAATGATAGTAACACCAATGATAGTGCTTCAATAGATTTAGACATGTAGAGTTCTATTGACAGTTGCAGTGAGTGATCACTACATCAGTTCAGTTCGCATGCATACATAGCCACAGTGATAGGTCTAGACCAGTAAGGTATCTAGTCTTCTAGATACAGGTTCAGTGATAGATTTGGGGAACAATATTGATGATCTGCCTCTTCTTCTTGATGCAAAAGTACCTTCTTTAGTTGTCACAAGGGCTCCATCAGACTCTCTTGTTTATTCTCAACATGATCAATCCTCACAGGTTGAAGTGATTGTGGATACTTATGATTAGTAGTTGTAGAGTTCTTCATCAGTTGTAGAGATAGATAGTTCTTTGAGATAGGTTCTTCAGCTAGTTGAGCAGGTTTCTGAGACATCACTTATACATGGGATTCTTTCGACACATAGTAGAAGTGTCTCATTTGTACCCTTGGCATTGTTTCTTCCTAAGGGGAGGAACACCATTCTACAGTCTTGGATTAGCTTCTTCAGCAGAGCAGTCACTGTCAGGCATTTTTCTTTTATATGTCATAATGGGGGGGTCTTGATTACTCCATCCATCCATGCATCCCTATTCATCTCTCTTTTTGGGGGAGGGTTTTTCCCATGAGGTTTTCCCTCTTTCTCTGCTTTATGAGAGATTGCATATCATTATGTACATGGGTATCTAACATGGCCTATTAGCCAAGACCCATCATGCATTGCATCTTAGATTTTGTAAGCTTAAGGGCATTCCCCTAAGTTACACTTAAGGGGGGTTGTTGGTGTAAATAAGTATTTACTTATTACACTTACTTAAGTTTACTTAGGTTAATGCATTATTTAATTATTTTGCATTATTTTATTATTTATTTAGGTGAGACACTTAGGAGTTTGTGTACTCTCACAGAAGTATGCAACTCTAATTATGCACATGGTGTCTACAACACTAGATTTTGCATCATTCACTGAGTTTTTATGTTGACAACACAATTATTTGCACTCCTAATTTAGCACATCTTTTATACACCACTAATTTACGTGATACACCATTATAGGCTTATCCTCACATCATCACACTTACATCTATGCTTAATGGAGGATAACCATATCTAGTGGACATGTGCCTGGTTGTATGACTTATCATGTTGCTGACTTCTATGCATTCTAGAAGCTCTCTAGAGGCCTTTCTATACATGCACTCCTAGTGTACTCTATAATGGCTATGGTGGCATATGGCATATTGAATGAATATCATCATTCTGATCATACTCTCTCTATTGGTATACTGTGTGCTTGTGTTGAGTTCTTAGTTCTTGGGTAAATTCTAGTCTAAGCCAAATTCTTACAATTACAAATGCAGAGATGTTGGTTGCTAAAACATGTAACATTGATATCAATAGGGGAGAATATTGCATGAAAAATATTATTTTGAGGGAGAAGTATTACATGAAAAGTAGCATGGAATAATAGTTTGGCAGAAAGCACATTGAGATATATCAATTGGGGAAAATGATTGAAGAGGATTTGAAAAAGAAGATTGACAATCTTTTGCTGGTATTCTTGGAACTAGATGTTTTTCATCTATGTTGCCATCAATGCCGAAGGGGAAGATTGTTAAAAAAAAATTTGCAAGCATAAATGCTGATGATATTTCTATGGGGGAGTATTGTAGATATGTTACTATGATGATATGTTACATTCATGATTGAGTTTTTCATTAATGTCAAAATAGTAGTTTTCTGTACTATTTTACAGAGGAACACCAGAAAGATCAAGTTGGTATGGATGGCTAGTTGAGTATTCTAACTATTTGAGGTTATGGGAGATACTTCTAAGTATCTAGAATATATGGTTAATGTTGAAAGAATAAAGGATAAGTCTAGAAGAAGTTATGTAAGTTTTGGTGATGTTTGTTCTGAGATAGAGTTTACAGAGGCATGTTATGATAAAGTTGTTATATCTCTTAGCAGATTTGTTATTTTGAGAATCAAGGTTGAGGACATGCAGAATACATGTTGGTGATGACATGGATAAGATTTATCATCATAATATTGTGTGTATAGAGAGTTATTCAAGTTGCAAGGTGGAAGATTGATGCTATCGCTAAGTGTAACATGTTCTTAATGTGGTCCTATAATAATTAATTGAGAAGGTCTAACAACCAATTTAGAGAACTATTTTGATGACTCAGTATAAAGGAATGACATTTTCCTTTATCATGGTAATGTAATGATATGTTTTGATGATTTATTATATTTAGTAGAGAGTGCAAAATGTGAAGTTGAATATAATAGTGCAGAAGTGAAGGAAACTTCATTATTGAAGTTTTGTTGAGTGATTCAAGGTTTGATATTTGGATCCAAGGTTCATGATCTAGTCTACAAGGTCTGACAATGTTTGGTTTGATTAATAAAACAAAGGAAAGAGGAAGATAATATTAAATTACTTGTTTGAGCAATGAGCTTTTCTTATAATTGAAATTGTATGTTTGGGCAGTGAGTTCATTTTACATACATTGTACCACAACTCCTAACAAGGTTGGAATCTCCTAATAGGGATTCAAAGTCTCCTAATAGGGACTCTATGTACTAAATGTTGTAATAGACTCCTAACAAGGTCCATCCTCTAACAAGGAATATTTATATTAGTACATCATCTTGTGAGCATCATTCCCATCAGGTCTTTCCCTCTGATCAAGGGTTTTTCCTACTCAACATATTTGGTGTAATTGTCTAAGTGCATTTTATTATTGTTGTTGTTTAATTTGGTTGAATGGTTAAGTTTGTTTAAAGAAAATAAATATTTTAATTGTTGGATAACTGATCCACAACCGCCCCCCCCAATAGTTATCTTGGTGGACTATTATTTCTAACACAATCTTAGCTACATTCAGATCAGAGTATAAAAAGTTAGAATAAGTGTCCTTGCCCTTAACACATTTCTCCAACTATTTCTCAATAATATACATTTTTAGAGCAATAGACTCTCTAAAATCTAATACTCTCTTCAAAATTTGTTCTTTTTGAAGTTCCAATTTCCTAATATCATTATGAACATTGGCCACTTGTCCTTCAAAATCATCAATTTTACTAGCACAATGTTGTAATTGGCTAGATATAACCTCTAGCTCACTCATTTTTCCTCCAATCTAACTATCAATATCCTTAGTCATCTTGTGAGATAGAGTACACTTAATGTATATTATCTTGCCATCCTATTGACACTTTTGAAGTTCCTTGATACAAGTATCAAGACTTATCAATTCATTGTTAATATTTTCACAAATGGTGCTAAATAAGTTAGCATCATGTGAAATTTGTGCCTTTTTTTTGGCAACATTCAACAAATTTGTGAATTCATCATCAAAAGAGTTTAGCACTACCCGTGCCCTTTGTTTTGAATTTTCTTTTTTGTGCTGCACTGCCAGAGTACTATGTAATTTGTCAGTAACCTCCATGAAGGTTCTCTGTAAGCTCTTTACTTTCTTATTATTTTGAATAAGCTTTGATAAAGATGAGATCAAGTTAGTTTGATCATCATCATCAGTTGTCAGGCTAGCTAGAAAAAGTGGAGTAGATGAACTAGAAGGTTTGGTGTCATCTTCCCATTGCTTCTCTTTAGCTGCCTTTTTTACTCTTCTTTCTTCTTCCTCTTTCTTTTCTCTTTCCTTTCTTTATATTTTTTTCTTCTCTTCCTCTTCCAATGTTTTCTTCTTGTCTTCCTCTATTTTCTTTTTCATTTCTTCTTCAACTGATATTTTCTTTTCTTTCTCTACTTTTCTAGATTCATCTCATCTTCAAGCAATTTCTACTTAACCTCTTCTATTTTCTTCTTCTATTCCTTCAATAACCTCTTTTCCTCTTCAATTTGTCTGAATGGTTCTTCAATATCTTTAGTGTGATGTTTATTCTATTTGGAATCTTCAAGTGGGTTAGTATTATCAATGTTAATGGTAACATTAGTCTGATCTATCTGTGTTGTGTCACTGCTCACTGACATTTTTGAGGTTTTGGGTGCTGGTGAAGATGTTGTCTTGGACTCTATCGACATTTAATTTATTGTTTCCATAGTTTCACTTCTTATCATATCTTTCTCACCCACAATAAACATAAATGCTCTCACCTTGTTTCTCAAGTAAGGTGCTGGATTATTTAATAATCTCTTGATTTCTTCTTTATCATTAGTCTTGCATATTGTTCTTAACATAGAATTCTAAAGTTCTATGTCCTCTTCTATAGTTGGTGCCTTTTTTCTATGATTTTGTCATAGATCTTTTGGTTTACTGTGCCTTCAATGTCTTTCAGCTTCAGATTGTTTGGTATTATGTATCTCATAGTAGAGATATCAGTCTGATCTTTCTCAAAATTGTTTTACAAATCATAAAATTTGTTCATTTGCACAAAGTTTCCTTCATTAGCAATAGCCAAGTTTATCTTCTCTATCTAGGGTTGTTGAGCATTTCCTATTGACTACTTTGAAGTTGTTACATTCTCTATCTGTTTAACTTCTTGTTCTTGTTTTTCACTAGACTCAACAAGTGTCAACAATTTCTTTTGTCTCTTTCTTGGTTTAGTGCCTTGTTGTTTGACCCTTTTAGTCCTTATAGTCACAGCTTCTACTAATCTCCCATATTTTCTCTTTGGATCACTTGTCTGAGCATTTGATATTGCTACATAAGGAATGCTCTATTTCAAAGATGTCTCTGCAATAGACACTGACAAAGATTACACATTTAATATACCTTCCTTCTTGGTTTTCCTGACTAGTTGTGACTAACTCTCAATCATACTGGCCTTTGATAAGGATTTCATCGTTATATTTTCTATCTTCTTGTGAGATGCCTTCTCTCAGGATGCTTGATGAGCTGATTGGGTAATCTCATCATAGGTTCCATTTTTGTATTCAACTAGGTCTTCTCTAATTTCAATAGTAGATCAATGTATCCAACTACTATATCATCTCTTAATTCATAACCTAAGGGATCAAAAAATGTTTCCTCAGGTTCTATTTCTTGAATATAAGTAAAATCTAGGTCAACCATAACACACTTCTGTCATCTTCTCCATTGTACACCTCTCACTGGTCATAATCTTTGTGATTGAAAAATATGAAAATATTTTAAGCACATGAAAGAATATGTGATTAATTAGTGACTGAAATCTAAACACACCATTCTTAGTCCTCTTGATCTTTTCTAGGTTTTCAAGAAGTTTCATTCTTAGTATTTCACTATGGTTAACTTGCTCCTTCTTAATGCATATCTTATAGGCTACATAGATGAATCTGACTAACAATTCATCAATCTTTGAACTTGAACACACAAAGTAGGCAATGATTCTACGCAGGAATCTTACATTATTTTTCTTAATGGTGTTGATCATCAGGACCTTTCCATTATACACTACCTTTGTGTAGCTCTCAATTTTCTTTTAAACCATTTTCTCACCTATAGGTACACTGCCTTGTTTACAAAGACTAATTACCTCATGAATAAGGTCAACTAAAATATCAACTACACTATCTTCCATCCATAGTTTTCCATCATGTATTCTACCTAGTATGATCTATGTCCACTCATTTGTGTCCAATTCTCAGTAGAAATGATATTTGAATAGGGCTATTTCCTTCAAGTGTTCAAATCTAGGTTTCATAGTCATATCCTGATTAAAGACTAATTCCATATCCTTGTTCATATACTCACTTCCAATAGATTCAAACTTACTGGTAAGATAGCTTCCTATATCTTCCAAATATACTACATTGTTTAGAGTAATGGATAATGCTAAGTTAGGGTTCCCTTCTATGGGTTTCACGAAAACAATCTTCAATTTTAGTCTCTCCTCATTATCAACATTCTAAACTACTAATATGTCCATGATTCTATCAAATATGAACTTTTATCGAATGAATTTTGTGAAAAAAAGATAAATACCTTTTTTGAAACAAGGGTTTTCTTTGAAATTGCCTTGTCAAGTCCCTTTTGAGTGCTCGATGCTTTTGATGTATTGGAAATGGAGTGGTAATCAAGTCTGTACTCCATTTATTCCTTCAACTTGAACTTGTATTAATTGTGTACTTTACAAACACAAAAATGCTATCAATTACATTTGAAATCAAATATCTGCTCAAGATCTTCTATCTGATCTTTAGATGCTACCTGAGGTTTGCTCTAGCTTCCTCCCATCATGAAAATGCTCCACAAAATTCTTAGTAAGAAAATAGTTTTTATCTTCTGCTATAGAATTAACTTACTCTGTAATAACAATAACTCTTAATTCCTTCATAACTAGTTTAGATAAGCTCCAAATTATAAGCAAGCTTTAGTACTATCTAAACTTATCTCGATACACCTTTTCCCAACCTTGCTACCTCTAGTTCAATCTCTAAATGAAGTTTTAAAATTGTGGTGCTATGAATAAGCTTAATTCAACTTAATTGCATGAAACTCGATAACTTACTTCGATCTTCTTGTCTCATCATCTTCTAGCTTTACTTTTGAGATGTCTAATCTTTTTACAAATGCCTCATTGAGTTCTTCTCAAAGTTCACTGACTACATTTATTTGTTCCTCATTGTCTTTGTTTGTTCCCAAGTTCCTCTCATGGTTCCTTCTATCATTTCTAATGTTCCTCCCATCATTTCTTCTATTTCCAAAGTTTCTTCCATTGTTCCTTCTATCTCTAAAATTTCTGTCCATTTTGCAATACTTTGCTATATGTTTGAAGTTGTTGCACAACTAACTTACTAGTGTTCTAGTTCTAGGATTCTACTAATCATCAGGTGCATGAAAATTCCAAGCTATGTGTCCAAATTTGTTACACCTATAACAATATCTATCTTCTTTCCTCATAAGGTCTTCATTCTCTTGATGTCCTTTTATTAGATGTTCTTCTATCTATAGGGTTAGTATTCCTAGACATTCTACTATTCCTTTTGTTATTGTCATAATTAGGTTTCTTACAATCAATTGCTTTATGACCCATACCATGACAATTATGACAATAAAAATCCTTAACATGATTAAATGACTTATTTGTACAATCTCTTTTCATATGACCTATTTCATTACATGAAAAACACTTACCTCTAAATTCATAGCTAGTTTCCTTAGGAGATTCCATTTGCTTTGGTTCATCCAATATTTCAGCTTCCTTGTCTTGTCCAACTTCTTTAGGTTTATTAGAAGGTTGACTGGATTCAATCTTATTAGAAGATTTAAATTTTTCTTTTGGATTTGATCTAATCTTAGGTTTCTTTATAGACATGTTAAATAGATAACCAAGAACAGTCTTATCATAAGTAGGTCTTTGTATTGACATTGAATCATTAATATTTTCTCTGCTTGAATAAAGCTCCTAAAGTTGTTGCTTGCACTAAGTTAATTCACCTTTCACAATAGTATTGTACTTATGAGTTCTTCATGATCTTCTTTCAATGTTTCAAACTTAGATGTCTTCTTTTCTAGACTTTCCCTAAGATTTGCATTCTTAGTCTTCAAATTAGTTTCAATTTTTTTAGGATCACTCCTTAAAGTTAACTTTAGATTCATAACCTTCAATTCATGCTTCAAGATCTTGTATTCTATCTTTAGTTTTGAATAATCATCATCATATATTTAAATTTAATAGATTCAAGCTTGGATTTGAGATGTTCAATCTTTTCCTTCAATTGCCCAATGTATATTTTGAAGTCTTCATATCTATCCTTTAGCTTATCTCTTTCTTCAGTAAGGAGATCAATTTGTTCAAGTGCCTCTTCAAGGTTCTTCATTAACTATTTCATATCCATAGGGAACTTACTCAATATGTTAAGCCTCTTTTGAGTAATTGTGCTTTGATACCAATTTTTAGAAATAGGAATTGGGGGGGGGGGGGGGGGGGTGTTGAATCAGTAATTTACAAACTTTAGTTTCCAACTAGATATTATTTGCTACTTTAAGCCATACATAAAAAAGTAATAAAGTAATCCTGAATAGTAATAGTAACCATGCATAGAGCTAACTCATAACACCATATTTTGTTAACCAGGGAAACCTTGGCCAAGGGAAAACCTTGATGGGGATGATAACCAATAGATAATATATTGATATATAAGTTCATTGTTAGAGGATGGACCCTGTTAGGAGTCAATGAGAAAATTTAGTAAAGAGAGTCCCTGTTAGGAGATTCCAACCTCGTTAGGAGTTGTATAGTAGATGAAAAATGAGCCCATTGCCCAAACATGCACTTTGAATTACAAGAAGAGCTCACTACCCAAACAAGTGATTAGACTTCTGGAATATAGATTCTTTCTCAGTTCAATCTTGGCTCACAAAATAGCTTCACAAACTTTGGATATATTTCTTTCACAAAAATTTGCATATAATTTCTCAACACAATTTTTTCAAGATAGAAAACTTGAATTCACGATATATCGTTTCCATAAATACCATGCCTTTGCATAAATTTTTTGCTAGGTTGGATAAGACCACAATACACTTTTCCAACTTAGAGTAAAAATTTAGGATGTCCGCCCTAATTGGACAAGTAATTATTTTGTAAATAATATAATTCCTTTCCTTTAATTCCGTTGTCCTATTTTACTGGTAGAACATAGATTCTCTTTTCTGTAGAGTCTGTATTGACTTCCAAGGTTATACACATCATCATCAATATGTTTAATATCTTCATCTAACTTCACTAGTCATAATATGACATTAGAAACAAGTTACAAACAAAACAATACACTATTGTATACCAAATTCATACTTAGACAATTTTTGAGTACCAGAAGCTTAGTATCTTTATTTCTGAGGTTTCCTATAAGCATGTACATCATGTGTTGCCATAAATGAAAACAATTACATATCTCCTTTAGCCAATTGTCATCACAATATCCTTGAAATCTAGGTGCAGTAGATACATTCTTCATTCTTGACATATACTCATGTATTTGATGTCCTTGCTTCTTATAGTAAAAACAATAACCAATAAACTTAGGTTTAGGATTTTGCATACCATTTTTTCTTTGGTAGATACTTTCAATATGACCAAGTTTTCCACAATGATAAGATGTGGATTTTCCTTTTACCTTTGCATTTCTCAGCTCTCCACTCTTGGATGCTTCTCCTTGCTTGGTAGATGAATGTCTTGAGTTAGTAGTGCTACCAGATGAGCTCATAAGTTATTCAAAGTATATCATTGCTTTGTTTGGCTTGTTGAATCTTTCCACAGGTTCTTTTTCAGTTTTTACTTCATTCTTTAGTAAGTCCTTTTGTGATATCAGACTTTCTACTTCCACATCCTTTGCAAGCATCGGTTTATTCATCATGTCAAGTTGAGTGTTAATGAGCCTTTGTATATCAGATATCCTTTCTTCAAGTCTAGTTTTCACTATCCTTTTGTCTTCCTTAGTGACAATCTTTTCTTTCTTAGATTTCTTTTTTACTCAGTTACTTCACATAACCTTACAAATTGAATCTCATGCCCCCATTTTAGTCCTCCAACTTCTTCATTTAGGAGTCTATTCCTTTCTAGTAGATCTGTAGATGTTGCGTCATTTGAATTTATTGTTTCAAATAGTCCTTTAGTTTCAACTTCTTCATAATTAAACTATTTATCCCTAATAGCCATTTCCTTCCTCCTTTTTAGGGATTTATTTAGATCTTGTCTTGTTGTCTCAAGTTTTTGCAGTATGAGTTGCATATCATTCACTTGCTTGTCATTAGTTTTGTCCAATCTAAAAGCATCAATTTCTAAGATCTAAACTCCAAGTTGTTAAGCTTCTCAAAGATAATTTACCTCTAATACCAATTTTTGGAAGTCTTAATTAGACACCAAGATACTGAGGCAAGGGGGGGGGGGGGGTGGCGAATTGGGATCTGTAACACTTTAACCTTTTCAATAATTCTATAATGCACTCACCACTTTTACCATCTCATATCCAATTGCTTATGTATGAATAACTTAAAAAATCAAATTGTAATATTATATAGATCTAATCTATCATTCACATTCATGAAAAGTAATCATATGACAAAAAGATTTTGGTTACTTAGAAACACTTTAGAACGAAGGTAAAACTAGGGTGGGGATGACACCCACTAATCTTCACTACTACAATAATAAAGTTACCCTGTTAGGGTTACAATGTTTGGCCATATCCAATGATCTACCCTATGAGGGGTCTACCTTATGAAAATATTTTTAGACTGTTAGGTCTCACCCTATTAGAGGATTTCACACTTATAACAAAGTAAGGACTTTGTTAAGAGATTTACAAAGATCTATTAAGACCAATTTGTTAAGAGATTTCTCTGAGTCATATATTAAAATTGATTCAGTAACTAATTGTTGATTTTCTCTAATAAGATGATGTTATATCTTCACTTTCCAATTTGATCTTTGATCTAATAAAGCTTTTCTATCCTTCACTACTTGACTAGATCGCTTTCTCTATTCTATAATAACAAAACTTTTTCCTCTACTACATTAATGTTCACACGTTCACACTTGAATTGTATGAATAACTTGTTCACTCCATATCATCCTGTCCACCATGCTATTTCATGCCATACAAAATTGTGTTAAGTTCTTCCCTATTTAAAGATTTCATAAAGAGTTTTCTAGATGCTTCCTTATTTTGCCTCTCCATATGATTTGTTCATCACAGAACATAGGGATATGTGATCCATGTCATAAAAAACTTAAAAATATCTGTAACAAACTCTACAAATATTAAATATCATGTCCATGTCATCTTGAAATGGTTTACCTCAAAGTTTGAATCATTCTAGACTTGAATGTAAATTCTGCATTGTGTGGCAATTACTGTTTCTAACACTAGGAAATCATTGTATATGTTGCTGACACTTAGTCTTTTAACATTAGACATGAGTTACATTGAAAACGCTCGACAACCATAGCTATAGAGCTTGGTATACACAAGTTTATATATGTGTCTTTCTTATGAGCTAGCCTATAAAGTAGATTGGTCATAGTGATGACCATTTGACTGTGTCTAGTATATGACTAAATGGTTGACACTAATAGAAAAAAATAGTTAGAGGGACCAACAACTACCATCTTTGAAATTTTTGGAGATAATTCTAGGACACATTTATGCCCAGTTGAAATAGTTGTACAATAATTATGAGAATTATTTTAAGAAACATCATCTAAAGATGATATCAGGTGCATCTTTAGGGCCAAGGAGGCACTAAAAGAGTGGGACTCCATGCTAGAATATTTTGCAGGAATTAAGAAAGAGGTCAATAAATAGTGTTAGCAAGTGAGAACCAAGTAAGAATCCTTATACTTTTTGGATACTCAAGACATCACCGCTATTATCTGAAAGTTTTAAGTGGAACATCCATATATCATTTTGGTAGAGGGATTAGAAAACCATTATGCTAGAAATTCAAATTTTGGGACTTAGATAAAGTTTTGTAGTTTTAGTCCTATCATATCTAATGGTGCATGGGTGTGCTAGTGAGCCATTTTGCAAGATGCACATGTGTACTAATAGTTTTTGGTCACTTGTAGTGGCATTGATAGTTAACTACCAATTCCTTTTTTAGTGTTCATGCACCGAAAAAATATTTTGACAGAAATTTAACTGGTAGAGACTCACAATGAACTTGAGCTTGAATGTAAAGAAGTGTTAAAGACTCCCAACTCATCCAAAGTATTCTCTCTTCTCATCTTCACCTTCTTTATGAGTTTATGAGTCATGTAAAGGTCATTTCACCAAGTAATTAATAAAATAAAGATTGTAGGCCTAGTTAGCACCTAGTTAGGAGTTTTTTTGTACATAATTTTCTTAAAATTAGTGATTTTAACATGCTTTTTGAAAGGAAAAAGCCATAGATCCAAAAATTTCATTAAGGATGGGCTCTCCTATAAATAAAAAGATGTAATATGTATTCAAAGATGGCATTTTGATGCAATAAAGTATGCTATTGGTGCTCTCATTTTGTGTGTATTGTTTCTTCCTAGAATGTGCATTTCCTTTATGAATTTTATGTTCATGAATAGCGATGGAGGCAATGGTCTTATTTTGTTTTAATGCTTGTGGGATTAATTAGTTCTAGTTTTTCTCATTTTCTAATAAATTCCTCTGTTGTGACAAATCAGAGAAAAGATCACCTTTAAAATCTTGCATAGTAATTTGTTTCATGTATGCACACTTTCCATGGCTATACAATTTGATGAGTTTTGAAACATCCTATATTTTGTATTGTTAACCTTAACAATTGCATTAGTGGAGTTAAGGATACACTACTCCTAATTTCATCAGTTTCTTACTTGATCATTTCAAAGATTTAATTCATAGAAGTGTTGTTACTTTGTCTTATGTCCATTAGGAATATTACTTTTAGCAATTTAATTTAATTTATTCTTACCCCTAAGATTGAGGTCATATTGATAGAGAATTGATGGCTAGGTCAAGCATGGTTAAGGAAATGTTCTACTTTGTCTCCTGATGATGAGGTTAAGTGTGCATAAAGTAAGGAAAATATATGTGGAAGACATGCTTGATTTATAGAGAGAAGTGTATAGAAAAAGTATTTGAGAAGCAATTTCTAATGAATGGATTGTATCTCCTAATAAAGATGGAATCATGATATGCAAAGTTAGAAAGTGACAAAAATAGTCTTAGATGATGTTAGTTAGTGCACAAGGTTTGGAGTCACATGTGTGAGAATTTGTAAAGATTGTGAGCCGAAAATATTATGTAATTATGAAATAATTAATTATCTTAATATAGTCCTATTATAATTAATTGGGAATGCCTCAAGGACAAATCAAGGAATTTTTTTAAGGACATGGTATAAAGGAAGGATATTTTCCTTGTTTGGTAATATACATGGAATGTGAAGTGTGCAAACAAGAGTAGAGTATTTGGTAAATGTCAATAAATGATCCAAGGGATTATTGGATGTAGAGTTGGTGATATAGTATCAAGATCAGAAGAATAAGATAAGTCTAACTAATAGGATAGATGAAGAGGAAGTATAAGTACTATTCATTTCTATTATTCAATAAGGAATGATAGAAAGATTAGTTGGATAGTAAGTTCAATGATCTTTACCCTAAAGTTGTTTGGACATTAGATCCATTTGCCTTCTACAACTCCTAATAGGGTTGGCACAACTCCTAGTAGGGTTGGAATCTCCTAACATGCATTCAAAGTCTCCTAATAGGGACTAATATATATTGAATACTTTTATTGACTCCTAATAGGGTCCATCCTCTAACAAGGAATATTTATATTAGTACATCATTTTGTGGGTACTATCCCCATTGGGGTTTCCCTTCTAATCAAGGGTTTCCCTAGTTAACATATCTGGTGTCATTGTGTATGAGTATCTTGTTATGGTTGCTACTTATATTTCTCATATTGTTAAGGATTAATAAGGTTGATAATTGTTATAATAGTTGGATAACTAATTCACCCCACCCCTCTTAGTTATATTGGTGGAATTTACTTTTTAACAATTGGTAGCAGAGCTTTAGGTCCTTGAAGAAAAAGATTAAAAAATTTGGGAGAGCAATGGAGAGCCACTTCAGAAAAGAAAGTCCTAAGTTTGATGGAGTTAACTATGATAGCTGGAAGGAAAAGATGAAGAATCATCTTCTATGTATGGGTCCAAGATATTGACTTTTAATAAAGAGGAGCAAAACAATTTTGGAGGAAAGCAAGCTTGAGGAATGTAATCAAGCAGAAAGAGATCTATTTATGTGCAATATGAGAGCCATAGAAGCCTTGTTGACAGCTCTTCCTAAAAATGAATATAGTATAGTAAAATCACTAAAAACATCTCACAAGATTTGGAAATCCTTAGAATATACTTTTAAAGGAGATAAACATGCTAAAAGAAAGAGATTTCAAAATTGGATATGTTTGTTTTAAGATGCTAAAATGTTGGAAGATAGATCTATGAGAAGCTATATTGGTAGGATATATGAGATTGTTGTAGGAATCAAATCATATAATGGAACCAAAGAGGACGATGATATTGTGTGAAGGATTTTTAAAAATTTGATTCTGCCATTCAAAAAAGTAGCATAGATGATTGAGCTATTAATATCTTGCACTGAGAAGTTCACCAAGGAGACTTTTCTTGGAAGATTGGAAGCAACAAAATTAAGTTTGAGATATTCTAGGGAATTGATAAGAGTGGAGACAACTTGCAGTGCCTTAAGTGTTCATCCATCCTTATCCAGAAGCACAAGTACCTATGAAGGTTATGCTAGCATCAATAGATCTAGATTTGAAGAGGAAAAAAAGATTGAAGAAGGTATCACCTTACTTGTAAGATGAGAACCAGATGGTAGGAAAATGTTCAATTGTTGGACTTCCAACAAATTTGGTCATTATGGTTCTAAGTGTTGTAAAAGAGAGAAAAACTATAAGAGAAATTTCAAGCCTAGAAGACCTAGTGATTGTTTGTATGCAAATGAAGATGATGAATTTGAGGAAAGGGTTCAGAGTGAAAGTGATGATGAATTAGTATTTGAGGCTATAAAAGAAGAACATTCTAAAATTTAAATTAGAGAAGAAAAGACTCTAGTTTCTCAAGTTGAAAAGCAATATGATTGGATTATAGATAGTGGTTGTTCACATCATATGACTAGTGATATGAACAATTTTATTGAATTTAGAAATCATGATGGAGGTATTGTTAGAGTTGGTAATAATAAGGACTATCACATCACACGGATATGATCTATTAATCTTGATGGAAAGACTAAGATTGATGATGTTTACTTTTTCGATGGTTTAAAGCATAGCTTGTTGAGTGTTGGAAGACTGGTGGATAAAGGTTATTAGTTATAGTTTACAAAGGAGACCTAAATTATCAAAGATACAGATGATAGCTAATTGGAACGAGTACAAGATCTAGAGGTAATGTATTTCAATTGAATCCTACTAAGATAACATGTTTGGTTGCAAAGGTAGATAATAGTTAGTTATGGCATAGATGATTCTGTAATATAAACTTTGATAACATTGTAAAGGTGAGTAGTACATTTGCAGTCATAGATTTTCCTAGAATCATGAAGCCTGCTAATGTTGTTTGCAAAGAATATATCTTGGCTAAATAGAACAAGGTATCATTTCCTAGCAAGAAGTTCACTAATACTATAGATAAGTTGGAGATTGTTGATATAGATCTGAGTGGCCCTACCAAAATAAGAGGATTCTATGGAGAAAGGTATTTTATAATTTTTGTCAATGATTTCACTAGATTGATGTGGGTAGCATTTCTTAAGGAAAAATTTGAAGCATTTGAGAAGTTCAAGAGATTTAAGAATAGAGTTGAAAATGAATCCAGTGTAAAGATTAAATGTTTGAGATTAGATAGAGGTGGAGAATTTACTTCTAGAGAGTTTAACATGTTCTGTAAAAGAAAAAGGAATTAAGAGACATTTATCATCACTTAAGACCCTCGAGAAAAATGTGATAGTAGAAAGGAGAAACATATTAGTATTAGAGGCAATAAGAGAAATGAAGTATCCAAGAAATTTTGGAGGGAAGCAATTAATACGAGAACATACACCATGAATCGAGTGCAGATTCAAAAAGGTACATAAGAATCCTTATGAATTATGGTTTGGTTATACACCCTCAGTGAAGTATTTTATAAATTTTGGAAGCAAGTGTTACATAAAGAGAGATGATGATATTAGTAAGTTTGATCCAAGAAGTGATGAAGCTATATTCCTTGGTTATTCATTAAAAATAAAAGCTTAGATATGTTTTAATCATAGAACTAAGAAAGTTGTTGAGTGTGAAAATATGAAAGTGGATGAAAAGTTTGGAGCTAAATAGCGGCTGATGGATTATAATTCTGATGAGGAAGAAGATGATCCTATAATTGTTAGAGAGATAATAGAAGTTTTCTTCAAGACTAACAATGAATTGCAAAATGATGTACACATTGTTGAGCAAAGAGGAGAACAAAGATCTGAACCAAGAGATGAGATAAGAGTTGAGATAAAAACTCCCACACCTAATGGGAACTTGACAAAGAATCATCCCACTAAGTAGATCATTAGAAGAAAAGACAAAAGAGTAATGACAAGAAACATAGTACATGAGGAATTATGTTTGATTTCTCAAGTTGAGACTAAGAGTGCAAATGAGGCATGCAAGGACAATCATTCAATTCAAGCAATGAAGAAAGAACAAGATCAGATTATACAGAATGACACATGGGAATTAATTCCTAGGCCTAAAGACAAAAATGTTATAAGAACTAAATGGGTATTCAGAAACAATATGAATGAACAAGGTGAAGTTGTGATAAAAAAAGCTAGATTGGTATGCAAATGTTATTGACAATAGGAATGAATAGATTACGAAGAAACATGTGTGCTTGTAGCTAGAGTGGAAGTAGTGAGAATGTTTTTGGCTTATGCAAAAACTAAGAAGTTTGAATCATATCAGATGGATGTCAAATCAACCTTTCTTAATGGAGGAATTGAAGAAGAAGTTTAAATTGAGAAGCCTAAAGGACTACCTTTGAAAAAAGACAAGGATATGTTATCTAAATTGAAGAAAACATTGTATGGTCTAAAGAAAGCACCTAGAACCTGGTATGCAAGGTTTTAAAAATATTTGGCAAAATTAGGATTTGCTAAAGGTATGAAAAATGGTAACTTATATTTGAAAGAAATTGAGAATGGTTTGGTGATAATTGTGATATTTTTTGTTGATATAATCTTTGGAGGATAAGATAAAAAAGTGATAAGTTTGTTGAAGAGATGAAGAATGAATTTGAGATGAGCATGATTTGTGAGATGAAGTTTTTCCTAGGTTTATAGATTGTGCAAAACAATGATGGTATTTTTATATCACAAGCTAAGTATTTAAAAGACATGTTGCAAAGATTTGGATTGGAAAGTTGTAAGCCCGTTGGTACATCAATAGTAACTGGTCACAAGTTATCTAGAAAAGATGATATGCCTACAGTTGAGAAGAAGAAGTATAGATCAATGATTGGAGGTTTACAATATCTGCCTCACACAAAACTAGGTATAGAAAATGGATTTGGATTTTAGCTAGATTTCAAGATGATCCTAAGGAGTATGATTATGCAACAGTAAAAAAGATATTTAGATATTTGATGGGTACACATGATTATGGATTATGGTATGATAGATAAAGTGATTTCATTTTATGTGCGTATACTGATATAGACTGGGCAGGCTATATGGATGACCAAAAAAGCACTAGTGGTGGAGCATTTTTCCTTGGAGGAAGATTGATTTCTTGGCTGAGCAAGAAATGAGATTGTATTTCATAGAGTACAACATAAGAAGAGTCTATAGTAGCAACATACAATTGTAATTAGATCATGTGGATGAAGCAGATGCTAAAGGATATTGAGATAGATTTTTTAGAACCTGTTATCATACATTGTGATAACACAAGCATAGTGATTATGTCTAAGTGTCATGTATTACATTCTAGGACTAAGCATAAATCAATTAAGTATCATTTTTTTAGAGAGATAGTTGTAGAGAAAGAAATTAGATTGGAGTATCTCAATACAAAAGATCAAAGTATTGATATCTTTATGAAACCTTCACCTAAAGAAACATTTTAGTATTTGAGAGGTATGCTTGGGCTTATGCCCCCTACCTACTTGTGAGTAGATGATGTAGAGATTGCATCAGTCCAATGGTATAGAGAACTATTATTTAACTAGACTAAATGTTGATGCTTCCCATATGGGGGAGTAACTTAGATGAGTAGATGACTCTTGGTAATTTCTCTAGAAAAATATCTTTGGACACTCAACCTAGTTGAAGACTTGGAGAAAATAATTGACATATTGAAGCCCTTTTCATTGATTTCAATGGGAGAGAGTAAGCATAAAAAATATCTCCTTAGTACTATAGGGGAGAGATTACCTAGAGTAGCACTATGTATGGGGAGAAGATCCTCTAATGGAGGAGATATTGAGTAATGTGGGATATATTAAGATCTCCTATGTATAAGGTTTCAATGATGAGATACATTGAATGGGGGAGAAGTTGAGAATTGTTTTGTGTGCGAACAAATGATGCAAGTTGTTTAGTGTATGAACAACTAATGTTGATCCAAAAAGAAGAGATGTAAAATAGAGTAGTGTTCCAGAGGATTTTAGAGTTGATTGATGAAGAGGATTTGAAAAGATGAGAACATCAACAGATGCAATAGAGTGTTGGTTTGGTATTCTTGGAACTTAGATTTTTTTCATCTGTTGCCATCAATACCAAAGGGGGAGATTATTAGTATTAATGTTGATGGTATTCCTCTGGGGGAGTATCGTGAACATTTCCATAGCATGTGGAGATGGATATCATGATTAAAATATTGCATTCATGAATATGTTTGTCATTTAGGACAACATAGTATGGTTTTTGTGAAGACTAGGAAAGCAACATATAAAGATCGAGGTTGTATGAACAAAGAATTGATGGTTAGGTCAAGCATGGTTAAGGACATGTTCTATATTTTGTCTTGAAAATGAGGCTAACTATGGATGAAGTAAGGAAAAGATATGCATAAGATATGCTTGATTTATAGAGAGTAGTGTACATACAAAGTATTTGAGAAGTAGTTTTTGATGAATGGATTGTATCTCCTAACAGAGATAGAATCATGGTATGCAAAGTTAGATAGTGACAAAAGATAGTCTAAGGATGACATCAGTGAGTGCACATGGTCTAGAGTCACATGTGTTATAAGTTGTAAAGATTGTGAGCCAAAAATGTTATATAATTATAAAATAATCAATTATCTTAATATGGTCCTATTATAATTAACTGGGAAAGCCTTAAGGCTGAATCAAGGAATTTTTTTGAGGGCATGGTATAAAGGAAGGATATATTCCTTGTTTGGTAATATGCATGAATGTGAAGTGTGAAAATAAGAGAAAATTATTTAGTAAATACAAGTAAGAGATCCAAGGCATTATTAGATGCGAATTTGGTGATCTAGTATCAAGATCAAAAGAAAAAGAGAAGTCAAGTTGACACAACACAGGAAGAGGAAGTACAAATATAGTTCATTTCTATTATTCTACAAGGAATAATACAAAGATTAGTTGGACAATAAGTTCAGTGATCTTGCTTCTAAAGCTATTTGGACAATGGGTCCATCTTCCTTCTACAACTCCTAATAGGTTTGGCACAACTCCTAACAGGGTTGGCACAACTCTTAATAGGTTTGGAATCTCCTAACAAGGATTCACTATCTTGTAATAGGGATTGATATGTATTGAATTTTTTTATTGACTCCTAATAGGTCTATCATCTAACATAGAATATTTATATTAGTACATCATTTTTTGGGTACCATTCCAACTAGGGTTTTCCCTTTGATCAAGGGTTTCCCTAGTTAACATATCTTGTGTCATTGTGCATGAGTATCTTGTTATGATTGTTGATTATAGTAATCATATGATTAAGGATTAATAAGGTTGATAATTGTTATAATAGTTGGATAAATAATTCAAACCCCTCTTAGTTATATTGGTGGATTTTACTTTATAACACATATGTCTTAAAGATTCAAAATGAATCAAAGACATTGGACTTGTACTTCATGAAGTACACCTATGTGAATCTAGAGAAGTCATTAATGAAGGTAAGCACATATTGGGAACCTTAAAAAGATGGTGTGGGAAATGACATAAGATCACTTTGTATCAACTCCAATGGTGCCTTAACATGCAAGGATCTACTTATCAAAAAAAATGTATGTGATGTTTTCCAACTAGACAACCTTGATAAACACCATTAGTACAAGAGATTTGAGGTATCCCAATCAATAGCTCCTATGTACTCATATACTATTAGTATCTTTAGTTGACATGGCTAACATACTAATGCCAAAGCTTTCTCACTATGTCTACATAAGAAACAAGAGAAACAATTTTAGAAGAAAAGCTCTTGAAGCCATCAGATTGATATACGTGAGACTATAAATAAACACTTCCAATAGAAACAACCAAATAAGGGTTAGGGAGGTCTCAAATAACCACATCATTTGGGGAGACCTCAACTATTTTACCTTATCTATAATGAAAAATCAAATAGATGGTGAAGAGGTTTGTAGAAATAACTAGAACCAATAGAACATCCTATAGAGAACTATCCTTGAAAGAAATAGTGATAGAATGTAAATGTGAAAGCCGTGTAGAGCCACCAACTATAATTTTTGTAGTAATAATCAAAGAAATTAATGCAACCAAATTAGGTGAGTGTGTCATATGGTGTGAAGAACTTGAATTAATGATCCAAGTAGCAGGAGAAGACAAAGTTCATACATAAAGAGTGTATCCTTTCCTTGAAGGAGGAGGTGCCAGATTTAGAGAAGCAATACTATGCTACCACATGATCTTCTCTAAAGATTGAAGATGTTTCAAACACCTAGAAACTAGATGGACTTCCTTCCCAAAAAAATAAAAGGATCACTTATAAACTTCTTTGTTTTGCAGGAAGAATCATCAGACTTAGAAGGTTTACCCTTCAGAGTAGATTTCCATGTATCTAATCTAGGCTATGGATTGAGGGAGCTCTCACTACTAGTTAAATCTCTTTTGGGATTTGGTTTATGCTTTAGTTTCCATAGAGATGTTATAGCAACTAATTCTCAGTTCTTTGATCATGTTAGAGAGTCCAACAATATAAGATCGACCTACTCTCTAGTCAACTAATCATAGAATGTCTCAAAAGTGGGCGTGGTAAATCTAGGACCCAAACAATCCATAATGTAATGGAAGGTAAATGAGAAAATCTAAAAATTTCCTCAAATCTTGACAAAATCTAATAAATGCGCTCCTTATCAATCTTTACTTTCCCACAACCATGTAACAAAGATCTCTATTGTTTAAACCTCACTAGAAAGTCCTCAATGGAGGGAAAATAATCAAGTGAAAGTGATGTAATCTCTACCTAAATTTGAAATGCTCTAAACTCATTGATGGTACGAAACAAGTCCTTGAACTTGGCCCACATCTCTCAAGAAGTATCACACCCATCAAGATGATAGTGAAAACTATCTAAAATATTCAAAGAAACAAAACTCATGGCCTCATCCATCCTATTCCTATATTTCAAGGTCTAAATAGGACACTGGAAAATTGTCTACACTTTATCTAAACAAGACTACAAACCCTTTGAATCGAGAAACTGTGTCATGGGAGCTATCCATGTGTGATAGTTATGTGGGTTTATAGGAACTATACAAGAAGAGGTCTTGACCATTTTCTAGAAGGTGTTTTTTTTGATATAGTTCTGGTTTACTAATGTAAATGACAAAAACAAGAATAAATAATATAAAATATGGAAAGTTCTTGAAAAGAGATTTTTTGCACTTCTTTCGGTTAAAAAATTGGAGCTTATTTGAGTTAGTTAGATCCCTCAGAATCAAAGAATGATCTAGTTGCTTCAATAGTAAAAATAGATACCATAATGGATAAAAAATCTTGTAAAACTTGCACCATCACATCTATCTTGGAGTTAGCTTTCAAATGGTATCTCATTTGCAAAAATATGATACTGTATTCTTAAGATATTTTAGAAAAAACTATAGGCCCTTCAGAAGAAAAAAAAAGGACCTAAAAAAATCCCTATAGGATGAAAAACGTAGCCCCTAGGCCTCAATATGACTGCATACTATGCAAAAGGTTTTGCATGGCCTGGTGGTGGTATTTTTAGGCTAAGCAACAAGTTGAGTAGAGACATGATGGAGGAGCCACTAGTGCTAGTGGAGCCAGTGGTGGCCTTCACGCCTAAGGTGGCAATTTTTTTTTAAAAATGGTTCGTGGTTTTAAAAATTGTTGAGAGGTTATGTAATAATTGCAATATTTTGTAAATCACTTTAACAGAAAAAGAAAAGCACCCAAAGCACGATTTTTTATTTTAATTGTATAAAAAATCACCTTGGGATGTGTTGAGAGCCGTATGACCCTAATGGACAACTTTTTTTTTCTCTTCTTTTAATGGTGTCCAAATCAAGCATGTTTTATATCAAAATAGGGATTTTTGGGTGCTCCAAGATCAATGACGAGGTCTATTTTTTCTCAAAGTGATCCAGAAAATAGTGAACCCCGTATTTGTATAAAAAATACTAGATTTGATCCAATAAACCCTTGTTCCTATTTTATTAAATAATGAAAAAGCTCCAAACAATCCTACTTTGATGCCATGAATGATTTCAACAAGAAAAATCTAAAGATCCTGTAGAACACCTGCTTGTAAGAATCTATCACAAAGAAGCAAAGATAAGAGAAGGTAGGTCTTTGGCTCTGAAATATGTAAGAATATATTATCAAACAAGAGGAATGATCATAAATATACAATTGATCAATCCTTATAGACGGAGATCATAAAACCTAAAAGGGAAACCCTAAGAGGTAAAAGGCATTTAGTAATTTATATTTAATTATTATAAGACAACATAAGTGCAAAAAGAGAAATCTTAAGAAGGGATTAAAGTTAATTTAATCAAAGTAAATAAATTAATTCTTTACTCTAACATTTAATTTATCATTTCAAGGTTAATTCCTAAATGGGGGCTCCACTAGGGAAAGACCCCTTCCCCCAAAAAATTTTCCCTTCTCTTGTGTACAGATGCAAATTTACAAAATTTTAGATCTAGAAGTGAAGATATGAAAATGCACTCTCTTTCATAGTCTCAAGACCTCTATTTTCAACCCTCTTAGGTATAGGTCACCCAAAAGTGACATGTTTCCCACACACAGGTTTTCACAACCAAAAGCTACAATTTCAAAGATTTTGGATCTCATTCTATTCTTGGTCTCGTAACAACTTGATAGGGATTTTGCAGATTTGAAGTGCCATCCTCTACTATCAATCAAGGTGAGTTTATATTTATTTTCATTCTTCTATAATTTCACTTTCATGTATTAGATATGAGATTGCATCTTATTCATCATCATTTCCTTAGTCTATCACTCTTGGACATCTTTTTTGATTCTTAAATACATCAAGGAAGGAAACACTCACTATCCCATTCTTTGATTAGATCTTATATTTGTATCCTTGTTATCCCTTTGAGTTATAAAAATCAAATTTGAGGCCTAAAGATAGGGTTTTGAGTCTTCTCCCTAATTTATATATAATTTTTTGGTTTACCATTAATCATGACTTTATACATTACATTTTGGTGAATCTGACACTTACATGCTTTATAACTTTTTGATTGGGTAGTTAGATATATTTTGTGCGATCTCTCTTTTCATCTTCACATTTTCACTTCTAATTTTTTTGTTAGAGTTATCTTACATTGTATGCATCTAAATCTATAGGTTATACTTTTAATTTTAATTTATTTTACATCAATTGCATTGTTTTATTCAAATTGTATTTTGAAATATAAAACAAATAGTGCATCCTACATCTAGACCATTGTTAAATTGCACTATATTTTGTTTAAAATAATACAAAAACAACAAAATATTTCATTTTTATTTATTTTATTTCATTTTCAATGGAGCTTTTATCTTGATTTTCTTGTTTAATTTAAAGGTTTCTTCAAGATATTCAAGATGATCAATTTCATTCATATGATGGTAATTAGTTCTTTCTCTTATTGATTCCCATAATGTTCACCCTTTAAAAATCAATTACACCATTGAAAATATTTTAGCACAAGAATAATATGTTTCTTATAAGAATCTCCCTCTAAAGGGAAATATCTTGAAAAAGAATGTTGATCATTCTACTAAAATATATCTCTCATAGAGACATTTTATTCCAAGAGATGAATATTCTCTCTCATGTTATTTCTCATCACGTTATCTTTGCTGACCAATCTTTAATGATTCATGATTATGTGTGATTTATTCATATGGATGATCCTACCCTTGATGATTCCAATTTTTGGATGAACCCTTGGATAGGGATATTTCTTACTCTCTCCCTCATGAAGTCATTTTTTAACCATGAGTCTTCTTCTCCTTATAAAGTGTCATTTCTTCCCTACAACATTGTTTCCTTTGATGAGCATCCCTATTTGGGATAAAACCTTAGATAAGGACATGGCTTATTTACTTCTTCATGAGTCAACATTTATATAAGTGTGTTGAGAATAGATTGATATAAGTATGATAAATGTGTTTCAATCATTGTTTCGTCATTGATGTCAAACCTTCTACTTGCTGGTAAGATAATTACATATATGATTTAAGTACTACCATTTGTTTGATTAATGAAGAGGATTTGATCAAATGAGGTAACAATAGCACCTAGAGGAATGGTTGAATTATGATATGAAAAGGAGTATAAGAATTAGTTAAGACAATGATATTATAGTGCATTAATAATATAGTTAAGGTTGTAAAGGTTATTTACATTGAGTAAGTTTAGAGGAACAAGTTAAACAAAGTTTTTCTTCCAAGCTTGATCGAGTGGATAGTAGGTACCGAGAAAAGTTAGTGCAAGCTGAGAAAAAAATTAGTTGGAGATGAGAAAAGTCAATTTTAGTGTAAGTTGAGTGAAACAATGTAAGCTGAGTAATGTTTGGGTGATGCTAAGTACTAGTAAACTTTAGTCTGTGCCGAGTGTTTTGACAGTTGATGCTGAGAAACACAATATGTGTCGAGTATTAGAAGCCAGATAATGTCAAGTGTTAACATTATGAGAAAGATCTAGAATTTGATGAATATGAGCTAACGAATTTTATTTCTTGGGTTGTGTGGACTGTGTGGAAGAGAAGATTAATGAGCTGATGGCACAAAATTCAAGATAATCCATTTAGAGGCAAATTAAAAGATGATTGAAGGAGAAGTTTCTATAAGGGAATGAAATGAAATGAGGGATAGATTCACTGAATCCTACCTAATCTAACCTAACCCTAAAATGGATGATGAATGACAAAATATCTTAATTCTCTATTTAAAGTGATGGTTGCTTAGAAGCAAGGGTTGATGTACGAGAACCTAAGGAAGACAAAGAGTCTAGGGTATTGCTTCATTCAATGACCTAAGAGAAGAGACTACATTGTCAAACAAAGAAAGAAGGCTTAAGGTTATGAATGCTTGAAGGGTGAACAAGCTATTTGAGCTAAAGTGTAGGAAAGCCAAGCAAAATGGAGGATTGAAACAAAGATATATAATCTGCAAGTGTTTAGTAAGTTGTTATTAGATCAAGCCTTACTATTACTCTCTAATCATTTTATTAGTCTAGGGTAAATCCTTTGGATTAAGGTTGACCTAATAGTCATTTGTAAATCCTTTAATTAGGTGACATGCCAAGTGAATGATCTAAAGTTCTCTAAAAAGGCTCACTCCTAATAGGGTGATTGAAATCCTTTAATTGAATCATGTTTAAGAACATGCATTGTAACCTTTAATAGGGTTGGCCTTTTATAGGGCATCACTTCAGAAGAGTGAGAATGAGTAACATGTTACTAGTGTTTTTTCTCAAATTGGGTTTCCACATTAAATCATTATGTTAAATGTGTTATTGAATCTATTATGTTTCATGTTTATATTTTTGCAAATTAATTTGATAGTAACCTACAAGTTTGAGTGATTGCATAATCTAATGAATGAATGCATGATAAAAATGATTTATGGATATGGGTTCAATAGGCTATGAAAAGTTTTATTTATATATCTTGACCTTGGATAACTGATTCACCCCCCTCTTAGTTATTCTAAAGGATTCCAACAATTGGTATTAGAGCCATCTGCTTAAGAGGACTAGTTTGAAGGTACTAGAAGCATAAAGATCAAGATGTAAAAAAGAGAAGTACCCAAGCTTAATAGAGATATCATTCCTACATGGAAAAGTCTTATGAAGCTACACTGAGGAGGTCTTGGAGATCATGCAAAATCTACCATTACTATTGAGCATACTGATCTTGTTGGAGCCCTAACTGCTGAAGATCTAAAAAAGAAGAAAGAACAAAAACAAGAAATGTTGGAGATTGTCTCTTCTCTAAGCTATGCTGAATTTGATGATATCAAAGGTTGTGACAATGCAAAGAAAATGTGGGATGCTCTACAAGCTATTTATGGAGGTGAAAAGAATGTTCTACGAGGAAAAGCTGGAAGTCTCAGAGGTAAATTCGATGACATGAGAATGCAAGAAGGTGAGAATATCACTCAATATTGCTCTAGGATCAAATGATGTTAATGCAATAAGAGGAGCTACTAGTAAAATAGATGATGATATTGTACTAAGAAATTTTTTGAGAGCAATGTTTCCCATCTATGCTATTAGAGTTTCTACAATACAAGAATTAAGATGTATGTTGGGGAATGATCTAACTCTTGAAGGTCTGGTAGGTACACTCACTACTTTTGACTATCTAATTTTGATAATTACAAACTTGAAAATATTGAATCTACTTTCAAATCTTAGCTGTCATTAAAGAAACTTGATGAGAAGAAGAAGAAATAAAAGACAAAATATGTGTCTAGTCATAGTGATACAGATGAGGAAGATGTATATAAACTTGAAGCACTACTGCTAAGGAGATTTCATAGAGGTAAAGGAAAGTTTAAAGATAAGTAACCTATCATGTATTTCAATTGCAATGAGGTTTGTCATATTGCTGCTAGATGCCCAGAGAAGAAGAATTATAGAGGTGGTGACAAGTACAAAAGTAGAACAGATGAAGACCTCAAAGAATACAAAGACAAAGGCAAGAAGTCTTGCTACATTGTTGAAGAGGAAATGAAATATGGATTGTAAGATCATGATAATGAAGTAGTGTATGTTACAATGAAGGATGAATTTGACGAGGATGAGGCAACTACACTACTATCTTGTGTAAACAAGAATGATAGATGGATCATTGATAGTGGGTATTCACATCACATGACTGGAGATAAAAGTAAGTTCATTACCTTGAATTATTATGATAGAGATAGTGTAATATTTGGTAATGATGCACCATGTCTGATAAAAGGAAAGGGTTCTATAATGCTCACATAAAATATTTTATATGAAAATTTTTACTATGTTGAAGGACTTAACTATAATTTGTTGAGTGTGTCACAACTAAATAATTTGGGCTGCAAGGGTGAGTTTGAGAACAAAATTGCTAAAATATATGATATTGAGGGAAAACTAATCGAAAAAGGTGATCAAACTAGAGGTTATCTAGTCTACCTTGATATAGAGGATGCTACTTATTTAGTTGTACAATTTCATGATGTGTGGCTATGGAACAAGAAGTTATGTCATGTTAATTTTGATAACTTGGTTAGTATAAAATAACATGAGAAGAGTCAAAGGTTTGCCTAAGTTGAAGAAGCTTGACAATATATTTGCAAACAATGTTAATTAGGCAAAATGACAAAGTCAAATTTTATGAACAAAACTCATATCTCCAAAGGAATATTAGAGATTGTCCATATTGATTTGTGTGGACCAATTGAAGTGCAAAGCTATAAAGGAGATAAGTACATTATGCTGCTTGTTGATGATTATTCTAGAATGATAACTATTATGTTTCTAAAATAGAAATCTTATGCTTTCCAAATTTTTAAGTGGTACTTCATAGGAGTTGAGAAGGAAACAAGTAGAAGTCTAAAATATTTGAGATCTAACAGAGGAGGAGAATTTACATCAAATGAGTTTGAGAATTTTTGTAATGACCAAGGAATCAAAAGACAAACACTTGCTCCTAGTACCCCTCCACAAAATGAAATTGCTGAAAGGAGGACCAAGTCTATAATGGAATGTGCTATGACACTCATGATGGAGAAAAATGTTGCTTTGAAATACTGGAGAGAAGTTGTAAGCACAATTGTCTATACCTTGAACTATGTACAAGTCAAGAAAGGTACCCATTCAACACCTTTTGAACTATGGTATGGATACTCACCCAAAATGTAAAAGATTTTAAGGTATTTAGAAGAAAATGCTACATTCTCAAATATTTTAGGAATGGTAAACTATATGCAAAAATTCTTGGTTATTCTGTGAGAGGTAAAGATTATAAGTGTTTAAAAAAAGTTGTGGATAGTACAAATGTGAAATTTGATGAATATACAAAAGTATATGAGGTTGAAACTATGAGGGAACCAAAAGAATACAAATAAATTGTTTACTTTTATGAAGGTATGCCTACTAATGAAGATTTTGTAAATCAAGTTGCAAACCAACAACAAGTTTCACTGACTACCAATTCACATACTATGAATGGTGAGTTGCATTTAGGAACTAAGCTACATTCAAGTACTAAGTTATAGAATGATGTTGAGGCACATTTTGATTCTAAATTAGTGTACATGAAAGAGATGCTGAACCACTTGAAAAAGGAGCACATAAAAATTTAGAAGTTAAGAGACAAAATGTAGAAGCCAGAGTTGAACCAAGATTGTCTAAGTACATCAAGAGACATCATCCTACTGCACAAATAATTGGAGATAAAGATGGTAGACCTATGACAAGGAACAAGTTGAGAAATGATACATGTTTACTGAGCATGCAAGAACCTTAAAAAGTGAAAGATACCTTAGAAGATGTGGACTAGAGTAAAGCCATGAAAGAAGAGATTAGACAAATTGAGTAAAATAAGACATGGACTCTAGTTCCTAGACCAGAAGACAAAAATGTGATTGATACCAAGTGGGTATGCAAAAACTGTTGGATGAAAATGGTGAAGTCACAAGGAATAATGAAAGATTAGTTTGTAGAGGATATGCACAAGAAGAAGGGATAGACTATGGAGAGACATTCATTCCTGTTGCAAGATTGGAAGGAGTAGGAACCTTTCTTGCTTACTCTGCATATAAAGGTTTCAAAGTTTATCAAATGGATGCAAAGTTTACATTTCCAAATGGTATATTGGAGGAAGAGGTTTATATAGAAAAACTAAAAGGATTTGTTGATGCTAACAATAAAAACATGGTATGTAGACTACACAATGCTTTATATGGTTTGAAGCAAACACCGAGAGCATGGTATGAGAGACTACACAATTATCTAGTGAAGATTGGATTTGAGAGGACTGATGATAATAACAATCTATACTTGAAGGCAGAGAAAGGAAAAGGTATTTTTTTATCTAAATTTTTTGTTGATGATATGATATTTGGAGGTCAAGATACTTAATGTAAGGCCTTTGCAAATGAAATGAAGGAAGAAATTAAGATTTCTACATTTGGAGAGATTAAGTTCTTTGTGGGTTTGCAAGTATATCAGATCAAATGTTGTATATACATCACTCAGTCAAAGTATGGAAAGGAGATACTGAAAAATTTTGGATGGAAGATTCTAAACCATTAAGTACACCTATGGTAATAGGACATAAATTTTCAAAGAATGACAATTTAGCTAAGGTGAATCAAACATTATACAAGTCTATGATTGGAAAATTACAATATGTAGTACATAGTAGATCAGATATATCAAAGCTATCTAAGAAGTGTGAGGAGTTGCCTGCATTAAATGAGTTTATTGACATATGTTACAGATTGATGAAATGGATCTTAGTTTAGGAACTACTTAAAGTAATCAAAGAGCTAGAGCTATAAATTAGTCACAAGAAAGGTGATCAAGGGAGAAATTGAAAAATATTCATATCTACATATGAAGGGGACATGTCTTTGGCATTGTTGTCAAAGAGGGAGAGATTTAAAAGGGAGAAATAGATTGGTTTTCAAGAAAGTGTACAAAAATCATAGAGGGATAAATCTAGATATAGAAGATTCATAACTATGGAATATCTAGTCAGAGCGAGAAAGTGTACAAGTGTACCTACTGATTACATCTACCTAGTAAGAGGAATATAATATTGAGGGAGATATAATAAGTGATTAAGAGGGAGTCATAAGGATGAGTTGATTGATTTTCTATTGATCAGAACATAATTTTGTAACCTATTTAGAAGATGAAAGTTAATGATAGAGGGAGAGATTTCAATACAAAGAATTATTTTCTTTTTGGTCTTTTTTTGGGCTTACTAATTAATTCTAGTCAGTTTGGTTTTCCATCAATGCCAAAGAGGGAGATTGCTAAAATACATTGATATAAGTATGATAAATGTGTTTTAGGCATTGTTTTTTCATTGATGTCAAACTTGCTTCTTGTTGGTGATAATTTCTTATATCATTTGAGTAATATTATTTGTTTGATTGATGAAGATGATTTGATCAAATGAGGTAACAATAACACTTAGAGGAAAGATTGAGTTATGATATGAAAAGAAGTACAAGAATCAATTAAGAGAATGATTTTATAGTGCATCGATAATGTACTTAAGGGTGCAAAGATTGGTTACACTAAGTAAGTTTAAAAGAACAAGTTAAATGAAGTTTGTCTTCGAAGATTGATCGAGTGGATAGTAGGTGCCAAGAAAAGTTAGTGCAAACCAAGCAAAAAATTTGTTGGAGCCGAGAAAAGCTAATTTTAGTGTAAGCTGAGTAAAGTTTAGTTGATGCTGAGCACTAGTAAACTTTAGTTCATCCTGAGTGTTTTGATAGTCGATGCCGAGTAATGCAGTATGTGCTAAGCATCAAAAGGTAGTTAATGTTGAGTGTTAACATTATGTGAAAGATCAAGAATTTGATGAATTTGAGCTAGCAAGTTTGATTTCTTGGATTGTGTGAACCATGTGGAAGAGAAGATTGATGAGTTGGTGGCACAAAATTCAAGATAAACTATTTTGAGGTGAATTCAAAGAGGATTGAAGGTGAAGTTTATAGAAGGGAATGAAATGAAATGAGGGGTAAATTCATTGAATCCTACCTAATCTGACCTAACCCTAAAATGGATGATGGAGGATGAAATGAAAAAGATCTTAATTCTCTATTTATAGAGATGGCTTGTTAGAAGCAAGGGTTGATGCGAGAGAACCTAAGGAAGACAAGGAGTCTAGGGTATTGCTTCATTCAGTCACCTAAGAGAAGAGATTGCATTGGTAAACAAAGAAAGAAGGCTTAAGGTTATGAATGCTTGAAGGGTGAGCAAGATATCAAAGGTCAAGTGTATAAAAGCCAAGTGGAATGGAGAACTAAAATAAAGATCTTTAATTTGCAAGTGTATAGTAAGTTTTTATCAAATCAAACCTTAGTGTTATTCTCCAATAATTATATTAGTCTAGGGTAAATCCTTTGGATTAAGGTTGACTTAATATTCATTTGTAAATCCTTGAACTGGGTGACATTCCAAGTGAATGATCTAAAGTTCTCTAACAAGGCTCATTCCTAATAGGGTGATTGAAATCCTTTGACTAGGTCACATTTAACAATGTGCATTGTAACCTTTAACAAGGTTGGCCTTTTACAAGACATCATTTCAGAAGAGTGAGAATGAGTAGCATGTTAGTGGTGGTTTTTCACAAATTGGGTTTCCATGTTAAATCATTATTTTAAATGTGTTATTGAATTTGTTAGGTTTCATGTTTCCATTTCTGTAATATTTTTTGGTAGTAACCTACAAGTTTAAGTGATTTTATAATCTAATGGATGCCTTCATGATGAAAATGATTTATGGATATGGGTTTAGTAGGCTGTGAAAAGTTTTATTTATACATCTGGACCTTGGATAACTAATTCACCCCCCCTCTTAGTTATTTTAAGGAATTCCAACAAAGTGGATAATAATATGACTACTTCCTCTAATTAAAAATACCTTCCTATGAGTTTCATTGATATTCCATCTATAGATGATTCTGTAATGAGTTATGATTTTTCCTTCTCTTAAGAATACCTTAGAAGTAGATGAAAACATGTTGGATATGTTAGATTTTGCTAGGAAATCTTTTGATCTTATTAAAACTAATCAATTAAATGCTATTCAAGATACATATCAAATCAAATTAGGATCTCTTAAAAAATATTTTGATACACAACTATACATTGATAACCCTTTTTCATAAATCCATCCTTAGAGCACAATGATCATAATAAAATTAACTCTATTAAATATCTATTTACTTCTCTCAACATTTCTCTAAAACAAATATATGGCCTGATTCTTCAAGATGGTTGGGGAGCCTTATATTTCATATTAACATTTCATAGAAAGAACAAGATCCTTGAATTTGAAAACAAAACACCTTCATTTGATGAATGTTTAGATATTGAATTGATATTTTGAGATTTCAGTCCACTTTCACCTAAGGATCCTCTTATCTTACTAATGTGTCAAACCTTCCTTATCATTCCTCCATTCAATCTATACATTATTATCCTAAATTCTCGCATCACAAAAAGAGATTATTTTTTTTGACATTTTTTAGAACAACTTAATTACTCTTCCTTTAAAAAACTAGAGCAAATATAACTAACAAACAAACAAATTCTTCCCTTTGTATGTTTCATCAAATCATATCCAAAAGACTAGTGAATGTTATTATTTAAAATTTAAAATTCAATAATACATTGATTGTGGTGTACTGAAAATGAATTAAAATGATGAATGCTACTTTTTTCATTACTATTCTACCTAATATGTCTACATTCCTCTTGTTTTGATCAATATTATGTGAAATTTCTAGCTTATTCTTTGTGAGGCTATGTTAATTACTTGTGAGAATCATAATAGTCCATTTTCTTGTCTCCTCAATTAGGGGGAAAGGGCCCCGTTTTACTCTCCTATTGGTCTTAAAAGATACATTTTATCCCTTTTTTGACTTTTTTTTATTTATACAATGATGTCCTTTATCACATGCATTTATTTATTTACACAAGGATTAAAATCCTGAGTACAATATTGTTTTTTCTTGAAAATATATGCCTAATATAAATATAAATAACTTAGGGAAGCATAATATTTCCTTCTCCTATTCAATGCATCAATTATACCTTATGGAATTGAATATTTTATACTTTTGTGTACTTTCTTGAATTCATTTTTTGCTTAAAACAATAAAATATATATCCATAGTTGCAACCTTATTCTTTCTTGAAATGACTTCTTTATTTTGATATTGCTATTAGGATTTAGCTATATAGTTTTTGAGTCAAACTCACTGACCCATGTTTCATGAGTAGTGATTTAGATGAATCTATCTCTCATGACAATAAATGGAACACTTTACACTCATTGGGAGGTCACCTATCATAGTACTACTCTAGTTTGAGTGTACATAACTAGAAAGTTTCATCCATGGTTAAACCAACTCTACTTCTAACCCCATTTGAAAAATCTTCACCAAGTGTTGTGCCTTATGAACCATTCATTAGAAACACCTTAAGATATTCAATTGATAATATTATCAATGAATTGTTCATAAAGCATAAAAATTCATGAAGGTTTTTCAAATGGCGTTGTAAGGAGAGTGGGTTTAGCCATGGAGGAAACTTCATAGTTAAGCACACTCAAGATGGAGCAGTACTGGGATGGGTGATCTCCTGGGAAGTCCTAACTCTTCATCTATGTGACCATCACCTAGATGTAATAAGTGCAAATTGTTACATTTTTTCTCGTGAAAGATGGATTTGTGTGAATCACTACTCAAGAAACATGGGACAACAAGTTTGAATGAAATACTATATAGTTAAATCTGGATAGCAATATCATAATTTGACTTATCGTGGAAATATATTCAACTTATCAGTTGATGAGGTTAAGGGGATTTCTATTGAATGGTTCACAAGGTACAAAACTTTGTGAAGGTTTTGCAAATGGTGTTATGAGAAGAGTGGGTTTAACCATTGAGGAAGCTCCATAGTTAAGTGTTCTCAAGCCGGAGTAGTACTGGGATGCCTTACCTCCTAGGAAGTCCCGGTGCTTCACCTTTGTGAGAATCACCTATATCCAATAAGTGCTAAGTGTTACATTCATTATCATGAGAAATGGATTGTGTCACTACTCAAGAAACATAGGTCAATGAGTTTGACTCAAAAACTATATAATTAAATCTTGATAGCAATATCATAAATTGAATTGCTGTGAAAAATATCTCCTACTTATCAATTGCATCTTTGTTATAAGAGATTTATCAGAAATCATAATAGATACACATTTCCAAGAAAAAATATTTACAACTAAAGAAAATTCATAAGGTAAAACATACATATTATTCTAGAAAAGATGTTGCATCATAAAGTAAACAAGCCATCAATGAAAGAAAGGAAAGAATGATTCTATGGGTGATCATTGTCCCTTTAAGGCATGTAAATTCTTGTTAAGTAGAAATGTTCATATCTTTCATGAAACAATGTATCACATTAAAAAATGAAGAATGAATAATAAAATAAGACAAATCGATGGAGAGATTAAAGAAAAAAGGAAGGATACCACATAGTGGACAACCCAGTTCTCAAAGAAATACACTTCCAAGTAGGAAGGACATAACAATGTAAAAGAGATGAACAACAAAGAGAAAATAGATCCTTGAGAAAGTAAAGTGAAATATATGAGAAATAATGTCCAATATATACCCAATTTACTCTATAATTTTATGTTAGTCAAATTTTTGTGATCAACCAAAAATTAATTCTCATATAGATAAGGTGATTCCTCATCTTGTTCTTCCAACTATCATATTTGTCTCCCTCAAAATTAGGACTTTCCTTCATGTATGCTAGCACAATCTCCTCAAAAAGCTAAGATTACTTCTTAAAGAGGACCTAATGATCTTATACCAATTCTTAAGAAGTAAATTCTAGACCTCACAATTGGGTGGTAGGGGTGGATTAATTGTTCACAAATGAAATTAATTCCATACTTATAAAAATGATCACCAATATCCAAAATATAAATTTACAATAACAAGAACCCAAATAACACAACAAACTTATTTTTGGTCTCAAGAAAAAACATTGATCAAAGGGAAAACCTTTGGTGGATATGACACCCACTAAATATTATACTAATATAGAAATTTCATATTACAAGATGTGACCCTATTAAGATTTAATATATAATGAATTTAGTACATTTATCCCTATTAAAGGACAAATGAATGTTAGGATACCTTGAATCCATATTAGAAGGTTCCAACCTTGTTAGAAGATGACAATAATAGAAAGCCTAACTACCTAAGCAAACTTTCTCAAAGGATGAATGATTAAACCACCTTTACTTTTGGATGAGAAATCCATGCAATGTGAATTAACTGATTTAAAACTTACTTTCCAAAATAGTTCCTTTGAAGTCCACTAGGAATGATATATTCCATTCACATATCTTCTTGAGCCATGTAACAATATATCATCTCTATTATGTTATTCTAACCTCGTGGTTTACATAAAAATTACCATTCTATTCCATACACAACATTTCATTTGAGGAAAATAACTTTCCTTTATACTAATTATAAATGATCAATTAGGTCATCCTGTTAGGGCTTCCCCAATGCATAATTAAATACATAGGACCATTATAATGCATACATGATTTCTTAGTAAAATATATAATCCTTACATGAAATGTTCCATGTGCTAGAATACACAATTAAAAACTTTCCCATAATAATTAAAATGCTACAATGGTCTAGTCAAATCCTAGTGAAATATATCACATATTACATGGCAATGACCATTCTGACATTAGCCAACTGATCCAAAAATGTGAACATACAAACAAAAATATTCTTTTAACATCCTCTATGCTTTCCATAATTAATGCCATCTAGCCATCCATTTACAACCAAAATACTACAACTACATATATCAGAAGCTCTACTCACTAGTCTCCTACTAGTCTTCACAAAATTATCTATAACTCAAACACATTATAACATGAAAATAGTTGACCATAGATAGGATTACTAAACCTATCTTTCAATGCAAAAGTAAGTTCACATAGCTAGAACTACCAAAAAATGTCATGTTTTACTAATAATAACCTATAATACACATAATCTGAGTCAATTTGTAACCTAAAAACATATATTGACATCAGTGGAAAACCTATCATTAATATAATATGTTTTCTACCTAAACACTATCTACAAGTGCTAGTATTCTCCCCAAAATCAATATGGAAATTGTTGGTCACCTCTTCCTACAGTATTGTATCATTATTATTTCCTACCCATAACCTTGTAATTGGACATATGCAAAATGACATCTCAACTAAGGTGGAGGTACATTAGTGGATCATAAATGCTCCACTAATCCTCTATAAAATATGGCTAGCATTTAAATTTGAATGTGCATGCAAATAAACGTGATGCACGCATTCCTTTTCATAGTTGTTTTCATATGTGAGAATACATCTCAAAATTTGGTCCACCTTAAAACATCTATCAATTTTTCATGTGGTCGACAATAGGGACCATGGTTAAAAAGGAACAAAATTTATGGACATTTATCACATCCAAAGGTCTCCTAATGAAATATGGTGTAAATAATTATGTAGACACATGTTATGCTAAAATGTGGAAAATCCCACCACTTCACCTTCAAATGTCATAGTAAAGAGTTGAGACTTGGTCATCATGAATATATTTAATAACACTATGAGATTTTACTTTATAGTTGTTGTGACTCTTAGGGATACCCTCCATATTCAATAGACATAGGAAAAAAAGAAAAATTGTGAACTTCTCCAAGTTTAAGAGATGTGTAAAATGCACTTAGGAAAAACTAGCTAAGAGTCACATCCTATCAAGGAACACACAGATGTGCAACAAGCACTCATAGAAAGAAGTAAATATACTCTACTATGTACATGGATTGCATCACAAAATTTCTAAACAAGTCCATTTATGGGCTCGCTAAAGTAGTTTCCATTTTCAACTAGCTTTTGATACATTATATGCTTCTAGGTGGCTAACCAAAATTAGACATGTAAATTTTAGAGAACCTCTACTGCTAGGATGCTCTTTTGGAATTGAGAAGGAATAAACTTGATCATTTTTTATTTTGAGCTGGAAAAAGTGGGGGAATCCTTCCTCTCTATTGAAGTCTCCCTTATGCTACATGATAATAAAAATAGGGTTAACTTGTGGCTCTGAGCTTGGTGTTTGACATGACACCTATTGATAGGTCTCAATATCCTCTATGCTAGAATTTCCTTATCAAAAACTAAGTTTGATGGCTGACCTAACATTGCAAATGACATTTCTTGATGTGGTTTCTCAGGACCATCCAAGTCTAAAGATTCATGGTAGGCGGTGATAGATGTACACATGGAATTGATGCCCCTAAGAAGGGCGGCATCCACCTCATCTAGGTCTAAATCCACGAGTGGAATAACTATAGGGGAGGTTTTAAAACCCTTCCCCTTATATGCCTCTCTACTTTGGATATTGTTTCTCTAGTCCATCGATCCATGGTTACTTTCATAAGAAAACTACCAAAACTATAAGAATGGGTCTTTTGTTGTGAAGCAACTAAGAGATGTACATGAAGGAATCAATGAGATTTTTTTAAAGAATATCCTCCTTTTGCACCTATCCCTTAGACTCCTCCATGTTTACCAATCCCTATGTAACTATTATTTTCCACTCATGGATCATAGACAATCCATGTGTTGATATATACTATTTCATGTCCTCAAAAACCACCTATGAAGTGAGGAGCTACTCATGCTAGTTTCCCAAGATATACTATTGTTGAATCTTCCACAAAATCTAGGAGTTAAGTTCTTGTTAGAGGCTATATGTGTGCTCTTCCTCAATGACCCTTAGCTTCTACTGAAGATTTTGGAGAATTTCTCTATAATTAATCTCCGCTTGGTACTAAGTGAGAGGGTTTAACATGCCTAAAATTTTCTATTAATTGTGTGTTATGTAATTGTTTGGGGGTAAAAGCATGGTTTTGATACTGATGGTAGGGAAAAAAAACCTCTCAATTCCCATAGAAGGGATGAGAAAAAGGAAATTTCCCAGAAGGTCTCCCTATTAGGTAGACTTATATATAAGAGGGTGTAATCTATTAAAAGGTACAAAAGGCCTTCAAACCAAAGAGTTTCTATGCATCATAAGAAACCATAAAATCACTTGGTTTTTTAGGATATATCTCAAAATAGGTAAAATATGAAGATTGTACTAGATGTTTGATAGTAAGATCATGTCTCACTGTGTGTGCTAGAAAAGAAAACTATTGAATTCCAAAGTTTCCCTTGGAAGGGGAAACATCTTCTATGGGATCTCTAACTAGTGTGAGATGCTTATTGCACCTAACTAGATGACCTCTAAGAACTTATAAGTTATCTCTTCATTCATAGAGGAGGTGCATACATAGATTGATTAAAAATAAGGAAATGCATGAAAACTTATGTCTGGGTACACAAGCTAGTCCTAACCTAATATGAGATATTAAAGGATGAAAATTAACCCCTCTAACTATAAATAATTACCAATCTCTTAAGAATAGAACCCAAGACATAGAAAAAGAAATATGGTAAAAATTATTAACATAAAGCACAATACATGGTCTCATCAATAGTTATTTACATATGTGTATTAAAGTCAAAGTTTTAAATAGATATCATTAACAAGGAAGATACAATTTAAAATAGAGAACCAAGGGCCCAATGCATGATTGATTACATAGCAATCCTAAAAACTTGTTCACAATCTAAGGTATATAGAGAGGGATCCTCTCACCCTTAGTAATGATTCTTAGTTCAGGGCTCTCTTACAATATTTCACCCTTCCTCATTTGAAAGGTTAGGTAATAGACTATCCTTCATGCTCATAGGAAGTGAATTTTTTTTTGGTTGCATCTTCTTGCACTATTAGATCATTATCATTTATTTCCCATTACCTTAGAATTTGACATCTATTTAATGATCTCTCAAGAAAGGTGGAGGTAAATTACACGGCTCATGAATGTTCTACCACTCCTCTATAAAAGGTGGTTGACATTTGGATTGAAAGTGTACATGAATACCTATGATGTAATCATCCCTTTTTGTGGCAGATGTTGTATGTGAGAATGCATCCTAAAACTGGGTCCACCTTAAAAAGTATGTTGATGTTTCGTGTGATGGAGGTCAGGGACCTCAACCAAAGATGAACAAACTATATGTACACTTGGAAAATCTATAGGGTTTCCACTGGATTACAAGGGAAATGACCATGTAGACATGTGTCATCGTGAGAAGTACAAAATTTTATTTTTTCCCTTTCAAATGTTATATTGAAGAGGTGAGACTTGGTTACCATGAATCTATTTTAAGGAATTGAAAGTTTTTACTTCACATGGCATATATTAGATATTCTTTCTCATTTCTCTCAAGGATATATTATCTCTTTTTTGTTCCTCCATTATATACTATGATGTCCTTCTTTCTTGAAAGTGCATATCTTGAGGTGACCACTAAGTTGGTATAACATATAATCCTTCCATCTTCATTTTCACCTCTCTATCAATTTGCATAATTTCATGATAAATTCTTATTATTGGCGCATCATAATTTTTTTCATAGAAGACATGCTTGTCTCTACATAAAAAAATATTTCCATGCCTTGAATCAATGTGTTTTTCATTTAAATAATCATCTATTACATCAACTCCTTTCATTATTGCTTCATATATGATATCTTTTCTAACACCTTATTATTGTATCTCCTATGAAGTATCTATTAACCAAAAAATCCTTCTCACCAGAAAATCAAAATCAAATGATAAGCCACTCAATAATCACCTAGGGTTTTCAAAATTCAAATATTAGAAGGTCTTCATGAAATAATTTAACATTGGCTATATCCTTTGTCCTAAGTTTACACAACTCTTTCATGTTATGCCTTAGAAGGTTTTAAGTTGTGACTGTGCAAATCACTCTTTGGTTCACATAGTCGCGATAGGGTAAGAGCTAACCAAAGTCTGAGTGGTGACAAGGTGATTGCATTGTTTTCTCTAAGTCAGAGTGAGTTAAAGTTTAACTAAGGTTAAGGCCTTGATGAGCGATTGCATCGAACTCACTCAGTTGCAAGGTTAATTTGGCAGATCACATTTTAGATCATGACAATGCAGTGAGGGCAAAATCTTTAGTGTTTCAAGGATGCATTTCACACTGTTAGATATTTTAGATCTATGGCTAGCATGCTATTGAAACATTTTAAGAAGGAGGCAATAGTTAGAGTTGTGATCAAGTGACTTCTTTGTTTCACTTGATTGCAAAGTTAGGAGGTAAACCTCAGGTCACAACAATGATAGTGCAAATGTGGTTAGGTTCTCAGACTTGGGAAGGTCATAGCAGTTAATAAAAGGTATCAAGGGTAGGCTATGAAGCAATAACAACTAGTTGGTTGTGGTTTTGTAAGAAATATCTATTAATTTTGAAAGGTGGTGGTGAATATTTGATCATGGATGGTCAAACATAAGACATAGGGTTGAATGTTGGCAGAGTGGAAGAATGGTAAAGGATGATTAGTCCATGTGGCAAGGTCTAATGTTTTGACTCTAGTTGACTAATGAAATAGTTGATTTGGTGCACTAATGATAGATAAAGTATCTAGATATGATCTTTTTGATCTCTTGCAACCACTTCCATCATTCTCCAAGTTTGAGAAAAGAAAAAGAACACTCCATCGCTGCTTGTTGATTCATCTACTCAGCTAGAAGATTAATGGCTGTTGTTCCTATCCTCTCAAAGATTTTTTGGTGGATAAGTGATCTTCATGCATCTGGGTTTGCACTATGATGAGATCTTTTCTAGTTTAACAATAATTATTCTCTGTAAATTTGAACATAGTTGTTGGCTTTTATCTTAGAGTGGAAGCTATCTAAGTTATGCTCACACTATAAAATGAATTTTTTAATCTTTCTTAGAGTCAAATCTTCCCTTTTTCTTTGGTATTGCTTTGGCATATTACTATAAATTCCCTTTTTTGCCTGTCAATTATATGACACCCTGTCTTATCTCTTTTAGCCATCGATGTACTATGCAAGCTTATTTTCCCCTCTTTGATGTACTATGGATATCTATAACCTACATACAACCACATTGGATGATTCAATCCCATTTTATTTGATGATTCATAGTGAAAGACACAAATCTTATTAGGTGAGGTAATCAACTATTTCTCTCTATCCTCACATTTCATGCTAGTATATTTAGACCATGGAGTTAATATTATCTATGGTTATACCCTTATCTTTCCTATTTAATATTCTATGCTTTTGTAATAGCTTTTTAGACAAGATATTAGTGGGTGATGCATTTCTTTATTAATGTCTCTTTCACTAGTTGGTTTGGAGTTTATTTTAGTACAAACCCCTTTTGTGTGTGTCTTTTATTTTTATTTTTTTCTTTATTTTTCCCTTGTACATGGATGTGGAGTTAGAACCTTTAGTTTGAGGGCTATCCAATATCTTTCCAATTTGTCACCTCTCTCTCTCTCTCTCTCTCTCTCTCTCTCTCTCTCTCTCTCCCTCCCTTTACCATTAGTATGAATGTACTTATACTTAAAAAAATGGGGCTAATGTACCATCTTAAAATGGAAACACTTCTACTTAAGCTCTTTTAGACCTCATTAGTGTGGATTTGTACATTAGGAACTCTCTTTGCATTTACTTACTTTAATCAAGGTCCTTTCGTCTTCTAACCTTGCTCAAAACTCTATATGGCCACCAATTATATTATTGTCTTCCAATTCATACCCCCTATCAAATTGATCATGCTCAAAATGAATTTTGAGCCATTTTTTTCACATATATCACCATTTTTGTATGAACCTACAATGTTCTTGGGTTTGAAGCCTATTTAGAGGCCTTATATCCTTTAATTCAGGGATGAGGTCATTCCTTAGCTAGAGTAATAGATGGGGTCATTTCTTACTTGGGTGGTAAGGGAAAAGCTTGTCCCTTACCTAGGTGCTTCTCTAAAGAATTTTGGGACTTGATGTAAAATGTTTCTTTTCTTGGCTTCTTGAGTCAACCCTTCTTGAGATTTTCCCCATAATCACTGATAGCCCTTATTTTCATTGTGCCAAAAATTTGAAGATTTGTTGTGAAAATAATTTGAATTATGTTGCATTGTTAGGGTTTATGCTTTATTGTTATCAATTTACAGAATGCAACCCTAACCAGGTTAATTTTAACCCTAACCCAATGTTGAAAAACTTTGACCTAGTGGAATAATGAGATATCCTAAGGTTGTGTCTTCACCCTTATCATTAATTTTTTTAGTATAATCCACAATCATTTTACCCTTGTCCTAGGTTTTATTCTAAGTGAGATGTTTTATGTCATTCAAATCATAAGTTATGATCTTATGATCAAGGGTTAGGCATCTAGTCAAATATTAAAATCATTCTCACATGATGTTATAATATAAGGGTTAGCAAAGGATTGTACAGGTAAATTTTGAGTCTCCCAATCTTAAGATATACTATATGGTCATAGCATCACAAGGGTTCAAAATGAGGTCTCCAATCTTAAGACCCCCCTTGTGTTGTGTCATCTTAAGTATTTGATGGAAAAGGTTTTAGAACCAAGGTGGAAGATGCTATGACAAATAGGTAATTGTGGGATCATAAAAGAAGAAATGGAGGCTCACAACCATGTGATAAAGTGGTGATCATAAGATCACAAAGACATAAAAGTGCAAAGGTAGTGTGTTGAGTTTTGTAAGAATTTGGCTTAGGCCAGAATTCACCCAAGAACTATAGAACTCAACACAAGCACACAATAGACCAAAATAGATAGAGTATGATCAGAATGAGGATATTCATTCAATAACTAGATTCAAGAGTACACTAGGAGTGGCTAAATATTAAAGCCTCAGGAGAGCTTCTAGAATGCATAGAAGTTAGCATCATGATATGTCATAGAACAGGCACATGTCCACTAGATATGGATTATCCTCCATTAAGCATGGGATTAAGTGCGATGATGTGAGGATAAGCCTACAATGGTGTAGCACACAAATCAATGGTGTAGACAACATGTGCTAAATGAGGAGTGCTAATAACTGTGTTGTCAACATGACAACTCAGTGAATGATGCATACTCCTATGTTGTAGACACCATGTGCATAATTAGAGTTGCATAACTCAATGAGAGTTCAAAAACTCCTAAGTGTCTCACCTAAAATAATAATAAAATAATGCAAAATAATTAAATAATACATTAACCTAAGTAAAACTTAAGTAAGTGTAATAAGTAAATACTTATTTACACCAACACCCCCCCTTAAGTGCAAATTAGGGGAATGCGCTTAAGCTTACAATATCTAGGATGAAATGCAAAATGGGTCTTGGCTACTAGGCCATGTTAGGTACCCATGTACATAATGATATGCAATCTCCCATAAAGTGAGGAAAGAGGGAAAACCTCATGGGAAAAACCCTCCCCCAAAAAGAGAGATAAAGAAGGATGCATGGATGGATGGAGTAATCAAGACCCCCCCATTATGACATACATCCAGTATATACATAAGAGAATGATGAGAAGAGGAAGAGAGACAGAATGTTCTCCTCCACCCAAAGAAGAATGCCGAATAGTGAATGCTCCAATGAAGAAGCTGATCCAAGATTGCAGAATGGTGTTCCTCCCCTTAGGAAGAAACAATGCCAAGGGTACAAATGAGATGCATCTACTTTGTGTGGAAAGAATCCCATGAATGATTGATGTCTCTGAAACTTGCTCAACTGGCTGAAGAACCTATCCCCAAGAACTGTCTATCTCTACAACTGATGAAGAACCCTGCTACAACTGTTGATCATAAGTATCCACAATCACTTCAACTTATGATGATTGATCATGTAGAGAATGAAAAAGAGAGTCTAATGGAACCCTCGTGAGAACTGAAGAAGGTAATTCTGGATCAAGAAGAAGAGGCAGATCATGAATACTATCCCCCAAATCTATCACTAAACCTGTTTTTGGAAGATTGGAAGTACCCTGCTATTCTAGACCTATCACTGTGGCAATGTATGCATGTGGACTAAATTGATGAAGTGACCTCTCATTGTATCTAAATTTGTTGAAGTACTATCACTGGTGTCACTATCAGTATCCACACTGTATGATGTGTGAAGAGGAGTAGAGGATAAGCTGAGTGAACTTTCCTCAAAATGTACATCCTTCTCCACAAAAATATGATGTGTCTTAGGATCTAGAATTCTATATGCCTTCACACCGTCTTCATAACTAATGAAGGTACAAGACCAAGATGGCTATGCCTTGCATCCCTTGGAAGATCACTTTGCCCATGTAGGACAATCAAAGACTCTAAAGTGTGTCACAATAGGTTTTTTGCCACACCATGCCTCAAAAGGAGTTTTTCCATCTAAGGCTAGATGAGGAGAACGATTAAGAATGTGAGTGGCACTTGAGATTGCTTCAACTTCTAATGATGGATCTAGAGACTTGGAAAGAATCATGCAACTTGCCATAGACTTAAGAGTTTATATCCTCAATGCTGGTGGAGTCTAAAGATCAATTCCCTCATGTTTGAAAAAGTCCTTAAGTCTTCTGTTCACATCCATGTTTCCATTTTCCATGCCGAGTACTTTGATGGCTTTCTTGGATTTTCATTCAACATGAGCCTTGAAGGCTAGAAATTTGTCCAACACTTCACCCTTACTATACAGGAAGTAGACCCAAGTGAACCTTGAAAATTCATCAACAAAGGTAAGTATGTAGCGACCCAAGCTGAATGCAAAAGGACCTGCTAATACCATGTGAACCATTTGTAGAACACCAGTTGCTTTAGAAGACTTCCCTCTTTGTAACTTCCCCTCTGGATGCATATCCACTAAATGTATTGAACACTCACCCTTAGAAAAGTTGATTTGAGGTAGACCTTTGACCATGTGGTATGTGCAAATTTGTTGAAGGTAGCGATAGTCAAGATGACCATACCACTCATGCCATAATTGGATGTTTGAATTTGATTGTGATAACAAGGCCTTTGAAGTTGACATGGGTACAAAATGTGAGAAAGAGTACAACCTCTTATGATCATTCACTTTCCCCACTACAACCAAGGAATTGTCTTTAAGACTGTGCACTTGAACTGAGTCAGGAAGGAACTCAACTCTATGTCCATCTCTAAGGTGAGTGATTTGGTAGATTGAAAGAAGATTAAAACTTAGGTTTGGAACATAGAGAACTTGTTGAAACTCTCCATTTTCCATCTCTACATTTCCTTTTCCTTGAACTTCCATTTTGCTATCATTCCCCATGAAGATTTGTGGTACCTTTTGTAGACACCTAAAAACTTTTAGAAAATAAAGTATTTTTATTTTTTGAAAAAGTCCTGATGACATCATCATTAATTAATTAATTAATTAATTTTTATGCCATTAAATCCATTTATCTTAATTAAAAATATTTAATTGAGGAATCCCTCCCCAAAAATGTTTAAATCTTATTTAAACATTATTTCCTTATTTATTAATAATTTAATTAATAAATTGACCAAAAATCCTAAAATAATTTAAAAATTATTTTTTGCCCAAAACTTGGCCAATTTTCTTAAGACCACCAACATCTTCCAAAATCTTCTAATCCTTCTTTAATTTTGATTAAAGGCTAATCCCATCATTTGCTACCCCTAATCCCAACTCAAAATATTTAATTAAGATTAAATATTAATCCTCATGTTTATTAAAAAAGTTTTAATAAATATCTCCTCAACCCAAACCCTTGAAATAAATAAAACTTTATTTATTTCCTAAAAATCTAATTTATCCTCATCCTAAGAAGTTCTAGACTCTTCTAGAAAGTCTTCATCCTCATCCTAGGAAATTCTAGACTATTCTAGAAAGTCTTTATCCTCATCCAAAGTCTAGAATCTTCTAGAAGATGTCTTTAAACCTAATCCTAATCCCCTCCTAACCTTGTCACATTTCCTAAACATGGGATAAGACTTACTAACCCAAGCCAAAAGTTAACAAATATCTCCTCCTTCACCCACCCTCATTAAATGCCATCCACTTGCCTATCCCTAAGCTAATCTTAAACCATCCTAATCCATCCTCTAATCATTTGCACAAGCCTAAGAAAGCTTAAAACCCTCCTAATCAAGTCCAAGTCAAAATTGCTCTCATCACCCTCAAAATATCTCAACCATAAACCTTTATGAAGTCCACTAGGTCATAAATGACTCTTACAAGCCCTTTTATTGCTCTTACAAGTCATTATGAGGGTCTTTATGAAGATTTTATCCCTTGAGCCTCCTTTGTTGACTCATCCTTCCCCTTTCCTCCATCCTCTCACCATGTGACATGTGTCACTCCTTGATTGGCTATAAGGAAGCACAATCCATGTGCTCTCTTCTCATGCAATCTAAGCCCTCCATGAGCTTTTTCCCATCCTTGCATCTTAGCCCTCAATCCCTCAAGCCTCTTGCCTATAAATTTGATCCTTCCCCTTTGCAAAATAACACAATCCATGAAGTAAAGTTATAATGCTATTTTGAGAGCCAAATCCATACTAAAGCCATCTATCCACACCAAAAATCCACAATCATCGATTGAAGCCTTTGGAAGCATATTGAGCATACATCCTATCCATTTAGATAAAGCCACTCAACAAGAGAGCTTCTCATTGAGAGAGCCCATTAATGGCTCATATTTTCAATTGAGAGCTCATCTTAGTCTATCTTGAAGTTTATGAATTTTGTTTAGTTTCTAGAAGCTTTATTTAAATTTAGTTTCTATTAGCATACTAACATTGCTCATATACACCTTTGAGTGATTCAATGAAGAAAAATCCTACTTTGAAGAACCCATGTGATATGAGGCACTTGAGTAAAATATCCATTCCTTTGAAGAGTTTGAATTAGCCATGAATGCTTGCCCTTTGCCCTTAGAATCTTAAGATGACCGTTTAATATCCTTGTAAGCATTAGGCAATGGAACATTATGTTTCTACATGATGTTGGTTAACTCATCAATCTTCTTAAGATAACACTCATGCTCTTCATGACCCCATTTTTTGCAATAAGCCCACTTCTTCTTCTCCTTATTGTTGTCTTCTTTCTTGTTGGAATTCGAGGACTTGCCTTGTTGATTGGATTGTAGTGTTGTCTTTTTTGCATCCTCAGATTTGTCCTTCTTCCATTTCTTCTTACCCTTTCCTTTGTTTGAAGATTGTGCAGCTGAATTTTGAGAACCCTCATTTGCCACCAATGCTTTGGATTGAGGTGATTTGAGAATCCCCATTGATTTGAACTTCTTTTCTTCATCATCCAACAGTTTAGCATATTCATCAAAAGTGACTTTCTTGTAGGCAGACCCTAAGGTAGTCTTTGAGGTGTTAAAAGAAGATACAAATGTGGAATACTCTTATGACAGCTTGGTTTGGATGAGACAGTGATGTAGAAGCATCCAGAGGTATAAGGGCAATTTTGTGTCACCCAAAAAAAATGTACTTAGACTTAGTTTCTGTTTCATGTGTTTTCATTTCTGGATACCCATTTGGGTCAAATAAAGGTTCCAACTCTCATAGTTCCACTATCAGTGTTCAAAGATAGAGTATTTGAACACCTTGTTATACGTGTAAATGCCAAAAAATAGGAGTATGTAATTGAGCCGTCATTTTGGTGAACTAGGAGGTGTAAATTGGCCAGATGAATGTAATTGTAATTTAGAGCATTCAAGAAAAATAATCAAGTCAAAAGGCCCCACGGTTTCAAAGTTATCGCAGTTTTTCAGTTTTGGACACCTCCTAAGAATGCTTCAAAGTTAGGTTAGGGGCATTAAATGACCTAAAAAAGGGCCAAAAAATGGGGGATGAGTGAAGATGGTCCATAGGACTATAGAGCACTTTGAGAGCTTTTCGAAAATGTAAATGGTTCTTCAATCAGAGCTACGGTTCAAAAGTTATGCCTCTCGAAAGTTCGGTTACCATTTTTGGATTCTTCTAGATTTGCACCAACTTCTAATGTGGCTTCTAGAGCCTTCTACTTGGTTGATGGATGCCTACTAGAACTTTGTAGAATGTATTCCTAGTCCTTAACCCTCTGGGGTCTATTTAAGGATATTTCAAGCATTGTAAAAGGGAGTTCGGAGTGGAGTTTGAGAGGAGGTACTGAAAGAAGAAATTATCTCCAGATTTATGTTATTGTAAGCCCTTAGGGCATGTTTTGAAGTCTATTTTTTTAGTACTAAATGTACTAGCTTATTTTCATAGTTAATACAATTTTCCTTTTCCTGTTGTGTTCATTCTGTGCATGGGTTGTGTTCCCATCAAGTGGTGTCAGAGCCTAGTTTTCTTGAGTGTGTAGACAGAGTGCCGACTATGAGGCAATTTGCACCAGGACTGTGTGGTTGTGCGTTTGAGTTAAGAAGATGCCTCCATGAAGAGAGCATGGTGGAAGGGCTGGAGCTATTAATCTTGAGGAGGTTAGAGCCCTCCAAAGGCAGGTACAAGCATTGCAGGAGGAGCTCCGTAGAGGAACAAATGTTGCCGCAAGTAACGATAGTGAGGATGACAATGAAGAAGAAGAAATTGGACCAGAAGGGGAATTTGATGGGGAAGTTCTGAATCAGGCAGAGGAAAGGCTTTTTAGGGCCATTACTAAATTTTGGAAAAGACCTACAATTGATGTGGGTGTATTTTCAAGAAATTTGAAATCAAATGAGTTGATCGATTGGATCAATGAACTGGAAGAGTACTTTGAGTATGAGGATATCAGGGACCTAGATAGGGTTAAGTTTGCAAAGGCCAAACTAAAAGGCCATGCCAAAATCTAGTGGCAAGAGGTTCAATTGGAAAGAAAGAGAAGAGGAAAGGAGAAGATCACAAGGTGGGATCGCATGGTGGACAAATTGAAGAAGCAGTTCATTCCTGTGGACTACGAGCTTGATTTGTTTAAGAAGATGCATGGGCTAAAGCAAGCAGGAAGATCAGTCCAAGAATATACAGAGGAGTTTTATTGAATTTTGATTAGAGTAGGGCATGTAGAAGCAAATAAGGAGAAGGTTGCTCGTTATATCAGTGGGTTGTGACCTAGCATCCAGGATGAATTAAGTCTGGTAAGAATGACCAGCGTTGAAGAGGCATATTGGTTTGCCCTATGAGTTGAAGAGAAGCTGAATAAGAGATTTGAAGGGAGATAAAGAAGGCATGGTCAAGGAGGAATGGGAAGCGGTAGGTCATCTGGAGGTCGAAATGAAACCCAAAGGAAAAATGAAGATGTGGGTACTAGCAGGAACTAGAGGAATGAGGGTTTCAACTGCTCTCATGATCAAGAGTTTGGAAATTAGAGAGGAAGAGGTAGAGGACATGGACAAGGAAGAGGAGGCTTCTGTGGTACTTATTTCCATTGCAATGAAGAAGGTCATCGTTCCTTTGAATGCCCTCAACGATAAGGAAGGACAGATAGGACAGTTGAGGGTTAAGCTAGGGTTGCTCATGTGGATGAGGATGCACGGTCAACACATTTAGAGGATGCAAAAAGAGGAGAGAACTTGGTAAATGAAAGGGTCTTATTAAGTGGTGAGACTAAACCAAGACAAAGGAGGAGTTTGTTTTGTACCAGGTGCAAATGTGAGGAAACATGTTGTGATGTGATCATTGATGGTGGTAGCACTAACAACTTAGTGTCAGAGGAGATGGTCTCTAAGCTGAAGCTCAAGAGGGAGAAACATCCCCAGCCCTATCGGATTGCTTGGGTAAAAAATGATCATAAGGTTCTGGTAAGTGAACAATGTTTAGCGAAATTCAAAATTGGGAGTTACCATGATGAAGTTCTCTGTGATGTTATTCCGATGGATGTTTTCCATCTATTGTTGGGTAGACCATGACAGTTTGATAGACATGTAGTACATGATGGTCATGCAAACACATACTCTCTAACAAAGGATGGAGTTCACCACAAACTAAAGCCAATGAAAAAGGAAGGTGAAAAGGTATGTAGCAGTGCTAGGATTTGTCTTTTTGATGGAAGGAAGTTTCTAGATGGAATGAAACATCAGCGTATGTGTTATGAGTTGATTCCTAGGAAAGATAAAGAAGGTAGTAGTGAAATACCACTTGAAGTTTTAGATTTACTAGGTGAATTTTGAGATATTATATCTAATAATGTTCTAGAAGGATTTCCACCAGTAAGGAAAATCAATCACCAGATAGATCTAATTCTAGGAGCAAGTTTGGCTAACAAGGCTGCTCACAGGATGACTCCTACTGAAACATAGGAGCTAAACAGACAGGTTCAGGAGTTGTTAAAGAAAGGCTTGATTCAGGAGAGCCTAAGTCCATGTGCAGTACCAGTAGTGCTCACACCAAAGAAGGATGGAGAGTGGAGGATGTGTATAGATTCTCGAGCTATAAATAGGATAACCATCAAGTACCGATTTTCTTTGCCAAGAATGGATGATCTTATGGACTGCTTTAGCGGAGCTTAGTACTTCACAAAGATAGATCTCAAGAGTGGTTATCACCAGATACAAATATGAGAAGGAGATGAGTGGAAAATAGCCTTCAAGACCAAGGAGGGTCTTTATGAGTGGTTAGTCATGCCCTTTGGATTGACAAACGCCCCAAGCACCTTACGACGGCTTATGAACGAGGTACTTAAGAAGTTCTTGGGAAAATTTGTTATTGTCTATGTGGATGATATTTTAGTTTTCAGCAAGACTTTGGAAGAACATTTATTGCATATTTGTAGTGTCCTTGAAAGGTTAAGGGAAGAGAAACTGATAATTAATTTGAAGAAGTGTATCTTTGCAAAAAGGGAGTTAGTCTATTTGGGGTTTGTTATATCACCTGAAGGTCTCAAAATGGATCTAGATAAGGTAAAAGCCATCTTGGAATGGCCTACTCCAAGGTCTGCTACTAAGGTAAGATCATTTCATGGTCTAGTTAGTTTTTATAGGAAGTTTATTAAGAATTTTAGTGGCATATGTGCACTCCTAACTGACACAATAAGCGGGGATAGAAAAGTGTTCAAATGGACTGCAGCAGCTGCGAGAAGTTTTGAATTGCTGAAAAAGAAGGTGACAGAACAACCTGTGTTGGCACTTCCAAATTTTAGAAAGGTGTTCCAGGTGGATTGTGATGCTAGTGGCAGTGCTATTGGGGTTGTATTAAGCCAAGAAGGTAAGCCTATTGCATATTTTAGTGAAAAATTGAATGATGCAAAGAAGAAGTATTTTGTTTATGATCAAGAGTTCTATGCAATAGTTTAGGCCTTAGAAAAATGGAGGCATTATTTTTTGCCAAAGGAATTTGTTTTGTATACTAATCATTAGGCATTATAGTACCTAAATAGCCAAGGTAAATTGAATCAGAGGCATATGAAGTGGGTAGAGTTCTTGCAGAGTTATACATTTGTGTTGAAACATAGAAGTGGAAAATCTAACGGGGTTGCAGATGCACTAAGAAGGAGATAGTTGTTGCTTACAGTAATGCAGGTTGAAGTAGTCGGGTGTGATGAACTCAAGAATTTGTACCCTAAGGATCCTGATTTTGTTGAAGCATGGAAAGCTTGTAAAGAGCCTGTTGCTGTAGATAGAACCAAGTGGTTAGACTATTTGATTTAGGATGGCACGTTCTTCAAGGGTAGCCAATTGTGCATTCCAAAGAGTTCCATGAGGAAAAATTTGATTAAAGAGAAACACAGTGGAGGGATGGCAGGATATTTTGGTTGAGATAAGACCATTGCCATTGTTAGAGAACATTATTTTTGGCCTCATATTTCACAAGATATGAAGAAGTTTGTACAGAGTTGCCAGGTTTGTCAAGTTGCTAAGGGATTTAGTCACAATACTAGACTATATCAGCCATTGCCTGTTCCATCAAGGCCATGGGAGGATATAAGTATGGATTTTGTTCTTGGATTGCCAAGGAAACAAAGGGGTAATGACTCAATATTTGTGGTGGTTGATAGGTTCTGCAAAATGGCACATTTCATTCCATGCCACAAGACTCATGATGCTGTCCATATTGCAGACTTGTTTTTCAGAGAGGTGGTAAGACTACATGGTCTTCCAAGGAGTATAGTTTCTGACAGAGATACTAAATTTGTGGGGTATTTCTGGAGGACATTGTGGAAGAAGTTGAGAACAGACTTGAAATTCAGTTCCACGCATCACCCACAGACTAATGGCCAAACAGAAGCCTAGAAAATTTGCTGAGATGTTTAGTTGGGGATAAGCCCTAGGGATGGGATTTGATTCTACCACAAGAAGAGTTTGCTTACAATAACTCTATAAATAGGAGTACTGGAAAATCACCATTCCAAATTGTATATGGAAGTAGCCCAAGGACTGTGCTAGAATTGAGGAAGATAGAGCAAGGAGAAAGGACAAGTTCTGAAGCTAAAGAATTTGCTGAACATATCAAGCGTCTACATGAGGAGGTTCAAACACACATTACCAAGATGAATCAAGAGTATAAAGCTAGGGTTGATCAAAGGAGAAGACATAAGGAATTCTAGGTAGGGTATCTAGTCATGGTGCAGTTACAAAAAGAAAGATTTCCAGCCGGTACTTACAACAAGCTGAAAATGAAGAAATTTGGCCCCTAAAAAATTCTGAAGAAACATGACTCAGGAAATGCATATGAGGTGGCGCTGCCAGATGGTGTTCACATTTCTCCTATTTTCAACATTGCAGACTTAACAGAGTATCATGATGATGGTGTGGATGAGGAGTTGGTGTTAGAGCAATGTCTAATTCCTGCTTCTAAGAAGGAGGAGATAGAAGACATTCTAAATCATCATGTGGGTAGAAGTACTAGAAATAGGCAGTATGAAGAGTACTTGGTCAAGTAGAAAGGACGGTCGATCAAAGACTCAACTTGGATTTTAGCAGCTGAGGTTTCCCATTTGGGATATCCTCTACAATTCATAAAGTGATAGGGTCACTTTTGAATCTACCCTGGGTGTCTGATGGAGGAGCATCCAGAGGTATAAGGGCAATCCCGTGTCACCCAAAAAAAAGTACTTAGACTTAGTTTTTGTTTCATGTGTTTTCATTTTTGGATACCCATTTGGGTCAAATAAAGGTTCCAACTCTCACAGTTCCACTATCAGTGTTCAAGGATAGAGTATTTGAACACCTTGGGATACGTGTAAATACCAAAAAAATAGGAGTATGTAATTAAGCCATCATTTTGGTGAACTAGGAGGTGTAAATTGGCTAGATGAATGTAATTGTAATTTAGAGCATTCAAGAAAAAGAATCAGGTCAAAAGGCCCCACAGTTTGAAAGTTATCACAGTTTTTCAGGTTTTGGAGACCTCCTAAGAATGCTTCAAAGTTAGGTTAGGGGCATTAAATGACCTGAAAAAGGGCCAAAAAATGGGAAACAAGCAAAGCTTTCCATAGGGCTATAGAGCACTTTGAGAGCTTTTCGAAAATGTAAACAATTCATCAATTGAAGCTACGGTTCAAAAGTTATGCCTCTCGAAAGTTTGATTATCATTTTTGGATTCTTCTAGATTTGCACCAACTTCTAACGTGACTTCTGGAGCCTTCTACTTGGTCGGTGGATGCCTACTAGCACTTTCTAGAATGTATTCCTAGTCCTTAACCCTTCGGGGTCTATTTAAGGATATTTCAAGCATTGTAAAAGGCAGTTTGGAGTGGAGTTTGACAGGAGGTACTGAAAGGAGAAATTATCTCCAAATTTATGTTATTGTAAGCCCTTAGGGCATGTTTTGAAGTCTATTTTCTCTGTACTGAATGTACTAGCTTATTTTCATAGTTAATACAATTTCTCTTTTCCTGTTGTGTCCATTCTATGCGTGGGTTGTGTTCCCATCAGATAGACCAGTCTGTCATCTTTGATAGAGCTCCCACAACTAGTAAGCTTTTTCCTTAATTCATTCACCTTGATGATGAAGTCTTGTATTGAGTCATATGACTTAGGATCTAAGGAAACAAGCTCATCTTTAATGTTGAAAACATCTTCTTCAAACACTTTACCATAAAGGCTTTCGAGGGTATCCCAAGCTTCCTTGGATGTAGTACATTTCTTAATTTGATACATGATCTTATCATCTACCCCCAAACATATATCACCGAGTGCTTTCCTATCCATGGCTACCCAATTTTAAATTTCACTTGTTGATACGTTATCACCTGTTAGTTTAGGAAGAGTACCATCTACATTTTGTGAAACTCCATTATGCATAAGTGATACAACATTTTGATTGACCACGAAGCATAGTTATGAGGAGTTAATTTAAGAAACTTAAAGTTGCCCATAATGCAGAAAATGAAAGAAGAGTGCAAAAAAGAGATAACACAACACCAAGAATACCCCCCCTTTTCACTAAATCAAGAAACCTCCCAAAATAGATGCTTTGGGCAGTTTATCAGTAGTGTAATTAAAATGAGCCACTTGCTGATTTTGGTCTTTGTGGACTTCTAATTTTGCTTGTTACAACCTCTTAATGGAGTACAAATCTGAAACTTTACAATGTGCTACAATTCTGAAGCATTACAAAGTAAAGAAAGGTCCTATTGCTGAAAGTGATAATTTTTTCCACACAACAGTACAATTTGATACCAAATCTAAAAATTAGATGAAAAAAATGCAATTTCAAAAAAAAAATAGAACATTTTTTCAACTTCAGATGTGCCGTATGGAGCATTTGAAGTTACAAAATGAAGGATTATCTAGGTATAATCACCAAAAGATGCAATTTCTAAACAATTCATGCACAAAAACCAAAAAATAACTACACCACTTAAAAATTTAGAAAAATTTACCCAATTTCAAAAAAAATTGAACTTGAATTGGAGTCCGAATGTGCGAGTTATGGCCTCTTGAAGTCGGATTGCAAAAACCAAAATCAATTTGGAGAAGGGTTGCATTAGCAAATAATAGGGTCTAATTTGACAGTCATATGATCATTGTAGTAGTTCACATTTTCCCTATTATGATGTCCAAATAGGCATCAAATTTAAGCTACTATGGAGGATGATGTCAGCACAAAAACTGGCCGTCGACTGACATAGTGGCTGGCATAGTTTTTCGTACAGTATGGATCATATGGAATAGTACAAAAAATGATCATGTGGTAGATGACATGTCACCATGTATGCACTGACCTGTCAGTCGAGTCACTATCTGTGGGTACTGCTGACTGTTCACCACGTGTCCTTGCTCATTACCGCGTGGCAAAAAAATGTGATGCCACGTGGGAGTTTACAGTTGGTGGGCGGGATTCCCTCCAATGTTGGATAAATTGCAGTTTGAATTTCTGCTTGCTAGAGATTTGAATCATGTTTATGAATTTAGCGAATGACAAAGCTCCATAGCCATGGCAGACTGTAGGTGCAGCAAAGGTCGAGAAATGTAGAGCTGCAGTCACCCAAGCGCAGTTTCCCTGCCAGAAAAGTGTTTAAGTGGCTGAATGAAATTTGATGAATAATCCCATATGCATGGGTTAATAGTCTATGAACTATTTAAATAACAGTCACCATGGGGGTTGAAATAAACTACCATGGGTGGGTGAATTTGGGCGACATGAGATTTGAGGAATGCCCAGTCAAAAATGTTTAAAGTACTGTCGAACATTGGTTGTGGTCACCCAAGAACTAAAGAACTCAACACAAGCACATAGTAGACCAAAATAGACAGAGTATGATCAAAATGACGATATTCATTCAATAACTAGATTCAAGAGTACAATAGGAGTGCCTGAATATAAAAGCCTCAGGAGAACTTCTAGAATGCATAGAAGTTAGCATCATGATATGTCATACAACTAGGCACATGTCCACCAGATATGGATTATCCTCCATTAAGCACGAGATTAAGTGCGATGATGTGAGGATAAGCCTACAATGGTGTAGCACACAAATCAATGGTGTAGACAACATGTGCTAAATGAGGAGTGCTGATAACTATGTTGTCAACATGACAACTTAGCGAATGATGCATACTCTTGTGTTGTAGACACCATGTGCATAATTAGAGTTGTGTAACTCAATGAGAGTTCATGAACTGCTAAGTGTCTCACCTAAAACAATAATAAAATAATGCAAAATAATTAAATAATACATTAACCTAAGTAAAACTTAAGTAAGTATAATAAATAAATACTTATTTACACCAACAAGTTTCAATCTTACAAAAAAGGGGAGATTGAGACATTGTGAAGGTCCTCAAGAAGACTTCCAAAGATATGATAAAGGTCATGATCATAGGATAGTGGAAACAAATTTTGGGGTGTCTGATGGCATGATAAAGGGATGATCATAAGATTGTAATAATCAACTGATAATGCAAGATGGGACTAGGCACATATGTACGAGTTTTTAAGACATGTAGCAAGTCATATCTTCCAATGTTATGAAAAGTAGTAGATCGTAAGATTTAAAGGGAAAGTTCAAAGCTTTACAAAGCTATGAGGAAGTTTTGGATCATGAGATCATAAAGATGAAAATTAAAGTTTCCAAGGCTATGATGAAGAAAGTATAATGATTATCATTTGGTCATAGGTTAATGATAGCTTCTAAAGATAACTTTAGATACTATGAAGTTAGTTTACTGAGTGTCATCGAGAGGTCACAAGGAACAAAAAATAAAGAGACGATGTATGCCAATGCTTTGCTCATAACATCATAAGGGTTTGAAGTGCAATTGTCAAAGTTAAAAAATGATCCACTAAACTAAAATTGTAAGATCATGAGGCAAGGAAAAGAAAGATAAGATGCTAGACTAATGTGTATAAATTGTGTCTTGTAAGATCATAAGAGACTTAAAAGTAAGCTTTGATGTCACAATAATTGATGTATGTTAAGATTATAAAGTCCAATTTCAAAATTTACAATGACACGATAAATGTTTTGATTTCAAACAATTGTAAGATCATAGAGCCAAATTTCCCTACCTAAGATCATATGAAGGACTCCTTCTTCAGTGTATTGTAAGATCATAAACCCTAGTTGTATATGAAAAAGTGAACTTTACTTTCTGAGCCAGAATAATGACAAGAAACCCTAGCCAATGAAATTTGAGTAAAGTAAAAAAGTTCCTGAGCTACAATAGTTATGTGGACACTCCATCTGAGATGATAGATTGCACTAAATTTAAGGCTTGATCATGGAGAATATCAATGCACAAAGAAGCTTGATGAAAGTACACTTAACATAAAAATTCCATAATCTAGTAATCCATTACCATTTGTAGAGATTAGAGATTTCAGAACAATTGCAAAGTTTTTAGTATAAGTAGACTTTTTTTCTTAGAGCTATTTGCAATTTTTTTTTCACTATTTCCAATCTATTTACAAGATGTATGACAAGGAAGTAAAAGAAATTCAAGCTTTAGACATGGAAGTTGTAGAAAGTTCAACTTTGAAGGGAGGAAAGACCAAAAAGAAGAAAACTAATAGGTTTGTAGAAGAATGGATTAAGTTATTCTCAGTATCCTCAAATGCCATTTCTGTAGATGACCATGATTTCAAGGACCCCTATATATTTTTTAGGGATGCTACATGTCTTGGAGTCATTAGTTATGAGCTTTTCAGATATTTCTATCACAATAGAGTAGAGAAGATCCCTGTTTGAAATCCATGGAAGAAGGACCTGGTAAAGTTAATCTTTCTACAGGTCTTTGTGGACTTTTATTTGGTAAAGGTGTTAATCAAATCATATAATCTAGCCACCAAATCATTCCATAGGAGCGATGAAAACATTCTGTGCACACTAGACCGTGCCTCTTTTATTGAAGCATTTGGATTGGATGGTGCCATAAGTGAATTAGTAGACCTGGTTGGCCTACAAGGAAAATTTGAGAGAAACACCAAAGCCTACATAGGAAAATCAATGCTACAACATATTCCCATGGACCTAAAGAAGGTGGATGATCACTCCAAGAAGGTGGAAAAGATGATGCCTTTGGATAAGTTCAAGAATTATCTTGTGAAAACTCTATATGGTGTCCACAAGGTAGTTGGTAAGGATGGAATTGACATGGTATATGAAGCAAAGTTCATCATTTCCAAAGATGTGCAAGACTCATCCCAAAGTTGGGAATATGACTATGTTGAGTATATTTTGGGATGAATAAAGGAGAACATTGGACTAGCCTAGAATGGAGAAATGGAAAAGTTCAAGTTCCGTCATTTCTCATTGTTGGTGCACCTGATCTTATACAATAATGTGGGGTACATAAGCCCAAATTTCATTGATCACACTTCTGATGCCAATGGAGATTTTCTAGTTTAACTATGGACATAGGTGTGGGATAGCTCTTACAATTACTATGTTTTTGTATTTTTTTCAATAATTTTAGTACCATCATAATGAAAATGTTAGACCTAGGTTACTTTAGGGCACCTGAGGTTTTGAAGAGTCTTTTAAGACCAACCTTGCTCCTTTAGAACAAAAGACTAGATCATAATTAGTGAGATATTTTCCTATTTCTAACCTTTTCCTCGATGAGGGTTTATGGTTATCTTGAACCCTGACATATATTGCCAAAATTTATTCCCCCTAGACTGGCCACCATTGAATTCATGTGGTAGTTATTCATGATAAATAGGGAGTACCTAGGACCTAAGGTACATAGAGATGCATTCCTATGTAAGTGTTTTCAGGTGGGGGACTTTTCAATTGGAAAACAATCCCTCAACTAAATTTCTTTCCTCCACCACTACAATTTGTCAATTAGCATGTATACGATGTATGATCCTGATACTTGGATGAAGAAAACCCTTAAGGAAATCAAAAACTATGTGTTTCCTAGTACCAAAGAGTTGCCCCATGAAGATCTCATTTCCAATATTATTGCTGAGGGAGAGGCAACTGATAAATTGTCAAAATTTGATGAGGTGCTAAGAGTAGAGAGGGATCTAAAGAGATTAGATCCCAGATTTAAAGGTTTTTACCTATCTATCACCTAGTCACAAAGAGTAAGAAAGATGGTGGTTGACTATGCAAAAATTATTGCACAGATGCTAGCTGAACCACATCGGGAGGAAGAAAGGGTGAACCTTGATAGCCTTGAACCTAATGTGACTCAAGAAATTTAAGAAGATGATTTTCCTAATGCATCATGGGTCACCAAGGGAAATAAGAGGTAAAACGTTGTCAACATCACTGAAAAGGTTAAAAAGAGGACATTGTAGATCTTTCCTAGTACAAGTCAGTGCTTTGCTGACTTAAGAGAAAGTAATATCCAAGATAGAGTCATTACAGCTAAGGGAATAATAACTGACTTGGAGCTAGTAGAAGCAAGGTTAGATGATAGGATCATCCAAGCCCAACAATTTAGAGAAGATGATAATTTCATCAAGTTAGTTGAGTTTAAGAGCTTCTTGTATAAGATCAAACATAGTGAACTAATGTTAAAGACAAAATTAGGTGAGTTAGATGAGAAGAAGCAAGAATTGGTTGAAAAATTGCATGCCTATGATCTAGAAAGTGAAGTCATGACTCTTGAGAAGGAAAGGGATCTAGTGTGAAGAAGTGGGATGATGTTAGTGCTTGGACAGGATTTGGAAAGGACATTTATGCTTGACCAAATTAGAAGACAAGAGAATTCCATCTCATATGAGGTATATGGTGCTGGTGGACTTCAAAGGGGATTTGGGTTTAACATTGATACCAAGTCTCTGGTAGTATGGTGCATGGCTCCTTCAACAAACAAGACCAAACTTATGGATGTATAGAGCATAGATCAAGGCAACATGATAGTATGTACATTACAAGGAACCTTAGGTACATAGATCTTCAAAGATGTAAAACACTTTTCATTTATGAATGAGGAGAAGGTGGAGGAGATTGAAGCAAGTTTAGCAAAATCCTTCCATGACTACATTAAATTTAGTAAGTAATATGAGGATGAGCTCAAGAAGAGCCATATTTACAAAGATAAAATTGAAGAGGTTTAGGCTAAGGTCTGAGGGTTGGAAGCTGAAGTTGCATCTCTTAGAGAGAAACTATGAAATGCAGAGAAAAAGGCTACTACAGAATAGAGCAATGAACATGGGATTTAGGAACAACCATCCGAGGTCACAATAGAGGTAACTACATAGAAATATGAGTTGGGGGTAGAGGATATAGAGCATAGAAGGATGAGAATTGATGCTCCACCAACACAACAAGGTAATGAAGTGAGGAAAACTTTCCTTAGAGGTATGATTGCCCATAAGGTTTAAAGTCTAAAGAGTATATCACAACATGCTCATAAAATCTATGCTTCTTTACAAGGTGCTAAGTAATTATGCAATGAAGCACTTTCATGGCTATCACCCACATTCAATCTTTGGGGGCCATATATTCAATTCTTTAAAAGGTGTATTATGTTGATGCCTAAAAAGCTAGATTTTCTTGATAAGATCACTGCAATTGAGGAAGGCCTATAGATGGTAAAGGAATTAATTGGTTTCTTTACTAGAAAGCTACAAATAATACAAGGGAAAATGAAAGTTTTATCTCAGGGAATTGAGCCCTATATTTCACTAATTATGGACACAAATTACTATTTACAATTGGATAAGAGAGATATATAATTTTTTTTCATTTATGCCAAAACATGATGTACATGCTTATAGGAAATGTCAAAAACAAAGATATTTAGTGTTTGGTAATTAGAAAATTGTATGTATAGAATTTGGTTTACAATAGTATATTATTCTATCTATAACTTGTTGTTGACATCATATTATGACTAGTGAAGTTAGATGGAGATAGTATACATGTTAATGATGATGTGTATAACCTTAGAAGTTAGTATAGACTGTATGGAATAGAGATAATCATTTTTTAGCAAAATAGGACAATGAGATTAAAGGAAAGGACTATTTTGTTTACAAGATAATTACTTGTCTAGTTAGGGTCGATATCCTAGATGTTTATTCTAAGATGGAAAATTAGATTGTGTTCTTCGCCAACCCAACAAAAATTTGTGTAAAGGCATGGTGTTTATGCAAAGGATATTTTGCAATGTGAACTGTGATTGTGATTGTAAGTGCTATCTTGTAATTGTGATTATATGCAAACTTTTATGAAAGTGATATATGCAAAGCTTTGTGAAAGCTATTTTATGATTTGAGATCAAGCTGAAGATGAGAGATCATTCAAGGAAGAAGTTATATTCTGATTACATGTTTGGGCAGTGATCTCTTCTTGTAATTAGAAGTGCATGTTTAGGTAGTGGGCTCATCTTGTATTCTTTGTAGTACAACTCCCAACAGGGTTGGAATCTCCTAACAAGGATTCAAAGTCTCCTAATGGGTATTCAAAGTGTCCTAATAGGGATTCCTTATACTAAATTTTCTCATTGACTCCTAATAGGGTGCATCCTCTAATAAGGAATTTATATATTAGGATATTATCTAGTTGGTATAATCACCACCGGGGTTTTCCCTTGGCCAGGGTTTCCCTAGTTAACAAAATATGGTGCTATGAGTTATCTTTGTGCATTATTACTGTTACTATTCAACATTAATTTATTGCTTTTTAAAGCATGATTTAAAGTAATAAATAATATCCAGTTGGCGACTAAGGTTTGTAGATTATTGATTCACCCCCCGTCTTAGTAATCCCTATTTCTAACAATTGGTATTAGAGAGTAGTTATTTTGAAGAGGCTTAACAACTTGAGTAAGATCCCTATGGATATGGAACAGTTGATGAAGAAACTTGAAGAAGCTCTTGAATAAATTGATCTCTTTACTAAAGAAAGAGATAAATTGAAGGATAAATATGAAGACTCCAAAGTATACATTGGTTAATTGAAAGAAAAGATTGAACATCTCAAATCCAATCCTGAACCTACTAAATCTAGAACTAGTGATGATGATTATTCAAAACTAAAAGCAAAGTACAAGATCTTGAAGTATGAGTTGAAAATTATGAATTTCAAGTTGAATCTATGGAATGATCCTAGCAAAATTGAGTCCGATTTGAAGACTAAAAATTCAGATCTAAGAGCAAGTCTAGCAAAGAAATCATCTGAATTTGAAACATTGAAAGAAGATCATGAGGAATTTTGTAAGTACAATACTATTGTGAAAGGTGAATTAACTCAGTGCAAGCAATAGCTTGAGATGATTTATTCTAGCAAAGAAAACCTTCATGATTCAATGACAATACAAAGACCTACCTATGATAAGACTAGTCTTGGTTATCTAATCAACATGTTTACAAAGAAACTTGAGATTAGATCAGATCTGAAAGAAAAAGAAAATTTTGATGATAAGATTGAATCCAGTCAATCTTCTGATAAATCTAGAGAAGTTGGACAAGACAAGGAAGTTGAAATTTTGGACAAACCAAAGAAAGTGGAATCTCCTAAGGAAAGTAGGTATGAATTTAGAGGTAAGTGCTTTTTATGTAATGAAATAGTTCATATGAAAAGAGATTGTACTAATAAATCATTTAATCATGTTAAGGAATTTTATTGTCATAATTCTCATGGTATGGGTCATAATGCAGTTGATTTTAGGAAACCTAAGTATGATAGTGATAGAAGGAATAGTAGAATGTCTAGAATTACTAATCCTAGAGATAGAAGAAGATCTAATGAAAGGACATCGAGAGAAGGGAGATCTTATGAAGACAAAAGGCAGCTTGTGTGTTATAAGTGTAACAACTTACAAGACATTGCTCAGAATTGTCATGCACCTGGTGATCAACATAATCCTAGAAGAAGAGCACTAGTATGTTAGTTATGCAACAACTTTGGAGATACAATGAGGTACTACAAAATGGACAGAACTTTGGAGATAGAAGGAACAATAGAAGAAACTTTGGGAATAGAAGGAATGATGAAAAGAATGCTATAAATGATAGAAGGAACCATGAAAGGAATTCCAGAACTAACAAAGAAAATGAGGAACAAAGAAAAATTGTTAGTGAACTTCGAGAAGAGCTTAATGAGGCATTTGTAAAAGGAGTAGATATCTCAAAGGAAAAGCTAGATGATGATGAGGTAGGAAGATCAAAGTCAGTTGTTGAGTTTGATTCAATTAAGTTGAATTAAGCTTGTTCACAACATCAAAATTTGAGAACTTCACCTAGAAATTGAATTAGAGGCAATGAAGTTGGGAAAAGCTATATGTAGTTATGTTTAGATGGCACTTAAGTCTGCTTGTAATTTGGAGTTTATCTAAACAAGTTATGAAGGAATTCAGAGTTACTGGTATTACAAAGAAGGTTAATTCTATAACAAAAGATGAAAACTATGTTTTTATAGAGAATCTCATGAAGCAAAGTCTTGTAGAGTTTTATCATGATAAAAGAAGGCTATGGAAAACCTTAGATGGCATTGAAGATCAGATATATTATATAGAGTAGTTATTTCATTACAAAATGTAATTAGCAGCTTTTTTGTGTTGTCAAAGTATGCAATTAATGCAAGTTCAAGTTGATGGAATAAATGGAGTACAAAATTGATTTTTACTTCATTGCAAATATATCTAAAGTGAAGAGCATTCATAAGTGACTTATCAGAGTGATTTTGAAGCAAACCTTATTTTTGGAAAGAGTTATTTTATCAATTTTTACAAATTTGTTTGGTAAAAGTTCTTGTTTGATAGAATCATGGATATATCAATAGTGTACAATGTTGATAACAAGGATAGACCTAAGTTAAAGGTTGTTTCCATAAAACCTAGTGAGGGAAACCCAAACTCGGTGTTATCTATCACTATGAATAATGTATTATATCTTGAAGATGTAGGAAGTTATCTGAATAGTAAGTTTGAGTCTATTGGTAGTGAATTCATGAACAAGGATACAAAATTAGCTTTCAATCATGACATGGCTATGAAGCCCAAATTTGAATGTTTAAGCAAACTAGACCTATTCAAATATCATTTCTACTACGAGTTAGACATAGATGAGTGGACACAGATCATATTAAGTAGGATACATGATGGAAAATTTTGGATGCAAGATAATGTAATTGATATTTTTGCTGACCTTATTCATGAGGTAACTGGTCTTAGTAAATAAGATAGTGTACCTATTGGTGAGAAAATGGTCAAGAGGAAAGTGGAAAGTTATAGTAAAGTAGTATATAATTGAAAGGCTATGGCAATCAACACCATCAAGCAAGATGATGTAAGATTTTAAAATAGAATCATTGCCTATTCTGTGTGTGCAAGTTCAAAGATTGATGAACTATCAATTGAATTCATCTATGTAGCTTATAAGATATGTGTAGAGAAGGAAAAAATTGAATCTCAACGAAATTCTAAGAATGCAACTCTTAGAAAACCTAGAAAAGATCAAGAGGACAAAGAATGGTGTGTTTAGATTTTAGTCATTGATCAATCACATATTCTCTCATGTACTTAAAAGATTTCCTTATTTATCACTCACCAAGATAATGAGTAGTGACAGATGTACAATAAAGACGATCACAAAAGTATGTATAAGGCATCTTGTAGATAATATATTGGATAGTGGCAACTTGATAATGAAAACATTTCAAAATGAAATGAAACAAAGATTCATAATTACGTCTATAATTGTGGACATATTTAAGGAAGACATTTGTGTTTTGGTTGATATAGAATTTACCTATATTTAAGCAGTGGAACCTTAGGAAACATTTCTTGATCCCTTCTATTATGAATAGAATGATGATGTAGTAGTTGGTTATATTGATTTATTGTTGAATTCAAAAAAGGATAAAGCATAATATAGATTTGGTACATATGATGAGATTACCCAGTTAGTTCATTAAGCATCTGTGGAGAAGCTATCTCACAAAAAGATAGAATCTATTATGAAGAAAGCTTTATTTGAGGTCAGAATGATTGAGAGTGAGTCTCAAGATATAAGGAAAACAATAAAGCAAGGAATACTGAAATTTGAACCTTTGTTGATATTTTCTATAAAAACATCTTTGTAGCAAAGCATTCCATATGAAGTAGTGTTATATGTTTAGCCTAGTGAGCCTAGAAGAAAATTTAAAAGATTGGTGGAAGTAGTGACCACTAAGACAAAAAGGGTCAAGCAATAAGCCACCAGACTACGCAAGAGATAGCAAGCAAGAGATAGAAAACATTGTTGAAATTCGTTGAGTCTAGTGATGAAGAGGTAGAATAACAAGAGATCAAACAAGAAGAGAAAGTGGCACCATCAAAGCAATCAACATGAAAATCTTGGCAACCTTGGAAGTTGAAGATAGAGAAGACTAACACAACTATTGCTAATGAAGGTAATTTGGTTTAGATGAACAAATTTTATGATTTGTATAATAGTTTTGAGAAGGACCAGATTGATAAATCTACTATGAGATATATCACAACAAAAAATATGAAACTGAAGGATATTGAGGGTGTAGTAAACCATAAAGTCTATGATAGACTTATTCAGAAGAAGGCAGCTACAAGAGAAGATGGTCTAGAAGTTCAAAATTCTATGCGTAAAACTATTTGCAAGACTAATGGCAAAGAAGAGATTAAAATATTGTTGAGTAATCTTGAACCATATTTGATGAATAAAGCAAGGCCATTTCTATTTATGGTTTGTGAAAAAGATAAATTGATAAGTGAGACTCTGGTAGCTATCAGTCAAATGTTGAAAAAATCTAAAGCAACATCTCCTCTAGTACCTAGAACCTCAGAAGTGTCAGTGAGTAGTGACACTATGCAAATTTATTAGACCAATGTTACCATTAACATTGATGATACCAATCCATTTGAAGGTTGCGAACCTAATGAACTTGATACCAAGGATATTGAAGATAAACTAAGACAACTTGTAGACAAAAATAAGCTACTTGAAGAAGAGAAGAAGAAAATAGGAGAGGCCAAGTAGAAATTGCTTTTGGATGAGAAAAAAAGAAAAGAAGAGGAGGAAAAGAAGAAATGAGAAAGAAAATAGATGAATATTAGAAGAAGAGATTGGAAGAGAAGAGAGAAAATGAAATAGAGGAAAGAGAAAAGAAAGATAAAGAAGAGAGAGAACAAAGGAGATAGCTAAGAAACAAAGGGAGGATGATGCTAAGCCATCTAGTTCATCTACTCCACTCTCTCTTGCTAGTTTATCTACTATTGATGATGATCAAATAGATTTGATCTCATCCCTATCTAAGCTTATACAAAAGAATAAAATAGTAAAGAGCTTAAAGAAAACCTTGATGGAAGTTACTAATAAACTGCATAGTACTTTGGCAGTATAGCACACCGAATCAAATCTTGAATAGAGGGCACAAGCAGTGTTGAAATAATTTGATGAATAGTTTACCAACTTGTTAAATGTTGCAAAAACAAAGGCACATATTTCACATGATGATAACTTTTTTAGCACCATCTATCTGAACATTAAGAATGATTTGATTAATCTTGATACTTGTATCAAGGAACTTTGGAAATGTCAACAGGATGGGAAAACAATTTATATAAAGTGTACTTCTTTATCATACAAGCTAACCAAGGAAATGAATAGTTAGATGGAAGGAAATATGATGAGCTAGAGGCTTTATCCAACCAGATCTAGCATCCATCTTAAAAAGTTGATGATTTTTAAGGACAAGTGACCAGTATACACAGTGATATTAGGAAACTAGAACTTCGGAGGGAACAAATTTTGAAGAGGATATTAGATTTCAGAGAGTCTATGGCTCTGAAAATATATTTTGTTGAGAAACAGTTGGAGGAATGTGTCAAGGCCAAGGACAAATATTCTAACTTTTTGTATTTAGATCTTAATGCAGTTGGGATTGCATCATATGCTTTATGTGCAATTCTTACCTCAACTGAATCCACCAAGGAGCCATGGACTAAGGTTATGGATAGTCTTAAGGAAAATTTTGATGATTGTATGAACATCATATCAACATAAGGAAGGACAATAGTTTTTTGGACAATTTCTAACATTTTGACCTTTTTCATTGATGTCAAAGGGGGAGTAGTTGTAGAAAATTGTAAAGCATATTGTAACGGGGAGCATATTTAATGTATGAAAATTAAGTAACATCTATGACATTATTTTTGTTGTGTTAAGTTTTTGTCACTTAGCCAATTTTTCCTATTTGTTGCTATTAATGCCAAAGGGGGAGATTGTTGACAACTGGCAAAGAGAGATATGTAATTGTTGTCATTTATGGAAACACATGATGTACATGCTCACAAGAAACCTCAAAAATAAAGATATTTAGTGTTTGCTAATCAAAAAATTGTCTAAGTATAGAATTTGGTTTACAAAAGTATATTGTTCTATCTATAACTTGTTGCTGACATCATACTATGACTAGTGAATTTAGATTGAGATAGTATACATGTTGATGATGACGTGTATAACCTTGGAAGTTAGTACAAACTATACAAAACATAGATAATCATGTTTTAGCAAAATAGGACAGTGGAATTTAAGGAAAGGACTATTTTGTTTACAAGATGATTACTTGTCCAATTAGGGCTGACATCCTAGATGTTTACTCTAAGTTGGAAAAGTGGATTGTGGTCTTAGCCAACCTAGGAGTAATTTTTCTAAAGGCATGGTATTTATGCACAAGATATTTTGTGATGTGAAGTGTGATTGTGATTGCAAGTGCTATCTTGTAATTGTGATTATATGCGAACTTTTGTGAAAGTGATATATGCAAAGTTTTGTGAAAGCTATTTTGTGATTCAAGATTGAGCTAAAGATCAAAGATTAGTCAAGGAAGAAGTTACAGTTTGATTAGTTGTTTGGGCAGTGAGCTCTTCTTGTAATTATAAGTGCATGTTTGAGCATTGGGGTCATCTTGAATTCTTTGTACTACAACTCCTAAAAGGGTTGGCACAACTCCTAACAAGGTTGGAATCTCCTAATAGGGACTCCTTAAATTGAATTTTGTCATTGAATCCTAATAGGGTCCATCCCCTAACAAGGAACTTATATATTGGTATATTATCTAGTTGGTATAATCCCCACAAGGGTTTCCCCTTGGCCAGGGTTTCCCTAGTTAACAAAATATGGTGTTATGAGTTATCTTTGCATATTTTTACTATTACTATTTAGCATTACTATATTTCTTTGTCATGCATGGTTTAAAGTAAGAAATAATATCCACTTGGTTACTAAAGTTTGTAGATTATTGATTCACCCCCCCAAGTAATCCCTATTTCTAACAATAGCAAGCTGAGGGATTGGCAAGAGTGGTCTGATTCATTTAATGCAATATTAACTCAATAAATCAAAACAACAATTTTTGAAGATAATAGTTATAACCCATTCAAAAATTTAATTGGCTCCTTATTTAGGGTTGAAATAGATTTAAATAAGTTTTTAGTGGAGTCTAAAGCCATAACAGATGCTAGGTGGACTAAAGATGCAAAGGACTTAGAAGAATTTAAATCTACTGAGTGGCCCACCAAGAAGGATATCTATGTATGGGAAGTGGTGGGAGAGATTAAGTCTCTACCAACAAGGAATAGTTGAAGAATTATTTGGCTAAAGGAAATGAGAGATTAGGATAAGATTAGATGTACTGAGAAGCCCATCAAGGGATTAAATCTCTCAGAGATACCTTTATTAAATTTTGAAACTTTTGAGAAAGTAAGAAGATAGTAGAAGACGAGAGAAACTAAAGTTTAATCTCCTGTAGTAAATTGCCACCTACTGACTCTTCAAATACTTCCTATTTTTGGATCAAGCACTAAAGAATGCTTTGTATAACTTTTTGTACATGACCTACCACCTTTTTCTTCCATTTAGGTTTTGACATGTGTCCTCCTCCGATCTATAGCTTGTTGTAATCCTTTATAAGGATTTCCAAGATGTAGAGTAGAGGTAAGAAGTTTGTAAGAAATTAAGTTCTATGTCATTTAGAGTCCATCTAGTTTTGTTTATTGTATGAATGCATTTAGTCTTGTAAACTTTAAGATACAACGAATATGAATGATCAACTTGTCAAGTTTTGTGTTATATTTTAGGACTATATCAATATTGTATTCATTTTCAAAGGAAATTAATACAAAAGAGAGTTCTTCACATCTATGTATCTCACTTTTATCTCCTTTCTTGTATATTTGTGTTCTTGGGATTGAATTGAACAATGTTCTTTCAATTTAATGCAATTTAGATGAATTGTATGTCTCTTATTGATTGCTTTTGGTTCAAAGAATTAAGTAATTATTTTCGATGAGTGACAGCATTTTGGGTATATGAGGAGGATATGATAAGAATGAGATTTAGAGTTCATTGTTGACAAATTTAATTGCAAGTCAATTAAATAGGTTTAAAGTTGTTGGTTTTGACTCTATATAACAATGGATAAGGCACTGGTCAATTAATTTCAGTTGCAAGTTGATGGTTCATATGATTACGAAATATATGTATCAATCAAAAATCAATTTTGTATTTAAGTAATGAAGAACTAAATTTTTTGGTCAGCACTTATTTGGGATGGCTTTCCTTTTGGTTATAACTAGCTATTGTAATCGAAGAGCTTGTTGCAAATTTAAGAAGAAATTGTGACCATTTATCTACTATAAGGGACATGATTGAAAGCAGAAGTATTAGTGAGTAAGTGTTTGAAAAGAAAATAAAAATAACCCATCACATTTATATCCTTGAGGTGCACCCACCTTGGCTCTACAGAGCCTAGAATGTAGAGAGTCTAGTGTACTCTGTTGACATTGGTTCAGAGTTGAGATTAATTTTGTTGAGTATGGGGCCTAGCTAGTCCTTAGGCTTATATTCATCTTTTGCAACCTAATATTAGGTTTAGAGAAACCTATTAGTCCAAAAAAACTACACCAACAATTTGAATAAAATAAGGCCTCGTCTCCTAATTTTGGCACCAACTATATCTCATGTTCACACAATCTATCTATTTTCCATATTTAAAGGTCTATTCATTGAATTGTCAATCGACCACGTCAAGTATTCCACTTATTCATTTAAGAATTAAAGTTCTTCATCAATAATCATCTATTCTTCCTTCTAATCTAGCTTTATTGTGGAGTTTGGAAATCAAAGAAGAATTCCTCATTAAGGTATATTTCAAGAATCTACATATATGAGGTTTTTCTTACATGATTTAATTTTATTTTTTATGTTGAGTTAAAGCTATTGAATTAACATACTTGATCACATATAAAACTTAATTGCGTCAATATTGCTATGATATTCTACATTGTTATATAAGATTTTAATATATGATAGAATTTATTTATTATTTTTAATTTAAATTTAAGGTTGATTCCTCAACTAGGGTTTAACCGAGGCAAGAACATCCTCACTAATAATAAATCCCTCTCTATTATGTGTAGGTGAAAATTTATAGGTGTGTAGATAGGATTTGTATATCTAGTATTTTAGGTAATGGATGACCTCATCCCTTACCTAGATCATCCCTATCCAGCAACCTTTATGCTAACCCTAAAAGAAATCTAGTATTGTTAGTTAGTGAAAAATAATTAGTCAGTTACTAGGAAGAGTTATTTGGTCAACACTACAACCAAGTGATTCTATATAGACCAAGTAATGCTATTTAAAGAAGATGTATATACTTAAGTTAGTATTGAGCTGTAGTTACGTCGAAGTGGTCCAAGTGTCACTAAGTACTCTAGTATAAGCCGAGCTATTCAAGAGGAAACATATGAGTCAAGTGATATAAAGGATGAATAGTTTAGTGAAAGCCAAACAAGACATTAGAAGTCAAGCATTGTTGAAGCAGGAGACAATATGAAGATCTAGTTTGTGTTGAGTGTGAGTAAGCTATTAGTGCTGATTAACATAGTTTTTAATAAATTTTTGAAATGACACAAATATTATTGTAAACCATTTTTGTCAAGCTGAAAGCATGTTCTAGAGATTGAGGAGTTAATCAAGGAGTTGATTACACATATAATTAAGGAACATCAATCCCTAAGAGAGGTGATTAACCAATCATAAAATTAGAAGGACTAAATGGACAAAAGGATGGATCTAGATCCTTGATCATGATCTAAAAGTTTCACCAAACCACTATTTAAGGAGTGTTTAAGACCTAATTCACATTGGTTGTGAATTGGAAGTTTGGAAGCAAAGATGAATGTGAATTCAATAAAGTTAAGTGTTAAATATTAGTAAGGTGACCAAACAATGCAGAGAGAAGATATTAAAGATCTATCATAGATAGGTGATATCAGATTGGTAAGAGGTGATCTGTTATCAACATATAGAGTGCATAATGAAAGATCAAGGTACTGATACATTTTAACTATAATTTTAGGTTAAGTCTCTTAATAGAGTATTCCTAAGAGACTTATGCAAATTTCCCAATACAGTGCTCACTTAATTGTGTAATTGAAATCTTTTAATCAAGGTAGATTGAATAAGTCTTCTAAGCTCTTAACATGGTAAACCCCTCACAAGGTAGATCATCAGAAGTGATCAAATGTTATAGCCCTAACATAGACACTTTATTTTTGTAGTAGTGAAGAGTTTTTGGGTGTACCTTGGAGGGTTACTGCATTACCAAATCTTTGTGTTAAATGTTGATTCATTTCTTATATGTTTTACTCATTTTATTAGTGAGTAGTAAGAAAATAAGGTTAACCTTTCTTAACCCTAATTTTCAATGTGACAATCCAAATTGATTAAGCACAAGAGAGTGATCAATGCAGAAATGGATCTTGTGATCTAAAATAGGGAGAGAGGATGTTATATAATCTTTCTATTATGGGGGAGTATGTGCTTAAATCTTGAAATAGATAAAAGACAAATACTAACCTTAAATCTAGAAAGTACTATTTTCCAATGTCTATATGTAGTTTTGGAGAATTCTACAACCTATTTCAAATTGGAAATGTCAAGACAGAGAAAACCCAAAAATATTTTGTGTTTTTGAAGAGAAGTCAACCTTGACCCGAATAGCAAGGCACAATATTACCTCGAGGCATAATTGTACCATGAAAAGTCATCCTTGACCTATACTGGTCCAATAAACTTTATGTTTGTGGATCTCGTAAGTTCAATGAAAAGGGTATTTGAATGTGCTCTTCAATTCACTGTTCATCACTTGTATCTACAAGAAAAATGGTTTTGTTGTTTGGATATGGGGTTTGTCTTGGTCAAACCCCAGTTTATAATCAATCTTAATAATTGAATTGAAATAGAGAATGCTAGCAAGTAGTAGAAGTAAACCTAACAATGAAGCTATGATATTCAATAGATATGTAATTTGCATTTGAAGTGTAAACAAATATATTAATATATATGAAAGCTTGAACATAACATTTACAAAAGTAAATCAAAACCTCCACAATTGTATTCTTAGAAATCCACCTTTATAGAAGAATGAATACATCTTGAATATGAATAAAGGATCTTGAAGGAAGATCACACCACCATGATGGCTAGATCTAGGGTTTTGAAAGATGAATCTTGAATTCTTGAACCAAATCCCTTTAAAGGCTTGAATGCTACAATCCTTGACCTTGAATGGAAAACTTGAATGCTTGAATGAATACTTGATTATATCTCCTTATGAATAGTAGGTAGTCACTCATAGATAGAGGATGTGCTTATAAAATATCTAGATAGAAAGTAGATTAGTCATGCATAGATTATAGTTGTGTTAGATATCAAAATGAGGGAAGAAGGCTTCCTTATATAGTGATCTAGGGCACAAAATTCAAGAGAAGTTTGAGATAGGAGCATTAAATCCCATTTAACCTTAACCCCTAGGAATAGAATTAGATTAAAGGAAATTTAAGATTATACCATTCTAAAACCTAAAACAACCAACCCAAAACTAGGAATTAAAAGAAACTTTCTGAAGCCCGAGATTCTTAAACTCCCAGAAATTCAAAATGGGACTTAGGGTTAGGGATAAGGTTGACCCTGCCCTAGGTAAGGGTCAAGGTTAGCCTTGGAATAGGTCATGGTTGAGGTCAAACTTGACCCAAAAGGTCATCCTTGTCCTAGAGGCCAAAGTCCTTAGTTTCATAAAGCAATTTATCAAAAATAGGTTGGAGAGAGAGAGAGAGAGAGAGAGAGAGAGAGAGAGAGAGAGAGAGAGAGAGAGAGAGAGAGAGAGAGAGAGAGAGAGAGAGAGAGAGAGAGAGAGAGAGAGAGAGAGAGAGAGGTAAAATAGGGGGAAAACAAGCAGATCCATGCAAAGATCCATTCAAGGTGCTTGACATGATCCCATGCCATTAAATCAGAGGGCTAAATGCTCTTAACATGAAAGCACTTCCATTTTAAGATGATACAATTAGATGTTAGATCTGATATAACGTTGCATTGATTGTTTGATTTGATATATATGCTAAGTTGAGATAAGGGTTTATGATGAAGATGTAAAACATGGTTTATATTTGAGTTGTTAAATTTTTTATAGATCCTAATCCACCCTCCCCTCTTAGCATCTTACTTTCCCTATTAGATTTCCAAAAATTGGTATTAGAGCTGACTTCTCTAAGTAGAAGTATAACTACTTGAGAGTCAAAGATCTTAGAGATGGAAGCCTATAAATTGGGAAAGGTTATTAATAATAAAAAGATTGATTTGCAACTTGTATTTGGGCAAGTAAAGGCTACAAAAGAGGAATTTAATAAATCTCAAAAGAGAAGGAAGGAGATGGAAATTCAATAAAATGACACCCAATACAAAGAAGAAAGCATTGAAGACCTATGTGATGAAGGTAGATCCTATGAAACTAATGTAGCAATAGTAGATGTATTTTAGAAGAACATAATCTTGGATGAAGGAGTAAGAATATTGGAAAGAAAACAAGAAATAAAATTAGTAAGGCTATGTGAAATTATTACAAAAAGAAAAAGGTTGATGAAGACAAGGTGATGACTGAGTAAGACAAAAGGAAGATGGCTAAATGTCTTGATAAAATGACCAATGAGGTGCCGAGGCTAACTCACAATCAGTTTGGCATGATCAATCAATTAATAAGTACCAATCATGAGATTTCTAGGAAGGTGGAAGAGATTTCAAATCTAATATCCAAGGACAATCAATTGAAAGATGAATTCAGAGCCGAGAAAGAAATCATGAAAAGAATGAATAGATCTAGAGAGGCTAGGAGATCACAAGTTGATGAAGAAATGAGAGCATAGAGAAGACCTCATGATACTATCTAACTAGGTTATATTGAGTTCATATCATCTACCAAGCAAGGAGAGTCATCGAAGCATGGAGAACAAAGGAATGGTAGGAAAATGAAGCCTATGTTCTGTCATTATAGACAACAAGGTCATACAACAAACATTTGTAGGAGAAACATTAGTAAGTCAAAGCCTAAACCTAAATTTAATGGTAATTGTTTTAGTTGTAACAAGAATGGACATCAAGCACATAATATAGATCAAAGGCTAGTAGGATACACGATACATCTATACTTGAAGGCTATTGTCACACATGTCAAAAGTATGGTCATGGGGCACAAGATTGTAGATCTAAAGAAAAGAAAAATTAGACACCTAAAGGTCAAGGAAAAACACCTAGGAAAGGTAATACGATAAATTAGGATTACAATACTTGGGTTATTGTTAGTTATGTAAAAATTATGGATAGATTATAGAAAATTATGCAAGGATACATCTCATAGGAAGAGCAAGAAACTAGATAAATGTTAGACCAATATGTTTCAATTATTAGAACACCAATCACTTGATTAGAGACTATAAGAACCATGCACTAGCACCTAATGTTCAAGTAAATAATGGAAAAGAAAAGGTCAATACTAAAGAAGTAAGATCCTAGTATTGAAAATAATTGGTTGATTGTGTACTGTCTTTGATGTTGTACACAATTTCATATCTTTAGTAGTTAGTGTATGCTAAGCTCAGTTGGGTGATGTAGATAGTTTCCTATGTTTGCCAAGCATTCTAGTATTTGCAAAGTTTAGTAAGTAGTGTATGTCAAGTTCACTCAGGCATCGAAGAAAAGTTCATAGAATTTGAGTGTTAACCGAGCTCACTTGGGTAAAAAAGGAAAGTTGGATAGAACCAGAGTTAACCAAGTTGACTCAGTTACTAAAGGAGGTTTTTGAAGATATAGTAGTAACCAAGTTCACTTGGCTAATACTGGAAAATCTTTTCACTATTAGTGTCTACCAAGCAGGGTCAGCTAATGAAGGATTTTCTTGTTTTGACATATTGAATTTAATGATTTTGTTTATTGGTTCTAGCCAACTGAGGAGATGAATATTAATTATTCCAATATGTATTAAGGCCAACTTGACAATGTGTATGATATAAGTATAAGGTCAAGTTGAGGATTGAATGTGTGAGAGTGTATGGAATAATAGAAGATGCTAAGAGGAAGAAAATTAGAAGGATAAGTAGAATATCCTTGAGGAGTTGCAAATATACATTCGATCAGAAAGGGTCAAGTATTCAAGATAGAATTGAGATTTGAATTTAGTAATATAGTTGGATCAGAAATCAGGTCATCAAATTTTTACTCTCCAACCATTGTAGCAGTGATCTAAATTGCTTAATAGAGTTGGCTTAACAACTATTTGTAAATCCTCTAAGAAGGTGGCATGTCTAGATTGAATTGTATAAGGACCTCTAACAAGGCCACTCCTAATAGGGTGATTAAATCCTCTAATAAAATCACACCTAACATTGTGTTTTTAACCTTTAATAGGGGTCGCTCCTAGTAGGGCTCACTTCAAAAGAGTGAAAATCAGTAAGTAGTTGTAATTTGTGATTTTTTCCAAATTGAGTTTCCATGTTAAATCTTGGTGTCACTTGTGTTCATGCTATTTCTTTCATGTGTGTGAAACTAAGTTAATTAAGGTTAATCATAGATAATATCCTAGGATTTTCATGTTAAGCATTTGCTGAGTTACAATTGTTATTTCAGTGGTTACCGAGTTACACCATATTCTTAGTATTAACCAAGTGCCTATGTGTTTACCAAGCTATATTATTTTTAGAGTGTTTATGTTCTGTGCTAGCATCTAAGGGATTTGGGATTTATTTTAGTTGTAACTAATTCACCTATCCCCTCTTAATTAATCCTCTTATATTTTCAACAATTGGTATTAGAGCTTTTGGGGCTTGTAGAGAAGTTTTCAAGGACCTAAGCCAAAAGATCAGGATGTCTTACAAAAGACAGATTCCCAAGATGAACAAAGATAACTTTGAGGCATGGAAAGAACTTATGAAGTTGTAACTAGAAACCATTAGTGATTTAGATTTAAAATATTTGGATAATGCTTGCAAGGCTCCTATTGGAACATTGACTATGGAAAAGGTTGCTAAAAGGAAAACTATGACATTATGATGATTGACATTGCATCAACTCTTAACTATGCCAAATTTGGCAAGGTTAAAGAATGTGTTACTACTCATGACATGTGGACAAAAATGAGGGATATCTATGGAGCAGATGATAATGTTAAAAGAGCCAAAGTAGAAAGATTGAGAGGTTAGTTTGATTAGATGAAGATGAGAGAGGATGAAAACATTAAAAAATATGTTGAGAGAATCAAAGCGAGTGCCAATGCAATCCAAGCCTCTAGAGGGAAAATTGATGATGTGATAGTGGTAAGAAAGGCTCTCAAAACCATTCTTCCTATCTATGCAATTAGATTTTTTTCTATCCAAGAGGTGAGATGTGGACCAAATAACAAGATAATTTTGGATGTTCTAGTTGGAAGATTGACAAAATTTGAACTAGATAACTATAGTAGTTATAATCCTAGTTCTAGCACTCTTGAGTCTACATTTGAAGCCAAGTTATCACTCAAGAAGAAAGCTAAAAAATTTTAAAGGAAAAAAATTTGAAAGTGAAGAGGAAGATAGCTTTGACAGTGATCTTAAAGCCATTGAAGCATTGCTTTCAAGAAGGTATCCCAAAGGAAAAGGAAAGTACAAAGGTAAAATTCCTTTAATCTACTTTTCTTGTGAAGAGGTTGGTCACATTGCTGCGAGGTGTCCAGATAGAGAAGATAAAGATGGAAAGAATAACATTAAGTAAAAAGGAAAGAAGGATTTCAAGAACTTCAAGGACTACAAAGAAAAAGGTAAGAAGTCTTTTTTCATGGCTAAAGATTTAGATAATAGTGATGATGATGAAATGGTCTATATTGCTATAATAGATGAATCTGATGATGAAGGAGATAAAATGACACTTCTCTCATGTTAGCATAAATGATACATGGATTATTGATAGTGGTTTCTCACATCATATGACTAGTGATAAAAACAAAAGAGTGAGAGGTATTCCTAGTTTGATGAAACCTCATATGGGCCTATGCAAAATTTTTTAAAAGGGTAAAATGGCCAAGATAAGCTTCAAAAGTAAGAACTATAATTTTGAAGAAGTCTTGGAGATGGTTTATATAGACCTATGTGGACCTATTGTAATTTAGAGCTATAGTGGAGATATGTACTTTTATTCTTTTTTTATTTATGATTATTCTAGAATGATGACTTTAATGTATTTAAAAGATAATTTAGAATCATATCAAAAGTTTATGTAGTATCTGACAAGAGTGGAGTAGGAAATTGGAAAGAAGCAAAAGTGTTTAAGGTCAAATAGAGGAGGTGAATTCATTTGTAATGAGTTCAATGAATTATGCACTGAAAGAGGTATCAAAAGACAACTATTAGCCCCTGGTACACCACAATAGAATGGTATAGCTGAAAGAAGGAATAGATCCATCATGGATTTTACAAGGACTTTGATGATAGAAAAGAAAGTTGCAATCAATTACTAGAAGGAAGCAATTAGTACTACAATTCATAACTTGAATAGAGTACAACTAAAGAAAGACTGAAATCAAACTCCTTATGAACTATGTTATGGCTACAAACCTAATGTAGGTTACTTGAAGGTATTTGGTAGAAAATGTTATATTCTAAAAGAGACTAGGAAAGGTAAATTTGATGTCAAAGATGATGAAGGCATATTCCTAGGATACTCCAACCGAAGTAAACTATATAAATGTTTGATTTTTTCCACTTATTAGATCATAAAAAGTGCATGTGTGAGGATTGATGAGTTTGCAAAAAAGAGTGAAGAAGAGAGTAGCAAAGAACCTAAAGATTATAGAAACTTTATTTACTTTGAACCTGATACATTGCCAAATCTAATTAGAAGTTAGTAGACTCCACCCCTCCAGTCTCCAAAATCTTTAGAAGCACCTTAGTTACATCCAGTGTAACCCAAGTCATAGTCTGAAGGACCTGAGTCGTAGTTAGAGGCTACTAAGTTGTAGCTGGAGAAAACTAAGTCTGAAGGACCCGAGTCACAAATGATGGGACCTGAGCATGATGCAAAAGATCATGGAGAGGCAAGTGGAACTAGTACTAAATCCAAAGTACCTATGTTAGAAAGATATGTTAGAAGACACCATGCACCTAATCAAATCATTGGAGACAAGTTAGATGGTACAATGATAAGGAACAAATTGAAAGGTACATGTTTTCTTACTGAATTTGAACTTAGATCCATTAAAGATGCTTTGGATAATGAAAGCTAGATTGAAGCAATGAAGGAAGAAATATAATAGATAGAAAGGAACAATACCTAGAATTTGTTCCTAGACCAAAGGACAAAAATATAATTCTAGCACAAAATGGGTTTTTAGAAATAAGCTGAATAAAAATGAAGAAGTTTCAAGAAATGAAGCAAGGTTAGTATGCAAAGGCTATTCTCAAGAAGAAGGCATTGATAATGGTGAAATTTTTTCTCCTATTGCAAGATTAGAAAGTGTTAGGACTTTACTTTCTTATGCTACACATAAAGGATTTAAAGTTTATCAAATGCATGTGAAAAATCTACATTCTTGAATGGAACTCTTGAAGAGGAAGTTTACATATAATAACTAGAAGGTTTTGTAGATCCTAGCAAAAAGGATATGGTTTGTAAACTTCACAAGGCATGTTATGGTCTCAAGAAAAATTCTAGAGCTTGGTATGAAAGAATTCATAACTATTTGATGAAGATTGGTTTTCAAAGAGTAAATGATAGCAATAGCCTATATATCAAAGAAGGACTAGACAAGAAGATTATGTTGGAAAAAATCTTGGTGGATGACACATTGTTTATTGGAAATGGTGATTTATGCAAAGATTTTTCAAAAGAAATTAGTAAGGAATTTGAGATGTCCATGTTTGGAGAAATTATATTCTTTGTTGGGTTGTGGATTCAATAGAAGAAAGATGGTATCTACATTACTCAATCTAAATATATCAAGGAGATACTAAAGAAGTTTGTAATGGAGGATTCAAGACCAATTGGAACACCTATATCTACTAGACATAAGCTTTCCAAGAATGATGATTCCAAGGAGGTAGATCAAACCACATATAGATCAATGATTGGTAAACTAAAATATGTTGTGCATAGAAGGCCTAATATTGCATTATTAGTTGGAATGGTGGAAATATTCTCAAAAAATACTAAATAAAATGATATGTGGTGATCAAGAGATGTTAGAAATAGGAATTACTAAGTTGGGGTGAATTAGTAATTTACAAACTGTAGTCACTAGCTAAATATTATTTATTACTTTGAACCATACATAAGAAAGAAATAAGGTAATGATGAATAGTAACAATAACCATGGTCAAAGATAACTCATAGCACCATATGGTTTTATCTAGGGAAACCCTGACAGGGAAAGCCCCAGTGGGGATGATACCTACTAGATAATATCCTGATATATATGTTTCTTGTTAGAGGATGGACCTTGTTAGGAGTCAATGTGAAAATTCAATATAGAGAGTCCTTATTAGGATACTTTGAATCCCTTTTAGGAGATTCCAACCCTGTTAGGAGTTGTAGTACAATAGATAAAAGAAGAGCCCACTGCCCAAACATGCACTTCCAATTACAAGAAGAGCTCACTACCAAAACAAGTAATTAGAAATCTGGTATATAGGTGTTGTAACTTCTTTCTTGACTAATCTCTAATATATAGCTTGAACTCGGATCACACAAATAGCTTCTCAAAACTTTGCATATATCTCTTTCACAGAAAGTTCACATATCACAATACATCACTTGCTTGCACACATAATTTGCAAGATGTCCTTTCCATAAATACCATGCCTTTTCACAAATTTCTACTGGGTCAGCTAAGACCATAATATACTTTTCGAACTTAGAGTAAACATCTAGGATGTTTTCCCTAATTGGACAATTAATTATTTTGTAAACATAATAATTCCTATCCTTTAATTTTGCTATCCTATTTCACTAGTAGAACATGAATATCTCTTTTCTGTACAGTCTGTACTGATGTACAAGGTTATACATATCATCATCAACATGTATACTATCTCCATCTAACTTTACTAGTCATAATATGATGTCAGTAACAAGTAACATATGAAACAATACACTGCTATAAACCAAATTCATACTTAGACAATTTTCTGAGTACCAAAAGCTAAGTATCTTTATTTCCAAGGTTTCCTATAAATATGTACATCATGTGTTGCCATAAATGAAAAAAATAACATTTCTTCATTAGCCAATTGTCAAAAAGAGAATCATGAGGTATCTGAAGGGTACTGAAGACTATGGATTATGGTAAAAGAATGAAGGCAATTTAGATTTGAAAGCCTTCACTAATGCTAATTGGGTAGGAAGTGTTGATGATAGGAAGAGAACTTGTGGTGTAGTGTTCTTTCTTGTTAAAAAACTAATCTCTTGGAAAAGTAAGAAACAAAATTGGATTTCTCAATCTACAACAAAGGCAGAGTATGTTACAACAATAGTTATATGTTCTAATGTTGTTTGGTACAAGCAATTGTTGGTAGCTATGAAGGTAGAGATCAAGGATCTAGTGGTTATCTTTTGTAATAACACCAGTGTAATTAATATATCAAAGAATCCTGTGATGTATACCAAGACCAAGCACATTGCAATAAAATATCATTTTGTCAGAGAATTGTTGCAAGATAAAGAGGTAAGGTTGGAATATGTGAATAGTAAAGAACAAATTGTGAGCATATTCACTAAGCCATTACCTAAGGATTTATTTTTGTATCTAAGAGGTAAGTTAGGGGTTATTACACTATCTGAAGCTCACTAAATGAATTTTAGAGATGCACCAACTAGAGCATGCTAAAGATCAATCAATTGATGCATTAATAAAAGAGCAGATTGCATATGAATTAGTACATGAGGTACATTGATATTCACTAATTATTGTCTTTGTCATAAAATTTCAAAGAGGGAGAGTTTGCTATGTCATATTAGAAGAATTTTCTTAATAGCGAAAGTATACTTATCATAGAAATTTTGTTTGAAGATGTCAAAGGGGAAGAACTTGGTTTGATATCAAAGAGGCAGAGTTTTTTATTAGAAGAAGATGTTGAAGATAGAGTTTGCTAATAGAGGTAGAAATTGAAGTAAGAGGGAGTTCACACTGATAGAGGGAGTTCTCATGGATGAGAATCAAAATGAAACTAAGGATATTATCCTTACTTTATTTTTCTCTAAAATTTCATTGTATTATGACATGTTGTGTTGCCATCAATGCCAAAGAGGGAGATTGTTGAAAAAAATTGGTTAATTGTGTATTGTCTTTGATGTTACACAAAATGTTATATCTTTACTAGTGAGTGTATTCCAAGCTCACTCGAGTGAAAAAGATAGTTTCTTGTGTTTGTTGAGCATTCTAGTGTTTTCTAAGTTCAGTAAGCAGTATATGTTAAGTTCACTCGGGCATCAAATAAAAATTCACAAACATTGAGTGCTAATTGAGGTCACTTCGGTAATAAAGGAAATTTGGATAGAACTAGTATTAACCAAGCTCACTTGGTTACCAAAGGAAATTTGTGAACATACAGTTTTAACAAAGTTCACTTGGTTAATACAAGAAAATCTTTTCAGTGTTAGTTACTACCAAGTGGGGTTGGCTAATGAAGGATTTTCTTATTTTGGAAATATTTAATTCAATGTTTTGGTTTGTTGGTTCTTGATGAAGGAACACACACCTACCACTAACAAAGGTATGCTTTGATACCATTGATGAAGGTACTCTCTGCTACCACTAACAAAGGTATGCTCTGATACCACTGATGACAGACCACACTACTCGTACCAACTCACAACCAAAATCACAGCAAGATGGAGATAGAGAGATGACAAAAATGCTTCATTAAGCATCCATTAATACTTGAAAATTCACAACAATATTCTCCAAATGAAAGGACTCCAAATTCTTACAATATAAGAGAGATTCCTCACTAAGAGCTTCTACTTCCCAAACTTCTACTTCTCAAGCTTTCTTACAAGAGATTACATTCGAAGAGCTTCGATTTCTGAACTTGATTACAAATGATAATAAGCCTTCCTTAAATAGGCACTTACCACCCAAGACATGATTTACCCACAACATTCTAGAATTTCCACAACCTTCTACAATATCCACAACATTCTAGAATTTCCACCTAAATACAACTAAGCACCACCATGTGGCCCAATTACAAAATTAAATTTTCTTTACAACAAATATTAAATGCATGATTTAAGGAACTTTCCACAAACTTCTAAAATGCCACCTACACACCTCGATTAATGGAATAACAACTATTTTTATTATTTTTCTATTTACGCCACCTATGCACCTTGAAAATAGAAATTCCTCTTTTCTCCTTTTTTCCTTATTTTTCAATTTTTTATTATTTTCTTTCTATTTTCGTCAATTTCTCTCTCCTCCACAATTTTTTTTTTCTCATTTTTTTTTGTTTTTGTTTTGTTTTGAATAAATAATTTTCCCATGCAAGATGCTCCTGCATCAGATTCTAGCTGACTAAGGAGATGAATATCAATTATTCTAATATGTATTCAAGTCAACTTGATAATGTGTATGATATAAGTATAAGGTCAACTTGAAGATTGAATGTGAGAGAGTTTATGGAAGAATAGAAGATGCTAAGAGGAAGCGAATTAGAAGGATAAGCAAAATATCCTTGAGGATCTACAAAGATACATTCAATCAGAAAGAATCAAGTATTTGAGTCAAAATTGAGATCTAAATTCAGCAATATAGTTGCATCATAAATAAGGTCATCTCATTGTTACTCTCTAACCATTGTAGTAGTGATCTAAATTTCTTTACAAAGTCGGCTTAACAACTATTTGTACATCCTCTAACAAGGTGGCATTTCTAGATTTAAGTATCTAAAGACCTCTAACAAGGCCACTCCTAATAGGGTGAGTAAATCATCTAAAAGGGTCACACCTAACAGTGTGTTTTTTAACCTTTAATAGGGTTGGCTCCTAATAGGGCTCACTTTAGAAGAGTGAAAATTAGTAACTAGTTGCAATTGACAGTTTTTCCCAAATTGGGTTTTGACATTAAATCTTGGTGTCACTTGTGTTCATGCCATTTCTTTCATGTGTATGCAACTAAGTTAATTAAGGTTAATCACAGATAATATCCTAAGATTTGCATGTAAGCATTTTTTGAGTTATAATTGTTATTTTAGTGGTTATCGACTTATAGTATATTATCATTATTAACCAAGTGCTTGTGTGTTTACCAAGCTACAATATTTTTATAGAGTTTATGTTCTTTGTTGACATCTAAGGGATCTAAGATTTATTTTAGTGGTAATTGATTCACCCTTCCCCTCTTTGTTGATCCTCTTATATTTCCAACACCCAAATGAATCAAACTTGGAAGAAGGAAAACAAAGGAGAAAATAGTTCAAATGGTGAAGTTCAGATTGCACAATCCAATAGATTATGTGATTCCCCCATCTCAAATTAAGTAAAGAGGTATGTATGGAAATAAAATTTTAAATTATTAAATTATTCATTTGTTCCTAATATTATTTGGATAAAAGTCCAAATCAGCATGATAATAGATTCATAAGGAGAGTTATAAGATTTGAATTTGGTAATATACTTTGGTGCCATTGTTGAATATCTAGTAATGAATGAGTCTCAGTTTTAGATTCCTAAAGAGACCAAGTCAAATATGAGCTATGATCAAGATTTAATGTTGACCAAGTAAATTGAAGTTTGGAAGTGTTTTTACCAAGTTTTGCAAAGATGGTTGAGACAACTATAGTTTACCCTCTATATGTACATAACATTTATGAGGCCCTAAATTTGCATTTCTACACTATATAGTAAATTTTGTGAATCTTTTTACACACCTTGTATTTGAGTTTTCAAAGAGTGAATACAGATGAATAATTTTTTGAGCATTTGAGTAAGTTTGAGTTTGATCTATGTGTGCTCCATTGGCTACAAAAGTGAGTTGTGGCTAAATTGTTGAGGCTGAGATGTGCAAAAGTATTTGTTCAAACCCTAGATTGACATAATGACAACAAGTTCATTTGCATCTGATAAGAAGATGGGTTTACAAGTTAGTAATGTACAATTAGTCAAAAATGATGTATTTCCCCAACCAGAATTTCCTACATACCTATATATTCTTAGAAATAGGAAATACTTGGGGGGGGGGGGGGGGGGGGGGGGGCGAGTGGGTGGTGAATCAATATTCTAAAAATTTTTGTCACCAACTAGATATTATTAATTAATTTGAGCCATCCATAAGAAAGTAAACAAACAATGCTGAACAATAAAAGTAACCATACACAAATAGAACTCATAACACCATATTTTGTTAACTAAGGAAACCCTAGCCAAGGGAAAACCCCGGTGAGAGTGATGCCCACAAAGATATACTGATATATATGTTCCTTGTTAGAGGATGGACCGTGTTAGGATTCAATAAGAAAACTTAATATATAAAGTCCCTAATAAGATATTTTTAATCCCTGTTAGGAGATTCTAACTCTGTTAGGAGTTGTAGTATAATGTATGGAAGAAGACCTCACTGCCTAAACATGCACTTTCAATTACAAGAATAGCTCACTTCCCAAACAAGTAATTGAATTTTAAGTTCCTCAAATAGAAAAGTATAGATGTTGTAACTTCTTCTTATTTGATTTCTAACCTCAGCATGATCTTGGATCACAAAATTGAGTTCTTAAAAAATTCACATGTATCACTTCACAAAATGTTTGCATATCACTTTACCATAAAAAAATGCACACTTAACTTCACTAGATATCATTTTCATAAATACCATGCCTTTTCACAAATTTCTACTAGGTTAGTTAAGACCATAATATACTTTTCCAATTTAGAGTAAACATCTAGGATATTGGCCCTAATTGGTCAAGTAATTATTTAAAAAAATAAAATTCGTATACCTTTTATTCTAATGTCCTGTACATTTTAATTACCATTTTTTTGTACTATCTGTATTGATATCTGAGGTTATACACATCATCACCAACATGTATACTATCTCTGTCTAACCTTGCTAGTCATAATATGACATCAAAAAAATTTTACATATAAAAAAATGTACTACTATAAAACATTTTCATACTTAGACAAATTTTTGAGTACCAAAAATCTAAGTATCATTATTTCTAAGGTTTACTACAAGTAAGTACATCATATGTTGCCATTAATGATAATATTTGCATATAACCAATTGTCAATAGAAATTGTGATGAAAGGTTATTCTTGGAGTTCCCTATCATTAATCCCTCCTAGAGTGATAATGATTCATGACATGAGATCATGCTATATGTTCAAGATAGGTAAAGTGTGATATTTTGAATTGAGAGCCCCACATGATAAGTTAAGTGAGAATGGTTAGTTAAAGGAAGAATGTAAAACTGTGGGTGAGAAAGGGCTGACTCACTCCTTAGATTTACTAAGAAATTCTAAAATGGAATAGATCAAGGTAGTTTTGAGCCATGTTCACAACATGAAATTGTAGCTAGAGAATGGACCAGTTAAGATAAAAAAGTAGATCATTCATTGTGTTATAGGATATCTTGTTGTGAATAGGGTTAAGACTATTCATTTCAAAGGACAAGATTCTATTGAAGCCATTAGTGGAACAAGAAAGGAATGGAGATATCCACCATTAAAGATTTTGAATAGAAAATAGTCAAGAAGGATCATAGTGATGATCTAGTCGAGCTCCAAATTACCTAGCTTGTAGATAATTTGGAAAGCATAAGAAAAGAAAAGAAAAATTTATGTAAGTTTGGTTCTCTGATAGTTTTTTATTTTATTTTATATGAAAAATATGTTTCCCATCATTTGTGATGTTGTCTAGGTTATGACAAGGCTTGTTACCCAATAGATCAATGAATTTATAAGTTAGGTTGGTGATAACTTTGAAACAATCATAGATGGTTATTTTGATTAATTCAAGAGGGAAATGAAGAATAGATCTATGATACCACAATCCCTAGTAGATCAATATTATGATGATATATGTTTCTTAGTAGAAACTAATTATATATATGTTTCTTAGTAGAAACTAATTATATATATGTTTCTTAGTAGAAACTGAGTATACATATGCAAAAGTAGGTATACTAGGGTTGGATGGTTTAGACCTCCATCCTATGAGGTTAATATTGATGAATTGACTACAAAGATCATTGCATTGTTGGAAGAATAAATTGATAAGAATGTCAAACCATTCAACAGATATGAGATAACTAAGGTGAAAATTACTATTCAAATAAATGCATCTAAGATGATAAAGAAAAGAAAAGCCATGATTGAGAACTTATAGAAGGTTTTGGGAGAGGGAGTCAAGAAAGAGATGCCTTTGCATATCACTGAAGGAAAAGGAGAACATAGATAGGGTTGTGATGATGATGATGAGGAATATGTAGAAGGAAAAGGTAAAGAGATAGTAGCTATTAATCCATAGGCTAAAAGAGGTAACCAAATTGTCATTGCTAAACCTAGTGTGGAGAAGATTCTTAAGACGGTGGTAACCAATCCTACAGCTACACCAACAAGGGTCACAAGATAAAGGACAAGGAAAACTACTACAGTTGTCAAGCTTCAAAAGAAGGGTATTGTAAAAATAATCATGCTAGCTTTAGTCAAGAGGTCAACAAAGAGAAAGTCTATCACCGAGGAAGATGAGTCGACCAAATATGAGAAGAAACTTAGGAGAAAGATGATGAGGAGGATGAAGAAAATAACATTGAGTCAAAGGACTTGACTCAGTTCAATGTGGTAGTACATAAAAATCCCTAGTCTATTAATGGGGTATGTGAAAACCTAAGGTAAACTGCAAGATTGTCTAGTTTTTAGTTTTTAAAATATGATAAATTGAGTAAAGAAGATAAGATTAAAGTAGAAAGGTTGTAATAGATATGATGGTTAATTTTAAGTATCCACCTATAGAGTTAGGAAATAGAAGTCCTAAATAATTGTATAATAAGATTGATGGTAAGTGGAAATTTGTATTCTCCACTGAATGACAAATTAGAGAAACTACATCAGCTCAAATTATGCCAAAATTAAACAAAAGTAATATTTTTAAAGCATTAAGAGATTATATAAATAGGTTTTTAACAATGAGGAGAGTATTTTTGATATTTCAAAATAAGCTAGAAAATGTAGTTGAGGAACGAAAAATAATATGGAAGAATATTAATGGTTTGATTCCTAATGATGATCAAAAGGATGAAGAAAAAAGGATGAATGTAGAAAATGTTGAGTTGGATAACACTAAAGATTCTGATGATGCAAAAGAAAATCTTGTTAATACTTTCAATAATTTGGTACAACTAGGTGGAGGAAAGAAAGAGATTGTGGTGATTGATGATGAACTTGGAACTAGTCTTGTTAGAAATGAAAATATTACAACTGATCCAATATAGAAAAGTGAAAGTCAAGTTCAGACTGAGTCTATACAATTGATAATTCATGCAAAGTTGATAGATTCTAATCCAATGTTAGTGCAAGTCAAGGATTACCCAAAGATTAACACATAGGTGGCTACTCAACTGATTGAACTTTCAACACATTTAGGTTATACCAAGGTAATACATAGGTTGGCAATATCAAGCAACAAAGTGCACTAGCCAATAGAAGAGAAACCATACAAGTGCTTGCACATGAAAAAGATACTAAGAGGGTATTAGTATTGGAGATGCAAAGAAAGATGAAAGCCAAAATGAAAGAGTAGATGAATCTACCATAGGTGTAAGAACAATAGCCTCAAGACCTTAGATTGAGGGAATTAAGGAGGAAGGACAACCAAGTTTATCTAGTGAACTCCAAATAGTGGAAGTCAAGGACAAACAGGATGTGTCTATACAATAGACATATAAAGTTGTGAGAACATGAGAGAGGATATTAGAAGATGAACCAAAGAAAGGAGAAGACACAAGAGTCACAAAAGTTGATTCTAAATATTTCAACACAAATTTTACAACTAAATATGCCAAGTTCTAGCATGACAAACTTTGAGGGAAAGAAGTTGAATAAGAAGGTGAAACACTCATCTCAAGATGTAAGAGGTAAATCTGTTAGTCTAGATAAAGAAATTTTTATTCTTGATTGGGAAAAATCTAGTATGAGCAAGGAAAAAATGATAATACTAAGTGAATTATTTATAAGAAAGGCTAAGAAAGCTAAGCTGAGAAGAGAACATCAAAAGAGGCAAGTGTTGTATGATATCAAAGAAAATTTTCTTGATATGATTATTATTGATGATTTGGATGAGAATGATCCAATTATTGTAAAATTGATTATATTTATGAAGAAAGTAAATGATCTTGATTTAGACATTCAAGAGAAATTAATGGAAAGGGAAGAGAGGAAATATGATAGTAGAGTGATGGAGAAAAGTATCCAGTGTGATAACAATAAATAAAGTTGAACTTCCCAATCTTGTCACTGAGCTAGAAACATAAAACACAAATGGAAATACATTGTTTGCAAAGTTCTATAATGATATTCCCACTTACTACAAGTCTATAAAGGATAAAATGGATAAGATATATGCATTTTTATAGCAAGACAACAAAGAGTTGAGTATGGACCCCAAATCCAACTCATCTTACTATTTGCAAATCAAATCTTACAAGGGAAGTAGCCAACACTGTTACATAAAGAGTGCCATATGAGAAATGAGGTGAATGAAATTCAAGCAAGATTTCTACCTCACATGGATGTCATGAAAAGGCACATACCGATTGCTAAGGATCTTGTGAAGGATAAACACTTAAGAATTGGGAATAATATGGTGAATCAAGTGGCGAAGATTGAAATTAAAAAATAAATATTGCATACTTTGAAGGCCTACAAGGATAACACAATATTAATTATTATCAGATTGTTGGGTGATGCGATGCGCTCCCCTACCCATAGGTGGTTAATTATGTGGTGTTCCATGTTCACTAACAGTCATGGATTTTGGTGCAATGGCAAATGGGCCCTTCAATTGGTATCACTGTGGGCAGGGGAGCGCGTCACATCATGCAAAAATCTCCCCCTTGACGTGCATACCATGTGCTTACGCAGGTCGGGAAGGCACCAGGGAGATTTGAACACATGACTAGGAAAAAACTAGGCTCTAAATGTAAATCTTCAGTAGCCACAAGACTTAAAACAGTATGAATAGAAGTCATTTTAACAATAGGAGAAAATATATCATCAAAATCAATTCCCTTTTTCTGTGCAAATCCTTTTACAAATAACCTGGCCTTAAATATTTTCTTACCTCCTTCCTCTTCTTTCAACCTGTAAACCCAGTTATTCTGTAAAGCCTTTTTACCTGCAGGCGACTTGCACAAATCCCATGTCTTATTTTGTAGCAAAGAGTCCATTTCATCTTTCATTGCAGACTCCTACTGAATCTTAGTATCCACCTGCACAATTTCATCATAACTTTCAGGTTCACTAGCATCAGTAAGTAAAATAGAATACAAAGAGGGAGAAAATCTTTGTGAAGGTCTAATTTGCCTCGTTGACCGTCTAACATTCACTGATGTGTGTGGTATTTGTTGTTGTAGTTGTTACAATAAAATGAGAAGAAAGAAGATGATTATGTAGTGCTGGATGTGTTGGCGCTAAAAATTGCACGGTCAATTTTGAGCACTTTTGAGAAAATTGAGCCTTATAAATGCTTTTATATGCCTATGTACCTGGCTGTCAGTATGAGGCCTAAGAGGTGTTTAATGTTTCTAACACCTTCCATTCAGCATGTCTACTTGTTCCATATGGTCAAATCATCATTCTGAGCTATTTGGCGAAGTCCTATTTTAAACAATTGTCAGTCTTGCTTTTTCACCCAAGTGTCAGACAGCGATAAGAGGCCATGTTTGCACCTAAATATCTTCAACCCAAAAATGTGTCATTACTTACCGCTTTGGGAGTATCGAATATCCATACCTGAGAACCTATGTTTCAGATTTCAAGTCGTTTAAAGTTCATTTGATTAGGTTTTGAATCCCTCAAAGTTGGTCAGTTACTATTTTCATGCTTTTGTACTTTGTTCATATTTCTAGGAAGCCCTGTTTGACGTGTTATAACTTTTGACCAGTTGACCCGAGTGCTAAAATTCCTTTTGTGTTGTATTGTAAACGTTAGAGAATTTCCATGCTTCAATTTTTAAGTCTTGACGAATCTGTTTGATTAGTTTTGAAACGCGTTTCCAAACGCAATTTATGACTTTTTACTGGTGTCAACACTTGCAGATTTATCAGTACCCCTGTTCATGATGTTATAACTTTAAAGCCGTGATTGGCAAGATCAAATAGTTTGTTCCCTTGTATTGTCCACTAAAAATACTACAAGTGTGCCAATTTTTAGAACTTGACGAATCCATATGCACGCTTTTCCAGGTCAATTCCATTCACAAAAGTTGCTTTCTGTCAGCATGTCCAGTTGCAAAATTTTGAGTAGCCTACTTTGAACAGCCGCCATTTGCGCCCTGTTATTCGTCATAAGCCCAAATTATAGATCCATAATGTCCTCATGACAAAGAACTAGTGTCCCAGTTTTCATTTCCCCATGTGCTTATTTGCTCAGTTTTGAAGGCCAAATTCAAACTCAGTTTGTTGTTTTCTAACGTGTTTACTTGCAAGTAATTCTAAGTAGGCAAATTTGACAATGAATATCTTTTGACCCCCAACAGGGTAAAAGTGTGTGGAATAGAGAATCAACATCCGAGATTTCAAAGCCTAGTTATCTGTTCGGCTCAGTTTTCAAGGCCAGTCAATGGACCTCCTGGCGCATACTTGACAGTTGACTGAACATTGAAAAATGAGTTCTAAAGTGGTTTTCAGTGGTCAAACTTGATTCTAATCAGCATCTGATGGTCAATGGATTAGTTTGACAGTTCAGGTGTTTGAGTTTGAAATTTTTTTTAGCCAGACCCACTTTAGGGCCCGACTAATTCTGTCAGATTGATAAGCTATTGGGAAGTGAAGTAAGTCAGAGAATGTTCTGATCACTATGATCATTAAATGATTGTGATAGGAAGTTGGATAAAATGGATCAAATTATTTGAAGTAATAAGGAGAAAATGGCTCTATAGGCATATGAACTATGAGTTACAATCTTATGAACCAAAAAGGTTGTCAATTTGGAGGATCATTATAAATGATCGAAAGAGTAAAAGGATTGACAAGTTTAGGGATTTGTGACCAAGTTTTGTTTTGAAAAGTTTGGCTTCTTAAGATGCAATTAATCAATTTCTTTTTCAAACCTTGGGAGAGGTTTTTTTTCCATTATCATTTTAAAAATTCTTCTTTTTTTGATTTCATGACCAAGCCTTATGATGAACTCAAGCTTGGCAATCCACTTATACCTGAAGCATCTCAAAAACCACAACTGCTGCCAAGGATGTGATACTAGAGCAAGGAAGCTTCAAAGAGTTTGTAACATATATTTCCATTTTGAAGTCCATATTGGAAAATGTCTGTGCCAAGAACAATAACTCACACGCAAAAAGATTAAAACATTTTATTTGAAGCCAACAGGAGAGTCATTGATGGCAAATGAAATTAGAAGGTGTCTTAATTTGAATGGAGTCATTTTAAAAGAACAACTCATGCAAAACTTAAGATAAATAAGCCAGTCCAAAGGCAGAGGAAGTTTGGAACGTAAGAGATAAAAGGGGGCCGCCCATACTTTCAAAGGAAAAGGTCGCAGCTTCAGCAAGAGATGCCAGGATAAGAAGAATCTGCAAACTAGAACAGGGACATCTAAAGTCATTCTTATTTCATTCTTGTAACATTTCCTTCTTCACAGCTATGCTCAATTAACAGTGCCTTAGCATCATTGAAAAGGAGCGTGAAACTAGAATAAATTAAACACGCTATGTAGCAGATGTAGCAATGACTAAAAACTATTACCCATTCTCTGAGGGTCATAGTGGTAGTTTCAGCGTTGTGCAATTTTTGAGATTTGGAAAAGATGCTTGGTGATCACCTTGTGTTAAACATGCGAGGGTTAGATATTCTCAATCTTTATTGTTATGTGTTCGAACTTCAGTGTGCAAGCATTCTTATTCTTTGGCGCAAAACTTGGATCCTGTACACATCTCTTGGAGAGTTGCTATGGAGGTCTGTGCATTAAAAAAAAAAACCACGCTGTCAGAGAAATCCATGCCTAGCAACAAAAAATAATCAAGGAGATCATGCATTTTCCAAAAAAGACCAGTCAGCGGCATTAAAAGAAGATGCAAGAGTCCAAGGTAGCGCTGAAGGAAGCAGGAAGGTGTCAGGGAAGTGCTCCGCCATGTCAAAGAAGACTCGCGCCAAACAGGTCCACGCAATCATAAGGGAACTTGCAAGAAAATGAGCAATAGCGAGAGTCAAGTTTAGAGGTCATTGTTTGGTGAAACCCGCAGCCACAGCTTAAAGATACGAAACATAGGAGAAAAGCCTTAATAAGGTTTTATCCCATATGCACGGTGTGGGTACTTTTTCAAAAGTTTAAATAATATTGCACACAACTTAAATAATGTCTTAATACAAAAAGTTTTTGGAAGCTCATATGTGTGCGAGATCCTCAAATCCATTGAGGTGAAGGTGACATCATCGTGACAACGCATAATTTTGAACAAAGAAATAATTGCGTTGATGTGGCAAGTTGATGGGCGGATGCGCAAGATGATGCCAGGTGGCGGAGATCGACGGGTGCCTGCTTCCCCACAATATGAAGTTGCGCCCGATTTAAATAATGTGGGAATGCGGGCAGTTGATGCGTGACAATGGAGTGAGTAGATGGTGACATGGTAGATAAGGAAGAGGTGGACAAATTAGTGAGTGACACGTGTCACTTGGTCAATTGAAGGTTGACCCCGAATTCCAAGGGGAAAGGAAAATGTGAAAGAATAAAAAATATATTTTATTCTTTTTAAAACTCAGAAAAATGCATGTCAACCTATTTTAAATTCACAAGGGTCATATTTTAAAGTTTTAAACTTCAGACACTTTTAAATCTTTCAAAAAATTTAAATGTTAAGGATGCAGACTTGAATACTTCTAGCAGAGGATGTTTTTCAATTGAAGATTCTGGGGGTTTTCGGTATCGAAAATGGGCACTTTAATATATCACCGGAATCAAAATGAGACAAACTTTTTGATTCCTAAGTTAGTTTTTGCATAGGTGGCAATGTGTTCCTGCTACAGGGGGTTTTGTTCTAGGTTTCCAGATTGCAACCATTTTCAGATCAGGAAGTTTAGATTTGATTTTTGGCAAGGTAAATAGCTTGAATATGTGTAAAAGACAAGGAGAATTCAATTGGGGGCATTTTTGAGGTAGTTAAAGGAAGTTTTATCAGCATTTTGAAGCAAATCAAATTTTTAGCAAATAAGGGATTTCATCATTCAGGAGGGGATATTTTGCAAATCAATTGCAATGTAATGATGAAACAAAAAATCAAATCAGATGGAAGAAAGAGGTTAGAGAGAGTCTTTACAGTTGTAGGAGATGGATTTCTAAGTCGACAGACGACAGTCGCAAGTTCAATCTGGGAATTCATCTTCATCCTATATTATTCTTTCTTTCTTCCATTTGAAGGGTTTTGATTTTTGGGAAGAAAAAGTTCATTGCTGTGATACCATTAGGGATTCCAGTTTTTGCACTGTGAGACCATTGGTTCCAGTATTTTGACATGTTTCCATGACTATGACACCATTTTCTTTCTGCAAAACTCTCACATGTGAACAACAGTTGTAGAGATAATACAGATAGTTTTGATACATTAGGTTGTTTCATGTTTTAATTTCATGCATCTGAAAGTATATTTTCAAAGGAAATGAATACATATGAGCAAGCATTTCACTAGTTTCATTCTGGATCTCATCTCCCATCTCAATAATATGTGGTCTTATGTGGTCCTAGAACGAAGAGCTAAGATCAATTTGCTTCCCCTTAGGGTTGTATGTCTGATATGTTTTGCTGTTGGAACAAAGTACCAAGTAAATGCTTAATGTGTTTTGACAGGGTTACTGGTTATGTTGAGAAGGATATTTTGTGAGAATGAGATCTAAATGAACACTAATGTCTAAATCACAAGGTGATTAGATAGATCTGATGTCTGGGTATACAGAATATGTCCTGATGTCACAGATGTATGTTTTGACTTCATGGATTTGCCCAATTGATTAGGCACTGATTAGTTTTAAGATCACTTGTTATATTGCTGCATGTTTGAGGATTTGTTGAAACTCAACATCATTAATCAAATGAATTTCCCTTTCATGTTGAAGAGCTATAATAGAATTCCCTCACTCAACTTCTGAGATTCCTAGATCTGCATTTAGCTACTGTAGATTGATGTTATTTCATGAGTTATCAGGAGAAATAAGGGTTCTATCTGCTTTGTATTAGATTCAGTGTATGCTTTGATAACTGGTACCATATAAGGGATCTATAGGCTCACCCACCTAGGTTTTGCAGAGCCTGAAGTGTAGAAGGAGTATAGCCTTATAGTTGGCCTAGTGTCTGAATGGATGTGTTAATAATGGGAGTTAGTTTCCCCTTGATGCGTTTTGTTCTCATCAGGGTAATTGGAAATGGGTAACATTTTCAAATACCAATAGGATGATACTCCAAAAGCTGATGTTCCAGCCATTCCTCCCCTCGATGCACATACCAAGTGCTTACGCAGGTCAAGAAGGCACCAGTGAGATTTGAACCCATGACTAGGCCAAAACCAGGCTTTGATATCAATTGTAGGACCATTTGCCGTTGCACCAAAAGCCATGATTGTTAGTGAACATGGAACACCACATAATTAACCACCTGTGGGTAGGGGAGTGCATTGCATCACCCAACACAAATTGCACCATCCATTTCTAAAGGGGTTTGGAATCCTACTTGAACACCAATTGAAAATGCATTCCAAGTCATAAGTGAAAAAAACAAGGTGGGATGAGACATAGAAATAAAGATTCCTAATCAAGTAAGAAAGTGCATATATTTCTAATCATGTATGCATGTTATCAAATTTTATTATATATCTATATTATTGATTCATAAGGAATCAATTAGTCTAAAGGTCAACATGTAAGATTTTGTAAATGCAAATACAATAGTATACATGTATAGATTGAGCTATAGGTATGGATTATATCCTAAGGGATAGTACTTATTTTGAAGTTCTTGAATGTCAAGTTATGATTATGAGATAGTGTTTTTTCCACTAATTCCAAAGTTGGGAATTGTTGACCCTAAATGTAATCTAGTATTGTTAGTTAGTGAAAAAAACTTAGTCATTTACTAGGTAGAGTTATTTGGTTAGTGCTATGATACAATGATTCTATATAGGTTGAATGATGTTATGTAAAAAAGATGTATATACTTAAGTTGTTACCAAGTAGTAGTTACTACCAAGTGATCCAAGTGTCATTGAGTACTCTAGTATAAGCTGAGTTTTTTAGGAGGCAACATATTAGCGAAGTGATATAAAGGCCAAATAGTTCAGTGAAAGAGAAACAAGATAGTAGAAGTTGAGCATTATTGAAGCCAAGGGACAACATGAAGAACAAGTTTGTTCTAAGCATTAGTAAGATATTAATGCTGAGTAACACAATTTTGTATAAATATTTAGAATGACACGAGCATTTATGTAAACCATTTTGATTGAGATGGAAGCATGCTCTAGAGATCCATGAGTTAATCAAGGAGATGATTACATGTGTAATTAAGAATCATTAATCCCTATGAGAGGTGATTAACTAATCATTAAATTAGATGGATTAAAAGGACTAATATAGATCATTGAACATGATATATAAACTTCACCATAAACATATTTAAGGAGGGTTTAAGACCTAATTTATGTTGGTTGTGAGTTATAAGTTTGGAAGTGAAGCTGAAGTCTAATTGAGTGAAGTTAAGTGTTAAGGATTAGTGAGGCAATCAAGTAGTGTAGAGATAAGATATTTAAGTTCCATCATAGAGAGGTGATATCAAATTGGAAAAAGGTGAAATATTATTAATATTTAGAGTGCATACCAAAAGATCAAGGTATTGAGAAATTTTAACATACATTTTAGGGTAAATCTATTAACAAAGTCTTATAATCTCTTAGCATGGTGGACCTGTCATAGGGTAGATCATTAGAAGTGATCAAACTTTTTAGTCTGAGAGACATAGTTTATTGTTGTAGTAGTGAAGATTTTGTGGGTGTCATCCCCAATGTAGTTTTACCTTCACCTTGGAGGGTTTTTGTGTTACCAAATCTTTGTGTTATGTGCTATTTCATTGCTTATATGTTTTTATAATATCATTAGATGTTAGATATGATATTACATTGCAATGAATGTTTGATTTGGTATAAGGTTAAGTTGAGATAAGGGTTTATGGTGAAGATGTCAAATATCATTTATGTTTGAGTTGTTAAAAGTTTTATAGATCCTGATTCATCACCCTCTCAAAATCTTACTTTCCTTATTAGATTTGCAACACTTTAGACTCATAATTTTTACAAATATTATTTTTTAGGTCAAAATTTTTTCTTATGTTAAGGTCAACATCAAACTTGATCCCATGTTGACCTTGAGCCTATCTCATCTCTTACCTTAACTTGACCTAGACTTGTGATTTTTCCCCTATCACTAGATCTCCAATTTTTTTTGGTTAGTAGATCTTGTTGATCACCAAGTCATGTTGCCTATTAGTGTCAAACACTTAGTCATTTCCTAGGCAGAGTTGGTCGGTCATCACTGTGATTGAGCCACCCAATGAAGGCCAAATGGTTCTTGACTTGTTTAAAATTCAGTTTATGCTGAGTAAGTTAAAAGTTTGGTAAGACATTGAGATAAACATAGTTAGTTCATGTCGAGTCACATAGTTAGTGTCAAGCATACAAAAGTTGAATAACAACATGAGTATTAGTTATGACCAAGCATCGAGGTATTCAAGGACTGACTAAACTGGTTTTGGTAAATGTGTTTGTAATGGCATAAAGACTTATGTAAATCATTTTGGCTGACTTTTATACATGATTTAATGATTGTGGAGACAACTGAGGATTTGTTTATGCATTTCTTCAGAGGTCATCAATCCCTATGAAGGAAATGTAAGCAATCAAAAAAATGGAAGTATTAAGTGACAAAAGGGAGAAATTTGGATTGTTGATTATTATATAGAACCTTCTCCAGTTGGTTATTTAAGGATGGTCCAAACCATAAATTGTAAGGATAATTTGAGAGATGAAGGAGAGATTGAAGAGCCAAGTATATATATGAAAGAGGTCATTTTTGATGATTAGAAGCAGAGTCCAGATAGAGAAACCTAGAGTGAAGGAAAAATTAAAGTTTATCATATAGGAGATCAGATCATTATTGGAAAGAGGAGATCTATAATCTACCATAAGAGTGCTAACCAAAGGATTAGGCACTAATACAGTTTAGAAAGTGAATAAGGACAAATCTCTTTATAGAGTGGTCCTAACAGGCCTATCCAATTCTCCTAACATAGTGATTACTTAGTTGTAAGTTTAAATCCTTTAATCAAGGTAGAATAAATAAGTCTTGTGAGCTCTTAGTAGCATAGACCCCTCGTAGAGTAGATCACTAGAAGTGATCAAATATCGTATGCTTAATAGGAACACTTTATTGCTATAGTAGTCAAGATTTGTGGGTGTCATCCCCTCCCCAATTTTACCTTCACCTTGGAGGGTTTTTGGGTAACCATATCTTTTTTATTACGTGTTTACATTTACTTTCATATTTATGGATGTGATGAATAGTTAGATCTATTTCAGTTTATGGTTATATGATTCATGATGCTTATATTACATTGGATTAATGGTGAATGCATTTGATTTGTCTCAAAAAGATAGAGGTTTTTATAGATCCCAATTCACCCCTCTCTCAATATCTTACTTTCTTAATAGATTTCCAACAATTGGTATTAGAGATTTGTTCTCTTAAAACAAGTCTAACCACTTTAGAGGTAAGACCTTGGAGATAGAGGCTTATAAGTTGGGAAAGATCATTAAGAATCGAAAGCTTGACATATAGATCATACTAAAATAGCATGAAACAACAAGAGAGGAGTTGAAGAAATCCTTGAAGAGAAGAAAGGAATTGGCTATCCAATAGAATGACACTCTATATCAAGAGGAAGATAGTGTAGGACTACTTGATGATGGTAATTTCAGTGAAAGTGATGCAACAGTAGCAGACCTATTCGAGAGAAATAATAAATTGAATGAAGAGGTGAAAGGATTGAAAAGAGAGCATGAAATTCAACAAATAAGATTATATGGAGTAAATTAATTGAAAAGGAAAGATAAAGAAGAAAAAACAATGGGAGAAGATGAAAATAGACAAATGACTACTAGACTTAATGAAAGGACATATGATGTGCAAAAGCTCACAAATAATCAACTAGATATGGTGGATAAATTGTTATTTGCATATCAAGAACTAAATATAAAGGACATGAAAATTGCAAATCTAAGGAATGATTTAAGATATAAAAATGAACTCATTGAGAGGATGAACAAACCTAAAGAAGCCATGAAATACATTGAGGAACTAATGAGAACACCAAGAATACCTGTTGATACCTTTGAACTAGGATATAATAAGTACCTATCATCTATTGAAGAAGGAGAATCATCAAACACTGGAGAGAAAAGGAATGAAAAACAAAAACATAAAAACATACATGTCATCACTATGTGAAACTAGGACAAACAAAAAATATTTGTAGAAGCAAGAATGGTAAGAAAAATCCTAAACATAAATTCAATAGATATTTTTTTAATTTCAAGAAGTAAGGACACCAAGCACATGAAAGTAGGACAAAGGCTGGTAATACACCTGTTGCACCTAGATTTGATGGGTATTGCTACAACTATTAGAAGTATGGACATAGCACTCAAGAATGTATATCTAAGGCAAAACATAAATAGACAACCAAGAACCAATGAAAGACATACAAACAAGGTAACTTCCACAATTGGGATTCTAACACAAGGTACAATTGTCATTATTGTGGTCAATATGGTCACATTGTAGATAACTACAATAGGACACATTTTAAAGGCAAATCTAAGAGTTGGATGCATGGAAGTTTGGTTTATTAAAGTTGTCACAAGATTAGAAATGTACTTGCACAAATTGTAAAACCAAAAGCACCAACACTAAGCAATGAACAATGAAAACTTGAAAATATTATTCAGATGACAAAAAACTAAATTAATCAGACCTAGAGAAAGAAGGAAGAAGTAGACAATAATGGAACTAGTGAAGCTGAGATCACCTAATCCAATGGATCAAGTGATCACACTACTTCTAACTAAGAAAACAAGGCATGTAAGGAACTATACATTTGAATGCTACATTTTAGACTAATTCCTAACATAAGATGTGTTAAAAGTCCATGTGTACATAAATCAAGATGTATTAGGACAGAGTTGTGGCAAGAACCAAGCAAAGAGTTTATATGCATAATTGATGTCGAGTACTAGTATTAGTGTCTATAATGACCAAGTATCACTATGTGAACTAGACTCCCATACAGACTGAGTTGATTTGTTGAACGAGCCAAGTGTGAAAATGGTAGTAGTGGCCGAGTTGTATTCTTGACCAAGTAATGGAAGGAAGGTATTGTGTAAACAAAGTTCTTATGTTGAGGTCGAGCCAACAGTATTGCAGTCACCACTGTATGCCACATTTATTGAAGATGAAATTCGATCATTGTAGACTATATACTAAATTTTATTGATCATTTTTATTCACCCAAAAATTAGAGAACCTATAGAGTGATTCAAATGTGATTAACAAAGATATTTTTATGAATATTTATGTGATTCAACAATGTGCCATCGACAATTATAAGAAGAAGTAAAGTTTTCAAACCAAGCCCAACTGTTTCATGAAATTATTGTATTGCTTCAAAATCCTAGTTTAAAATCACATCACCTACATTTAAAAGTGGAAAGGAAGCTTTAAAGGACAATATTACACAAATTGTAAGGAATGATGCACGCCCCTTGCCAAAATTTAAGACATATTCAGAAGTTGCCATGACTTGAGACACATCTATCACATTATCTTCTATTCCTCCTCAAGTCATCATGCTTCATGTTGTGTCATCATTCTATATGTGTGAGATTGAATAAATCAATGACTTTGAATTAAGGAGTGCTTATGAGAAGTTGTGTGAGCATGAATTCTTGAAAGAAAAGAATAAAGTTGTTGCTGAGAAAGGGCTTACCTATGCCATAGATTTTCCCAAGGTTTTAAAGGTTGATTGGATAAATATCATTTTGATAAGGGTACATGATATGAAGATGTGGATGGAGAATGGGCTAGTGAAGATATTGAAGGAATTTTATCATCAAGTGACTTGGTACCCTACCCTAGATCATGTAAGGACCATGTAATGGCCAACCATAAATATGATAGAAGAACAAAAAAAGGCCAAATGGAATGGTAGAGAAATGTCTATTGATGATATTAAGGATCCTATTATTGATTTTTCAGTCAGAGTGATTTTCCACAAATTCTATCACTCTAGCAAATTGTATAGTGTACCATGTGTAGCAGTATATTTGGGCTACATTATTTTTAAGAAGGACCGTAGCTATGACTTGGCTGAGCTACAACTAATCTAGTTAGCAGAAAATCTTAGAGCCATTAGGAGGGCTAAGAATACTTCATGTAAGTTTGGCTTATTGTTGATATGTTTATTATTTTATGTACAAAATTCATCCTTAACCATAATAGATATTCTGTGGGATAAATCCATACCTATAACCAAGCAAATCATTGGTTACGTTGAGAAATTAGGAGATGAAATTGAAACCATTTTGGATGGATATTTTTACGAATTCAAAGGAGAAATGAAGAACAAAACGAGAATTCCCAAGTCAGTTGTTGATCATTACTATGATCACATTTGGTTCATGATAGATACTGAATACACCTATGCCCAATCTGTTATACCAAGGGTTACATGGCTAAGGCCTATATAATATGAAGTGGATGTGATATCTACAACAATGAAACCCTTACTCTCAGAGGAAGTTGATAAGAATGTTGAGCAATTAAACACATATGAGACAATCAAGATCAAGATGCTTATGCAATAAAAAGTAGCAAAGATGGACATGAAAGGAAATAAAATGATTGTATATCTTGAAGGAAAACTTGGAGAGGGACCCATGTAGATTATAAAAGGTAAAGGGGAAGATGACTCAAAAGGAAAATAATTGGTAGTTACTGAGCCTTAGGCACCAAAACAAAAGAAAATAGTGATTGTAGATCCTAAGGTCAAGAGGAATCTCAAGAAAGAGGTTAAACCTCCCTCCTCTACTCTTAAGAGAAGAATAATTGAGTAAGGATCTAAGGCAACATCTCCTACAGTTGCTAAGCCAAGGAAAGGGATAGTAAAGATCACAAAGAAAGTTAAGAGAAAGTCACTAGGAAATAGGAAACCGATAACAAAAGGAATTGAGCAAGGTTAGAAGAAGAAACTAAGGAGGAAACTTGTAGTTGTACCTGATGATGAAGAGTGTGAATGAGAAAGGACTAAATCAGACAACATGAGTGAATTTCATATTGTTCCCAAAAAACCTCCCAAGACATTCAAAAGGTATGTGATAATATCAAAAGTTTAGTAGGAATTTCAAGTTTTAAAAATGTTAAATATGATTCTTTAGTGAAACTTGATAAATAAAAGGTTGAGCAAGTAGTTTTAGACATGATCATAAGATTTAACTATACATCTATAGAAATGGGTAAGACAATCCCTAGATAATTGTATAACAAAATGGACACAAAATGGAAATTGCCATTGTCTACTGAAAGAAAAATAAGAGAAATAAGATTACCCTAGACTATGTTAGATTTAGGGAAGACACATCTGTTGATAGCCCTATGAGATTATGCCAAGAAATTTGTGCCCAAGAAAAGGGCTTATAAAATTTTGAAAAATAAAATTGAAGATGTTGTGCAAGAAAGCATATTGGTTTGGAAGAAGGTATTTGGGATGTTAACCTCAACATTAGAAGAAGGAAATGAGGAAGACAAATTTGAAGTTTAACTGGGTAATAAGGAAGATTATAATTAGTCAAACAATCTAGAGGAGTGAATAAGGAGAAAGGTAGAGGAGAGTGAGAAACAAGATGTTGTCACTATTGAAGACATACATGAGGAAATGTAGCCAAATATTAATTTCTTGACTAAGGAAGAACTCAAGAATGAAGCATTCATCAATGCAACCTCAGATACACCTCCACCAAGAATTAATCCAATTCTAATACAAATTCATGATTATCCAAGGATTGAAAATGCACCAAATTTTGATTCAACACTTCTTTCAATAGTCATAGTTGAAGAGAAGTTCCTACAATATGTAAGTGTTGAGGAATAGGGCAAGGCAACTATCACATTTTCAACATTCAATGGCAAATGAAAATCTTGTCATCAATAAAGAAGAAGGATAAGAATAAGAGAAAGAAGATAAGTCTGTAACTGATTCCTTAGGATGTCATGTTGAGGGAATAAATTAGGCTGTGCAACAAAGGACTAAGGAATCACAGGAACCAAAAGAGCAAGTGGCAATTCAAGTATTGGTTCAACTATTAAGTGTAGTGTCTTTTATACTATCTGGAACATAGACAATTGCTACACCTAATCATAAGGTGGTATATATTAAGAAGGATACCATTGTAATTAGAATTTATACATCAAGCCAAGAGATGTCAAGGTTGAGTGCTAAAGTAACACCATTATAGACCACATTACCAAGTGCCAATACACCAAAGGAAAAGAAAATGAAGAAGGTGAAGTCACATGGAAAGACAATGAAATTAGATGAGGTAATAGTAATTCCCAAGTTTGATCCTGATAATATGACTATTGATCAAATGTATATTTTGTAATATGTATTGGCTAGGAAGACAAAAGGGAACACCAACAAAGGCAAGTATTGCATGAGATCAAGCATATCTTTATTGATGCATTTGATAGAAAAGGTATTAATTAAAAGACATCTCTTATAGAATAATTAGTTCACATTGTTTAGAAAGTTATAAATAATGATAATGAGGCTACTAAGAAATTATTGCATTGGCCTGAGAAGAAATTTGAGAAACAAGTTTTGGAGAAAGTGCCAACTGAGATTGGTATAACTCAAGTTGAAATCTCTAACCTTGTAAAAAATATAGAAAAAGTTGTAAAGATTATTCAAATTTTGTATAAAATATTGTGTGATGTACCAAGGTTCACACAAGATATGCAATATTAGATCGAGAAAGTGTAGCTAGACCTAAAGTCTACAGGACATTATTTGAGCATGGATGCAAGTTGAAGGTATATTCATTTTAACAAATTAATTTTTACCCAATGAAGATTGGCTAAATTACAAGCCACGAATGCATGCATGAGAGAAAAATTTATTTATATTGAATCCATGTTGATACCTCATTTGGAGGTAATTCAGAGGGAGATAATATTGGTAAAGGAGATAACAAGTCGAGATTCCCATCTCTCTATTATAGAAAGTCTAGTTGAATTAGCTTCTCAACTAGAGATTAAATTTTTAGTTTTGGAATATGTCAAAACTAGTTGTGGTAATGCCTTTTCTATGGTTATAAAGATTCATCAACCATTTTTGGATAAATATGGTTTGACCCCTTCACCCCAACAACCATAAGTGACAAAAATAGGGGGGAATACACACACACACACAAAAAAAAAAAAGGAAGAAGAAGAGAAGAATAAGTGGGAATTAGAAGGTATGACATAATGTATTACCCATTTTTCATGACATTTATGTATGATGTACATAGTGAAGTCTTTATGAAGACTAAGTCATAGGCTAAGGGGGAGTACTATTTTGAAATTTTGAATGAAATGATCAGTCATGACAATTTTTTTTGGCACTAATGTTATAGTGGGATATTGTTGATCTCCAAGTCATGTGTCCTATTACTGTCAAACTCTTAGTCATTTCCTAGGAAGAGTTGGTCCATCATCATTGTGATCGAGCCACCCAATGAAGGTTGAATGATTATGGACTTGTTTACATTTTAGTCTATGCCAAGGAAGTTAGAAGTTAGTAAGATCCTGGGCTAAAAAAAGTTAGTTCACATTGAGTCACATAGTTAGAGGAAAAATTACTACATTTTGACCTGAACTGTGATGCTACAATGTCCCAATTGTGATGACAACCCATCACCCAAGTGACAGAACCATGAATTGGCTCTTGTCAAATGGGCATCAGAATTTTGCTATTGAAAATTATGAAGGAAGAGACAAGAGGTCATGTTGACACCATCATAATTGCGACATCCATCCAACAACTATGCCATGGGAACAATGTTGAACTATTGGAACTGACCATCATAATTGCGATAGCTGTGCCATCCAAGTGATGGTTAGCCATTGAAATATATCATCTCAATTATGACAGATAGCTAATTTATTTAAAAAAAGAAAAAATTCATGTTTTACCCCTCAATTTGATTACTAGATGTGACTAGGAAGTTAAATAGAAAGAAGTTAAATTCATGCTAAACAAGAAGAGGTTATAGAATTGACCAATTATAGCAAGGCACTAATGAATGGAATGGATAGTTGTGATGAGATGACTACATGTTCAAGCCCTTTTTTGTCCTCTTGCTACTAGAGAGCCACATGTGTTTGTCAAACATCTTATGCCCTTGTATTTCCTTTTCCTTTTCCTTGGAAACTAACCACCACATCCAAAACACTTCTTTACATAATTTGATTCAGACCATTAAAAGTAACACCATTATCTCAAAGAATTACCACCTTCCAAGATCATGTAAAAGAATCATAAACCCAAAACACTGCTTTCACTAGTGTGGGTGTAAAGAGAATTATTGTATATGAAGAACCCATGTCATCCACAATAATTTCCCTCTGAGTAATATTTTATCCTCATCTAGATTTAGAGAAAGACAAATGAAAAGAATAGATTAAATTTTTTTTTCAAAGGCAGTGTGCCACATTGTGTCAATTTTGAAGAGGGTTGTGAAGCATGTGTTAAAAAATAGGGGAAATAAATAAAATTTGAGATTTTATCTTGAGTAGCTACCATAGGCTAGTTCTAACATGAATTTCAACCATTCTGACCCCAATTTCAGTAATGGGTATTATGCCTAAAGTGGGCATTATATTCTAAAACCATTTTTATTTTATAGATTCAAATAGTTAGTTGTCATGCAATCATAGGTTAATGTTGAGCTTCACGTGGTTTTGAGAATAATTTATTATTCTCTACTAATCAAGGCCAACCACATGAATGTGGAAGCTCATTTGGCCTCACCCCCTCTAACATCTAAATTCCCAATTAACATTTAAAATCTTTAAGAAAGGATCAATCTTTAAACTACCAAAAAAGGTTCTAGACCTACAAAAGTGACATCATTTTCCTATCTTCTGGTGCATGTCAATTTTCCATCACATCCAAAATAATATTTTTCTATTTTGAATCAAGAATGAATGTACAAATGCATTTTATACACGTGGACAATAGGCAAAGCTGAAAAAATGCAGCATGATTACATTTATTTAGTAGGTCTATTGAGTTTTTAAAATTATAGACCATCATGAACATTAGAACTCTAGCTACAAGAGTCAAAGTTACAATGTTCGTGATGGTCTATAACTTAAAATACCAAATTAAAGACCTCTAACAAAAATGTAAACATGTTGCATTTTTAAGCTCCACTTGATGTCGTATGTATATGAATTGAGTTTGCATATTGAACTATGGCCTCCTTCTAGATTGCTAGAAGGCAAGAGATTTAGTTACTTTTCATGCAATCATAGGTTAATGTTGAGCTTCACTTGGTTTTGAGAATAGTTTAATATTATCTACTAATTAGGGCCAACCACATGAAGGTGGAAGCTCATTTGGCCCCATCCCCCTAGCATCTAAATTCCCTATTAACATATAAAATATTTAAGAAAGGATCAATCTTTAATGTACTTGGACGTTGGGATACTTTTAGGGGAAGCCCATCTTCATTGATAATGAGAAATTCATCATAATTCTTTAGTGTTCCCATACATCTAATACTGTTACACCCAAGAATGTCCTCATCACCTTCTCCATAAAATGAATCCAATATTACGAAATGCCCCCTAAAAAATAATAGTTCAAGTGAAATAAACACATGAAAAATGAGAGAGAAAAAGAGGAATCTACTGAACAATAGGCATTTCCATGACATTTGTGGCCATGCTATGTTTTGATCTGAGTTTTATTATTATATTGTTCTGCCAAGTTCTCTCTATTTATATACATACATACATACATACATACATACATAGACACACACACATGTGTGTGTGTATGTATGTATATATACACATATATACATATACATAAATATATATACACATACATACATATACAAAGATCACAAGGGCATGAAAATAAGATGTAGAGATCACAAGGGCATGACAACAAAATGCAATGATCACAAGGGCACAACAATGAAATCCTAGATCTCCACTGATTTGCACCAACATTCAGAGCTCTCCACCCTCTTTCACGTGCAACTCTCCACAATTGTTGAAAACAAATGGGGAATGATTAATGTTTATTTTTTGTTTTGTTTATAATCCACAATCCACAATCTACAAGATCTCTCTGTATATATACATATATACATAGACACACACACACACACGTGTGCGTATGTATATATACACATATACATATACATATATATGCACACATATATATACATATACATTTGTATACATATGTATATACATACATACATACATACATACATACATATATACATACATACATATATACATGCCTTGGAAAATTGTATTTGATCCTGCTAGCTAGGAACAAGTGATTGTTCATTTTATTGCACCTAATCTAATGAAAATTCTACAAGAATTTGTAATCAACCTAGCTAATTAGCAACTAGGCCCTATTTAACTAGGTTATGGCTTGTTTCTTTCTAAAAATATCTCCTATGATATGTTTTTGTAAATTTTCTTGCAAACTCTACCCATTTTCCTGGTCTATAATCTTTTTTTGTACAGGATCTTGAGTTAAGTCACTTAGCATGGGTTAAGTGAGTTTTATTGTTTTATTATTTGGATTTTGGAATATATATGCTGCTGGATCAATTTTTTAAGTTGTGCCAAGATCTCTCTATATATATACACAAATACATAAGCACATATATTTGTGCATGTGTATGTATACACACACACACACACACACACACACACACACACACACACACACACACACACGTGTGTGTGTGTGTGTGTGTGTAGATAGATAGATGCATACATACATACATACATATAAGTAAATAATAGTAATATATGCATGACATCTATATTTGCTTTGCCATTGCTTATAAGAATCTTTCAAGGTTGGGAACCACTTCAACTCCTTTGCATGGTTTAGAGGTAATGTCATTGGGGTAGAGGCTTCTGCAAGAGAGTGAGCCTCATGAATATGACATTTACATAGAGGAAAAATTTGCTTCCTCAACTCCTTACACTCAACTCTTCATTGGAGTTATTCTTCCAGCAGTATGAATAGCTACTATAAATTCTCGGGAGACAAGGGACCCTAGACCTATGGTACATTTTCTAGAGATATGGGATAAGTTACTACTAGATTCAGTACTTAATAACATTATAGATCATATAGTGATGCCCAAATTAACAACGACAATAGATAATTTGGATTCTCGTAGGGAGACTGTGCCAATCCATGCATGGTTACATCATTGGCTTCCATAGTTGGGCTAGTGTATGTGATGCATGAGCATTAGGACATGCAAGGATTATTACCATGAATGCTGATGATACTACATTGGGGTAGTATCCTAAGCATTGGGGAGTATTGACATGTTTCATTCATGACTGTATTTTTCATTGATGTCAACACAGAAGTAAGTCTGTGAAGATTGGCAAAGTAGTAGACATAGATCTTAGTTGAACAAACAATGTTTTGATTGTTTGGTGATGTGTGTTAATGGACATGTTTGATACTATATCTTAATGTTAAGGATCAATGTGTAGTACTTGAGTCAAAGATGTACATAAGATATGCTTGATTTATAGAGAGAAGTACAAAGATAGAGTACCTAAGAAGCAATTTTTTATGTTTGTATTACATCATATGACAAAGATATAATCTAGAGACATGCAGTCAACTAGTGACATAATACAGTTTGATTATCCTGTCAACAAATGTGCAAGCCCTAGTGTTGCACATGTGAGAAGTTGCATAGAATGTGAGCTGACAGTGCTATTATAATTATGAATTAATTAATTATCTTATTATAATTAATTGGGAAAGCCTCAAGGCCAACTCAAGGAATTATTTTGAAGATATGGGATAAATGAAAGGTGTTTTCCTTTTTTTTAAGAAGTGTTGTGATCATTGTATTGAGTGAAAAGTCCACAAAGGAGAAAAGTGTTTGGTGAACATGAGATAGCAATCTAAGGGATTGTTGGATGCAAAATTTGTGATCTAGTTACAAGATCATATGTAGTAGAAGTTTGGTTAATAAGATAGAGAAAGAGGAAGGAGTAATGCTATTCATTTCTATTATTATACAAGGAATAATACATAGATCATTTGGACAGTGGGTTCATTGGTCTTGCCCTTGAAGCTGTTTGGACAGTGGGTCCATCTGTCTTCTACAAATCCTAATAGGGACTGATATGTACTTAATGTTTTTATAGACTCCTAACAGGGTCCATTCTCTAAGAAGAACTAATTATATTAGTACATCATCTTGTAGATACCATCCCTATCGAGGTTTTCCCTCTTATCAAGGGTTTCCCTAGTTAACATATCTGGTGTTATTGTGCATGAATATGTTGTTGTGGTTTCTAATTATATTACTCATATGGTTAAAGTTTAATAAGGTTGATAACTATAATATTAGTTGGATAACTAATTCATCCCTTCCTCTTAGTTATATTGGTGGATATATATTCTAACAAGTATCCTTGAAGAAGACAAAAGAAGATGGATCAGAGGCAAGGAGTTTAAACCAATCAATTGGCATGTGTTGAAGCCAATCATGGCCTTAGAAGGTTTTAGAGATGATAAAAATGTAATGAATCCTAAAGGGCTCGTTAATGACCTTAGGATACTTGATAGTGAAATATGGCCATAATGAAATATTAGAGTTAATTGGGTCCTTAGGAGTCTTAGAAAGGTTTAGGACTTGTTAAATTGGTCTTGAGGACCTAATATTCAAGTTTAGTGGGTTAATTATTTGTTTTATTCAATACATTTTAAGTTGGGAAATTCAAATATTTGAATGCCAACAATTAGTTCCATTTTGGGAGAAATTAGATTTAATGAGTTTTAGGCATAACTAGGCACTGAAATCGATACAAATCAGTTGGCATAGTTTCAAGGGATGCAATTAAGTCAGGTTTGAGGCATTGTACAAGGAGAGCAGTATTGGGATTGATCAATTGTATGGATTGTGTAAAGAGAGCTAATAAAAATGTCATTTTTCAAGCATTTGGAGCATGGTGGCTTGAGTATCATTGATTTATTATAGTATTATGATCTCATAAGCCTTTTTTCATATTTTTTGATCAATTCCTAATGCACTAAGATTGTGAAGTTCATTCCTTTCAAGTTTGTTGTCGTTGCTTTAAGGTTTTCATTGTTTTCATTAACAAGTTTGAGTTTCTTCTTCAAATAATTATCATTCCATAAATGTAGGAGTCTTATTTTCATCGAATGATCTTGTAATAGTATGTACAAATTGTATCTAATAATTTTTTGACAAGAAGTTCTAAGGATTGGTGATAACAATTGGAGTTTGTGAAGTAAAGGGCACTAAATTATGGCTATGAAGCAACAATAGGAGTTCTAGCCATTATAGGTTAGTTCTTAATGATTAGAAGTGATTTGGTATGTTGGAGACAAGGTGAAACAACCTTCAATTGAGTTTGAAGGTACTTGGAAGGTAGATATTTAGAAAACCCTACCTTTAAGGGTTTGTAAGAGACTGATTTGGGGCTTTTGGGGTTGTAGAAGTTTTGTGACTAATTAATTTTGGATTTGGAACATTTAAAATATAACAAGAGTCTGTCCAGAGTTTGGCATCTTGGCAATACAAGAAATTTGTAGTTGCTTTGTTGAATTGCCCTCTTTTCATGCATTTTTTAGCCACAATATGGTAACAAAAGGATATGGTCCAAAGGAACACATGGAACCCTTATATTATGTTTTAGTATGGCTTAATGGGTATCTAAATCCACCATTTTTTTGGGGAGTGTTTTGGAATGTTTGAGAGAAAAGTTTACTTTTGTGTCACTATAGGGCTACTAGGAAATCAATTAGGCCTCTAGGATAGTTTGAGGGATTTGGGCATTGGATGTCACTTGAGGACCTAAAATTGGTTGAAACATTTTGAATCCACCTTGATTTTGCCAAAGACACCCATACTAATCATTGGGGAGGTGTTGGAGTTGTTTGTGTACTTTTTGCTTTGTAAAGGGTTTGGGGAACCTTGTATTTCCCTTATAGGTTTAAGTGGTATTAACTTGGGTTTGACTTCCACCACCCTTACCTCTACATTAGTATGGAGCCTTTATATCCAACCAATAATTTTAAGTTGGGGAATGTGCTTCATGCCTAACATGCAAATGATGCATTTGCATATGCAATTTTATCACCTCGAAAAACTATATTTGATCTTGCTAACTAGGAATAACTAATTATTTATTTTATTGTACCTAATCTAATGAAAGTTTAATAGGAAATTTTAATCAACCTAGATAAACAACAACTAGATCCATTTAACTAGGTTATTGCTTGTTTCTTTCCAAAAATATCTACTATGATACATTTTTGTAAAATTTCTTGCAAAGTTTGCCCAATTTTCTTGGTCTGCATTATTTGTGTGCATGGTTTTGAGGTAAGTCACATAAAATAGGTTGAGTGAGTTTTAATATTTCATTATTTGGATTCTAGAATATGTATGTAGCTTGATCAATTTTTTTGTTCTACTAAGATGTAATAAGCATGTTAAAAAAGATCTCTCTATATACATACACACATGGACACACACATATGTGTGTGTACGTATGTATATATAAACATACATATACATAAAGAGAAGCTTAGCTATATATACATACATACATCCATATACACACACATGTGTGTGTATGTATGTATATATACACATACATATACATAAAGAGAAGCTTCTCCATTCACCAGCTACAGGAAACCTAAAGAGATACATGTTTAGAAGGAAAAAAAGAGCAATTACATAGGTACCTCTTCTCCCCTTGAAGAAATTCATAGAGCAAGGGATAAAAGATCACAAGGGTATGAAATGTCAAGAAAATCATAGAGCAAGGGCACAGAGATCGCAAGAGCATGACATGATAATGAAATCACAGAGCAAGGGCACATAGATCACAAGGGAATAATGTTGATCTCAGATTGGTTTTGACAAGTGAGTGTCTACGTACTTATGTCATTTACTTAGTTCATGCTGAACAATTAGTACATGTTGAGCACAACATGTGTAGAATAGAGCATGCCAAGTTTACAGTGAGTGTCGAACCACTCATTTGTTGAGTCACTTAAGTGCTAAGAGGACAGTGTATGCTAAATGATTCAAAAGCTGAGTGAGAAGTGCAAGCCAAGTGATACAGATGTCGAGTCATAGTATAAAAGATAGTATATGTCGAGCATCAAAAAATTAAGATGCCAAGTGAGATAGTTTTGACATAGTTGTTTGTAATGGCACAAACTACTATGTAAACCATTTTTGAGCCGACTAAAGATTGAATTATGATATTTTGGAGATAAGGATGAATCTTACGTTGGATTTCCAATGCAATTACATGTAGCCAATCAGAAAAAGTGAAGGTTTAAGTGGAAAAATGGATGAATCACAACTATTGGCTCATACCTAACCCTAAGTCACCTAAGTCTTCTTAAGGAGGAAAAACCCTAAACTATCTAGAGTGTAAAAAGATGATTGAAGGAGCAAAGAGAGTAGTTTGCATGCACAAATAGAGAATTCATGGTGGCTAAGGAGTTATGATCTGAGATTGCATTGTAGAATTAGTTAAAGGAGAATAGACGTAGAGAATAGCATACAAAAAAGAGACATCTGATCAAGGAGGATCAAGAATACATCATTTTAGAGGTGATCTATTATCAAGAAATCAAGTGCTAAGTGTAGGATCATTGATAAATCATTCTAGTAGGTGAATTAGTGAAATCTCTTAATAGATTAGTCCTAATAGGTTGTATTGAAATCCTTTGATAGGGTGCTTACTTAATTATGAGTTGAAGTCCTTTAGCAAGGCACACATCTAACAGGGTGTTGAAATCCTTTAATAGGGTGAGACCTAACAATCTTTGCAAGCCTTTAACAAGGAAAACCTTTCACAAGTTAGATCACATCTCATGATCAACATATTGTAACCTTCATTGGATACACTTTTTTACTACAGTAGTGAAGATTTATGGGTGCCATCCCCACCCTAGTTTTACCTTCTAACTGGAGGGTTTCTAGGTAATCATATCAGGTGTCATATATGTGTGGATGTTTACTTGTTTACATGATTTAGATTTACATGCTTTACATAGTATTTCAATTTACTTAGTGAATGTATGAGATGGATGTGTGGTGAAATTTTTATGGGTCAAAGTTTAAACTACTGATTCATCCCACCCCTCTCAAAAGTTTACCTTTCCTATTGTAATTCAACCAATTGGTATTAGAGCCACATTTTATGAAAGAGAAAGTTTGTAGCTTTGATGAAAGATCTTGAAATGGAAGTCTACAAGTTGGAAAATATATATTGATAATCAAGAGATTGAAATACGTCTCATTCTACATCAATTGAATCAAGCAACAGAAGATTTAATGAAATCTTGAAGAGAAGGAAGGAAATTTCTATTGAGGAGAATGACACACAATACAGAGAGATAGACACTACTAAGCTATTTTATAATGGAGACTCCAATGAATTTGATTTAGTAGTTGTAGATTTTAATGGAAAAGAACTAAGCCTAAGCTAAGGAAATCAAATATCTCAAGACAGAGCAAGAATCACAAGCCATACTACTATGTGAAGTGATTGAATAGAAGAAGAAAGCTATGGAAGACAAAGCCATGATTGAAGAAGACAAAAGAGTCTTAGCCAAAAGAATTGAAGAAAAATAATCAAAGCTAACCAAGATTTCCAACATGCAATTGGATAATTTGAGTCAATTCATGAATGCCAACTATGAGTTGAATGTCAAGGACATTGAGATAACACCATTGAAGTTGGAGAATGAAAAATTGCAAAGTGACCTAGAAAGGGAAAAGGAAATTTTTGAATGTTTCAATAAACCAAATGAAGCCATCAAATACTTTGTCCAATTATTGAGACCCCCTAGAGCTAACAATGACACATTTGGACTGGGACACATAGGTACTGAAGAAGGAGAGTCATCCAAAAGTGCTTAAGAAAGGAGAAACAAAGGTAAGAATTCCAAACCTACTTGTCATAATTGTGGTAAGAAAGGAAATACTGCTAATGTATGCAAGAGAAAACTACAAATCAAAATGTCATCCATAAGAACATGGTTCATTGTCATAAGTGCAACAAACAAGGTCATCAGGCACATGAATGCAAAACCAAGACCATACACACACAAAGATTTGAAGGATATTTTTATAACTATCAAAAGTATGGACATAGAGCTTTTGAGTGGAGATTCAAACCCATGTGGTCAATTAATAGGCAAACAAAGGCAAGGAACAATGAAAACTCTTATAAATAGGATTATAATACAAGATATAGCTATCATTATTGCCAAGAATATGGACATGTTCCTAAGAATTGTATTAGGACAGACTTTAAAGGTGACTAGAAAGGGTAGTTGAGTCAAACCACATGTTTTAGCTATTTGAAGATTGGTCACATTAGTAGATATCGCCCAACAATTTTGAAGGCAACAAATTATGAATTTGATAAAGGCAAAGGCAAGGTAGATGTTGAAAATGTAAGAAATGAAATGAACAAGGCATGGAAGAAAAAGGAGGATTACAACACATCAAGTGGAGAAGGGATCACTTCACCCAATGGGTCAGGTCATCACACCTCATAAAACTAAGCAATCAAGAGGTATGTGAGACTGATATTTAAAATTTATATCAATCATTAGTTCCAAAATGATTTAGTGCTAAAAAGATTTCATAAGCATGAACAAAGATGCTAGATGTTATTAGGAATCCAAGAAAAATCTTTATGTTTTTCAAGGTACTGTCGAGCATGAAAAAGTTTCCTATATGTGCTGAGTCAAAAACCAAGAGGATGCCAAGCTTGTAATGGTTGCCAAATGAATGAAATTCTAATGGATTTTGAGTGAGTATGAAATTGGTAGATACCAAGATTATACCTATGTAAGCACTCAACATTGATTGTAGAGTTTCAAAAGTGTATTTGATCGATTTTAACTCATTTTTTATCATTTCAAAATTGAGAAAGAGCAAGGAGAGAAAGATGCAATTAGAAAATTTATCCAAAGTGATTGCAGAAGGTTTGAGAAGTGATTCAACATCAGTTCATTATATCTTTTAAGGTATTTACCAAGTGCTAAGTTACACTATTTATATTTTCATAAACCTTAGTTTCACATAATGGCATCTAGTTCAAAGAATGTGGTTGGTAAGGAGGTTTTGAATGTTCAACTGGTTAGTAATGAGGTGAAGCAACCAATATTCAAAGCCATTATTGATATTGCCTACAAATAAAACCCTTTCATTGCATTATACATGATACCGTGGAATGTTTTAATGGTACAAGATGTTAGGAAATGTTACAACTATAAAATTGGAAGCATTGGTGATATGGAGATTAGGAAAGCATATGACAAACTTTGTGAGAATGGTATGTTGAAGGAAGAATTTGAAATTTTAGAAAAGAACGGGTTAACTCATGCCCTAGATTTCTTGAATGTGTTCAAAATAGAATGAATTAAGATAGTATTAAGCAGGATACATGATAGTTCAATATGGTTGGACAATGGACCTATCAAAATAACCAAAAGGATAATCCATAGGGTAATAGGGTATGGAACCCTAGATCAGCCTAAGACATTGAGAAGTGATTCAAATGAGGTCATTGAGAAGAATACAGGAGCCATGTGGCACAAGAGAGGAATGATAATTGATACCATTAGAGATCCATTGATAGACTTTGCAGTAAGGGTTATTTCACACAAGTTCTACCAATCCAATAGATTAAACATTGTGCCCTGTATTGTAGTAGATGTTGGATATAAAATTGTGAAGAAGGATCACACATATGATCTTGCAGAGTTACAAATACAAAAATTGGTTGAGAACCTAGGAGCAATAACGAAAACTAAGAGTGATCAATGTAATTTTGGATCAATATTGATATGCATTTTCTTTTATGTTGAAAACACTTTTCCCACATTTGGCACAGTTACATAGAATACAAATAGGTCAGTAGCATTATAGATTAGTGAGTTTATTGAACAATTACACGACAACTTTGAGTCTATGATGACAAGTTATTTTGATGAATTTAAGTAGTCAATGAAGAAAAGATTTAGAATTCCAATATCACTAGTGGAAAAGAATTATTATGAAATTTGTTTCCTAGTAGATGCTAACTATATATTTTTTCAAGAAGCAACTCCAAGGGTAAGATTGTTGAGACCCTTAGGATATGAAATAAATGTAGATGAAGCCTCTACAACTATTACAACTTTATTGGTAGAAGAGGTAGACAAAAATGCTAAGGCATTTGAAAACTATGAGTTGGCTAATTCCAAAATCACCATGGAATTGAAGACTGCCTCTATTATCAAGAAGAAGGATAAGTTGGTGAAGAAACTAAAAGCTAAATTTAATGAAGGTGTTGAGTAGGAAGAGGAAGAGGATGAAGATGAAGAAGACATCTAGACACAAACACCACTTGCACTTATACAAGGTCAAGGTGAAGATCAAGAAGAGGAGGAGACATAATTTGCTGAGGGTGTCAAAGGAGAAGAAGTTGAGGAAGCACCTACACCTACTAATCAAAATAAGAGGAAGGCCAAAGCACAACTGGTGCTAAGGGCTAAGAAGACTACAAAACAAGGCTAGCCCAAGCCTACAACACCTAATAAAAGGGCTAGTGCACATGTGACTACACAAAAGACAAAAGTGAAGAGTAAACCAACAAAATAGGGAGGTAAAGTGCAAAAAAAATCAAGAAGGAAATACCTTGCACAAGTTAACTCTAATGAGGAGAAAAAAAATTAGATGACCATACCCAATTCAAAGTGGTGAGTCACAATCCATTGTTAGATCTAGAGAATCTATGTGAAAATGTTAAGAATCATGAAAACTTGTCAAGATTCTCTCATCTTGATTTTGATAACCTTGATAAAGTAAAAAAGAATCAAGTGGAGGAAGATATATATGCCATCATGAAAAAATTTAAGAAAGCCCCACTAGAAATTGCCAACTCAATGCTTAAAAGTTTATATGAGAGAGTTGAGTAGAAGTAGCATTATTTTTTGAACTTGGAAAGACAAATAAGGGAGACTTCACTTGCACAAGTGATGCTTGAAATTGGTAAGGCACAAATCGCTAAGGCTATAAAAAAATATGTAGTTAGGTTTGTACCTAAATATAGAGCCTTTAGCATATTGCATAATAATATTGAATATGTTGTTGAGAAGTCCACATAGATGTGGAAAATCACATATGAACTAGCAATTGTAAAGGTAGGTGAACAAGAACCCATAGAGGTTAAAGATGATGAGAAAGATGATATTAATGAAGACACTAGTGAGGGAGGGACATAAGTGAAGATAGATGACAAGGAAATAGTGGAGGCAAAGCCACAAGAAGAAAAAAATGTACAAGATGCACAATTGCCTAATGTCAGCCCTCAACATGTAACAAGTGTAAATACTGAAATAGTAACAGTTAAGGATTTTTTGATGCCAAAAATTAGAAGATCAATCCCCTTACATAGGAAGATCTCAAAAAGATAATTGATCAGTGTACACTACAAGCCAGATTATGTGATAATCCTATTTTGGTGAGTGTAGATTAACTACAGAAAATAGTGACTGATACTCCGAGGGAAAAGGTGAATACACAAGAACCACCTACTATTATCCCTCAAGTCACTCATGTACAACCTTTGGGTAAAGTACCTGAAGATACATCAGAAAAAGTTAATACAACTAAAATGGTTAATACAATTGAGAAGGATATAGTGGAAACCCAAGTCACTATAGGAATATAGAGTGAAACAAGTTAGATAGATTTATCTACACCTACAACACAAGTACAAGGTGCATCACAAAACATTGTGGAACACAAGGACAAGCTTGAAGAGATCGAGTTGACACCAAAGATGAAGGAGCATGTATCCATTCAAGCCCTAGTAACTTTACTACAAGCTAGCACACCTTTAAGTCATACTCTTCAGAAGCTGAGCACAGATGCAACAACATTGCAGATCTCAGTGTCGAGTCCAAGCTTATCAAAGGCTAAAGAGGTAATCCAATATGGAGATGTAAGCCTTGATGAAGAATTTTTTTTACCAAAGTATGATTATGACATAATGACCATAGAGAAAATGGGTATATTACAACAATCCCTAGCAAGAAAGAAGCATCAGGAACTACTTAGAAGGGAGCACATGAAGAAGAAAGAATTGCTAGATATCAAAGACATCTTTTTAGATGCATTTAGTCTGCCTACTCTAGATGAGACCAAGGCACTCATTAAACAACTGACAAATATAGTGGAGAAAGTTAGTGATGTAGACCTAGACATAATTGCCTAATCATTAGAATGGTCTAAAAAGAAATTCTAGAGAAAATTAAATGAGAAAATATCAGTGATATAGCACTCACACAAGTTGCATTGGCAACTAAAGTAGAAAGTGTGAAGAAGGTACTTGATAACACTTTCTCACTGTACACAAAATTTTTGCAATCCAAAACTCTTCACATAAGAGACAAGAAGTCAAATTAATGCATCAAGTGCAAAATTTCTTATGACACTATCTCAAAGTGAGAAGCACTTTAGAACTTTTCTACAAACCCAGAGTCAGTTAGCTACATTATCAATAGACGAAGCCGATATAAGGGAAAAATTGATTAGTATCCAAACAACATTAACCCCACACATGGAAATTTTTCACAAGGAGTTAGGCTATGCTAAAAATCTTATGAAGAATGACCATAATCTTTCAACATTAGGCAACCTAGTCCACTTTGCTACCGAGCTAGCCATCCAAATCAAGTCTTTGGATGTGGCATGTGAAAATTGGGATGTAGCTCTCAAGATTACACTAGAGGTCCAAAAATATTTTTTGGAAAAACACACTATAAGTGCATAACCCATTTGACATTAGTGTAAAAAAGGGAGAGAGTAATAAAAAGGGGAAGATATAGAATTTGGAGGAGATAGATAGGAGATAGAGAATAATGGGGGAGTGTAAGAAAATGGACAAAGGAAAAGATAGAATAAGGTAAGGGGGAGCAAGCACAAATAGTATGAAGTCAAAGATATTAGTTGAGACATATTTACTCAGTAGGAGTACATAATTTTTTAATACAAAAAGAACCTATCAACTTAGGGGGAGTTGTCAAATTTTTAGGTATCTAAGTTGTTCCAAAATTTTGATATTTTGAAATTTTGTACATAAACCAAATAAGAGATATGTTATGCTCATAAGGATAATGATATTAATGCATGACCAAGTCTTTTTGAGACTCATGTCAAAGGGAGGGATTGTTGATCTTAGATTGGTTTTGACAAGTGAGTGTCTATACACTTATGCCATTTACTTTGTTCATGCCAAACAAGTAGTACATGCCAAGAACAACATGTGTAGAATAGAGCATGTCAAGATAAAAATGAGTGTTGAGCCACTCATGTGCTGAGTCACTCAAGTGCTATGTAGATAGTGTATGCTGAGTGATTCGGGAGCTAAGCTAGCAGTGCATGCCAAGTGATACAAATTCTAAGTCATAGTATAAAAGATAGTATACACCGAGCATTAGAAACTTTAGATGCCGAGTGAGATAGTTTTGACATAGTTGTTTGTAATGGAAAAAACTACTATGTAAACCATTTTTGAGCTGAATAAAGATTGAATTACAATATTTTGGAGATAAGGATGAATGTTATGTTTGATTCCCAATGCAATTACATATAGCCAATTAGAAAAAGGGAAGGTTTAAGTAAAAAAATGGATGAATCGCATCCATTGACTCATACTTAACCCCAAGTCATCTAAGTCTTCTTAAGGAGGAAAAACCCTAAAATATCTAGAGTGTGAAAAGGTGATTGAAGGAGCAAAGAGAGTAGTTTGCATGCACAAACAGAGCATTCATGGTGGCCAAGGAGTTATGATGTAAGATTGCATTGCAGAATTAGTTAAAGGAGAAAAAAGGAAGGGAAGAACATATAGCAAAGAGACATCTAATCAAGGAGGATTGAGAATACATTAGTTTAGAAGTGATCTATCATCAAGCAATCAAGTGCTAACGATAGGATTATTGCTGAATCATTCTAGCAGGTAAATTAGTCAAATCTCTTAATAGAGTAGTCCTAATGAGCTATATTGAAATCTTTTAAGAGGTTTCTTACTTAATTGTGAGTTAAAGTCCTTTAGCATGGAACACTTCTAACAGGGTGTTGAAATCCTTTAATAGGGTAAGACCAAATAGTTTTTGTATGCCTTTAATACAGATTACCTTTCATAGGGTAGATCATGTCCGATGATCAACACATTGTAACCTTCATTGGATACAATTTATTATTGTAGTAGTGAAGATTTAAGGGTGTCTTCCCCACCCCAGTTTTACCTTCTCATTGGAGGGTATCTAGGTAATCATATGTGTGTGAATGTTTACTTTTTTAGATGATTTTGATGTATGTTCTTTACATGGTATTTCAATTTACTTATTGAATGTATGAGATGGATGTGTGGTGAAAGTTTTATGGGTCAAAGTTTAAACTACTGATTTACCCACCCCCACCCCCCCCCACCCCTCCAAGAAGTTGACTTTTCCTATTGTAATTTCAAAAAATGACAATGAAATGCATAGATCACAAGGGCATGACAATGAAATGCAACAATAACAAGGGAATGAAAAAGGAATCATAGATCTCCTCTGATCTCCACCAACTTTTAGAGCTCTCCACCCTCTTTCGCACATAACTCTCCACAATCAATCAAAAAAAATGGGGAATGATTAATATTGTCATTTTGTTTTGTTTTGTTTATAATCCATAATCACAATCCACAAGATCTCTCTATATATATACATACATACATACATAAACATATAGATATGTGTGTGTATGTATGTATATATACACATATATACATATACATATGTATATATATGTATATACATACATACATACACACATAGATATTTTTGTGTATGTATATATATATACACATATATACATATACATATGTATATACATACATACATACACACATACACATATACATACATACATACATATATATACATACATGCATACTTACATACAAATACACATACATATATACATAAAAAAAATAATGTACTTTGTGAGAGCTTACAATTATTAAAAAAAATTAATGTTTTACAAGAAAATATACCTGAAGAACTACTAGCTCAAAAGGAAGAACATGGTGTTGAAATAGTATAGAAAGTGCTTGACATGAGGTCTGCAAGTGAGGGTGTTGACCAATTGTGAAAACATGAATGCTAAAATGAAAGTTATCAATGATCAAACACGTATGCTAGAGTTACAACACAATGTGAAGTTGATTTTAGATATGGTAGAGGAAAATATTCAGAAGTTTGATAATCAAAATTTAAGGCATGAGAGAGTCTGTGGAAATATACCAAAAGGAGAAGGAGAATATTTAGAAAGAGACTGCCTGAAATAAATAACAACCAGAAAACATAGAGGATATTATGGGAGCCACTGGATAAAATCTAAGAAAGTGTTGTGGTAGGTACTATGACATTGGAATCACTTGCAAGTTTCTTTGAGAATTTATAATCCAAATATAGAGAGGACTACAAGTTGTGCAAGTTATCATATATTTCATCTGCATTTTCTTATAAGAGTGTTTCAAGTATTGGAACAATCTCCTTGTAATGATCCCAAGTATCCATTACTTATAAGAGTGTTTCAAGGTTGGGAACCACTTCAACATCCTTTACATGATTTAGAGGTAATGTCATTATGGAAGAGGCTTCTACAATGGAATGAGCCTCATGAATATAACATTTACATAGAAGAAGAACTTTCTTCTTCAATTCCTTACACTCAACTCTTCACTGAAGTTATTCTTCCAGTAGTGAGAATAGTTGGGCTAGAAATTCTTGCCAGCCAAGAGACCCTAGACCTATGAAATTTATTCTGGAGACATGGGATAAGTTATTACCAACTTTAGTAGTTCATAACATTCTAGATCATTTAGTGATGCCCAAATTAACAACAACAATTGATACTTTGGATCCTTGCAAGGAGAGTGTGTCAATACATGCATGGTTACATCCTTGGCCACCATTTTTGGGCTAGTGTATCGAGCCTTTATATCCAACCATTCATTATAAATTTGGGAATACACTTGCATGCCTTGCAGGAAAGTGATTCATATGCATATGCAATTTTATCAGCTTGGAAAACTATATTTGATCCTACTAGCTGGGAGTAGCTAATTGTTCATTTTATTGTACCTAATCTAATGATAGTTCTATAAGAATTTGTAATCAGCCTACCTAATCAGAAACTAGACCCATTTAATTGGGTTATGGGTTGTTTCTTTCTAAAAATATTTGCTATGATATGTTTTTGTAGAAATTCTTGTGAACTTTGCCCATTTTTCCTAGTCTGCATTATTTTTGTGCAAGATCTTGAGGTATGTCACTTAGTAGGGGTTGAGTGAGTTTTATTGTATTATTATTTGGATTCTAGAATATTTATATAGCTAGATTGATTTTTCTATTGTGCTAAGATGTAATAAGAACCTTAAAAAGGATCTCTCTCTATATATAAAGATATACATGTTTAGAAGGAAATTAAAAGAACATTTACATAGCCCATTGAAGAAAATCATAGAGCAAGGGGATAGAGATCACAAGGGGATGACACGAGAAAAAAATCATAGAGAAAGGGCATGAAAACAAAATATAGTGATCACAAGAGTATAAAAAAGAAATGCACCAATCACAAGGGCACAACAACATTTAAAGCTCTCCACCCTCTTTATTGCGCAACTCTCATAAAAAATAAATGGAGAATGCTTTATGCCATGTTTTCTTTTTATTTCTATTTATACTCATGTAGGCATCACAATTATGACCCCAACATTAGTATTGTGATGGCATTAGGGACAATTGCAAAAAAAAATATAAAAATCACCACAAATTACATTGCCATCGCAAATTTTTGTATATGTGTTTGTAATGGCACTATTGGTGTAAATAAGTATTTACTATTTACACTTTACTTCAGTTTACTTGGGTTAATGCATTATTTTATTATTTTTCATTATTTTATTATTTATTTAGGTGAGACACTTAGGAGTTTGTGTACTCTCATGAGTTGTCATGTTGACAACATAGAAGTATGCAACTCTAGTTCAACACATGGTGTCTACAACACTAGAGTTTGCATCATTCACTGAGTTGTCATGTAGACAACACAGTTATTTGCACTCCCTTTTTAGCATATATTGTCTACAACATTAATTTGTGTTCTATGCCATTGTAGGCTTATCCTTAGATCATCACACTTACTTCTATGCTTAATGGAGGATAACTCATATCTGGTGGACATATGCCTGGTTGTATGACTTATCATAATGCTAAGTTCTATGCATTCTAGAAGCTCTCTAGAGGTCTTTATATATAGGCACTCCTAGTGTACTATGAAATGTAATATTGAATGAATATATCATCATTCTAATCATACTCTCTCTTTGGCCTACTATTGTGCTTGTGTTTGAGTTCCTTGGTCTTAGGTGAATTCTGCCTAAGGAAAATTCTTACATGGTATCAAAGCTTGAGGAAATTCTCATAACATAGACATTCGAGACCATTCATGCTTCAACACCTTGACCCAAATCTAGAGAATCTGTAGAAATTGGGAGCATCTAGAGCCAAATTTGAGCTCACCATTGCATCTCGAATATCAATTTGGTGAAGATCAACTATAAAATCACCTATGTTGGGCTAAAGTTGATCATGAGACAAATTTTTTTTGCAAATTGGTACTTGTAGGCACCAATTTGCAAATGGGTATGATATATTCAATCTACACATTTCATTTGTTTCAGATCTACATTTAATTAATTCTCTGCATTATTTTTGGATTTGGGTATTTTCAAATTTTTTTTGACCAGTAAGCAGATTTTTTTTTTTGCAGAACCAGAAAGTCACACCCCGGCCCTATAATTTGGAGGAATATTTGGATTTAATTTTAGGGAATATCCTTTACTTTTAATTGGCAAACTTGATTTCTTAACTGGATTTTTGACCATAGCTTGACATTTATTCCACCGATCGAGCAAGCAATCAGAATCCAAACTCCAACCGACCACCATTTATTCAATGAAGTAGTCAAAGGTACCATAGATCTTTGTGGGAGATGATACAAAAATGGAAGTTGAAGGAAAATGAAATGTGGAGATGGAAAATGGAAAGTTTAAAGATGTTCTCTATGTTCCAAACCTAAGTTTTAATCTCTTGTAAATTTACCAAATCACCCACCTTGGAGATGGTCACAAAGCTAACTTCCTTCCTAACTTAGTAAAAGTGCATTATCTAAAAAATGATTTTGTGGTTGTTGTGGAGAAAGTTAATCATGACAAAAATTGTATTCTTTCTTCCACTTTCTGCCCAAGTCTCCTTCACAAGCCTTGTTGACTTAATCAAATTCACACATCCAATTATGGCATGAGTAGTTTGGTCATCTTGCCCTCTGCTATCTTCAGAATTTTTTCTCAAACAAAATGGTCAAAGGTATACCTACTATCAACTTTTCCATAGGTGAATGTTCAATAGGTACAGTGGATATGCATCTAGAGGAGAAGTTACATAAAGGGGATTCTTCAAGAGCATTAGTTGTTCTTTACCTAGTTCACATGGTACTACCAGGTCCTTTTGTAGTGACATCAGTCAACCAAGGTCTCTATATACTTACTTTCATTGATGACTTTTCAAGGTACACTTGGGTCTACTTTCTTCATAACAAGAATGAAGTGTTCGATAAGATTCTAGCCTTCAAGGCTCATGTTGAATAGAAATCAAGAAAAGCCATCAAAGTTCTAAGAATGGATAGTGACAACATATATATGAGCAAAAGAAATAAATAATTTTGTAAACTTGAGGGAATTGATCTTGACAATCCACTAGCATTCAGTCTACAAAATATAGATGTTGCAGCATTGAAGATTAGAACTCTTAAGATAATGGCAAGTTGCATGGTACAAGCCAAGTCTCTAGATCCATTACTTGAAGTCAAAGCAATCAGTAGTGCCAATCACATAGATAATAGGTCTCATCATCCTTCCTTAGATAGAAAAACACCTTTTGAGGTATGGTGTGGTAGAAAACTAGTTGTGACACACTTCAAAGTCTTCAATTTTCTAGCGTGGGCAAATGGATTATCTAGGGGATGCAAGGCACCACCACCTTGGCCCTTTACTTTGATTGGATATGAAGATGGTGTGAAGGCATAGTGACTCATGGATCTTGAGACACGAGATTTTTGTGGAGAAGGATGTGCACTTTGAGGAAAGTTCACCTAGCTTATCCTCTAATCCTCTCCACACATCATGCATTGTGGAAACTAATAGTGACACATGCGATATTGCTTCAACAGATTCAGACACATGAGGTTCTATCAATAGTTGCAGTGAGAGGTCATGTCATCAGTACATTCCACATGCATATATTGTCACAGTGATAGGTCTAGAACAACAGAGTACACATATTCTTCTTGCTCCAGCACTAGAGGATGACTACACAACACATATTTTAGGTTTTTTTGTGGAGTCATACATAGTGGATTTGGAGGATATCATTGATGATATACATCTTCTCTTTGATGGAGAAGATCTTTCTTTAGTTGTTGTGAGGGCTCACTATGATCCTCATGTCCATTCTCTACATGATCAATCTTCATAGGTTGATGTGATTGTGGATACTTATGTAGAACAATTGTAGGAGGTCTCTTTATTAGTTGAGGATATACTAGGTTGTTTGGGATAGGTTCTACATTCTTCCTTCACAGCGATGGTTGAACAAGTTTCAGAGGCATCCGTGATCTATGGGATTCTTTCCACACACAGCAGAAACATCTCATTGGTACCTAAGGTATTGTTTCTTCCAAAGGGGAGGAACACCATTCTATAGTCATTGGTTTGCATTATTTTTTGGGGGGGAAGCCTATCCTATCTCTCTTCCTCTTCTCACATTTCTCTATTGTATATACTCGATGTATGTTGTAATGGAGGGGTCTTGATCACTCCATCCATCCATGCATCTCATTTTTTCATCTCTCTTTTTGGGGGAGGGTTTTTCCCATGAAGTTTTCCCTCTTTCTCTACTTTATGAGATATTGCATTTCATTATGTACATGGGTACCTAACGTGGCCTATTAGCTAAGACACATCATGCATTACATCTTAGATTTTGTGAACTTAAGCACATTCCCCTATGTTGCACTTAATGGGTGGTGTTGGTGTAAATAAGTATTTACTATTTACACTTTACTTAAGTTTACTTAGGTTAATGCATTATTTTATTATTTATTTAGGTGAGACACTTAGGAGTTTTTGTACTCTCATGAGTTGACATGTTGACAACACAGAAGTATGCAACTCTAATTCAACACATGGTGTCTACAACACTAGAGTTTGCATCATTCACTGAGTTTTCATGTAGACAACATAGTTATTTGAAATCCCTTTTTAGCGTATGTTGTTTGCAACATTAATTTGAGTGCTAGACCATTATAGGCTTAACATCACATCATCACATTTACTTACATGCTTAATGGAGGATAACCCATTTTTGGTGGACATGTGCCTCCTTGTATGACTTATCATGATGTTGACTTCTATGCATTCTAGGAGCTCTCCAAAGACCTTTATATATAGGCACTCTTAGTGTACTTTGATATGGAATACTGAATGAATATATCATCATTCTGATCATACTATCTTTGGTCTACTATTGTGCTTGTGTTTGAGTTCTTTAGTCTTGGGTGAATACTGCCCTAAGGAGAATTCTTACATGTTAGTGTAAATAAGTGTTTTCTATTTACACTTTACTTAAGTTCACTTTGGTGAATGCATTATTTTATTATTTATTTAGGTGAGACACTTAGGATTTTGTTTACTCTCATGAGTTGTCATGTTGACAACATAGAAGTATGCAACTCTAATTCAACACATGGTGTCTACATCACTAGATTTTGCATCATTCACTGAGTTGTTATGTAGACAACACAATTATTCACATTCCTTTTTTAGCACATGTTGTCTACAACATTAATTTGTGTGTTACACCATTGTAGGTTTAACCTCACATCATTGCACTTACTTTCGTGCTTAATGGAGGATAACTCATATTTGGTGGACATGTGCCTGGTTGTATGACTTATCATGATGCTGAATTATATGCATTCTAGAAGCTCTCTAGAGGCCTTTATATATAGCCACTCCTAGTGTACTTTGATATGGAATATTGAATGCATATATCATCATTCTAAATATACTCTCTTTGGTCTACTATTGTGCTTGTGTTTGAGTTCCTTGATCTTGGGTGAATTCTGACATAGTATTGGAGCTTGAGGCCATGCTCTACACATAGTTGTTTGAGATAGTTTATGCTTTAGCACCTTGACCTGAATCGAGATAATCTAATGAAATTTAGAGCATCTAGATCAAAATTGGACCTCTCCATTGCATCTAGAACATTGATTTGGTGAAAATTGACAATAAATTTTCTTATTCTAAGCTAAAGTTAATCGTAAGGATGTCTTTTTTTTGCATGCTGGCACCCAAAGGTGCCAATTTGCAAACCGAGTATGGACATTTAATCAATCTATGCATTTATTTCTTAGATCTACAATTTTATTCTTTGTTATTTTTCTACATTTTTTTGTGAAAATTCACAATTTTTTTTTTCCCAATTGGACTAGTAGAGAATTTTTTTGTAGAACCGAACAATGATATCCTGACCCTGTAATTTGAAAGGAATGCTCATTAATCACAAGCATATTTATTAATTGGTGGGCTTCAACATAATCACGTAACTAAATTTCTGACAACTTGGCAATATCAATTTTCAGTGATGGTAGCCAAATCTGGCCTCAAAGTTTGGTGGCCCACGTCAGTATGGTTATTTGTTTAAATGTTGATGGCCTTCACCTTTTAAACTCTATGAAGATCCTTCCTACCATAAATAGGGGATTAAACCCACTTTTTCATCATGAATAGCCCCAACACAACAAGAAAATCTAGCGACACAAAATATCTTCTAGCGCCAATGTAGCGACAACATTTGACATGCGACAGGCACCACGATGTGATGTCCCCTTTTTAGCATTCATAGCATGATGTTGTCGTTAGCCTATTTCCCCACGGTCCTGTAGGCTAATCAGGACATTAAAGGGGCTTAGAGGCCATTTGGCCTAGATAATTTTAGTTACAGGTCTTTCTGAGGGGTTTTGAGGCAACTTTGGGCATACTTACTATTTATAGTAAGTCATCTTGGGCATGGGTGGACATCCAGTGGTAGCGGTATGTCGATGGTAATTGTTTAAAATCAGCAAGAAGACTTGTTTATAATTGATAAGATTTGTTTTTCATTGATAAAGCTATTTTATAAGGTTAAATTTAAATATTTAACTTTATTAATGCATAGACTATAGTTTGTGGGAAATATTTAAATTAAAAGAGTCCCCTTTATTTTATAACACATTGGAGACATAAGTTACATAAAGGGAGTTATGTTTTATCCCACATTGAGCAAATGAAGGATGGAGCTCTTGTGAGAACACTATAAAAGAAATGGAAGAGCTTCTTTTAAGCATGGTTGGAAATATCAAAGAAATTGGAGAATTTTTTGGAGGTTATGTCTCAATAGTTTGAAGGACGAAATCCCTTCAAGCTAAAAATCTTGACGCCATTGAAAGATATGGTCTTGAAATTCAATAGGGTAGCAATAAAAAAAGCAAGCAGAAAAAGTGGAACCGAAAAAGCAGGCAAAAAAAGAGGAATCGAAAAAGCAAGCGGAAAAAGCGGAATCGAAAAAGCAAGCAGAAAAGAAAAACCGAAAAAGAAGGTGGAAAAAGTGGAATTGAAAAACCAAGCGAAAAAAGTGAAATAAAAAAAGCAAGTGAGTTTAATCACCTATTTATGGTAGGAAGGATCTTCATAGAGTTTAAAAGGTGATGGCCATCAACATTAAAACAAATAACCATAGTGAGGTGGGCCACCAGTCTTTGAGGCCAGATTTGGCTACCATCGTTGAAAATTGATATTGCCAAGTTGTAAGAAATTTAGTTGCCTAATTATGTTGAAGTCCACCAATTAATAAATATGCTTGTGATTAATGAGCATTCCTTACAAATTACAAGGTTGAGATATCATTGTTCGGTTCTACAAAAAAATTCTCTACTAGTCCAATTGGGGAAAAAAAATTGGTGAATTTTCACAAAAAAAGCGAAAAAAGCATAATCGAAATTATTGAATTTTCACAAAAAAAAGTGGAAAAAGCTTTTTTGATTCTGCTTTTTCCACTTGCTTTTTCGATTCCACTTTTTTTGCTTGCTTTTTCGATTTCGCTTTTTTTGCCTGCTTTTTCGGTTCCCCTTTTTGTGCTTGCTTTTTCGATTTCGCTTTTTTCGCTTGCTTTTTCGATTCTACTTTTTCTGCCTGCTTTTTCAGTTCCACTTTTTTCACTTTCTTTTTCAATTGCTACCTTGTTGAATCTCAAGACCATATCTTTCAATGGCGTCAAGATTTTTAGCTTGAAGGGATTTCGTCCTTCAAACTATTGAGATATAACCTCCAAAAAATTCTCCAATTTCTTTGATATTTCCAACCATGCTTAAAAGAAGCTCTTCCATTTCTTTTATAGTGTTCTCACAAGAGCTCCATCCTTCATTTTCTCAATGTGGAATAAAACATAACTCCCTTTATGTAACTTATGTCTCCAATGTGTTATAAAATAAAGGGGACTCTTTTAATTTAAATATTTCCCACAAACTATAGTCTATGCATTAATAAAGTTAAATATTTAAATTTAACTTTATAAAATAGCTTTATCAATGCAAAAAAATTCTTATCAATGATAAACAAGTCTTCTTGCTGATTTTAAACAATTACCATCGACATACCGTTGCCACTGGATGTCCACCCATGCCCAAGATGACTTACTATAAATAGTAAGTATGCCCAAAGTTGCCTCAAAACCCCTCAGAAATACTTGCAACTGAAATTATCTAAGCCAAATGGCCTCTAAGCCCCTTTAATGTCCTGGTTAGCCTACAGGACCATGGGGAAATAGGCTAATGACAACATCATTCTATGAATACTAAAAAGGGGACATCACAGTCCGCCCTTCCCAAAATTGCTTGTCCCCAAGCAATGGACGAACAACAACCCAATCAATCCACTTGGATCCCAAATGTAGTCATGAAATATACTGCTGTCAGTCAACATAGGCTCTTGCAACAACCTGTGAAAATTAACCAATAGGAATCCATAAATGAATCGTGAATCACGGTGCAACTGAACTCCAAATCCACTACTGCCATAGTCAGGAACCCACAAGGCACAAACTCTCAAAATATTAGACCCCAAGTAGAGTAGATCACCCAAACTGTCAACATAATAAACACCATCCACACAACCCACAGTGTTATGTGGAATGCACACTCCAACTCTACCACAATAGTGACCACTCCCACATGAAACTGCACCAAATATAGAGAATCCACACACTGTACATCTACTGCAGTTAACACAACTCTGTAGATTACTGACCACTGTCTCATAACCATAACACCCATGCACTACTGATGGTGAATAGTCATTACACGGTAGATAGCAAAAATGAGAGCCTAGTCCAAACCTGTCTGCCATGAAATCCTCAACACATGGATCAAAAGCAAACTGATGAACATATCCTTTAGTATAATGCCGATAAAAAGAACCAATCTCAGTCAAAGACTCATCCTGCAGACGTGATATGACCAACTATGATTGATCATTAGCTAAGTCAAAGGATGATATAGCCAAGAGTGCAGAATCAACAAAAACATCACTAGTCTCTGTGCCCTCCAAGTCAAACATATCACAATGCTCAGCTACAGTACCCAACTTAGTTGAACTTGCCTCCAGTGGAAACATACCAAATATGCCAATAGTTGTGTCATGGACAGATATATCCTCATCTCCACTACCTCTATCAACCTCGACCATGGACATCCATGGATCACCAGACACCACGGTTTGTGATTGTATAGAATCTGGTAAAGACTGAAGTCGCTCTAACTCCATGGTCACCTTAGCCAAATGAAACTGTGACTCCTCAAAAGCCAACTATGTACTCTCAAGAATCTCAAAAGTCACCTCAAGCTACTGAGTAAGCTCACTCACCTCATCTTCCTTAGCCAATAATGCATTGTATGCTGTACTCCCCCACTCCATAAGATAATCTCTGTCGGCTACCAACTACATATAATTTTGTCTCAAAATCTGGATAGCCTCCCATAAAGAGTGGATCTCTGTCAAGGAAAGATAATTGCCTCCCTGCTCATCACTAGCAGGAGAACCCCATCCATAAATTGCTAACAATTGACGAGTAGCATTGAAATGCTCACAAGCGATAAAAATGTCTCACTCGCCAACTCTCAGCTGACTAGACACATGATTGTGTCGACTAGTCGAACTCCTATACTCTATCCTAGGTACACTGTCCAAAGGAGTAACCTTGGAATAGCTATCATCTGTAATACTCAGATCTTGGGACTCTTCTATAAACTCTATCATATCTGAGAGATCATCAACCCATTCCAACAAGAATGGTCGACTGGATATATGAACAATGCCCAACACAGGTGTGTAAAAACTAATTCTAGCATCAAACAAGTTGCTGGCATGGATGAGAACTACACTTGGAAAACTACTAATGAAGTCCATGATGGTGCAATAGATACTACTACCAAAGAATGATAGATATCTCAGGTCAAAACGATCCCAAGTACTAAGATAAGGATCCCAACATCTAATCCATGAAAGGAAACCAGCTGGCAATTCAAGTAAACTTCTCACCTGAGTAATGTGAATAATACCAACTAGCTTCACAAATCTGTCTACAATCTTTGAATTCAGAGTGTGAATGCTAGACATACTCATATCATCATCATGTGACTTGACTATAAAAGAAAATTGAGTCCCTGCTATATGCGGTAACTCCCAAACTGAAATCACCTCAAGACAAAGCTTGTCCAAGTGTCTCTCAGAATCCTAGAGAGCCAATCGAGTACATACCAAGGAATTTTGAGTATCCTCTAGCTCATGAAAAAGCCAGTCAACCTCCTTCTCCTCCTTCTTCACTGCATCTTCCTTGATCTGTTGTAAGTCGTCACAAGAAGAACCTGTTGTGACTCCTTTCTGTCTCTCCTCTATTTCATGTGAAGAAGCATCCAACTGTGCTTGATACTCATTTTTTGCAAAGTCCTAAATGCTCACTTTTTGATCAACTGTACTATCCTCAAACATGGTAGTATCCTCAACTGCTGTAACTTCATCTAGCCCAACTGTACTGGAATCACTATCTGTGTTAATTGCACAATCTGGCGTGCCTGTGATATCACCTTCTGGCTCAACTTGTACAATGTCTGTAACCCCTTCTACTTGTGAAGATGATGCAAATAAACCATTACCTGAAGATGTGCTAATGTCTCCCTGTATCAAATCTGCATGTCTGTTAAACTCCTCATACAAGCTTCCACCTATCATAGGGAAAGTATGATCCTTAGGCCTATCAAAGTGTTCAATCAGTCACTCCGTAATCTCCACATATGAGGTAATGTGTGCATGACCCATAGTGACCATACCATGATGCCACCACTTGTGTGCTAACCCATCCAGGTGAATTGCTGCATACTTAATAGCTTCTTCCTTAGGCATAAGGTTCAATTGTAAGTATGTGTCAAGATTTTGAACCCAAGCTCTTACTGTAGACTTCCCTGAGCCATCATAATATGGTAACTGAAGTTTCCCTACTTTCTTCCATAGCTCATAGCTCTAGTTCCTGTCATGTCCACTTGGCATATGCTTCATCCGCACATCTATATACTCCCTAAAGGTAATTTTAGCAATAAAATCTAGACCTCCAGCTTCCCAATCTCTCCTCAGCTGGTCCTGTATATCAGTGATCTAGGGCTCTGGTATGGGCTACTCTGGAGCTCTAGGGGGAAATGTGGGAATAATGGGCCTCAAACTCACTGTCCTAGTTTGCTGGGGTGCATGACCGAAATTGTTCCCAACTTGTTCACCTCCATTATGTGTCCAATCTTGATTATTACCACTCTGGTTATTACCATTCTGATTATTTCCTCCACCCACATTAGCATTCAACCCCATTTGACGAGCCATCATCTGCATCATAAGCTCTAATCTTTGACTCTGTTCCTGTGCTCTCTGCTCTGTTGATCACTGTCCCTCTACTAAGGTGTCTAATAACTATAAGAATCTTTCCATTCCCTGATCTAGACCAACATTCATTTTGTCAAACATTTTTCTCTTTATCTAGTTATCCAAATTCCCTATAAGACCTCCATAGGATGGTAGGAGTTATTGCTCTGATACCACTGTAATAACCCCAACAGGGTATAACTTCTTCAAACACCAAAAATCTCTATACTTTAGTTGTTTGAAATTTCATCAAACACTTTGCAAGCAATCTTTGATAGCACTGTGGTAACCCTCCTCAAATCTGCTCTCAAAGGTGCTGATTTAAGGCTCAAAGAATTTTGTGAAACAATTCACATGCAAGAGACATATGACTGATATAGTATTTTAGCTCACTTTAAATGACTTTTTTCAATTTGCATCAATGAGAAACTTGTGCTAGAAGACTCAAAATGGACTACACAATGACCTAACATGAGTGTGCTCCTAATTTTGACAATATTCAGTGCATATATTATGATCTAAGCATGAGAAAAGAACACCTACAACCAACTAGCATTTTTGCAAACAGTTGGTATGCAAACTATCTAGCTGATAAATAATGAGATTGAATTGCTTAAATGACACTAACAACTATTATCTTTTTGATTGCAATCAAATTTCTAATACAATGCTCATGAAATATGGCCAAGACTTTTGCATTTACATGGATTACAAAATGACAATGCTGGTATAATGCACACTTACAGCTGAAACTTATAATACCCTAAAAAATACAATACTAACAAAGGAACCTAGTTGTAGATGGCTGTAATAATTTTCCTTCAATGCTGCCACTTCTGCTTTACTTTTTCGAACTGCTTTTTTGGCCTGCTTTTACGGTTCCTCTTTTTTCGCTTTGTTTTTTGATTCCACTTTTTCTGCTTGCTTTTTTGATTTCACTTTTTCTGCCTACTTTTTTGGTCCCACTTTTTTCGCTTGCTTTTTTTATTTCGCTTTTTCTCCTGATTTTTTTATTCTTCTTTTTTCGTCTGCTTTTTTGGTTCTGCTTTTTTTGCTTGCTTTTTTGATTGCTACCCTGTTGAATCTCAAGACCATATATTTCAATGGCATCAAGATTTTCAGCTTGAAGGGATTTCATCCTTCAAACTATTGAGACATAACCTCCAGAAAATTCTCCAATTTCTTTGATATTTTCAACCATGCTTAAAAGAAGCTCTTCCATTTCTTTTATAGTGTTCTCACAAGAGCTCCATCCTTCATTTTCTCAATGTGGGATAAAACATAACTCCCTTTATGTAACTTATGTCTCCAATGTGTTATAAAATAAAGGGGACTCTTTTAATTTAAATATTTCCCACAAACTATAGTCTATGCATTAATAAAGTTAAATATTTAAATTTAACCATATAAAATAGCTTTATCAATGCAAAATTTTTTTTATCAATGATAAACAAGTCTTCTTGCTGATTTTAAACAATTACCATCGACATACCGCTGCCACTGGATGTCCACCCATGCCCAAGATGACTTACTATAAATAGTAAGTATGCCCAAAGTTGCCTCAAAACCCCTCAGAAAGACTTGCAACTGAAATTATCTAGGCCAAATGGCCTCTAAGCCCCTTTAATGTCTTGGTTAGCCTACAGGACCATGGGGAAATAGGCTAATGACAACATCATGCTATGAATGCTAAAAAGGGGACATCACAAAGTGTCACTTTCAAATTTAGGTAACTTCAAAATTGTTGTATATCTGAGATACATTTTAATGTTCTAGTTTTGAAATCCATAAGGAGGTTGTAAACAACAAAATTAGAAGTCCATTAAGGCCAAAATTAGCAAGTGGCCATTTTAATCACACTACATATAAAGTGCCCAAAGCATCTTTTTTGGGGGCTTTCTTGATTTAGTGTAAAGTGTGGGTGTTCCTGGTGTTGTGTTCTTTTTCTATAGTTTTCTTTCATTTTTTGCATCACGGGACATTTTAAGTTTCCAAAATTAACTCCACATAACTATGCTACATGGTCCATTAAAATGTGGTGTCATTTAATGCATAAAGGAGTTTCTCAATATGTAGATGGTACCCTTACCAAAACAACAATGATCAAGTATCTACTACTAAAATTAATGATTGGCAAACAACAGATGGAAAAGTCCTAGGTTATATTTGATTGGGGGTTGAAGAAAAAATCATCTATCATATTCAGAAGTCTTGTACATCCAAGGAAGCTTGGGATACCCTCCAAAACCTAAATGGTAAAGTGTCTGAAGAGGATGGTTTCAAAATTTAAGATGAGCTTGCCTCCTTAGATCCAAAGCCATTTGATTCAATATAAGATTTCATCATTAATGTGAACAAACTAAGGATAGAGTGTACTAATTGTGGGAGTCCTATTAAAGATGATAGGTTGATCTATCTCATTCATAACAAGCTACTATTTGAGTACTCCACATTTTTTTCTACTTATAGCACCTCAAAGACTACATTAGGATCTACCTATTAGAAAGTATCTTTTGATGATTATGCCAATCTATTGGATATAGAAGAAAAAATGTTGAAATCAATGTGGATTCTCAATTCACCAAAGTCTAAGGCATTGGTGGTTAATAACAAGGGTTCTCAAAATTTTGCTGGTCAATCTTCAAATAAAGGAAAGGGCAAGAATAAGAAATGGAAGACTAATAAATTAGAGGATGTAGAAAAGACAACACCAAAATCAAATAAACAAGGCAAGTCTTCAAATTCAAATAAGAAGGAAAACAATAATAAGGACAAGAAAAAGTGTGCTTATTGGAAGAAATTGAGTCATGAAGAACATGGGTGTTATCATAAAAAGATTGATTAGTTGACAACCATCATGAAGAAACAAAATATTCCACTACCTAATGCTTATAAGGAGAAAGGATCTTCTTTAGATTCAAAGGGCAAAGGAAAAACACTCATGGACAATTCAAATTCTTCAAAGGAATGGATTCTTGACTCAGGTGCCTCATATCATATGGGTTCTTCAAAGGAGGATTTTTCTTCAATGAAGTAATCAAAGTTACTGTACAACTTTGTGGGAGATGATACCAAAATGGAAGTTGAAGGAAAAGGAAATGTGGAGATGGAAAATGGAGAGTTTAAAGATGTTCTCTATGTTCCAAACCTAAGTTCTAATCTCCTTTCAATTTACGAAATCAACACACCTAGGAGATGGTCATAAAGTTGAGTTCCTTCATGACTCAATAAAAGTGCATAGTCAAAAGAATGATTCAATGGTTGCAGTGGGAAAAGTTAATCATGATAAAAGGTTGTATTCTTTCTCCCACATTGTGCCCAAGTCTCCTTCACAAGCCTTGTTGACTCTATCAAATGCACACATCCAATTATAGCATGAGGAATTTGGTCATCTTGCCTTCCGCTATCTTCAGATACTTTTCTCAAACAAAATGGTCAAATTTATACCTACAATCAACTTCTCCATAGGTGAATGTTCAATAGGTATAGTGGATATGTATCTAGAGGAGAAATCATATAAAGGGAAGTCTTCAAGACTATCAGTTGTTCTTCAGTTGGTTCATATGGTACTAGTAGGTCCTTTTGTAGTGACATCAGTTATCCAGGGTCACTATATACTTACTTTCATTGATGTCTTTTAAAGGAACACTTGGGTTTACTTTCTTCATCAAAAGAATGAAGTGTTGGATAAGTTTCTAGCCTTCAAGGCTCATGTCAAATAGAAATCAAGAAGAGCCACCAAAGTTATAATAATGCATAGTGAAAAAATATATGTGGACAAAAGACTTAAAGAGTTTTCCAAACTTGAGAGAATTGATCTTTAGAATCCACCAACATTTAGTCTTCATAATAAAGATGTTGCAACATCAAGGATTATAACTCTTAAGTCAATGGCAAGTTGGATGGTACAAGCCAAGTCTCTAGATCCATCACTTGAAGTCAAAGCAATTAGTAGTGCCAATCACATAGATAATAGGTCTCCTCATTTTGCCTTAGATGGAAAAACACCTTTTGAGGTATGGTGTGGTAGAAAACTAGTTGTGACACACTTCAGAGTCTTTAGTTGTCTAGAATTGGAAAATAGATCATCTAGGGGATGAAGGAACCACCACCTTTACCTTGTAATTTCATCAGATATGAAGATAGTGTGAAGGCATACAAACTCATGGATCCTGAGACATGAGATTTTTTTGTAGAGAAATGTAGACTTTGAGGAAAGTTCACCTAGCCTATCCTCTAATCTTCTCCACACATCATACCTTGTGGAAACTAATAGTGACACTAATGATGGTGCTTTAATAGATTCATAAACATTGGGTGCTATCGATAGTTACAGTGAGAGGTAACATTATCAGCACATTCCACATGCATATAATGCCATAGTGATAGGTCCAAAACAACAAGGTACACCCAGTCATCTAGCTCTAGCACTAGAGGATGACTACACAATAGATATTTCAGATTTATTTGTGGAGTCATAAATAGCAGATTTGGAGGACATCATTGATGATATAAATCTTCTCTTTGATGGAGAAAATTTTTCTTCAGTTGTTGTGAGGGCTCACTCTGATCCTCATGTCCATTCTCTACATGATCAATCTTCATAGGTAGATGTGATTGTGGATACTTATGTATAGTAGTTATAGGAAGTCTCTTTATCAATTGAGGAGATGGTAGGTTCTTTGGGATAGGTTCTACATTCTTCCTTCATAGGGATGGTTGAATAGGTTTCAGTGATCTATGGGATTCTTTCTACACAAAACAGAAGCATCTCATTAGTACCTAGGGTATTGTTTCTTCCAATAGGGAGGAACACCATTTTGTAGTCCCAGATTAGCTTCTACATTAGAGAAGTCACTGGTCAGAATTCTTCTTTCGGGGGGTGGGGGGCTATCCTATCTCTCTTCCTCTTCTCACATTTCTCTATTTTATATACTTGATGTATGTCATAATGGGGGGGTCTTGATTACTCCATCCATCAATGCATCTCATTTTTTCATCTATCTTTTCTAGGGAGGTTTTTTCCTATGAGGATATCCCCGTTTCTTCACTTTATGAGAGATTCCATTTCATTATGTACATGGGTACCTAACATGGACTAGAAGCTGGGACCCATCATGCATTGCATCCTAGATTTTGTGAACTTAAGCACATTCCCCTAAGTTGTACTTAAGGAGGGGTGTTGGTGTGAATTAGTTTTTACTATTTACACTACTTAATTTTACTTAGGTTAATGCATTATTTTATTATTTATTTAGGTGAGACACTTAGGAGTTTGTGTACTCTCATGAGTTGACATGTTGACAACACATGTACACAACTCTAATTCAGCACATGGTGTCTATAACACTGGAGTTTTCATCATTCACTAAGTTTTTATGTAGACAACATAGTTATTCATACTCGCTTTTTAGCACATGCTATCTACAACATTAATTTGCGTGCTATGCCATTGTAGGCTTATCCTCAAATCATCACACTTACTTCGATGCTTAATGGAGGATAACCCATATTTGGTGGACATGTGCCTGGCTGTATGATTTATCATGATGCTAAATTCTATGCATTCTAGAAGGTCTCTAGAGGCCTTTATATATAGGCACTCTTAGTGTACTTTGATATGGAATATTGAAGGAATATATCATCATTCTAATCATACTCCCTTTGGTGTACTATTGTGCTTGTGTTCTAGTTCCTTGGTCTTGGGTGAATTCTATCCTAAGGAAAATTCTTACATGTTGGTGTAAATAAGTATTTACTATTTACACTTTAGCTAAGTTTAGTTAGGTTAATGCATTATTTTATTATTTATTTAGGTGATACACTTAGGAGTTTGTGTACTCTCATGAGTTGTCATGTTGACAACATAGAAGTACTCAAGTCTAATTCAACACATGGTGTCTACAACAATGGAGTTTGCATCATTCATTGAGTTTTCATGTAGATAACATAGTTATTCACACTCCTTTTTTAGTACATGTTGTCTACAACATTAATTTGTGTGCTAAATGATTGTAGGCTTATCCTCACATCATTGCACTTACTTCTATGCTTAATGGAGGATAACTCATATCTAGTGGACATGTGCCTGGTTGTATGGCTTATCATTATGTTGACTTCTATGCATTCTAGAAGGTCTCTAGAGCTCTTTATATATAGGCACTCCTAGTGTACTCTGATATGTAATATTGAATGAATATATCATTATTCTAATCATACTCTCTTTGGTCTACTATTGTGCTTGTTTTTGAGTTTCTTAGTCTTGGGTGAATTCTGCCCTAAGTTAAATTCTTATATGGTATCAGAGCTTGAGGATATTTTATACACATAGTCATTCAAGACCATTTATTCTTCATCACCTCGACCTGAATCTAGAGAATCTGTAGAAATTGGGAGCGTCTAGAGCCAAATTGAACCTCTCCATTGCATCCAGAATGTTGATTCAGTGAAGATTGGCTATAAATTTTCCTACACTAGGCTAAAGTTGATCATGAGGCAATTTTTTTTACAATCTGATACTTAAAGGCACCGATTTATGAACCAAGTATGGTCATTTAATCGATATGTGCATTTATTCTCAGTTCTACAATTTTATTCTCTGTTATTTTTTTGCATTTCTTTGTGGAAATTCATGGAATTTTTTTCACCCAATTGGTCTAGCAGAGAATTTTTTTTTGCAGAACGAGGCAGTGATATTCTAGCCCTACAATTTGGAAGGAATATTCATTAATTGTAGAAATATTTATTAATTGGTAGGTTTCAACATAATTAGGTGGCCACATTTCTTACCACAAACTGACATCAATTTCAAACAACGACAATCAAACACAACCTCAAAAGCTAGTGGGTTCCCAAGATTACCAGTCGGTGGCCCACCTCACTGCGGCAATTTGTTTCAATGATGGAAACCTTCAACTTTTAAACTCTTTAAAGACCCTTCCTAATAGAAATGTGGGATTAAACCTACTTTTTTGGCATGAATAGTCTTGGTGCGAGAGGAAAATTTGGCGATGCAAAATATTTTTTGGTACCCATGTAGTGACAACATCTGACACAGGGCAAGTGCCATGACCACCATGTAGCCAGTACCAAGGCCTTCTCCCCACACCATTCAGCATTATAAAAAACCTCCACAATAATATTCATAAGACAACTTAGTGCTAGTTGTCATACACGTCAACATATAGAGTCACTGCCTATATTAGATCCAGTTAACATCAATGCAAGCCTGCACAGTCAGCTCTATACACCATGATAGCTAGACACACCATCCATATCTATACTATTCATACAAGATGACATCATTATAGGGCTTGGAGTCATTGACATCATCAATCTACTAGCCAAAATTTAAAGGCCATTTAATCATCAAACTAGGGCAAAATACAACTATTGTGATAGTCGTATGATAGTCAAATTTAAACCTATCTTTTGCTGGTGCAACCCCTCTCTAGATTGATTTTTGATTTAGCACAGGGTATCTACAACATTGGAGTTTGCATCATTCACCGAGTTTTCATGTAGAAAACATAGTTATTCACACTCCCTTTTTAGCACATGTTGTCTATAACATTAATTTGCATGCTACAACACTGTAGCCTTATCCTTACATCATTGCACTTACTTCCATGTTTAATGGAGGATAACCCATATTTGGTGGACATGTGCCTGGTTGTATGACTTATCATGATACTGACTTCTATGAATTCTAGAAGCTCTCTAGAGGCCTTTATATACAGGCACTCCTAGTGTACTTTGATATAGAATATTGAATGAATATATTGTCATTTTGATCATACTCTCTTTGGTCTACAATTGTGCTTGTGTTTGAGCTCCTTGCTCTTGGGTGAATTCTATCCTAAAGAAAATTCTTACATGTTGGTGTAAATAAGTATTTAGTATTTACACTTTACTTAATTTTACTTAGGTTAATGCATTATTTTATTATTTTTCATTATTTTAATATTTATTTAGGTGAGACACTTATGAGTTTGTGTACTCTCATGAGTTGTCATGTTGACAACACAAAAGTATGCAACTCTAATTCAGAAGATGGTGTTTACAACACTGGAGTTTGCATTATTCACTAAGTTGTCATGTAAAGAACACATTTATTCACACTCCTTTTTGGCACATGTTGTCTACAACATTAATTTGTGTTCTACACCATTGTAGGCTTATCCTCACATCATCACACTTACTTTTGTGTTTAATGGAGGATAACCTATATCTAGTGGACATGTGCCTTGTTGTATTACTTATCATGATGTTGACTTCTATACATTCTAGAAGCTCTTTAGAGGTCTTTATATACAAGAACTCTTAGTGTACTTTGATATGGAATATTGAATGAATCTATCATCATTTTGATCATACTCTCTTTTGTTTACTATTGTGCTTGTGTTTTAGTTGCTTGGTCTTGGGTGAATTCTGTCCTAAGGAAAATTCTCTCATGCTATAAGAGATTGAGGATATTCTCTACACATAGCCATTCAAGACTATTTATACTTTAGTACCTTGATCTAAATCTAGAGAATCTGTAAAAATTGGGTACATCTAGAGCCAAATTTGACCTCTCCATTGCATTTCGAACATTGATTCAGTGAAGATCAAGTGTAAATTTTCTTATACTAGGTTAAAGTTGATCATAAAGAATATTTTTTTTGCAAATCGACACTTGAAGGCACTGATTTGTGAATTGGGTATGGTCATTTAATCAATCTGTGCATTTATTTCTCAGATCTACAATTTTATTCTCTGTTATTTTTCTACATTTTTTTTGTGAAAATTTGTTGAATTTTTTTTGCCTAGTTGGGCTAGTAGAGATTTTTTTTTGCAAAACTGAGTAGTGACATCCTAGCCCTACAATTTGGAAGGAATATTCATTAATCATAGGCATATTTATTAATTGGTGGGCTTCAACATAATCAAGTTTCCGTATTTCTTGCCACCGATAGACATCAATTTTCAAAGATGACAATCAAACCCAACCTCAAAATTCGACAAGTTTGCAAGCTCAATAGTTGGTGGCCCAGCTCACCATAGCCATTTGTTTCAATTTTGATGGCCTTCACCTTTTAAACTCTGTGAAGATCCTTCCCATTGCAAATGTGGGATTAAACCCACTTTTCTAGCCTGAATAGCTTAGGTGCGATAGGAAAATTTAGTGATACAAACTATCTTTTAGTGCCTGCGCAACAAGATGTCTAACATGTGACAAGCACCATGACCACCAAATGGTTGCCAATGAGGCCTGCTCCCCATGCCATGTGAAGTTATAAAAAAAAGCCACAATAGTAGCCACAGGACAACTTAGTGCTACCTGTCATACACATCAACATATACAATCATTGCCTATGTCAGACCCAGTCAGTGTCCACACAAGCCTATATAGTTAGCTCCATATGCCATGATAGCAAGACACATCATCCATGTCAATAGCATCCATAGAAGGTGAAATTATCATGATGTGATGCTTACATCATTAAAGAGTTTTGAGTTGCTGATGTCATCAATCTATTGGCATAAATTTTATAGGTGTTTGATCATCAAATGAGGGAAAAATACAACTACTATGATGGTCGTATGATTGTGAAAGTTAACGTCATCTTTTTCTGACGCAACCCTTCTCCAGATTGATTTTTGATTTTGAGGTCCAACTTTGGGATGCTATATCTTAGTAATCCAGAATCTAAATCAGGTGTCATTTTTGTTGAAATTTGGTAGAACTTCCTAAATTTTTTAGTGGTGTAGCTCTTTTTTTGTTTTTGTGCATGGATTTCTTAGAAGTTGCATCTTTTGGCAATTGTACCTTTCCAATCCTACATTTTGTAGCTTCAAATGCTCTTTAGGAGCTCATCTAGACACGAAATTAGGTTCCATTTTTTTTGAAAGTACATTATTTTTTTCTACTTTCTAGGTCTTCAATGAGATTATAGGGTTGTGTGGACAAAAGTGTCACTTTCAGAATTATTTCCTTTTCTAGATTGTAATAGTTTGATAAATCTTTAGAATTGTTGTAAATTTGAGATACATTGTGATGTTCTAGTTTTGAACTCCATAAGGAGGTTGTAAAAAAAAAAATTAGAATCCCACTAAGGCCAAAATTGGCAAGTGGCCATTGTAATTGCACTACATATAAAGTGCCCAAAGCATATTTTTTGTGGGGATTTCTTGGTGTTGTTTTCTTTTACAGTGATTTTCTTTCATTTTCTACATCATGCAACATTTTAAGTTTCCAAAATTAACTCTACATAACTATGCTACATGGTCCATTAAAATGTGGTGTCATTTAATGCATAAAGGAGTTTCTGAATATGTAGATGATACCCTTCCTAAACCAATAGGTGATCAAGTATCTACCAGTAAAATTATTGATTGGCAAACAATAGATAGGAAAGCCCTATATTATATTTGTTTGGGGATTTAAGACTAGATCATCTATTTACTTTAGAAGTCTCGTACATCCAAGGAAGCTTTGGATACCCTCAAAAACCTATATGGTGAAGTGTTTGAAGAGGATGTTTTCAAAATTGAAGATGAGCTTGTCTCCTTAGATCCAAAGGCATTTGATTCCATATAAGATTTAGTCATTAAGGTGAATGAACTAAGGACAAAGCTTACTGATTGTGGGAGTCCTATTAAAGATGATAGGTTGATCTATCTCATTCATAACAAGTTGCCATTTGAGTACTCTACATTTGTTTCTACTTATAATACCTTAAGGACTATATTAGGGTTTGCCTATCAAAAAGTATCTTTTGATGATTATGTTGATCTTTTGGATAAAGAATAAAAGAAGTTGAAATCAATGGGGATTCACAATTCTTCAAAGTCTAAGGCATTGGTGGCCAATAATGAGGGTTCTCAAAATTCAACTGGTCAATCTTCAAATAAAGGAAAGGGTAAGAATAACAAGTGGAAGAATAAATTAGAGGACACAGAAAAGACAACACCATAATCAAATCAACAATGCAAGTCTTCAAATTCAAATAAGAAGGGAGACAATAATAAGGACAAGGAAACGTGTGCTTATTGCAAGAAATTGGGTCATGAAGAACACGAGTGTTATCATAAAAAGATTGATGAATTGACCTCTATCATGAAGAAACATAATGTTTGACTACCTAATTATTACAAGGAGAAAGGGTTTTCTTCAAATTCAAAGGGAAAATGGCAAGCACTCATGGCAAATTCAAATTCTTCAATGGAATGGGTTCTTAACTCAAGTACCTCCTATCATGTGGGTTCTTCAAAAGGAGATTTTTCTTCATTGAAGACATTAAAGGTACTACACATCTTTGTGGGAGATGATACAAAAATAGAAGTTGAAGCAAAAGGAAATGTGGAGATGGAAAATGGAGAATTCAAAGATGTTCTCTACATTCTAAACCTAAATTGTAATCTCCTCTCAATTTACCAAATCACTCACCTTGGAGATGGTCATAAAGTTGAGTTCCTTCCTAACTTAGTAAAGGTGCACAGTCTAAAAGATGACTCATTGGTTGCAGTGGGAAAAGTTAATCATGACAAAATGTTGTGTTCTTTCTCGCACTTTCTGCCCAAGTCTCTTTCACAAGCCTTGTTGACACAATCAAATTCTCAAATCCAATTATGGCATGAGCAGTTTGGTCATTTTGACTTCCACTATCTTCACTAACTTTGCACAAGAGGAATGGTTAAAGGTCTACTTTCAATCAAGTTTTCCACCGATGAATGTTCAATGGGTTCAGTGGATATGCATATAGAGGAGAAGTTACATAAAGAGAAGTCTTCAAGAGCACTAGTTGTTCTTTAGTTGGTCCACATTGTACTAGTAGGTCCTTTTGCAGTGACATTAGTTAGCCAGGGTTGCTGTATACTTACTTTCATTGATGAATTTTCAAGGTATACTTGGGTCTACTTTATTCATCACAAGAATGAAGTGTTGGATAAGTTTCTAGCCTTCAAGACTATTGTTGAACAGAAATCAAGGAAAGCCATCAAGGTTCTATGGATGGACAATGAAAGTAGATATGAGAAGAAAAGGCTTCAAGACTTTTCCAAAATTGAGGGTATTGATCTTTAGAATCCCCCAGCATTCAATCCACATAAGATAGATGTTGCAACATTGAGGATATAAACTCTTAAGTCCATGGAAAGTTATATGATATAGGCCAAATATCTAGATCCATCACTTGAAGTCAAAATAATCAATAGTGCCAATCACATACTTAATAGGTCTCCTCATCCTACCTTAGATAGAGAGACTCCTTTTGAGGTATGGTGTGGTAGAAAACTAGTTGTGACACACTTCAGAATCTTTAGCTGTCCTACATGGGCAAACATTTCTTGCAGGGGATGCAAGGCACCATCATCTTGTCCTTGTACTTTAATTATATATGAAGATGGTGTGAAGGCATACATAATTATGTATTTTAAGACACATGCAATTTTTTTGGTGAAGGATATTCACTTTGAGGAAAGTTCACCTAGCTTATCCTCCAATCCTCTAAGCACAACATAAATTATGGACACTGATAGTGAGACCAACGATAGTGCTTGAATAGATTTATACACATGGGGTTCTATAGATAGTTGTAGTGAGAGGTCATGACATTAGTATAGTCCACATGCATATATTGCCATAGTGATAGGTCTAGAATAGTAGGGTACACACAATCTTTCAGCTCTAGCACTAGAGGATGACTACACATCAGATATTTTAGGTTTGTTTATGGAGTCATACATAGCAGATTTGGATGACACCATTGATGATATACATCTTCTCTTTGATGGAGAAAATCCTTCTTCAGTTGTTGCGAGGGCTCACTCTGACCCTCATGTCCATTATCTACATGATTGATCTTCACAGGTTGGTGTACTTGTGCACACTTATGTATAGCAGTTGCAGGAGGTCTCTCTATCGATTGAGAAGATAATAGGTTCTAAATTCTTCCTTCATAGGGATGGTTGAATAGGTTTCAAAGACATCAGTGATATATGGGATTCTTTCTACACACAACAAAAGCATCTAATTGGTACCTAGTGTATTGTTACTTCCAAAGGAGAGGAACACCATTCTGCAGTCCTAGATCAGCTTCTACATCAGAGAAGTCACTGGTCAGCATTTTAATGTGGGGGGGGGTGGGGGGAGGGGGAAATCTTGACTCTCTTCCTCTTCTCACATTTCTCTATTATATATACCTGATTTATTTCGTAATGGGGGGGGGGGTCTTGGTTACTCCATCCATCCATGTATCTCATATTTTCATCTCTCTTTTTGGGGGAGAGTTTTTCTCATGAGGTTTTCCCTCTTTCTCTACTTTATGAAAGATTTCATTTCATTATGTACATGGGTACCTAACATGGCCTAGTAGTTGGGACCCATCATGTATTGCATCCTAGATTTTATGAACTTAAGTGCATTCCCCTAAGTTGCACTTAAAGGTGGTGTTGGTGTAAATAAGTATTTACTATTTACAATTTACTTAAGTTTACTTTGGTTAACACATTATTTTATTATTTATTTAGGTGAGACACTTTGGATTTTGCGTACTCTCATGAGTTCTCATGTTGATAACACATAAGTACACAACTCTAATTCAACACATGGTGTCTACAACACTAGTGTTTACATCAATCATTGAGTTGTCATGTAGAAAACATAGTTATTCACACTCCCTTCTTAGCACATTTTTTCTACAACATTAATTTACGTGCTACACCATTGTAGGTTTATCCTCTTATAATCATACTTAATTTCATGCTTAATGGAGGATAACCAATATCTGGCAGACATGTGCCTGGTTGTATGGCTTATCATGATACTGACTTCTATGCATTCTAGAAGCTCTCTAGAGGCCTTTATATTCAAGAATTCCTAGTGTACTTTGATATGTAATATTGAATGAATATATTGTCATCCTGATCATACTCTCTCTTTGCTCTACTATTGTGCTTGTGTTTGAGTTCCTTGGTCTTGGGTGAATTCCACATTAAGGCAAATTCTTATAGGCACAAATACTTATGTAAATTTTTTTCGTTGACTTCTATACATGATCAAATGATTGTGGAGACAACTAAGGAGTTATTTATGCATTTTTTTAGAGGTCATTAATCCCTATGAAGGTAGTGTAATCAATAAGAAAAATAGAAGCATTAAGTAGAAAAGGGGAGAAATCTAGATCATTGATTATGATCTAGAATATTCTTCAGTTGGTTATCTAAGAAGGGTCCAAACCCTAAATATTAAGGAGAACAAGAGAGATGAATGAGAGATTGAAGAGACAAGTGTTTGTGTGAAAGAGACTATGTTTGATGACTACAAGCAAAAACTAGATAGAGAAACCTAGCAGTGAAGGATATAATTTTTTTTAATCAAATAAGACATCCGATCATAATTGGATAGAGGAGATCCATAATATAGCATAAAAGTTCTAATCAAAGGATTAGGTACTAATACATTAGCAAGTTAATTAGGGTAAATCTCTTAATAGAGTGGTCTTAACTAGCCTATTCGATTCTCATAATATAGTGCTTACTTAGAATGTAAACTAGCAATCCCACCTTCATGTCTAGTAGGTACATCAAACAGGTTTAGAAATTCAATTAAGGTAAAAATTGGATTATTAGTAATATATATTTGTGCATATATTCATGTTCATTTGGGAGGTCATCCAAAAAATGATGTTTCTTGTGCAACAAAGGTCTCAATACAGAAGTGATAGCTTCAAATACACTATGCATACACATAAAAGGATTCAAACATGATTGAAACAAAACCTCTTAATGAAGAAGAGACTTAGGCTTCATTACCAAGAGGATCATTATATTTTTGTAATGTAGAGAGATAAATATAGGGATTGAAAGAGGGATATAAAGAGAGGATAAGAGTAAGTGCGAGATATATGGTAAGGAGAGAGATATATCTATTGAAATTGAGACGAAGATTGAGAGAATGAGAGTGGGAGAAATGGAAAAATAAATATCTCTATGTGAATGTACACATCTACACATAACACACACATATATACACATTATACATACATACACATCCACACACAAATATGTGTGTGTGTGAGTATACACACATAATGGGGTACTATGTGTAGAACCAGAATCAGTATGCAAAGAACATTAACAAATGAAGTAAACATTCACAAACCAAAAACTAAATTCACATATATGCTTAGACTAAGAAAGAAAATAAGAAGTGCAAACCTCACAAGAGAAAACACTCCATGCTTTCTTGATTCTGTAGATGTGTCCTTTTGCTGTGGATGTATGCTCAAGATGCTCAAAAGCTACTTCAATGGAGATGGGTAATGGCAAATTGGTAGCTTTGTGAGCTCTCAATTTGGCATTATAAGGGTATGGTTGATGGCTTTGGTTCTCAAAATAGCATGGTAACTTTAGCTCAAAGATTTTTGATGAAATGGCTTGGGATGGGATTCAATTTATAGGCTAAGGGGTAGAGGGATGGAGGGCTTAGATGCAAGGATGGATGAAGGCTTAAGGAGGGCTAAGATGCACTCAAAGGGGAGCACATGGATTGTGCTTGTTTAGCACCAATGGGAAGGTGACACTTGTCACAAGGAGGAGGAGTGTGAGAGGGTAGGGTTAAGGGTTGGTTAAAGTCATGATGAGTGGGGTTGAGTATGTAAGAGGGATGTAAGAGGAATGAGTGTGGAAGAGGGAAGAGTGTGTAAGATGGATGTAAGAGTCATGAGTGGGCTTGTAAGAGTCTTTATGTTTTGTAAGAGCACTCATGACTTAGTGGTTGGGTTTTTTGAGGGAAGACTTTGGTTTGGTTTAGGAAAGTTTTAAACTTGTTTAAGGAATGTGACAACATTAGGGGGTGGATTAGGCTTGGGTTTAGGATTAGATTAGGGATGTTAGAGATGTGCAAGTGGATGGCATTAATGAGGGTGGGTGAGTTAGTGGCTAAGCTTGGTTAGCATGGGTGGATGGGGTGGATTAGGCTAAATGGAGGATTAGAGATAGGTTAGGGGTTTTTGAATTTGAGGATTTCATTTATCAAATAGATTTATTTAATAAATGGGGATTTTTGGAATTAGATAGAAGAATAGGATTTAATTGATAAATAATAGATTATTTGATTTATCAATTAGGACTATAGATGATTAATTAAATTAATCAACTAGGGGATGACAAAGGATTAATTAAATAGAAATTTAATTAATAATGCCTTTTTAGATAACTAAATAGGATTACTAAAATAGTGTAATCAAATTTAGGTGTCTACATTTTGCCCCTCTTTGACATAGTGTTGAGACAACACTATTTCAAAGAAGTTCAAATGAAGACGACACAAAGAAGATGTTTTAGCAACAAGGTTGCCCCAGTCTCGGATAAGAAGAGGAGAGACTAGACTTAGATGATGCCCCCTCAAGAAGGCGGCGGGGAGAGAAATGAGGGTCGATGACTTCTTGAAAAGTACAAGAAATTGAGGCGAGCTGAGACGCAGGTTGGTGAAGAGAAGGGGCTGAATTAGTTCAAACTCTCACTACGGGAGAATGATAAAGGGAAATCAGAGGCACAAAAGTAAAGCAAGCTTTAAGACTTTCCAGGATTGGGGGGGGTGATGGAGGAGCGGAGTGCTCTAAAAGGAATCCATTGAAGCTTTTTGAGCGGGGGGATACTTCAAAGAGAAGTACCACCATGTAGTTGAGCACTAGATTTGCTATAGGACTGTTGGTTAATTGCCAAGGTTACCAAGAACATCAAGGCCTTTTCACCAACCGTCCAGAGCACTGACAAACTGACTCAAAACAAACACACAAGGATTGCCCCAGTATCACACATGAATCCCAGAGGAAGCAGCGTGGAAACGACACTAGGTAACCCACAAGCAGAAAAAGAAAACAAGTAAAAGACCTGATCAAGACCTTACACTCTAATTGCCCCATTCACAGCATACCATGATATGGAAGATCGTGGCAACCTTGAGGAGGGAATAAGGAGATTGCTTGGAAAAGATATTTCAAGACCCAAAAGGGAAAATCCCAAATCAAAAGAAAGTGAAAATCCAAAAGAGAACTGTTTGCCAACAAGATGGGTAGGACGAGGTACTAACGGACCAAGATCAGACATGAGGAAAGCTATATCCTGTAAAAATCTATCAGAGAGCACCTAAGCTGATGGATCTGGATGAGTGATGCGTCTGGCAAGCTGAACTAAGAAGGATAACACTTTGGTGATAGGAGATCTAGCTAAAGGATGCATTGGAATATCTAACCAAGGTGTGCAATGTGTGCAAGATGTTGACCAAGGATGAACTAACATGAAAGCCGGATAGATACAATGATACTAAGCTAAAGAGGATGTATAAGCTGACAGACCAAGATATGTTACAAATGTACAAGTTTGTTCATGTTTTGGTTTTTTGTGAGATGGAAATTTTTGTGAAGGATGGGATGTCTATAATAGTTGATAGGTGGGCAGGTAGATGGTTTGTGAAAAGCTTAAGGAAAATGGGATTCTGTGTGTGCATGTGATAGGATACGGGCTAGGGTACAAGATTATTTACAAGCTGGAATATGGTACAAGCTTTGGACAAGATTTGGATATATACAAGGTATGGTACAAGATTTACAAGGTATAATACAAGCTTTGGTACAAGATGTACAAGTTGGACAGGAGGTATTGACAAGCTCCATCAGATTTTGGATATTTGATTAGAACACCAAGGGAACAAACAAGCAGGTGTTTTATGGGATGGTGGGTGGATGGATGAGGGATAGGATAGTGATAGATAATGGATTAGTCTTTAGCACACAAGGCGCCTGAATTACCAGGTTTTTACCAAGGTACCTATCCAAGGCGCTTGAATTGCCAAGTTTTCACCATTGGACGCTTATTTTTCTTTACTATTTTTTTAAAATATTTTTTTCAAAAGCTGGGTATACCAAGGATCTTCAAGCATAGAACATCTTGAGATGAATGATGTTAGTGGGATCATTCAAGAGTTCTCCTTCTGGTGTAGATAATTGATAGGCTCCGGAGCCAAAGGAGGCAGTAACCACATAGGGACCAAGCCATGTAGGTTCAAACTTGCCTTTCTTTTCTCGATCTGCTTGGACTTTCATATTTTCTTTGAGGACCATGTCACCTGGCTGAAAGTGTCATGGGAGCACCTTCTTGTTGAAATTCCTTTTGAGACGAGTTTGATAGACTGTGAGATGGTCATAGGCTTGTTGTCTCTTCTCGTCTAAGAGATCTAGCTGGGTGAGTCGAGCTACTCTGTATTCTTCATCTGATATTTGCCCTCGCAAAGATATGCGTAGTGAGGGAAGTTCAACTTCTATAGGTAATACCACTTCAGCACCATAGACTAGGGAGTATGGAGTTGTGCCTGTGGATGTACGGAAGGAAGTTAGATAGGCCCATAGAGTCGGATTTATTTGAAGGTGCCAATCACGGCCGGAATCATTGACAACTTTCTTTAGGATTTTGAGGAGGGTTTTATTAGTTGCCTCTGCCTGGCCGTTACCTTGTGGGAAATATGGGTTAGAAAAGCAATGATGGATGCGGAGGGAAGTGCATAATTCTTCCATGTTGAGATTTTCAAAGTTACCTCCGTGGTCAGTGAAGATGGTGGATGGGATGCCGAAGCGGCAAACAATGTGGTACAAGATGAACTTGGAGACTTGAACTCCTGTAGCTGAGACTAGGGGGACTGCTTCCACCCACTTAGTGAAATAGTTTGTAGCTGTTATTATCCATTTATGTCCATCAGATGAGAGAGGTGTGATAGTTCCAACTAGATCAAGGCCCCAACAAGCGAAAGGCCAAGGTGGTGCAATAGGCTGTAGATCCTGTGCTGGAGCGTGCACAAGATTTGCATGTTGCTGACATGGGAGACACTTTCTGACAAAGTCACAAGAGTCTTCTTCAATGGTAGGCCAATAGTAGCCTGCTCTAAGGATTTGTCGTGCTAGGACAATACCACTCGTGTGGGCACCGCAAAGTCCAGAATGTACTTCTTTTAATGCCATCGCGGCCTCATTTTCATCTAAACATCGAGAGAGAGTATCGTGATAACCCCGACGATATAGGGTATTGGCTATGATAACATAGCGGGATGATTTTCGGATGAGGTTCTGGCGTTGGGTACGTGTGAGGTGAGGGGATATGATACCATCGTTAAGGTAAGCGTGAATTTCATGGTACCAAGGGGATTGGGGACCAACCAAGATACAAACACAGTTTGAATCCTCATTCGCATAGGCAGGTGTGAGGAGCTGCTCAACTAAAAACTCATACTGTGTAGCTTCTTGGGGAATTTCCAAGAGTGAACTGATAGTGGCCATGGCATCTGCTGCCTTGTTTTGCATTCAAGGCACTTGTGTAAACTGAAGCTTTGTAAAATGCTGGGTCAGCTGATCAACTAGCTCTTTGTAGGGTAATAGCTTTTCATCTTTGGTTTGATATTCATTTAAGACTTGTTTGATGATGAGTTGGGAATCACCAAAGACTTGTAACTCGGTGATATTTCATTCTACAACTATCTTTAATCCTGCTACAAGAGCTTCATATTCTGCTATATTGTTGGTGCTAGGGAATTGTAGCTTGAAGGCTTTTGGAATGTAATCTCCTTGAGGTGTAACTAATAATATTCCTGCCCCTGAACCATGAGAGGTGTATGAGCCATCAAAATAAAGCTTCCATGGGGGCTGTTCTTCAATTAGGCAGATATGCTCATCTGGAAATTCTATGAGCAAAGGATATGCATCTACTAGAGGTGCATCAGCTAGGTGATCTGCTATAGCTTGCCCTTTGATTGCCTTTTTGTCCACATACTGGATGTCAAACTCACTTAGTAGCATAACCCATTTGGCCAAACGGCCTGTAAGTGCTGTTCTGGAGAGCATATACTTGAGAGGGTCAATCTTGGAGACTAGTTGGATGGTATGACTTAGCATGTAGTGGCGAAGCTTTTGAGTTGAGAAAACAACTGCCAAACAAGCTTTTTCCATAGGAGTGTAATTAATTTCATAACCAACTAGGGTTCTACTGATATAGTAGATGGCTCTCTCTCTGCTATAATCATCATGTTGTGCTAAAAGTGCCCCTAGAGCAGTAGGTGTTGCTGATATATACAAGATCAAGGGACGACCAGGAACTAGTGGAACCAAGATAGGGGGATTGGTGAGATACTGCTTGAGCTGATCGAAGCTGCGCTGACATAAAAGATCCCACTTGAAGTTCTCATTCTTCTTTATCAAGTGTGAAAATGGTGTACACTTATCTGCAAGTTGGGAGATGAAGCGCCGAACAGATTGAAGTTTCCCCTGAAGAGAGCAAAGCTGTCGCAGTGTCTTGGGAGGAGGCATGTCTAAGATAGCCTTGACCTTTTTGGGGTCAATCTCTATACCTCGTTTAGAAACTATGAAGCCTAGAAGCTTGCCAGATGTGACCCCAAAGACACACTTCTTGGGATTTAGCATGAGATGATATTGGGCCAACCTATCAAAGACTTTTTCCAGGTCAGCAAGATGATCCATGAAGGTGTGAGATTTGACTAGGATATCGTCCACATAATCTTCCAAAATGCTATCGATAAGATAATGGAAAATGGCTGTCATAGCTCTTTGATAGGTAGCCCCAGCATTCTTTAGGCCAAAAGGCATCATGGTGTAGCAAAAGGTTCCCCAAGGGGTAGTGAATGCTGTCTTATGCTGGTCCTCTTCTGCAATCTTGATCTGATTATACCCAGAGAATCCATCCATAAGGGACAGAATTTCATGTCCAGCTGTGAGATCTACAATCATATCTATGTTGGGCACGGGAAAATCATCCTTTGGACAAGCTTTGTTAAGATCTCTAAAATCAGTGCAGATTCTGATGTCACCGGAAGGCTTAGTGACAGGGACCATGTTGGAGATCCATTCTGAGTAGTCGATAGGTCAGATAACCTTAGCAGCTAACATTCTTTCTAGTTCAGCTTTGACTAGTAATGCCACCTTGGGGTGCATTTTTCTAAGCTTTTGTCTGACGGGCTTGATCTTTGGATCAACTGCAAGATGATGAACTACAAGCTTTGGATCAAGTCCTGGCATGTCCTGATATGACCATGCAAATCGGCCAATTTTCTCTTGTAAAACCTCAAAGAGGAGGTCAGCTTGGTCTTGTGATAGGGATGCAACAATGTGAACAATTCTAGGGATCTCTGAAGAACCAATGTTGACTTCTCTAGTATCCTCTATTAGAATAGAAGACACCTCTGGTCGATTATCTTGAGGAGGCAATACTAAATCCTCATGTTCTGCTCGTGGCTTTGGATTTTCTTGCTGAGGGGTTCTCTTTGCTGCCTTAGCTAGTCCCAGACTTACCTTAGTTCCAGTTTTGGGTGTATCAAAACTAGGTTGGGGATTTTCTCAGAAATACCCCTTGGGATCTAGCTTGTAGATGTAGGCAGAATTTGGCTTTGTCTTCTTATGAGGAGTTTCGGCTCCCATGAATCTTAGAAGTGCTTCCTCTGATGCGAACTCATCAATATGTATGACACTTGGTTGGTCCCAATCTATGAGTTGTGGATATGCAAGTGGTAGGTCAATGAGATGGATGGATAGTTCTCGGAGAACAGAGTCTCCTAGGAAGATTTGGTCTGGGATATCGTCGTAGGCTCTCTTTTCAACTTCCTCAGGAATGTCTTCGATTTCAACAAGGTCACGGTGGATGTTCAAAAAAGCGTGACCATTCTCGTTGGTGCCTCCAGTTATGGGTATGCCAAAGCCAAGACCTGACTTTATTTCCCAATCATGTGCTTCGATGGGACATTGCATGCCCCTTTCTTTTGGTCCTAGTCCACCTCCTTGATAGTTCCATTTTTCAATGACGAGCTTATGTTGTTGGGGATACTTTTGGCTGAAGTGATCAAGGCGTGCTTGATTTCTTGGAGGTGCATCCTTATGTAGCCAATTGTTGATATCTGGAGTGTGCTCCTCATGAAGAGGGGTTTTTGAGGACACAAAGGTGGTTGGGCCAAACTGTTTGTATCGAGGAGGTGGAATCTCCTTAGCTTTGTGATATGTTGGCCATCCATGGGTATGTGGATCAAGTGGGATTGCTCCGACAGCAAATGCATCTGATAGACTATATTCTCCACATCCTTTGTTGTTGATCTTTACAGTAGATAGGGTAGAGGCAAGGATGGTTTCTGCGTCATTACAAGTGTGGGATGAGCTTACGATGGCTGTGCCGATGTCTATTCCAGGGCAATGGTTTGTATATGAAGCTTCAACTGCATTGCAGTAAGCAAAGGGTTCTGGATCGGCATGGATGGTTACCTCAGTGCCTTGATGCGGAAATTTGATGCACTGATGGTAGGTGGATGGAATCGCCTTCATAGCATGAATCCATGGGCGACCGAGGAGGATGTTAAATGGTAAGTTTAGATCAACAACATGGCAAACTGTCTCTTGAATGACTGGCCCAACCTTGATTGGTAGCAAAATAGTCCCTTCTGTGGTCCTTTCCAAGTTGTCATAAGCTTTGATGGTGATAACCTCACTGATCATATCTGCCTCAGTATACCCAGCTTGTTTCATGAATTTTAGGGTGCAAATGTTCAAGGCTGATCCATTATCTATCATTACTCTTTTCACGGCAAAATTGGATACCATGATGGCTATGCGAAGTGGAAGGGTGTGATCTGGCTCAACCGCGGGTATGTCGGTGGGTTTGAAAGATAGGGCACATGAGGATGAAAGGTGTCCAACAAGATTACAAAAATCAGTAGCATCGATATCAGAAGGGACACAGGATTCTATGAGAGCACTGTCAAGGATGTCTTTGTACACAGGACTAGTGCGGAGAAGGTCTAAAATGGATATTTGGGCTGGCATGTTCCCAAGGTGTTCCAAGATATTGTACCGGCTTTTTGATGGAGCTGATGGTGTTGATGAAACTGGTGGGCCTGCGATGTTAAATTGCGCTCTTCGAGTGGTGACCGCACACTCATTGTCTGGTCCTCGGATATTGATAACATTGACTGAAGGCTCTTTCTCAGATATACAACCTATAAGGCTACCATAGTCTATATAGGATGAAGTGTGGTCATTGTTCTTCCCATGCTGTTGGTTTGGCTGGCGGTTGTTGGTGTTGTTTTGGATAGGTGCTTTTCCAAGATTTTGGTTGTTGTGTGGAGGAAAAGCATTTTGATAAATCTGTAAGCCTGCATTGGGAGAGGTTTGGGCACCAACAGTGATTTCCTTCTTATCAATGAGGTCTTGCACATAGTCTTTCAGTTTCATGCATCTGAGGGTGGTGTGACCGTTTACCCTATGGAACTTGCAATACTCATTGTCCTTGTACCATGCAGCTTTGGATTGGCTTGGATCAATTTGCTGGGTAGGAGGAAATTTGATGAGGTTTTCCTTAGCCAATTTCTCAAAAATAACATCCAATGGCTCACCAAGGGGTGTATAGTTTCTAGGTGCAGGTTGGAATCTGGGCTTTTGCCCTGCAGCTACATTGATGGCATTAGCTTGATTGTTAGACCCTTGAAAGTTGGGTCTTGTATTGTGGTTTTGATAGCTTTGGTTATTTCGTTGTTGGTAATTGGTAGCTTGTTGGTTGTTTGTTTGATATGGTGGGTTAGACTGGTTTCGAGAAGGACCAATGATATTCACATGTTTGGTGTCAGTAACCCCATCTGTTGCAACATGCTTGTTTTTGTTCCAATACCTAGACTTGTCAGTGGAATGTGATTGATTTTGGTTGGCCTCTTTGTAAATCTTTACCACACCATCTTTGATGAGTCCTTGCTCAAGGATCATTCCTTTCTCTTTGATATCCTTATAGGTCTGCAAACAGTTCATGGTCATGTGGTGAGCCAAGCTGGGATGTGCATTATCAATAAACATTTTCACCACATGGCATTCTGGCAAGGTGCAGGATATGCAGGTGGTAAGGGTTTTCCATCTTTGCAGGTATTCGGCAAGGCTTTCTCCACCTTTTTGCTTGGTGTGGACAAGATCAACTATTGATAGCTCTGTTTCAACAAGATGGGCATATTGGGCTACAAATGCCTCAGATAATTCAGCAAAGTTCTTAATTGTGCCATAGGGGATTCTATAAAACCATTCAAGAGCTGGTCCAGCCAAGCTTTTGGGAAAAAGGCGCAAGAGGAAGACATCATTGTATGCCACGTCCTGGCAATGCATGTAAAATTCTTTGATATGTGTGGCAGGGTCTCCTTTTCCTCTGAATTTGTCAAATTTAGGTACCTCAAAGTGTTTGGGAAATGGTGTTGTGGTAATGGCTCTGTCAAATGGGTAAGGACACACATTCTCAAACTTGAATGTCTTTGGATCATTCCCTTCTTGGATGGCTTTCAGGGCTGTCTTCATTTGCTCCCACTCTGAATTGATAGGTGATGGTTGGGGTGCCCCCAATGTAGTAGTGCCTTGAGGTAGGTATGTGATGGATGGGGCCATTGAATATGGATGGTTATGAGGGATTTTCTGATAGGGATTGTACATTGTTTGGGCAGCTGCATGGTGGATGACGGGTTGTTGAGGGGGAGGTGGTGCATATTGCTGCATGTGCTGCAAGGCTTGCTGTTGATATGGGATTTGAGGTTGGGATTGAGGAACATAAGCTGGCTGTGGGTTAAATGGATTGCTTTGTGGAGGTAAGGTATAAGATGGTTGTGAGGCTTGGGGAAAGGATTGGAGGGCTTGTGGGGTTTGACCAATATATGTGGGTTGTGCCCCCATTTGGGATGGCATCTGCAAATAATTGGTGGTTGGCTGGGGTGGTGGATTACCTCCTAGAAGTGGCATTGAAAAGTAGTTGGTAAGTGGAGGTAATGGATTAGTTGGTGGTGGAGGTGGTGGGAATTGAAAGCTTGGGAATGGAACTGATGGGGTTTGATAGCTTTGTGGCTGGATTTGGAAGCTTGGTAGAGGGGTGGTGGGAGCTAGGGTCACTTGGGAGCTTGGTAGAAGATTGGCAGTAGCTTGTGAGTTTTGATAGCTTTGTGGAGTGAAGGTAGTAGCTTGTGGATTTGTGGCTGGTGGTATTGAGCTCCCAAGACCTAATGGAAATGATGGGATTGTGCTTTGGGCTGTGGTGAACAAGTTGGGGGTGATGAAAGGTTGATTACTTGGCCCCATGGGTGGAATCCCTGTTGCATATTGCTGAGGTTGGCCAAAGATGCTAGCACTGATTTGGGAGATGGGTGGATTGGGAAGGCTAGGTTGGGGAGTAGCAGCAATAGTGAAGGGGGTGAATGGTGAGGTGTTTTGGGTAAAGGGGGTTTGGAGCGGAGAGGTATGAACCAAGGATGGAGTGGTGGTGGCTGGGTTGGCTTGCGGCATGGAGATTTCAACTTGGGTGGATGATGGTATGTTTGGGTCTGTTGGGTCATATGGATTGGCTGGAGGCTCTTCTTTTGGGATATATTGAGGATAATTTGGATCATAAGAGCCTATGGGTGGTGGTAGCTGCCCAAAAAATGGGTGAGATGGATCTGATAATGGAGGGGGTCTTCCAAAGTCAAAGGTTCCTACATTGTCGCTTCGAAAATTAGCCATGATTGTCTCTTTGTTTTTGTCTATAATGGCATTTACCAATACTGCATTTCCTGGTTGGTTCATGAAAGCTTCAATGTCAGTAGGTGATGGCATAGCTGGCTCTGGGCTGAAGGATGGCTGAGTGCTCAAGGGGGGTGAGGCTGTTCGATCTAAATGATAGGGCTCCATTGTTTCTTTCTTCTTGGCTAAGCGAGTGACGGGTGGCATGAAAAAATGCTCCTAGGGATGAGATGCAATAATGCTGATGGATGCAAAAGGGGGAAGGCTTTTCTATGCAAATGATTTCCTAGGTTGAGGCAAAGCTATATGACAAAACCTAAGGAGGATTGGGTTGGGGATTCTAACTTCAAAGATATGTTGTCAAAGTACAAAAGGTCTGCCTTCCTATGTGCAAGCTTGGTGGTGATTGTGTCAACTTAAGGATAGACTGATGATCCTTTAGGAAGAACACAAGATTGACCACTTGCGAATCCCAACCTTTAGCTCAAGGTGATGAGGGATAACAAGTGACAAAGCTAGATTACCCTAGACAAAGCTCTGTCAAAGGGATAACCTTGGTGAGATTGGTGGATTTGGAAGATTTTAGAACTGACAAACTTTTAGCAAGGTGACAACAATTTTGAAAGCTTAGATGTGCAGATTTTTGATTACTAGCTAGATGGTATGATTCTAAATGAGATGGATGAGCTAATAATGCTTAAGGGGATAAGCTAAGATGGCTGGCTTTTCTACAAAGATGGCTCTAGAGTGAAGCTTATCCAAGAAGATGTGGAGAAACAAGGGTGTCTAATCATAGAAATCATGCCTAGTTGGTAAGGCATAAGAAGGATTAACTCCTGGATGTTGGCTAAATTTGATGGTGCGCTCTAACCAGGCCTCTTGAAGTGCTTCGTCGGTAGCTTTGTCCTCTGCTTTGTGGAGTTTGGAAATTCATGGGCTTGGTGTTATTGCTTTTCTCTTGGCTGAAAGTTCTTGGTATGCTAGAGATGGCTTGAGTTTGACCTTGTGAAACTTCTGTTTGGGTTTGGGTTTGGGTTGTTCCGACATAAATTCCTGAGTCTGCTTGGCTTTGGAAAAAATCTCAGTTGTTTTGCTTCAACTTGTTCAACTTCCAAAATAGGCAGTGACTACGCTAAGTGTGCCCTAAGCTAGGATTGACCAAGTTTGGCAAACATTCATTCAACAAGTAAAATAAAAACAAGCAATAGATAGGAACACCCAGATAGAAGTTTGTGGTTCTCAGAATGTGGTACTTGCGCCAAGGAGTGTGTATGTTCTACAAATGTTTCGATCAGTCACTCCAAACACATTAACATCCTAGATGGTTTTTTGCAAGGCAGACAATTGGTTTAGCTAGGGAGTCCTCGATATACGCAAGGTACGTGAGGCCAGAATCCATAGATGAGACCAAAAGGATGTCACATAGCCGAGAGGAGCGGTAACCCACTTCTCCTCTTTCACTTCTCAAGGGTATAAATTTCCTTGAGGCTTAGCCCGAATGACAAAATCTTGATCCCAAGAGAGGTGTCTTTCGATTCACCTCCCGATTCTTATACTCCGCCGGAATGCTAGAGTTGAGGTCGTCCAAGGGGTGATGAAATCCCCAAGCAGGCCTCCTAAAAAAGAAACAAGGTTTTGGATCCTAATCTTATGCACCCAAGATGGCCTCGAAAGACGACAAGGGGAGAGAAGACTCGGATGACCTTGGGCTAAAAAACACGCTTGTTCTTTTACCAACTGACTCTTATGTGTGCTAATCTAGACTTTGTAAGCACTCATGTTTAAGAGACAATGTTCAATTCCAACTTGAAGCGCCAACAAAAGTAAATCGATCGAAGAATGCACACAATAAGAAGAGTTAGGGTCAACAAAAGCAAACTCGCACGCTCGGAGGCCCTCCACGTCAAGTATCGATTAATTTTCTTTAAGGCATTCAAGATTGAGTGTGAGTTTGTTTTAAGCCCAAAACAAAAGTGTGTGAGATTCGATTTCAAGCGCGCGCCCGGAGGCTCTCCACGTCAGTTGTTGTTCAATTTTAGTGCCCAAACTTGAAGTGTGATCGATTTAATCTAGAGTTTTGACCATTTAAGAATTTTGATAAAGTTAAAGCAAACGTTCAAAGACCAAGTGAGTGAGTTAGATTGTGGAACATTTAACACCTTTTTCAAGTAGACCCATCCCCATAAATGGCGCTGAGATTGCAACCAATGGTTAATATTTGATGGGTGATTAGAAAAGAGGTGAGTCCAAGGAACTACTCAAATTGACTTTTGTAAATTTGTATTTTAACTTAACAAAGTTTCTTAAATGTCCAAAAATCCAACTTTACCTAGATTGCATGTGAAAAAGATATTTGTAATGGTTAATTGATCCTTGGCATTCAAGATTGGATTTTTTTTGTTTTAAGCATGCATTCCAAAGAAAGTTGATTTTAACCCATTACATTCAAGAGTGTGTTTTTGAGCAACATTCATTCAATGAAAAATGTGTTTAACCATTCAAGTTCATTTTTTTTTTAGCAACATGCATTCAAAGACAAATGTTTAAACATTCAAGTTCATTTTTTTAGCAACATGAAAACCTGCAAGAAACATGGTTAGTGGTTCCATATGTGCTCCAACCTGCAATGAGACAAAAAAAAGCAATTTTAGTTAGTTAGCCAAAATCTTCAAAAATGAGAGCTTAACTATGGAAAAAATTTTTAAAACTTTTTTTGTTGTTTTTTCTACGCGTAAAAATGCTTAAAACGGTCTGCCAAAATACAAAGACGCTGAACTACAAAGGCGCCAAAATAGGAAGAGGACAAAACAAAGATGTCGATTTTCGCAGACGTGGATTTTTGCAAACGCGGATTTTCGCAGATGTCGATTTGCACAGACGCGGATTTTCGCAGATGTCGATTTTCGCAGATGCGAATTTTCACAGAAGTCGATATTCGCAGACAGAACAGGTTGCAGACGCCAAAACTGCGCCAAAAAAAGCTGAAAATGCAAATTTTTTTTTTAAGATGGTATTTCTTCTTCCTAAGTGTGTTCTTTAACCTGCAAAAACAAGCAAAACACCCTCACAACACACTCAAACAATAGCAAACATTAGATGGTTAGAAAAATGACATATAGATGAAAATAGATGATTAAATGACGCATAGTGGGGTCCCACCGGGCGTGCCAAAATGTAGAACCAGAATCAGTATGCAAAGAACATTAACAAATGAAGTAAACATTCACAAACCAAAAACTAAATTCACATATATGCTTAGACTAAGAAAGAAAATAAGAAGTGCAAACCTCACAAGAGAAAACACTCCATGCTTTCTTGATTCTGTAGATGTGTCCTTTTGCTGTGGATGTATGCTCAAGATGCTCAAAAGCTGCTTCAATGGAGATGGGTAATGGCAAATTGGTAGCTTTGTGAGCTCTCAATTTGGCATTATAAGGGTATGGTTGATGGCTTTGGTTCTCAAAATAGCATGGTAACTTTAGCTCAAAGATTGTTGATGAAATGGCTTGGGATGGGATTCAATTTATAGGCTAAGGGGTAGAGGGATGGAGGGCTTAGATGCAAGGATGGATGAAGGCTTAAGGAGGGCTAAGATGCACTCAAAGGGGAGCACATGGATTGTGCTTGTTTAGCACCAATGGGAAGGTGACACTTGTCACAAGGAGGAGGAGTGTGAGAGGGTAGGGTTAAGGGTTGGTTAAAGTCATGATGAGTGGGGTTGAGTATGTAAGAGGGATGTAAGAGGAATGAGTGTGGAAGAGGGAAGAGTGTGTAAGATGGATGTAAGAGTCATGAGTGGGCTTGTAAGAGTCTTTATGTTTTGTAAGAGCACTCATGACTTAGTGGTTGGGTTTTTTGAGGGAAGACTTTGGTTTGGTTTAGGAAAGTTTTAAACTTGTTTAAGGAATGTGACAACATTAGGGGGTGGATTAGGCTTGGGTTTAGGATTAGATTAGGGATGTTAGAGATGTGCAAGTGGATGGCATTAATGAGGGTGGGTGAGTTAGTGGCTAAGCTTGGTTAGCATGGGTGGATGGGGTGGATTAGGCTAAATGGAGGATTAGAGATAGGTTAGGGGTTTTTGAATTTGAGGATTTCATTTATCAAATAGATTTATTTAATAAATGGGGATTTTTGGAATTAGATAGAAGAATAGGATTTAATTGATAAATAATAGATTATTTGATTTATCAATTAGGACTATAGATGATTAATTAAATTAATCAACTAGGGGATGACAAAGGATTAATTAAATAGAAATTTAATTAATAATGCCTTTTTAGATAACTAAATAGGATTACTAAAATAGTGTAATCAAATTTAGGTGTCTACACTATGTAGTTATCCCCACATGTTTGATGACATTCCAAGTTTTAGCTTCCTTCCATTGTATTTTTTTTTGGTATTTTGGAATATTAATCTAGGCAATGTTATGCTAGTCATTTTTATTTGTGTCCATAATGTGAATTTTATTTTAAAAGTAAGTTGTTGGGAACTAGAATACCAATAAGTTTTTTCATTTTATTTGTATCCAAATTTGAATTTTGATTATTGTTAATGGTCATCAGTGGTGAAAATAGTTTGAGACTAGTCCTCCAATGGATTTAAAAATATGGTGAGGGTTCACTATCCAAAGAGGGGAAATGACAAGAAATATAACATACATTCCCTCAAAAAGAACCTAAAATTGTCTTCTTTCTATCAAATAGAAATAACAACCCTTATGCCTTGTAAAAAGGCCTACTAGCCATACTCCCCATATACTCCCCCCACCCCCACAAAAAAAAAGAAAAATAAAAAAGAAAAAAATTGCACAAGGAGCCCATATATCCTCATTTTATCCCTATCCACCTTTAGGAGAGACTCTACACTCATTTGGTGTTGCCATTCTAATTCCATATCTCCCTCACAAGGAAGAGAATGACCCTTGACACCACATAATGAACAAGAAACTCTTAAAAAAGAAAATGAAAACAACATATATTTTACAATAACATTTAAAAATACAATAATTCCCGACATAAAAGAAAGACCAAGATCATGTGAGAATGACACCAACTTCACTCCAAGAAAATGAAAAGAGAAAGGTTGAGGAGAGCTTCCTTCCTTTTGATTCTGCCTCAAAATTTACTAACTCCTATAATTGTCTCCAAAGTTGGAGTGTGTGAACAACTAACCAACAATAGAGGAACACACTTTTAGTACATACATATTATATCTATACACAACATCTTGGTAACCTTTTAGAAATAATATATTTATTTATTCTTTGCAATAGCAATTTTCTATACAATTATTTTCTATGTTATTCAAAGATAACTAACTAATTAATTTTACCTATAAAAAATTTTGAACTATGTTTTTCAAAGATGATTATATTTTACTAAAAATATTATATTTTGTTATAAATCTTATTGTGTTTAGTGTTTCTTAATATTGCTATATTGGTTTTTTTTATGTTATGATTATTTTTCTTATGTTATCATGAGGCATGAACTCTACCAACAATTCATATGATCAACTAAATGTTGTAAGGAAGAAAGTTATTGCAAAAATCATTCCTATTGCAACATTGCATCCTTATAGGAGTGTATGGACAATAAAGGTTAGAGCCTTCGTCAATTCAACAATACAAGAGGAGATGGAAAAGTTTTTAGTTTCAATTTGGTTGATTTTGATGGTAGGGAAATAAGATTTACATGATTCAATGATATTGCAAATAAAATTTATAATTGTATAGAGACTAGAAATATGTTTATAATCTCAAAAGGAAGCCTCAAACCTAGACATACATAAATTAATCACTTGAAGAATGATTCAAAATTTTTACTACAAAGTAATTCTATAGCTGAGTTGTGTTTGGAGGAAGACAATTTTATACCTAAACTAAATTTACATTTTATATCAATACATGAAATTGATGCCTTGGAGATCCATTTTATAGTTGATATTTTTAGATGCTCAAAAATGGTTCGCATCTACAGTTGCATCACTTCTTCATATTAATTCATCTCATTTTCTCAATCCACTAATTTTGATCTTTTGGCCAACTTGATCATATCTCAACAATTTTTTTCATCATTTGTATACTCTTTTACATCAATTTCATATCATTTCAAAATCATTTCATATCAACTTTGAACCATTTCATATCAACTGAAAATCACCATAAATCAACTCAAAATCACTCAAAATCAACCATAGTCATCACAAAACATGTCAAACATCTCAAATCTATCATCATTTGTTTGATCATAGGAATTGTTGTGGCTTTCAGTGCCTTGGAAATCTATCAATCTAGCCTTGGTACTGTGATGGCTATCAGTGCTAGGTCAAACTATCATTCATGTCATGTAATATGTGATATTGTCGAGGCTCTCAGTGCCAGATCATGACATCATCAAACCAATTTAATAATATTTACTATGTTCATCGATATTATTATGATCAACCTTATCAATCAATCTCGATCCTGTACCATTTAGAATGTTAGTTAAATGTTACGTATATTTAGTTCATGTCATGTGTCCTTTTCATGTTATCAATTTTTATCAATCAATCAATTTGACCATGGCTTTGGTCTACTTGTCATCATCATATTCAATTTGAATCATTATCAAATCTTCATCAAAGGATAGTGTCACACTTATTTAATCAATTTTGGCTAATCATTTACTAATTTTCTCTATAGGATTAAATAACCCATAATTTAATCCTATCATTCTTACTAATTATTCTTTCTAATTGTCATCCTGAATTATTTAATTTTATTAATTAATTGATTCATCATTCAGAAACCATGGAAGTTCTTAATTTCCTAAATCACACTTTCCTTCATTAATTCCATTTTTACTAATTTCTATTTTGTGGAATAAAGGATTTTTAATTCAAAATATTCCATGAAATATTGACATCATGATGACACTTGGGTATGACACCTCATTGATCCTCCATTGACATTTGTCCAAGATTATTCACAATCCAAGATTCTTATTCTCTTACGCACATCCATATTTGGCTTCATTCATCATAGAATAGTTGGTTTAAGTGGGCTTGAGGTGTCTTATGACGCGTCATAGATTCTTTCCCATGTTTAGCCAAGTTTGACTTCCATGCATCATAGAATATTGTACTTATAATCTTGTTTCATATGCATCATGGATTCTCAAAGGAATGTCTTCCCACATCGCATATCCAAGGTGACAAATCCAATGCTCTCGCCTTGAGTGTTGATTATAAAATGAACACTCTTTCTCTCATTTATGGTCCCTAGTTTTCTCATCTTTTACACACTTTCTCTGACACTAAAATCACAACTTTAGGTATTCTCATATCAATATCCATATCATATACTTTTTCTTCAACATTGTGTGCACTATAGGAAATTTTGGAGTTACATCGTTTGGAGAAGAAAGAAGGACATGAGAGCTATAAATGAAAGATTGAGTTTTAATATTATTTTTCTTCCTTTCTATTAGTTTGGCTTTCATGGTAGACTAGAGGGTGTTAGCATATGATTATTGAGTTTGTGATTTTATCATAGTATGTTAGACATTATCCCATTTTTTGGTCATACATTTTGGTGAACCCAATGTGAACATGCTTATCTAACTTGGGTTTTCTTGTTTTGTGCTTGTAGGTGCAAGGAAGGAGCTCACTTTGAAGGGTATAATGACTATCTTCACTTCCTTATCACACCTAGATTAATTAGGCAGTCTAGTAATATGGTTATATCCTTTAATTTCATGCATTCTATTATCTTTCTACCCTAGGGTGCATTCTGCTCTGTCAGGGCACACTTGTGTCCCCTAGGAGTAGTTTTAATGGCCTAGGAGACACCATAACCCTTGTCTACTGCTTGTAACTTACCAACTACACCTAGAACTTACCAACTACACCCTTCTAGGCCCCAAATACACCATGGGAACACTTTTCACTATCTAGGCACACTTGGTAGTATAGGTTTTAAAATTTGCATTTTCTAGGTCTTATTCAGGCACCATTTCCCCACAATTTGCCTCTGACTTCCCATTTGCACCTAGAAACTACCAAGTGCACCCTACTAGACCCCAACTACATCATGGGTATAGTATAAACTATTTGAGCATACTTCAGGGTATTCTAAACCTTTTTGGCCTTCTAGGGTGTAACCTGCTCTGTCAGAGCAGACCTAGTTCACAAAAAACACACACATAACACATAATCTACATCTAAGGTTTCTATCACTCTCTAGGACATAGGTTAAATGATTTTGTGTTACTGATGGTTTTTTTACTGCATGTGGTAATCATTGGATGAAGACATGATTATAACAAACTACTAATGTTTTTTTCCAGGAAGTTGTTGAAGACCATTCTATGCTTGTCAAAACCATGTTTAAAACCCTTGAGGTTACATTGGACATATCCTCTCTTGTTGCCATTAATGGATCTTGGGTGTAAGATAAATCTATGTAACTTCTATAGGAGGCTTGCCTTGGACCAAGATACTCAATATTAGGTATGCCAAGGGATTACCTCAAAGTAGTAATTGGCCAAAATCTAGGTCAATTTTCTAGCTGCTATATAAAATTTGATTATGGTGAAAGTTGTGTCGGCGGTATTACTGTATGATAGCTCTCCTCCAGTACCCTTGTGGTGTGTCAAACCTTGGTTCTTAGGGCTGGGAGACCTTTTGCAGAAGTTTATCATTCACTTGATGAATGGAATGCCCTTACTAAAAATTATTTTTAAGTGGCCAAAATACTTTCTATCCACTATCTTAAGGGGTCACCCATGCCAGTGAAGAAATCCTTCATTCTTGTGGTCCTTAGTAGATGTAACAATCCCTTGGGAAGTCATGTCCCTTGGGAAGCGGATCTTGGTAGCCCTGAGAAGTGAGTGTGTTGTAAGGGGGAGCTTGTGATGCTAAGATTCTAGGTTTTCCACTCTAGATAAGTGGGGTTGAACTTTGGTTCAAGTAGGAATTCAGTGGATATAGTCTTAAAGCCTATGTTGTGGTGTGTTTGTTCACTTTTAACAATAACTATTCTTGTCTTAATGTGTCTTGCGTGTATGCAAAACATTAATCAAGATAATAGCCAACATTAAAATTTACACCTTTAAGCTTCTCAAAACATTACACATTGTCAAAATAGTATAACCTTTGTCACATCTTTGCAAACTTTTCTCAAATACATTGAAGACTTGGAAAAGATGGCCATTTGTGATCCTAAATGTGTTTGGCATAACATAGGTTTAATCCTTGCATAGAACCACTTGAATTCACCATAATCTAGGCCTCATAATTACATTACCTAAGATTCATCTTGCATCTTTTAGTCCTCACTTAGTATTCCTCACCTTTTGTATTGCATTCATTAGGGGTTAGTTTGCTGCAGTTTTTGCATTTTAACCTCAAAATCAACACTTTGCATCTCCCATCTTGCATCTTTGCATGCCCAACCCTCATCTTTCACACTTTAACCATCATTTTTGGTTTCATAAGCATCATTTTGAATCTTCATTCTAGTCTTAACATTTTCCCCTATTGTTTAGCTCATTGTGATATCAATCTAGAAAACATAGCACTTAGAATTGCCTTAGTTTCAACCTAGTTTACCAACTACACCCAAACTAGCCCCAACTACACTATAGGTGAAATTGGTAATATCTAAGTGCACTTGGTGGTCTAAGTACCTAGTTTTGGATTCTAGATAACATTTTGTGGCTTTAACAGTGTCCTTAGGTACCTAGATAAGTCCCCCTGTCTCAGCTTGTCCTGATTTGCATTCTAGATCTCCTAATCATCATTTCCTTCACTTAGGAAATAATTAATTAGTTAATAAACCCTATTCTTCACCTCCTAAAAATTCATAATATCAACCCCAACATCTTAGCTTCTTGGCATATCAATTTGGCAACCACACTACTCAGAATCAACAAACCTTTAACCTAGCTTCCCAACTGCACCCAAAAAGTACCAACTCCACCCAAACTGGACCCAACTACCCCATAGGCATATTTTTTACTATTGGTGTGCACTTGGCACTATCAAGGTGAACTTGGGCACCTACATGACCATTTTGGGCGTCCAAACTACATTTTGGGACCCTCAAATTGCATCTAGAAGCCTCTGTACATCTTCATTCTGCATTTGACCCAAAACCACATCTTGCAATCAAAATATCATTTTTCACCTTATGAATTTTGTATAATGCATATCCAATCAGAATAACCACCATTTTGAGTCCCCAAAACATCATTTTGAACTCCTAAAATCTTTGAATTTAGTCAAAAATCTGAATAAAAGTATGGACCCTAGAGTATCACATTGTGTCAATGGATAATGGATCTTGACCATGGTCATTTTATTATTTTCTTTTATCATTTTCTTTGCTCAAATAGTATCTATGTCAAGGTATATTTGACTATTTCATTTTGATCTTATCACATTTTATCTTTTTTTGGTCAAGATCCAAAGTCTATTGTCATAACATTAAACTCTTAGGTTAATACTTTTAAAATATTTCACCTAAGTTCAAGAAACCTTGCATATACCTTTGTCATTAGCATAATAATATTAATAGTATTCCTAAATTCCATTTTTTTTTACTCTAGTGGCATATCTCCCTCATTCTGCATCATTCAAACCTTAGCATCATTCCCACTATCAAAGTTTCCACCTACCAACTTGTCTTCTTGATCACTTATCCCCATTTTTCATATTCCAAATGTCATTATCAACCCTAGAACACCATCCCTTGCATAGTCCACCTTGCATACATCAGCCCCTACCATTATTACCAAGTCCAAAATCCAACCCTAACCTTCATTTTTCATACTATAGGGTAATTTTCATCTACTTTAGCCAACCTCCAAAACATCACTTTGCATTTGCATTTGCATAGTTTCCCTAAGACATTTTCATCTTGCATATCAAAATCCTAGTTCATTTAGTATTTCCTCACACTTCATAACATCTCTAAACACTTAAAAATCCAAAAAACAATCATATCTTGCATACCCACATCCTCATTATCAAGTTTTGACCTGTCTTACCAACTGCACCCCTGTTTTACCAACTGCACCCCTGTTTTACCAACTACACACTTCAAGTGCATAGTTGGTAGTTTCAGAGTGCACTTGGTAATCAAGGACTTCATTTTAGGTTCTAGAACCCTAATTTACACATCCACACCTTACATTGCATCCCTAAACCTTGCAAAACCCTCTAAATCACCCAATTAACATTTTGCATTTTAGGCACCCTAGCACCTTTGTTTACCCATTGCATAACTCTTACTTACCAACTGCTTACCTTTTGGCCCCCAAGTACACCAAGGGCACACATGGTACTATCTTCTCATAGTTGGTAGTTTAGGTGTGCACTTGGGAGGCAGAGAGTCCATTTACGTTTTTCGCCAGTGGATCTGCATCCTTAGGTATCATGCCAACACTTACTAGGATACAATCAGCTCAGAGGCCTAAAGAAATTTATTAGTCCTTATTTTTTGAGGCACCAACACAACCAAAACCTCATCCAAGGTAGAAGAAGAGCAAGAAAACTCAACAAACCTTTGATGAAAACCAAATCGAGGCATCATAAAATTTACTTGTAGATCCTTTAAATATGTATCTGACAGATCACCATAACCAAGAGACAATGAAACAAACCCTAAACAATGCAACTACCATGAGATTTCCTCCAAAAACTTCCCCCACACATGGGATGGTTCAATGGAGTCCTAACATTGAACCTATATTTGTGCCGATACCACTCGTAGGTGGAAGTGTACCAATGACACCCGAGGATGAACAAACACACTCCTTTGAATTTAGTAAACACAATATATGTATCTTTGACTATAACACATCAAACATACAACAAGGTACTGTACACCTAAGTGATGAATTTGACACTGACTATGGCATCACTAATGAAGAAATGGCTATGGCATGTTAAGACAAAAACTTCCGCAAGAACTTGAAAATTTTGGCAGCCCCAGAAATTATCAAATTCAACCCAAATGTGGAGGGACCTAAGTCCAAACATAAAACCAACACAACAATTGAAAATATACAACCCATTTTTAATTTGGACTTAGGTAAGGGAAAACAACCTTTGGAGTTTTTAAACACAATAATGGCACCTATAAGGTCCCATCAAGAAACCACAATTGAAATCCTCCAAAGTACATTTGAACACATCAACATTAATTCCTTGTTTGATGAACCACAAAAAATGAAGGGAAACAAGAATCTCCTTAAATATCCCAAGAGGACATTAAGACTTGATTTTAGTCACATGATGGAACAACAAGATGCACCTAAAGAGACTTGTGCTCTAGGGATTCCAGCCATATCTCCTTTGGAGACAAATCAACAAAGTGCACCTTTGCTCCTAACTCTACTGAGTGTTATGACATCAAATGTTATGGAACCTCCCATGACTAAACCATGTGAAACATCAACCTCCATAATCCCTATTGATGCACAAAGGAAAAGTCTTATGGACATTACACCTATTTCCAAAAGAAATGAATCTCATTGTCAAGTCAATATGATGTCTCAAGGAGAAACCTCTAACACACAAAGATGCCAAAGAAAAAATATCAAAATGGTGATCAATTCTCAAGGACATACCCAACTACCCTAGCAACATCACCTACAATGGTTCAAGGACTTAATGCTTCCAACACACATGCGACATATCAATAGCAACATCAACCACATCAACAACAACCTCAAGTGGTGCAAGGATCCAATGTCTTTAACACACAACCCAATGTAAACTCACTTGACTTCTATGCAATGTATTAAAAAAAAATCCAAGAACAAGCCATGTTTGCTAAATAACAAGAGCAACTCAAACAATAGTTAGAATAGCAAAGATGACTTGAGCAACAAATTGCATACCAACAACAACACATGGTACATCAATCACAATTGATACCACAAGAAGTGCCACATAAAATACCACAAAAAGTACCCTAACATGTGTCACAACAAGGACCCTTTTGTCTTTGAGGTGCCAACATACCTCGACCACCTAGTGATACATCACTAGACTCATCAGACACATAAATATCAAAATTGAGTAGACATAGCTCCCGCAAATAGTCTACTCATAGGAACAAAAGTCTTGAAGAGAAAGTTATAATGAAAAACCCTAATGAAGAGATATTGCAACAATTCAAACAACTTTCCAAACATGTCAAGGCACTGGGAGTCCAAAAAAAATAGGCTCTATATATAGAAAGGGACCTATGTCCTAATCCATTTGACAAAAGTTTGTATATGCCTCCATTCCCAAAACACTTGGATGCTCCAAGGTTTGAAAAATTCCAAGGAAAAGGAAACTTTGTTAATCACATCCAAGAATTTTGTGCCTCTTGTACTGAACTTAGTGATGAGCCCATTTACCTCATGAGATTGTTCTCTCATTGTCTAGGTGGGCCCGCACTTGAATGGTACTCCAAACTTCCTAGTACTATCAAATCTTGGTTAGAGCTAGCAGACAAGTTCATCTCCCACTTTTCTTTTAACATTATGAATGAGGTGACACTTTCCAATTTGTGCTCAACTAAATAGAATATAGGAGAACCATTTATCACATTCTTACTATGCTAGAGAAGCTTAGTCAGTCAATGCTCACTAGACATTGTTGAAGAACAACAACTAAACTTGTGCATTGAAAACTTAGTCCTAGACTTAATGTATGAACTCAAAATCAAGAGTCCAAGAACTATTTCTAAACTGATGAAAAAAGGGGCTAGTATTGAAGATAAGGAAAAAATTTTCTCCAAAAACAAGAATGTGACCAATGATGGCATTATGGATGCCTGCATGATTAGCACAACATAACCTCAACTAACTTTGAAAGGTGAAAATCCTACGAATTCACAAACCTCCAATGAAACATCAACCCCACAACATAAAATTGAGACTTCTATACAAGACAAACCTCAAAGACATCCTGGAACCAAAGATAGGAAATTCACACCATTGGGGATACCTCTTAAGACTACACTACAACAGTTACTGAGTAATAAATTCCTATGGTTACCCATGATTAAAGATGAACCATTAACTAAAGTAGATTGGTGGGATGACAAAAAAATTTGTGATTACCACCACACCAAAGGACATAAGACCTCATCATGTTTCCAAATAAACCATGTAATGCAAGATCTTATTGATGATGGTGTAATCATAGTTGATCTATCACTACTAGCATCCCATTTTGATTACACTATTTTCAAAGATCCTTTGGGTAATCTTGACAAAGAGGAACCCTCAAGTTCAAACTCAAAGTTACAAGGTAATGCGAATTACACATGCATCAGATATGACTACACCATTAATTTTTTTAATGAGTTTGATTTGCACATATCCACATTTACATTAAAGGCTGAAGACCCTTGTTGCATTGTCACTACATGTCATACCAAGATCACCCTACCTAGAGCCCCATCTATGCCTACTACTTATACGAGAGCTGCACCCGCTAGTAGACTTGCTGCTCCTACTTCATTTGATTATAGCCTTGTTGAACAGCCTGGCAAGAACCTTGCATAAATATCAATCTTGGAACTTCTACGTGCATCTCCCCAACATCAAAAGATCTTGGATCAAGCCCTTAAAGAGTTAGTAGTCCCATATAACATTGATGTTTCCTAGTTCCAAGCCATGGTGGGGAACCTATCTGCTTCCCAACATATCACCTTTTCCCCTTGGGACATCCCTAAAGATAGACCAAACCACAATGACCCTCTTCACCTTGAAGTCTTTGTCCACAATGTTAATGTCAAATGTGTCTTGATAGATTGAGGAGCAGGGCTGAATATCTATACACTAAAGGTAGTCAAAGGTTTGGGTTATTATGAAAATGATGTAGATCCATCTCAAAGGATCACAATCAAAGCCTATGGTGATGGTGAATGCTTCTCTATGGGGGTCATCATCCTACCTATCAGAGTTGGTCTAGCTACTATGAACACTTTATTCCAGGTCCTCAATATAAAAATGAACTGTAACATGATACTAGGCTACCCATGGATCCATGCTATGAAAGCAATGCCTTCTACATACCACCAGTGCTTAAAATTCCCCTATAATAATGTAGAGGGCACCATTCTAGGTGATCCACATCCTTTCTAATTCTGTGCCAATCTTAGAGGAACCATTGCATACCAAGTCCTAAAAAACCATTTAGCAAATCCACTCGAGTTGTCCAAGTATGTTGATCCTTCCACACTCACATTGACATCCAAAGGAAGGCTCAAAATCCAAGACCAAGGTTGTGGTGAGTACTCCATGTCACATGCCTTTCACATTGGGAAACTTCCTTTATCTCCCAAGTCATATGGTAAACCTCAACTTATACACAAAAAGCCTAAGTTTGCACTTCAAAAGAAACTTTCTTTGGTTTTCACTAGTGGAGGTGGACTACATGAAGAACATGTCTATGAAAATACCTCTACATGGATTGGAAAATCTAAAGCAAAAATAGAACTTACTTCTATATCCCCTGATAGGTATGGACCTGGATTCACCATCATGTAGAAAAAGGGATATGATGGATGTAGTGGCCTGGGACCTCAAAAGCAAGACATCGTTCAACCTATCACTGCATTAGGATGACCTCAAAGCTTGGGACTTGGATTCAAACCATTTTTTTTGGGTCTTCTTAATACTATGTCATTCTTGTCTAAGGATGTGAATGCTTATAATGATAACAAGGTATCTAAGAACACCCAACTCGAACCCACCCAATCTATATCTAACATTCACAATCTTGATACCTCCCTCATTGATCAGATGTTTGCAGACCCAGATAGCCTACCTATGGAAGATAAACATGTCAATCTAGCTATCACTCAAACCAATTCTTCACCTTGGATTGAAACATTTTGGGATCCAAGCCATCCTACTTTTGAACATGATCCCGAGACATCACTAAAGCAGATATCCATATATATGCCTGTGACCAAAGCTTATTCAACACTGATCATGGCATTTCCCTAGTTTTCCCTAAACTTATTTATTGGGATCATTTGACTAGTTTGAAAATGATGATGCCATCATAGAATTATTTGAGCTCCATGAATATTTACTACAAGGTGATCACAAGTTTGGATTTTACATTGATCTAAATGTCATGGCATATTTTTGGGAGTCAACTGCATCTTCCAATTGCCAAATTGAGAAAATAGCAAGAAAAGACAATAGTAGGTCTCTTGGTGAAAACTGAAAGGTGCCACTAGACCATGAAATAGTAAAAATAAAGGACATATTTGAGGGTGAAAACCTCTCTAATGTGCCTGAGGATGGAAGATTGGATGCACCCCCATCGAAGGAAAGATCAACACTACTTGTGGAGATGATAGAAGAGATTAATCTAGGAACTCCTAACAACCCCAAGGTCATACACTTTGTAGCCTCATTATCACCAGTGGAAAAAGATGAATTTGTCAGATTCTTTCTAGAGAGGTAGATCAATTTTGCATGGTCTTATGTAGACATGCCCAGATTAGATCCTGAATTATTTCTTCATTACTTGCCACTAAAACCAAGAATGAAAGTAGTGAAGGAAAAGTTGAGAAAAATGCATCCTCAAGTTGCCCTCCTTGTCAAAGCTGAATTGAAGAAATTATTGGATGCTGGCTTCATCAAACCCATTGATTATGTAGACTGGATATCTAATCTAGTAATAGTAAGAAAACACTTTGGGGGGCATCTAGATATGCACTAATTTTTTTGATCTGAACTAGGCATGTCCCAAGGATGATTTTCCTTTACCAAACATCGATATCATTGTAGACATGACAACTAGGTATGATATGTTATCACTAATGGGTGACTTTTCTAGCTACATTTAGATAAGAATAGCCACTAAAGATCAACACAAAATAGCTTTTACATGCGCGTGGGGAACATACTGTTGGAATGTTATGCCATTTGGTCTTTAAAATGCTGGGGCAACATATCAAAGAGCAATGATCACTATCTTCCATGATTTCATGCACATCCTCATGGAAGACTATGTTGATGAAAAGAAAAGATCATTTGGGCATCCCAGATAAGATCATTTGGGCATCCTAGATAAGATATTCAACATAATGGAAAGCTATAAGCTCCATCTAAATCCAAAAAAGTGTGTGTTTGGGGTTGTATTTGGAAAGCTCCTAGGATACATTTTTTCTCAATGAGGCATTGAAGTGGATCCTGAGAAAGTAAAAACAATACTTGACATGCCTCCTCCAACAAATCTAAAAAACTTAAGAGGACTACAAGGAAGATTACAATCTATCCACAGATTCATTCCACAACTAGCAGCTAAGTGTCACTCCTTTCAACACCTCTTATGTAAGGGAGTGTCCTTTCAATGAAACAAGTAGTGCCAAGAATCTTTCCAATAGCTCAAGGATTATCTTCTACATTCACAAGTTTTAATGGCTCCTATTCTCGACAAACCATTCATTCTATACATATTTGATATAGATACAACATTAGGAACTCTCTTAGCACAAAATGATGAACAAGGATGAGAATGAGCCATATATTACATCAGAAGAAAACTTGTGGGATATGAACTAAATTATTCACTCATTGAATAAGTCTGTCTTGCTTTTGTCTGTGTGGCCCAAAAGCTAAGACATTGCATGCTCTAGCAAAAAACAATGCTTGTCTCTAAGATTGACCCACTGAAATATCTCCTAAGCAGTGCTGCTCTCATAGGATGCTTAGCCAAATGGGTCATGATCCTTAGTGAATTTGACATAGAATATGTGGATGGAAAGACAATCAAAGGGCAAGTGATAGTAGATTAGTTAGCAGAAGCACCTATGTTAGATGATCATCCCATGTTAATAGACTTTCCAGATGAAGCCATATTTCACATGGATGTAGCTAATGAATGGAAGCTTTACTTTGATGGATCCCATACACAAAATGGTTTAGGAGCTGGCATTATGTTTATCATTTCCCAAGGAGACATAATCCCCAAGTCATATAGGATAGCATTCCATTGTACCAACCATATAGCGGAATATGAGGCACTAATCATAGGACTCAAGATAGCTATCCAGTGGAACATTCAACATTTATAAGTGTTTGATGATTTCCAGTTGGTCATTCACAAAGTCAATGATGACTATGAAACCAAAGATGATAAGTTAATGTCATACAAGCACATGGTAGACTTCCTGAAGTCTAAATTTTTCACTATCTCTTTTTGTTAGCTACCAAAAATACACAACAAGTAAGCTAATGCTATGGCAACCATTGCTTCTATGATTGATATGCCTCAAAACATGGAATTTTATGAATTCCTTATTGAACAACTCTTGATATTTGCATTTGAACTTCTTCAATCAGAGTTTGTGTGCAAATTTGTTGGTCCCAATTCTCCTTGGTGTCAAGACATTTACAATTACCTACATGCCCAAATCTTACGACCCAACTTATCCAAAAATTACCATCAAGCCTTTATTTATCAAGCCGCTAGCTATGTCACCATTGGTGACACCCTATACAAGAGATCCTTGAACCAAAACCTTCTCAGATGCTTTGACTTGCAAGAAGTTGAAACTACCTTACATGAGGTCCATGAAGCTATATGTGGAGGTCATTTCAATTGTTTGAGTTTAGCCAAGAAACTTCTAAGAGGTAGATATTATTGGCCAAACATGGAACAAGATGCACATGATTTTGCCAAAACATGTCATAAGTGTCAGATACACAACAATATGATCCATGCACTAGCACAAGAATTGTAGCCAATCATATCTCCATGGCCCTTTTAATAATGGGCATTTGATCTTATTGGAGCTATTTCTCCTTCATCCTCTAATGGTCATAAGTTCATTATCACATCAACAGAATATTTTACCAAATGGGTTGAATCTATCCCTTTGACCTTCACCATTGGAAAATAGATTTTAAGGTTCATCCTAAACTACATCATATGTTAGTATGGAGTACCCTTGGCTATTATTACTGATCATGGTAGTTCATTCCAAAAAAAATATGTAGACAAGCACTATGAGAAATACAACATATACCATTGATATTCTAGCATTTACCATCCATAGGGCAATGGCCAAGCAAAAACATCTAATAAGACCATCGTTAAGATTCTTCAAAAGACTATCAATGATTCTAGTTGAGACTGGCACCTACAACTAAATCTAACTCTTTGGGCATATCGAATGAGTGTGCATGCTCCTACTAGCAAAACACCATACTCCCTTGTCTATGGCACTAAGGCCATGCTTCCCATTGAAGTTGAAATTCCATCATTAAGAGTGTCCCTGCAAGATGTTGTTTATGATGAAAACTACCAAATATTTAGACTCCATGAGCTAGAAATGCTTAATGAATAGAGATGAGCTACCTTGAGACATTTGAAAGCTTACCAAAACTGACTCAAATGAAGCTATAACAAGAAAGTCTAAGTTCATCATTTTGAGTTTGGTGATCTAGTCCTGAAGATGAACTACAAGACTCAGTAGCATAGAGAAAAACAAAGAAAATTTGAGCCAAATTGGGAAGGACCTTATCTAATTACTGCATCATTTGGGTCAGTAGTATATCAGCTTGTGACTCCAAAAGGTGAACCACTACCCATGTCCATCAATAGCATGCATCTTCGCAAGTACTACACTTGATTTTGTCTAAAAGTCCTAAAAAAAAATCAAAAAAAATAGCAAAAGGTCTTGACAAAAATAAAATAAAAAATATCATGAAAATATGGATGCCTTGATGAGAACTTGGGAAATAGGCATCTTGGCACGAAAATTTGAGTCAAGAGAAAAATTCTGTCCAAAAGTGAAAGCCTAGCAAATAGGCACTTTAGGCAAGTACCATGGTGAAAACTTGGCAAACAGTCACCATGTGTAATCGATTGTTGCTCCTCCATCTATCAGGATTCTATTTGATTTTCTCCCCTTTTGCTATTCTCTAATCATATCCATCATCTTACAAGACATCCTTGGCTCCTTAACCATGGCTCATGAACTAGTTAATATCCATTGTTATCTTACCTAACACAGTACCAGTCTACACATACTCTGTCATTGACCTTTGTACATAGTTTTTGTCTTGTGTAGGGGCATATTACCTACATGGTGCATGAGATTCAATTTGAACTAGGGGCATATTTGTAAGCACTATTTATCCATTGGACTTATTGTAGAATGGATTGGATCTAACACTTGTATATGCTTTTACAATCCTGAAAAAAACCTAAACATTCAAATATGATCCTGAAATTTTTTTTAAAAATTCAAACATGATCCTAAAAAAATCCTAAACATTCGAATAAGATCCTAAAAAAATCCTAAAAATTCAAATACGATCCTAAAAAAATCATAAAAATCATAAAATGTCCTAAAAAAATCACTAAAAATCATAAAAGATCCTAAAAAAATCCTTAAAAATCAGAAAATATCTTGAAATAAATCATAAAAATCGTAAAATGTCTCGAAGAAACCAATCACACAAAAACATCAAATATCCTCAAAAATCCTAAAAATCAGAAAACCCATCAAAAATCTTTAATAAACCTTGTAAATAGTCACTATGGATAATCATTTCTTTTGCATGAACACTTGCATTTTATAGACTAAGACTCAAAAGCACTACACTTTCAAGACAATCACTCTATCTGAGCAATGTGAACCAACAGTCAATCCAACATGTCACTATGAACCTATTAACTAAGTTAACAATCATAACCATCATATGATCAACCTATCAAACACTATCTGAACACCTCAAATACTAAAAAGCAAGTAATAATGGACAAGAAAAGTTGTTGGCTCATGTTGTTTAGTGAGTGATTTATTTTTTCTTTGTTTTTCTTTGATCATGTTCCTATGCCACTCGATGATATAAACTGATCTATGAGAGTGGCTAGGATGGTTCATGGTCATCTTTTTCTATTTCTATTTGTTACAATGTGCCTTTGAGAGTTTGGGGCATATACATATTCCTTAGGAAGGACAAGGTCATTTTCTCTCTGCATCGTGCTTGTTTATGCAAAAGGTTTGCATTTGCGCTCTGGCCCTTTATGCTATGATGCATTGCATTTGATTTTCCATATCAAAATAAAGCTCCATTTGACATATAGTGCACTCTACAAAAGAAAAAGTCTTCCTATGACACTAACTACTCCTCGTCTCATCTTCTCTTTCTTCTGCTACCTTGGTCTCGTACTCTTATACACCAAAAAGCATTGACATCCTGTATCCCTACATATGTCCAAAGTCCAAAATGTTCCAAAGCAATAAATATCATATTTATATTATATTCACATTTCATTTTCATTCATTCCATATCATTTTACATTTAATTTACACTCATTTCATTTCATTTACATTCATTCCATATCATTCACATTGCATTAGGCATTCATTGATGAGAAAAACATGTGGAAAAAATAAAAGATGACATTTCCTACACATAACATGTGATAAATAAATCCATGATGTCATAATATAAAAGCTCGCATAAAAAAAGCATAAATGCATCCATAAAAAAACATATAAAGCATGTGCATAATCCATCTTATATAACCATCATAACATTAGTACATCTCATAAATGTCTCACAAAAGTATCAAAGTACATGACCATGGTTTACATCAATACTAACTGCCCGTAGGCATGAACCATGAAAAGAGCATAATAGAAACAAAAAAAGTAAAATAGAGAAGCCCCTTTGTACATGAGTATATCACTATCATCTTGTGTTTTCCCTAGGCTTGTGGCCTCTGTCCAACCTTAAGGATGATCCCTCTACTCTCTGTGGTGGCCTCATAGGACCATCACCCCGACACTGCTCTGTGTCCTATGTGTCCAATGGGAATGAGACCTCAATGCACGAAAACTCTCTACTCTCTGCCCTAGTGGCACCACTCTCTAATATTGATCTCACCAATGTTGTGCTTCCATGTGTGCCCTACTCATCATCGTTATGATCTCCCAGAAGTTTGCATCTTTGATACTATTGATGAACTCCTGAGACTCTTGCACTACCATATCTAATAGGTGCACCACCACATCTCTCTTAGCCATAGCCTGATCTCTCTCGACTACAACTACATCGCGATCTAGTCATAGCATCCCTCGTTGCCACAACCTAATCCAACTGACTCTATAGAACTCTAATCACCTCCATCAGATCTAACTAACTAGACCCTACTTGTACTGGTACTATTACCCTATTGACATAGTCCATGGGATCCCCCTCCACATCCATCATAGCTACATCACCCCTAGCCTCCCAATAGTCATCCTCATCCTCTCCCTCATCACCAACTCTAACACTATCCCACTCCCACTATCTCTACCCTCCTCATCATCTCCCTCATCCTCTCCCTCAGTATCCTCCTCATCATCTCCTTGAGTATCCTCCTCATCATCTCCCTTCTCCTTCCTCTCAACATCCTCATTATCACCCGCCTGATCATCCTTAGCATCCTCTCCCTCCTCATCATCTCGCTCCTCCTCATCATCCTCATCCTCTCCCTCCTCATCCTCCTCATCCTACTTTGCCTGTGGCCTCCAATGTGGTACTGCTGGATCTATCAAAGGCCTGGGATGATGCTGTGCAAACCATTTGTCATATGTTGTTGTCATGCGTGCATCCACTATATCTGTTTCTACCCTCGATACCCTTGGCTATAACTCTGCTAGTTGTGCATATGCTACCTATTTCTTGATGGGTGGTCCCCACTCTAGAACCTCTTCTCTAGATTAGGCAAACAATGCTAGACCAGTCGGTACATCTTGTGTCTCCTCAAATGATCTCTGTACCCACTCTGGTAGGTACATCTCTATCACCAAATGCTCAATCACTATGTGCCTTATGAGATAACACTCCTATCTACAGTAAGATAAATGACTATCATCATCATCCCATCTAGGGAAATCCCTATAAGGTCTCCAGATAAATTGTGTCATATTGTTTATTTGATGGTGGAAGTACCTCGCATATCATAATGGTCCTTGTGCTAGTACAACTTTGTAGTTGTATGCATATAGCATATCATCCACCAACTCTTACTCTACAAGAGGCCTAAATACTACAATATGCTTATAGGCCTAGATCTGTAATAATGTTCCACTAGTGCTAAATGATAGTCCACCTCTATATGCTACTTGATGCAGATAATAATATAGCATCACCAACATGCATGGGCCCCAAGTGAACATAGTGCCCTCCATGATCATCTGCTCTAGTATTCGGCCCCATCCAATCAAGAATCCATGTCCTTGTCTATCTGGTGTGAGAAATCCACCAATCACCTAACATATCAGAGTTGTCAACTTCTCATGGTGTGTCACCGATAGGTCCTATCCAATCTCATAGTCTCAGATCCCTAGCTTTGCATCTCCACGACCAAATAAGCAGTGTAGTGTTGCTCATCCTCTAACTGGGTCATACTCTACTAACTCTCAATGAATAGGGATCCTAAGGATGTGCCATACATCCTCTAGTGTCATAGTTTCCTCCCTTGCCAGTAGGTGGAATGAACTAGTCTTTGAGTGCCACCCTCTCCATCGAACTTGTCAATAGAGCTCTATTCCCCCTCACCTATGGCATGAATTTAACATGATATAATACCAACCTAGCTTAAAGCTCCCTCTCACTAGCTGTCATCTGATGCCATAGTGCAAGGCTCTATGGCCTATGCCCCCTTGTCTATAATAGGAGCAACTCCTCCTACATATTCATATAGCCTATGTCAAACTCCAATGGTTTTACATCTAGTTTACCCTACTTTTGACCCAAGTTTGAATTAGTTTGACACAATTTTGACTAAGTTTGACTTTTCCTAAATATGTTTGACTAAGTTGACTTATGATTTGAACATTATTTCATTCTGCCTAGTTCCAATTGGGCTGAATTTGCTCACATTTAATTTTGGTATAGTTAATTATATTTGATGAGGGCCGACTTGTGGTTTCTCTATGCTCTAGAATTATCCATAAGACATTTTGGAAAGTATAAGTAGGTATTTAGGTTTAGGGTTAGGGCAGATTTTTGGGGAGAGTTCAAAAGAATAAGAGATATGTGGATTTAAAAATTTGATATGGAGATCTAGAAGTTGTACATTTGTAATTGGCCGTAACCCGGAAGGCCTTAAAGCTGGGCATGTATGCTAAATATTTGATGAAACAATAAATATATCCTTGTTCTCTCTTTCCTTGGCATTGTTCCTCTTGTTTGCTTCCATTATGTTAACTCTTGCAGGGTGGTTTGGATAGCTGGGTGTGCCTTTGGCCCTAGTTATTCATCTCTTGCCTGCATTAGTTGGTATCAAAGACCAAAGTTCATCCTTGTGGAGATTGGATCATGTAGAATCCTGATTTGGATCTGGTTGTACGGTGGCAGATCTATGCATTTGACCTATAACTTGTGGAGGGTTATGATCTTGTAGGAACCTGATTTGTAAAGATGGTTTGTGGTAGAGGAAATAATGTTGATAATGCTATATTGGATCAGTTAAGACAAATTGCAACCAGATTAGATGCTATGGAGACAGCCTAGAGGAGAGGAGCGCATCTTGAAGATGTAAGTGATAATGAAGCAGCAACACCAAATCACAATCCAGAACATAAAGACGATTGAGATGAGGAAAGATCGTTGCAATTATTGTCTAGGGAAAATTCAAAGGCTGTTGTAGAAGTTGTTCCTTATGATGGGAAATTGGATACAAATACTGTGCTAGATTGGATCTCTGATATGGAGAAGTTCTTTGAGTATGAAAACACTCTTTATAATAGAAAGGTGGAGATTGCAGTTACTAGGCTGAAAGGTCATGCATCATTATGGTTGGAGCACTTGCAAACTGATAGACAAAGGAGAGGAAAGGAGAAGATAAGAACTTGGCCAAAGATGGTGAACAAGGTAAAGAAAAAATTCCTTCCTGCTGATTACCAAGTTAGCTTATTAAGAAAGATGCAAAATTTGAAACAAAAGGACATGAATATGAAAGAATATGCCAAGGAATTCTATAGATTGGACATTAGATCTGGACATGTGGATGATGATGTTGATAAAATTGCAAGGTACATTAATGGATTGAGATCTAGAACTCAAGATGAGATAAGTTTTGTGAAGTTGGAAAGTGTGGAAGAAGCATACCAGTATGCCTTGAAGGCTAAGGAGATATTAACAAAGAAGCATGAGGAAAGACAATGAGGTAGAGGTAGATCTTATGGAGAAAGCAGTAGATCTAACAATTCCATGCAAGATAAAGGCAAATCTGAATGGAAGAGTGATGATAAAGGCAAGACCGAATGGAGAGGTGGTAATTCTTACCAAGGAGGCACTAATTCTTACCGAGGAAGAGGTAATTCCTATTCTAAAAGTGGATTTCATGGTAATTATTTTAGATGTGGAAAAGAAGGGCATAGATCTTTTGAATGTAGATCCTCTAAAAGTGGACATAATAATAGAAATGTTGCGATTCAAGAAGACATTGAAAGTTTACCAAATGGACCTGAGGTTGGAGAAAATTTGATGGTGATAAGAACCTTATGTAATAAAAGAAGTGACGAGGAACCTATTTTAAGGAGAAGTCTTTTCAAGACAAGATGTAAGATGGCTGGAAAATACTGCGAAGTGATCATTGACAATGAGAATTCTACAAATTTGGCATCAGAAGAGCTGGTTACCAAGTTGCAGTTAGAGAGGCTGAAATATCCCAAACCTTATCATGTTTCATGGATCAAAGATGAGCATAAGATATTGGTAAGTGAGCAATTCCTTGTGAAATTTAAAATTAGACATTATGTTGATGAACTTTTGGGTGATATTATGCCCATGGATTGTTGTCATATTTTCTTGGGTAGACCTTGGCAATATGATAGACATGCTATACATGATGGAAGATTGAATCAATATACTCTTTGGGTGAATGGGAAGAAAAAATATTGTTTCCTTTGATTGAAGTTCTGGATGAGGTTAATTGTACTACTATAAAGATTTTTATGGTTAATGGGAAACAATTTGGAAAGGAAGTGAAGAAGAATCAGGTTTGTTTTGCCATAATTTCAAGAAAACCAAGTTTTGTCAATGAAGGCCAAGTGCAAGAGAATAATGCTAACCGAGTGTCAGATAGTGGTGACCGAGTGACAGATGGTAGTATTGACCAAGTGCCAGAAGAAATTGTAGAATTGCTCAATGAATATAAAGACATTATTGCTGATGATCTTCCTGACAGATTACCTCCAGTAAGAAGTATAAGTCATTGTATGGATTTGATTCCTGGAGCAAGTTTTCCAAACAAAGAACCATATAGATTGACACCTACAAAGAATGAAGAACTTAACAGACAAGTGCATGAGTTGTTGCAGAAAGGTTTGATCAAAGAAAGCTTGAGTCCATGTGCTGTACCTACTGTATTAGCACCTAAAAAGAATGAAGAATGGAGAATGTGTACCGATTCTAGAGCCATTAACAAGATAACAGTGAAATATAGGTTTCCTATGCCAAGGGTGGATGACATAATGTATTGTTTAAGTGGAGCAAAGTATTTTACCAAGATTGATTTTAAGAGTGGCTATCATCAGATCAGAATCAAAGAAGGTGATGAATGGAAGACTGCTTTCAAGACAAAAGATGGTTTGTATGAATGGTTAGTTATGCCTTTTGGTTTGACTAACGCACCTAGTACTTTCATGAGGTTAATGAATGAAGTTCTGAAAAGATTTTTGGGTAAGTTTGTGATTGTTTATTTGGATGATATTCTGATATTTAGTAAGACTAAGGAACAAAATCTTGAGAATATTAGACAAGTATTACAGAAGTTAAAAGAGGAAAAGTTGCTGATTAATCTAAAAAAGTGTTCTTTTATGCAAGAGGAGATTGTGTATCTGGGATTTGTGATTTCAGCTGATGGTTTGAAGATGGATCTTGAGAAGGTTAAAGCAAATTTGGAATGGCCTACACCTGAGAATGTGAGTGAGGTAAGATCATTTCATGGTTTAGCTAGTTTCTATAGAAAGTTTATAAAGAATTTCAGTACTGTTTGCAATGGTATGACTGAGACAATGACGGGAGATAAAAAGGAATTCAAGTGGACACATGGAGCTGATAAGAGTATTTCAAGTTGAACGTGATGCAAGTGGTAATGCAATAGGAGCTGTATTAAGTCAAGAAGGTAAGCCTATTGCTTTCTTTAGTGAAAAATTGAATGATGCTAGAAGGAAATATTTTGTGTATGATCAAGAGTTTTATGCTATTGTTCAAGCATTGAAGAACTGGAGACATTATTTGATGCTTAAGGAGTTTGTGTTGTATACTAATCATAAAGCTTTACAATACTTGGGAAGTCAAGATAAATTGAATCAAAGACATATGAAGTGGGTTGAATATTTGTAGGGTTTTGCATTTGTGATTAAGCTTAAGAGTGGAGTTACTAACAAAGTTGCTGATGCATTGAGTAGAAGACGTTCTTTGTTGACTAAAATGAAGGTTGAAGTTCTTAGTTTAGATGAGATGAAAGAGTTATATGATGTTGATCCTAATTTTTCTAAGGCATGGAGAGAGTGTAGAGCACCAAATCTGATAGATCACATAATTAAGTATGATGAGTATTTCATTCAAGAAGGTATGTTGTTCAAAGGAATTCAGTTGTGTATTGCTAGAAGTTCTATGAGGTTGAATCTAATTAAGGAAAAGCATAGTGGTGGATTAGCTGGACATTTTGGAATTGATAAGACATTGAGTTTGCTCAAAGAAAAATATTATTGGCCACAAATGTATAAGGATGTTCAAAAACTTGTAAAGAGTTGTGGAGTTTGTCAAGTTGCAAAAGGAGTGAGTCAAAATACTGGTTTGTATACACCTATTACTGTTCCTAAGAAACGTTGGACTTACATTAGTATGGATTTTGTTCTTGGATTTCCTAAGAATATGAAAGGGTACGATTCCATATTTGTGGTAGTGGATAGATTTTCTAAGATGGCCATTTTATACCATGTAAGAAGACATCAGATGCTAAACATGTTGCTGAACTTTTTTTTAAAGAGATTGTGAGATTGCATGGATTACCAAGAAGTATTATTTCTGACAGAGACAGTAAGTTTGTTGGATATTTTTGGAAGACTTTGTGGAAGAAGATGGGTACTAAGTTGAAGTTTAGTTCTACATTCCATCCACAAACAAAGGTTGTGAATAGAAGCTTGGGTAATTTGCTAAGATGTTTGGTTGGAAATAAGCCAAGTAATTGGGAGATGTTATTCACACGAGCTGAATTTGCATATAACAATTCTATGAATAGGAGTACAAGGAAGACACCTTTTGAGATTGTTACTGGAATGCATCCTAGAGGCATATCAGATTTGAGAGATGTTGTTGGTGAAGAAAAGAGAAGTATTGTAGGACAAGAATTTGCTGATTTTACGGAGTCTTTGCATAAGAAAGTGAAGTTGAGATTGGAACAAAGTAATCAGAAGTATAAAGAGAATGCTGATCAGTCTAGAAGACACCATGATTTTCAGGTTGGTGATGAGGTGATGGTTCATTTGAAGAAAGGAAGATTCCGAGCTAGAACATATAGTAAACTGAAGATGAATAAATTTGGACTTTGTAAGATCTTGAAGAAGTTTGGTAGTGGTAATGCTTATGAAGTTGAGTTACCTGATGACATGGATATATCTCCTATATTCAATATTGCTGATTTGTATAAGTATCATGAGTCAGAGGATGAAATTGCTGTACTTGATGATTATCCTAAGAAGAAAATTGAAGAGGTTGAACAGATATTGGATTAAAGAGTTGGTAAGAGCATAGGAGGAAAAGATTACTATGAATATTTGGTGATGTGGAAGAATAGACCAGTTGAAGGTGCTACATGGATTTCTCAGTCTGAGTTGGATTTAGCTTAGGCTGTGACACTTGCATGTTTCAAGAGAATCATTTTTTCCCAACCCTGGTTGACTGATGTAGGAGCATCTTGGGTTTCTTTGTAATCCTACACATTAGTTCATTCTGCCTAGTTCCAATTTGGTCGACTTTTCTCACATTTAATTTTGGTATAGTTAATAATATTTGATGAGGGCCGACTTGTGGTTTCTCTATGTTCTAGAATTATCTGTAAACCATTTTTGAAAGTATAAGTAGGGTGATTAGGTTTAGGGTTAGGGCATATTTTTGGGGAGAGTTCAAAAGAAAAAGAGATATGTGGATTGAAAAAGCTGATTTGGAGATCTGGAAGTTGTACATTTGTAATTGGCCGTAACCCAGAAGGCCTTACAACTAGGCATGTATGCTGAATATTTGATGAATCAATAAATATATCCTTGTTCTCTCTTTCCTTGGTGATGTTCCTCATGTTTTCTTTCATTGTGTTAACTCTTGTAGGGTGGTTTGGATAGTTGGGTGTGCCTTTGGCCCTAGTTATTCATCTCTTGCCTACATCAAATAGGATCATTATATTTTTGTAATGTAGAGAGATAAATATAGGGATTGAAAGAGGGATATAAAGAGAGGATACTAGTAAGTGAGAGATATATGGTAAGGAGAGAGATATATCAATTGAGATTGAGATCAAGATTGAGGGAACGAGAGTGGGGGAAATGGAAAAATAAATATCTCTATGTGATTGTATACATCTACACATAACACACACATATATACACATTATACATACATACACATCCACACACAAATATGTGTGTGTGTGTGTGTGTGTGTGTGTGATGACACACATAGAATGGGGTACTATGTAGTTATCCCCACACGTTTGATGAAATTCCAACTTTTAGCTTCCTTCCATTGTATTTTTTTTGGGTATTTTGGAATATTAATCTAGGCAATGTTATGTTACTCATTTTTATTTGTATCCATAATGTGAATTTTATTTAAAAAGTGAGTTGTTGGGAACTAGAAGACCAATATTTTTTTTCATTTTTTTTGTATCCAAATTTGAATTTTGATTATTGTTAATGATCATTAGTGGTGAAAATGCGGTGGGACTAGCCCTCGTATGGATTTAAAAATAGGGTGAGAGTGGACTATCCAAATAGGGGAAATGCCAAGAAAAATAACATACATGCCCTCACAAAGAATAAAATTGTCTCCTTTCTACCACATAGAAATAACAACCCTTATGCCTCCTAAAAAGGCCTGTTAACCATACTCCCCATGTACTCCCCTCACACCCCCAAAAACTAAAAAATGGCACAAGGAGCCCATATATCCTCATTTTATCCTTATCCACCTTTAGGAGAGATTCTACACTCATTTGGTGTCCCCATTCTAATTCCATATCTCCCTCACAAGGAAGAGAATGACCCTTGACACCACATAACAAACAAGAAACTCTTAAGAAAGAAAACAAAAACAACATATATTTTACAATAAAATTTAAACATACAATAATTCCCTACATAAAAGAAAGACCAAGATCATGTGATAATGACACGAACTTCACTCCAAGAAAATGAAAAGAGAAAGGTTGAGGAGAGCTTCCTTCCTTTTGATTCTGCCTCAAAATTTACTAACAGCTATAATTGTCTCCAAAGTTGGAGAGTGTGTGAACAACTAACCAATAATAAAGGAACACACTTTTAGTACATACATATTATATCTATACACAACATCTTGGTAACCTATAGAAATAATATATTTATTTTTTCTTCGCAATAGCAATTTTCTATACAATTATTTTCTATGTTATTCAAAGATAACTAACTAATTAATTTTTTTTACCTATAAAAAATTTTGAACTGTGTTATTTAAAGATGATTTTATTTTACTAAAAATATTATATTTTGTTATAAATCTTATTGTTTTTAGTGTTTCTTAATGTTGCTATATTGATTTTTTTAATGTTATGATCATTTTTATTATGTTATCACGAGGCATGAATTCTACCAACAATTCATATGATCAACTAAATGTTGTAAGAAATAAAGTTATTGCAAAAATCATTCCTATTGCAGCATTACATCCTTATAGGAGTGTACAGACAATCAAGGTTAGAGCCTTCGTCAATTCAACAATACAAGAGGAGATGGAAAAGTTTTTAGTTTCAATTTGGTTGATTTTGATGGTAGGGATATAAGACTTACATGATTCAATGATATTGTAGATAAATTTTATGATTGCATAGAGACTAGAAATATGTTTATAATCTCAAAAGGGATCCTCAAACCCGGACATAAAAAAATTAATCACTTGAAGAATGATTCAGAAATTTTACTACAAAGTAATTCTATAGCTGAGTTGTGTTTGTAGGAAGACAATTTTATACCTAAACTAAATTTACATTTTATATCAATAAGTGAAATTGATGCCATGGAAATCTATTCTATAGTTGATATTTGTAGATGCTCAAAAATGGTTCACATCTATGGTTCCATCACATCTTCATATTAATTCATCTCATTTTCTCAATCCACTAATTTCAATCTTTTGGCCAACTTGATCATATCTCAATAGTGTCTATCATCATTCGTATACTCTTTTACATCAATTTCATATCATTTCAAAATCATTTCATATCAACTCAGAACCATTTCATATGAACTCAAAATCACCCCAAATCAACTTAGAAACACTCAGAATCAACCATAATCATCAAAAAATATGTCAAACATCTCAAATCTATCATCATTTGTCTAATCCTAGGCATTTTTGTGGCTTTCAGTGCTTAGGAAACCTATCAATCTATCACATCTTTTCAATCTAGCCTTAGTACTATCATGGCTCTCAGTGCTAGGTCAAACTATCATTCATGTTTTCTAATTTTTTAAATTGTCAAGGCTCTCAGTGTTGAATCATGACATCATCAATCCAGTTTAATAATATTGACTATGTTCATCAATATTATTATGATCAACCTTATCAATCAATCTTGATCCTATAGCATTTACAATGTCAATTAAATGTTACATATCTTTAGCTCATGTCATGTGTCCTTGGCATGTTATCAATTTTGATCAATCAATCAATTTGACCATGGCTGTGGTCTACTTGTCATCATCATATTCAATCTATATCATTATCACATCTTCATCAGAGGATACTATCACACTTATTTAATCAATTTTGGCCAATCATTTACTAATTTTCTCTATAGGATTAAATGACCCATAATTTAATCCTATTATTCTTACTAATTATTGTTCCTAGTTTTCATCCTCAATTAATTAATTTTAGTAATTAATTGATTCATCATTTGCAAACCATGGAGATTCTTAATTTCCTAAATCACATTTTCCTTCATTAATTCCATTTTTACTAATTTCTATTTTGTGGAATAAAGGATTTTAAATTCAAATATTCCATGAAATATTGACATCATCATGACAATTGGGTATGACACGTCATTGATTCTCCATTGAAATTTGTCCAAGATATTTCACAATTCAAGATTCTTTTTCTCTTACATATGCCCACATTTAGCTTCATTCATCATAGAATCTTGGCTTTAAGTGGGCTTGAGGTATCTTATGACACATCATAGATTCTCTCCCATGTTTAGCCAAGTTTGACTTCCATGCATCATAGAATCTTATACTTGGCATCTTGTGTCATATGTGTCATGGATTCTCAAAGGAATCTCTTTCCAAATCACATATCCAAGGTGAAAAATACAATGCTCTTGCCTTGAGTGTTGATTATAAAATGAACACTATTTCTCTCATTTTTGGTCCCTAGTTTTCTCATCTTTTGCACTCTTGCTCTCACACTAAAATCAAAACTTCAAGTATTCTCATAGCAATATCCATATCATAGACTTTTGCTTCAACATTGTGTGCACTATAGTCAATTTTGGAGCTACATAATTTGGAGAAGAAAGAAGGACATGGGAGCTACAAATGAAAGAGGGAGTTTTAATATTTTTTTGCTTCCTTTCTATTAGTTCTACTTTCATGGTAGACTAGAGGGTGTTAGCATATGATTATTGAGTTTGTGATTTTCTCATAGTATATTAGACATTAGGCCATTTTTTGGTCCTACAATATCATTGGTGTTGTTTTAGCAGTTGATCCATGAAAACTTATATTAAAAAAAATTGTCACATAAGCTCAAAAAAGAGCTCTATAGTTGAAAGGCAAACTAGGCTTCATAGTGGAGTTTACAATGTTGGGTGAATTTTGTAACAAGGAAGAGCAACAAATTCCAAACCTATGTGATTTAGAAAGTTTTCCCATTCTCTCTATAAATATGGGATGCATAAGTGATTTTGGAGAAAAATATGTGGGTATAATTACCACAACCCAAATTTATATAAATCTAGATTTTTGGAGGCACATTAATTGAGATCTTGGTTTGATATAGAAGGAAAAGTCTTTCTTCCCCTTTTATTACTATGGAAATAACATCTTTTGGACAAGCAAAAATGTTAAAAAGTGTGGCACAAGTTAATGATTGGGGACTTGGAAAATCTAATTCACTTTCTTGGGTTGTGATAAAAACTACCATATGCTTTATAAAGCTGGATAGTTTTTAGTGTGCAACTTGCCCCTTAAAATTTGAAAATAGGAAATGCAAAAAGAAGGTGAATAGTGATGGAAATGGTAATTGCTATTGTTAAAGATGTGATAAGAGTTTTTCTAAATGTGATTACATATACATGCTTCAATGTATAGTGAAGGCTCACACAACTCTCAGTTGGGTTACTAATTTTGGAAAAGCATGAGAATAGATTATGGGTGTTACAAAAGGAAGTTTAAATATTGAAAGGTGAAGAAAAAAATGATGTCAAACTAGGGGAAATTATATAGAAGGTCATTTTCAATAAATTCACATTTAAAGTTCACATGAAATAAGAGACTTAAAATGATATATAAAGGGTTATGTGTAGCATAATTAAAGTAGAAAAGTTTGACTATGCATCTGAAAGAAAAGTATTATTAGATTCAATTTTTGAGTTCTAGTGATGTAGGAGCATCCTGGGTTGCCTTGTTATGTTGCTCATTTTTGTTCATTTTATAAGTTGGTGCCAAGTTATTGTAGCACTTAGTTGGTGTTGAGTTACTATAACAATTCCATCATGTGCCAAGTTACTGTAGCAATTCATTCATGTGCCAAGTTACTATAGCAATTCCTTCATACACCAAGTTACTATAGCAATTCCTTCATGTGTCGAGTTACTGTAGAAATTCTTTCATGTACCAAGTTACTGTAGCAATTCCTTCATGTGCCAAGTTACTATAGCAATTCCTTCATATTTCAAGTTACCTAGTGTATTCAAAGTGACTCTTCATGTGTCAAGTTACCTAGTGTATGCCAAGTGACCCTTCATGTGCTGAGTTTTCTTGCTTATGCCGAATGTCAGTATTTGGATGTGATTTCTATATGTTGACTTGTAGGATTTATTTCAATCGTGACATTTATGTTAAAATATTTTGTTGGGATGTGTCCAAACCATTGTTGGGTTGGCTTTCATCTTATCTAATGTTCTAGAATGATCTATAATCCATTTTGGCAAGTATATATAGAGTTTGTAGGCTTAGAGTTAGGCACTATTTTGGGAGAAGATTGGAGAGCGAAACTGGAAAGTGTGAATTTTTTGTTGGATATTTGAATGTGAATGTATTTTTAATAGGCCATAACCTAGAAGGCCTTATAGTTGGGCATGTATGAAGATATTTTGATGAATCAATAAAATTATTTCTCTCTTCTTTCTCCTTTGGTTGTTGTTCTTTGTGTTTGCTTCTATTGTGTTAACTCTTGTAGGGTGGTTTGGATAGCTAGGTGAGCCTTTGGCCCTAGTTATTCATCTCTTCCTTGCGTCGTCTAGGTTCTACTATATTTATTTATTTCTCTTTTTTTTCTTCTATCTATTTATATTTTCATATATTAAAAATAAAGTAATTGGATATGTGTAAGTTAGGATATAAAAATTTTGAACAATGGAAACTTCATATCATTAAAAATATTGAATCTTATGTATTTGATATATATATATATAAATATATATATTAGAGAAATGAATATGTGAAACTGATAATTTTAGTAGCTTAAATTTTTCTAATTTACAACCTTCTTACTTTCTTAAAGGCATAATCAATTATTTATATTTGTGAATTTTAGATATCTTAAAATTGGATATTTCTTACCTTAATTTAAAAAATAATTTTTAAATTTTAGCGCACGTGTGCACACACACACACACACACACACACACACACACACACACAAAGAGAGAGAGAGAGAGAGAGAGAGAGAGAGAGAGAGAGAGAGAGAGAGAGATTTGTGTGTGTATTGTTGGAAACTACAATTGGAACAATTGTTATGTTGTCATTGATGTCAAACCTACTAGATAGATATTTACTAACATTATAGAGTGCCATATCTTTTGGTTGATGAAGATGATTTGAAAAGAGAGATAACTAAATAAACTAGTGATGTTTTTGAATAAAGAAGAGAAAGTATAACGAAATTACAATGGGCAATTGATCAATTATGTATTGTTAATGTTGGAAATAATCAAGACTAACAAGGTTACTGAGAGGGGAGGGGTGAATCAATAACTCTAAAACTTTAACTCTATTCTGCATAATAATATTTTTACCATTCATCCATCTAAACTATTGTATGCATGAAAAGATAAACATTTGTAACACATGAACACACAGATTTGGTGACCCAGAAACCTTCCAATTAGAAAGTAAAACTGGGGTGGGGATGATACCCACAAAGCTTCAATATTGTAGTATAAATTGGTTGGTTAAGGCTTACAATGATCACTTCTAATGATCTGCCCTGTTAGGAGCAAATAGGATTGCTAGATCCACCTTGTTAAAGGATTTACAAACATACAATGAAGTATGCACTCTGTTAAGAGATTTACAAAAGACTGTTAAGTCTACCTGGTTAAAGGATTTAGAAAACTGATTCACCTATTAGAATGAAGCAGTGAATCTAATTACAACTAATTGCTGATAAGATCCTTGTGCTCTGATCACCTGATGTGACAAATATATCTTTTCTGCATCAATGTTGACCTTGCTGTATTCCTCTGTTCTGCTAGTGATTCGCTTTTCTTCTTCTCAAATTATTGCAACACATCACTATCTACTCTAATTGTTCTTAGCATCTCATTGTTTCAAATGATATATACCATTCCAATATTTAAACTGGTAAGGTTGTCCAAAACATAAGTGAATAAACATTACTGAGTCGGCCAGGTGGTAGAAAACTCGGGTTCCACAAATTGACTTTGTGACCTTCTAATACTCGACATCCACTTCAATACTCTGCATTGTCATGCACTTGGTAAGAGTAGAGGCACGGTCCATACTAATCATTCTGAGTATCTCGAAATGCGGTAACCATTGGTGACTTGGTGAATGTTGTGTCACTCGGTAGAAATTGAATCCATTGATAACCTTCTTTACTTGGTAAATACTGATTCCCTTGTTTACTTGGTAAACATTGAGTCCTTCATTTACGTTGTTTACTCAGTAAACACTGACTCCTTCATTTACCTTGTTTTACTTGGTAAACACTGATTCCTTCATTTACCTTGTTTATTCGGTAAACACTGATTCCTTTATTTACCTTGTTTACTCGGTAAACACTAATTCCTTCATTTACCTTGTTTACTCGATAAACATTGATTCCTTCATTTACCTTGTTTACTCAGTAAACACTGATTCCTTCATTTACCTTGTTTACTCGATAAACACTAAGATTTTTGATGACTCGATGAGCACTGTCTGCTTGGTAAACACTGCAAAGCTCGGTAATCACTAACTGCTTGGAGAACATTGTTCTGCTCTGTAACTACTATGAACTCGGTAAATACTGTTGATCTTCCCATATGCTTGATTTCCAAAGGAATGCTCGATATCAACTATAGATTAGGTGAGTAGCTCGATAAACATTCACAATCGAATAAGTGTTGTGACTGATGACAAATATATCATAATTCCACCAATCTCCCCCTTTGGCTTTAGTGACAAAAACACTTATGAGCCAACACTTATATACAATATTTGACATATTGACATTGATTTTGTTGAATATTCATGGCTTCCTTACATATGACTCCCCCATACAATATACACAAGGCATTTACATTAGTTATATGACTCTTATTTACAGTATCTCTTTGTCCCTTTTTGTACATTTATCTCACTAATAACTCTATCTGAGTATCTCTTTCTCCCCCTTTTTGATAATAATGCCACAAAAAAGAATGTATTTTCATAGAAACACCAAAATGTGAGATAAACTCTGAATGTACTTGAAGAATGAGTTGTAGAGTCTTATCCCAATTCTCTTACAGGATTCTACATGTGGATAGAGCAATTTGAACTTCCACAGAGAGTTCAATTACATGGTCTGCAATGGAGAAATTGTTGTCATGGACCAATGTTTTTGAGTGGGCAATGTGCTTTTGCATTGTGTCCATGATGGGAAGGATCATGTTTTGAATATCTATCAATGTAGATCTGGTCCTTGACTCTTCTCTCAGCAATTCTGCTTGTTTTTCTAACAAAAATTTGATTCTAAGGTGATGAGATGAGGTTGACCTGGGGTCAAACTTTAGGTTTTGTGTGCTTGCCTTTAGATCCTCATCTATTTTATTCAATTGTTCTCTTATTTCCTTGATATATTCGATAACATCACAAAGCTTAGCAAAAAGAGATATTACATTATTAAAAGAATTTTCAATATTAGCCAAAACTAAGGTTAATTCAACATATTTCATTTCTATGTGCTGAGCAATGTGCTCAAGCACCTTATTATCAAATTTATTTTCTACCTTCTCCATCAACTTTTCTTGACCAGAGGTATCCTCATTGAATTTATTGACTGCCTCTTCTAACTAGATCAAAATGTGTTGAGTAGAATCTACATCAACACCTATAGCCTTTGTAATTATATTCTGGGCATTCTCAATTATTTTATATTCCTTATCCCTTTCAGACCTTAGCTGCTTCTACATAGCCTTCATCTCAATTAGTTGACTAGCATACATCATTTCTTCAATGGTAGCATTTTCATAGTCAATCTTTGGAATTACTATTTCAGTGTCTAGGTCAATGTTTTCAAGAATTTCCTTTCCAGTGATCATAAGTCTTAATGGTTGCTTTTGTTTGACTTCTGTGATGACTAGTTTGACCTTGGGAATACACACAATGGTAGAGATGGAAGGACTAGCAGTGAAAATTGGGATACTTGAGGGTGGAGTGCCAATAGGAGTATATGCCGAGTCAAAAACTAAAGTGCTTGCCACAAATGGTGATACACTCGGTGATGCAATATCTGAACTAACTGGTTTTGAAGTAGATACAGATATTGTTGAAAAAATTGTAGAAAAAATTGGAATTGACAAAATTGTGGAACTTACTGTTATTATGGTTGGTGATGATGGAGCTGAGAAGGCTTGCTCGGTAACTGAAGAAAATTAATGCAACTCGGTAGATGAAGTGGTAGACACTTTCATTGATGATACCTGGAGCTGAGATGTGGCAGCTGCTGATGATATATCTGATGTAGATGTGACCAAACCTGCTGAAGCTGACTCCAACCTTGATGATGCTATAGTTTTAGGTGGAGAGTGAGGAAGTGATCCAATAACTGCTACTGCAATTTTCACCAGATCGTTTTCCTCCTTATCTGCCTCTTCAGCTTCTTCTTCCTTGTCTTCTTCCTCTTTATCTTCCATCAGTGCATACAACTCTCCTGGTGAGACTGTGACAGATGGAGTGCTATCAAGCTCATCATCATTGTTTTTGTCATCATCTTTGATTTCTACTGGATCTTCACTGGGCTTATGTAGATGATAGATATTTTTCCACATGTTTGTAGCATCATTTACAACATGTTCAATGTCTTTGATCAAAATCAAACAAGTGTGGAATCTGATCATCATTTTACCTTCATGGTTTTTCATTTCAGTTTTTATTTTTGCTCCAGTGAGACTTGGTCAGAGATTCCTTAGAGATTATTCATAAATATCTTTTACCATTTGGGTGGCTAACTCCCATCTTGGTTGCAATATCTCCAGTAGTTCTTTTGAGATTTGAGGGGCAATCTAGTTTGGGGAGTATTTTTATTTACCCATCTTGCTGAGTACTAGTTCCTCAATCTGCATTTTCTCTACATCAGTTCTAGTTTCAAATTTCAATGCTTTGAAATTTGGGATGCCAGCTCCTTCCTCCAATTTTTTGAGCCTTTGCTCGAATGACGGTGCAGGCCTAACTAGTATAGGTTCCTGCTTACCTTTCCTGGTTCTTCTGGTGAATACTGCAGTAGGCTTCTTTTTTGGGTTTGGTAATGATTACCTTATCTTTCTTCTCTGGTTGTTCCTCTGCAAATTCTTTTTCTCCTTCTTCTTCAGCTTCTTCTTCTTCTCCTCATTCTTCTTCTTCACCTTCTTCATCTTCACCTTTTCCCTCGGTGAGCATAAGAGGATTGGTAGAGGTTTTCAATTTGGCTATTTTCCTCTTGCCCTTGCTTATGGCCTGTGGTAGCTTGATTTCAAGCTCAATTCTGGCCTTAGCTTCTTCATAGGTTCCAAAAATTTGTTACCTTGGGTCTACTAGCTCATTTACTAGTGCCTCTATTATTTCTTCGGCTTCATCAATATTTACCTCATAAGGAAGAGGTTTTACCCATGCAACTCGAGGTCTGACTACCTAGATGTACACCTTGTCACAGTCCACCATGAAACATACATCATCTCTGTAATCCTCAACAAGCTTAGGAGGAATCCTGAACCTATTATTCATCCTTTCCTTGAAGTCTTCAAAATAATTGTCCATAATACTATAAAAATTTTTGCCCATTTTTGCTAAAAATTCATTTATTTGATACAAAACTGGAATGTCTTTCCTCCATACTACTATACCTTTTGAAGGGAAAAACTTTTGTACAAAGAAAAATAAACAAATTAACAAAGAACCAAATTTATAGGAGTTGGTTTTAGAGGTCCTTATACTATCCATGTTTTTATTAAGTTGTTTGAGCAGCACATCTGCTAGGTCAAACTCCATGTTTTCTTCACAACCTTATAAGCTAAATCTACAGCCTCACAGGGCACGCTATTCAATCTGCTAGAACTATACATCTTATATGCAATCAAATAGATTTTGAACCTTAACTCTGCATCGGATACATTGTTAGGTTTCAATCCTCTTCCATCCCATTTGGCTAGGGTTAACCTCTGAAGTTCATCCTGACTTAGGGTTTTAGTTATTTTTGATTTTCTTAACATTGGCAAACCCGTGATCTTATGAATCATCTTCTTTGTTATCAGGACGGGTTGCTCTAACCAAAACTGTCCATTATGCACACAGCTTAAAATGTATCTTATCCATTTCATTTGAAAGTTCCTTGGCAGATGCAGGATATGGGTCAAACCTTTGGTTTCCAGATGTTTGTGCTTGGGTTTTAGAGTTTCGTTCACACACAACTCGGCTAGGGCATTATCCATGTCTAGTGTCCCTATTTCTTGAATAGTGCATTTGAAATGAGTACGAATTTTGTTTATAAGAAGTACCTTTGGTGGAATTTTTGATTGAGCTCCATCAAGGTTGAGCGATTCAGCTATGGCAGGAATGAGCTTGAAGCTGGGTGCTTTCCATTCTACTCCCTTCACAAGCATTTCAGAGCCTCTTTTTGCCTTGCTGCTGTTGGTGCTTGCAGATGCCATTACTGCTTGGTAAGTGAATGATTTCGTTAAACAAATTCTTTGCTGGAAAATCACTTCAAATTGCTTGAGCTCTCTTTCACACTCTTAGAAACTCTTCGCTATGTATATTTTGAATTCGCAATGAAAAATGAGATCAAATTCTACCTTTTTGATGAAAAATATGCCATTAATGCTCAAGTACAAAGGTAGCTGAGATGACCTAGGGTTTTTTAGATAGTCACCGACTTACTCGATAAACCTTGCAACTCGGTAAATAAACAAATACCTTTCACATTACCGACCTAGCTCGGTTAAGTCTAAAATCAACTTTGCTCGGTAGATGCATCATAGTGAAATATGTCTAATATCTGAAATACTGATTTGTCTTTTGCACTTCTATATTCTGGAACTGCTTAGGATATTTCTTGAAGATGTAGTCCCTGATTTTTTTAATAAGTCTAATTAGAAATGGTGGAGTCACCCACTTCTTGAGTGACATAGCCATTATTTGAATTTTTTGGCTCGATAGATTTCGGAATCCATTGTTGTCTCATCTGCTTTCGAATGTTGTTAGCTCTAGATTTCTTTTCATCTTCAATTCTTCCTATATTCATGCAATTCTTGGATATATGACCAAGTTTGGTACATGTATAACATCTTATAGTAGTATCTTTCTTCCTTAGGTGATGCCTTGCACAGTTTATTCCAATGTGTCCATATTCTCCACAATAGTGACATCTGCACCAAGTATTGTAGTCCCAACAAAATAATGCTTTGATAACTTGTTCTGCTGGATTGAATGATTTTGATCTACATTTAGATGCCTTGTGATCTTGTTTCTTGCATTTGTGACATTTTCCCTCAAACTTTGGTTTTTCCTTGCATTCATTTGCTTTGTGACCATGTTGATTGCAATTGTAGCATTTACCATTGAATTTTCTTTCACCATTGCTCCAACATCTGTTGGATGTATGACCTAACTTTCCACAGTGATTGCAAGTAGGTTTTTGATTCTTTTGGGTGCCTTGTTTGGAAAATTCACCTTCTTCATTGTATCCAAGGCCTGCTTTACCTTTTTGTCTATGAAGATTCTGTGCATTTTGCAAATTCAATTGATCCATATCTTCTTGAGATTTTATCATCCTTTCATTGACTTGTTTTTTAACATTTAAGTCATTTTTCAAACTTTCATTGATTTGTCTTTCAGATCTCAGATCACTTTGCAAACCTGCATTGATTTGTCTTTCAGTGATTAAATCATTTCTCAAACTTTCATTCTCACATCTTAGATTCATAATTTCTTGATTTGCATTAGATAGTTGTCCTATAAGATCTTCATGCTGAAGGGATAGATTATTTCTTACCTCTAAGTCTTCATTTTCTTTGTTTCTCTATTCCAAAACTTCACATAGCCTGATGGATTGGATTTCTTGTTCTCTTCTGAGTTTTCTTACTTCTTCCTGCAAAGAACCATTCTTTGCTAGGAGTTCCTTGATTGCTTCATTAGCTTCATTTGAACTACTTGATGGTAAAAGGTCTTCAATCCTTTCTTCAATATATTGATGATCATTCATTTGTCTTGCAAGTTTCTTTCTTCTTTTTAGAGATTGGGAAAGATGCTCTTTTGCTTCATTGAGTTGAGTCATGGCCATTTCTAGATCTAGCTTTTCATTCTCAATAGATTTGTCAAGTCTAAATATCTCCATTATCCTTGATCTTTGCTCAAGTTGTCAAACTTTATCCTGAGAACCACAATACTCTGATACCAATTGTTTGAAATAATCAAGACTAACAAGGTTACTGAGAGGGGAGGGGTGAATCAGTAACTGTAAAACTTTAACTCTATTCTGCATAATAATATTTTTACCATTCATCCATCTAAACTATTGTATGCATGAAAAGATAAACATTTGTAACACATGAACACACATATTTGGTGACCCAGAAACCTTCCAATTAGAAAGTAAAATTGGGGTGGGGATGATACCCACAAAACTTCAATACTGTAGTATAAAGTTGACCGGTTAAGGCTTACAATGATCACTTCTTATGATCTGCCCTGTTAGGAGCAAATAGGATTGCTAGATCCACCTTGTTAAAGTATTTACAAACATACAATGAAGTATGCACTCTGTTAGAAGATTTACAAAAGACTGTTAAGTCTACCTGGCTAAAGGATTTAGAAAATTGATTCACCTGTTAGAATGAAGTAGTGAATCTGATTGCAACTGATTGCTAATAAGATCCTTGTGCTTTGATCACCTGATGTGACAAATATATCTTTTGTGCATCAATGTTGACCTTGTTGTATTCCTCTATTCTGCTAGTGATTCACTTTTCTTCTTCTCAAATTATTGCAACACATAACTATCTACTCTGATTGTTCTGAGCATCTCATTGTTTCAAATGATATATACCATTCCAATATTTACACTGGCAAGGTTGGCCAAAACATAAGTGAATAAACATTACTGAGTCGGCCAGGTGGTAGAAAACTTGGGTTCCACAAACTGACTCGTTGACCTTCTGATACTCAACATCCACTTCAATACTTTGCATTGTCATGCACTCGGTAAGAGTAGAGGCATGGTCCATACTAATCATTTTGAGTAGCTCGAAACTCGGTAACCATTGGTGACTCGGTGAATGTTGTGTCACTCGGTAGAAACTGAATCCATTGATAACCTTCTTTACTTGGTAAATACTAATTCCTTTGTTTACTCGGTAAACACTGATTCCTTCATTTACCTTGTTTACTTGGTAAACACTAACTCCTTCATTTACCTTGTTTTACTCGGTAAACACTGATTCCTTCATTTACCTTGTATATTCGATAAACACTAATTTCTTTATTTACCTTGTTTACTCGGTAAACACTAATTCCTTCATTTACCTTGTTTACTCAGTAAACACTGATTCCTTCATTTACCTTGTTTACTCGGTAAACACTGATTCCTTCATTTACCTTGCTTACTCGATAAACATTGATTCCTTCATTTACCTTTTTTACTCGATAAACACTAAGATTTTTGATGACTCAGTGAGCACTGTCTGCTTGGTAAACATTGTGAAGCTCGATAATCACTAACTACTTGGAGAATATTGTTCTTCTCGATAACTACTGTGAACTTGGTAAATACTGCTGATCTTCCCATATGCTCAGTTTCCAAAGGAATGCTCAGTATCAATTGTAGATTAGGTGAGTAGCTCGATAAATGTTCACAATCGAATAAGTGTTGTGACTGATGACAAATATATCATAATTCCAACAGTTAAATCATCATATGAAGTATAGAAGTATTAAGTTAAACACAACAAAATCATAGAGAAATGTGATTGGTCAATGAAGGAACTAAAACGTAAGAGTTAGATGAGAAAACAAGTATTAGTTGAGTTATAGTTATGGTCGATCTAGCTAAAGAGGCTAACAATAGTATTATCTGAGTATAGTGATGACTGAGGGAGTCAATGGAAGGTAAGTGAGATAGAACAATAGAGACCAATCTATACAATGCTGGATGAGTGTCAAAAATAGTTACACTTTAAAAAAAAAAATGATTTTGGGGGTAACATAGTTGAATTTTTTGGATTAGTCAAAATGCGTGGATGATAAGGATTGATATGTTGGCTTATTTAATGCATGAATTTAGTTTTTTATGTTATTAAAGGAAAGGATTTAGAGAGAAGTTTCTAAAAGTATCAAGAAAGGAGAAGAAGGAAAAATGATGGATAGATTCAGTGGATCTAACCTTACCCTAAGATCTATGGTGGTGTTTAAGTGGGAAAATATCAAAATCACCTATTTAAGGAGGCATGAGAGATTTTTTCTAATGTTGGTTTGTTGTTGATTGATGATCTTAAGGAGAACCTATGTGGAACAAAGTAGCAAAGAATAAGTGAAGAGATTGATGAAGTGTGACTGCTTAAGGGGTTGCCAAGCAGATCAAATGATAGAGATGATAATGAAGTCTAGTCAATGAACTAGCTAATGAGCCAAATAGAGATCTTAATTGGCAAAGTGAGTTGTATCTTTATAGATCAAACCTACTATTACTTTCTAAACATTATGGTAGTCAAAATCCTTTAATAAAGGTAAACCTAACAATCATTTTATAAATCTTTTAATCAAGATGACATTCTAATGGAATGATCCAAAGTCCTCTAACTAGGTCACTACTAATAGGCTGATTAAATCCTTTAATAGGGTCACAACTAATAGTGTGTTTTGTAACCTTTAATAGGGTTGGATCTTAACTAAGCTCACTTTAGAAAAGTGAATGGTGATAGCATGTTACTTGGTGGTTTCTCCCAAATTGAGTTTCCACATTAAATACTAGTGTCATATATGTGTGATGCATGCTATTTATTGTTATTTATTTTACTATTGGTCAACATATATTGAGCAAAGATTTAAGGAATGAACATAATATTAAGTTTCTATATAGACTAAGTGTTTTAATGAGATTTTTAAAGTTGTTTGAAGTTAGTAAAAGTCGAATTGGTACAACTAGACATAAAGATAAATTATTCACTCCCCTTTCTTTATTCTAACACATGCATGTGCACGTACACACACACAGACACAGACACAGACACAGACACAGACACACACACACACACACACACACACACACACACACACACACACACACACACACACACACACACACACACACACACACACATTCCCCCAAATGTGTATGCCAACTCCTTTCTCTATTTTTGAGATCATTTTATCAAACTTCACAAATTGTGAGATAAAATCATTCCTTTGCTATTAGTAGAAAGTTAAGGGAATATTCTTCCAAATGAAGACAAGTTATAGGAAATTGAGGTGCATTTATTTTAAATCTTAGTTGAAGAATTGGTCATGACTATATTTTTTAAAATACCAATTATAAGCCATATCTTATCACATATATATGATATTTTTTGCCTTAGCATAATGTATGAGGACAATCAATTTATGAGTAGGAGGAGAAAGTATTATTCTGTTCAACTTTCCATTTAATAGACTACATTCAAATCTAGATGTAAATGTGTTTATATATATTTATATATAAATCTATGAATTTTCAGATTTAGAACAGTAGAAATAATGTTGTTAGCATACATATGTAAATCTGTTAAGTGTATTTTAAGCATAATAATATTATTAGAAGAAACACATTTCTTTAATATTTTGATTTAAGCAACCTATTGATTTAATTCTAGTATAGTTATTTAACTAATATGTAAAAGGAATGCATTTTCTTTAATGTTATGATTTAAAATAGTTAAATATTTATCTACATTTAAACTTTATAAAATTGGAAAAAAAATGTAATAACAAACATTTGCATAAACAAAAGAAATATTAAAAATCAGAATGCATGAAGTAACTAAATAACCACTATTTGTTTATTTTAAAAATAAAATAAAACTAATACACTTCTATAAGTTGTGTCTTACACCTATCAATCAAAACATAAACAATATAAATAACCATATTCTAAATATTTTAAAAGTATCTTATAATAAGATAATAAGGAATGTTGATTTCTTTTCCTAACCATGATTACATAGAAGATAATCCAAGTCTTTTACAAATATTAAAAACTAAATCTAGAATCATTTCCTTATATTAAACAAAGGATACTTCCAAAACTTTATCCACTAATAGCATTTTTCTATAAATTTGACACTACTTATTTTTTTAATATACATAGAACATAAATGAACTTTACATTTTTTTAAGCTACAACTTTGTATTTTGATTTCTTTGAACACATAACATGAAACAAACATTGTAAATAAATGGTAGACTCTCCTACACACTATTACAAAAAGAGAATTTATCTTGCACAAGGGGAACATTAACAACTTTTACTTTACACCCAAGCTTTAGGGTCCACATATGAACCTACAATAGAAATATACTTGCCTATGGAAGGCTCACCTCCTAGCCTAACCCTTTACAAGGCCACCCTCGAGCTATGAGAAATAGATCCTAAACATGCACACACAAGCACAAGCACAAAATCTAAAATAAATCTAAATTTACTTTCACACAAAACACCCAAATCTAGTACTACACAAAAGAAATCCAATGGATCTAAAAATGGAGTGAAGGTGGACTTTTCAAAAGGGATAAATTCTAGGAAAAATAATAATGTACATGCATTCACAAGGAAACTAGAAAAATTCTCCTTGCTACCATATAGAAACAACAACCCTTATGCCCCCTAAAAGGGCTTACTAGCCATACTCCTTGATGAGGCTAATTATTGCCTCTATTTCATGATAGTTTTAAACACTTTGTTAACACTTTGTTTTATTTCCATGAAAACATTTGTGAACTTATCGTTACCTAAACCAATGATTAACTTATGGATAGATAGTTTGTCATCTTTTGCTAATATTATATATATAATACAGTATTTCATATAATCATTAGAATGTGTGTCTTAATATTTGAATTTAATTTGATAATGGTTATTTGCAAATATCTCTACATTATAACTAACCTATTAGTAATGAATTTGAAGATGATTGGAAGAATTCAAGATGAATATTGAAGACAATCAATAGCATTTAAGGATACAAATATTGAGGCTTAGCCATAGTGGAAAAGTCATAATGGTACCAAAGGACATGACTGTTAGTGTGGAGGAGCTATAAAGACTTCCTATATTCTCTAAATTTATTATTATGTCATAGTAGTTGTCCAGACTTTATTATTCCTACATTGAGTCATTATCTTTTATTCTTGCCTTGAGTTGTTATCTTTCCTTCTTTCTCTCCTATGGATTTATAGCTATGTTCTTTACTTTTCTATTTTGGAATAAATGTCAATCTTCTATTTATAGGGATCGGACCAATTGTGTTAAGTTAGTTAGAAGGAGAAATTTTATGACAAGAAACTATTAACTTTTGCAATAAGTTATTTTTATAGTTCTATGTCTTCTTCCCATGTAATGAATTTTTGAAACATAATGGAATAGTTCTTGGTTTACATTCTGTGCAGCAAATTAGAAGAAGCCAACCAAGGGGGCCCACTTGGGAGGTGGATTAAATTATAGTAGTGTAAATTTTTTTTTCTTTATCATCCTTAGTTTTGCAAAGTAGAAGTTGTAAGTTCCTTCCTATAGCATCATACTTTGTGAATGTTCCTATAGCATATGTAAGAATAGTTATAGTAGATGAACTAAGTTGGAATAGATGTTAGCATTTTATTAAATTTCTAGTATTTTTTCTTGTTAAGTGTGTTAGTTTACTACAACACTAGTTTAGGTTCTTTCCTTGCACTTTATTTTCCTACAGTATAAGCATAATGAGTCATTAAGAGACCTAGTACAACACTAGTGTAGGTTGTTTCAAATCTTGAGATATCTAACCTATTGTCAAATTTCAAGTAGGATATTATAAATGATGTTGCTACACATCTTGACACAATGACTGCCAAGAAGAAGCATGTAGAGGCTGAATTACAACTAGTTAAATGCTGCCCTCATTGCTAAAAGCAAAAGAAGGATTGCCAATGCAAACTGGTTGCAAGTATGGGGATGCAACATCTTCCAACTGAGTACCTTAAGATAGATGGAGATGATGAACAAGTATTTTTTGTTACTCAACATTGACCATGGGCCCCATGTCAAGGTATGCCTCAAGACCCTTTGCAAAATTCAAATTCATATGGTAATCAATGGAAAAACTGTAATCCATAAGGTCCTCCACAATATCATCAACCTAATTGGAATAATGCTAGGAAAAACTATCCACAACAACCCCAATGGCCTCAGAATTCCCAATCATCCTAGCCCAACCAATAGAATAACCAATGATAGAACCAGTAGAACTACTGGCAAAACCAACAGAACCAATGGCAACCACCCAAGGGAATTGGCAGTCTACAAACCAATGGAGGGGACCTCAATAGTGGCCTAACCCAAATAACAATACTCCACAATTACCACTCCCAGTTCAACAACCTACTCTAATGCCACCACCTATAAATCCTGGACCTTAAAAGTAAACATAGTTACCTACACAACCTCAACCAAATCCAAATAGCCAATAGCACCAGAACCCTTACTCTCTAAAGAGATTGACCCAACCAATGTTACTACTTTAGTCCCAAATCAATCAGTGGTGGAATATCCTTTTCCAGAAAAACTTATACAAAGTAAACCTGTACAAATAGAGGAACAACCTTTTGATATTGTTGATCAGTTAAAGAACATGCATGTCCAAATACCCCAGTTCCAAGATATTAAAGAAGTTTCAATCTATGGAAAATCCATTAGAGATGCCTACTTGAAGAAGACTGGGAGGAAGAAAAGGACCCCACCATAGTTCATGTTGTGGGACAATTGGCTAGCATTATGTTAGGAAAATTGATCACCCCAAAATATTTTGATCCAGGTAGTCCAGTTGTGGATGTGAGTATAAATGGTCAGTTTGTTGAAAATTCTTTAATAGATCTTGATGCTGCTATAAATTTCATGACCAAGGACACCATGAAGAAGTTGAAAATAGAAGGATTAAGGGCTACTCCAATAATTCTACAACTTGTTGATAGTTCTACTGTCACCCCTAATGGGATGATAGAAAACATAGTTTTAACCTTAGATTCTCTAGAGTATCCTGCAGACTTCATGATTTTGTCCCCCAAAGTTAATCTATTCGGTTACCTTGTCATCCTAGGTCAACCATGGTTAGCTACAACAGATGCAAATATAAGTTGTAGGTTAGGGAATATGACCATATCCAGTGGATAGGCAACAAATAAATTTGACTTATATCCTCCAACACAATCATTACCAGATTTAAGCGCATCTATTTGGCTAGATTTAGGGGATGAAGAAGACGAGTTAAATTCTATAGCACAACTCATGATGTTACATAGACAATCCTTTCTAAAGCTGCAAGAGGAATATTCAGTACTTTAGAGTATTCTTACTAATAGTTGTGTGGTAGAAAAAGATGTATCTGAAAGTTCTTTCTTGGAATGAAAATTGTACTCTGATCAAACAACCTGAAATTCTTCATTAACTCTTACTATGTCAATTAGAATCAATTCCAATATTTGAAGCTGCTATGATAGAGTCTACCACTACTATTGGGCTATCCAAAGTTCATAATCTCCATGTTAACCCCAAATTAACACCCACATAAATAAAATAGTTAACAAAGTTTCATCAAAGGCATGAAAAGGCCTTTGCATGGGACTATGGTGATATAAAAGGGTTGAGTCCTACATTGTGCACTCATAGGACATACATCAATGATGGGTGTCTACCACTCTGTCAACCCTTAAGAAGGATAAATCTAAGCTTTAGAGAAATTGTTAAAATTGAATTACAAAAACTGTTGGATGTTGGTTTTATTTATCTTATGTCTGATAGTAAATTGGTTTCACACCTGGTCATAGTGCCCAAAAAAGGAAGAAAATGGAGAATTTGTGTAGATTACAAAGAATTAAACAAAGCCACAAAAAATAATCACTTTCTTTTACCATTTATAGACAAGTTCTAGACAATCTAGCTAGCAATAAGTATTTCTCTTTTCTAGATGGGTATAGTGGTTACAATCAAGTTAGTATTGCTGCTGAAGACCAAGACAAAACCACGTTCACATACCCATGGGGTAATTTTGCATACTTTATTTTTCCATTTGGTCTATGTAATGCTCCTGCATCATTCCAAGGAGCTGTTATTAGCATCTTTGCTAATATATTGCATGATTGTATGGAAATATAAATGGATTATTTCATAACATTTGGAGTCACCTTTGAGGAATCAATGATGAATCTTGAAAAAGTTTTTATAAAGTTTTAAGAACATAATCTAGCACTTAATAGTGAAAAATATTTCATACTCATGCAAGAAGGTGTGGTACTTGGTCATTTCATATCAGTTGTAGGAATACAAGTGGATCTAGCTAAGATAGAGGTAATTCAAACTTTACCCATACCTACAAAATTGAAAGATGTTAGATCTTTTCTGGGTCATGCTAGATATTGTAGACATTTCATAAGAGATTTCAGCAAAATAGCTAGTCCCTTGTATAAATTATTGACCAAAGAAGCTGAATTCAATTGGACACCCGAATGTAATGAAGCCTTTCTACAGCTTAAGAAACTTCTCACTACAGTCCCAATTTTACAAGGCCCTGACTAGAATTTTCCTTTTCACATATATACAGATGCTTCTAACTATGCCATAGGTGTAGTTCTAGGACAACAATCTCAAAATCTTGAACATGCAATATATTATATTAGTAAGAGCCTTCATGGATTAGAATTAAACTACATAGTGACTAAAAAAGAACTGTTAGCAGTAGTTTATGCCTTGAATAAATTTTGGCACTACATCACTGGCTATCCCATTTTTTTTCATATAGATCATGCAGCAATTAAATATCTCATGAAAAAACCTACTATAGTAGGCAGGTTAGCAAGATGGTTGCTATTGTTGCAAGAATTTGATATAACTATTATTGATAAGCTTGGAAAAGCCAATGTAGTAGCTAATTATTTATCAAGAATTCATGATTATGAGTGATACTACTTTGGTAGATGATGCATTTCCAGATGAGCATTTGTTTCATATTTCCATTCAAATTCCATGGTATGCAGATATTGCTAATTACATTGCATGTAATAAAATACCAAAACATTTTTCTTACAAGGAAAAGAAGTTGCTTGTAGAGAAAAGTTTCCATTTCTCCTAGATAGATAATCTTTTGTTTTACACTAGACCTGATCAAGTTATGAGAAGATGTGTGAGAGAAGATGAAACATATGACATTCTACATACATGTCATAATGAACCATGTGGAGGGCACTTTGCAGCAAAAAGAATAGCCTTGAAAATTTTAAAAACTGGTTACTATTGGTCTACACTTCACAAAGATGCAAACAACTATACATGGAAGTGTGATAAATGTCAAAGGATGGGTTGTCCAACAAGAATAGATGAAATGCCTCTCAACCCACAAATGGCATTAACACTATTTGACAAATGGGGCATGGAATTTATTGGTCTAATTGATCCTCCATCCAATGGGAAATCATATATTCTTGTGTGCACTAATTACTTGACAAAATGGGTTGAAGTCAAAGCCATGCAGAATGCTCATGATCAAAAAGTTGTAGAATTTTTGTATGAAGAAATTTTTACTCGCTATGGTGTACCCAAAGAACTAGCTATTGATCAAGGTGCATAATTTAATTCTAATCTAATCTTTGAACTAATGAAACAATATAAAATTAGGCACCATAAATCAAGTTCCTATCACCATCAAGCTAATGGACAAGTAGAAGTCACAAATTGGGAGATAGAGAACATCCTAACAAAAATAGTTCATTTGCACCATACAGATTGGAGTAGTAGATTACCAAAAGTTGTTTGGTCCTACAGAACAACATGGAAGACTACTACAGGATTCACACCATTTGAGCTACTATATGGGAATTTAGCAATGCTCCATAATGAATTTGAACATAAAACTTTAAGAACTGCATTGGAGTTGGACATTGGAATTCCTATAGCACAAAGAGAATGTCTTCTACATCTTAACTCTTTCGATGAAATGCGCAAAGCTACTCTGGAGTGCACTAAAATTATAGAAAAATAAAGAAAGTAATGGCATGACTCTCACATTAGCAATAAACAATTTGAAGTTGGTGACTGGGCACTCCTATATGATTCCAAATTTAAAGATATGTCAAGCAAGCTACAAACAAGATGGTTGGGTCCATATGAAATTAATCACATCTTTGAAAATGGAGCCATCCAATTAAATACCATTGATCCAGTGCTTTTTAAATTGTTAGTCAATGATCATAGACTCAAGTTATATAAATGACCACAAAAAAAAGAGGACTTCCTGTAACAATTTGAATGGCCAAATTTAAATTCAAACACACACCAGGTAACTCTTCCTACATTAGAAGGTGCTAACCTTTCACTTGCAGCTCTTCAATACTAATTTCTTTGTGCATGCTCATATTAGAAACTTTATGCTTGCATAAAGTTCCAAATTTCTCCATTCACTTTCTCATCTCATCTCATTTATTTACCTTCCACCCATCGACCTTCCACATCATCAATTTCTAATGTTTTCAATAAACACCACAAGTTACTGATGGATATTGTCACTATTGATGTATCTTCCATCATATTTTGGTATGTGTGACAATAAACTATTAGGTATAAGCTTTTCAAATTATTATTAATTTATAGTTTGTAGATTTCATTGCTTATATCCAATACTAAATTCTTTATATTATGGCAGTGTTATGCCAGTTCCATACCATGTACTATGTTTGACAAGTATGGACACTTGTCCATATTTCATAGGGGGGAGGGGGTGACTAAAACCCAATGACATTCCTATTTATTCATAAAGATTTTTTCAAATCTTCACACTTTCTTGATTGATGGAATTCAATTGTCATAAGTCCACAAGTGTCTAGGTGGCGTACCCCTTATTCTTGAATGATTTTATTGTCAGGCTATGATGTGACTTGTATTTAAATTTCAAGTGATCTAAATCCCATATTTGGATGATTTCCACATGTCCATGATCTATTCTCATTAAAGACATATTATTGATCATAATGAATCATTATGATATTAATTACCTATTAAATAAAAATGTAAAAATGGGTCTGTGAAACAATAACAAAAGAAGCCTAAATTCATAAGGGTGGAATAGTGCAAGCAGTTTAGATAGTGAAAGTGTTAAGCAAAAATGGGTGGACAATTGCAGCGATGAGAAGTAGTGAAGCATACTATTTTATTCTTAGATGTAGAGACAGTGAGGAGATTTAATGCATGTGGCTGGCGAGGGTATTTCTTAAGTTTAATTGTTTTGGATGAAGAAGTAGCCACAGAATTCACAAGGACATTTGATGAGGGAGAACCTTCTGTCTGGGGTTTAATGATGATTGCTACAAAATTTCATATAGTAGAAGTAACTAGGTTACCAAAAATAGGAGAACATTATCTAATACACATGATGCAAAATTAGGCAGGGCTCAATTTTTCATACCAACTAATCCTCAGTTGGATATTACCAAGAAAGGTTGCAAAATGATGTCTCTTGTGCCACCACTATACAATGAGATGGCCATGCACATTATCAGGTACCTTACATGTGAAGGAAGATTTCCATATTTACATGCACATCATTTTAAATTTCTTAGTTGTATAAGACATAATTATCTAGTAAATGTTCCCAATTTCTTATACAATATGTTGTGTATTAGTGTTGAAGAAACCCAAAAGGGGAAGGACAATTCTATCACCCATCATGCCCTATTTAAATTAATCATAGAAAGATCACTTAGGGATGTCTCTCCCATGTCATGGGCAAAATTTTTCCAAGCTAAAACCTTACAACCCCAGACTGCCCTTAATGAACAACCCAGTGAAGAGAATGTAGTTCGTATTGATGAAACTATTGATCAGAGCACTCAAGATGTTGAAACTGAGAATCTGTAAGAAAATGTGTCTTTACCTATTCAAGAAACTCAAAAACCTACCTTTAGCCGAATAAAGAGAAAATGGAAATTGCAAGAAGAAATCTTTGTTCTGGTAAAAGAAGAGCCAAACCCCACAGTCATGAGGCAAAAGAGAACTAAGAAGGGTCCTGTAGTAGTCACTCCTACAATAGAAACACCAAAAGGAAGAAGTAGGTAGAAGGTTGTGATACTAGAAGAAAACCCCGTAAGAAGAAGTACTAGAATGAGAGGAAAAATTTCTAAAGAATCCAGTTTGTCCAAGCCATCTACTAAAGAATCCCTAGTACAAATTGTTCTTGATAATTCTCCTCCTTACCTTGAAATTGTAAACATTCCTAAAAACTCTAATGAGGAATGTAGGGTTGAAGTCAATGAAAATCAAAGTGATACCCTAGTAGGCCAACCAAGTACTTCAAGAAGTATAGAGGAAATAGTTCCTGAGAAAGTTTATCCAAACACTGGCCTAGTTCTCTATAAATCAACATGGTGTACTGGTTTTGTAGAATAGTTATGGGGGGAAAAAAGAAAGAGAAAAATAAATTATGAAAAAGACAGTGGTTCCAGTACCCTATAGAAACTCCTTTTTTAGTTGTTTGGACAACATAAGTTTGCTGTGGCCTTATGTGAAGAGAAGAGGAAGAAGATGAAGAAAGTCATTGCAACCCAAGGTGAAGAAATTGTAGATTTGAAGGAGCAATTAGTAAATAAAAAACAAAGAATGGATCATGCCCTCAAATTGGTTGATCAAGCACTTCCTTGTAGGCCGCCACCTTGGATTTATGATATGTGTTTAAAGGAACAATTTCTTTTATTCCAAATTATGTTAACCCTTAAGAATATAAATGCAGGTTTTAAATTGGAATAGGAATTTTATGGTTTATACTAGACTCTGCCATCTTGGTAGTAGAATTTTCTCAGTGAATTATATGTGCACAATTTTATCGTCCCTTCAAAAACCCAATGGAATCCTTTACTGTATATGGGGGATATACATCTAAGGGCATTAATGTCCTAGATGTCTAATGAAGCAAACTATGATAGGAAACTAAATAATTATAGAGATGAGGAAAGGACAGAGCCCTTTCCATTAAGAGCTAAGAGCAGTAAACTAGAAGAAGTTCTTAGGGGCTGGTCTAGATTAACTTATGGGGATAAGAACAAGGGAATAAGGGGTAGAATCTTCACTGCCAAAACAAAGGCCTATGCTAATTATGAGAAGTTACCCTACGTTGCCTTCAAGAGATCCATGACTGGTGTTAGAAGTAGATGGGCCAAATTATCTGAGTCACTTAAAAGGTCAGAGTCACATAGTACCATCAATTTGGAGGCTTCCCTTCACTGAGCTTCAAAGTATATAGAGCTAGGGAAACAGGCTAGACCAAAACTATGGTAGTTGCTCACTATGCCACCTCCAATGCTCATGTGGCCTTTGTATGACATCAATGCTAACAGACTCAATAAGTTGCAAGAAGACAACCAAAGGGAAGTTTGGGAAAGAACATGAGGATTCTATTATACCTTCAAGAGTAGTAGGAAAGGAAGGATTGAAGTTAGGGAATTCAGGTCATTGAATAGGAAATACAATGCTTGAGGAAAAGCATTAATTTACCATGGGGCAGATGATGAGGCTAATTATTGCCTCTATTTCTTGATAGTTTTAAACACTTTTTTAACACTATTTTATTTTCATCAAAAAATTTGTTAACTTATGGTTACCTAAACCAATGATTAACCTATGGAAAGATAGTATGTCATCTTTTGCTGATATTATATATATAATTTAGTATTTCACATAATCATTAGAATTTGTGTCCTAATATTTGAATTTAATTTGATAATGCTTATTTGCAAATATCTTTGCATTATAACTAACCTATTAGTAATGAAGTTGAAGATGATTGGAAGAATTCAAGATGAATGTTAAAGATAGTCAATAGCATTCAAGGAGAAAGATTTTGAGGTTTAGCCATGGTGGAAAAGTCATAATGGTACCAAAGGACATGACTGCAAGTATGGAGGAGCTATGAAGACTTGCTATATTCTCTAAATTTATTATTATGTCAAAGCAGTTGTCCAGACTTTATTATTCCTACCTTGAGCCGTTATCTTTTATTCCCACCTTGAGCTTTTATTTTTCCTTCTTTCTCTCCCACAGATTTATAGCTAGGTTGTTTACTTTTCTATTTTGGAATAAATGTCAATATTCAATTTATAGGTATTAGAAGAATTGTGTTAAGTTAGTTAGAAGGAGAAAGTTTATGAAAAGAAACTATCAACTTTTGCAGTAAGTTGTTTTTATAGTTCTATGTAGTGTTCCCATTTAATGAATTTATGAAATGTAATTGATAGTTCTTAGTTTACATTCTGTGCTAGTAGATTAGCAGAAACCAACCAAGGGGGCCCACTTGTGAAGTGGATTATATTAGAGTAGTGTATTTTTTTTTTCCTTTAGCATCCTTAGTTTTGCAAAGTAGAAGTTGTAAGTTGCTTCCTGTAGCATCTGTGAGAATAGTTATAGTAGATGAACTGAGTTTGAATAGATGTTAGCATTTCATTACATTTCTATTATTTGTTCCAATTAAGTGTGTTACTTTCCTGCAGCACTAGTGTAGGTTCTTTCCTTGTATTTTACTTTCCTGTAGCATAAGCATAATGACTCATTCAGAGACCTAGTGCACATACTATGCTAACTATTTCAAGTATATTTCCCTGGGTTGACAAGATTAAATGCACCTCATGGTGGGGAAAAATAATCATTAGATTGAATACACTATTCCTAAGTATGGCCTTGAGCATGATTATTACACACCTATTGTGAGATGGACCACTCCCCTTATGCCCCCGAAAAAAAAGTGGCACAAGGAATCCATACATCATTATTTTATCCCTCTCCTCCTCAACAAAAGACTCTACACTAATTTTTTGTCCCCATTCCCTTCACCACAAGGCCATATCTCTCTCCCAAGAAAGGTAAATCCCTTGAAATTACCTACACATCACATAACAAAAAATAACATCTTAACAAAGAAAGAAACATCAATATATATTTTACATCAACATTTTAATATGCAACAATTTTTCCTACACAAAAAGAAGAAAAAGACCATGGGGGAATGACACTGACCTGACTCCAAGAAAATGGCAAGTGAAAGGCTAAGTAGAGCTCCCTTGCTTCCAATGCTTCTTTAAAATTTACTAACTCCTAGAATTGTCTCCAAAGTTGGATAGTGGGTTCACAACTAACCAACAATAGAAGAAAACTCTAAAAAGGCTCTACACTTTTCTCACAACACTTTTGGGGAAAGAATGATTCCTCATTGGTTCCTCTTCTCAACCTCTTATAGGTTTCTCAAAATAGGAACTAGAAATCCATCAAAGGAAAATGTAAAATTTTTCCTACGCCAAATTGATGGTTGTCTTTACCCACAACCTTGTTTCCAAAATTTGTTTTTTGACCATCTTGGAAACTCAACTTTTGAGAAGCCCCCCAAGTCAACTATGAGTTGTCATAAGGATAAATGTGAACTTTAACCATATGTATATCAAGTGAATTTGCTAAAAATGATCCTAAGACCCTCTAATCAAGTGGGTCACATGGGGATTCCAATATGGTACTATGGTAAGGTAATATTATAAATATTCATAGGAGGACATGTCATTGCCACATACACACAACACATGTGTTAAGTGACACCACAAAGACACATGGCATGTCCACTAATAAATACACATTTATAATTTATAAATTATAATTAAAAACTCATGCAATATTCCAAATTTATGAATAGATTAATATTTACCAATGAGGTTTTGTCTCTTCATTACACACAACTTTGGCTTAGTTATTCCACATAAGTTTGGTTCTAGTTCATTGAATTATTTTCATAGAATCTCCTATACATCTCAATTAAAATATTAGTAGTCTAAGAAAATGCACATATATATATATACACACACACACACAATGTAAAAAAATAACAACATCCACATAATTTAATATAAGAGTCAATTGATTTAATTCAATTCACTATTTTCCAATATACAAATTACAACATAAATAATTCATATTAGAACCATAATCACATCACATTAACTTCAATTTAATTTTGAAAATCCTTCCATAAAGAGCATATTCATCAAAATATAGTATCTTTTCAAATCAAATAACCATAATGCAATCACTAAAATATTCAATTATCATCATGAGATAAATCAAACTAGGATAAGGTTTATAATTCATAAAATTACTTAAGTTATTTAATCAGGATGCATGCATAATGATATCAATCATAAGTTTAAAAATCAATTGTAAAATAAAAATATCACATCACATGCTATCAATCCATGTCTATATAGTCTAAATCCTCAAAACATCAATATAATGTATCACATAGTGAGTCTAATATGAAAATATACTAGATTTTATGATGAGATTGGGGTGCGGCCTCAATGTTGCGCTTATTGCATACATATTAAACCTTGATCTATTCTATTCTTTTCATTAAATTCATGAAACCCAATTTGGAAAAAATCACTAGTAAGATGCTACTCCTTTTCACTCTTCTGAAGTCATGCCCTATGAAAGGCCAACCCTGTTAATGGTTACAATACACATTGTTAAATGTGACCTGGTTAAGGGATTTCAAATACCCTGTTAGAAGTGAGCCTTGTTAGAGGAATTTAGGCTTTTCACTTGGAATTCCACCCACTTAAAGGATTTATTAATGACTATTAGGTCAACCTTAATCCAAAGGATTTACCCTAGACTGATACAATTGTTAGAGAGTAATAGTATAGCTTTGATCTGATACAATTTCTAACTCTCTTGTAGATTACAAATCTCTATCTAGTCCTCAATTCTACTTTGCCTTCATACTTTACAACTCTAATAGCTTGTTCACCCTTCAAGCATTCATCTCCTTAAGCCTTCTTGGTTACCATGCCATTGTAGACTTTTCTCTTGGGTCGCTTGATGAAGCAAAACCCTTCAGTCCTTCTCCTTAGGTTCTCACACATGCCAACCTTACTTCATGACCAAACATTCCTATAAATAAGAAATTGGGATATTTTTCTTCTCATTTTCCATTGTCCAATTTAGGGTTTTGGATGGATTAGGTGGGATACAATGTATCTACACCATATCTTGTCTTTTCAATAAACTTCTCCTAGAATCCATTTGATTTCATCTAAAAATGGTTTACATCAAATTCTGTGCCACCATCTCATCAATCTTATCTTTATCCTAGTTCACAAGTTTCAAGAAAACAAACTTCTTGGTTTAGATTTGGAAAATCTTTGATCTTTAACATAATGCAACAGCTTGACCTTATCAACCTTCCGATGCTAAACACATACTGCATTGCTTGGCATCAACTATAAAATCACTCAGCATCAACTAAAGTTTATTGATGTTTGACATCAACTAAACTTTACTCAACATCAAGTATCTTGCATGACATCCACTAGAATTTTCTTTCACTCAGCTCCAACAAACTTTTTGCTCATTTTGCACTGACTTTGCTCAGCACTTACGATCCACTTGGTCAAGCTTGGAAGACAAACTTTGTGTAACTTGTTCTTCTAAAATTTCTTATTGTAGCTAGAATTTTGTAACCTTGAGTAGATTATCGAAACGTCATGTCATCACTATCTTAACTAATCCTTTTACTTCATTAAATAATCATAACTTGACCTTTCCTCTAGGTATTATTGTTACCTCTTATTAATCAAATCCTCTTCATCAATCAACTAAGTTATAGTACTTGACTCTTATAAGAAATTGTCTTACCAGCAAATAGTAGGTTTGACATCAGTGACAAAATGATGATTGAAACACATAGTCTTCTTCAACAATCTCTCTAAGTGATGATCTTTTCAATTACATTTTAACAATCATCACTTAGTTCTCTATTTAGTATATGCTGAATAACAAAAATATATAATAGTAAATAGCATGAAGCATGAAAATAATATTCACACAAGTATGACACCATGATTTAATGTGGAAACCCAATTTGGGAAAACCCATCAAGTCACATGCTACCACTTTTTCACTCTTCTAAAGTAAGCTTAGTTAAGATCCAACCCTATTAAATGTTACAAAAAAAATTGTTTGGTGTGACCCTATTAAAGGATTTAATCACCCTATTAAGAGTGACCTTGTTAGAGGTCTTTACAAAATTCTATCAAAATGTCACCATCATTAAGGGATTTATAATATGGCTGTTAGGTCTGTTGGAATTTACAAATGGGAAGATTTACTTTTGAGTGGGGGCTGAATTAGAAGTAACTAACTTTAACCTTTTCAAAACCTTTTAGTTGATATCATTCACATGCATCTAATTCATCTAACAAACATGAAAGTAAAGAAATGCATGAAAATAGATAACACATGAATTTGGTAACCCAGAAACCCTCCAAAATGAGAAGGTAAAACTGGGGTGGGGATGACACCCACAAAGTATCACTGCAACAATATGTAACTATTTAAGGTTACAAAGTTTGACCACTTCTAGTGGTCTACTCTATGAAAGGTCTATCCTGTTGAAGACTTTACACCCTGTTAAAAGTGACCTGGTTAAAGGATTTACAAACATTCATTTGGAATGTTACCCTGTGAAAGGATTTAAAATATAGTTAAGGATCTATAATATGGCTGCTAAACCAATATAGCTGCTAAGCCAACCTGTCAACATAAGATTTTTATTCTTACAATAAAATGGTTAGAAAGTATTGTAGAATGTCTTGACTTGATGACTTGCAATCCTTAATTGTTGATTCCATATCCTTGTTCAACTTTGTCAGCTTTGATCCTCTCTGGATCTGATGTGTCTCTCTTTGAAACTCTGATACTTTATTTCTGGTCAACTAAATTCTACAATGTTGTTATGATCTTCACTAAGTCTTTACATCCTTCTACACTTTGCTATAATTCACCCATACACTCCTCTCATGCACACATACAATGGGGTTTCATCCTCCTTTTAAAGATTGAAGACTTAGGGTTAGGTATGAATCTATGATCAATATTTACTCTTCATTTCCTACTCAATTCTTGCACTTTTTCCTATTGATTGCATGTCTTCTCCATTTTTATTATTGGCTACATGCTGATTAGATAGGTAATGCAAAAGATTCAATCTTATCTTCAAGATCCTTCGAGATTCATCCTGAGTCGGCTCAAAAAATGGTTTACATCTTAGTTTGTGAAGATACAAACTCATATGATGATTCTATTTTACTTGGCACTTACTAATTGCTGATGCTTGACACATATAGGAATTATGTCTCACTCAACTCCTATAGTAATTCTATTTCACTCAGCATCTATACTTTATTCAGCACCTATAGTCCCTCGACATCTATAGTGACTCGGCACTTGAACTTTGCTCGGCACCTAAAGATCACTTGACACTTGAATTTCACTCATCACCTATTGAATTCTCTGGCTTGGCACACACTATAGCTTAGATTCTGTATTATACTTGACATCATCTTAAGAATTGGTTAAGTGTGTTGACACTTAATTGTCAAAATCAATCTGAGACTAACAATCTCCCCCTTTGACATGTGTGGCAAAAACACTTAACTAATCATTGTTAATCTAATCTCTATGAGTATACAATACATTCTATTCAGCATATGTACAAGACTTCAAAAACTTGTTCAAAATTTTGTAGAGAACTATATACGTCAAAAATTTGTAACCCCCCTGAGTCGATATTACATTTCTGCAACCAAAACACTTGTGCTGAATGTGTCTAATACTCTTTGCCTTGTCTGCCTTATCATTCTTTTGCCTCTATTTTTGTGTACCATGTATTTGCTTTGATTGTACTCTGCCTTTTTTTCTACTCCCATTTTCACATCTTCTTGCAATTTAGCATCCTTTTGGTTGTATCTCCTTATTACTTCCTCAAAATTTGAATTTGAATATCTCCCCCTTTGGATATTATTTATTCTTCCATCAAAGAACATATTATTTCCCTCTTTTATTTACTATCTCCCCCATGCAATGAATATCTCCCCCTTTTGACACTTATGTCAAAGGGTCCTAAAAATGAATAAAATTTTTCACCAATTTTTTTTATTTACTTCCATAATAATCTTTAGAGAAGCACCTAAATTTTCTAAAGCAATTTCTAGTGACTTGTGTTGGATGGCTGTCTCTGTACTAGGCCTTCTAAGGTAGAAATATTTTGATCTTTCTTGAGAACATTTTTTGCATAGGCCATTTCTTTATGCAGTACTACTAAATGTGGGGTAATGGAAGATTGAATTTTTATTAATTTGGCCTTGACATTGGCCTCTTCTATTGTCAATATAGCTAACTCCTTATGAATGTGAAGCATAGTTGGATAATGTCTCTCACTTTGAGCTAGATCTTTCGGTAGATGTGTGCTAGAAATCTTGAGATTTTGTTCCAAGCTCAGAATCCTTTGGCTAGTTTCTTGTGTGAACAATGACGAGTCACAAAATTTAGAGTAAATGAGAATATGTTCTCAAGTATTGTTTTCACTTTTTCAACCTTCTTAGCCAGTTCAACTTGTGAAAGTGCTATCTCACTAGATATTTTCTCATTGACTTTTATTTGAAACTTATTTTCAAACCACTCTAATAACTTAACATTAGTATCAAGGTCTTCATTTTGTACTTGGTCCACTATATTGAATAATTTCTCCATGATGTGCTTGGTTTCATTAAGTACAGGCAAGCTAAATGCATCAATGAATATGTCTTTGATTTCCACAAGTGCTTGTTTCTATCTATACTCATTTCTAAGTATCTCTTATTTCTTCCTTCTCTCTAGTGCCTCTTGCACTTCATTTATCTGTGCTAGGTTAATTGTTCTAGAGTCATAACTAGGTATGAATATTTCCTCATCAAGTGTAGGGTATCCATAATGAAGTACCCTTGCAACTTTTGTGGGAGCTCGAGCCTAGTGTTGAGATTTTTAGTGGTACTACATCAATGCTCAACTTTTTGGTAGGAGTCCTTGATGTAGGCAATTTACTAATGTTTATATTTCCTCTTGTTCTCTTTCCTTAGGGGTTATCTCCTCTTCCTTCTCCTCTTCTCTACTACCTTGATCAATAATGATGATTTGAGGAGGTGCATCTTGGCTTTGTGTTATAGGAACATCATGTCCTATTTGTTCCTTTGCTAGCTCCTTGGCAATTATTGTCGTTCTGACTATAGAATCAACCTTAGCAGTTGTATCCTATGGTTCTTGCTCTTTAGGTTGATTTTTTGTAGTTGTGAGAAGTTGTGAAGGTGGTTCTTGTGTATTTTCCTTCTCCATTGTAATTTTTGCTATATCCTTTTGTAAGTCATCCACACTCACCAAAACTGGATTTGTACATAGCTGTGATTGTAATGTAGTTTGGTGAAGGATCTTTTTGAGATCATCTATAGTGATTGGATTGGTGTTCTAACCTAACGTGTTAGGAACATCCTTAACTATTACTATTTCTATACATGTTGTATGTGGAGGAATTGGTGGTGGCATTTGGGTGTCTTGGACACTTTGTTCTAGCTACTGCTCTTTAGTTGTTATCTCTTCACCATGTGTCCTCTCCACTATTTCTTCTTCTTTTTCTTTCTCTCCTTCTTCATCTTTCTCATTCTCTTCTTCTTCTTCTTCATCACTTCTCCCTTCAAATGGTTATTCGTTCTCTTCCTTTATAGTAGTCAATCCATAAATTAATTTCCACATCTGTGTGGACTTTTGTACAACATCTTCAATTTGTACTAGTATGTTTCTGGATTGTACAATATAATGGATTGTGGAAATTTGTTCTCTTTAATCTTCAATTTGGTTTTGCAAAATTCTAAAGGCTTTGTATTTGGGTGCAAATTTTCTCCCATGTTTCTTATTAGCCTTAGTTATTTGACGTTTAGTTAGGTCAGGCATTACATGAGCCAATGTAAACTTCCTTATTTTCTTTTCCATTTTAAGACAATAATGCCATTTATTCTCTACAATGGAGCTAAGCTCCTTAGGTATTGAATTGTCTAGTTCAAGTGGGGTGGTCTTCAACTTAGCCATCATAGTGTACAATAAATCTTCCACTATGTTTTGTTCTTCCTTTGGAAACTTATTAAAATCAATGGTCTTTAAACTAGTTAGATCTGCATTATCTCTAATGTTATTGCAAACACTTTCTAATTTAGACTTTGTAGAACATCTTACGAATCTTAATTGATCTTCATCAAAAATTTTCCTTTCTTTGTGTAATTCAGGAGGTGCAACATATTTTCTTCTCTTCTTTTTCTTTGCAAGTCCTCCTTTCTCTATGGACTTTTGCTTCTGTTGTTCTTTTGCCACTTAGGTTGTTGCCCTAGTATCTGCCCTTGTAGTGGGCATAACTGGGATTAGTTTTGTTGCCTTCTTCTTTCACTTGGGCTGTGTAGCTTGCTATTTTTGTGCTTTTCTCTTCTTTGGCTTAGCCTTGGGTGCTTCTTTCTTGGCACCTTCCTCTTCTTCAACATCCTCCCCCATTCCTTGTTCCTCTTCATCATCCTCAACTTCTTCATCTTCTTCTTCTCCTTCTGCAGTGCCTTCACCAAATTTGGCCTTAAATTTCTTCACAAGTTTGTCTTTCTTCTTTAATGTGGAGGCATTTTTTAACTCCATATCCACGTTTGATCTAACCACATCATAGGGTTCCAAAATGTGGTGCACTTTTGTCCACTTCCTCAACTAATAAGGCTATTATTGTTGTTGATGTGTCATCTATATTTATTTCATAGCTAAGAGGTCTTAACCATCTGACTCTTGGTATGGTAGCTTGTATGTATGTGTAATCAATATCTACAAGAAAGAAAACATAATTTACATGTTTCTCTACTAATGACACTGGAATTCTTAGCCTTTGCTTCATTGTCTTTTTGAAGTCTTCAAAATATCTAGTCATTAGGGTTTCAAAATTAGCTCCCATCTATTCTATATATTCATTAACTTTACCTATGATTGACCTATTTGTTTTCTAGTCAACTTTACCAAGAGAAGGAAACTCATTCTATACATAAAAGAATATACAAATCAAAATAGAATCAAACTTGCATTGTGCTCCCTTTGTCCTTCTAATTGCTGCTAAATTCTAATTAATCTATTGTAGTTGCAGTTTTGCAAGATCATAAGTATGATCCTTTTTCATCAATTTGTAACCTACATCCACTATAATGCAAGGAACATTGTTAAGTCTGTTGGATTGGTAGAATTTTTGTGCAATAACCCAAATAGCAAAATTAACAAGAGGGTCTTGAATGGTATCAATTTTAATCCCTCTCTTATTCCACTTAGCACCAATATTTTTCACATTTTCCTCCTTAGAATCACTTCTAAGGGTCTTTGGTTGATCTAGGGTTGGATACCCTATCACTCTATGTACAATTCTCTTTGTGATTTTCATTAGACCATCCTCCAACTATAAGCTTCCATCATGTATTTTTCTAAGCACTAGCGTAATCCATTCAGTTTGAAAATGGTGGGAAATTCTAGGGTAGACATCAAACCCTTCTTTTCAACAATCTGGTATTCTTCTTTTAACACTCCATTTTCACACAATTTCTCATAAGCTTCCCTCATCTCCATGTCATCTATGGCTCCAATCTTACAATTGTAACATCTCTTGACATCTTGAACCATAAATACCTTAAGTGGTATGATAGATAGGGCTTCAACCGGGTTATTCTTATATGCTACCTCTGGTATTAGGTGGAAATTGAGTTGTTTCACTTCATTACATACTAGCTGGACCTCAAAAGGTTCCTTCTCATGTGTTTTCCTAGAGCTAGAAGCCATTTGTGTGAACTAGGGTTTGTACACAAAGAAAATATGCATATGTGTAGCTCAACACAAATGTAAATACCTTAAAATTGATGAAATCATGCTAAAATGTTGTTAACATTTGCTTAAATACTAGATTCTCTACTGTGAAGTCGCTATGCACTATTCTTTGTCTTTTGTCTTCGTTCACAGTGAAGAAAAATGATTGAAAACATGATAATATATCCTATTTTCATTGCATTTAATGCTTAGTGCGTTTATAGCTGTCCACTCAAATTTTGAAGGATTTCTACATTACTCAGCTTGCATTGGCTTTTCCCCTCTTAGGATCCTCAAGAGTATTACTCACTTAGCTTCAATTGAATTTTCCTTTTTACTTTGCTACCACTACCAACTCAACTCCAACTAATAATTTAGCTTCTACTATCTTTGACAGTTAACTCGACATGCACTGGGATTTTACTTGGCATCTAAGGGCAATGTGGCAACATTGATGAAATTTTAGCTTTTACATGTTTAATCATGCCGATATCTTCTTTTTAGTACTTACTTGTTTAGGAATTGATGTATGATAAAGCCTTCTCTTTGCTTAATTTGATGAAGTGTGATCACTTGAACTTTTAGGTAAAGTGATGCCTTCATTTGCTATGCTACTCTCATCTTTCTTCTTCCATGTCTTATTCATTTCTCCTCTGGTGTGTTCAACATCTATCTTCTCTTTACCTTTGTTGTTCTCTAAGTTGGGTGCCTTTGACCTTGTTGGGCAATTCCTACTGACATGATCAGTCTTCAAGAAACTAAAACATGTGGTTTGACTCAACCATCTACTGTAGTTTCCTCTAAAATGTGTTCTTATGAAATTTTCAAGAATGTGTCCATATTCCTCATAGTAATGACAACTATACCTAGTGTTGTATTCCCAATTGTAGTGATGTCCATGGTTATTTCCCCTTGCTGGCTGATTGGGTGTCCACATGGCTTTGATCTACACTCAAAAGCTCTGTGATCATACTTTTTGAAATTGTAGCAGTGATCTTCAAATCTTGGTGTTCTAATAGTCCTAGTCCTACAGTTATGTGGTTGATGTCATTGCTTTTTGCACTTATGACAATGATTCACATTCTTAGGTTTTTCATGCTGATGGGAATTCTTGCTTCTATAGTCTTGAAGGACTCTCCTTGTTCAGTGCTGATGTATCCTAGTCTTGAATTATCATTGCTAGCCCTTTGTGATTTTAGTAGTTTCTCAAAGTACTTCATGGACTCATTGGGTTTGTTGAAGTTATCTACAATGCCCTTCTCTCTTTTCAGATCATTTTGCATCTTTAGTGTAGAGATATCAATATCCTTGACATTCAGTTCATGATGTGCATTCATCATCTAACTTAGGGTGTCTAGCTACATGTTTGAAATTCTTGCAAGCTCAATTGATTTTTCTTCTAATCTATTGTAAAGTTTTCTCTTGTCTTCTTCTAGCATATCCTTGTCTTCAATGGCTCTTTTCTTTTGTTTAGTCACTTCACAAAGCATGATAGCTTGTGACTCTTGTTTAAGCTTAAGTGTTCTGATTTCTTTTGCTTGAGATCTATTCTTCTCCATTAGGTATGCTATTGCTACATCAAACTCTTTGTAATCTCCATTTGAAAATAGTTTGTAGGTGTCAATCTCCTTGTACTATGTATCATTCTCAGCTACTGCAATCTGTATTCTTCTCTTTAATGATTTTCTCAGTTCCTCTCTAGCTTCTTCCAAAGCATGTACAAAAAGTTTTATATGAATTGCCTAATTCTCTATGATCTTCTAAAGTTTGTAGACTTCCATTTGTAGATCATTTCTCCAAGCTGTAATGCTCCTTCTTGTGAGAACCAAGCTTTGATAACAATTGTTGAAATTTACAAGTGGGATGATTTACTTCTAAGAGGTTGGTGAATAAGAAGTACCTGACTTTAACCTTTTGAAAACAATTTAGCTGATATCATTCACATGCATCTAATTCATCTAATAAAAATGAAAGTAAAGAAATGCATGAAAATAGATAACACACAAATTTCATAACCCAGAGACTTTCCAAAATGAGAAGGTAAAATTGGGGTGTAGATAACACCAAAAAAGTATCACTGCAAAAATATGTATCTATTTAAGGTTACAAAGTTTGACCACTTCCAATGGTCTACCCTATGAAAGGCCTATCCTATTAAAGACTTTACACCATGTTAAAAGTGACCTGGTTAAAGGATTTACAAACATTCACTTGGAATGTTACCCTGTTAAAGGATTTACAATCCTATTAAGGATCTATAATATGGTTGCTAAACATATAAAGCTGCTAAGCCAACCTATCAACATAGGATTTTCATTCTTACAATACAATGGTCAGAAAGTATGGTAGAATTTCTTAACCTGATCACTTGCAATCCTTAATTGCTGATTCCAGATCCTTGTTCAGCGTTGTCTACTCTGATCCTTTCTTGATATGATATGTCTCTCTTTAAAACTTTGATATTATGTTCTTGATGAACTGAATTCGGCAATGTTGTTTTGCTCTTTACTAAGTCTTTACACCCTTCTGCACTTTTCTATAATTCACCCATATACTTCTCTCATGTGTACATACAATGGGATTTCAGCCTCCTTTTAAAGATTTCAAAGAAATAGGGTTAGGTATGAATCTATGATCAATATTTACTCTTCGTTTCCTACTCAATTCTTGCACTTTTCCTTTTTCTTACATGCCTTCTCCATTTTTCTTATCAGTTGCATACTGATTACATAGATAATGCAAAAGATTTGATCTTATCTTCAAGATCCTTCGAGAATCATTCTAAGTTGGCTCAAAAAATGGTTTACATCTAAGTTTGTGAAGATACAAACTGGCATGCTGATTTTGTGTTACTCAACACTTAATAATTGTCGATGCTTGATACATATAGGAATTCGATCTCACTCGGCTCCTATAGTAATTCTGTTTCACTCAACATCTATACTCTAGTCAGTACCTATAGTGACTCAGCACTTGAACTTTGCTCAGCACCTAAAGATCACTTGGCACCTGAGGTTCACTTGGCACCTTTTGAATTCTCTAGCTCGACACACATTGTAGCTCAACTTCTATATTATACTCGACCTCATCTTGAGAATTGGTTAAGTGTGTTAACACTCAATTGTCAAAACCAGTCTGAGACTAACAAGGTCAACCTTGATTAAAATATTTTACTACCAAAATGGTTATAAAGTAATATATAGGTTGATTTGATAATATACAACTCATTTTGCAAGTTCATATCTCCATTTGGCTCATTCTTGGTTCATTGTCTAGATTTCATCACATTTTGCATCTTTGATCTACTTAGAAACTCTTAAAGAAATCTCCCCTCACCAACTTCTCACTTTTCCTCTATGACTCTATTCTTCACTTTGATCTCCATAATTTTGGCATCCCAACAACCAAAAATCATCTACTATGTCTCCTTACATATACAAGTTTGATCTTTTTCCACTTAAACATAACCATAGATATTAGGGTTTGATCAAATTGATAGAATTTTTTCATCATTTTTTCCTTCTTCTTTCTTGAAAGTTCTAGAAACTTCACATTAAATCCTCATGCAAGATTACTTAAAAAATGCAATTCGTGCATTAAATACTCCAACTCATCAATCCTTATTTTTGTCACATTTTGACCAATTTGTAAGTTCAACTATGTTGGCCTCAATTCTTGATTCTTTCATAGATAATTAATTTTTTGAGACTCGGTCATCACTATGTTCATCAACTTGGTGATCACTAGGTAGCTCAATTTCTACTAATCTATCTCACTTGGCTTACACTAGCTTGCTCAACTATTGTTAAAGTAAAGTGTTAATTTAATTTAATTTATTAAATTCTCTTTATTCCTTTCTTAAGATTTTACTTTATGCACCCTTTCTAAATTTTTAGGTTACCCTTTGTCCTTTTATAAGGATTGATATTTTGTAATTATCTTTATCTCTTTCATTTCTAAAAATACATTTGCATAATTTTTCGACCAAAACCCTTGCCTCCTCTCGTCTTTTTCCTTTGTGATAGGTTTTTCACATGCAGGTGTTCAAGGGCTTTGTGGATTTTTTTTGATCAAATCCTTCATGGCATTAGAGCAAGTAGATGTCAGATACGAAGCTTTGATACCATGTTACTGTTGATAGGATAACAACTTGACAAGCGGAGGATGATAATTTGATAGAAAATACTCAGCTACATGGATGAATCCAAAGTGTGAACAAAAAGAGGTCTCAATCAATCAAAAATTTATTAATGAGACAAAAATTACAATATGTGCAATTATGTTAAGTGTTTATGTGTTACAAAAGGAAAGGTATAAGTATCCTTATAAAGGATCTCAACCTCTTAATGAAGGGGTAAGGATGAGGGTAACCTAGTCATCCACCCACAAAGGGATAGGAGGGTGATAAGAGAATTTGTCACCACCCCTTGAAATAACATTTAATAAGAATTAAATGTTATTATGAAAAATAAAATAAAAATGTTAAGAAGATAATAGTAAAGTTAACATCTTTACTATTCAAGAGTAAAGGTTAACAAACCTTAACTCTAAAAACTATCTCTACACTTGGTCACTACTATAGTTTTTATCTTCATTTACCATAACTCGTCTAATACTATTTTTCTCATACAACTTATGTTCCTTAATCTTTTTCTCGATAATGCATAACTTCTTTATTGACTACATAATAGAATTTCAAACATGTATTTTTCTCAACTTCAATCATTACTTCCTCAATTCACACAATGATCAAAGAACACATTATTGTGTCAAATACCAACTCAACAAGTGCCCATTGTAAATTCATCATACTTACTCCTCGTCACTCAACAACTATACCAATAAGGTTTGACATTAATGAAAACATAACAATTGTTCTAATTGTAGTTTCCAAAAATCTACTTCTTTGGAATTGATGGAAAAACCTTTAGTTACCATGCAATAAAACAAAAATTCTCTTTATTTTCACTATCATCACCCTTTGCGTTCTGTATCAAATATTTCATTAATATCCTTAGTTTCATTATAATTCTCATGCATGCAATCTTTGATAAGCTCTCTCTTTGCATCTTTACACTTCTCCCTCTATGATACCAATTGTATTAGCTCCCTCTTTGACATATCCACATGATAGTAATCAAGCACATATCTCCCTCACACATCTCTAGATATTGGATGGTAACTTCTTTACATACTTCTCCCTCTTTGATAACAATGCCAAAGACAACATCCTATGTACACATCATCTCCTTCTTTTATCACTTCCTATACCAACTAATATTTGAAATGTCTCTCCCTCTTTTATCTTTCTTTTGATTGTATCAACTCGTGTTTAGACTTGCAACTTTATCAACTCATGCAACTATCCTTCTTTTCACAGCTTTAGGTAGCTCCAAAAGTGTGACCTCCTATATCAATCTGTAAGATATTCTAATCATAAAAATTAATATAATTTGACATCTCTAATTAATTTTATTTAGATAGGGTAATGATCCTTAACTTACCTCTTAGATACATAAATTCTTCTTTAGGTAATTCCTTAGTGAATATATCATATATATGCTCCTTTGTATTCATATATTGTAGTATTACTTCTTTGTCTTGTACTATTTCTCTCAAGTGATGATACCTAATTGAAATATGCTAGCTTTTGTGTGCATCACAAGATTTTTGGATATGTTTATAGAACTTGTGTTATCACAATATGTCACCATAGGCTTAGTAATTTCTTCCTTCATACCTTTCAATAATTAATTGATCCACACAATGTTTGAACAATTAACTACTACTGCAACATATCCAACTTTTGATGTGGATTGGGAAATTTTCAATTTTGCTTCTTACTTGTCCATGAAATCAATCGCTTGCCTAGAAAGAAAATGCCTCTACTTGTACTCTTTCTATGATCAATGTTTCCATCCCAATCAACATTTGCATAAAAGTCAACTCAAACTTGTCATTTTTCTTATACCATAAGCCATAATATTGTATTCCTTTCAAATATCTCAATATCTTTTTTATAGCCATCAGGTGATTCTCCTTAGAATTAGTAGAAAATATTGCAATAATACCAACAACTAATGTAATTTTAGGTCTTTTATGAACATGTTATAATTTTTTGATCATTGATCTATACAATGTCTGATTTACTTCAGCAAAATCATCATTGGTTGAAATTTTATGTCAAATAGCCATAGGTGTTCCAACTAATCTTGAATATTCTATTCCAAAGGTCTTCAATATCTCTGTGATATACTTTGATTGTGTACTCCTTTCATTTGATAAACTGGAAAACCAACAAAGAATTCTATCTCTCCAAATATTGACATCTCAAATTCTTTCTTCATCTCATTATAAAATTATTTGCACAACAAATCATGTCCTCCAAATATGGTATCGTCAACAAATATTTTAGTTAACAATATCTTGATAAGTAGGAGATGATTAACAATATTTAAGCGCGCTCAGGCTGGAGTAGTACTGGGATGGGTGACCTCCCGGGAAGTCCCGGTGCTTCACCCCTGTGAGCATCACCTAGATCCAATGAGTGCTAAGTGTTCCATTTATTCTCATGAGAGATGGATTCATGTTGAATCACTACTCATGAAACATGGGTCATCGAGTTTGACTCAAAAATCACACAGTTAAATCCTGATATTCACATCACAATAACAATATCTTATTCTAAGATTCAGTTTTGAAATACAAATTTCTACTATTATTAGTTCCTACAAAACTAAATTTCACCAAATATGTATGTAACCATTCATACCATGCTCTAGGAGTTTGTTTCAAACCATATAATGCCTTATGAAATTTATATACCATGTTATTCTTGCTAAAAAAAATTAATCAATTCTATATTTTCTTTGATGTTACACAAAATTTCATGCATTCACCAGTCAATGTTTTTCAAGCTCACTCAGGCAATGAAGATAGTTCCCTATGTCTGTCGAGCATTCCTATGTATGCCATGTTCAAAAGTAAGTGTTTACCGAACTCACTCGGGAGACAAAGGAAAGTTGGAAGATAATGAGTGTTAACCAAGTTTACTCATTTACCAAAGAGAATTTGTAGAAGATAGTGTCTACCAAGTTCACTCAGGAGATAAAGCAAGTTGGCATGAAAACTAGTGTTAACCAATCTCACTTGGTTAATGAAGGAAACTCTATTTTGTTTAGTTTATATTGAGAAGGGTCAACTAACAAAGGTTTTTCTTATTTTGGAATATTTAGATTAATTGATTTGTTTGTTGGTTCTAGCCAACTGAGGAGATAAATATTAATTATTCTAAGTTATATTTAAACCAAATTGATAATGTTTAAGATATAAATATATGGTCAAGCTGAGAATTTAATGTGTGCAAGTAATAGAAGATTTGAAGATGCTTATAGGAAGTGAATTTGAAGCATAAGAAGAATACCCTTGTGGAGCTACAAAGGTACATTTGATCAAGAGCAATCAAGTATTTAAGCCAGAACTGAGATCTATAATCAACGATTTATTTGCATAAAAAATTAGGTCATCTCATGGTTATTTTTTAACCATTGTACCAAATATCTAAATCTCTTAATAGAGTTGGCCTAACAACTAGTTGTAAATCCTCTAACAAGGTGGCATGTCTATTTGAAGTGTCTTGAAGACCTCTAACAAGGCCACTCTTGATAGGGTGATTAAAGCCTCTAATAGTGTCACACCTAATTTGGTGTTTTGTAACCTTTAATAGGGTTGGATCCTAATAGGGCTCACTTCAAAAGAGTGAAAACAATAACTAGTTATAATTGGCAGTTTTTCAAAAATTGGGTTTCCACATTAAATCTTGGTGTTACTTGTGTTCATGCTATTACTTTTATATGTATGGAACTAAGTTAAATTTAAGGTTAATCATAGTTAGATTAGTATATTTAGTTATTTCCAAGTTACATTTGATTCTCAGTACTTTTTGAGTTGTAGTATTTGCTAGTGTTAACCGAGTGCCTATGTGTTTGTCGAGTGACAACATAATACAATTTAATTAGAGTTTATTTTTGTGGTAACAGATTCAACCCTCCCCTCTCATTTATTGCTCTTATATTTCCAACAATTGGTATCAAAGATTTTGGTTCTTGTAGAGAAGGTTTCAAGGACCTAGGCTAAAGATGATGATGTCTTATAGAAGAAAGATTCCCAAGTTGAAAATAAACAACTTTGCAACATAGCAAGAACTTATGAGATTACACTTGGCAACTATCAGTGATCTAGGTTGTAAATATTTTGATAATGAATACAAGGCTCCTACTAGAGCATTGATAGCTAAAGGGATTGCTAAAAAGAAAAATCATAACATCATGATGATTGATATTACCTCTGCTCTTATTTATGGTGAATTTGATGAGGTCAAAAGTTGCACTATTGCTCATGAAATTTGGACCAAACTAAAATACATCTATTGAGGTGATGAAAATATAAGGAGAGCCAAAGAAGAAAGCCTTAGAGTCCAGTTTGATCAAATGAAGATAAGAGAGGATGAAAACATTGCAAAATATGTTGAGCGAATTAAAGCAAGTGTGAGTGTAATCAAAGCATTTGGAGGAGACATTGATGACAAAACAATTCTAAGTAAGGTACTCAAAACCCATCTTCCTATATATGCAATTAGAGTGCCTTCTATTCAAGAGATGAGATGTGATCCAAATAATGAGATAAATTTGGATGCTCTAGTGGGAAGATTGACAGCTTTTGAGTTGGATAACTATGATAACTATGTCCCTAGTTCCAAAGGTATTGAGTCTACATTTGAAGCCAAGCTTTTACTCAAGAAAAAAGGTGGAAAATCAAAAGGAAAAAATTATAAAGTGAAGAAGAGAAAGAAAGTTTAGACAATGATCTTGAAGTTGTTGAAGCCCTACTTGCAAGAAAATATTCAAAGGGAGAGGAAAGTACAAAGGTAAGATTCCTCTAGTCTATTTTTCATGTGAAGAAGTTGGTCACATCACTGCAAAATGTCCCAACAAAGAAGGAAAAGATGAGAAGAACATCAATAAGTTCAAAGGCAAGAAGAAATTGAAGAGCTACAAGGACTACAAGAACAAAGGTAAGAAATCTTTTTTTATGGCTAAAGATTCTAATAGCAGTGATAATGATGGAATGGTCTATATAGCTATAAAAGATGAATTAGATGATGAAAAAGATAAAATGACACTTACTTCTCATTTTATTAAGAATGATACATGGATTATTGATAATGGTTTCTCTCATCATATGATTGGTGACAAATCAAAGTTTGAACATATATAAGACTATGATGGTGGAAGTGTTAGATTTAGAAATAATGAACCTTGTTGCATAAAGGGAAAAGGTTGTATCTCACTAAACAATGAACTTATATGTGATAATGCTTATTTTGTTGAAGGACTAGAGCATAATATAATGAGTGTGGCATAGTTGAATAACATTTGATTCAAGGTAGAGTTCATGAATGGGAAGGCCAAGTTGTTGGATGAAAAAGGAAATCTGGTTGGTTCTAGCATATAAACAAAAGGCAAGCTATTCTACCTAGATCTCAATGAAAGTTCATGTTTTATTACTCAAGTAGAAGAAAGTTGGTTATGGCATAAAAGGTTGTGTCATGTGAACTTTGACAATCTAATCAAGTTAAGCAAGAAGAAAAGAGTAAGAGGTATTACTATCTGAAAGAAAAGTCTGAAGCATTTCATAAATTTAAGTGGTACCTGACAATAGTAGAAAAAGAAACTAGAAAGAAGCTAAAGTATTTAAGATAAAAAAGAGGTGGTGAATTCATTTCCAATGAGTTCAATGAATTGTGCATTGAAAGAGGAATTAAGAGACAAATATCAACCCCTAGTACACCACAACATAATGGTATAGCTGAAAGAAGGAAAAGTTCCATCATGGATTGTGCAATAACCTTAATGATAGAAAAGAATGTTGCAATCAAATATTGGAAGGAAGCAATTAGTAGTTTAGTGCATATCTTGAATAGAGTATAGCTAAAGAAAGACTCATATCAAACTCCTTATAAATTATGGTATGGCTACAAACCTAATGTAAGTTACTTGAAAGTATTTGATAGAAAATGTTATATCTTAAAGGAATCTATGAAATATAAATTTGATGTCAAAGGTGATGTAGACATATTCCTAGAATACTCCTGTAGAAGAAAATAATATAAATGTTTGAATTTATCAACTCATAAGATCATAGAAAGTGCACATGTAATAATTGACGAGTTTGCAAAAAAGAGTGAAGAAGCACTAGTAGAATTTTGGCAATTAAATGACTATGTGACTAAAAATTTTAGTCACATGACTAAAAGTGATCAAATTCTAGTAAGACTTTGCAATTTATAAGTGACAAAATAAATGACTAACACGATCATTAGATAAAGGAACACATTTACACAAAGATAATTGACTTAATAAATGATCAAGTAAATGACTAAACAATTGGTCACTAATAATTGGTCACCCAAATGAATGACTAAATGAATGATAACAATATAATCATGTTACCATATAGTAACACTAATGCATCTACAACGTGGGCCCAAACTATAATTTCTAAAATATAAGTATTGAAATGCTTGTCTTTATCGAAGAAGATATCTTTTGGCTTCACATGGAAAATAAAACTTCTCTAGACTTTGTCTAGGAATCTTTCAACTACACACTCTTTTATCCATCCAGTGTGTTGGAAAGTTGGATCCATTGATTAAGCCTAGCGTATTGTATGCTACCATTTTTTGAATAATTATAATTTTTTTAATTCCAAAATTTCCTTTGAGTTTTTCTAGTGCTCATATTTCAAACCCCTTGATCATCTGATTGACAAGTCACCCCAAACCAAAATTAAGTATTCATCAATATAAAATAAAAAATGCCATAGGAATAAAATTAATATTAAAATTAGGTAGTGATTTATAAATAGTTAAAATAAAAGTTTAATTACATTAAAATTACCTCACTCAATTAGAATAATTTTATTATGGCTAGATTTTAGTTATTAGTAGGGTTAGGGTTCAATTGTATTCATAAGCATATCTTCAATTAGAAATAAATCACAATTATGGTTAAATTTAGTTAAGCTTAAATTAAAGTTATGAAATTAGAGTATGACTAGAGTTAGGGTTTGATTGGGGATTCACTTATGATTAGATTTTAATCAGTGTCATAGGACATTTAAATTTTAGATAGGTTTATGTTTAGGATAAAATTAGAGTAAGAATTTGATTAGAATTATATTATAAATATGCAAGTTAGGTTAATGTTAGGGTTAAATGAGTTTATGGTATAAATAAGTTAGGGTTATCTTAATCATTCAACTTAGTTTAGCTTTGTAATGGTTCATCTAAGGTGAGAATTATTCACCATACTCATAGCCCTTCACACAAAACCCTAAAATGACTTCTATTGAAATAGTTTTTTATCAATATAAATGACTTTTTCTTTTTTCTTTTAAATTTTCTCATAATCCATTATAATTAAGCCCCTTCGTAACCCAACACCTATTAATCTATAAATATTATTTTTGTATGGTTAATTTAAAAAATCATAATTTAAAATACATTAGAGTCAATTGAATAATAAAAATGATATAATATAAAATAGTAGATATGTAATTAATAATTAATTATGATAATTATTGAACTCATTCCTATTATAAAATATAATAAATAAATATAATAAAATTTAATATTATTATTAAAAGAAGTTCAAATTATATAAACTATAATAAATAATAATATTTCAATAAACTAATGTTAACTATTTAAAAGTATTTTTAAGAAATCAATAGACTATGTATAATTTTAATTAATTTTTATAATATATTAATAATTTAAAATAAGTAATACTATATTAAAAAAAATTAAACATCTTAAGACATGTCTTTCTATTTGAACAATATATTTGAAAGGTCTCTGGTCGTCTCAAAGCCATCTATATGTGATAGTTATTGTTTATTATTTTATAATTCTATAATCAAAGAAAATTATATTAAAAGTTCACATATATGAGCGCAAAAATGAAATATCAAGGGTCATGATATTTCTACTAGGATCTAGATGTTGTTTTTGAGTCAAACTCATTGATCCATCTCTCATCAGTGGTGGTTTATAAGATGACCTATTGATCCATTGATCTATGCACTTGAGGAGCACGATATAGACATTTATGAAGAAAAATTTATATTCTAACTATTTGTAGTAATGTTCTGTTAGATGTTGCATGTTGAATGTGAAAACATTGACAAGAAATGTGAACTAATCCTTGATGAAAACCCTCAAAGAAATGTAGTTATTGTGCTTTGATAACTCAATATGCAAGTGTACTTATGAATTCTATGCCATACACAAATCTTTATCTAAGGATCATAGTTCCTATCCTGGGCATTGATTTCAACTCCAACATCTTATGTCTAGCGGACAAATTCCTTTACATGTCGAGCATTGTGAGGATCACCTCTTTTACAAATGGGTAAGGCCATCCATTACCACATAGTGATAAGTGGTAAAGTCAATATTTTTGTAGGGGATGAACTTATAGATTTATATGCTAAATGATGATGTGTTGAGAATGTAGTTGAAGTGTTTGACAAAATGTCTGATAGATGCATATATGTCATTTACTAGACTGCAAAAATAGTCTACCCTCCATATTTTTTGTTGCTCAATTTATCATGTTCTTAAGACCAATCGTGACACTCTTTAGTAGGATCAAATTTCCTTTACACCCTCCAAGATGTGGAAACTAAGAAGACATTGGAAATGTGTAAGGAAGCATATAACAATATTATTTTTTTGGAAACTTTAGTTAGTTCTTGAATTTATTTGGTATGGATTAAAAACCAATAGAAAGGGTGTTGGTATCCATAAAATTGGGAATGAAATAAATAGAACACAAAAAATTGATATATGGATAATGTTTTACTTTTTCCTTTTTTTCCCTCAATCGCATGATTGCACTACTATTGTGATAAATTAATATTCATGAAATTGTGAAGAAGAAATAATTTGGAAATTATAGCATTTCTAGATGTCAAAAAAATTATTTCACATGCCATTGTGTGATCTAGAGATGGTGATGATTACATCCATCCCCTCCTTGATATCAACTTCAATGATACATAAAATAATACAGGTGAAAGTCAACATAAAATATTAAACTCCAAAGAGAAACAATGGACCCACCCAATAATAGATAGTTAAAAAAAAAGAGACAAAATTGAACCAAAAACTTGAAACCACAAGGATGGCTTAGGATGTGTAGATGAAGATAGAGATCAAGACCGATGTGAAGGATAGGCATGTACTAGGATAATACAAATGGGTTTCTCATTGTAGCACAAACATTACTAAAATGGAGGGAATTAGATCCCTATGGAAGACTACAACTGTATTGTAGGTTGCCTTACAAGATTCTCTAACAAGTAATCTTAGTAATTCAAGTAGGATGACGGTTAGATTTGGTACATGAGTGTCAAACTCCATTGTAATATCACACCATTTGAGGTAGGTCAAAGAGTAGTACTATTTTATTTTGTCAAATTTGAGATGAATATGGGTATCTAAGGTGTGAGAATTTTCTACAAATCTAGAACTAGAGGAAAGGTTCTAAGGAGTTGTGAAAACATATTTTTCTTTCTAAGTTGCCAGGTTATTTAGTTTTCTTTTGTTGGACTATGAGTTGTAAATCATTGTGATCTAGCCCTGATCAAAATTGAAATATTTGAAGGGATATGAGAAGTGTTTACACTTTTACTGTAGGCTAGGACACCAAGGAAAAATCTAATTTGATTACTATTTGTAATAATGTATTTGACTATCATAGCAGATAGGGCGATTCATCAGAGATGCTTCCAAATTGATAGAGTCAAGGTTGGTGAGTATTGGGAGTTGGGTGAATGAGAAAAGTCCAAATTTATTGGGTGTTATAAATCCAAATGGCTAAAGGATTTTTTGAAGGAGAAGACTCAGTGATGGGGTCTTATGCACAATGAGTTCTATAATGAACATGTTATCAAAGTTTTGGGTTTGTGATAAGAGCTGAGTGAATGTGAATGGGAATAGGTGTAGGTGGACATAAAGTGAATCTAGTCTACATTAAGGAGGATTGATAAGTTTCATGATGATAGAGGGTGTAAGGATAATGGATGGGAATATTTTGAGGATTTCAAACAAGTGGAAAGTCAAACAAAGTTGGCATCTTCTTAGTAGTAATGTAAAATATTAACTTCACAATTCTATCTTGCAAAAGTCTCCTCTAACAAATTGCAATTTATAACTTATTTTCTAAAGTATTTAGGCATTTGAAAGTCCTCTTTTCCATTCTCATGCAAATATATTTTATCTCTATTTTCTATGGACCAAGCTTAAGAATTTAAAGTACTATCCTTTCTTGTGATACACTATTCATCTAGTTTATGGCCTCCCTTTATTCTCCCATCAAACTGGCTTCCCCCATGCACTACCATTTTTTATTTGCAGATTTTCCCACATTGTGGTGGAAAAATATAGAGAGGGGTCAAAACACTTATGGACCATATATGTGTTGATGATGAGTTTTTCCCTTGTAATCTACAAACCTACATTTTAGATACAATTTCATTCCTTCTTATATGTGATACTTAACATGATCCCACCAAATGTCACCTACAATCATTTTCTTAATGGTTGCTGCTCTTGTATTGGTAGATTGTGTCTATTATGATTGATTTGGGTTGATAACCATGTTACAGAATTCCTCATAAATAGCTTTTCACTCAATTGTAATAGCTCAAATAATTATTTTTACAAAGATCAAAAATCCAAAGATAACATACAATACCTTGAAAATAATTTATACTTATGTAAAATATTTACATGATAAGTAGGAGATAATTTCCATAGCAAGTCAAATTTTGATCCCTTAGGGTAAGAATTTTGATAACACCATGATTAGGGCACATGATTGGTGAAACCTAGCATCCTTGTTGTGCTTTGTCATTGATTGGAGTAAGCCTAGTATGATAAAATTTAGGACAACTGGTGAGTTAAACAATATAAAAAAGGAAAAAGACTTAATCAAAAAATATTACATCTTTATGACCCTTCATAGGACTGTCAAAATGAGTTTTTGAGGCAACAAAACTAGAACTTTTAATAATTGACAAGGAAAGAAAGCCAGGGCAACTAATAGGACACTCTATCAAAATTTTGTGGAATCTACTACACAGTGCATAAATGAGCTAGATGCAAAATAAGAAGTATTTAATGATGGATAATTGATATTTTTAAAGTTCATAGTGAGAAAGGTCATTTAGTAGTCATTGAAATGAAAATTACTTGAAAATGAAAAGATAGTTTTAAAATTTTAAAGAGGGGAAGAATATCACGCAAGAGAAACTTTTTTATGATGCTTCATGTGATTCCAATAGCCTAGTTGAAAAGGTTGATAAAATTGTAATTGTTAGAGAGATTCTAGTAATTAATGATGATATATCTCTTTTATGTTTTGTAACTCATGTTGTTGTTACTATAGAGTCTTATGGTAATAGTGATGACATAGATTGCTTTAATAAGCATTTTGAAACTATTGATTGCGAGATGATGAGGAAGTGGAAGGCCTAGCTTGAAGGCATAAGTTAGGTTGGGAAAGGAATTAGGAGGCTTTCAAGGAAATTTTAAAGCCAAAAGTTCCTGATAATGTTTTGGTTAGCACAACATTAGCACAACTTCCTTCGTTTAGTTAGGGGCTCCTTCAATTCTTTTGGTAAATTTTCAACTAATATCATTGATATGATAGTCAAATGTGATTAGGTGTGAGAATAAAACTTCCTCTATTATCACCTATTTATTGGAGGGATATCCTTGTATAGTCCTATAGCCATCTTCAGAGAAACAAACTGATAGATGGCATTGACTAAGTTGTTCAAATCAAGAGGTTGATCTCTTTTATCAAGTAGAGGAGTGTTTGAGTTCCTTTGTCCTTTTTCCTTTACTTTTTCTTCTCTTTCCATTTCTCCATTTTCCTTTTCTTCTTGGTAGGGGTCTCTACAAAGAGAGATTTTACTCTGACTAAGAGGGGAATTTCCTTCAACATCCTCTACTTCTCTTTTTTTTCCCTCTTGGATTACTTCTTTAGCATATACTTCTCCATTTTCTCATCTATGTTGCTAGTACTATTTATCCATTCCTCAATAATGAGCCCTAGACCTATTTCATCCTTTGTGACCTTCTACTTTGGCCTCATATAGGGGTCTCCAAGGAACCATTTTCACTAGAGGGGGAATAGAGGTGGACACAGTCCTGCTCTGAGTTTTCCCTGAGATTCCTTCTCTTGGAGACAATCCAAAAGCCTTAACCACAAGGGGGAGATTGATTTTCTTTTGTAGGTTTTCCATATTCTTGGCATAATCCTTTTCTAATCTCTTTTGGTTCATCTTATTCAAAATCATAGTAGCTATCTCAAATCAACTGAGACTTGCAAAAAAAATTAGTATTCTTCTAAACCTCATCTGTTAATATCTCATTGGGAAACTCTTACAGCTAGACAAATGTTGGTTGAACTACCTCAATATAGTGATATTGCTATCAAGATTTAACTTAGTAGTTTCAAGTCAAACTAATTGACTCACCCAAATCCATCTCTCATGAGAACAAATGGAACACTTAGCAGTCATTGGACCTAGGTGATTCTCACTAAGGTGAAGCACTAGGATTTCATGAAAGGATACACATCCCAATATTACTCATGAGAGGATGGATTTGGGTGAATCACCACTCATGATCAATGAGTTTGACTCAAAAAATACATAGTTAAATTCAAATAGCAATATCAAAATTTGACTTGTTGTGGAAAATATCTCCTACTCATCTCACTATAGCAATGGTCCTTGGTGACCAGAAATGTGATGATGTAGGAGCATGTTCAAATCCAATGCAAGGGACCATTTAAGAAGCAAAAATTTAAGGATGTAGGATTTTTTTTCAAGTTTTTAAGTTCTTTCATGTTGATTTCACATAATAAATTAACCCCACTTTGTAAGCTAATACCCTACCTAGGTGTGTTATAAACCACTTGGGTACATGGTAATTGGGGTCTTATGAGTTTTGGATGCATTTAAGGATTTTTTTAATAGTTTTAATAATATTTGGAATCATACAAGGTATAATGATGTTTAGGGACAAAAATTGTTCAAAAAGTTGTCATAAGTTGTCAAGCAAACATGACAACTTTTGGTTTAATTATGAAACTTCCCCACAACCACCATTTTTGGTTCAAAATATATTTTATAACCATTGGGGAGGCTATATAAGTTGAATTTACACCTTGGAGAGAACAAGTGGAAGTTGTATGCAAGTTTTGTGCACTCAAATCAATAAAAAACTGTGATTTTTCCTATAATTTTGTGGTTGCAGTCATTTTTCCATACTTTAAGGACACCACTAGGTCCTAAAAGTACTGAAATTTGATAGGTATTTGATTTATCTTTCCAATGCTTCAATTTTGAGGTCTTAACTTGCATGGAGGAGGGAGAAATCTGCATTTTACTAAAGGTGACTTGTTTGAACGTTTTTACTAAGGGTTTAAGAAAGAAATGGCTTTATCTTGCTGATCCACCATTGGAATTTCATGGCCTTTGGGGTGAAGCAAGGGAAACAAATATAAATTAATAATTTTATGTCCATTTTTAGGGAAATTGCAAGCAATACCAAGGGTTTGATCATCTAAGGTGGACATTTCCATGTGGCCACCAAGTCTAAAAATTGCTGCATTCTCCATAATTGAAGATAGGGCTGTAACCAAGGTCTATAACTTGGTGATATGTGTTTTTTCCATGCCCAATCCATTTCCAATCAATATTTTTCCAATACATCAAGTATTTGACCCACTTCCTTTGTTAAAGTGACTTATTGGAGCAATTAGGCCAACTCGGTGAATTGGAGTTTTTGACCTTTAGGAGTAAAACCTGCTCAAACCCTTTTGAAATATTTAATGCCTCATTTGAAGGGATCAAAATAAATAATTTTTTGTAGGGTTTATTTGAAGGAATAAGAAGAAAACTTGAAATTTCAGTCTGGCAGGGCTACTAGGCTTAACAAGCCTAATTATAGTAGCATCACTTTGTGTTCACAATTAATCACATCTAATGGATAGAATGGGTCTTTTATGTTTGGGAAACCATATTTCAATATGTTAGAATTCATAATTACCTTGGGAATCTGTGTCAAACCTCTTTGGGTAGTGTGCCCATGTGAATGCTGAGTGGTCTTAGGAAACATTGTAGAATTGGACATTGCCTAAGTTGTCCAAACTGAAGATAGATATGAAACTTGTCTAAATGAATCTAAGTACCCCTTTGGAGTATTTTTCAAGTTTCTAGAGCCATTTTTTGTAGCCTTGGTTGAAGGATCCGGTCTCAATGGTGACAAGGGGTCTACATTAGATTGGTATTAGAGCTTAGGAGTATCCTAAGGTGTGAAAATGGTAGAAGTAGATGGTGACAATGAAGGGTTGCCTCCAAGGATGAAATTTTTTTAATTGGCTAGGGCTATGAGAGAAAAAATGGTTAAAAATAGATCCATAAAAAGGGAGATAGAAAGGTTGAAGGGCAAGATGGATAGGAGGGAAGAAGAAGAAGACTCTGGAGGTGAAGATGATGGGGATAATGATGAGACCCCAAGGTAGGAAGAAGAATCAGTTCCTACAGACCAGAGACCCCTCTTGAATGCTCTCAAATCCATGAAGAGGAGAACCATGGATGGGAAACTAGAACTTCCTATTTTCAGTATCAAGAAAGATCTTGATTCAGCCTTGGATTGGATTGAGGCTTTAACTAGCTTATTTGAATGTGAAGATATTCCTGAACACCAAAGGGTAAAGATGGAAAAATCCAAGTTGAAGGGATCAACCTTAACTTGGTGGAACTTCATCCAGGTGGAATGGGTGAAGAATGATAAGAGTATGATCAACTCATGGAATAGGATGATTGCTTTGATCAAGGAGACCTATGTACCAGAGGACTATGGATTGCAACTTCATAGGAGAAAGAAAAATTTCAAACAAAAGGACATCGATGTTAGAACATACACTAAGGAATTCTTTAAATTGTGCATAAATTCCAAGACTATAGAAAGATAGGAAGAGAAGTTGGAAAGATACATGAATGGTTTGAAATTTTCCATACAAGAAGAGTTAGGTTTGCATAACCCAGGAAGTGTACACAAATGTTATCAAATGGAATTGAAGGTAGAAGAAAAATTTAGAAGGAAACAAGATCAAAATAGTAGTGATAGAGGAAAATTCCAAAAAAGAAGAGGTTCCTTTAGAGGGAAAGGAAACAATGGTAGTTCCCAAGGAGACTCAAACCAAGAAGATAACAAGGGTGAAGGCAACAACAGATGGAAATTCAGGGGTAGAATATCAAATTTCAAAGGTAGATCACAAGGGAGAGGTCCTTTGAGGTGCTACAATTGCAACCAAGAAGGTCACATTGCTAGTAGGTGTCTAGAGAAGACAAACCACAACACTATGGGAGAAAGAAGGAGCAATCTGGTCCAAGAATTTGATTGCCAAAGTGTGAGCAATAGCAACACTTTTCAAAGTGTAAATGCACCTGATTCTTATCGATATCTAGAAAGAGGTGAAGCCTTGATGATAAGGAGAGCACTCCTAAAGGTTCCTGTCATGAAAGAATGCCCACAAAGGAAGGCAATCTTCAAGACCACTTGCAAATCAAGAGGTAAGGTTTGTAAAGTCTTAATTGATTCTAGTTCTATGGAGAATTTTGTGTCTATAGAAATGGTTGAGAAGCTTAAACTTAAGAGGATGCCAATCCTTATTCAAACAAGGTGTCATGGCTCAATCAAGGTTAGTAAGCTCTTGTGGAAGAACAAGCTTGGGTTGAATTTCAAGTTGGCACCTACAAGGACAAAATCCTATTTGATTTTGCTAAGATGGATGCTTGTCATCTATTCTTTGGTAGGCCTATGCAATATGACTTGAAGGCACATCATGATGGCTTTAGAAACACTTATTCTATCACTGAGGATGGGAAGTCCATAGAGTTTTTATCTTTGATGGAAGATGAAGGAGAGCCTAAGAAGAAAGGGGCTAAGGTAATGTTGATGGAGGGTAAGGAGTTCATGAAGGAGGTGAAAGAGGAAGGAGGATTATGTTTTGCATTGATACTTGTTCCTAAGAAGGAGGTTGATGATGTAGGAGTAGCAAAGCAACAAGGAAGACCTAGGATGGTTCCTTATGAAGCACAAGAGCTTCTTGAGAAGTATAAAGGTGTGATTTTAGAGAGTATGCCTAAAACCCTCCCTCCTATCAGAGAAATAAGTCATTGTATTGACTTTATACCAGGAACAAGCCTACCTAACAAGGCTACACATAAACTAACTCCACAATAAAATGAAGAGATGGCCAAGCAAATTTTTGAACTACTTGATGCAGGTCTAATTGGAAAAAGTCTCAGCCCTTGTGCAATACCAACATTACTTGCACCTAAGAAGGAAGGCACTTGGAGACTTTGTATGGACTCAAGAGCCATCAACAAGATAACTATAAGATATAGATTTCCAATGCCTAGAATTGAAGATCTACTTGATTGTTTAGGAGGTGCAAAATATTTTTCTAAAATAAATCTTAAAACAAATTAAAGGAACCTTACCTTTGTATTTACCTATGCATCTAGAATATTTCCTTGCTAGCAGAGCTTCAACCACCTCAAGATCACTATCAGAACTCTGATCTAATTCTTCTTCACTTTTTGATTGAGAATCTTTTATCTTCTTGTCTTTCTCTTTGAGTGAAAGCTTGGCTTCAAATGCTAATTCAATGTTCTTGGAATCCTTTAAATTTATCTTATGATTTGCTTCACATCTTCTTTCTTGAATTGCAAAGGCCTTAATTGCATAAATGGGAAGTAATGTTCTAAGAACTTTACTTACAACTGTTTCCTCCTCAATGTCTCCTCCAAAAGCCTTGATTGCACTGATGACTACTTTGACTCTTTCAACATATTTGGAAATGTTTTCATCCTCTCTCATCCTCATCTGATCAAATTGTGCTCTTAGACTTTTTGTTTTGGATCTTCTCACATTATCATCACCTCCATAGATATCTTTCAACTTGTTCCACATTTCAAAGGCAATTTTACAGTCCTTGACATCATCAAGTTCTTCATAGCTTAGGGAAGATGCAATGTCTATCATCATGGTGTTGTGAGTCTTCTTCTCAGCAATGTCATTGACAAATAGTGTACCAGAAGGAGTCACGTATGCTTCATCAAGATATTTCAATCTTATATCTCCAATGGAAGCATGATGGAGTCTCATGAGACCTTGCCATGCTGAAAAGTTATCCTTGTTAAGCCTTGAAATTTCCCTCTTGTAAGACATCCTAATCTTTAGCTTAGATCCTTGAAATCCTTCCTGTAAGCACCAAATGCTCTGATACCAATTTTTGGAAATATAAATGGAGTAACTAAGAGGGGGGGTGAATTAGTTACTGCAAAAAAAAATCCACAGATCCCTTAGATGTCTTAAATAACTAGTTACTATTGTCACTCAGCAGCCACACAAAAGAATTTTGTAACTCGATAGATGTACTGTGTATTAATTTATTACTGATCTTTAAGTATTCATAAGATTTAACATGGATTAATAAAAGAAATAACATCAACACAAGAGACACCAGAATTAATGTGGAAACCTAATATGGGAAAGACCACCAAGTAGCTAGCTACCAATTTTCACTCTTCTAAAGTGAGCCTTGTTAAGAGCCAACCTTGTTAAGGTTACAAAGCACACTATTAGGTGTGACCTTGTTAGAGGATTTAATCACCCTGCTAGGAGTGGGCTTGCTAGAGGACTTTAGAACAATTCAATAGAACTATTCACCTTGTTAGAGGATTTACAAAAATGGTTGTTAAAACAACTCTATTAAAAGATTTACAAATCACTGTTGCAATTGTGAGAAAATAATAATGAAGTGACCTAAACGAGATGTAACTAAACTTTTTTGATACATATCTTTGTTCTACTTCATTGGATCCTCTTTGATTGAATACAACTTTGCTACTCCTCAAGGATATCTGATCCTTCTTCAAAATTTTCTCACAGTTCTTCTTCACACAATCAACTCACTTGCACACTTGCTCACTCATCCATACATTTGAATTCACAACTTGAATTTTTATTTATACCTTAAAAATTTTCAATTCGGCTCATTTACAAGTTACAATTATGAATAATCATTACATTATTTGGCCACAAACATTACATGAAACAATTAAAGTTTATTTCCCAAAACAATGAAATCCTTCATTGGCTGACCCAGCTCGATAAAATTACTACTCCAGAAATGATTTCGAGTGTTAACCAAGCGAATCTCAGTAAATATTGCAAACTCTGCAAAATCCTTTGGAGACTAAGTGAACTCGATAGACACTAACTTTTCTTTGCTGACCTTGTGAGATCAGTAGAAACTAACTTCTACCATAAAATCCTTCAATGCCCGAGTGAGCTCGATAGAAATTGTTTCCATAGTGTAATATTTAGGAATGCTCAGTAGACTCCATAATTCACTTTGTTAGCCATTTGAGCTCAGTAGACTCTATCTTTTGCTTTGCTGACAACCTAAGCTTGCTAGACTCTATTTGATAACTGATATGACATTTGTGTAACATTAAAGACAACACACAATTGAATAATTGTATCCAACACATGCAGGAGGAGATCATTTTCCATAGTTTGGTTATCTCATAGGGTGAACTAAAAATGGATCAAGATAAGGTAAAAGCTATACTAACTTGGCCTACTCCTAAAAGTTTGAATGATGTTAGGAGTTTTCATGATTTGGCAACATTTTATAGGAAGTTTATTAGATATTTTAGTCAGATTTGTGCACCTATGATTGACACCATAAAAGGGGGGTAGAAATGTAAGTTGTTGTGGACCCAAAAAATAGATGAGTCTTTTTAACTTCTGAAAAAAAAAGTTGTAGAGAAACTAGTCCTAACCCTCCCTAATTTTCATAAGGTCTTTCAAATTGAGTGTGATGCTAGTCATGTGGCTATAGGGGCTATCTTAAGTGAAGAAGGGAGACCAATTTCTTTTTATAGTGAAAAACTTAATGATGCCAAGAAGAGATATTCTTCCTATGATCTTGAGATGTATGCATTAGTTTAGTCCCTAAAGAAATGGAGGCATTATCTTTTACCTAAATAATTTGTGGTTTTTACTAATAACAAGGCCCTAAGTTTCATAAGTAGTCAAGAAAAGTTGAGTCACAGGCATATGAAGTGGGTAGAAATCTTGCAAGCTTTCAAATTTTCCTTGAAGCATAAGAAGGGAGTTGCAAATAAGGTTGCTAATTCTTTAAGCTATAGGGTGCTAACTTTGTCTCATATTGAATTAGAAAGTGTTGGAATTGATGCTTTGAAAGCCATGTATGAACATGATGCAAATTTTGGTGAGATATATGCCTCTTGTACTAATTTGGATGATAGGCATAATGTGAAATTTTCTAAGTTTTTTCTACAGGAAGGATTATTGTTCAAAGGGGGGCAATTGTGCATTCCTATATGCTCAATGAGGCTCAATATTATCAAGGAGAAACATAATGGGGCTATGGCAGGTCATTTTAGGTTAGATAAGACCCTAGAACTTGGAAGAAGACACTATTATTAGCCAAATATGCATACTGAAATCAAAAAGTATGTGGATTCTTGTGTGGTATGTCAAAAGGCTAAAGGAAGGTCTACAAATGTCAGGTTATATCAACCACTTCCCATTCCATATAGACCATGGGAGAGTATAAGTATGGACTTTGTAATGGGTATGCCTAGGACTCAAAAAGGTTTTGATAGTGTTTTTGTTGTTGTGGACAAATTTAGCAAAATGGCACACTTCCTTCCTTGCAAGTCAACAAATGATGCTTCTTACATTGCAACACTTTTCTTCAAAGAGGTAGTAAGAATCCAAATGGTTGCCTCTTAGCATTATTTCAAATAGAGATCTAAAGTTTAAAGGACATTTTTGGCATACTCCGTGGAGAAAGTTGGGCACAAATTTTCCTTTTTCATCTGCATACGATCCCCAAATGCATGGAAAAATTGAAGTTGTCAATAGGACCCTTGTAAATCTTCTTGGGTGTTTGACAAGAGAACATGGAGGCAGTGGGATACTATCCTACCATAGACTAAATTCTCATACAATGATACCATTAATAGAAGTATCGATAAGTCCCCTTTTCATATTGTTTATGGTTTGAATCCAAGAGGTATTTTGGAGCTTAGAAATATGCCTTCTAATAGTCGAATCAGTGTTGATGGGGAAGCCTTTGCTGAAGAAATCAAAGAAATTCATGAACATGTCAGATTAAATCTTCAAAAATCTAGTGAATAGTATAAGAAACATGTTGATCAGAAAAGAAGCGATTTGAGTTTTGATGTTGGAGATCTTGTATGGATCTATCTTAGGAAGGAGAGGTTACTAAAAGGAAAACATACTAAAATAATGCAAAGGAAGATAGGTCCTTGTTCCATTTTGAAGAAATGTGGACCTAATGCTTATGAAGTTCAATCACCTAATGGGTTGGGGTTGTCACCCACTTTTAATGTTTGTGATCTAACACCATATAAAGGATATGATGTTGTAGCTATAGGTGATGAAGATTTGGAGCAGCATATTGATGTAAAATTTTGTAAGCATGAGCCACCTACTTTAGAGAGTGTGTTGGATACTAGAGTGGTCAACAAGACAAGGAAAAAAGAACACAAACAATATTTAGTCAAATAGAAGGGACAACCTGATAATGAGGCCCTGTGGATGGATGAATAATAGATCCAAACCTATGGCACTACTTTGGAGTAGCTCATCTCAAGTGGGCTTGAGATTTCTTGTCCCTAGGAGTATGATGTAGTGGCATATTCAAATCCAATGCAAGGTACCATTGAAGAAGCAAACATTTAAGGATGTAGTATTTGTTTCCAAGTTTTTAAGTTCTTTCATGTTGATTTCACATAATAAATTAACCCCACTTTGTAAGCCAATACCCTAGGTAGGTGTGTTATAAACCACCTTGGGTACATGGTAATTGGGGTCTTATGAGTTTTGGATGCATTTAAGGATTTTTTTAATAGTTTTAAAAATATTTGGAATCATATAAGGTGTATCGATGTTTAGGGACAAAAATTGTTCAAAAAGTTGTCATAAGTTGTCAAGCAAACATGACAACTTTTGGTTTAATTATGAAACTTTATGCCAACCACCATTTTTGGTTCAAATTATGGTTTATAACTGTTGGGGAGACTATATAAGTCGAATGCACACCTTTGAGAGAAGAGGTGGAAGTTGTATGCAAGTTTTGTGCACTCAAATCAATAAAAAAACTATGATTTTTCCTATAATTTCATGGTTGCAGTCACTTTTTGATACTTTAAGGACACAAAAAGGTCTTGAAAGTAATTAAATGTGATATATCTTTGATTTATCTTTCCAATGCTTCAAGTTTGAGGTCTTAACTTTCCCAAAGGAGGGAGAAATCTATATTTTACTAAAGGTGACTTGTTTGAACGTTTTTACTAAGGGTTTGAGAAAGAAATGGCTTTATCTTGCTAATCCACCATTTGAATTTCATAGAATTTGGGGTGAAGCAAGGGAAACCAATGTATATTAATATTTTCATGTCCATTTTTAGGTAAATTGCAAGAAATACAAAGGGTTTGATGATCTAAGGTGGACATTTCCATGTGGCCACCAAGTCTAAAAGTTACTGCATTCTCCAAATTTGAAGATAGGGTCGTAACCAGGGTCTATAACTTGGTGATATGTGTTTTTTCCATGCCCAATCCATGTTACAATCAATAGTTTTCCAATACATCAAGTATTTGACCCAATTCCTTTGTTAAATTGACTTATTGGGGCAATTAGGCCAACTCGGTGAATTGGATTTTTTGACCTTGAGGAGTAAAACTTGTTCAAAACCTTTTGAAATGTTTAGTGCTTGACTTTAAGGAGTCAAAATCCAAAAAAAAATTTGGGGGTTGTTTGAAGGAATAAGAAGAAAACTTGAAATTTTAGTTTGGCAAGGCTACTAGGCTTAATAGGCCTAATTATAGTAGTAGCATGTTGCCTTCACAATTACTCACATCTAACAACTAGAATGGGTCATTTATGTCTAGGAAACCATATTTCAATATGTTAGAAGTCATAATTACCTTGGTAAGGTGTGTCAAACCTCTTTGGGTAGTGTACCCATGTGAATGTTGAGTGGTCTTAGGAAACACTGTAGAATTGGACATTGCCTAAGTTGTCCAAAATGAAGATAGATATGGAACTTGTCTAAATGAATCTAAGTCCCCCTTTGGAGTCTTTGTAAAGATTCTAGAGCCCTTTTTTGTAGCCTTGGTTGAAGGATCTAGTCTCAGTGGTGACGAGGGCTTTGTATCATGTGATTTCATCCTTATATTTATGGACCAATTCTCAAGGAATTATCTCTTCCTCCTACATTGTCCCTTGAAAATTCTTGAACTATCCCCAATATAAGTTTTTTATACATTTGCATCCTTATTAAAGGTTTTAATTTTCTATTTTGTCTAAACTCCAATGGGATAAACTTATCTTAGACTTTAACCTTAATTCTCAAAAGCTCATTCATGAACATGAGTGCTCAGTAGATTGTCAATGATCCATACTTGAAATTGTATTTGGTATTTTGGTTATTTTCTAAATTGTCCATCAATGGCTATCGTAGAAGCCCATAGAGGTTAGAATTCTTTCCTTCAATTACTAGCAAGAATGCTATGTATATTACAATGAGTAGCCAAACCCTCATGGTTTTGATAGTAATTTTTGTATGCCAAATCCTTGGTTGCATACTGGAGATGCAAACTAAGGATGTTGTCCTACCCTTCCACATACACCAACATCATATTACAATTTAAAAATTATATAATTCATTGAACCATGGTACAGACCAAAATACCAAACCCTATCTGACATATTATTCACTGAAAGTCATATTAATTTCTCCTGCATACACTTGAATACTTCAATATTTTGGAATAAACCTAAAACATTTGGATATATTATCTACAAACATTTCCAACAATCTCCATACATCAATGTCAACACATATGTATACTACTATCATTGCATCACTTTGGAACATTTTGGAATGCTACTAAACTGAACTTTTGGACCACAGTGGACATAAATGACAACACATAGCTCTTTTTTGCAATAAGAAATTGAGTAGAAACGAATTGGAAAAATGCAAGGGATACACTTTGTAAGCTTATTGGACTAGGTGGTCATGTTGTAGCTCTTGTGTTGTTGATGAAGGAATTTTGGCTAAAGAGATGATAGTGGGCATTTGAATCTTCCACATGGTAGAGAGAGTTACAATTATCCTCCAAACATAAATTTTTGTAAAGGTCTCCCCTTAGTATCTAATGTTATTATTGTCTCCTTTAATTTTTGATTTTTTTGATTGTTTGTTTATGTGGGTGCTAGGGAGGTATACATGATATAGAAAAATTACCAATAAATAAACACAAATATAAATGACCATAACAAATGCATATGAAAAAGTAGTTTTCAATGCAAACATTAACTTATTTCTGTACTAACCAAAGTTACAACAGAAAATAGGAATCTCAGACTTATGACAAAAACTAATATTTTGTTGCCAATTTCAATGCCAACACCAAATATACATTACCAAATCATAAAAACTATAGATATCCTTCAAGATGGACCAACATGGATTTTTTTAACTCCAAATTTCTTCCATAGCTCTCCTAGAATGATCAATTTATGAGTTTCATCAGGCTTGGTATGACGTTCCAATTACAATACCTTTAGGACACCCTTGTAATTTTTCCATACTTGTATGTCCCAACTCTAGAGGCTTCTTGATTGGTAGTGTGTATTTTTTACGTCTGTAGACTAGTACAACCTGCTCTGTGAGTTCCCAAATTTATTTGGTGGCCATAGATCACCCTCCAAATGATTTGGCTTAATCACTGGGCTTCCTTAGTCTTGAATTGTAGATAATAACCTTCCCAATTTGCCATATACATAACTTTATTAGAATTTATTTTTCTCAGAAAGATAATCACCAACACTTTCTAATCGATCCTTTCAAATAATTATAAATACATCAAATAAGTAGCAACTATATTGCACATTAGAGTTAAAGCTTGAATAAATCAAAGACCCTGTTGACCATGTCAACCAATAGAAAAGAAGATTTCATTCATCGGGAATTTTGTCCTTACAAATCGTTGAAGAAGTATTCTTCAATATTTTATTAATTTGTAATCAATCCAACATGCCCGAAAGAGAACTCTTCATTTTCTTTTATAACACTCTCATAGAGCTCATTCACTCACCTTGTTAGTGTTGGATAAACATAATCACTTTTTGCCTTTTCCTATTTTCTAGAGATTTTGTTTCCCCCCCTATTTTATTGCAATTTCATTTCATCCCCAACGCGCCCCCCCCCCCCCCTCCCCCCCCCCCCCCCCCCCCCCCCAACAATTTTATTGTGATTTCCTTTTCCTTTTAATATTTCTTCATGCCATTTAACACTTTTTTTAAAACTCAAGTCCCCAAACACTTTATGTTTTCAGTGTGTTATTAAATAACTGAATTGTTTTATATTCCCCACTTAACCAAAGTCCACAATGTAATGAAGTTAAATATTTATACTTAATTTCTTAGTTGTTGAATTGGGTGTGGATATGGATGCAAGAAGTAGGTGTATAGATGTGTGATTTTTTTTGGGAGGATGTGGATGCTTTTATATATAGATATATTTAATGTGTGTGTTATATATATGCAAAGAAATGAAAGAAATATACAAAGTTTAAATATTTGATAGTATGATACTTTTAACTTTACCAATACACATTCAAATTGAAATTCAAGTATTCAATATGATTATTAGCCATATTATATAAACCTATGTTCATTATTTCAATACAAATCATCAAATCATCACAATTATAGAATCAAAATATTGTTAATGATCCAATGTTCATCAATTTGAATCCAAATCATATGGATTTGCAAAAAAAATCCTCATCATCTCCAACTCCTCCAATTTCTACAAATTCAAGATCATTTATACCAAAAATGGTTCCACTTGTGTTAGGTGCACCATGTCTCCTGATGTTATTGGCATCACCATCATTGATTGTACTAAGATCTTGAATCATTGTATCCAAGTTTGTACACTTAGGTTCTACATCCCAAAGTGTGCATACCCCTTCACATGGTTTTAATCTTCAAAATGGAACTTAAGAATTCAACTTATTCAATATACATCAATGAAAATTTTCATCCATCCCCGCACCTTAGAACATCTTAGGTGCCCAGAATAATGGAAATGTCCCAGGTGTATATGCTACTTTAGTATTTTACAAACACTAAATTAAAACAATCAAAAAGCATTTGCATACTAATTTAGCATAACTTCATGAGAGACAAAGTGAAGTCCTCAAATGAGAATATGAGCCATGGATAGGCTCTCTCAATGAGGATGATCACTTGATGTAGAGGTGTGTCTAATAGCTAAGATGACTTGATTATGTATGTATGCTCAAATGCTCAAATGGGCTTCAATGGAGGATTTTTGATAGATTTTGGTGAATGGATTTGATGTAAAAATGGCTTCTCAAAATGGCATTATGAATTTACTTTCTAGATTGTGTTAAAATGGCTTGGGAGAGGATTCCTTAAATAGGAAAAGGGCTTGAGGGACCAAGGGCTAGGATGCAAGGATGGGAGAAAGCTTATGGAAGGTTTAAATTGAATGAGAGGAGAGCACATGGATTGTGCTTCCTTACAGCCAATCAGGGAGTGACACATGTCATAGGGTCATTGGTTAGAGAAAGAGGGGTTGAGGGGTCAACAAAGGAGGCTCAAAGCTCATAAAGACCCTCATAATGGCTTGTAAGAGCAATGAATGGGCTTGTAAGAGTCATTTATGGCTTTGTGGGCTTCATAAAATTTTATGGTTGGGATATTTTGAGGGGATAGACTTTGGCTTGGCTTAGGAAAGTCTTAAGCTTGTTTAGGATTGTGCAAATGATTAAGGGTAGGAATAGAGATGGGCAAGTGGATGGCATTTAATGAGGGTGGGTGAAGGAGGAGATATTTGTTAACTTTGGCTTGGGTTAGCAAGTCTTAACCCATGTTTAGGGAATGTGACAAGGTTAGGGGGGGAGGATTAGGATTAGGGTCAAAGATAAGGATTGAAATCTTCTAGAAGAGTCTAGGCTTTGGATGAGGATGAAGACTTTCTAGAAGAGTCTAGAACTTCCTAGGATGAGGATAAATAAGGTTTTTAGGAAATAAATAAAGTTTAATTTATTTCAAGGGTTTGGGTTGAGGAGATATTTATTAAAATATTTTTAATAAACATGAGGATTAATATTTAATCTTAATTAAATATTTTGAGTTGGGATTAGGAGTAGGAAATGATGGGATTAGCCTTTAATCAAAATTAAAGAAGGATTAGAAGATTTTGGAAGAGGTTAGCGGTCTTAAGGAAATTGGCCAAGTTTTGGGCAAAAAATAAATAAATAATTTATTTTGGGATTTTTGGTCAATTTATTAATTAAATAAATAATAATTAAGGAAATAATGTTTAAATAAGATTTAAACATTTTTGGGAGGGATTCCTTAATTAAATATTTTTTAATTAAGATAAAGGGATTTAATGGCATAAAAATAAATAAATTAGTTAAATAAATAAATAATTAATAAATGATGATGTCATCAGAGGCTTTTTTCAGAAAATAAAAATATTTTATTTGCTAAAGGATTTTTAGGTGTCTACATTTTTCCCCTCTTTGATGTGATGCCGCAAGTGGCATGGCATCAAAGATAAGAAAATAAGATGCCCAAGGCTAGAGTAGAAGAGGAGAGAATGAACTGCGAGATGCCCCCTCAAGAAGGCGACGGGGAGAGAAAGTGAGGCACGACAGTTTCTTGAAAAATATAAGAATTTGGGATGAGCAAGGAGACTCAAATTGGCAAAGAGAAGTGGTTGAATTAGCTAAAACTCTCACTATGGGAGAATGAGAAAGGGAGAATCAGAGGCACAAGAGTAAATAAGCTTAAGATTTCAAGGTAGATGGAGGATGAAGGAGCGGAGAGCCATAAAAAGGAATCCAAGATAAGGGAAGGGATGATGGGATTGAGATAAAGCTAAGGCAACAGGATTTCAAAGAGTCAGATTGATGGAAGATGGTTGTCAAAGATCCCTAGGACTAGGATTGTGGATCTCGAAAGATGAGGCTTGGTGGATTGATTTGATGGGTGGATCCCTAAGACTACGATTGTGGATCCCTAAAGATAAGAGTGATAATTGATTCTGAGAGATACGGTTGCACAAGCTGGGGTAGGAGAGACAGATGCTAGATATGGATGGGGGATAATGGAGATGAAGGGAATCCATTGAAGCTTTTTGAGAAGGGGGATACTTCAAAGAGAAGTACCACCATGTTGTTGAGCACTAGATTTTCTATAGGACTATTGGTTAATTTCCAAGGTTACCAAGAATTTCAAGGCTGTGTCACCAACTATCCAGAGGACTGACAGACTAACTTGAAACAAACACATAGAGATTGACCCATCATCACACATGAAACCTAGAGAAAATAGCGTGGAATTGACATTGGATAACCCACAAGTAAAAAAAGAAACAAACGAAAGACTTGATCAAAACCATATGCTCAGAGTGCCCCATTCATAGCATACCATGATATGGAAGATCGTGGCAACCTTGAGGAGGGAACAAAAAGATTGCTTGGAAAAGATATGTCAAGACCCAGAAGGGAATATTCCAAATCAAAAGAAAGCAAAAATCCAAAAGAGAACCGTTTGCCAATGAGATGGGTAGGATGAGGTACTAACGGACTAAGATCAGATATGAGGAAAGCTATATTCTGCAAGGATCTATCGGAGAGCACCTAAGCTGGTGGATTTGGATGAGTGATACACTTGGCAAGCTGAACTGAGAAGGATAACACTTTGATGACAAGAGATCTAGCTAAAGGATGCAGTGGAATAGCTAACCAAGATTTGTGCGATGTGTGCAAGATGCTGATAAAGGATGAACTAACATGAAAGCTAGATAGATATAATGGTACTAAGCTAAAGAGGATGTACAAGCTGACAGACCAAGATATGTTACAAATGTACAAGGTTGTTCATGTTGTGGTTTTTGTAAGATGGAAATTTTTGTGAAGGGTCGGATGTCTATAATAGTTGATAGGTAGATAGGTAGATGGTTTGCAAAAAGCTTAAGTGAAAATAGGGTTCTTTGTGTGCATGTGATAGGATACAAACTAGGATACAAGCTTTGGTATATAATACAAGCTGGAATATAGTACAAGCTTTGGACAAGATTTGGATATACAAGCTATGATACAAGGGATGATACAAGATTTACAAGCTGGGGTACAAGATTTACAAGTTGAGGTACAATATTTACAAGCTGTATAGGAGGTATTTATAAGCTTCATTAGATGTTGGATATTTGGTTGGAACACCAAGGGAACAAGCAAGTGTTTTATGGGATGGTGAGTGGATGGATAAGGGATAGGATAGTGATAGATAATGGATTAGTCTTAGTATTCAAGGCACCTAAATTACCAGGTTTTTACCAAGGTACTTATCCAAGGCGCTTGAATTGCCAAGTTTTCACCATTGGACGCTTATTTCTCTTTACTATTTTTTTTTCAAAAGCTGGGTATACCAAGGATCTTCAAGCATAGAACTTCTTGAGATGAATGATGTTAGTAGGATCATTCAAGAGTTCTCCTTCTTGTGTAAATAGCTGATAGGCTCTGGAGCCAAAGGAAGTAGTGACAACATAAGGACCAAGCCATGTAGGTTCAAACTTGCCTTTCTTTTCTCGATCAGCTTAGAATTTCATATTTTCTTTGAGGACCATGTCACCTGGCTGAAAGTGTGGGGGAAGTACCTTCTTATTGAAGTTCTTTTTGAGACAAGATTGATAGACTGTGAGGTGATCATAGGCATGTTGTCACTTCTCATCTAGGAGATCTAGTTGGGTGAGCTGAGCTACTCTGTATTCTTCATCTGATATTTTCCCTTGCAAAGATATGTGCAAGGAGGGAAGTTCAACCTCTATGGGTAGTACTGCTTCAGCACCATAGACTAAAGAGTATGGAGTTGTACCTATGGATGTATGGAAGGAAGTTTGATAGGCCCATAGGGCTAGATTTATTTGTACATGCAAATTGTGGCCAGAATCATTGACAACTTTCTTTAGGATTTTGAGGAGGGTTTTGTTAGTTGCCTTTGCATGGCTGTTACCTTGTGGGAAATATGGGCTAGAAAAGTGGTGATGGATGTGGAGGGAAGTGCATAATTCTTCCATGTTGAGATTTTCAAAGTTACCTCCGTGGTCAGTGAAGATGGTTGATGGGATGCCAAAGCAGCAAATAATGTTGTACAAGATGAACTTGGAGACCTGAACTCTTGTAGCTGAGACTAGGGGGACTGCTTCCACCCATTTAGTGAAATAGTATGTAGCTTTTATTATCCATTTATGTCCATCATATGAGAGAGGTGTGATAGTTCCAACTAGATCAAGGCCCCAACAAGCGAAAGGCCAAGGTGGTGCAATAGGCTGTAGATCTTGTGCTGGAGCATGCACAAGATTTGCGTGTTGCTAACATGGGAGGCACTTTCTAACAAAGTCACAGGAGTCTTCTTCAATGGTAGGCCAATAGTAACTTGCTCTAAGGATTTTTCACATGAGGACAATACCACTCATGTGGGCATCGCAAACTTCAGAGTGTACTTCTTTTAACGACATCGTGGCCCCATTTTCATCTAAACATCAAGAGAGAGTATCATGATAACCTCGACAATATAGGGTATTGGCTATGATAACATAGCAGGATGATTTTTGGATGAGGTTTTGGCATTGGGTACATGTGAGGTGAGGAGAGATGATACCATCTTTAAGGTAAGCGTGAATCTCATGGTACCAAGGGGATTAGGGACTAGCCAAGATACAAACATGATTTGAGTCATCATTCCCATAGGCAGGTGTGAAGAGATGCTCGACTAAAAACTCATACTACATAGCCACTTGTGGAATTTTCAAGAGCGAGCCGATAGTAGCCATAGCGTCTACTGCTTTGTTTTGCATTCGAGGCACTTGTGTAAACTGAAGCTTTGTAAAATGATGCGTTAGCTGATCAACTAGCTTTTTGTAGGGTAATAGCTTTTCATCTTTTGTTTGATATTCATTTAGGGCTTGCTTGATGATGAGCTGAGAATCGCCAAAGATTTGTAACTCAGTGATGTTCCATTTTGCAGTTATCTTTAATCCTGCTATGAGAGCCTCATATTCAGCTATATAATTGGTGCTAGGGAATTGTAGCTTGAAGGCTTTTGGAATGTAATCTCCTTGAGGTGTGACCAACAATATTCCTACCCCTGATCCATGAGATGTATATGAGCCATCAAAATAAAGTTTCCATGGGGGTTGTTCTTTAATTAGACAAATATGCTCATCTAGAAATTCTGTGATCAAAGGATATATTCAATTAGACAAATATGCTCATCTAGAAATTCTGTGATCAAAGGATATGTATCTACTAGAGGTGCATCAGCTAGGTGATCTGCTATAGCTTGCCCTTTAATTTCCTTTTTGTCCACATATTGGATGTCGAATTTGCTAAGGAGCATAACCCATTTGGCCAAATGGCCTGTAAGTGCTTATCTAGAGAGCATATACTTGAGAGGGTCGATCTTGGAGACTAGTTGGATGGTATGACTTAGCATGTAGTGGTGAAGCTTTTGAGTTGAGAAAACAACTACCAAACAAGCTTTTTCCATAGGAGTATAATTGAGTTCATAACCAACTAGGGTTCTACTAATGTAATAGATGGCTCTTTCTCTGCCATAGTCATCAAGCTATGCTAGAAGTGCCCCTAGAGTAGTAGGTGTTGCTGATATGTACAAGATCAAGGGATGACCAAGAACTAATGGAACCAATATAGGGGGATTGATGAGATACTACTTGAATTGATCAAAGCTGCATTGACATAAAGGATCCCACTTGAAATTTTCATCCTTCTTCAATAAATGTGCAAATGGCGTACACTTATCTGCAAGCTAGGAGATGAAGCATCAAATGGATTGAAGCTTTCCCTGAAGAGTGTGAAGCTATCATAGTGTCTGGGGAGGAGGCATGTCTAAGATAGCCTTGACCTTCTTGGGGTTGATCTCTATACCTCATTTAGAAACTATAAATCCTGGAAGCTTGCCAGATGTGACCCCAAAGACACATTTCTTGGGATTCAGCATGAGATGATATTTGGCTAACCTATCAAAGACTTTCTCCAGGTTAGCAAGATGATCCATGAAAGTGTGAGATTTAACCAAGAAATCATCCACATAATCCTCCAAAATGCTATGGATAAGATCATGTAAAATGGTTGTCATAGCTCTTTGATAGGTAGCCCCAGCATTCTTTAGGCCAAAAGGCATCATGTTGTAGCAAAAGGTTCCCCAAGGGGTAGTGAATGTTGTCTTATGCTGATCCTCTTCTGAAATCTTCATTTGATTATACCCAAAAAATCCATCCATGAGGGTCAGAATTTCATGTCCAACTGTAAGGTCTACAATCATATCTATGTTGGGTAAGGGAAAATCATCTTTTGGACAAGCTTTGTTAAGATCTTTGAAATCAGTGCAGATTTTGATGTCACTGGAAGGCTTAGTGATGGGGACCATGTTGGAGATCCACTCTGAGTAGTTGATAGGTTAGATAACCTTAGTAGCTAGCATTCTTTCTAATTCAACTTTGACCAGTAATGCCACCTTGGGGTGCATTTTTCTAAGCTTTTGTCTGACGGGCTTAATCTTTGGATTGACTACAAGATGATGAACTACAAGCTTTGGATCAAGTCCTAGCATGTCTTGATACAACCATGAAAATTGGCTAATGTTCTCTCTTAAGACCTCAAAGAGGAGGTCAGCTTGGTCTTGTGACAGGGATACAACAATGTGAGAAAGTCTGGGGTTCTCTAAAGAACCGATGTTGACTTCTCTAGTATCCTCAATTAGAATAGAAGACACCTCTGGTCGATTATCTTGAGGAGGCAATGCTAAATCCTCATGTTCTACTTGTGACTCTAGATTTTCTTGCTAAGGAGTTCTCGTCACTGCCTTAGCTAGTCCTGGATTCACCTTAGTTCCAATTTTGGGTGTATCATAACTAGGTTGGGGATTTTCTCTAAAATACCCCTTGGGATCTAGCTTACATATATAGGCAAAATTTGGCTTTGTTTGCTTGTGAGGAGTTTCGGCTCCCATTAATCTCAGAAGCGCTTCCTCTAATGTGAACTTGTCAATGTGTATGACACTTGGTTGGTCCCAATCTATCAGTTGTGAATGGGCGAGTGGTAGGTCAATGAAATGGATGCATAGTTCTTGGAGAGCAGAGTCTCCGAGGAAGATTTCGTTTGGGATATCATCGTAGGCTCTCTTTTAAACTTCCTCAGGAATGTCTTCAATTTCAACAAGGTTGTGATGAATGTTTGAAAAAGTGTGACCATTCTCATTGGTGCCCCTAGTTGTGGGTATGCCAAAGCCAAGACCTGACTTCGATTCCCACTTGTGTGCATCGATGGGGCACTGCATGCCTCTTTCTTCTAGTCCTAGACCACCACCTTGATAGTTCCATTTGTCAGTGATGAGCTTATGTTCCTGGGGATACTTCTGGCTGAAGTGATCAAGCTATGCTTGATTTCTTGGAGGTGCATCCTTATGTAACCAATTGTTGATATCTGGAGTGAGGTCCTCATGAAGAGGGATTTTTGAGGATACAAAGGTTGTTGGGCCAAACTATTTGTATCGAGGAGGTGGAATCTCCTTAGCTTTGTGATATGTCTGTCATCCATGGGTGTGTGGATCAAGCGGGAGTGCCCCAATGACAAATGCATTTGACAAACTATACTCTCCACAACCTTTGTTATTGATCTTCACGGTAGACAAGGTGGAGGTGAGGATGGTTTCTGGGTCATTAAAAGTGTGGGATGAGCTGGCAATGGCTGTGCTGATATCAATTCCAGGGAAATGGTTTGTATATGAAGCTTCAACCACATTGTAGTATGCGAAGGGTTCTAGATCGGCATGGATGGTTACCTCAGTGCCCTGATGCAAAAATTTGATGCACTAATGGTAAGTGGATGGAATGGCTTTGATGGCATGAATCCATGGGCAACCAAGGAGGATGTTAAATGGTAGGTTTAGATCAATAACATGGCAGAGTGTTTCCTGGATGACTGGCCCAACCTTGATTGGCAGCAAAATAGTTCCTTCTATGGTTCTTTCCAAGTTGTCATAAGCTTTGATGGTGATAACCTCACTGATGATATCTACCTCAGTATACCCAGCTTGTTTTATGAATTTTAGGGTGCAAATATTCAAGGATGATCCATTATCTATCATTACTCTTTTTATAGAAAAATTGGATACCATGATGGCTATGCAAGCGGCAGGGTTTGATCTGGCTCAACCATGGGTATGTTAGTGGGTTTGAATGATAGGGCACATGAGGAGGATAGGTTTGCAACGAGATTAAAAAAATTAGTAGCATTGATATCCGAAGGGACATAGAATTCTATGAGAGCACTGCTCAAGGATGTTTTTGTACATAGGACTAGTACAGAGAAGGTCTAAAATGGAGAATTGGGCTGGCACGTTCTCGAGGTGTTCCAAGATATTGTATTGGCTTTTGGACAGAGCTGATTATACTGTTGGGGTTGATAGTGTTGATGGGACTAATGGGGCTGCGATGTTCAATTACACTCTTCTAGTGGTGACTACACACTCATTTTTTGGGCCTTGGATATTGATAACATTGATAGAAGGCTCTTTTTTAGATATACAACCAATGAGGCTACCATAGTCTATGTAGGATGAAGTGTGGTCATTGTTATTCCCATGCTATTGGTTTGGCTGGCAGTTGTTGGTGTTGTTGTTGTTGGTTTGGATAGGTTCTTTTCTAGGATTTTGGTTGTTGTGAGGAGGAAAAGCATTTTGATAGATCTGTAAGCCTACATTGGGAGAGGTTTGGGCACCAACGGTGATTTCTTTCCGATCAATGAGGTCCTGCACATAATCTTTCAGTTTCATGCATCTAAGGGTGGTGTGACCTTTTACTCTATGAAATTTGTAGTACTCATTGTCTTTGTACCATGCAGCTTTGGATTGGCCTGTGTCAATTTGCTAGGTAGGAGGAAATTTGATGAGGTTTTCCTTGACTAATTTCTCAAACATGACATTCAATGGCTCACCAAGGGGTGTATAGTTTCGAGGTGCAGGTTGGAACTTGGGCTTTGGTCCTATAGCTACATTGATGGCATTAGCTTTATTGTTAGACCCTTGAAATTTGGGCTTTGGATTGTGGGTTTGAAAGCTTTGTTAATTCTGCTATTGGTTGTTGATAGCTTGTTGATTGTTTGGTTGATACGGTGGGTTGGGCTGACTTTGGGAAGGACCGACAATATTCACATGTCTTGTATTGGTAACCCCATCTGTTGCAATGTGCTTGTTTTTGATCCAATACCTAGACTTGTCATTTGAATGTGTTTGATTTTGGTTGGCTTCTTTGTAAATCTTGACCACACCATCTTTAATGAGTCCTTGCTCAAGGATCATTCCTTTCTCTTTGATATCTTTGTGGGTCTACAAACAGTTCATGGTCATGTGGTGAGCCAAGCTAGGATGGGCATTATCAATAAACATTTTCACCAAATGGTGCTTTGGCAAGGTGCAAAATATGTGGGTGGTAAGAGTTTGCCATCTTTGCAGATATTTGGGAAGGCTTTCTCCACCTTTTTGCTTAGTGTAGACAAGATCAACTACTGATAGTTCTGTTTCAACAAGATGGGCATATTGGGCTACAAATGCCTCAAACAATTCAGCAAAGTTTTTAATAATGCCATATGGGATTCTATAAAACCATTCAAGAGCTGGTCCGACCAAGCTTTTGGGAAAGAGATGCAAGAGGAAGACGTCACCGTATGCCACTTCTTGGTAGTCCATGTAAAATTCTTTGATATGTGTGACAGGGTCTCCTTTTCCTCTGAATTTGTCAAACTTGGGTATCTCAAAGTGTTTGGGAAATGGCGTCATGGTAATGGCTCTGTCAAATGGGTAAGGACACACATTCTCAAACTTGATGGTTTTTGGATCATTTCCCTCCTAGATGTTCTTCAAAGCTGTCTTAATGGCTTCCCATTCTGAATTAATGGGTGATGGCTGGGGTGCTCCCAATGTAGGAGTGCCCTAAGGTAGGTATGTGCTAGATGGGGCAATGGAATATGGATGGCTTTGAGGTATGGGCTAGTAGGGATTGTACATGGCTTGGGCAACTGAATGGTGGATGATGGGTTGTTGAGGTGGAGGTGGCACATATTGTTGCATGTGTTGTGAGGCTTGTTGTTGATATTGGATTTGAGGTTGGGATTGAAGAACATAAGCTGGCTATGGGATAAATGGATTGCTTTGTGGAGGTAAGGTATACGATGGTTGTGAAGCTTGGGGAAAGGATCAGGGAGCTTGTGGAACTTGAATTTGGATTTGAGGAGTTTGACCAATATATGTGGGTTGTGCCCCCATTTAGGAAGGTATCTATATGGAAAAAGAGGCCAAGTAATTGGTGGTTGGTGGTGGTGGATTTCCTCCTAGAAGTGGCATAGAAAAATAGTTAGTAATAGGAGGTAATGGATTAGTTGGTGGTGGAGGTGGTCAGAATTGAAAGCTTGGAAATGGAACTGATGGGGTTTGATAGCTTGGTGGTTGGATTTGAAAGCTTGGTAGAGTGGTGGAAGGAGCTTGGGTCACTTGAGAGCTTGGCAGAACACTGGTAGTAGCTTGTGGGGTCTGATAGCTTTGTGGAGTGAGGGTAGTAGCTTGTGGATTTCTGGTTGATGCCATTGAGCATCAAGGACCTAGTGGAAATAATGGAATTGTCCTCTGAGCCAAGGTAAACAAGCTAGGGGTGATGAAAGGTTGATTACTTGGCCCCATGGGTGGCATCCTAGTTGTATATTGCTAAGGTTGGCCAAAGATGTTAGCACTGATTTGGGAGATGGGTGGATTTGGAAGGCTAGGTTTGAGAGCAATAGCAACAATAGTGAAGGGAGTGAATGATGAGGTGTTTTGGGTGAAGGGGGTTTGGGATGGAGTGGTATGGACCAATGGTGCAGTGGTGGTGGCTAGATTGGCTTGTGGAAGGGAGATTTCAACTTGAGCGGAGGTTGGTATGGTTGGGTCTATTGGATCATAAGGATTGGCTTGAGGCTCTTCTTTTGGCACATATTGAGAATAATCTGAATCATAAGAGCTATTCGGAGTGGTAGTTGTCCAAACAATGGGTGAGATGGATCTGATAAGGGAGGAGGTCTTCCAAAGTCTAAGGCTCCTATATTGTCTTTTCAAAAGTTAGCCATGATTGTTTCTTTGTTCTTGTCTATAATGGTGTTCACCAATACTGCATTTCCTGGTTGGTTCATGAAAGCTTCAATGTTAGTAGGTGATGGTATAGTGTTCTCTGGGCTGAAGGATGGTTGAGTGCTCAAGGGGAGCGATGCTATTTGATCCAAATGATAGTGTTCCATTGTTTCTTTCTTCTTCTTGGCTAAGCGAGTGACGGGTGGCATGAAAATGTTCCTAAGGATGAGATGCAACAATGCTGATGGATGCAAAGGGGGAAGGCTTTTCTATGCAAATGATTTCCTAGGTTGAGGCAAATCTATATGACAAACCTAAGGAGGATTAGGTTGGGGATTCTAACTTCAAAGATATGTTGCCAAAGCATGAAAGGTTTGCTTTCCTATTTGCAAGCTTGGTGGTGATTTTTTCAACTTTAATGATAGACTAATGATCCTTTAGGAAAAATGCGAGAATGACCACTTGTGGATCCCAACCTTTGGCTCAAGGTGATGAGGGATAACAAGTGACAAAGCTAGATTACCCTAGACAAAGCTCTGTCAGAGGGATAACCTCGGTGAGGCTGGTAGATTTGCAAGATGGTAGGAATGGAAAAACTTTGGCAAGGTGACAACAATTTTGAAGGCTTGGATATGAAAATTAGGCTTTTTGGGATGCTAGCTCAGTTTGAGGGGATTGGTTTGATTCTAAGGCAAAGACCTAGATGAGATGGATGAGCTAAAATGATTTAAAGGGATAACCTAGAATGGATGGCTTTCCTACAGAGATGACTATAAAGTGAAACTTATGCAAGAAGATGTGGAAAAGCAAGGGGGCCTAATCATAAAAATCATGCCTAGTTGGTAAGACATAAGCAGGGTTAATTCTTGGATGCTTGCTAAATCTGATAGTGCGATCTAACTAGGCATCCTGATAGGTTTCGTCAGCCTCTTTGTCTTCTACTTTGTGGAGTTTGGCAATTCGAGGGCTTGGTGTTACTTCCTTTCTCTTGGTTGAAATTTCTTGGTATGCTTGAGAAGGCTTGAATTTGGCTTTGTGGAACTTCTATTTGGGTTTGGGTTATTTTGACATAAATTCCTAAATCTGTTTGGCTTTGAGAGATTGTGGTTGTTTTGCTTCAACTTGTTCAACTTCTAAAATAGGCAGTGACTATGCTAAGTGTGCCCTAAGCTAGGATTGACCAAGTTTGGAAAACATCCATTCAAAAGGTAAAAGATCAAGCAATAGATAGAAACAACCAGATAGAAGTTTGTGATTCTGAGAAGATAGTAACTATATCGTGGAGTGTTTATATTTTACAAATGTTTTGAGCAATCACTTAAAACACATTAACATCCGAGATGGTTGTCTACAAGGCTGACAGTTGGTTTAGCTGGGGAGTCTGTGATATACCCAAGGTATGTGAGGCCCAAATCCATAGATGAAACCAAAACAATGTCACACAGCTGAGAGGAGCAGTAACCCACTTCTCGTCTTTCACTTCTCAAGGGTATAAAGTTCCTTGAGGGTTAGCCCGAGTGATAAAATCTTGATTCCAAGAGAGGTGTCTTTGGATTCACCTCCCGATCTTTATACTCTGCCAGAATGCTAGAGTTGAGGTCATCCTAAGGGGTGATGAAATCTCCAAGCAGGCCTCCTAAAAGCTAAGACAAGATTTTGGATCCTAATATTATGCACCCAAGATGGCCTCGAAAGACGACAAGGGGAGAGAAGACTTGGGTGATCTTGGGCTAAAAGACAGAATTCTTTTCCAACTGATGCTTTAAGTTTTTTGATCTAGACCTTTTGAAAACACACATGATTTAAGATGCAAAGGTTTAATTCCAATTTGAAATGCACCAAAAAAAGAGAAGTGATCGAAGAATGAATACACCAAGAAGATTTAGGGTCAACAAAAAGTAAACTCGCGCGCCCAGAGGCCTTCCACGTCAAGTATCGATTGATTTTCTTTAAGGCATTCAAGATTGAGTGTAAGTTTTTTTTAAGCCCCAAAAAAAGATGTGTGTAAAGCTCGATTTCAAGCATGCACTCAGAGCCCCTCCACATCAAGATTTGTTCAATTTTTAGGCCCAAATGAAGTGTTAGTGAGACTAATGTGCATTCAAGAAATTTTCTATCTTAGAAAAATCAATAAAAACTCAAGTGAGTGGAATTTAATTTTTGTGGAACACTTAACACCTTCTTAGGTAGACCCATCCCCATATATGGCATTGATATTGCAACTAATGGTTAGAATGATGGGTGATTAAAGAGGGTGAGTCCAACAAAAAATTCATTCAAGGTGTCTTTATTTATTTTTATAACTTAGAAAGTTTCTAAAATATGGATTCTTTTTATGCCCCAAAAGATGATTATTTGATCTATGGCATTCAAGATTGGATTTGTTGTGTTAATCATGTATTCATAAAAAAAAAACAAAGTTGATTTTAATCCATGGCACTCAAGAGTGATTTTAGCAACATGCATTCAAAGACAAGTGATTAAACATTCAGGTTTTTTCCTTTGGGCATTCAAGATTGAGATTTTGCATATTGTTTTAAGAACTTTGAAGTGCTTTGTTTTAACCTTAGATCATTCAAGATTGTTTTGGACTCAAAAGTGAAAATGACTCTTCGGACTTTGGTTTTCATTCAAGATTTTGTGTTCTAGTTTGCATGTTTTAAGCCCAAAAATGATATTCCTAGATAGTTTTGATGCATGAAAAACCTAAGAAACATTCAAGATTTTGCAACAAGACATTTTTTTGGAAAAAATAACAAAGCTTTTTAGGATAATTTTGGCAACCATTTAGGACTCTTATTTTTCATGAAATTTTTAAAAGAACTTTAAAATATTTGCAAATGAGGTTCATTTTATCCTTGATTGATGCTTTGAGTTTGATTTAGATTTTAGTGTGTACTTAGTGTTGATTTTGAACCTTTTGAAATGGAAACTTGAAGTTCTTTTTAAATTTTCAAAAATGAACTGTTCCTAACTTTGCATGAATACATCTAAAACCTTGATGTTGCAAGGATGCAAATGATTGGATTGGTTTAGTTTCACTTGTTAAAAGATTTTTTTTTTTGCAAATTTTTAGTTTTAAATGGATTTAAGTATGATTTGGGGGTTCATTTTAGGCACTTAAAAAAAAGTGTGTATGATTTTGCTTCCTTTAAAAAAAAAGGCCAAGATCCCTTAAGAAGAAGAAGTAGACAGAATAGAAGAAGAAATAGACAAGAAGAGGAAGAAGAATTCCAAGTGCTTCGTCCACCTATAAGCTTGAAAAATCTGGAAACACTATGAGATAGACTATGAGTTTCTTTGTCTTCTTCATGCTCATGTGGACCTACAAAATCAATTTATACAATCCTACCAATCACAAAAACAAGCAAAATTAGTCAAAATTAGCAAATGACATACAAAATTTGACTAAAAAGGCTAATGAAGATGACCCATGCGGGGTCCCACTAGGCATGCCAAAATGTATATGCTACTTTAGTATGTTAGAAATACTAAATTAAAACAATCAAAAAGCATTTGCATACTAATTTAACATAATTTCATGAGAGATAAAGTGAAGTCCTCAAATGAGAATATGATCCATGGATAGGCTCTCTCAATGAGGATGATCACTTGATGTAGAGGTGTGTCTAATAGCTAAGATGACTTGATTATGTATGTATTCTCAAATGCTCAAATGGGCTTCAATGGAGGATTTTTAATAGATTTTGGTGAATGGATTTGATGTAAAAATGGCTTCTCAAAAAGGTATTATGGCTTTACTTTCTAGATTGTGTTAAAATGGCTTGGGAGAGGATTCCTTAAATAGGCAAAGGGCTTGAGGGACCAAGGGCTAGTATGAAAGGATGGGAGGAAGCTTATGGAAGGTTTAGATTGAATGAGAGGAGAGCACATGGATTGTGTTTCCTTACAACCAATCAAGGAGTGACACATGTCACAGGGTCATTGGTTAGATCAAGAGGGGTTGAGGGGTCAACAAAGGAGGCTCAAAGCTCATAAAGACCCTCATAATGGCTTGTAAGAGCAATGAATAGGCTTGTAAGAGTCATTTATGGCTTTGTGGGCTTCATAAAGTTTTATGGTTGGGATATTTTGAGGGGATAGACTTTGGCTTGGCTTAGGAAAGTCTTAAGCTTGTTTAGGATTGTGCAAATGATTAAGGATAGGAATAGAGATGGGCAAGTGGATGGCATTTAATGAGGGTGGGTGAAGGAGGAGATATTTGTTAACTTTGGCTTGGGTTAGCAAGTCTTAACCCATGTTTAGGGAATGTGACAAGGTTAGAGGGGGGATTAGGATTAGGGTCAAAGATAAGGATTGACATCTTCTAGAAGAGTCTAGGCTTTGGATGAGGATGAAGACTTTCTAGAAGAGTCTAGAACTTCCTAGGATAAGGATAAATCAGGTTTTTAAGAAATAAATAAAGTTTAATTTATTTCAAGGGTTTGGGTTGAGGAGATATTTATTAAAATATTTTTAATAAACATGAGGATTAATATTTAATCTAAATTAAATATTTTGAGTTGGGATTAGGGGTAGGAAACTGTGGGATTAGCCTTTAATTGAAATTAAAGAAGGATTAGAAGATTTTGGAAGAGGTTAGTGGTCTTAAGGAAATTGGCCAAGTTTTGGGCAAAAAATAAATAAATAATTTATTTTGGGATTTTTGGTCAATTTATTAATTAAATAATTAATAAATAAGGAAATAATGTTTAAATAAGATTTAAACATTTTTAGGAGGGATCCCTTAATTAAATATTTTTAATTAAGATAAAGGGATTTAATGGCATAAAAATTAATTAATTAATTAATTAATTAATTAACTGATAAATGATGATTTCATCAGGGACTTTTTTCAAAAAATAAAAATATTTTATTTTCTAAAGGATTTTTAGGTGTCTACACTAGGGAACCATGGAGAAAACAAGATCCATAACTTTTGAACAGATAAAACATTCTTTTTTTGTGCAATGAAATGACTTGGTGGCATGTGAAATTATGACATGATTTTTCATGCTATTTTGCAATAGATATGTTCTAATGTCTATGGTTGTGAAATTTAAAAGCTTTGTCATTGTAGTTTACTAAGATGTCACCATAGTAAAATAATGCAAGTATACTAACATTCAGTGGATATTGATTTAGTATGTTGTGGTGAATATAGCTTGGATCTTCAAGAAGATTCTCATGCATTATTGGAAATGCTTTTATTTTAATTTACATAAAAGATCCAATCTCACATTTATGTATGGTCTACAAAGTTGAAGTTATAATGATCACCCAATTTTATGTACATTTTTAACTGTTGCATATGGAAATTCTTTTTCTTTAGATTTTGAGACAAGTTTGCAGTTTTTGGATGTCTAACTTAATTGATTGTGACATCTCTTATATTTTTGATATCATGATGGATTTAGAGATGACACAATGAGAATTATTAAGGACCTTTAGAAATATCAAGGTGATCTTTAGGTGTGGAAATTTTTTGTCTCCTTTTATATAAGTACTAGTTAACTTCTTCTGTTTATAAAGTTGTGATCTTGTTGCTTGGTTTTCTTTGATGCCATCAAGTGGAACCTAGAAGTGAATCTAGTATTTTTTGCTCTATTTTGAATTTTATCTTTCCCATGATGTATGACCATGAGCCAACAACTATGATAAGACTTTTTGAACTTTAATAAATAAATAGATTAAAATACATAATACTCTTTTCCATCAAATATAATGGCATGAAATTTAGTTAAATATTTGATGTTTAAGAGTGGGAAAATTGGACATTTAGAAATTGTGCCAATTTGGTGGATGTAAAATATTACAGCGACTCTATTTTGGCAATGCACACATGCTAGTCTCAATTATTGTAGAGACTATGAAAAGAAAAAAGAGTTGGTTTGATGTGATTTTTTAATAGGGTTTAATATTTTTATTCAATGCAAAGGTCCATTTTCTTGACATAAATTGCATGATCATTTGTATATTTTCTTGAGAAGTTAGAACAAGAAACAATACTTGTGTGTGGCCAAAGTGCTCCAATATTTTTTTTTTTATAAGAGTCTATCACTACAATAATTTGGAGAAATGTAATTGGCATGAAATACAAATTTAAAATGCTTGAACAAAAGAATTTAAAATTTTTGAATTGTCATTGATAAAGATTTAGATTATTGTTTTTCATAATAACTAAAATTTGTATTCTTTGAAAAGAGTATATCATGTTACAGTAACCATGATCATTGTAGATCTAATGTTGGAAAGACAACTTTGCCAATTTTTTGCATTATTTTTTAAAGGGTACTAGCTCAATGGAAGAACACCTTCCTTATAAGTAGGAGGATAGTGGTTCAATTTCATCATTTCCTAATATGACTAAATTAATGATTAAATAAAATACCAAATATATTACCAAATATACTACCATATATACTACCAAATATACTACCATATATACTACCAAATATACTACCAAATCAACTATGAAATTGGGTTTCCACATTAAATCTTGGTGTCACTTGTGTTCATGCTATTACTTTAATGTGTATGCCACTAAGTTAAATTTAAGGTTAATCATAGTTAGATTAATATATTCAGTTATTGTCAAGTTACAATTGATTCTCACTGCTTGTCATGCTTATGTGTTTGTCGAGTAACAAAAAAATATAGTCTAATTAGAGTTTATGTTTTGATTTGTATTGACATCTAAGGGATCTAGGATTTATTTTTGCGGTAATTGATTCATCCCTCCCCTCTCAGTTACTCCTCTTATATTTCCAACACTTCTTTCTAGGTTTAACAAATCCTTCAAGTTATTCAATGTAGAATAATCCTTTAAAGATTTCATTCAAAAATGAAGATTTGAAACCCATTTGATATACCTTGAAACCTTTTTGAGAAACATATGCAAGTAAAGTCAATTCCTTCCTCTTGTGCATATCCCTTACAAACCAATCTTTCTTTGATCCTTATGAATTCACCTTTCTCATTCAACTTCTTTCTAAGTACCCACTTGGTTCCAATTACATTCTTATCCTTTGGCCTTGGTTCCAATGTTCATGTTTTGTTCTTTTATATTTGATCAATCTTCTTATTCAATTATTTAATCTAATCTTCATTCTCCAATGCATCTTTAACTATTGTTGTCTCAAACTTACATAGTAAACATGTATCATTCTTTAGCTTGTTTCTTATCATGAGTCCTAAATATTTTTCTCCATTGATTTGATCTTATGTATGGTGTCTTCTCACAAATTTACTAAGATTGATTTTGATAAATTTTCTCTTTTTGGTAATTCACTTGGTGTAGTTTTCTCATTTACTCCAAATATTTCCTACTATAACTTGATTTCCTCTATTTGGTGTTTGATCTCCTCTCTTTTTGTCTTAGCTCCTATAGCTTGATGCTCAATAACTTGCTAAGGCTCGAGAAAGCTTCTCTTCTATGACTCAATAGTGTATGTTTGTCGATGCTTGATAGTTTCCTTCTCTTGTTTAGGTAAGGTATTTGGTTCTCCTTCATAGATGTATACAAAGTTTTTTTGAACTTCAGGTTCCTTCTTGTATTCTTCTTCATTCTTTTATGTAAATTCATCAACTTTAACATTTTCACTTTCCACAATTTTGTGAGTTTTAGTATTCAAACACTTGTATGGATTTCTTTTAGTGAATTATCCTAAGAATATACCTTCATCACTCTTTGCATCACATTTTCCTATCTTTGCATCTTTCAATATATAACACTTGCTTCCAAAGGCTCTAAAATATTTGACATTAGGTGCATAACCATTCCACATTTCAAAAGGGTTTTTATTTATAACTTTCTTTACTTGAACATAGTTAAGTGTATAAATATTAGTACTTACAACTTCTCTCCAATATTTTTGGGAAACTTTCTTTTTTTATCATCAGTGTTCTTGTAGAGTCCATGATTAATCTATTCCTTCTTTTAGCTATCTTATTTTTTGGTGGAGTTCTTGATGTTTACATTTATCTTTTGATTCCTTTGTCATTGCATAATGTATTGAACTCCTTAGATATGAATTCAGTGGCTCCATATGATCTCAAGCATTTATGACTTTTTCCCATTTATATTTCAACTCTAGCCAAATACCACTTAAATATTTGAAAAGCATTAGATTTTTCTTTAAGTAACAACACAATCATCATTCTAGAGAAATCATCAACAAATAGGATAAAGTTCTTGTCACCATAATAACTTTGCACTTCAATACGACCATATAAATCAGTATGAACCAACTCCAAAACATCATCATATGAATAGGTCTTACTCTTGAAACTAGACTTCCTCATTTTTCTCATTTGACATTGTTTATGCATCACTTTACCAGGTTTTCTCAAACATGGTAATCCTCTTAGGCTTTACATTTTACAAATCCTTACAAAATTATCAAATTTTACATGACATAACCTATTATACGATAACCAAACATCTTCAAATTGTGCAAATAAACATGTATCTGCAAATAGGTCTAGGTAGAAAAAGTCACCTCTTGTTTCCTCTCCACTTCTAATGATTTTACTAGTATCATTATAGATTTTTGCCTTCTTATTTTGAAATTCAACTCAGTGACCTAAACTATTCAGTTGTGCCACACCCAATAGATTATATTTCAATCCATGAACCCAATATGCATTATCATATATTATCTTGTATTTCAATATAATAGATCCTTTTATTTTCATATAACATGGTGCATCATTACCAAACTTAACACAACTTCCATTATACTATTCTAGTTTTTCAAACTTACTTGTGTCATCACTCATATGATGCGAGTAGCCACTATCAATTATCCATTTTTCATTACTGCTCACATGTGAAATAAGAGTAGTTTTCTCAAGTTTTTCATCTCCATCACATATTTCATTGCAAAATAAATGAATTCTTCATCATGTTCACCAAAATCACTTTCAGAACCATCTTCTTCAGCAATCTACCAATATTTATTACCTTTTCCCTTGTCTTTTTAACCTAGATTGTCTTTTATCTCTCCTTACTTAGGATTTATTATCTTTCATTTTCTCCATTTCATCTTTGTCAAGACACCTTGCAGCAATATGAAAAACTTTTTTATGTAAAAAAATATTATAGGAAGTTTACCTTTGTATCTACCTTTTCCTCTTGGTAGCCTTCTTGCTAATAATGCTTCTAGATCATCAAGATCATCATCTGATTCACTATAAATGTTAATAGACTTACTTTTTGAACTTTTATTTCTTTTAGATTCACCAATGGATAGTTGAGAGTTAAAAGCACACTCAACACTAGAAGGTGTATATCTATCAAAGTTTGACAATTCAAATGAAATGAGTCCACCAATTGGACTTTCCTAGGTCAGATCATTGCCAAGTGTACATCTTAGTTATTGCATTTTAAATAGTCTAATGGAATAGATAGGAAGTAAATTTCTTAATACCTTTCTTATTAGAATCTCTTTAGATATGTCTTCTCTATCTCCTCTAATTGCATTAACCACCTCTTTGATTTGGCCATAATATTGAGCAATCATTTATCCTTCTTTCATTCGCATGTCATCAAATTCACCTCTCAAACTTTTCGCTTTATCCCTTAAATTTTTTTTGTCTCCTCCATCAATTTGTGCCAACTTATCCCACATTTTATTTGTAGTAGTAGAATTCTTCACATCATCAAACTCAACATAGCATAGGGAGGATGCTAGAAATGACATCATTTAATTGTGCTCCCTCTTCTCTTTGATTTGCTTAATCATCATGGGTCTAGGTACTTCAATGCATTCATTTTCCAAGTAATATAATGGATAATATCCAACTCTAGATAGATGCAATCTCACTAGTCATTTCCATGATGGGAAACTCTCTTTGTTAAGCTTGGTTACCTATCTCTTGTACATCTTGATCTTTATCTTAAGACAACTTTGATTACAAGCACCAAAATATTTGATACCAATTATTGGAATGATTAGAACAACTAAGAGGAGGGGGGGTGGGGGCTGAATCAATTATCTTCAAGTCTAGATGTACTAATTTAACTTTTAATGACTTCAAACAACTTAGTCAAACTCATAAACTTACTGGTTTAATATAAAAATTCATTAGTAATCTAACTTATCATATCATCACTTATCTCTTTTTTTAGTATATGATGAATATAGAACATATAAATTTAAATAGCATGAAACATGAAAACAACATTCACACAAGTATGAAACTAAGATTTAATGTGGAAATCCAATTTGGGAAAAACCACCAAGTAACATGCTACCACTTTTTCAATTTTTTGAAGTGAGGTTGATTAAGAGCCCACCCTATTAAAGGTTACAAAATACACTATTAGGCATGACCCTATTAAAGAATTTAATCATCCTATTAGGAGTGGCCTTGTTAGAGGTCTTTAGAACATTGCATTAGAATGTCACCTTTGTTAAATGACTTACAATATGACTGTTAGGTCAACCTTGATTAAAGGATTTTCCTACCACAATGGTTAGAAAGTAACATCTAGGTTGATCTGATCATATACAACTCACTTTGCAAGTTCAAATCTCCATTTGGCTCATTTCTTGTTCATTGACTTGACTTCATCACATTCTTTATATCTAATCTACTTGGAAACTCTTCAAGTAATCTTGCATTGCCAACTTCTCACTTTTCCTCTACAAATCTATTCTTCACTTTGTTCTCCACAAATTTTATTATCCAAAAACAAAAAATAATCGCCCATATCTCATTAAATAGATAGGTTTGATATTTTTCCTTTTAAACATAACCATAAATCATAGGGATTGATCAGATGAATTGAACCTATTAATCATTTTGTTCTTCTTCTTTCTTGAAACTTCTAGAAACTTCACATTAAATCCTCACCTTAGATTATTTAAAAAAATTAATTTGGGCATTTTTACTAATTTGTAAATTTAGCTATGTCAACCTCAAATCTTGATTCTTCAACAAGTTGTTAATTTAGCGACACTCAGCCATAACTATGTTCTTCAACTTAGTTATCACTGGGTAGCTTGGTCTCTACTAATATGTCTCACTCAACTTACATTGGCTCACTCAACTATACTTAAACTTGGTTGCCACTCCAATTTTTTCTTCATTTCACTCAGCCATTACCAATCAGTCATTTAATATTATTTTGATTGGCCAAGTCTTAAATTTCTTAATCTTCTACATGATAATGCATAACTTCTTCATTAACCACATGATACTAGGTTAAAATTGTATTTTTCTTAACTTTAACCATTACTTCATCACTTCATATAGTGATCAAACAAAGCATTATCTTGTCAAATACTAATTGATCAAGTACCCATTGTAAATTCATTGTACTTACTCCTCTTTACTCAACAACTCCATTGGTTCATCCTATTATCTCTCTTTTCAAATCCTCTTCATCAATCAACTAATATGGTACTTTACACTGTTAGTGAATGTCTTACCAATAAATTTTGACATCAGTGAAAATATTACAATTGTTCCAGTTATAGTTTCCAACAAATATAACATGGATTATATTATGAGTTATATATAGAAGCTTCTCTTTATCTGGGATTGAATGAGTTATTGTGAAAGTGTGTTGTAAATGAATTTATCTCATCTAGTTTATATTGTTAAATTTATTGATGTCATTTCCCTGCTAAAAAATCACAATAATATTTTAGAAACCAATTCTTCTTATCTCTATTTTCACTTCCTAGATCTAAAACACTTCACTCCTATAATTGGGAGAGAGAGAGAGAGAGAGAGAGAGAGAGAGAGAGAGAGAGAGAGAGAGAGAGATTTGCATAAAGGTTTTCCTTATTGAAGGCCTATATTGATAATCAACCCTATTATAATGATAATGAAAATAAAAGATTAATTATAAAGGAAAAAATCGAATTGAAATGACTATCCCCTTGATTGATGATGTAATGCTCTCAAGAACAGTTCCCTAAATGTTGATGCAAAAAAATGAAAAATCATAAAAAATCACAACATAATTGAAAACACCTTGTTATAGCTTTATGCTCTTTGAATTAGATGTTCCCTTGAGAAGTGAATTTTCTCTTGGAATGAATTTTTGAATGAGAGTTGAAGATGTTGATGTGATTTTGAAATATAATTAAATGAACTAGGACAATTACCTTATTGATGTAGGGATAGTCAAACAACTAGGGTGAATGTACACCCAGCTATTCAAATTGCCTGCATAGAGTCAATACAATGAAAATAACAACAACAAAAGTAAAAAACTCAAGAGATAGAGGAAGTAATATATTTCCTTCATATATTCATCAAAGATCAATTACATGCCCAACTATATGGCCTTCTGGGTTACGACCATATATTAATTTCAATTACAATCATTGATGATCCAACTTCCCATTCTACTCCTTCCCTCTCTCTCTCTCTCTAAGATCTATACCATAAGACTCAAACCAAGACCTCTTAAATACATGCATGACCACAAGTTATCTTGTTGTAAATACAACTAAATAAACTGTCATATTAAATGCTAAAGTAAGCCACATGTTAGCTCGTAATAGATATCTAACACTAAATTAAATGCAAAGGTCAACCTTAGTAGGAACTGCACATAGACAACTCAACAAATGAAGGCTTCACAAAATAATGACACTCAACATCTAAACAAACTCAACATCCATATGAGCTCAAAATCCCAAAAAGCTCGGCAACCACACGAACTTGGTAACCACACAAAATCAGTATCCAAAGGATGAATTGGCAACCAAAGAACAATTGGCAACAACTGAGAACTCAACATCAAATAGGAGGCTCAACATCCACTAAATGCTTAACACTCACTGTGAACTTGACAAAAACTAGAAAATTGAAAATATGGAGGATAACAGTGCAACCTAGGATGCTCTTGCATCAGACAACTATGGTAGAAAGAAATGATTCTCTTGAATCATGCAAGTGTCACAACCCGAGTTGAATCCAACTCAGATTGTGAAATCCATGTAGCATGTTCACTAGGTCTATTTTTTCATTTTCCCAAATACTCATAGTAGTCTTTTCCTCTCATGCTCTTACCAACTCTCTGCTCTAGTATCTATTCAACTTCTTCAACCTTCTTTTTAGGATAATCATTTGATATATCCATTTCATCTTCTGAATCATGATATTTGTATAAATCAACAACATTGAATATAGGAGATATATCCATGTCATTAGATAACTTAACTTCATAAGCATTATCACTGTCAAACTTCTTCAAGATCTTACAAGGTCCAAACTTCTTAATTTTTAGCTTATTGTATGTTCCAATAGTTAGTCTCCTTTTCTTCAAATGAACCATCACCTCATAACCAACTCCAAAATCCTAATGTCTTCTAGACTTATCATAATTCTCCTTATACTTCTGATTACTTTTTTCCAACCTCAAATTCACTACCTTATACAAAGACTGTTGGAATATCTTTATGGGAAGAAATCTTCTGAGAGGGGGGGGGGGGGGGGGGGATGGGGAGGGGGTGAATCAGAAGTTCTGGTCCTTAACAACTTTTATACCCTTAATAATATATAAATAAAATTGTCATGCATGCATATAAAAATTAAACAATCATGTGAAATAAACATTCATCACCACACAACACTTGAGATTTTGGTGACCCAGAAACCCTCCATGAATAAGAAGGTAAAACTGGGGTGGGGATGATACCCACGAAATTATTGCAGTAATTGATTTCAACCACTTCTGATGGTTTGCCCTATTAAAGGCTTTACATTGTGTCAATAGTGACCTAGTTAAAGGATTTAAAAACACTTTACATGAAGTGTTACCCTATTAAAGGATTTAATCACCTTTTAAAAGGATCTACAAGATAGTTGTTAAGCTAACCTATCAACATAGGGTTTCCTTTCTAATACAATGGCTAAAGAGTATTAGGTATAATAAACCTGATAGCTTACAATCCTTGATTGCTAAATACAAGCACTTAATCTATTTTCCCTGATCTTGATCTTTTGAGATCTGATATTCATTCGTGTCCCTTTCTTTTTTCTGATCAACTGAATGTCTAATTGCTATCTTTTCCACTTTATCCTTTTTAATACCAAAGTTTTGCAACAACTTTAAAAAGACTCTGCAATTCCTTCTTATCTCCAACTTACTATTAATGGCATCAGGACTCCTTTATAAAGATTAGTGGATCGTTATGCATCCTTGGATAAAGTGTTCTCACTCAAACCCTTGAAATTCACCCATTGGATGCATGCAATTCCAATTTTCTGATAGGCTGCATGAGGATTGCATAGGTAAATGGAAGGATTTGATCTTATCTCCTTATCTTGTCATTAATCATGCATAATTGTTTTACATCTTGGTTTTTATTGGCACAAACTCTTATGCTAATCTTGCATTGCTCAACGCATGAGGTAATACTGATGCTTGGCACCATCTATTCTAGATTGCTCGACATCCACTGTGATTCCTATGTTACTTGGATCTACTAATTCCTAAATTACTCGGCTCTTATTAACTTGGCAATGCTCGGCACACACTATCTTTTGATCTACTCGGCACATGTTGAATTCTATATAGCTCAGCATATACTGAAATGTGTTTTGCTTGGCAACAACTGTAGTTTGCTTGGCACTTTCACTAACTCAGCACATAAAGAAATTCTAGCTCAGCTCCCATTGTGTATTCGACATGTATAGTTAAGTGCGTTGACACTCATTTTTCAATCTTTATTTATTTGATCAACAATCTCCCCCTTTGACATGGGTGTCAAAAATACTTAACTGATCAACAATTTATCTCCCCCTAAGTTGATTATGCCTTGTCATGTCATGAATTCTGATATCTTGTGCCATTGTGCCTAATGTGCTCTATTTTTTGCATCCAATATTATATATATTTCTCCAATATTATCTCCCCCTTAGAATATTATCCTTAGAATATTATCTCCCCCTTTTTGACACTGATGTTAAAGGGTTCTAAATGGTAATGTCGTGGTTGGCCAAAAATGTCTTATTTACCTCAAGGAGTATTTTGAGAGCTGCATCCTAGTTATTCAATGCAATATCTAATGACTTGTGTTGTATTGCAACCTCTGCAGCTAGATCAAAAAGTCCTTTATGAGTAGAAATATTTGGATCTTTCTTCAGGACTTTTTTTGCATATATTTGCTCCTTGTGTAATATTTCCAAGTGAGGAGTGATAGAGGCTTGTATCTGCATTAGCTTTTCTTTAATAGTGGCCTCTTCTACTGATAATGCAACTAATTCCCTCTGAGTGTGAAGTTTTTGAGCAAATTCCTTTTCACTTTGTGTAGGATTTGAGGGTAGTTGCTTACTGGAGAGTTTTAATGTGCTCTCAAGGTTCAAAATTTTTGGGTTTATTTCTTGTGTGAATCTAGAAAAATCACACAATTTTCTATAAAGGGAAAAGATATTCCCTAATACAATCTTTACATTATCTAATTTCTTGGCTAGATCAACCTGTCCCAAAATGATATTATTAGCTATCTTCTAGTTGACTTTACCTTCAAACTTCTTATCTGACCATTCCATGAGTTTTGCATTCGTATCATGGTCTTCATTATTTACTTGGTCAACTATATTAGATAGTTACTCAAGCATTGGCTTGCTTGAATCCAGAGGTTGTAGGCTGAAGGAATCCATGAATATATCTTTGATTTCATTCATTGCTTGCTTGTATTTGTGGTCTTTCGTCATTGCCTCTTGCCTTCTTCTTTTGTCCAATGTACTCTGTATTTCATTCATCTTTTCCTCATTTAGAGTGCTAGAATCATAATAGAGTATTTTAATTTCTTCATCAAGCTCAAGAATGCCATAATGAATGGTCCTGGCTACTCTTATAGAACTTGAGCTTGGTGTATTGAGATGTAAGGTCATCATTTTAGTACTTAGTTTATAACTAGGTTTGGTGGGATTACCTATTTTTGGTAATTCAACCAAAGTTTGTATTACAGACTCCTCCTTATCTCGTGTTTCTTCTTTATCCTCTTCGTCTTTCTTGGTTTCTTCTTCTTGTGTCACTGTTGTTAAAGGTATACTTTCTGTTTGGATTATTATACTTGTGACTTCCTCTGTTGTTGCACTCGGCTCCTGATGAGCTTGAATGGCTATACTTGGTGATGATGGAAGTGGTAGAAATGTAAGCCCAGTAGTTTGAATGATTTGAGGTGGTTTTTGTGGTGACACCTTGGATTCTTTAAGTTTGTCTACTGGCTTTTGGAGATCATCTACACTAACCAATATGGGACTTGTACACAATTGCACTTGTAGAGTTGTTTGGTCAAGGATCTTACTAAGATCCTCTGTAGTTAATGGATTGATGTTTTGACATGAGGTGTCAACAACATCCTTAATCTTTATGATCTCTGCAAGTGTGGTAGTAGAGTGAGGCCGGCTAGGGGGTGATAGTTGTGTGTCTTGCACACTTTTCTGTTCATCAGTACCTTTTTCTTCATCTTTTCCTTCCTCCTCTCTTTCTTCCTTATATTCCTCTTCTTCAACCTTTTTCTCTTCTTCTGTCTTCTCTTCTTTCCTCTTCCTTCTTTCCTCTAGATTAGCAACAACTTCTTCTTTGTACTCCTCTTTAAGGACATCTTCAATTTTCTTGCACAACTCTTTCCAAACTCTTGTGGTTTTCTATACAACTTCTTCCATTTTGTTTTGTAGGATGGAGAATGCCCTATATTCGGGTGTAAACCTAGTGTTATGCCTTTTGATTGCCTGAGTTATTTGTTCTTTTGTTAAATTAGGCAGTATGCTTGCCAGGATTGATTCCCTCATCTCCTTCTCCATCATTAGACATAAATGCCATCTATCTTCTACAATTTTAGACAACTCCTTTGGCAATTGTCCATCTAGTTCAAGAGGTGTATACTTGAATTGTGCCATTAATGCATAGACTAATTCTTCTATGCTATTTTGTTCCTCTCTAGTGAACTTATTGAAATCAATCCCTTTTATTTCACTTAAGTCTCCATTCCTAATCTTCTCACAGAATATATCAACTAAAGATTTAGGAGGATGACTTACCTATTCCGTCTGATCTTCTTCATCAGTATCAGGTTGAGCCACATATCTTTTCCTTTTCCTTGGATCTTCCTGTGCCTTTTTGACTATCTTCTTCTTCTTTGTGGCTTCCTCTTTGGTCTTTTGTGTAGAGGCCCTTGTTGTAGCTTTGGTTGTTGGCTTCTTGGGTGTTTGCATGACAGCTTTCTTTGGTGAAGGCTTAGAAGTAGGAGGTGTCTTTGTCTTCCTTTCGATGACTCTTCCTTTGATGGGTGCTTCCTTGGTTACTTCTTCCTCAACACTCTCATCTTTGTCTTCACGTTGGCTTTGTGGCTCTTGTTATGGCTCACCTTCTTCTTCTCCTTCAATAATCTCTTCTACTTTGCCTGCTGCACTTGATTCTCCAACATAAAATTTCTTCTTTATCTTCTTTACCAGCTTGTCCTTTTTCTTCAATGTTGTGGCTAACTTGAGTTCTCTAACAACTCTTGATTTGACAGTGTCATATGTTCCAAATGCCTTTGTAGATTTGTCCATTTCCTCTGTAAGTAATGTTGTGATGGCTGCAGAAGCTTGGTCAACATCAAGCTCATATCCCAATGGTCTAAGCCATCTTTTTCTTGGAAGGACTACTTGAATGTAAGTATAATCAATATCAACAAGAAAACATATGTCATTTACATGCTTTTCTACCAGTGAAACTAATATTCTCATTCTTTTCTTCATTGCATTCTTGAAATCATCAAAATAGATAGACATTTGATCATCAAAGCTATCTCCCATTTGTGTAATGAAATCATTAATTTGATCAACAATGGTTCTATTCTGACTCCAATTAATTTTTCCAAATGAAGGGAATTCCTTCATTAAATAGAAGAACATACAAACCAACACTAAACCAAATTTACACTCTGCTCCCTTAGACTTTCTAATAGCTCCAAGATTTTCATTGATCTATTGCAACATGAGCTCTGCAAGGTCATAGGTGTGGTCTTTCTTTACAAACTTATATGCGACATCTACTACTATGCAGTGTACACTATTTAACCTATTGGATTGCTAAAACTTATGTGATATGATCCTTACAACAAAGTCTAGGAGGGGATCAGTTATGGTATCTATGGTCATGCCTCTATTGTTCCATTTTGCACACATGTTCTTCTCAATTGTTTCCTTCTTTTCACTTGTCAATTTCTTTGGCTGATCTAGGGTTGGAAAACTTGTAACCCTATGATCCATCTTCTTGGTAATCTGGACTAGTCCTTATTCTAACCAAAATGATCCATCATGGATTTTGCTGAGTATTATGCGTATCCATTCAATTTTGAATACGATTGGAAAAACTAGGGCTTTGGTTAAATCCTTCTTCTCTATGATAGAAAACTCATCTTTTAATATACCATTATCACAGAGTTTGTCAAAGGCATTAAAGATTTCCAAGTCTCCTATGGCTCCTATTTTGCAATTATAACACTTTCACACATCTTGGACCATAACAACTTTTTTAGGGATGGTAGATAGGGCACCAGCAGGATCATTTTTATATGCAACTTCTGGTATAGGTCTAAACTTAGGTTGCTTAACCTTGTTGTTGACAAGTTGAATCTCATGGCTCACTTTCCCTTGGGTCATCTTTGAACTAGAGGCCATTTATATCTGAACTAGGGTTTAACAATTAAAGCAAACTTCTCAAACTGTAAAACTTGGCACCTGAAGGAAATACTTGGATAAATGCTTAGATCACTTGGGTAGATGCTAAATTACTATAAAACACTAGTTGAAAGCTTGAAAATCACTGTGTCATAATCCTAATAATCACTCTTCATTTGAATGGCTAAAAAATGAATCAATTTTCACCTTTAAGTGACACAAAACCCTTGCATTAAATGCATTTTTGTACTTACATCTGTCACTCGGCTTTCAAAGATTTTTCAACTCGGCATCCACTCGGCAACTATACTTACTCGGCATCTACATACTTTGTTAGTAACTTAGTCTCCTCTTTACTTCTTAACTCAGCATCCAAAGCAATTTCACTCGGCATCTAAAGGTAGTTCAGCATCATCATTCAAGTTTAGTCTTAGCATCTTGTCTCATACAAATTTATACTTTGCAGTGCTTCTTCATGGTTTAGGGCTGATGTGTGATACTTCCTTATGTATCAGTCCTATTGGCTTATCTTGTGATTAATTGGATGAGAAATGATCACTTTACCTCATGGGTGAAGTAACCCTTTCATTAGATGTACTTGATCCATGCTTTTTCTACCATGCCTTCTTCATGTCTGTTCTAATGTGTTCTACATCAATCTTTTCTTTGCCCTTATTTACTTCAGTCTTGGGTGCCTTGGCCTTTGTTGGACAATTTATGCTGACATGTCCAATTTTTAAGCAACTAAAACAAGTAGTTTGGTTGAACCATCTCTTATAGTTCCCCTTGAAATGTGTTCTTATGCAATTCTGAGGTATATGTCCATACTCTTGACAATAGTGACAACTTTTCCTTGTATTGTAATCACAATTTTAATGTTGTTCATAGTTGTCCCTTCTTATATGCTGATTTGGTGTCCACATAGACTTTGATCTATTTAAAGGCTCTATGTCCATACTTTTTGCAATTATGGAAATGTCCATCAAGTCTTTGTGTCCCTGTGACTTTGGACCTGCAATCTTGTGTCATATGTCCTTGCATGTTGCATTTGTGACAGTAACCCTTGCTTTTGGATGTGTTTGGTTGATTGATCCTTCTACTCCTACACACATTAGCAGTATGCCCCTTTTTATTATAGTAATGATAGATGGTTTTAGAATCCTTACCTTTGTCACTCATTTTCTCGACACTTTTTGATGATTCCCCAACTTCAGTGCTGTTGTAGCCAAGTCTTGATGTATCATGGGTTGATCTTGGAGATTTTAGCAACTGTTCAAAGTACTTGATGGCTTCACTTGACTTGTTGAGATTCTCTATTTATTTTTTTTCTCTATTTAATTCATTCTGCACTTGTTCATTTTGTATCCTCAAATTAGAGATCTTAATATCTTTTATATTGAGTTCATGATGAAGGTTCGTCATTTGGGCAAGTGTATCCATCTACATGTTTGAGATCCTTGTTAATTCATTGCATTTTTCTTCAAGTCTATTTGTAAGATTTCTTTTGTCATCTTCCATCATAACTCTATCCTCAACTGCTCTTTTCTTTTGTTCAGTAATTTCACATAGCATCATGTCCTATGATTCATGCTCTATCTTAAGAGTTCTTATCTCTTTTGCTTGAGCTCTGTTTTTCTCCATCAGTTCTGCTATTGCTACATCAAATTCTTTGGAATCTCCTTTTGCAAATACTTGTGTGGTATCAATCTCCTTGTAGTGAAATCATTTTTGGCTATAGCTATTTCGTTCCTTCTTTTTAAGGATTTTGTCAATTCCTCTCTAGCTTCCTCTACCTTGTGTAGAGCAAGATGCACATCTATCACCTAGTTCTCAATGATCTTCCCAAGTTTGAAGACTTACATGTTTAGATATTTTCCTCCAAGCTATTGGGCTTCTCCTTGAGAGAACATAGCTCTGATACCAATTGTTGGAATATCTTAATGGGAAGAAATCTTCTAAGCAGGGCGGGGGGGTGAATTAGAAGTTCTGGTCCTTAACAACTTTTATTCCCTTAATAATATATAACTAAAATTGTCATGCATGCATATAAACATTAAACAATCATGTGAAACAAACATTCATCACCACATAACACTTGAGATTTTGGTGACCCAGAAACCCTCCACGAATAAGAAGGTAAAACTGGGGTGGGGATGATACCCACAAAATTATTGTAGCAATTGATTTCAACCACTTATGATGGTTTGCCCTTTTAAAGGCTTTACACTGTGTCAATAGTGACCTAGTTAAAGGTTTTACAAACACTTTACATGAAGTGTTACCCTATTAAAGGATTTAATCACCTTTTAAAAGGATCTACAAGATAGCTATTAGGCTAACCTATCAACATAGGGTTTCCTTTCTAATACAATGGCTAAAGAGTATTAGGTATAATAAACCTGATAGCTTACAATCCTTGATTGCTGAATACAAGCACTTAATCTATTTTTCCTAATCTTGATCTCCTGAGATCTGATATTCGTTCATGTCCCTTTCTTTGTTCTGATCAACTGAATGTCTAACTGCTGTCTTTTCCACTTTATCCTTTTTAATGCCAAAGTTTTGCAACAACTTTAAAAAGACTCTGTAATTCCTTCTTATCTCCAACTTACTATTAATGGCATCAGGACTCCTTTATAAAGATTAGTGGATCGTTATGCATCCTTGGATAAAGTGTTCTCGCTCAAACCCTTGAAATTCACCCATTGGATGCATGCAATTCCAATTTTTTGATAGGTTGCATGAGGATTGCATAGGTAAATGGAAGGATTTGATCTTATCTCCTTATCCTGTCATTAGTCATGCATAATTGTTTTACATCTTGGTTTGTATTGGCACAAACTCTTATGCTAATCTTGCGTTTCTTGGCACATGAGGTAATACTGATGCTTGGCACCATCTATTATGGATTTCTCGGCATCCACTATGATTCCTATTTTACTCAGCTCTATTGATTCTTGAATTACTTAGCTCTTATTAACTTTGCAATGCTTGGTAGACACTGTCTTCTAATCTACTTGGCACATGTTGAATTCTATATAGCTCAGCATATACTGAAATGTGTTCTGCTCGACAACAATTGTAGTTTGCTCGGCACTTTCACTGACTCAGCACATAAAGAAATTCTAGCTCGGCTCGCATTGTGTATTCGGCATGTATGGTTAAGTGTGTTGACACTCATTTGTCAATCTTTATTTATTTGATCAACATCCATAAAATAAAAAAATTCTTCCCCTACAACACTTCTCTTTTCTTCATTAACAACATTCCTCAAATCTTATATCCCTCTAGGCTTTATTCCTATAACAAGCTCAGAAGGTGTTTTCCTTGTACTTCTATTTATAGAATTATTATATGCAAACTCAACTTGTGCTTATACCATCTCCCAATTACTTGGCTTATCTGAAACTAAACATCTTCATAAGTTACCCAAGATTCTATTCACAACCTCTATCTATCCATCTATTTGGATGGAATGTAGAACTAAACTTCAACTCAGTACCCATCTTCTTCCACAAAGTCTTCCAAAATAACCAAAAAAACTTACTATCTCTATCAGAAATAATACTTCTTGGTAATCCATGCAATCTCACAATCTCTTTGAAGAAAATTTCAGCAACATGCTTAGCATCTAATGTCTTCTAACATTGTATAAAATGAGCCATCTTAGAAAATATATCCACAACAACAAATATAGAATCATACCCCTTCACTGTGTTAGGCAATCCAAGAACAAAATCCATACTTATGTAATTCCAAGGTTTCCCAAGAATAGTAATAGGTTTATACAAACTAGTATTTTGACTTGCTCCTTTTGCAACTTGACAAACTCCACAACTCCTTAGAAAATTTTGAATATCCTTATACATTTGTGACTAGTAATACTTCTCCTTCAGCAAACTCAATGTCTTATCAAATCCAAAATCTCCAACTAATCCATCACTATGCTTTTCATTAATCAAATTAACTCTCATGGAACTTTAGGGATACACAACTGAATACCTTTGAACAACATACCTTCTCCAATGAAATATTCATCATACTTACGTATGTGATTTGTCAAATTTGGTGCTCTACACTCTCTCCACACCTCAGAAAAATTAGGATCAGTATCATGCAACTCTTTCAAGTTATCAAAACCAAAAACTTCAACCTTCATTTTAGAAAAAAAAAAGAACATCTTTTGCTCAATGCATCAACAAATCTATTAGTAATTCCACTCTTATTCTTAATCATAAATGTAAAAGTCTACAAATACTCAACCCACTTTATATGTCTCTGATTCAATTTATGTTGACTTCCCAAGTACTATAAAGCTTAAAGATCATTATACAATACAAACTCCTTAGGAATCAAATAATCTTTCCACTTCTTCAATGCTTGAACAATAGGATAAAACTCTTGATCATAGATAGAATATTTCCCTTTAGTGTCATTCAACTTCTCATTAAAGAAAGAAACAAGTTTACATTCTTAACTCAATAAAACTCCTATTACACTACCACTTGCATCACATTCAACTTGAAATACCTTATTGAAATCAGACAAAACTAATACAGGAAATTCAACAACATTTTATTTCAAAGTATCAAAACTCTTATCATCTCCATGTATCCACTTGAATTCCTTTTTATCTCCTCTCGTTTTCTCATTCATAACATTAGAAACAAAACTAAAATTCCTTATAACTTTTTTGTAAAAACTAGCAAAAACATGAAATGATCTTAACTAACCCACATTCTCAAGTGTAGGACATTCTAATTTTTTTTTAATTTCTTAGGATCCATCTTCAAACCATGACCTAAAATTTCAAATCCTAAATACACAACCTTTTCTTGCATAAAAGAACACCTTTTCAGATTAATCATCATCTTTTCCTCTTTCAATATCTGCAATACTTGTCTAACATGTTCAAGATGTTCTTCCTTAGTCTTATTTAATATCAAAATGTCACCAAGATAAACAATCACAAACTTACCCAAGAATATTTTTAGAACTTCATTCATCAACCTCATGAAAGTACTAGGTGCATTAGTTAAACCAAAATGCAAAATATACTTAGCTAATTTTCCCTATTTTGTTGCCATCAATGCCAAAGGGGGAGATTGTTGATAATTGGCTAATGGAAATATGTAATTATTTTCATTCATGGCAATACATGATGTACATGATTACAAGAAACCTCAGAAATAAAGATACTTAGCTTTTAGTACTAAGAAAATTGTCTAAGTATGGAATTTGGTATACAATAGTGTATTGTTTTGTTTATAACTTGTTTCTGATGTCTTATATGGAGATAGTATACATGTTGATGATGATTTCTATAACCTTAGAAGTTAGTACAGATTGTGAAAAAAATTAAAAATTTGTGTTTTGGTGAAATAGGAGTGCAGAATTGAAGGAAAGGAATTATTTTGTTTACAAAATAATTACTTGTCTAATTAGGGCCGACATCATAGATATTTACTTTAAGTTGGAAAAGTGTATTGTTGTCTTTGTTGACCCATCAAATTTTTTTGTAAAAGCATTGTATTTATGCAAAGGACATCTTGTGATTTCAAGTGTGCTATCTTAGAGAAATGAACTTTTGTGAGAGCGATATATGCGAAGTTTTCTAGAGCTATTTGTGATCCAAGATCAAGCTAAAGGTCAGAGATCAGTCAAGGAAAAGTTATAGTACTTATATTCAAGAAGTTTAATTACTTGTTTGGGCAATGACCTCTTCTTGTAATTGGAAGTGCATGTTTGGGAAGTGGGCTTATCTTGCATCTATTGTACTACAACTCCTAACAGGGTTGGTATAACTCCTAATAGAGTTGGAATCTCCTAACAGGGATTTAGAGTCCCCTAATAGGGACTCTCTGTACTAAATTTTCTCATTAACTCCTAATAGGGTCCATCCTCTAACAAGGAACTTATATATCAATGTATTACCTAGTGGGTGTCATCCCCACTAGGGTTTTCCCTTGGCTAGGGTTTCCCTAGTTAACAAAAATATGGTATTATGAGTTATCTTTGTGTAAGGTTACTATTACTATTCAACATTAACATTACTTTATTAATTTTTTATGTATGGTTTAAAGTAAGAAATAATATCTAGTTGGCAACTAAATTTTTTAGATTACTAATTCATCCCCCAATCTCAATTAACCCCTATTTATAACAATTGGTATCAGAGCATAGTTACTTTGAAGAGGCTTAATAGCTTGAGTAAGATCCCTATAGATATGGAACAGTTGATGAAGAACCTTGAAGAGTAACTTGAAAAAATTTATCTCCTTATTGAAGAAAGAGACGAGCTGAAAGAAAAATATGAAGACTCCAAAGTATACATTGGATAATTAAACGAAAAGATTGAACATCTAAAGTCCAAGCCTAAATCTACTAAATCTAAAACTAGTGACGAGGATTATTTGAAGTTGAAAATAGAATACAAGATCTTGAAGCATGAATTGAAGATTAAAAATCTAAAGGTAACTTTGAGAAATGATCCTAGAAAAATTGAATCTAATTTGAAGACTGCGAATGTAGATCTGAGAGTAGGTTTGGCAATGAAGACACCTAAATTTGAAACATTGAAAGAAGATCATGAAAAACTTCATAAGTATAATACCATTGGGAAATGAGAATTAACTTAGTGCAAGCAACAACTTGAGAAGCTTTATTCTAGTAGAGAAAATCTTGATGATTCAATGTCAATACAAAGACCTACTTATGATGAGGTTGGTCTTAGTTATCTAATTAACATGTCTACAAAGAAACTTGAGATTAGATCAAATCGAAAAGAAAAAGATAAATTTGATGATAAGATTAAATTTGGTGAATCTTCTGACAGACATAAAGAAGCTGGACAAGACAAGGAAGTTGAAATATTGGATGAACCAAAGCAAGTGGAATCTCCTAAGGAAATCAAGTATGAATTTAGAGGTAAATGTTTTTCATGCAATGAAATAGGTCATATAAAAACAGATTGTACAAATAAGTCATTTAATCATGTTAAGGATTTTTATTGTCATAATTATCATGGTATGAGTCATAAAGAAATTGATTATAGGAAACATAAATATGATAATGATAGAAGAAATAATAGAATGTCTAGAAATACTAACCCTATAGATAGAAGAAGATCTAATGAAAGACCTTATGAGGACAAAAGATAGATTGTATGTTATAAGTGTAACAACTTTAGACATATAGCTCATATTTGTCATACATCCAATGATCAACAAAACTCTAGGACAAGAACACCAATTGTTAGTTATGCAACAACTTTGGACATACAACAAAGTATTGTAGAATGGACATAAACTTCAGAGACAAAATGGACAATCGAAGAAACTTTTGAAATAGAAGGAATGATGGAAGAAATGTTAGAAATGATAGAAGGAAGCATGAGAGGAACTCCAGAACTAACAAAGATAATGATGAACAAAGAAATGTAGTCAGTGAACTTCAAGAAGAACTCAATGAGGCATTTGTAAAAGGATTGGACATCTCAAAAGATAAGTTAGATGATGGTGAATAAGGAAAATCAAAGTGAGTTATTGATTTTGATTCAATTAAGTTGAATTAAGCTTGTTCACAACACCAAAAATTAAAAACTTCATTCAGAGATCAAATTAGAGGTAGCAAACTTGGAAAAAGGTCTATCAAGTTAAGTTTAGATGGTACTTAATCTCACTTGTAATTTAGAGCTTATCTAAGCTAGTTACAAAGGAATTAAGAGTTACTGGTATTACAAAAAAGGTTAGTGCTATAATAGAAGATGAAAACTATGTTTTGTAGAGAATTTTGTAAAGAAAAGTTTGGTGGAACATTATCATGATGAAAGGAGGCCATAGTAAACCTTGGGTGGCATCTAAAGATTAGGCAGATGATCTTGAGTAGTTATTTGATTAAAAAATGTAATTGACAACTTTTTTCCATGTTTTCAAAGTACACAATTAATGCAAGTTAAAGTTGATGGAATAAATGGAGTAAAAACTTGATTTTCACTTCATTGTGATCACGTCTGAAGCAAAGAGCACTTAGAAGCAACTTGTCAAGGTGATTTCAAATGAAACCCTGTTTCTAGAAAGAGGTAGTTTATCATTTATCTATAGATTTTTTTTGATAAAAGTTCATATTTGTTAGAAGCATGGATATGTTAGTAGTTCACAATGTTGAGAATGAGGAAAAACCTAAGTTGAAGGTTGTTTCCATGAAACCTGTAGAAGGAAACCCTAACTCAGCATTATCCATTACTCTGAACAATGTAGTATATTTAAAAAATATAGGAAGTTATCTTAATAGTAAATTTGAATCTATTGAGAGTGAATATATGAACAAGGATATGGAATTAGTTTTCAATCACGATATGACTGTGAAACCTGTATTTGAACAATTGAAGGAACTAGTCCTATTCAACTATCATTTTTACTGTAAATAGGACAAAGATGAGTGGACACAAATCATATTAAGTAGAATACATGATGTGAAACTATGGATGTAGGATAGTATTTTTTATATTTTTGCCAACCATATTCATGAGGTAATTGCTCTTAATAAGCAAGGTAGTGTACCTATAGGTGAGAAAACGGTTAAGAATAAAGTTGAGAGTTATACCAAAGTAGTATATAATGGAAGGCCATGGTGATCAACACCATTAAGTAATATGATGTAAGATTCCTGAGTAGAATTATTGCCTACTTTATATGTGCAAGTTCAAGGATTGATGAATTATTAGCCCTATTCATCTATGTAGCATATAAAATATGTGTAGAGAAGGAACAAGTAAATCTTAGTGAAATTCTGAGAACGAAACTATTTGAGAACTTAGAAAAGATCAAAAGGACTAAGAATGGCGTGTTTAGATTTCAATCACTGATAAATCACATATTCTTTCACATGCTTAAAAGATTTCCATATTTATCAATCATAGAGATAATGAGGAGTAATAGATGTACAATGGAGAAAATCATAGAAGTATGCAAAAGACATCTGATAGATAAGATATTGGATAGTGGAAACCTAATAATCAAGACATTTCATAATGAAATGAGATAGATATTTAGAATTGCACTAGTAATTGTAGATAGATTTTAGGAAGATATTTGTGTTATGGAATTTTACTTATATTCAACTAGTAGAACCTCAAGAAACATTTCTTAATCCCTTAGGTTGTGAATTGAGTGATGATACAGTAGTTGGATACATTGATTTATTGTTGAAATCAAAGAAGGACAATGTTGAATATAATTTTGGAAGCTATGATGAGATTACCCAGTTAGCTCATAAGGCATCTTTGGACAAGGAAAGGAAATAGAAACTATTATGAAGAAACCTTTATCAGAGGCTGGTATGACTAAGAGTGAGTCACAAGTAGTCAAGAAAACCATGAAGTAAGGTATATTAAATGTGCAACCTTTATTAGTAATTTTTGCAGAGATATCTTTAGAATAGAGCATTCTGTATGTAGTAGTATCAGACATGCAACCAAGTGAACCAAGAGAAAAAGTGAGAGATTAGTGGAAGCTATAACTATGAAGACTAAAATGGTCAAGCAACAAGCCACTGAACTATGCAAGAGATAAAAGAAATTTTTGACAATTGTTGAGTTTAGCAAAGAACAAGAACAAGAACAAGAAGTTAAGTAAGCAGAGAAGGTAACAAATTTGAAGCAGTCAACAGGAAAAGCTTGACAGCCATGGAAGCTGAAGATAGAAAAGATAAATTCAAGTATTGCTAATGAAGGCAACTTTTTTCAGATGAACAAATTCTATGATTTGTATAATAACTTTGAAAAGGATTAGATTGATATCTCTACTATGAGATACATTATAGGTAATAAATCTAAAGCTCAAGGATATTGAAGGCATGGTGAGCCAAAAGGTCTATGATAGACTTATTGAGAAGAAGGCCCCAACTAGAGAAGAAGATTTAAAACTTCAAAAGTCTATGGAAGGACTATTTGCAAGATCAATGATGAAGAAGAAATTAAGAGATTATTGAACAATCTAGCACTGTACTTGAGAAATAAGGTAAGACCATTTTTATTTAAGGTGGGTGAGAAAGAAAAGTTAAGAAGTGAGACTATAGTAGTAATAAATTAGATGTTGATACAGTCTAAGGTAACATCTTCACCAGATCCTAGAACCTCAGAAGTGTCAGTAAGTGGTGAAAATATACAAATAGATCAGACCAATGTTACCATTAACATTGATGATACACATCCATTTGAAAGTTCCAAATAGAATGAACCTCACAGTGAGAATATTGAAGATAAACTAAGGCAAATTGAAGAAGAGAAGACATTACTAGAAGAAGAGAAAAAGAAAATAGAAGAGGCTAAGAATAAATTGCTTGAGGATGAAATGAAAAAAAAAGAAGAGGAGGAAAAGAATAGCGTAGCCAAAGAAGAAATGAAAAAGAAAGAAAAAGAAGATGAGAAGAAGATATTGGAAGAGGAAGAGAAGAGAGAAAAAGAAAGAAGGGAAAGAGAAGAAGGAGAGGAAGAAGAGAGAAGAGTCAAAGATGCCACAAAGAAGAAGCAAAGGGAGGATGGCACTAAACCTTCTAGCTCATCTACTCCACTATTACTTGCCAGGATAGCAATTGATGATGATGATGATCAAATTGACTTGATCTCATCCTTGTCAAAACTCATTTAGAAGAAGAAGATAGTGAAGAGCCTGTAGAAAACCTTGATGGAGGATACTGATAGGCTACATAGTACTTTGAAAATGAAGCACATAGAGGCATATCTAGAATAGAGGGCACATGCAGTGCTAAATTCATTTGATGAGGAATTTACAAACTTTTTGAGTGTTTTAGAAACAAAGGCAAAAATTTCACATGATGCCTACTTGTTTAGCACCATTTATCAAAATATTAAGAATTATTTGATAAGTCTTGATACTTGTATCAAGGAACTTTAGAAGTGTCAACAAGATGGTAAGATATTGTACATTAAGTGTACCCTATCTTATAAACTAACTAAGAACATTTATAGTTAGATTGAAGGAAAGATGAGTGAGCTAGAAGCTCTATCTAGCTAGATACAACACCCATCTTGTAAAATTGATGATTTTGAAGGACAAGTGGCTAGTATTCACAATGATATCAAGAAACTACAACTTTAAAAGGAATTTTTTTTAAAGAGAGTATCAGATTTCAGAGTCTATTGCTTTGAAAGTATCCATTATTGAGAAACAATTGGAGGAATGTGTCAAGGCCAAGGACATTTATTCTAACTTTTTGTATTCAAATCTTAATGCAGTTGAGATTGCATAATATGCCTTATGTGCATATCTCACCTTTGTTGAATCTACCAAGGAGACATGGATTAAAGTTATGGATAATCTTAAGTCAAATTTTGATGATTGCATGAAGATTTTATCAGCTTAAGGCAAAAGAAAAATATTTTTGATAGCAAATGGACAGTTTTTGGATAGTTTTTGACATTTTGACCTTTGTCATTGACGTCAAAGGGGGAGAGATACAATGGAAAATTGCAAATCAGGTAAAGAGGAGAAAATCATATTGTAAAGTACATTATAATGGGGAGCTTATGCAAGATGGACAAATTTTAATAGATGTAATGTGAATGTGTTGTTCATCTTGCATCTAATGTACTATAACTCCTAGTAGGGTTGGAAAAAATCCTAACAGGGTTGGAACAACTCCTAACAGGGTTAGAATCTCCTAATAGGGATTCAAAGTCTCCTAATAGGGACATTCTATACTAAACTTTCTTATTCACTCCTAACATGCTCCATCCTCTAATAGGGAACTTATATATCAGTATATTATCTAGTGGGTATCATCCCCACCAAGGTTTTCCCTTGGCTAGGGTTTCCCTAGTTTAAAAAAAAATGGTATTATGAGTTATATTTATGGATGGTTACTATTACTATTCAACATTACTTTATTACTTTATTATGCATGGTTTAAAGTAAGAAATAATATCTATTCGGTGACTAAATTTTATAGATTACTGACTCATCCCCCCCTCTTAATAATCTCTATTTCTAACATATTTCACTATGATCTTGTTAAAAGCCCTAGAATCAATAAACATTCTCCATTCTCCATTATTTTTAGGTGCCAACATAGTAGGTACAACACATGGACTCAAACTTTCTCTGATCAAACCTTTTTGCAACAACTCATGCACTTGTCTATTAAGTTCTTCATTCTCTGTAGGTGTTAATCTATATGGTGCTTTAGTTGGAAAACTAGCCCCATGAATTAGATCCATACAATAACTTATAATCCTTATTTTTGGTAAACCATCAGGTATATCCTTTGCAACAATGTCTTTATACTTATTCAACAAGTTTTTGATTTCTACTAGCTCTTGGTCAATACTATCAACTGTTAGTTGATCACCACTAACTGGCACTTAGTTAACATTATTTTTTGGCACTTGCTTGCTATTGACATAACTTAGGCTCCTTGGAATTATAGAAAAAACCAAATTGATTCTTTTTTGTTTTTCATTTTCAAATTGTTTCCCATTAACCATGCAAATTCTCACAGTAGTAAAATTAACCTCATTTGGACTTTCAATCAAAGGCAATAATATTTTCTTCTTCTCATTCACCCAAAGAGTATATTGATTCAATATTCCATCATGTATAGCATATCTACCATATTTCCAAGGTCTACCCAGCAAAATATGACAACAATCCATAAGCATAATATCACACAAAACCTGATCTAAATAGTGTCCCATCTTGAACTTCACAAGGCATTGCTCACTTACCAATATCTTATGCTCATCTTTGATCCATGAAACATGATAGGTTTAGGATGCTTGAGCCTTTGAAACTAAAACTTTGTAACCTACTCTTCTAATGCCAAATTTGTAGAACTTCCACTATCAATGATCACCTTGCAACATTTTCTAGCCATCTTACATCTGGTTTTGAAAAGACTTCTCCTAAGGATAGGCTCCTCATCACTTCCCTTATCACATAAGGTTCTTCTCACCATGATATTTTTCATAGCCTTAGGTCCACTTGGAACCCTCATCAACTCCTTGAATCACAATATTTCTATTACCTTACCCACTTTCAGAGGATCTACATTCAAAAGATCTATACCCTTCTTTACCACATTTGAAACAATTACCACGAAAACCACCTCTAGAATAAGAATTACCTCATCCTTGGTAAGAACTAGTTCCTTCTTGATAAGAATCACCACCTTTTCACTTGGTTTTCCCTTTGTCATCATTCTTCTATTCAGATTTCATTTTATCTTGCACAAAACTTCTAGGTCTACCACCTTCTCTATAAGATCTACCTCTACCCCTCTGGAATCTACCACCTCTACCTCTTTATCTTTATTCATGCTTCTTTGTCAAGATCTCATAAGCTTTCAAGGCATATTGGTATGCTTCTTCCACACTTTCCAATTTCACAAAACTTATCTCATCTTGAGTTCCATATCCCAATCCATATATGTACCTTAAAATTTTCTCAAAATTATCATCCACATGTCTAGATCTAATGTCCAATCTATAGAATTCCTCGGTATACTCCTTCAAACTCATGACCCTTTGTCTCAAATTTTGTATCTTGCTCAACAAGATAACTTGGTAATCAACAAGAATGAATTTTTTCTTTACCTTTTTCACCATTTTCACCCAATTTTGATCTTCTCCTTTCCTCTCCTTTGTCTATCAATTTGTAAATGCTCCCACCATAGTGATGCATGACCCTTCAATCGAGTAACTACAGTTTTGACCTTCCTATTATCAAGAGTGTTTTCATACTCAAATAACTTCTCTATTTCAAAGATCCAATCCAATACATCATTGGTGTCCAATTTGCCATCATAAGGAACAACTTCTACAATGGGATTTGAATTTTCCCTAGATAATAGTCTCAACTACCTTGCCTCATCTTGATCTTCTTTAGGTTCTGGATTAGGGTTTGGTACTACTGCTTCATCATCACTTACATCAGCAAGATGTACCCCTCTCCTTTGTGTTGTCTCCACAACATCTAATTTTTTAAAAAATTTTCTCAATGTATCTAATATTGCATTATCAACATTTCCTCTACCTCTAACCATCTTTAAAAATTAGGTTCCAACAGGATTGTAACCCTCTGCAAACTATAGGTCAAATCCACAAATTTATAACCCTACAAACAATTAACTTAGGGTTCTAAATGATCCAAACTTTAAAAAGATGAAGCTCTATTTTGATAGCACCTAACGCAGGGATAGTCAAATAACTACTGCCAAAGGCACACCCAGCTATTCAAATTTCCTGCATAGAGTCAACACAGTGGAAATAACAACAACAAAAAAACACAACTTAGGAGATAGAGGAAGTAATATCTTTCCTTCATATATGCATCAAAGATCAATTACATACCTAGCTATAAGGCCTTCTGGATTATAGCCATATATCAATTTCAGTTACAATCTTCGATGATCCAACTTCGTATTCTACTCCTTCCCTCTCTCTCTCTCTAATATCTCTCCCCTAAGACTCAAACCAAGACCTCTTCAATACATGCAAGACCACAAGTCACCATGTTACAAATACAACCAAATAAACTCTCATATTAAATGCTATGTTAAGCCACAAGTCGACTTATAACATAAATCTAACACTAAATTAAATGCAAAGGTTAGCCTCAACAGGAATCGTACATAGACAACTCAAAAAATGAAGGCTCCATGAAATACTAACACTCAACATATAAATGAACTCAACATCCACATGGACTCAACATCCAAATAAACTTGTAAACCACACAAAATCAGTATCCAAAGGATGAATTAGTAACCAAAGAACACTCGGAAACAACTGAGAACTCGACATCAACTAGGAAGCTCAACATCCTCTAAATGATTGACAGCCCCTGAGAACTCGACAAAAAATAAAAAGTAGAAAATATGAAGGATAACAGTGAAACCTAGGATGCTCCTACATGACTTATACAAGGTTCTCAAGATATTTTTACTTTTAGGTAGACCTAGAATTGTCATACTCACATATCAAGGCTAGATTTAGAAATAACAAGGCCTATACATTATCCTCCCATAATATTATCCAAACAAAAAAGGGAATATATGTTGTCAATTATTGACATAGTTTTGGTGACAAAAATAGTCTAATCCTTTTGGGCTCAAATTGGTATTAGATCTAAAAATTCATATGGGTGTTGATAAAATCAAAGTGGAGCTCCAATTATATTGAGATTTAAAATATGATGGGACCCAATATAATACTGAGGTGATATAGAATAAAGAAACATTAAAATAAAGGCTTAAAGACAAATTAATTAAGAGTTAAAATATGGCACTACTCATATCATTTACTAAAATTTATTAATTTAAATACAAAAATGGTCCCAAGAGTGTTTAGACTACTGAAGAAATAAATTGAGTTTTAGGAGTGTGAAATTGGACTCATTAATATAATTTTTACAATTTATGGCACTACAATACCAAGTGCAATTTGCTTCATGAGAATCAAGTAGTTAAGAAATAAAACCATAAAAAATTATCTTATTCATTTCATGACTACATCTATAAATGATATCATTTGGAAAGAATCATAAATATTGGAGCATCTAGATTTTTAATTACTTTAGAATAATTTTTTTATAAAAAATTTTAATATACACTCTGTAGGATAAGCACTGAAAAATGTAATTAACTATTTAACTAATCCAATGTATCAAGATATGCAAGAAAAAAGTATATTTATGTAAGAAATGTTAGAGTAATTATTTATTTACACTTATTAATTAGATCGTGTTGATTTAATTAATTAAGTCATGTATTACTCTAGTCTACTTAAGCTTTCTCTTAGGTGCATATAATTAATATTTTATATTAATTATAATTCACAAACCTAGTTTTCTTTCCCCTTAGGGTTTCGTTCACCTTTAAGGTTGAACTTTTGTACTTTTTGTTTTTCATAACTTGGAATACAATGTCTCTCTCACACCGTTGAGATTTTCCAAGCTCTTCTTTTTCCTTCTTTGGTTTCTCTTTAGCACAGGTTATTTGCATGTAGGTGTTCTTGGCGATCTATGAAGTTAGATTTAACAACTTCTACATGGTATCAGAGCTTCCTTGCTACTTCCTAATTTGAAGATTTTGAAGTCACAATTTAGAGATAGAAATCCCCACTTTTTAAAGGTTTTTTCTTCAAGCAGGAGGAGGCACATTTTTTTGGTACACTTTGGGAAAAAATGGATGTCGTCATTGCACTCAAAAGGCCTAATATAGTCAAAAATCATATAAAACTTTTGATTTTTGGACACTGTAGCTTTTGGAAAAAAAATTCAGCCTCCCGAAAGGTTGTACAGACATGAATTTCAAAAATTAAAATTTAAATTTAAAAAAAAAGCATTTTTGGCCACTCTGCTGAGTGGCCACCCAAGTACCACCCCCCACTGCTAGAGCACCACTTGTGCTTGGCCAATGCTCTCTTGTAGCCGACACAATGCCAGCGGCGCAACCCGTGCCCCACCGCCATTGATAGGCAACCCTCCAACCATCTCCACCAGCACCATACCACCCTCTGGCCACCTCCACTAGCATAGAACCCCTCAGTGTCCACTGCCATCGATGCCTAGCTACCATTTTTTGCTAACATAGTTTTCTGGCCCATGATGTCAGCATTCGAACTATTGATGTCAGCATCTAGGTTGCTAAAATCATCATTCTAGCCAACATTTTTTGCTCCTACTGACATCAATTTCTGGTGAGCTGACATCACCTTTCTGATTGCTGATGTCATCTTTCTAGTAGTTGGAAATTTTTTTTGAGATAGGCCATTGACAGCCATATGGTCGTCAATTTTTTTCCCATAACTGTATTTTGCCAGTGAGCTCAATTTTTTGAGCAGTTCATTTTTTGGCCATAACTTGAGCATACAAGGTCTTTTTTCAATCTAAAAGAAGTGTCAAAAAGCTAGCTTCGAGATGGAGACAATGATGCAGATTTCATTTTGTTCTAAGTCTATTTGAGTTTCCATTTTTGGCATTGAAGTAGAGGCTTCAGTTTCCTCCCTCTTTGCATCTGGCATATAGGTTTTTTTTTCAATTTTTGTGCTTCTAGTAGTTGTTTCTTTGGTTTTTGAGGGATATATTTATATGTTGTTGGGGGAGTATTTTATTTTCTATTATATACTTCAGAATTGACTTGTCTACTTTTGTCTTCTTCTCTCAATGTTGGACCCCTTTGTGGCCTGGCTAATGCCACACAACTATCACAATTAGAAAGCACACATGACTTGGCTTCTTATGTCATGTGGCTTATGGTCATGTCTAGATGAGAATCAACCTATCCTGTAGTGCCCTTTTGAGGTTCTTCAGCATAGAAAAAAATGGATGAAGCCATGGGATTGATTGCACTAAACATCTCTAATGGTCTCCTATTTCACATGGATGGTTTGACCACTCCTTGGGCTATTTGGACCAAATTTAACAACTTGTTTAGCATAGTGAATGAGTTTTAGGCACTTAATCTTAATGCAAAGTTGACTTCTTTGACACTTACTAGCTTCCCCACCATTGAGGTCTTTTTGATGAATTTCAAATCTCGACATATAGTTTTGTAGGGGTGTGGGGAAAAAATAATGATGAGTGTATTTTTTCAATACTCTCAAAGTTGTGAGGATAGTATTAGATCTTTTCTTCCACTTTCTACTCCACTATGGATGCCTTGGGTAATTGACATCAAATGCCTTCTTTTGAGACATTTTGTAATTGGTTGACATAGGAACAAGAAAAGATCCAACAAGTGGATGCCTCTAGCTCTTCTAGCCAAGCATTGGTTGCTCATACTTCTCAAGGGAAACCAAAATAGAAAGCCAAACTGAAGAAAGATACACTAAAAGCTGATTCCAAACCTCTAGCTAACCCTTCCAAGGGTAAATCTACTTTGAAGTCTACTATGTGTACCTCCAAGACTAAGAAGAAATCAACTAGGACCTAAAGGTTTACTGGAAAGGATGGAGATCTCATTTCTAGGTGTTGAAAATGTTTGGAGGCTTTAGAGTAAGCCATGTAGGAGCATCACATTTTAGCTCCTAAGTTATCATCCCCTTATAGGGAAAGGTCACACTCTTATTGCACGAGCTATGAATTTTGAGCCTACATGGATTCTTGATTTCGGTGCCTCTCACCATAGGACAAACACTTAGTAGTTGGTCACCTCACTTACTCCTTATACTACTTCACAAGTTGTTTTTGGGAACTCATCATCTTTCAGTCATGGGTTCTAGTTCTACTGCATTAGCTGGGGGTTCTCTTTAGGATGTTCTTTTTGTCCTTAACATATTGATGAACCTATTGTCTATTTATCAGATTTTCCATGTTGGCTCTGGTAAGATAGTTGAGTTCTCACCACATGGTGTGGTTATTCTGGCGTTACTTGATTTTAAGTTGATTGTGGCTATTGGGAGTGTTGACCCTGCATCTCACCTCTACGGATTTGATGGATTTGAGTTTTTTGATGACACAGGTTCCTATCTTGTAGTACATGCAAATTCAATAAGTAGACTTTGGCATGAGCATTTGGGCCATGTCAATTACAGATATCTTCAATAGATGAGCACATAGGCAGTTGTTTTTGGGCTTCCCTAGATTTCTTATACAGATGGTGTTTGTCAGGGTTGTGCTCTTAGAAAATAACCTAGGGATCCTTTTCCACATGGATGAGCCACCTATTCTTTGGCACCATTGGAATTGATTCATAGTGACCTCATGTCATTTCCCTCCTTTTTTTGATGCCAAATATGTGCTTACTTTCACTGATGACTTCTCCAAATGCACATGGGTTTACTTTTTGAACCACAAGTCTGATGTCTTTGATTCATTTCAAGTCTTTAAGATATTTGTAGAGAAGTATTTTGGTCTTTCTATTTAGTGAATACACACAAATAATGCTGGGGAGTATGTCAATCAAGATCTCAGGGATTTTTTCTCTGAACATGGTCTTCGGCATCAATTTTCAGTGCCCTACACCGCTCAGCAAAATGGTGTGGCAGAGAGAAAGAATAAAACACTTTGGGAGATGGCTAATTGTATGATTCAGTCTAGATCCATAGATTCATTTCTTTTGGGCAGAGGCAGTCAATTGTACCAACTATATTTAGAATCAGATACCTCATAAGGCTATTTGACATATGACTTCTGAGGAGGCTTGGTCTCATGTCAAGTCTAATGTATCTTCATTCCAAGTTTTTGGTAGTGAAGCATGGGCATTTGTACTAGATGCTCAGAGGAGAGCAATGAAGTGGAAGAGCCAACACCTCATTTTTATTGGCTACTATGAGGATGTTAAGGCCTACAAGTTGTTTGATCCTAATTATAGAGAGGTCATATTTGGATGGGATGTCCAATTTGATGAGTGCCTTCTTGTAGTAGATACCCTATCTCTAGAGTCTACTACACTTACCACTACTCCCTCATCCTTTCTAGTCTCTTTTCTAGATGATGAGGATGATGATCTTGGTGATCCCCATTTATCTCCACCACAGGATCCTCCCCAAATGCCCAAATGGGCTCAAGCTACAGTTGAGGCTCTAGGATCTTTAGCTAGTGACCCTTCCACTTCCTGTCGCACCTGAACTCATACTACAGGTTCTATTCTTCTTAGTCATGTTATATGTGATGATCCTTAGACATTTGTAGCAATGACAAGACATTCTAAGTGGGGCAGTGCAATGGAGGAGTATTCTTCTTTGATGAAGAATCATACTTGGGATCTTTGTTCTCTTCCTAATAGAAGAAAGTTAGTGTGATGCAAATGGTTATATTGTACTAAGTTTGTTTTTGATGTTTCAATTGATAAGTACAAGGCTTGTCTTGTTTTGAAGGGTTTTTCACAGGTTGAGAGTATTGGCTACATTGAGACATTTGCCCCAGTCACCAAGATGAACTCTATTTGCCTTGTCTTATCCCTCACAACTTCACAAGGATGACCCATTTTTCAGATGGATGTGAAGAGTGCATTCTTGCATGGTGATCTAACTGAGGAGATTTACATGGAACAAACTTAGGGATTTGTGTAGGATTCCTCCTTGGTTTGCAGACTTCAATGCTCATTTTATGGTCTCAAACAAGCCCTTTGGGCTTGGTATGAGAAGATGGACTCCTTTATGCTTTCTATATGCTTCATACGATACCATTCTGACCCTACAGCCTACATTCAGTGTCATGAGGCTAAGGTTTTGATCCTTGTGCTATATATTGATGACCTTCTTCTCATAGGTAGCTCATCCTCTATGATTTAGGATGTTCAATGAGCATTGATGGAACAGTTTGAGATGACTAATCTTGGTCTCTTACACTATTTTCTTAGTCTATATATTTGTTCAATCCTCTACTAGAATGTATGTTTACTAGCAGAAGTATGCTCTTGACATGCTTCAATGCTTCGACATGCTTGATTGCAAGCTTGATCCCACACCTTTTCAGTTGGGTGTTACTTTGTCTACCTCCTGCACTTCACCTTCAGTGGATCCCACATTGTATCGGTAGTTAGTTGGCAGCTTGTTGTACTTGACACATACTCGTCCTGATCTCTCCTTTGCAATGTATCTTGTCTCTTGATTTTCACATGAGCCTCATGAGAGTCATTGGCAAGTTTCCAAACATATTTTGAGATACATTCAAGGCACTCTTATGTATGGAATTTATTACACATCAGGGACTCCTCACATTGTTGGCTACACTGACTTAGATTGGGGTGGTGATGTTGATAATTGGAAGTCTACTTCTAGCTTCTTCTTCTTTTTGTCTTGGCTCTGGTCTTGTCACATGGTTGTACAAGAAGCAACATGCTCATGCACTTTCATCTATAGAGGCTGACTATAGAGCAGCAGTGCTTTCTAGTCAAGAGATTTTATGGCTCTGGTAGTTGATGACTGAGTTTGGTTTTCCTCTTGGTCATCCCACTATTTTGTGGTGCAATAATCAAAGTGCTATTCATATTTCTTGCAACTCACTAGAGCATCAGTGCACTAAACACATTGAGCTTTATATGCATTTCATCTATCAGCTAATCTAGGATGGTGTTCTCTCTTTGGAGTATATTCCCACTGATGCCTAGGTTGCTGACATCTTCACTAAGTCATTTGCATCACCTCACTATCTTCAGTTGTGGTCTATGCTTGGGGTTACATATGTTGTCCTTGGGGGGTCTTGTTGAGGCCTTCCTTCCTTCATGTTTTTTCAGCATGTTTGTTCTATCTCTTTTTGGAGAGGGGTTTTTCCCACTGGGTTTTCTCCTTTGTCTCTGGTTTACAAAAAATTCCTTGTTTTGGGTACCTAATCAGGCCTTGTTGCCGAGGCCCATTTTCCTTCTTTCATAGCTTTGCTAGGTTAGCTTACCTCCTAAGCTTCACTTAAGGAGGCATGTTAGAGTAATTAATTATTTACACTTATTAATTAGATCATGTTGATTTAATTAATTAAGTCATGTATTACTCTAGTCTACTTAAGCTTTCTCTTAGGTGCATATAATTAATATTTTATATTAATTATAATGTGCAAACCTAGTTTTCTTTCCCTTTAGGGTTTCATTCACCTATAAGGTTGAACTTTTGTACTTTTTTTTTTCCATAACTTGGAATACAATTTTTCTCTCACACCATTGATATTTTCCAAGCTCTTCTTTTTCCTTCTCTAGTTTCTCTTTAGCACAGGTTATTTGCATGCAGGTGTTCTTGGCAATCTATGAAGTTGGGTTTCACAACTTCTACAAGAAACATCATGTTCACCAAAATGAAATTTAGGAAAATTAATCTTACATGAACATGAGAATTAATCTAGAATTGATCTCCTTTTCTAATATAAATCATTAGAACAAGTGTGGATGGGCTTGACTTCAACTCTCAAGGGAGATAAAACTATCCTAGATCTACACCCCATCTATTTATGAGGGGTTGTGATTAGGGACTAGTTGTGTGTATGGAAGTGATTTACGTTAAAGAAGGATCAATTAAGAAAACTTACAAGAATATAACAAATTCCCAAATAAGTATAGAAGGGAGTTCCGAATTTGAGAATAAACATTTGAAAAGGAGGATATCTAAAACAAAACATTCTAGATAGGGGAACTAGTCGCTCAAGCTTTTGAATAGGCTGATGTAGAAGTTAGTATCACAAATAAGATCACAATATCTTCAATTTGAGATACAAAAAAAAATTAGATTATAAATCAAAGGAAAGTTGAACCTAGCCATAATGTTCAAGGATATTTTTTGTTATAAATATGGTATTGTTTGTCACTGTATTGTCATTTTTCCTATAACTTTTAATTTTCATCAATCCTCAACTCACAACCTAAATAGACAAGAAGATGATTTTTTTTTTTTTTTTTTGGTATAGGTACTGACAAAATGTCATGTACTTCCATAAGAAAATGGATAAATATGTAATAACAATGTTGAGATAACAATAATTACATTATATGTGAAGTCATCACTTGAATTCCATGCAAGGTGTTGATAAGATCTTGACAATGTTAATACATAACATGATATAAAAAAGAAACAAAATGATCTCAATTACATTTGGTACTTTTCTTAATGATCTAATTAGACTTATCAATAGTAGTGAGTAATCTTGATAACTTGAATATAGTGTAAATGTAGATTAGATTTCTTGATAGAGTACTTTGGCTTTCAAATGAGAGAGGGAGTCACATTTATATGTGAGTTACAAATTTGAGTTAATAATTAATTTGAAAAGGCCAACACAAGAGTACACTTGTTAAGGGCTCAACATCACCATTCAAATATTTTAATTTGGAGCCAAACCAAGAGGAAACTAGTTCTAGGCTTTAATGTCAAAGCTAAATTAGGCTTCACAAAGTTATAGGTAGAAGGTGATGTAATCCTTATTATATATGTATACCTAGTTCAAGCTTATTGCATTGTATAAAAAAAGAAACCTCCAAAATAGTGCTAAGAACTACATGAGATTATAAAGGGTGCATACAATTTATGACATCACATAATCTAAAAATTATTTGTGTGTAATAATTTGAACCAATACTGCATTTGACAAATATACTTAAATTAAATAACTTGTTGTAGCTTATATTATTTGTGCAAATTGCATTTACATGTTACAAATATTTCATATTTGAGTACTTTTTTGATGAGCATTGTCAATATTTTAGACCTAAGCATTTTATTAAAATATTTAGCTAAGAGTGCTTATATTAATGCTAAAGTAATTGTCCCAATATATATTTGAACAACACACAAATTAAGAAACCATGTCATTTATTTAAAATTTTCTATAAATAAATTATTGTAGCTTTATATTATTTGTGCAAATGGCATTAACATGTTAGAAATATTTCATATTTGAGTACTTGTTTGATGCACATTGCCAATATTGTAGACCTAAGCATTTTATATAGACATTTAGCTAAGAGCGGCTACATTTATGCTAAAGTACTTGGCCCAATATATATTTGAACACCACACAAATTAAGAAACCATGTTGTTCTTTAAATTTTTTTATAAGATTATATTATGTGTTTTTTGAGTTTCATTCTCTAATTCTTGTGATTTGTGATGAAAATATGTTATTTAGTATTTATGGATCTTGAAGGCATGTAGGACTACTTTCATTATACTTTGAGGTCAATTGTATTCCTTGGGAATCCCAATAACATTTGAAAACCATAACATATCATGTTTGGTTACATAACTATTTGGCATGCAACCTTGTTACTAAAGGGGTGGATTAAATGAGTCGCCTAATTAAACAAAAGAGACCTAGAGTTCCTTATAAATGACCTAAACTATTATCATTCGTCTCTAATAATTGAGTTTTTATTGTACCTTTTTATATTGTAAGTTACTATACTTTTTATGTTGGGAGTTGTGCCTTGTATTAGAATTTCATGTGGATAGTATTTTAGGTGAGATCTTGGGTTTTCTTGTCCATCCAGCTTCTAATTATGTGATATTTGGATATGCTTATTCCTCTCACATCCTTGTTGATGTGTGTTCTTGATGTTTTAATCCTTCCATGTGTGTTGATATTATGTGATTGTACCATCTTATTATTTGATCATAAATGATGGAAATCACGAACATAGGTTTTCTCATCGAGGATAGTCATGTCTCTGCCACCTCTTATGTTTTCTTAATTATCTTGACATATTATTGGGTTAGTTCTTCTTTTTATGTTGCCATGCCAAGTACATCAATGTTGTCTATTTAGTGGATTGTTGGGTTATGTTATGACACTTTGTGTGTTTAGGAATATAAGGTGGCATATTCATATCAAATCCATATTTCCAAATAATTTCCTATCCATTTACATTTTAGGTGAAATCTTGGGGAAATACCATGTTAGCTCCTTTCATTATCGTGATGTCATTGAAATGACATTTTCTTGATGAAGTGGTTACATTTAGAAAATGTCTAATGCAGAACTTCATTTAAAAAAGACATAGATTTACCATAATCAATAATCATCTAGACTTGAATATAAATTTAATTGTTTTTATTACAAATAATTATATTTCATATGAATAAAATATGAAAAAACCCTATAGTATATAATATTCCCTCGAGAATTTGTAATAATATTACTTCTTCACACTGCTTCATACACGTGATTTCTTACATAAGAAAAGTTGGTGAATCCTAGAAAATGATAGTGAAATCAATTATATTTACTTCTAGGTGACAATGTGTATAAAAAAAAATAAAAAATCTTCTAATACTCTATTCCAATCACTTGTTGTGCTATTAAGTATTTAGAATGTCTGAGCATGCATTGAAAATGACTCTTTTGGAAGAGTTCAACACTACCATCCAATATCATTTTGTTCCATTTTTTGATATCTTGTGAAATGATATCTTGTTGTAAATATTATCTAAATTAAGTTCATTTTTAATTCAAAAAATATACTTTTAATAAATATATAATAAAATGTGAATTGAACTCATTATCAAAGAATTTGAATTAATTTTTTTTTCTTCTAATTGATCACCAATATTAATTAAAATTTTGAAAAGACATTCCACCTACTTTAACATCTAAAGAATTAACAATTATATCCAAAACTAAAACTTTACAAATCATATTAGAGTCAAACCAATAATCATGTTATAAAGATAGTAAAGTATACACTATCTAAATAAATCTTATATTCAGTTTAAAAAAAATACATTTTAATTAAAAATACATAAATGTAAATTGAACTCCTTATCAAAGAATGCCAATTAAACATTCTCTAATTGATTTGACAAATATTAATAAAAAATTGAAAAGATGATCCACATACTTAAATAATTAAAGAAATATCAATGATATGCAAAATTAAAGCTTTATTATCATAAGCTAAAATATATAATCATGTTATAAATTTAATAGAATATAATTTATCCAAATAAAGCTTATTTTATATTTAATTTTTTTTTAATAAAACATATAATAAAATATAAATTGAACTCATCAATGAATTTGAATTAAACGTTTTCTAATCAATTTGACAAGTGTTCACAAAATTTAATACCAAACAAATTACGTAGTAATAAAGACTTAAAACTTTACTATCATATAAAACTCAAAGGATAATCGTGTTATAAATTAATAATAATACCACTATAACTAATCCATTATGAACGGTAAGACTTAAAACTTTACTATCATATTAAACTCAAAGGGATGATCATGTTATAATAATAATAATAATAATAATACCACTTTAATTTATAACTAATCAAATCTGATTAGTTTTAAAATTTATTACACAATAATAATAATAAACAAGAAAGCAGCCACACAAGAGTAGTGGACTTTGCTAGAAATGGAATAATTAGGTATTAAGTGGGACCAAACTTATCTGTGAGATCAGTTTTTTTCTTGCTTTTTCTTTGCACAAAATTTGAAATGATTTTTTAGGCCCTCCAAATCGCTGTCCAACTTTGCTTTTTAATTTATGCAATTTTCATTTTCATAATTTCGAAAACAAATATATCAAGGCGTTGAAAACTTTAACCTCGGTTTGAACAAATATATCGTGACGTCATGGAGGACTTGAGAGCCCCACTTTATAGACATTTTTCAAATGATTGAAATCTTGATTAACTTAAGTGTTAAAACTCTCTTGTCTCAAAATCTTTTGATGGGAAGTAATACCTAAACACTCTTACATACAATGAAGAGGTATTTATTATGTATATTCTGTGAATAAATGTTTTTCTTCAATTAAATAAGAATGAAGAATCAAATATCAACATCATATCAATGTTTAGTCGGTGTGCTAAGGGGCCATAGATGTGACTTGCTTGAAAGTGCCTTTTAAAGCGTGCTAGTAGAATATAATTTTATTGATTTGTTTGCTTTAAGAGAGGGATTCTAGGGCGTGCACACGCTCAAGGGGACATGGCATATCTAAATGGGCCATTGCCAAAGTTAGATGATTTAGATTGTATTATACTTTTACCCTTCAATTCTATTTCCCTTTTTGTATGAATACGGTAGTTGGTATTTGTATTGAAACAAGCATTGTTTATTATATCTTATATCAAATAGTTTTTTGTTTGCACTTCTTCATTAATAGAAGCTTTTATCAAAGCTATAACTTTTGAATTTTTATATAGTCACATTTCTTTTTCTTTAACATCAGTTGGTTCTGCGGGTTGAGTACTTCCATCACATATTTTGGTCCACAAATCATTAAAAATAAGTGTATTTTCTACTTTTTGTTCCATTCTATCCAATTATCTTTTCGAGACAATGTTTCCCCAATCAATGAAACAATAGACTACATTGTGAATCCAATAGTAAAACACAATTTGCACAGATTGCAAGTTTAAATAATTGCTGAAATTTTCTTGCCAAGATTTAGCAAACAAATCAAGTTGTAGAAATCTTTAAAAAAGAAAATTGATTGCACTTGAATCAATTTTGTTTTCCTTGTAAAAATGCTCCAATCTTTAGAAGCTTCATGCATAGATTTGTTCCAATGCTCTGATACCACTGTTGGCCCAAGATTTGAAAAAGTACAAATAATTAGAAACTTGAATGTATTTATTATTTCCCTTGAATTGAATTCTATTGCAGAACAAGAAATAAAATTTATAAATTAGACAGCAATAACAATTATGAACTGTTATATACAAAATTGTCGAAACAAAAAACTAATAGAAAACCTAAACTAAAATTAAAGAAAACCTAATCTAATATTTAGAACTTAGAAATTGTGAAGATTAGTGATTAACAATAAGTGTAATAATATTTATACTTCTGTATTATGCTTGTAGATTTACAAAAATATTATTCATATTTAGTTTTGGAGTATAATATGTGTAGATTTGTAATTTTAAAATTTGAGAATAAGCATAAAAATAAAACGAATGTCATAATATAGACTTTGGGAGATTGTTTATTCATTAAATTGAAGTAACACTAAACTAAAATATAAAAAAATAATTTAGATTTGCAAATCTTACACATTTTCTCAATACACACACTCAAATTGATTCCTTGTAAATTCATAGTATTTAAAGAGGCTCAGCACCATGGTATATAAAATAATTGTGCTAAGATATCTTTAAAAGCTAGTTACAAATCCTTCTTGTGTAAAAAATAGTTATACTAAACTATTACTCTAGTGGATTTTATGCATAGTAAAATAGTTATGTAGGAAAAATTTTGAAACAAGGATTTTACTTACTCAATAGATGTGTAATGTGTAAAGAGGATGAAGTGACAATCCAAGACATCTTTATTCACTGTAAGTTTTCACAAAAACCATGACAGATGATCTTCTATAAACTTAACACTCAGTGGGTAATGAACAACATTATATAGTCACTTCCCATGAGATAGAATGGTTCTAGTTTCAACACTTTCATTATACAAGTCTTGGAATAGACTCCCTTGCCATCTTGCTTGGAGTAATGAAAGGAAATGAATAATATAATTTTTAGAAATATAGAGTCTTTGATGGACTTTATGTTTAATTTATTCAATAATCTACCGATTGAGAAAATGGAAATTATAGCAAAGAAAGTTGCAACCTACCTAAAAATTTCTTATGCCAACCAATTGTTGAGATTTGGGTTATGTCAAGTAGTTGTTTCACCTAAAACAATGTTGATCTAAGGAAGAAAAGGGTCTTGTTGTTGGAGGTATCATTAGATCCCACATTGGAAGGATAATTCTAAGCTATATTGGTAATTTAGACATGTTTACCAACAATTAGGCAAAAGGAATAGAAATACTTTTCCATTAGGTTTTCCCTCTCAATCGACATTAAAATGTTTTTTATTAAAGGCAATTAAAATTTTATCATGCATGTTGCCAGAGGGAAGATTAAAATTGATTATCTATAGGGGGAATTTAGGTGAGATTAGGAAACACCTACTCAGCTTTGATGAACATTTTGTGAAACATTCTTATAGGAAAGGGGGAAAATTCCTTAGTTCTATGGAAAAAATTGGCCTAGATATGTGTAGGGTAGGATAATGGAAGCAATCCAACTATACACTAATGAAGGGGGAAGACCAAGACCCGCCCCTTAGATCGGGTTTGATTGATACAAAAGGAATCACCAATGTAAACCCTAATGCAAAAAGAGACAAATAGTTGAGACCTATTTCTCGCACACCTCCACCTTAAGAGGGTGTAAACAAGAGGACATGAGATATAGAGCTAAGATATAAAGATATGAAAAAATGATAAAATATATAGAAAGGAAAGAGAGAAAGATGATATACCTTATGAAATACAAACATGAAAATGCACTATCAAACAACCTCTGAAAGGGTTGATGCTTGCAATCTATCATCAGAATTGTGCTACTAACAAAACCCAAATATTGTTTGATGATCTGTTAGGTGTGACCTGGGTAATTAGGGGCAAAATGGATCATTAGGGGTGCAATGTGCTCCTGATGAAAGGTGTGCAACACTAATTCTAGTTTCACGGTTATGATGAAAGCTAAAAAGGGCATCCAAATCTACAACATGTTTGCTAATACATGATATAAAACCTACAAAATGAAGGATTTGTTTGTTTGTTATTTGGGGGAGGGGGGGATTTTCTAAGTCAAACCCCATTTTAGGAATTATCCTTGAATTAAAATAAAGATAGAATTCTACCAAGTAGTAATGATAGATCTAACATAAAAGCAATGTAAATATATGGACATGTTCTTGAATTTGGAATGTAATCAAGTATGTAGATGTAATAGCTTTGACTCAACTTCAAAACCCTATAAAGAAAATTGAAGTTTTAAGTGACATCAAAGCCTTCAGGAATGTATGTGCTTGAAATATTCCTTATGAATGTAGATCTTGAGAGGGTGAGTGTAGAAGATGCAACAAAGGATCATGAATGTATGAAGAGAGATCTTGAATATTGGAATGATAGATCTTGCATAAACTCCTTCAATAGCTTGAATGCATGAATCCTTAATCTTTAATGGAAAGATAGTTTGAATGCCTTGAATGATTGAGGGATTCTTGAGCACTTGAAAGCTTGAGTGCACAAATTCTTGAACACTTGATGATGAGATGTGAAAATGAGGAAATGGAAGGGTTTATATAGATCTTAAAATTGACTAACTCTTGCAAGTCAACTTGCCTAAGAATTAACACCTAAATGTTCCTAAACACAACACTCAAAGAGAAGACCAAAAATAGGTCCCACTCAGGGGCACACTACAACCCTGATTGGCCCATCAGGGGTGCACTACACCCCTAACAACCAAATCTTGAAATCTTCACAATCCTTTTGGGATCCCAAAATAGGCTATAGATCTCATGAATTTGGCGTAGAGTCTAAGATATAGATGTTACAATGCAAGGAGAAGATTCCAAGTGGATAGATGAAGGAAAGATGTGAACTAAGGAATAAATCATACCTTGAGCTTAATGCTATGAAAATAGGAGCTTTAAAGAGGATCTATTAGGTTATACTCCAATTCAACCTAGGAGAAAGAACATAAAATGGAAGAAGAAATGAAAGGTGAAAGGAGATCTATCATCTCTTATTAAATTTGTGCTAAAACTTAATTAAATTAGACTCCATCCAATTTATGATGGTACATTTAGACCCCACTTTAGTGAAAGTGTGGATCAACCCATCCTTGCGATAATCTAGAGATAAGAACAAGAAACAAATTCAATGAATCACAACAAAATAGAAATCACTTAGTCAAAGAGAATGAGCCCCAAAGACCAAGGGTTCTAACTCCACATCTACGTACTAGGGTCAAAAATAATGATAAAAATATATAACAAGGAGTTCTAATACTAAAACAAAACCCAAATCAACTAGTGAGAGAGACCTTAGGTGAAGAAACATCTCACCCACTAATATTATATTTGGAAAGGTATCACAAGAGAATAAGTGATGACATAAGAAATGCAAGAGAACCATCATTAATAACATAGCTTATGAATCTATATCTACTAGAATGAAAGAAAAAGAGAGAGAAGAGGGAGAAAATGTAATTACCTCACCTAGTAGGGTGCCCACCCTACCATGAATCACCAAGAAAATTGTTGCAAAAGATGGCACTAAATGGTCAAACGAGGTGCTAACCCAATAGTCTATCCACTAAAGTTATATCCAGAGATCAACATCCATTGTATCACCATGGTATGGTCCTTTGTAAAAGATGTGTTACCCATGCATGGGACTTAACATACCATATCTATATGTGTTACCTATATTGGGAATTAGGAAATTGCTATGCGTTAATATAAAATGTAACACATAGTGCTTGGGTGTATTTATCTACATTACTCATTATAAGATTTAGCATATGTGGTTGTGTGTGAAAAATAGATATAAAGTAACATTTTATAGGTTTGAGAATAACTTAAAAAGCACACCTAGCATCTAGGGATAAAGTACTCTAAGCCATGCTCAAAATCTGTATTTTCTACCACGTGCGAGAAAATACTATGCACAAGAAGGGTATGTTAGAAAATTTATTCCACCAATATAATTGAAGGGCGAAGGGATGCATGAGCTATCCAACTAATATTACAATTATCAACCTTATTAAAGTTTAACCATATGAACAATATAATTAGAAACCACAACAAGATAATCATACACAATAACACCAGATATGTTAACTAGGGAAACCCTTGATCAGAGGAAAAACCCTGGTGGGGATGGTACCCAAAAGGTGATGTACTAATATAAATATTCCTTGTTAGAGGATGAACCCTACTAGGAGTCTATGAATACATTCATATGAGTCCTTGTTACAAGGCTTTGAATCCATGTGAGGAGATTCCAACTCCCCACTACCCAAACAGCTTCAAGGGCAAGACCAATGAACTCACTATCCAAATGATCTTTGTATTATTCCTTGCAAAATAATAGAAATGAAATGTACTTCCTTCCTCTTCTTCTATTCTATCAACCATACCTCTGCTCCTTCAAATCTTATAACTAGATCACAAATCTCACATCCAATAATCCCTTGGATCGCTTACACAAATTTACCAAAAGCTCTCCTCCTTTTCATACTTCACACTTCATATCATTATCACCACAATTCAAAAGCAAGGAAAAAATATTTCCTTTTTACCACATCTTCAATATAATTCCTTGATTTGGCCTCGAGGCTTTCCTAATTAATTGTAATAAGATAATTAATTAATTACAATTATAATAGCACTGTCGGCCCACAGTCTATAGAAAATTTCACATGTGCGATACTAGGGCTTACACACTTTCTAATGTCACCAATTGAATGTCTCCTGCCACTTCCCAATTGTGCATCTTCTCATTACATCTCAGATGTAAGATAGTGAAAAAATATTAGGAATTACTTTCCCAATACTCTATCACCGAACTGCTCTCTATAAAGCATGTACAACTTTTGTACATATTTGACTTACACTCTATGCACTGAACCACATCATTAGGACACTATATTGAACATGTCCATAAATGTGCATCGGCAAACAATGAAACTATTATCCGTATGACTAATATCTTTATCTACTACTTATCTAGTCTTTATAGAAACCATACTATGTTGACATCAATGACAAACATAGTCATGCATTCAACATGTCAATAGTCCCCAATTCTTAGGATACTCCCCCAAAGTAGTATTACTAGCATTCATGCTAACAATCTCCCCCTTTAGAATTTATGGAAACATAGATGAAAAACCATCTAAGTTCCAAGAATACCAAAATAGTGTTCTACTACTACTATTGACCACTATTAATTCTCCACATGCTAAAAAGAAGTTCCCAACACAACAAGTGCATATCTCCTACTTCTTCTTTTGGATTGACAAAAATCATTTACTTCACACTAAACAACTCAGAATACTCCAAGTGTATATTCCTATATCCTTACATGAATCTTTCTAAATCTCTCTAAAGAGATATCTCACCCCATTCTTTCTTACAAGTTCTTCTTCCCAATTGCTTAGAAAATGTTTTTCATGCATACTCTCTCCCCCCATTGACATCAATGTCAAAGGAATCAATATTACAACATGCCAGATGTCAAATACCAATTGCTACCATGCTACTCCAAGTCTTCAACTAGCTCAAGTGTCCAAAGACATTGTTCAGGTAAAATTACCAAGAGTCCTCAGTAACTTAGCTTATCATAGATACTCCCCCATACAAGAAGAATTAGAATTTAGTCCAATCTAACAATACTTCTCTATACCACTGGACTAATGCACTTACTACAACATTTACTCAGAAGTAGGCAAGGGCATAACCCCAAGCATACTTCTCAAGTACTCAAATGTATCTTTAGTAAAAGTCTTCATAAAGTTATCTACAATCTATTCTTTAGTGCTCACATACTTTGGTCTTATCTCCTTTACTACTGCTTTCTTTCTCAATACATGATACTTATTAGATATATGCTTAGTCTTAGAATGCAATACATGATTCTTACACATTCTCATTGTACTAGTGTTATTATAGTAAATGATAATAGGTTCTTCAAACTCAATTATGATATCCTTCAACATTTTCTTCATCCACATAACTTCATTAGAATTTCTTTTTCTACAACATACTTTATCTTAGTTGTACTCTCTGAAATACAATCTTGCTTCTTGTTTAGCTAAGAAACCAATCTTCCTCCAAGAAAATATGATCCACCACTGGTGCTTTTTCTATCATCCATACTACTTGCCCAGTCTACATCAGTATATGCACATAGAGTGAAATCACTCAATCTATCATATTGAATTCCATAGTTAGATGTTCCTTTCAAATATCTAAATATTTTCTTTACTGCTACAAAATGATACTCCTTAGGATCAACCTAAAATCTAGCTACAATCCCAACTACATTTTCTATATCTAGTCTGGTGTGAGTCCGATAGTGCAAACCTCCAATCATAGATCTGTTCTTCTTTTGCTCTATTGTAGGTGTCTCATATTCGTTGGATAACTTGTGATCAATTATCATAGGTGTACCAATAGGTTTACATCTTTCTAATCCAAACCTTTTCAAAAAATCATTTAGGTACTTAGCTTATGAAATAAAAATACCATCACTATTCTGCACAATCTACAATCCTAGGAAAAATTCATTTCTCCTATCGTGCTCATTTCAAACTCATTCTTCATTTCTTCAAAAAAATTATCACTTGCTTCATCATTACCTCCAAATATGATGTCATCAATGAATATTACTATTATTAGAAAACCATTTTCAATTTCTTTAAAATACAATTTACTCTCTACCATACCTATAGCAAATCCATGCTTTGTCAAATAACTATCCAACCTTGAATATAAGGTTCTAACTGCTTGCTTTAGACCATATAGAGCTTTCTTTATTCTACATACCATATCTTTATCTCCTGAGAAAGGAAAACCTTTAGGATTATCAATATATAACTCTTCTTCAAGTTCTCCATTCATGAAGGCTGATTTAACTTCCATCTGATAAACCTTGAACTTCTTATTTGTTGCATAAGCTAAGAACATCCTTACTACTTCCATTTTGGCTATAGGTGCATATGTCTCCTCATAGTCTATGCCTTCTTGGTAAGATATCCCTTAAATACAAGTCTAGCCTTGTTCCTCACAACTTCACGTTGTTCATTCATCTTGTTTTTGAATACCCATTTGGTTCCTATCACATTCTTGTCTTTTAGTTTAGGAACTAATTCACATGTATCATTCTTCACAATCTAATCTAATTTTTCCTTCATTCTTTGAATCCAATGATCATCTTTACATGCTTCATCTGCACTCTTATGTTCAACCTGAGATATCAAACATATCTCCTCATTTACTTTGTTTCTTATCATCACACCTTTGTCTTTTCTTTCCTCTTTGCTCAACAACTAACACATCATTTTGAAAATTACTATTAGTTTCAAAGAAAACTTTTACATTTTGTCTAACAATTCCATAATTATCTTCTTCTTTATATAAATTATATTCTACCATCTTTTCCTTAGTTCCAAACTTTTTCTCAATCCTTACATTTGTCCATTCAACTATTGTCTTAGTTCTATAGTTAAAACATTTGTATGCCTTTCTTTTCAATGAATAGACAAGAAATATACCATCATCACTTCTTGAATCAAACTAAACAATGTTATCATCTCTCTTAATGGATTATTTTCTCCCAAATATTCTAAAATAGTTAACTAATGCTGAATGACCAAACCATAGTTCATAAGGTGTCTTGCTCACACCTTTTCTAATCTATACTTTGTTCAAAGCGTATATATTGTATTGACTACTTCTCTCCAAAATGTCTTAGAAACATAATTCTCAAACAACATCTCTTGATGCCTCTGCTACTGACTTATTTCTTCTTTCAACAATCCCATTTTTCTCAAGCATTCTAGGCAAGGATAGCTTCCCTTTGATTTCATTCTCTTCACAAAATATGTTAATCCTTCTCTATTTGATCTTGAACACTTTATCTTAACACCAGATTCATTCTCAACTCCAATCTTAAATATCTTAAACTTCTTAAAAGATTCATATTTCTCTTTAAGAAATGCTACTCACATCCTTCTAGTGAAATCATCAATGAAAATCATAAAGTACCTTTCACCATAAAATCCTCTTGTTCTTGAAGGAACACTCAGATTTGTGTGAACAATCTCTAGCTTCTCTATGGTAGTGAACTTCTTGCTAGGAAATGATACTTTCTTCTATTTAGCCAAAATATGTTCTTTGCAAAGAACATTAGTAAGCTTTGTAATCTTAGGAAAGTCTCTGACACTAAATGTGCTACTAACATTCACAATATTATCAAAGTTTATGTGATAGAATCTTCTATGCCACAACCAACTATTATCCACTTTAGCTACCAAAAATGTCATTTTAGTAGGATTCAAATAAAATACATTACCTCTTGATCTTGAGCCTATTCCGATTAGCTTATCATATTTGCCTTTGATAATGCATGTCTTCTCAGTGAATTGCAACTAATAACCCTTGTCCACCAATTTTCCAACACTCAACAAATTATGCTTCAATCCATTAACAAAATAAACATCATCACTGTTAGTTTCACCATCAAGAGTAATGGATTCAATTCTCGTTATATCATAAGCTACATTTTTACCAACTCTACCAATACCTCCATCATGTTTCCTAATCTTGAAAAACTTATTCATATCACTAGTCATGTGAGGTGAACAACCATTGTCAATTATCCAATCAAATTTCTTTTCCATTTGGGAAACTATAGCTTTTTCTTCTCTAATTTCTTTATCAAGATCATCTTCCTTGATAGCCACAAATCCCAATTCATCATCACTTTTACTTTGAACTTTATCATCAGATTCTTCATCTTTATTTGCATACAAACAATTTCTATCTCTTCTAGGCTTAAACTTTCTCTTATACTTTTTCTCTCTTTTAGGATATTTAGATGCACAATGACCAAATTCATCACAAGTCCAACATTTAAATATTTTCTTACCATCTTTTTCTCTTCTCACATGAAGGGATATACTTTCCTCAATCTTCTTATCTTCATTAGATCTATTGCTACTAGTAAAATCTCCTCATGTGCTTGCACTCCTTGTCAAATTAGGTCAAATGTTTAGGGCACCAAAAGCTATTTTAACTGTTACAAGATTGCTAGACTATCTTAGATCTACTTCTTCATATTCTAATCTTCCAAGCAACATTTCCTTTGTGAAATCCATAGTGCAGGGTATTACTAGCTAAATCATCTAAGCTACTTTCTTGAATGGTGGTGTCAAACTTTTCAAGATCTTCCATACAACTTCATCTTCTTCCTTGGTTCCACTAAGAGACCAAATTCTTACACCAATTTCTGATAATCTACCAATATTAGCTTCTTACAAATTCATCTTTCATCATTTTAGCATCTTGAAATGCACATACACAATTCTGCAATCTCATTCTTTTTGCATGTTCACTATCTAGAAGAGCTGATAGTAGAGCTTCTTTGGCTCTCATGTTACACATGAACATATCTCTCTCTCCTTCAATGGATTATTCAAGCTATTTTTCTTCTACAATAATTTTCCAACTCTTTTCCAAGATCCAATAACTTGGACCCATGCACAAAAAATGAGTCTTCGTCTTCTCCTTCCAACTGTCATAGTTGACCCCATCAAATCTAGGACTATCCTTTCTAAAAAGATTCACTATCGATCTCGAGAAGTTGTTAAGTTTATCCTTCAAGGACCTAATGGTCTGATAGTAATTGGTAGAATATATAGTCCACCAATATAACTAATAGGGGGGTTGAATCAATTATCCAACTAATATCACAATTATCAACCTTATTAAACTTTAACTATTTGAGCAATATAATTAGAAACCGTAGTAAGATACTCATACACAATAACACTATATATATTAACTAGCGAAACCTTTGATCAGAGGGAAAACCATGGTGGGGATGGTACCCACGAGATGATGTACTAATATAAATATTCTTTGTTAGAGGATTGGCCTTGTTAGGAGTCTATATATATATATACATATATATGTATATATACATACATACATATACATATATATATATACATACATATGTACGTATATATATACATATATATATATACATATATACATATATATACACATATATATATATATATATACGTTTATATACATATATACATATATATATACGTATATATGTATATATATATGTATATGTATGTATGCATATAAGTATATATATATATACATATATATATATATATATATATATAGGAGTCTACATATATATATACATATATATACATATACATATATACATACATATATCTATATACATATACATGTATATATATATATATCCCTGTTAGGAGATTTCAACTCTGTTAGGAGTTGTGCCAACCCTATTAAGAGTTGTAGAAGACAACTCGACCCACTTCCCAAACAACTTCAAGGGAAAGACCAATGAACCCACTATCCAAATGATCTTTATATTATTCCTTGTAGAATAATAGAAATGAAATGTACTTCCTTCCTCTTCTTTTGTCCTATCAACTAGACCTCTGCTCATTTAGATCTTGTAAACAGATCACAAATCTCACATCCAATAATCTCTTTTATTTCTTACAAACATTTAACAAACACTCTTCTCCTTTTCACACTTCACACTTCATACCACTATCACCATACTTCACAAACAAGGAAAAAATATTTCCTTTATATCATATCTTCAATATAATTCCTTGAGTTTGCCTTGAGGCTTTCCTAATTAATTATAATAAGATAATTAATTAACTACAATTGCAATAGCATTGTCAGCTCATAGTCTATACAAAATATCACATGTGAGATACTAGAGCTTGTACACTTTCTAACATCACCAATAGACCATCTTCTATCACTCCCTGACTACACATCTCTCATTACATCTTAGATGTAAAATAGTGAACAAACATCAAGAACTGCTTTGCCAATTCTTTGTCTCTGAATTGCTCTTTGTAAATCAAATACAACTTCCATATGTCTTTAAATTAGACTCTATGCAATGGACCACATCATCAGGACACTGTGCCAAACATATCCATAACTATACATCACTAGATAATCAAACCATTGTCCATACAACTAAGATGCTTTTCTACTACTTAGCCAGTCTTTACAAAAACCAACTATGTTGACATCAATGAAAAACACAGTCATGAATGCAACATGTCAATACTCTCCAATGCTTAAGATACTTCCCTAAAGTACTATCATCAACATTCATGCTAATAGGGTGTATGTAAGCTTCCCTCTGTATCATGTCTAGATACTAAACATGAGAAGAAAGATATAGAGGATACCTACTTTAAACAAAAAGGACATATCTTTAAAGAAACAATGTCAAGCATAGTCATAGCAAAGAGCCTTAACTCTTACAATCTAAGAACATAGACAAATGGTGACAAGCATATATAACTTATGGAAAGAGAATCCTAAAAAGGGATAAATCCTAATAATCAGATTTCCACCTTAGAGGATTTCTTGATTAAGTTAACATCTTTGAGAAAAGAAGAGGGGAAAAAGAACATGGATACAACTATTTAATCCCCTATATATAGGTGAAATAGGGTCCTTGGATGAAGGATTATGATCTCGAAGCAAGGGAAAATATTTATAATGGACATAACTTTACTTCATAAATAAGAGATGATGACTTAGGATATGCACCTCTTATAAAAGAGAGAACCCATAGCCAAGACACAATTCTTCACAAAGAAAGAACAATTTTCCACTAAAGCTTTAAGAAAATAGATCCTTATTGAAAAAGATAAAGAATATCCAAATCTTCTTGAACCCCAAGTGTGAGAAAATATTTAAGGATGAGTCAGAAGCAAAATTTGATAGCCATGCACAAAACAAAAACACCCAATATCCAACAAGAAGGATATAATGCTACACCATAAAGGAGATAAAAGAAGAAACACAATAGGATAATCAATTCTAAACAATGTAAGATGATAGAAAATAATTTCATAGATGTAGTAAACTATAGAAGATCATTGAATAAGAAGAATTAAAATCTAAAGTTTCAAAAGATGCTAGGCAAAGACACATGACCATGCATGCAACAAATCAATACATACCCAAAGATAAGAATGTTCCATAAAATAATACACACATACACACAATTGAAATAAAGAGATAAAAAGATACCAAATTATGGTTATTTAGTTATTGTGGAACAAAAAAAAGGGATAATATATCCTTGAGAGAAAAGAGAAAGACAAGACAATAGAATCCCTAAATGATAGATTCACTAAAGTACAAAATCATAAAGGATGTTGAAGAAGGGAAGAGGAAAACATTATGTCTCCATAAGTAGTTTCAATTTATATTAGATATGAAATTTCAAGAAAGTTAATTCAATAAAAAATGTCATTGTGTAAAAAGAGAAAAAGTTGACAAAGGGAGATAATGAATCCAATGATAGATAGAAAATATGGAATAAGGCTCTTGCCCCCCAAGTGAAGAGACAAGAGAAATGACTATTATGTTGCTCATAAAGTGGGACAATGAGCCCCCATAGGATAGGCTAAAAATGTTAGGAGAAACATAATAGGGATGCAAATGTATTAAGCAAAATGATCATGAAAAATATATCATTCATCATTGCAAGTCATATGAAATGTAACATAAGATATGAATTAAAAACAGGAGTACCACATAGAAAAGGAATATATCTTATGTATGACTAGATTCATACATTCATGAAAAAAGGTGTTTATTGCATAAATTGGAGAGTGTATGGTGTTGGTGTAAAATCTAAGGTTTTCCAATCCTAAAGAGTTGAACAAGCACAATGAATAAGCTCTTATAGATATAATCTTTGATTAATGAAAGGAAGGTCATAATGATTTTGAGTTTTATCTTGAAAGAAATAAGAAGAATAGTTAAGAGTGTGGTCTTCTATGACTAGGGAACTCTTAGAAGAAGTATAAACAAAACTCATTAAGGCCTCATGTATAGAAGGATTATCAATGAAATGCATAGAAAGGGGTTGATTAATTATAGGAGCAATAAACATGAAATTATCCAAAGGTGCTTCATGAGGGAGAGAATAATCTACATCTGTATCTAAGGGTTCATCCTAAATAGTAAGATCAGCCAAGGATGGAATAAAAATCATATTAAAAGAGGAACAATCATGAGTCGAATAAGTTTCAAGAAGAAGAAAGTCATCAATATTCCTATCCAAGGGCTCATCCCAATTAGTATCATTATCAAGGGTAGGAACATCATGAATCACTAAAGGTTGTTTAACATAATTTTTGAAAAAAATACCCTTTGATGGGGAAGGAGAATCAATGCAAGGAAAAATTAAATGCTCACCATATGCATGAAATGAAACATCTTGAATATCATGAATGAAACTTGGAAAGAAAGATAACAATAATTCTTTTTTGTATTTTCAAAGTGAAAATATATGAAATATAATCTATAAACAATTAAAAATGGGATCTAAATACCACAATAGCATAAAAATTAGATCTAGATACACCCAATGAAAATAATAAAACTCTAATAAGAAAAGTGCATATGAAGTTGGGCTCACCAAAAAGAAGGTAAACACCTAGTGCAAGGAATCTAACTCCAATAAGAAAATTGCATACTAAGTTAGTTTCACCAAAAAATAAGGTAAACACCTATTGCAAGGAATCTCTCTAATAAGAAAAGTGCATAGAAATTTAGATTCACTAATTAATGAAGGGTAGGAAAATGGAAGCAGTCCATCCATACATTAACAAAGTGGGAAGACCAATTGCTACCCCTTGGATTAGTTTTGATTGATACAAAAGGAAGTACCAATGCAAAACCTAATGGAAAAGGGGATGAATAACTTGGATTCATTTCCCTTTCACCTCCACCTTAAGAGGGTTTAAACAAGAGGATATGCAATATAGAGTTGAGATATAAAGATACAAAAAAGTGATGAAGTATATAGAAATGAAAGAGAGGAAGATGATATACCTTATGAAATATAAGACTGAAAATGGGTTGTCAAATAACCTCTAAAAGGGATGATTCTAGCATTCCACCTTAATAACTACGCTAAAAAAAAACTTATAAATTGTTCTATGATCTATTAGGGGTGGCTTGGGTAATCAAGGATGAAATGGATCATTAAGGGTCAAAAAAGCCCTGATAAAATGTGTGTGTTAGTGATTCTGATTTCACAATTATAAAGAAATCCAAAAAAGGGTATCCAAATCTTTAACCTATTTGCTGATCCAAGATTTGAAACTCACAAAATAAAGGATTTATTTGTTTCTTGTTTGGGGGGGATGCCTCATTCAAACCCCAGTTTAGGAATTAACCTTGAATTGAAATAAACATAGAATGCTAGCAAGTAGTAGCGATAGATCTAACATTAAAACAATGTAAACACATGGCTATGCTCTTGAATTTGGAAAGTAATCAAGTACGTAGATGTAATAGATATGACTCCGTTGGAAATATTCAAGACTATGCTAAGTTACTACGAGGGGAGGGGTAAATCAATAACCTCTAAAACTTTATCAAATTTAGCACTTTATAGCAATATATCATTTATTGATCTAATTGCATGCATGTGAAATTGAAAACACAAAACATTCATAACACTTGAACACAATAATTTGGTATCCCATAAACCTTCCAAATAGAAAGTAAAATTGGGGTGGGGATGAAACCCACAAAACTTCAATACTACAGCATAAAGTTGGCCTGTTAAGGCTTACATTGATCACTTCTAATGATCTGCCTTGTTAAGAGTAATTAGGACTACTAGGTCCACCTTGTTGAAGGATTTACAAACATACAATAAAGTATGCACTCAGTAAAGAGATTTTGACAAAGACTATTAAGTCTACCTTGTTAAAGAATTTAGACTAATTCATTGGTTAGAATGAAACACTAGATCTCTAACTACAACTAAATTGCTGATAGAGATTCCTTAAAGTATTGATCACCTTTTGTGATGGATATGTCTCTACTGCTCCTTTTTCTGATATGGCCTTCAATATATACTTTATCTATTGCTTGATCACATTTGCATTCTTACATACTTATGTTCATAAATTACATATTCACACACATTAGATATGATACAATACATTACATATATATCAATCTAGTTTACATAATAACAAAGTTGAACATTATACAAGTTAACACCAATATTACAAAGTCGACCCATATGAAGGCTCTCAAGTTTTGAAGACTAACTTGGTGAAGTTCTGATACTCAACATCCACTATCATTACTCGGCATTGTCATGCACTTGGTAGAAGTAGAAGCTCAGTCCATACTAATCACTTCAAGGTAGTCTTGAACTCGATTTGCACTAGTGACTTGGTAGATACTATGTAACTTAACATAAACTGAATCACTAGTTTACCATGACTTCACTTGGTAAACACTAACTTCACATATGGCTCAGTTAACACTAGCTTTTCATCCCATGAACTACTAGCTTGGTAGAAACTTCACAGCTTGGTAATCACTGGAGTGCTCAGGTTGAGTAGCTAGACTTCACACTACCTGATTTTGCTTAGTTTGACTGCTACACTTCACACTAACTAAATTCCCTTGGTAACCATTGGAATGCTCAGTGGCCACTGTAATTAGTCCAGAAGACTCAGTAGAAACTGTAGAGTTCAATGGTTATAGAATTATATAGCAAACACTGTAGATTGTTCAATGAGCTTGATAGCCATACAAAATCTAAATAAATGTTGTCACTAATAACAAACTTGACTGATATTTCAATAATCTCCCCCTTTGGCATTAGTGACCAAAACACTTATTAGCAAAAACTTATATACATCACCATGAGATACTGGCTCAATAGGGTATATTGTTTTGAGATTTTTCAAAATTTGTCTTTGTAAGTATATACAATATACTATACAACATATCTGCAAAATTCTCCTTTGCTATATACATTTTCTCCCGTTGCATGATTCTCCCATATACAATATACATAGTCCCTCCCCCTTTTTGACAGTAATGTCAAAGATGTATTCAAAAAAATTTACATGGAGGTACCAAAATGAGATAGAAACTCAGAATGTACCTTAAGAATAAGCACTAGAATTTTATCCCAATTCTCTTGCAAAATCTTGCATGTATGTAGAGCAATTTGCACTTCTGCAGAGAGTTCTATCATGTGATCTATAATAAAGAAGTTATTTTCATGGATCAAGCTTTTTGAGTAAACAATATGTTTCTGCATTGTATCCATGATAGGAAGGATCATATTCTAAATATCTATCAATGTAGACTAGATCCTTGCTTCTTCTCTCAATAATTTTGCTTGCGTGTCTGACAGAAATCTGATCTTCATATGATGTGTAGAGCTTGAACTAGAGTCAAGTTGCAATTGTTATGCATTGGCTTTCAGATCCTCATCAATCTTTGTTAGTTTTCCCTTTATCTCCTTTGTGAATTCGGTAACATCACACAACTTCACAAAAAGTGATATCACAGTAGTGCAAGAGGTTTCAAGATTCGTTAAAATTGAGGAAAGCTCAACTTGATGGATAACAATTTGTTGAGAAATGTGTTCAAGCACTTTATTGTCAAATTTCCTTTTTGCTTTCTCAATTAACTTATCTTGACCACTAGTGTCATCATTAAACTAGACTACCTCAGCTAATTGCAATAAAATAGGTTGAGAAGTATCAACCTCAATACCTATTGCCTCAGAAAAAATGTTCTTAGCATCATCTATAATTTTATTTCTCTATCTCTTTCCTCTCTTAATTTTTGCTGCTTTGCTTTCTTTCGGAGGAGTTCACTAGCTATATGCATTTGATCCATAGTAAGAAAATAAAAGTCCCATTTGGGAATTTCTATTTCCTCATCTAGGTCTATATCCTCTTCTATCTCCTTCTCTCTACTCAAAAATATTGTACTTGATTGATCCTTAGGTTCAACTGTCCTTGTACTTAATGCCTCTATATCCAGGATGGGAACAATTGTAGATATACTATGTCTTGCTATGAAAATTGATATACTACTAACTACTGGAATACTAACAGTAATGCTTGTTGAATCCAAAATTGAAGAAGTCATAACTGAAGTATCCATTAATGAAGTAGACAAAATTATAGAATCCAAAATTGAAGTACTTACTATTGAATAGCTCAAAATTGAAGAGAATGTTGTATTCATGACTGATGACTACAACTCAAGAGCTAAAGAAGAGGGAGGCTACAACTTGATAGATGAAGTAGTAATCACTTCTATCAATGATGTACTGAGCTATGTGGGGGCAAAAAGTGATTGGATGATTGAAGTGTCTATGGTTGTCAAAATCAAACTTCTTGAAGCTATCTCCAAGCTTGATGTAGCAACTAGTTTTCTTGGAGAGTGAGGAAGTGAGGCAATGACTATAACTGCTATCTTCATAGGCTCAGTCTCCTCATCATCTTCTTTATCTTTCTTGGTAGCTTCCTACTCTTTATTTTCTTCAACTTCCTCATTGTCAAAATGTGTGGGCTCAGTGTAAGTTTCTTCTTCCTCATCATCACTGTCATCATCATTATCCTTAACATCTATTGGGAAGTCACTTGGTCTATGCAAATGATAAAGATTCTTCCAAATTCTTGTGGTATTCTTAACCAAATGCTCTATATCATTGATCAAAATTAAACATGTATTGAATCTAAGAGTCATTTTATCTTCATTTTTGTTCAAGGACTCTTTTACCTCAGCATCTATCATGCTCAGTAGCAGCTACCTCAGGGTTTGTGCATAATTTTTTTTTTTCTATTTGCATTGCAAAGTCCCATCTTGGCTTTATTTTCTCTAACAATTCATTAGAGTTTTGAGAGGCTATTTGATCTAGCGAATACTTCCATTTTCCCATTTTGGCCAACACTAGTTCTTCCACCTATTTCTTCTTTGCCTCTGTCTTGGTTTCATACTTCAAGGATTTGAATTTTGTTATGCCTACACCTTCTTCCATCTATTTCAACTTTTCCTAGAAGGTGGGAGGAGGTTCACTAAGGACAATTTCACTACCTTTCTTCCTAGACCTCCTTGTGAAGACAACAGTGGATGGCTTAGGTGGCTTGGTGATGATCACCTTTCCTTTCTTCTTCATAGGTTCTTTTTTTTTTATTCCTCTTCATCCTCTACCTCTTCATCTATATCTTCTCCTTTGCCACTGGTTTACATAAGAGGTGTGCTTGTTTTTAGTTTTGCTATCGTCCTCTTACCTTTGTTAACTACCTATGGGAACTTTGTCTCTAGCTCTATCCTTGCCTTTTTCTCATCTTATGTTCCAAAGTATGGTGCCTTTGGATCAATAGGTTTATTAACCAAGGCTTCAATAATGTCCTTTGTTTCATTAATGTTTACCTCATAGGGAAGAGGTTTTACCCATACAATTCTGGGTTTTATTGCATGAATGTAGACTCTGTCACTATCTACCATGAAACAAACATCATCTTTGTAATCTTCTACCAGCTTCTTAGGTATTCTGAATCTATTATTCATTTTCTCTTTGAATACTTCAAATTGGTTGTCCATAATGCTAACAAAATTCTCTTCCATTTCTGCAATGTATTCATTTATTTGATACAATATAGGCACACATTTTCTGCATATTACTGTTGCTTTGGAAGGGAAGAACTTCTGAACATAGAAGAACAAACAAGTCAATAGAGAGCCAAATTTGTAGGGGTTGTTCTTGGAAGTCTAAATACTTTTCATGTTCTTGTTGAATTGTTTCAACAATAGATCTACCAAGTCATAAGACAAATTGTTCTTCATAACTTTGTAAGCTAAGTCCACAACTTCACATGATACACTATTGGGGTGGCTCAAACTATATATCTTGTGAGCTACCACATGTATCCCAAATTTCAATTTTTCATTAGTTATAATGCTGATTTTCATTCCTTTGCCATTCCACTCAGCTAGGGTTTTCTTTTCCAGCTCAGCCTAACCTAGGGTTTTGGAGGTTTTGGCTTTAGTGAGCATGGGGAGACCAGTAATGCAATGAATCATTTTCTTTGTGATTACAACTAGTTGTTCAAGCCATATCTCACTATTATGCACCCGACTTAGAATGTATCTAATCCACTTGATTTGAAAACCTTGGGGCATGTGAGGAATGTGGGTTAAACCTTTGTCTTACAAATGTTTATGCTTGGGTTTGAGAACTCCATTAACATACAATTCACCTAGGGCATCATCCATTTCTAGGGTTCTAATTTATTGAATAGAACACTTGAAATGAGTTTGAATATCATTAATAAGGAGTGCTTTTAGAGGAATCTTTGATTGAGCTCCACTTGGGTCGAGGATTTTTGTGATCACAGGCACAAGTTTGAAGTTTGGTGCTTTCCACTCAACTCCTCGAACCAACATCTCAGACCCTTTCTTCTCTTTATTGTTGCTTGATGCCATTTTACTTGGTAAATTATGAAAATCTTGGTAATCTTCTGCAAATTCACTTGAGGTCGCTTGATTGCACTAGAATTCACTTTCTTTGCAATAGCACTTAGATTTCATGGTGAAAAATGAATTAGGTTTCATGCTATTTGTTAAAACTTTTCCATTAATGCTCAGTATGAAGGTGGCTGGGTTGACATCATGCTTGACATCATGGTCAATAGCCTATCATCCACTATTCAATTGATTACTTAGTAAAGGATTTGTGACTCAGTAACCATGTGTGTCTTGTTACTCCCGACCTTGCTCAGTAGAGTCTATGACTCAGACTTACTCGGTGGAGAAGGTAACTCAGTGATAACTAATACCAATCTTTCTCAGTGATCCTTTTGTATCTTGAATACTAATTTGGATCTTTTTCACCTTTCAATTGGAACTATTTGAATGTGATCTTGATAACATAGTTCCTATTCTCCTTTGGAAACCTAGTTAGAAATGGTGGAGTCACCCACTTCTTGAGTGACATGACCATCAATACTTGAACTAGCATCCTTGGTAAATTTAGGAATCCATTACTGCCTCATTTGCTTTTGCATTCTTTTCATCTTCAATTTTACTCGTATTCATGCAATTTTTGGCTAGATGACCAAGTTTGGTACAAGTGAAACATCTTATGGTGGTATCTCTTTTCCTTGTGTGATGTTTAACACAATTCATGCCAATGTGTCCAAATTCTCCATAGTAATGACATCTACACCAAGTGTTTTAGTCCCAACTAAATATTGCTTTCATAATTTGCTCTACTAATTTGAATGACTTAGTTCTACAATCTGATGCCTTGTGACCTTGTTTCTTGTATTTGTGTCACTTGCCTTCAAATTTTGGTTTCTCTTTGCATTCATTAGCCATCTAACATGCTAATTGCAATTGTAGCATTTTCCATTAAATTTTTCTTTACCATTACTCCAACATTTGTTTGATGTATGACCTAACTTATGAAAATGACTGTAAGTAGGTCTTTGATTTTTTTGAGCACCTTGTTCAAAGGATTCACCTTCTTCTTTGTATCCAATTCTTGCTTTACCCTTTTGTCTATAGAGATTCTACTCATTCAATTGATTTAATTGATTCATGTCTACTTGGAATTTCATCATTCTTTCATTGATTTTCTTTTCAATGTTTAGGTCATTTTTCAATCTTTGATTAATTTTATTTTCATACCTTAGCTCATTTGATCTTATTCTTTCATTGATTTGTCTTTCCAAATTTAGATCATTTATTGATTTTTTGCTTATGATTTCCTCATTTGCATTGGAGATTTGATCCATAAGATCTGCATGCTGAAGGGATTGGTTCTAGATTTCATTGTTTCTTCCATCCATTTCTTCTACATCCAAATTTTCATTATCAATTGCCTAATCAAGTTTGAATATCTCCATATCCTTGATCTATTGGAAATCTAATTGAAAAGATCATTGTTGAAGATCAAAGAGAGAGATTGATATTGATAAAGAATGCTTTCAATCATTTTTTTTCATTGATGTCAAACCTACTATTTTTAGGAATGGCAATTTCTTATAAGATCCAACTACTATCACTTAGTTGATTGATGAAGAGGATTTTATCAATAAGATGTAACAAGAGCACCTAAGGGAAAGGTTGAGTTATGATAGTGTAATAAAGTGAAATGATCAGTTAAGAAAATGGTTAAATGATGTATTGATAACATACTTGAAGATACAGAGGTTGGCCATAGTTAGAAACATTGGAGGAATGAGTTGTAATAAGGTTGATTGCAAAGCTTAAACTAAGTTCATTAGTGGGTGCTGAGCAAGCTAGTTGAAGCTGAAAAAATTTTTGGTTGGAGCCAAGCAAAAGAAAAATCTAGCATATGCCAAGTGTCAAGCAAATTAGTAGGTGCCAAGCATCAAAAAATCTTAGTTGGTGCCAAGTGAAATTCAAGTGTTGAGCATCAGAATTTCAATAGTGCCAAGCTGCTGTATTATTGAAAATGATGAAGATTTGCCAAATATGAGTTGATAAAGTTGTTACCTTGAATTTTGTGAACTAGTTGGAGGATAAGGATGATGAGCTAGTGGCAAAAAATTCTATGTAGACCATTTTTGGGAAAATTCAAGTGGATTATTCAATAAGTTTCTAGAAGAAACATAATATGGGTTAGATACAATGAATCCTACCTAATCCATATGAATTGAAATTAAATGAGGAAAGAATCAAGTGGGATAGGGAAGTTCTAGACTTCTATTTAAGGAGTCATAGACCAAGAAGCAAGAGCTACTAGAGTGCCAAATTGCGAAGCGGTTAGAAGGGTGTCAAGGAAAAGACATCTAGGAGAAGGAAGAATAGAGTATAGAGGTTCTGCTTCGACAAGTGGTCAAAAAGAAAGAATTGCACTAGTACATTGAGCATGGATACTCAAGGAGACAAATCTTGAAAGGAGGACAAGTTGTCAAGAGTTGCAGAGACTAAAAGCCAGGCAATGATATAAGCTAAGAAGTGATTTGAGATCTACAAGTTAAGTTCTATTTTGTAATCAGGTCAAAACCTCTAATTGTTACTCTCTAGCAATTTTATTAGTTAGGTTAGAAGAAAATCCTATGGACTTAGGTTGTCCTAACAACCATTTGTAAATCCTTTAATAGGGTGGCATTCCAAGTGAATGTTCTAAAGTCCTCTAACCAAGCCCACTTCTAATAGGGTGGTTAAATCCTTTAATCAGGTCACATTTAACAGTGTGTTGTAAGCCTTTAACATGGCAAGCTTTTCATAGGGAATCACTTCAGAAGAGTGAGAATTGAGTAGCATGTTACTAGTGGTTTTTCCCAAATCGGGTTTCCACGTAAATCACTATGTTATGTGTTGATCTTTTCATGTCTTATGCTTGTTGCATGCTGATTTATAGTAACTTTCTGAAAATGAATATCTAAGCTTGGATGATCAAATAGTTTGATGGGCTCACTACACTTAGTAAAAATTTTGAATTGGACATGTTGGACCTTAAATAACTAAGTCACCCCCCCCCCCCCCCACTCCTCTTAGTTATTCTAAAGAATTTCTAAAAATTGGTATCAAAGCCATCTACTAATTTAGTTTCAAGGTACTAGAAGAAGGAAGATCAAGATGTCCAAGAGAGAAGTTCCCAAGCTCAACAAAGACAACTTCGCTGCATGGCAGAGTCTAATAAAATTTCACATTGGATTAATAGGTGATTATGCAAAAACCTCAATTGGAATAGAAAATATAGACCCAACTTGACCTCTTACTATAGATGATTTGAGCAAAAGGAAGGAGTGCAATCAGGAAATGCTAGAGACTGCCTTTGCACTCAACTATTCTGAATTTGATGACATCAAGGAATGTGATACTGCATTCAAGATGTGGAAAGCCCTAACAGATATCTATGGAGGAGATTAGAATGTTAAAAAAGAAAAGAGAGAAAGCCTTAGAGGAATGTTTGATGACATGAAAATGGAGCAAGGTGAAAATGCTACTCAATATGGATCCATAATGAAAGAAGTGGTAAGTGCAATAAGGAGTCTAGGTGGTCAATTGGAAGAGGAGCCTGTCAATAGAAAATACTTAAGAAATTTTCTCCCTATCTATGCTATTAGAGTTTCAGCCATTTAAGAGCTAAGGTGTACATAGGGAAACACACTAACCTTTGAAGGAATTGTAGGAAGACTTACTGCATTTGAATTGTCAAACTTTGACAACTACAGACCTAAGAACCTTGAATCTTCTTTCAAGGCTAAGATGACATTAAAAGACACTAAGAAGAAGCCATCAAACAAGAAGTGAAGAAAAGGAAAACATGCATCTAATGATAGCAGCATAGATGAGGAAGATGTGGAATAGTTGGAAGCACTATTGGTTAGGAGATTCTATAGAGGCAAAGGTAAATTCAAAAGTAAGCTCCCTATCATATGTTTCAATTGTAATGAAGTAGGTCATATTGCCGTAAGATGTACATAGAAGAAGAGTTACAGAGAAGGAAACAAGTACAAGAACAAGAGAGAAGATGATAGCGGAGATTACAAGGACAAAGGCAAGAGATGCTACATTGTTGAAGAAGATTCTGATGAGAATGATGATGAAGTAGTCTATGTGGATATGAAGGATGAATTAGATAAAGATGAAGATGAAGCAACAACACTAGTGACTTGTGTGAACAAGAATAAAAAGTGGATCATAGATAGTAGATGCTCACATCACATGATAGGAGAAAAAAGTAATTTTATTACCTTTACTCAATATGATGGAAATATTGTTAGATTTGGTAATGATGCTCCATGTCAAGTCAAAGGAAAAGACTCAATTAAACTTACTGAGAAAATTTCATGTGATAATGCATACTATGTTGAAGGATTGAACTACAATTTGTTGAGTGTATCACAGTTAGGCAATGTAAGTTGCAAAGTAGAGTTTGGAAACAAATCTACAAAGATCTATGACACTGATGGAAATTTGATAGGAAAAGGTGAACAAACTAGGAGTAACTTGTTTTACCTAGATATGAAAGATGAAACTTGTCTTGTTGTTAGACTTGATGATGTGTGGTTATGGCATAAAAGGTTGTGTCATGTTAACTTTGATAATTTGATTAGCATCAACAAGAGGAAAAAAGTTAGAGGTTTTCCTAAACTGAAGAAACCTAAAAACACAATGTGCAAACAATGTCAACTAGGGAAGATAACTAAGTCTAGTTTCAAAAGAAAAACATACACTCCCAAAGAAGTGCTAGAGTTAGTCCATATAGACTTATGTGGTCCAATAGAAGTGCAAAGTTACCTAGGAGATAGATACATAATGCTATTTGAAAATGACTATTCTAGGATGATGACTACTATGTTCTTGAAGCAAAAATCTGATGCATTTCAAATGTTCAAGTGGTATTTGGCCAGAGTTGAGAAGGAAATAGGAAAGAGTCTAAAGTGCCTAACATCAGATAGAGGAGGAGAGTTTACATCAAAAGAATTTGAGATATTTTGTAGTGACAAAGGTATCAAAAGGAAAACATTAGCACCAAGATCTCCACCTCAGAATGGTATTGCTGACAAAAGGAATAGATCAGTGATAGACTGTGCAAGAACCTTGATGATGGAGAAGAATGTTGCTCTAAAGTACTAGAGAGAAGCTATAAGTACTATTGTTTACACTCTGAATAGAGTGCAAGTCAAGAAAGGTACAAATGCAACACCTTTTGAATTATGGTATGGTCACTCACCTAATGTAAAACATTTCAAAGTATTTGGTTGTAAATGCTATATTTTTAAAGATACTAGAAATGACAAGTTTGATGCAAAGAGTGATGAAGGCATATTCCTTGGATACTCCACTAGAAGCAAAGCATATAAGTGTTTGAATACTAACAATAACAAGATTGTGGAGAGTGCAAATGTGAACTTTGATGAACATGTAGAAGTCCAAGTTGATGAGTCTAAGAAATTAGAGGATTATAGATCCTTTGTATACTTCTATGAAGGAATGAATGTTGAAGACAATGTTGCCAATCAAGTTGGGAATCAACAACAAATTTTAGTATCAGCCAAGTCATAGCCAGTGAATGTCAAGTTGCATTCAGAAGCTAAGTTTTAGAATATAGAAAATGCACATTCTGACTCTAAAAATAGTATACATGAAAGAAGTGATGAAATACTGGATGAAGGAGAGCAAAATGACTTTGAAGCTAAAGGATCAAACATGGAAAGAAGGACAGAACCAAGTTAGCCAAGTATGTGAGAAGACATCACCCTACAAATCAAATCATTACTGATAAGGATTGAAGAATAATGATAAGGAATAGACTAAGAAATGAATCATGTCTGCTTAGCAAGGTCGAGCCTAACATAGTGAAAGATGCACTACAAGATGATGACTTGTATAATGCTATGGAAGAGGAGATAGATCAGATTGAGAAAAACAAAATATGGACCCTAGTTCCTAGACTAGCTAATAAGAATGTAATTGGTACCAAATGGGTGTTTAAGAAAAAATTTGATGAGAATGGTAAGATAACAAGAAACAAAGCCAGACTTGTTTGCAAAGGCTATGCACAAGAAGAAGGACTATATTATGGGGAAAAATTTTCCCCTATTACTAGAATGGAAAGAGTAAGAACATTACATGCATATGCTGCTTACAAAGGTTTCAAAGTCTACCAAATGGATATGAAGTCTAATTTTCTAAATGGTATATTGGAAGAGGAAGTTTACATAGAACAACTAGAGGGATTTGTTGATGAAAATAAAAAATATATGGTCTGCAAACTGCATAAAGCACTTTATGGTTTGTTGAGAGCACCTAGAGCATGGTATGAGATACTGCAAAAATATCTTGTGAAGATAGGATTTGAGAGAACAGATGACAATAGCAACCAATATAATGCACTACAAGATGATGACTAGTATAATTCTATGGAAAAGGAGATAGATTAGATTGAGAAAAATAAAACATGGACCCTAGTTCCTAGACTAGCTAATAAGAATGTAATTGGTACCAAATGAGTGTTTACGAAACAACTTGATGAGAATGGTGAGATAACAAGAAACAAAGTGAAACTAGTTTGCAAAGGCTATGCACAAGAAGGAGGACTAGATTATGGGAGAAAATTTGCCCCTGTTGCAAGAATGGAAGGAGTGATGTAGGAGCATCTTGAATGGAAAAATTATTAGCAAAAAAAAAAATTGAAAAAAAAAAAATTGGAAAAAAAAAAAAATCTGGAGGAGAGAGAAAGTGACGAAAATTAGAGGAGAAATAATAAATAAATAAAAAGGGAAGAAGGAGAAAAAGAAAAAAGGAGGAATTTCTATTTTCGAGGTGCATAGGTGGCATAAAATTAAAAAATGAGAAATTAGTTGTCATTCCATTAATCAAGGTGTGTAGGTGGCATCTTAGAAGCTTGTGGAAAGTTTCTTAAATCTTGCATTTAATATTTGTTGTGATCCATAAAGGAAATGTAATTTTCTAATTGGGCCACATGGTGGTGCTTAGTTGTAATTCTAGCATGTTATGGAAGTTGTAGAAGGTTTTGGAGGAATTCTAGAAGGTTGTGGATAAGTCATGCATGGGGTGGTAAGTGCCTATTTAAGCAAGGCATATGAGCATTTCTAAATCAAGCTCGAGGAGTAGAAGCTCGGGGAGAAGAAGCTCGAGGAGAAGCTTAAGAAGTGAAAGCTCGAGAAGTGGAAGCTTGACAAGGAAAAGCTCAAGAAGGTGAAGCTTGGAAAGCTTGGAAGGCTTCAAGGTGTGAAAGAGAAGGAGGAAGTGAAGAGTGAGTTTTCCTGAGTCTGTGGACAGAGCGCCAAATGTGAGGCAGTTTATAGTAGGATTGTGATGGACTTGTGAGTGTGTAGACAAAGCACTGAATGTGAGGTAGTTTACACTTGGATCTTGGATTAGGTTTGTGAGAAGAGCTAGTGACTGCAGTTTAGAAACAAGGAGGTTGCTTGGTGGCTTGCGAGCACAAGTTGAGATCTCAGAGGTTTCTACCAGAGTGTGGATCTGGGCTAGCTTGGGTTTGGATTAGATCTTGAGAGATCTTGTTGCATTCTTTGTCATGAGTTGGTAAGGGTGGTGTGGCCCTTTGTCAGTGGTATCAGAGCATACCTTTGTCAGTGGTATTAGAGCAGTACTTCATCAGTGGTATTAGAGCATACTTTTGTCAATGGTATCAGAGCAGTACTTCATCAAGGAGTAAGAACATTGCTTGCATATGCTGCTTAGAAAGGTTTCAAAGTCTACCAAATGGATATGAAATCTACTTTTCGATATGGTATATTGGAAGAGGAAGTTTACATAGAACAACTAGAGGGAGTTTTTGCTAACAATAAAAAGGATATGGTCTACAAATTGCATAAAGCACTTTATGGTTTGAAGAAAGAAAATAGAGCATGGTATGAGATATTGCAAAAATATCTTGTGAAGATAGGATTTGAGAGAAAAGATGACAATAGAAACCAGTATATCAACACAAAAAAAGGTAAAGACATTTTGATATTTGAAATCTTTGTTGATGATATAATATTTGGAGGAAAAGATGTTCTATGCAAAGATTTCTCTAACCAAATGAAGCATGAGTTTGAGATGCCAATATTTGGAGAAATAAAATTCTTTGTTGGATTGCAAGTACATCAATTGAAGCATGGCATATTTGTGACCCAATCTAAATGCATCAAGGAGATACTCAAGACATTTCGATTAGAAGATTCAAAACTAGTCAGCACACCACTGCAAATAGGACATAAGTTATCCAAGAATGATGAGTTAGCTGAAGTGAATCAAACATTGTATAGATCAATGACTGGAAAGTTGCAATATGTTGTACATAGTAGACTAGACATTGCATTAGCTATTGGAATAGTGGCAATATTTTTTCTAAACCCAAGAGAAAATCATCTGATGGTAGTAAAAAGAATACTGAGATATCTAAAAGGAACTAATGACTATGATTTGTACTATAAGAGAAGTGAAAAGTTTGAACTAAGAGCCTACATTGATGTAGATTGGGGAGGTAACATTGATGACAGAAAAAGCACCAATGGAGGAGCACTTTTCTTGGGAAAAAGATTGATTACATGGACCAAAAAGAAGAAAAGTTGTACATCACAGTCCACTACAGAAGTTGAATATGTTGTAGCTATTGTCAATTGCACCAATATTATATGGATAAAAAATCTATTTCAATGTATGAAGGAAGAGGTAAATGAGCCGGTGATACTTTATTGTGATAATACGAGTGGTATCAACATATCAAAGAACCCTGTAATGCATGCTAAAACCAAGTATATTGCAAATAAGTATCGCTATGTAAGAGAGTTGGTGGAAGACAAACAAGTGAAGATGGAATATGTTAGCTCAAAGGAACAGATTGCTAACATCTTCACAAAAGAACTACCTATAGATTCTTTTGAGTATCTTAGAGGTAAGTTAGGGGTGATACCCCTAACCAAGGCTACTTAAGTAGAAAGAAGACTACCCTACATCAAATGAGTTTATTGTTGAGATATTTCACATTGATGCAGAGGATATTTACTTTAGGATTACTCCTGAAGTAATTGAAGTGATGAAATTCCAAATTAGACACAAGCAAGGTGATAGAGAGAGAAATTGAATAAATCTTCAAATGCTATACTTGCATGATAAGATGCTAGTATGTCTTTGGCATTGTTGTCAAAGAGGAAGAAATGTCAAGAAATTGATCAACAACAGTTGAAGATTAAGAATGAAGAAAGAGGGAGAAAATGTAGAAATTGATTAACACTTGAGGAATAAGATGAGGAAGCTAATCAGAATAGAGGATGGTAGAAGATGAGCAATGTATACAAAGGGAGAAAATGTAAGAAAGAAGATATAATAGCTAAGAGGGAGATTGTATCAAGATAATAGATCAAGAGAGGGAGATGTGAAAACTAATGGTGACACAATTTACTTTTTGGCATTTGACTTACTATTCTAACCTAGTTAGCATTTGGTTGAATAGTTTAGTTTGATGGTTGATCAGTTTAGTTTGCCATCAATGCCAAAGAGGGAGATTGTTGGAAATCTGATTGAAAAGATCATTGTTGAAGCTCAAAGAGGGAGATTAATGTTGATAAAGAATATTTTTAATCATTGTTTTGTCATTTATGTCAAACCTACTATTTTTAGGAATGGCAATTGCTTATAAGATCCAAGTACTATCACTTAGTTGATTGATGAAGAGGATTTGATCAACAAGATGTAACAAGAGCACCTAAGGGAAAGGTTGAATTATGATATTGTAATGAAGTGCAAGGATCAGTTAAGACAATGGTTAAATGATGTATTGATAACATACTTGAAGATACAGAGGTTGGCCACACTTAGAAACATTGGAGGAATGAGTTGTAATAAGGTTGATTGCAAAGCTTAAACTAAGTTCATTAGTGGGTGCTGAGCAAGCTAGTTGAAGCTGAAAAAATTCTTAGTTGGAGCTAAGAAAAAGGAAAATCTAGTGTGTGCCAAGTGAAGTTCAAGTGCCAAGCAAAGTAACAGGTGCTGAGCATCAAAAAATCATAGTTGGTGCCAAGTGAACTTCAAGTGCTGAGCATCAGGATTTCAATAGTGCCAAGCTGCTGCATTATTGAAAATGATGAAGATTCGCCAAATCTAAGCCAAAAAAGTTGTTACCTTGAATTTTGTGAACCAATTGGAGGATAAGGATGATGAGCTGGTGGCACAAAATTCTATGCAAACCATTTTTGAGAAAATTCAAGTGGATTATTCAAGAAGTTTCTAGAAGAAACATAATATGGGTTAGATACAAGGAATCCTACCTAATCCATATGAATTGAAATTAAAGGAGGAAAGAATCAAGCAGGAAAGGGAAGTTTTAGACTTCTATTTAAGGAGTCACAAACCAAGAAGCAAGAGCTACTGGAGTGCCAAATTATGAAGTGGTTAGAAGGGTGTCAAAGAGAAGACATCTAGGAGGAAGAATAGAGCACAGAGGCTCTGCTTTGATAAGTGGTCAGAAAGAGATAATTGCACTAGTAAATTGAGCATGGAGACTCAAGGAGTCAAAGCTTGAAAGGAGGACAAGCTATCAAGAGTTGCAGAGATTGTAAGCTAGATAATGATATATGTTGAGAAGTGATATGAGATCTACAAGTTAAGTTGTATTTTGTAATCAGGTCAAAACCTCTAATTGTTACTTTCTAGCAATTGTATCAGTTAGGTTAGAAGAAAATCCTTGGCCTAACAACCATTTGTAAATCCTTTAATAGGATGGCATTCCAAGTGAATGTTGTAAAGTCATCTAACCAAGCCCACTTCTAACAGGGTGGTTAAATCCTTTAACCAAGTCAAATTTAACAGTGTGTTATAAGCCTTTAACATGGCAGGCCTTTCACAGGGCATCACTTTAAAAGAGTGAGAATTGAGTACGATGTTACTGGTGGTTTTTCCCAAATTGGGTTTCTAGGTAAATCTTTGTGTTATGTGTTGATCTTTTCATGTGTTATGCTTGTTGCATGTTGATTTACTGTAACTTGCTGAAAAGGAATATCTAAGCTTCGATGATCAAATAGTTTGATGGGCTTACTACACTTAGTAAAATTTTTGAATTGGACATGTTGGACCTTGAATAGTTGTTCCCCCCCCTCCTATTATTCTAAAGCATTTCTAACATGATCTTTGCTCAAGCTATTAAACTTTCTCTTGAGAACCACAAAGCTCTAATACTAATTGTTGGAAATATTCAAGACTATGCTAAGTTACCGAGAAAAGAGGGGTGAATTAGTAACCTCTAAAAATTTATCAAATTGAACACTTTATAGCAATATACCAATGATCATTTATTGATCTAACTGTATGCATGTGAAACTAAAAACATAAAACATTCATAACACTTGAACACAATAATTTGGTGACCCAAAAACCTTCCAAATAGAAAGTAAAACTAGGGTGGGGATGACACCTACAAAACTTCAATACTACAACATAAGTTGGCATGTTAAGGCTTATATTGATCACTTCTAATGATTTTCCCCGTTAAGAGCAATTAGGACTGCTAGGTCCACCTTGTTGAAGGATTTACAAACATATAATAAAGTATGCACTCAATAAAGAGATTTTGAGAAGGACTGTTAAGTCTACCTTGTTAAAGGATTTAGATTGATTCACCTACTAGAATGAAATAGTAGATCTCTGACTTACAACTGAATTGCTGATAGAGATTCCTTGAAGTATTGATCACCTTTTGTGATGTATATGTCTCTACTACTCCTTTTCTAATATGGCCTTCAATATATACTTTTTCTGCTACTTGATCACATTCGCATTCTTACACACTTATGTTCATGAATTACATATTCACACACACTGGATATGATACAATACATTACATATATACCAATCCAATTTACATAATAATAAAGTCAACCATTATACAAGTTAACACCAATATTACAAATTTGGCCCATATGAAGACACTCGAGTTCTGAAGATTGATTTAGTGAATTTTTGATACTCGACATCCACTATCATTACTCAACATCATCATGCACTCAATAGAAGTAGAAGCTTGGTCCATACTAATCACTTCAAGGTAGTCTTGAAATCGGTTTGCACTGGTGACTCGGTAGATATTGTGTAACTTAATATAAACTAAATCACTAGTTTACCATGAATTCACTTGGTAAACACTAACTTCACATATGGTAGTTAACACTAGCTTTGCATCCCATGAATTGCTAGCTCGGTAGAAACATCAAAGCTCAATAACCACTAGAGTGCTCAAGTTGAATTGCTAGACTTCACACTACCTGATTCTACTCAGTTTGAACTATTGCACTTTAGACTAACTGAATTCCCTTGGTAACCATTGGAATGCTTGATGGCCATTGGAATTAGTCCAGAAGACTTGGTAGAAATTGTAGAGTTTGGTGGCTACAAAATTACATGGAAAACATTGTAGATTGTTCAATGAGCTCGGTAGCCATATGAAATCTGAATAAGTGTTGTCACTAATAATAAACTTTACTAATATTTCAATAGACTCAACTTCAAAACCTTAGAGAGGAAATCAAAGTACATCAAAACCTTCAAGAATGTTTGTGGTTGAAATACACCTTATCAATGTAGATGAGTGTATATCTTAAGAGGACATGAGTGTTGAAGATGCAACAATTGATCTAGAATTTTGAAATGATAGATCTTGCATATAATCCTTCAATAGTTTAAACGTGAGAAACCTTAATCTTCAATGCAAATATATATTAAATTCTATGAATGCTTGAGCACTTGAAAGATTGAGTTCACAAATTATTCAACACTTGATGATGAGATGTGAAAATGAGGAAATAGGAGGGTTTATATGGAGCTTAGAATTGACTAACTCTTGGACACTAACCTACCTAAGTATTAACACTCTCAATGTACATAAATATGGGAACTAAAGAGGAGACTCAAAATAGATCCCAATAATGGGCACACTATTCCCCTAAAGAATAGGTCCCAAAACCTCTGGTATCCTTTTGGGATCCCCAAAAATAGCTCCTAAATCTCTTGAATCAAGTGGAAAGTCTAAGATATGGCCATTATAGTGCAAAGAGTAGATTCCAAGTGGATAGAGGAAAGAAAGGGAGGATCTAGGGGAAGATAACCTATTTTGAGCTTAACACTATGAAAATAGGATCTTTAAAGAGGATCTATTAGGTTTTAACCCAATTCAACCTAGGAAAAAGGACAAAAAGGGAAGAAGAAATAAAAGGTGAAAAGAGATTGATGATCTCATATTAAATAGGTGCTAAAACATCACTAAATTGGAGTGCTTCCAATTTAAGAGGATATGCAATGGTATCAAATGCTAGGAGGAGGGGAAAAATCCAATGATATAATATCTCTAAATAACATGGATAAGGAAATCAATGAATCTAAATGATTTGATTCTAAGTATGGATTGATATTTTTATGTCTTCTTGTTGAGGGACTTCATCCCACTTTGGCAAGAGAAAGATAACATAATAAAAGGTTCTCATAACTTTAAATTTTTTCTTTCTAGGAGTAAATACATTTTTGACAAGTACATTGTATCTGTGAAGAAGGCTACAAGGGAAAGAAACATGACTCTAGTACTGACCAACATTATTATTTGTAGTTTATTAAAATATTTTGAAGAAACAAAAGAAAAATGAAAAATGCACTAGTGAAAGACAAGGAAACATGCTAGTCAAAGGAAAGAGAAAGGTGTTGATGATTGAGGGAGAGGGAAATAAGAGAAAGGATCCTACAAGTCACATGCAAAAATTACAATGCAATTTCAAAATTTGGTAGAAATTATAGGAGGAATCAAGGCTAATTTGGAAGAGTAATTCCACAAGAGGAGGCATCCATAAGGAATTTTTCAATACAATGCACTTTTTCTGCAATAAAGGAGAGTCAATAAAGGATTGTGTAGTATATAACCCTATGGGCACTATTATTAAACAAAATATAAAAGGTTCAAATGAGCTGACAAGGTGCAACACTTACATAGTGATAACAACCACACACATATTCTAAACAACCTAAAAGGGATGAAGTGTCAATGATCTAAAGTATAAAATTTTTCCTTCAATAACTATCTTGGTTGTTTAAGGTTATTTGAACAAATTTAGGATTTAGTAAATAAGGTGCATTTCTTAGAGAAATGGGTCCACATGTTTAAAAATTTGTACTAGGGTGATGTATAGTGTCACCACAATGTTATGTCTTCTCTAAAGGAACTCTTAAGAAAATGATGATGATATGAATAAGGATTTGTTGAATTTACTTCAAAAGGATTAGTGTAATCTATTAGAAGGTTCAAAACATGATAAAATGCATGCTCCTAGGGTTTCTACATTTTATCTTTCTCCCACTGATCATTTGTCTTTCGGTTTGTGATTTGTCTCTTGACTATTGTTTAGATGTAAATGTTGATTGGTTTTTGATGTCCAATTTTCTTTGGGTTGGCTTATCCATTTTTCTCTTAGTGGTTCTTCCTATTATTTGTGAAGGTCACCACCCTTTTTGTGCCAATTTTTAATTAAAAAACAATAGAAAGTGAGTGATGGGCACATAATCATATTGAGTGGTGAGGGAAGGGTTGAATCAAAATAATATAATATTTTTACTTAATTTAACACCTTAACCATTTTGGAATAAATAATAGCAATATGAATAATAATAGAAACAAAATAAGTGACAAGATTCACATAAGAGATAACACAAATTTACATGGAAACCCTTTTGGGAGAAAACCATAACAAATAGCTATTTGGATAGATTATCTACATCTAGTCTCACCAACCCATTAGAGACACTAATATCAAAATTTAAAATTTTTAACATGAATCTATAGGAGACACCTAGATATATACACCTAAACTTGAAATAATCAAAAGAAAAAAATATATTTGACATAACACACCAACCTCTCTATGTAATCTAACAATCAAAGGAATGGCATATACTTCTTCATAGATTTTATCAAAATGGGTCTTCTACATCTTGTTTTATTTTTCTTTCTCATTTGATGCTATTATACAGTTAAATTAATTCAATAATACATCTACCCTTTCACATTCTTCTATAACATTCTACTTCTTATAATAGAACAATTTTTACCATACTTATCACACACACAATTCAACTGCCCAATACATACTCATATTTATATGTTGATATAATTAAACCCCATTTGATATTCACATTTAAGAATTGGATTCATCTATACATCATGTATCAAATAGTGTAGTATATAGTTTTAAAAATTCTTATATAAAACTCTAAGGTTTGGCTATATTTTTGTTTGTATTTGTAAACCCTGTTAGATTGTTGGAAAGCTTAAATATAAGTTATTAATCAAGATATTCATGTCAAAAATTAATAATGATTTGACATTGAATATAGTTCAGTAATGTTAAACAAAATAATTATTCAACCAATAAAAAATAGTCAAGCATCTGTGTTATTTAATCATGATACCATATATAACTCAACATCCAAATATGAGTGGTATTGACATAAAAATATGAGTAGGAATCATATGATCATATGTCAAAGATGTTTTACATTGTTAATGAGACTAAGGCCCATCACTATCTCCCTATTCTCTTCAACTAACTTAACACATGGAAGAATCACACTTAATCACATGCTTTGATTCAACCATCTACACTTTTTACAAAAAATATTGAGCACCCAAGACATCGTTTAAGAAAATGGTCCAAGAAATGCACCACATCAAAATCCTAACAAAGTGTGAATCCCATCATTTTAAATTAGTACATAACCATTCATAATCAACCATTCTAGATAAAAAAATTCCTCTTGAGATTCCATTAAGGCTTCAACTCTATAATGTCACACATGTATCTTATTCAATTTAGTTACATACACGTTACCCTTTATTTATAAATAATATACTTATTCTCCCTAATCCTTAATCATGATTTTCATAAAAATTATCAAATTATTTATTATTTATTGACTATTAGCTTTATTTTTACTTTGGCATATGTGCATTGTACAAAAATCCTCATAGCATACTAGCATTCCACACAAAATTATGACTATGCTAGTAATAGGGACAATACACTTTTTGATAACTAAAAGGAGGGGTGAATCAATTATCTAACTAATAAAACATTTATTAACCTTATTAATCCTTACCCAATCATATATAAAAAAACCATAAGAAGATACACATACACAATACCACCATATATGTCAACTAGGGAAACCTCAATGGGGATGGTGCCCACAAAATAATGTATTGATTTATAAAAGTTCCTTTTAAGAGGATGGAATCTATTAGGAGCCAATAAATACAATCAGTACATATAAGTCCCTATTGTAGACACCTAAATTTGATTACAATGCTTTGGTAATCCTATTTAGTTATCTCTAAAGGCATCATTAATTAAATTCTTATTTAATTAATCCTTCGCCATCCCCTAGCTGATTAATTTAAATAATCATCTATAGTCCTAATTGATAAATCAAATAACTTATCATTTATCAATTAAATCCTATTCTTCTATCTAAATCCAAAATCCCCATTTATTAAATAAACCTATTTGATAAATAAAACCCTCAAATCTAATAACCCTTAACTTATTCCTAAACCCTCTTTTTAGCCCAATCCACCCCATCCACCCATACTAACCAAGCTTAGCCACTAACTCACCCATCCTCATGAATGTCATCCACTTGCAAATCTCTAACATCCGTAATCTAATCCTAAACCCAAGCCTAATCCACCCCCTAATGTTGTCACATTCTCTAAACAAGCTTAAGACTTTCTTAAGCCAAGAAAAGTCAACAATCTCAACTCCCTCCAAAATATCCCAACCACCCAACAATGAATGCTCTTACAAAAGCCATAAAGACTCTTACAAGCTCTTACAAGCCATAATGAAGGGTGTTTATGAAGATATTATACTTTGAGCCTCCTTTGTTGACTCATCCTTCCCCTTTCCTCCATCCACTCACCTTGTGACATGTGTCACTCCCTGATTGGTGCTAAACAAGCACAATCCATGTGCTCCCTTTTGAGTGCATCCTAGCCCTCCTTAAGCTTTCATCTTTCCTTCCATCTTAGCCCTCCATCCCTCAAGCCCTTAGCCTATAAATTGAATCCCCTCCCAAGCCATTTCATCACAATCTTGGAGCTAAAGTTATAATGCCCTTTTGAGAGCCAAAAGCCATCAACCATACCCTTATGATGCCAAATTGAGAGCTCACAAAGCTACCAATTTGCCATTTTCCATCTCCATTGAAGCTAGTTTTTGGGAACCTTGAGCACACATCCCAATCCTTAGACCCATCTACCAAGCAAGGAGCTAAATCCTATTGGGAGAGTCCATTCATTTGGCTCACATTTCCAATTGGGGTTTCCTCTTTAGTCTCTCATTTATGTTATGGTTTATATGCTAGTTAATGCTTTTGTTCTTTTGATAGATTAGTATTACTTGCTAACATATTTCTCATATACACCTATTAGGAGACTTTGAATTCTTGTTAGGAGATTCCAACCTTATTAAGAGTTGTGCCAACCCTATTAGGAGTTATAGAAGGTAGAAGAATCCACTGTCCAAATAGCTTCAAGGCAAGACCACCAAACACACTTTCCAATCAATCTCTATATTATTCCTTGTAGAATTATAGAAATGAAATAAATTGAATTCCTTCTCTTTCCTCTTGACTAGACCAAATCTCTTCAAATATCAATACTAAATCTTCAAACTTACATCACATTGATGGCTTTGATCGCTTGCTAGCATTTACCAACTTATCATATTACTTTCACAATTCATAGTTACACACTCATTTGTCATGCCCAAACTACGAGGGCAAGAACACAATTTTTTTTTTGAATTAAGAATTAGAATGCTCTAAGTTTGAAATGATTGTGATAACAGTTTAAGTAAAGGTTCTCTACATTACATCTTAAGTTACATATCTAGTGAAGGCATACATCGTTAAAATCTGATGCTCTCGTTATTAGGTTGATATCGACAAAATTATGTTCTTACATTAACTTATAATGATATGCGAAAATTACTTAAATAACAATGTACATGAATTCGGATTTAAAATTACTTGCAATATATAAACAATCAAACCTACATTAAAACTTATTTAAATAGGCAATTAATCGATAAATTTAATCTACTTAATGGTCAAAAAAATTAGATTACACTTAAATTAAAACTAACTAAATTTGCATTTACAAAATTAAACAAAACTATGTTCAAATAATAACTAACTAAAAATTATTAACAAATAACAAAAGAAGTCATTAACAAAACATAACATAACTTTAAAACTTAAAAAAAAGAGAACTAATTATCTAAAACATGCCAATAACTAATACTATCAAATATACATTAACATTTAAAAACAACTAATTGTTAAATAACATAATGAAGGCTAACTTAAAACTTTATTAAATTAAACTAATTATACTTTAACAAATTAAAATTGCATTTTAAACTAACTATTTAAATTTATTAATAAATAAAAATATTTAAAAAAAAAACTAAACTAAACTAACATGCTAAAAATAAAATAACTTAAAATTTAAACTAATTAAACTAACTACTAAATCAACTTACAAACTAAAAATTATTAATAAATAAATTATAAAACAAAACTAACTATCATACAATACTAACCTAACTAACTAACCTACTAACCCTTAAAACTAACCATCTCCTATCCCTAAACTCCCCTACATTCCACCCTACAACCACCCCTTGGGAAACGCTTCCCAAGGAGCGCTTCCCAAGCACTATTCTTGGGACAACGCTCTACCCAACACTGACTAGCGCAGACCCAAGGAAGGGTGGGCGGCCAAGACAACACAAAGCAAGGGAACAAGGATTTAAGTCAAGGTTATAATACCTTGTTTAAATCACAAAACTTTTAATACATCCCTTCCATGTTGAGCGCCCATTAAGAGAATGAAGATGGGGATGGGACATGGGTGACATCATCACATGTGATGAAAATTTTGACTTGCAAATTTTAAAACATTTTAAAATCTGCCTCCAAATTGACGTCCAAGGAATGAAGGTGAAGCATTGATGGAATAAAGTTTTATAGGTAAGTTTGGATATTTAGTATGTGATATTATAAATATATATGTTTTTTTTTTTGGAATTTCCTTTGTTAATTTATCATGTAAATCTAGGTTTTACTCTATTTTGTTTTATTTCAAAATTTAAATAAAAAGGACAATTTAAAGGATATTCTCTGTTGTAAAGAGGGGAATAAAATTTTCTCTCCATACAAAAACCAGAGAGTTTTTTTACTCTCTTGAAACACATTTTTTTTTGAAATTTTTTTAAGTATAGAATTACAAGGCAATGCAAATATATATATATATATATATATATATGGTCTAAATTTTCTAAGTATAAAATTTTCATTTGATTAATAATCAAGGGGGAATTAAATTGTTTCTTTTTAAAGCAAATCTATAAGGACTTGTTACAACTTAATATACCAAGAATATGAATTATCCGTTTTAAATCAATAATACAAGAATTGTTTGATTCAAATAATCATGCAAACTGAATCTACATCCATGATCATAATTTTCATTTTCAACATAAAAGAAAACTTGAAATTTCACCAAATTGAACATCATCAATTCCATCCTATTTTTGATGTGCAACTATCTAAATTTAAATCACGATTAAATCACATGATAACCAATTATACTCAAACACCAATTTTATTGGCAAACCTGATTCAAAGGCTCAGCTGGGAAAGAATCAGGAAGAAAACTCGGCATATCCAACAAAGTTTGAAATACCAATTTACATAGGATATCAATCCCAAATTTCAATAATATAATTGAATTTTTTTCATGACCCTCATCAAGGGATTCATAAAAGTTTTTGCAACACATTTCTAGAACCATGGATGGAACAAAATTCTAATCAGGTGACAACAAGCATGACCAAGAACAATTCAACCATGCATATTCACACAAGGTTATCACTATATGATTCACAATGAATCAACACTAGGGAAAGGTGGATTCTTCCAACTAGGAGAAGTCAAGCACAACACCAAAAAAATGCCCAATCGGAGCTATAAACCAAGAACTTTTGTTCTTCCATTTCAACATACCATAATCATACAAGGTTTGTGCTGACAGGTATGGGCCCATAACACCCTACCCTTTCTCCTTCTTCTCATCCTAAAAAGAGACTCTACACTGGTTGGAGTCCAACTAAACAGACCTTTCCCAAAATTGGTCACTTCTGCCCTATCCAAGGGTGAGTAATACCAAAACACCCATGCAAGAAAATCTCAAAATTTCAAACATAAACATGAAAAGAAATCATCCAAAATAACATGGTTTTCAAATCTTCCCAACATACCCACAAACATACAAACATTCAAACAACAACAAAGTAGCATAAGTATGAAACAAGAATGAAATCTGAATAAGGGAGATGACAATTCCTACCTTCACAAAGAGGTAATGGCAATGAACAAGTTTGAGTAGAGCTTTGCCCTTCCTTGCTCCAATCTTCCAAGACTACTCTCTAAATGTAGAGATTGGGTAACAACCTCCACTAGTCCAAGAAGGGCCTCTAAATAAGCCTCAAACTCAACCATCAAAAGGATCAATAACTTCTCCCACCCACTTACAATTCTAGAAACTCCTAACTCAACCTACACTATGGTTAAACACTAAGTGTAGGTGGGGTAATGAAACTCATGGTAGTCATAGTCAATTTTAACACAAAAGCAAAAAGAGACTTTTTGAGTGGCCTCAAAAGTCAATAAAAGGGGCTTAGGGGTTAGAAAAGACCCCCAACCCATACCCATACCCCTTGGGTATAAATATTCCATGTTTTAAAGTCTTAGGAATAGGTTTAGAGGCAAACAAAGCTAGGAATAAAATAGGACCATCTAACAACTCTAACAATGCAGATTAAGCACTAATCTGGATTAAGGATGACTAAACTTGATTAAGAACCAAATTAACAAACTAACACTAACTTAAACCAACTTAGGTCCAAAGGGTACACAACTAACCCTAATCAGCATGCTGAAGGGCATACACAATTCACAAGTGTCAAGTGACACTATAAGAACATGGTTTACGAACATTAACATTTACTAATCACATAAGGATACATACATACATCTCAATTTAATTACGAACAACAAGGTTTCCAAAATTAGCACATAGAGATAAGTTTTGTTCCTCCATCGATTTTCTTGACTAAAATATCTGCACACTCATTGCACACATCAGTAGTCTTGAAAATCACATATACATATGTATATATGTATAAAAAATTCACATAAATTGAAACATACATCAATCAGGGTTTCTTTCATCCTACTTATATCCTTAATCGTAAAAATTTCAAAAATCAAGATGTTAATCCTACATTTACTTATTTCATCAACATACATATACATAAAAACCTTAAATGATGAACAACAAAAATTTGAAAGTAACATCACACAGCATAAAATAATATAATATGTTCAAGTATTTGATAGTGTCCTAACATCTTGAGTCGTGAGTATCAAAATGATAAAGTAACAACTAAGGCTACGAAGGGTCGTGGTGAGGCCTCACATCCTCCCCCACTAGGCATGAAATTCCTCCTAGAGTTCATCAAAAGATAAGGGTGTTGAGATTGCATCCGTGCTGCATCCTCCCAAGGAATTGTGACCTCATCATAACATTTCCACTGGACCCTAACTTGGTCTAGCTCTCAACTTCGAGGAACTAGGGTCTTTCGGGAAAAAATATGGATAGTCTCTAGCGCTAACTAGCTAACCAACTCCACCTGTAGCCTCAATATTTGTAGCTTGATGCTCAGTTTGGCGGTTGTCAACCACTATAAAAATTTTGTAGGACCTGCCCATGTCTCCAACTTTTGGCTCTGAAAAAGCCCCTCTCTGACCACTGGATGACTGTCCTTGCGGACACTCTCTAGCTATATGACCCATGCCACCACAAGCATAGCATGGCCCTCGGGTATAAGATTGTGTATCCTATGATCTTGACTGTTGTGGGCCTCCTAACCTGCTAGACCCACTGTATCCACCCTTGGAAGACTGTTGAGTCTACACTACTTCTGATTATGGGGTATGTACTTTCTGACCCTGTTGTAACTGCCACTGCTTGGGCTCGGAGCCTTGGTAACCCTGTGAGAGTTCCTGCTGCTACTGAGACTATTGGCCCTTAGAGGATCCTGGTGTATAGTTCTGATTTCCTTTCCAAGGGGGTTTCTGCCGGGTAGAGTTTCAGTTCTAAGACTGATCCCGTGATTCTTGTCTACCCTGAGTATCCTCTACCACTAGTGCTATCTCCACTACCTATCTGAAGGTGGTAGGGAAGGCCATCCGAACTGGACCCTGAAGTGAGAAATTCAAACCCATGATAAAATGATGTACTCATAGTTTCTTGTCCTTCATGTATTCCACATAAGGAAGGAGCTCGAGAAACCTACTCTCATACTGAGCCACTGTAAGACCTCTCTGTTAAAGAGAATGAAACTCCTCTATCTGTTTCTGTCGAAAATGCTTTGACAAGTACCTCTCTCAGAATCTTTCTAGGAAAGAATCCCATGTGAGGGTATCTATCCTCACTCCACCTATGATCTCCTCCTAATGCCACCAATTGGAGGCATCCCCTCTCAACTGATGAACTGCTAGGCGTGCCTTTAGATTACTCCCATAGGGATGTAAACCAAAGCACCACTGTAGGCTTTGCAACCATGCCTCTGCTACTGTTCCCTCAGTGGAACTAGTAAATAATGGTGGTCTGAGTCGAATCAATTCTCTGATGTCATCTCCTATATGTCTAGGAGGTCTGTCAAGTGGGCGTCTTCTCTGGTGTATTGACTCACCTTCATGCTCATCTTGCCCCTCTAACTATCTCGGTGGGGGACTCCTATTCCTCTCTCTACCTTTGGGTCTTAATCCTTCGAGACCCTCTACTTCCACTACTAGAATCTGCTAAACTGGTTGTACCACAGGTACTACTCTATGCTGAACTACACCAATCAATGTCTAAAGTGCATCCAAAATGTCCTAGTTCTAGTTAGGTGGTGGTGGAGGTGGAGGTGGTGGTGGTGGAGGTGGTCCATCCCCCTGTCCAACTCTACCACCTCTCACCCTACGACCTCTGCCTCATTGGTTGCTTCAAGTAATAGGAGGCATCCTACACAATTTAATGTTTAGTTTAAGTTTAAGAAGCACAATGGTTTAAGGTTCCTAGTGTTGAAACACAGGCTCTAATACCAAAATTTCATGCCCAACCTACGAGGGCAAGAACACAAATTTTTTTTTGAATTAAGAATTAGAATGCTCTAAGTTTGAAATGATTTTGATAACCGTTTAAGTAAAGGTTCTCTACATTACATCTTAAGTTACATATCTAGTGAAGGCATACATCGTTAAAATATGATGCTCTCGCTATTAGGTTGATATCGACAAAATTATGTTCTTACATTAACTTATAATGATATGCGAAAATTACTTAAATAACAATGTACATGAATTCGGATTTAAAATTACTTGCAATATCTAAATAATCAAACCTACATTAAGACTTATTTAAATAGCCAATTAATCGATAAATTTAATCTACTTAATGGTCAAAAAAATTATATTACATTTAAATAAAAACTAACTAAATTTGCATTTACAAAATTAAACAAAACTATGTTCAAATAACAACTAACTAAAAATTATTAACAAATAACAAAAGAAGTCATTAACAAAACATAACTTTAAAACTAAAAAAAAAAGGAACTAATTATCTAAAACATGCCAATAACTAATACTACCAAATATACATTAACATTTAAAAACAGCTAACTATTAAACAACATAATGAAGGCTAACATAAAACTTTATTCAATTAAACCAATTATACTTTAACAAATTAAAATTGCATTTAAAACTAACTATTTAAATTTATTAATAAATAAAAATATATAAAAAGAAACTAAACTAAACTAACATGCTAAAAATAAAATAACTTAAAATTTAAACTAATTAAACTAATTACTAAAACAACTTACAAACTAAAAATTATTAATAAATAAATTATAAAACAAAACTAACTATCATACAATACTAACCTAACTAACTAACCTACTAACTCTTAAAACTAACCATCTCCTATCCCTAAACTCCCCTACATTCCACCCTACAACCACCCCTTGGGCAACGCTTCCCAAGGAGCGCTTCCCAAGCGCTATCCTTGGGACAGCGCTCTGCCCAACACTGACTAGTGCAAACCCAAGGAAGGGTGGGCGGCCAAGATAACATAAAGCAAGGGAACAAGGATTTAAGTCAAGGTTATAATACCTTGTTTAAATCACAAAAATTTTAATACATCCCTTCCATGTTGAGCGCCCATTAAGAGAATGAAGATGGGGATGGGACATGGGTGACATCATCACATGTGATGACAGTTTTGACTTGCAAATTTTAATTTTTTTTTTAATCTACCTCCAAACTGACGTCCAAGGAATGAAGGTGAAGCATTGATGGAATAAAGTTTTATAGGTAAGTTTGGATATTTAGTATGTGATATTATAAATATATATGTTTTTTTTTTTGGAATTTCCTTTGTTAATTTATCATGTAAATCTAGGTTTTACTCTATTTTGTTTTATTTCAAAATTTATATAAAAAGGATAATTTAAAGAATATTCTCTATTTTACTATCTCTTGTATTGACCTTATGTCTCATTTGAGTTTTGTTAACGTCCTCTTGTAGTATTTTTGCAAACACATTGAGATAAAGTGCCACTCTATTACATTCTGAGATCTTGCACCTCTTTGTGTTTTGTTGTACTCACACTACATTATAAAATTCCATGGGTGGTTTCATGTTGGCCATATATTCCATCTTCCTTTGTCAAGTGAGTGTTCCTTCCACAACATTAGCCTCATGATATGTCAATAAAACATGTGAGTATATGTGTTTGTACTTCTTTTTCACTCTTGATGTTCCTGGTTCTTCTTTCTATAGGAGATATTATGTTCAGTTTCAACATTCATGTCATACCTCTTAGTATTATAAGGGGTTATGTAGGTTCTATTTCCTTCTTGGTTTGATGGAGTGAGCTATGTATTCAATATTTGATCCTATGTACTAGGTGAATGCAGTGGCTAGATACCTATGCATTTTAGTGAGATGGATCATTTACAAGGTATATTTTAGTGTCTACTATTTGCAAATTGGCTAATTTTAGAATTTTTTAGCTAGTAATTTGGCTAATAATTTAATATTTGATACAACCTAAATTGCCATAGTTTTATAAAATTTAGTTCTAAAATATTTAAATTTTCTCAATAATTTATTTTATTGAAAATTTTAAACTCAAATATTCACCACAGTATCGGTTACATGATTAGATTTGAGTGACCTAAATATAATATATTATTGGAGAAATTATATTTAACTGACTAATAACTATCATAATTATTAGTTACTTTAGGTATATATCACCAATATTTAGTATTTAGTTTTCACTATTGATTTAGTGTATATGTAACAATCCTTATAATATTCCATGAGGTAACAAAATTGTTCAATTTTGATTTGTAATATTACATGGTGATTAATTAACTTCCTATTATTATTGAGATTCATCAATATTTTATACAAAAAAATTATGATTTGAAAATAATCACCAATATTAATTATATTTAGAATAAAAAATTGAGAGATTCGCCAATAGAAATAATTTTATTTAATTTTAAATAATGAAAGATTCACCAATATTTTATATCTTTTTTTTGAGGCAGCCTTCTTAAAGTTTACCTTGATCATTTACCATATAGACATTCTTTCATTCCTATTTTTGGAGACCATAAAGATACCTTCCATCTTAAATTGACCAGCTCTAACCTGATCTTCAATTTAGTCTTCTCTACCTGGCCATGTTCTATATAGTAGAGGTTCTTTAGATCAATAGTTTGGCAGTGTTTGTAGCTTCATGCTTGAGTGGTGTTCTTCCTAATCATCTCTTTTGTTCCTCTCTTTTGGAAAATTCCCTAATTTGGAGGCTTCTTTAGCCCTTCACTAGTTCTTTTCAATAAATTTTCCATCTCTTTTTGGTGTAGGGTTTTTTTCATGTGGTTTTCGCTACTTCTCCTCTTTTTAGAGATTTGGTTGTGCTTGGATACCTCATCAAGCTTTGTTTTCAGTATCCAAATTTACTTCCAGTAGTAGTTTCTAGGTTTTTAGCTACTCCCTAAGTTTATTTTGAGGTGGGTGTTATAGTAATAAGATATTTCCTAATTAACTCTATTTCACTTAAGCAAAAATTTAGGCATATACTAATTAATTATTTTATTCATTATTATCATGCAACCTAGGTTAGTTACCTATTAGGGCTTTGATCTCATTTATAAGGATGATTTCTCTTTTTAATTAACATTTATTCACTTTTGATTATATAAATCTCTCTTTTTTCTCATCAAGAATGTCTCACCTATGGATCTAGGAATTCCAACCTCCATAGCTTTTTCTTCTCTCTTTCTATGATAGGTGTTTGCATGCAAGAAATTCTTGGGAGTTGTGGGGTTGATCCTTCATCAAATTCAACAATTATAATATGACCTCATTAAGATATTATAATTCATTACATCTTTTCATAATTAAAAAATAATGTTGGCTCATAGTAAATACAACTTCTCATATGTGTGACCTAGAACCTTGCACACTGACTAACATCATCATCATGCTATCTACTATCACTATCTAACTTTTATCATCATGATTTTATCCATTGCAAGAGATACAATCCAATCATCAGAACTTGCTTCTGAGGTACTCCATCTACACACTATCCTAATGCTTGAATAAATCTCACATGTCTTTGACTCTTTTAATGTACTCTTGTACACTTCATTAAGATTCAATGTAGAGTATATCCTCAACAAAACTTGACCTCATCATCAATACATAGTCTGTGCAACCTCATTCTTTTTTGCTACTATGTCAGTTTTTATAGAAATAATACTATGTTGACATTTATAAAAAAATACATAGTCATGAACACAACATGTCAATCATGCTAATGAACTCTAAAATCTATTCTATTAATTCTTAGGATACTCCCCCAAAAGAATACCATCAACGTTCATGCTAATAATTTACCCCTTTGGCTTTGATGGCAACATAGATGAAAAACATCTAAGTTCCAAGAATACCAAATAAATTATTGTTGTTGTTGTTGTTGTTGTTGCTTTCTTCTTTTCATATCCTCTTCATCAATCAATTTTGAAACTCATAGGAAAAACTCTCCATCTATGATATCTCATCCTTACATGGATGGACATCAGTTGTTCACACTTCTCCCCCATTGATATAACTCAATATTTTTCCCATTGACATCAATCTATGCATGGACAGTTCTACTGCATACATACATATCCCACATCTACCAGAATATTTTTTTCATGTGATCTTCTCCCCCATTGACATTAATGACAAAAGATTCATTATGCCAATCATCTACTCAAAGTCTTCAACCAACTCAAGTATCTAAAGACACTATTCTATACCAACTACCATGAGTCCTTGTTGACTCTTCTCATCACATATACTCCCCCATACATGAAGCATCAACATTCCCTCTAAACAAATAATAATGCTCTATACCACTAGACTGATGCACTATTTACATCATCTACTCTAAAGTAGGCAAGGTCATAACCCCAAGAATACCTTGCAAATACTCAAACGTATCCTTAGGAAAAGGGTTCATAAAAATATCTGCAATCTTATCTTTTGTATTAACATACTCTAGAATTATTTCTTTCTCTATAACTTTCTCTCTGATACTTAAGAGGTATATGCTTAGTATTAGAATGTAACACAAGATTGTTATACATAGTTACTATACTCGCATTATGATAATGCATGATAATAGGTTTTTAAAATTCTATCCCAACATCCTTCAACATCTATTTCATCCACATGATCTGATTACAATTGTTTGTTGCTACTACATACACTTTTTCTATTGTACTTTATGAGATATAATATTGTTTCTTTCTTAGCCAAGAAACCAATATTATTCCAAGAAAAAATGCTCCACCACTTTGCATGTACTTTTTCTATCATCCATACTATGTGCCCAATATGCATCAGTATATGGACATAAAGTAAAGTCACTTGATCTATCATACCATAGTCCAAAATTTGGTGTACCCTTCAAATATCTTAATATTCTCTTTACTGTTGCATAATTTGTTTCTCTAGGATCTACTTGAAATCTTACCACTATACCAACTACATTTTCTATATCTAGTTTGGTGTGAGTTAGGTATTGCAAACCTCCAACCATGGATCTATACTTCATTTGTTCAACTATATGCATCTCATCTTTTCTAGATAACTTGTGAATAGCTATCATAGGTGTTCCAATAGGCTCACAACTCTCCAAACCAAATCATTTCAATAAATCTTTCAAATACTTAATCTGTGATAAGAAAATTCCATCACTATTTTCAAGAATCTATAAACCTAAGAAATATTTCATTTCACTAATCATAATTATCTCAAATTCATTCTTCATTTCATCAACAAATTTTTTACTTGTTTCATAATTACTTTCAAAGATTATGCCATACCTCAATATCACAAACAATCCATTCTTAATTTTTTTCAAATACAAGTCACTATCTACAGGACCTTTTGCAAATCCCAACTTTTCCAAATATTTGTCCAACCTTTCATACTAGTTTCTAGGTGCTTGCTTTAGTGCAAACAACCGTTTCTTAAATATATATATCATATCCTTTTCTTTTGTCAAAGGAAATTCTTCAAGTTGGTCAATGTAGAATTCTTCTTGAAGTTCTCCATTTTAAAAAGCTGACTTTACATCCATTTGATATACTTTAATCTTCCTACTTGCTACATAGACCAAGAACATTCTTACTACTTAAATTATAGAAATAGGGGGAAACATCTTTTCATAGTCTATACCTTCTTGTTGTGAATATCCTTTGCATACCAATCTTTATTTATTTATCACAAAATCAACTTGTTCATTCATCTTATTTATGAAAACCCATTTAGTTCATATACCATCCTTATCTTTAGGTATGAGAACCAATTCTCATGTCTCATTCTTCACAATATGATCTAGCTCTTCTTTCATTGCTTGAATCCAATGGTCATCCTCGCATGCCTCATCTGCACTCTTTTGTTCAACCTAAGAAATCAAACATAATTCTTCATGTACTCTATTTCTTGTCATAACTCTATTTTCTTTTCTTTCAATAATCTAATTAGCAAGGTGATTCTTTCTCAAATTCTTTTTAGGTGTACGTGTTATTGACTCAATCCATACTTCTTCTCTAGGATCAAATCTTGGTTCTTGTCCCTATTCAACAATTTGAACATTATTTTATAAATCATTGCAAGTCTCAATGAAAGTTTTAAAATTTTCTATGATAGACTTAGGATTATCTTCCTCTTCATTAGAATTATAATCTAGCATTCTTTCTTTGAATCCAAACTTTTCATCCACTTTTACATTTGTACACTCAACAATAGGCTTAGTTCTTTGATAAAAATATCTATGCACTTTTCTTTTCAATAACTAACCAAGGAACATACCTTCATTGCTTCTTGCACCAAACTTTAAAATATCATCATCTCTCCTTATGTAACATTTAATTCTGAAAATTCTAAAATACTTCACTGAGTTGGTATTTCCAAAACATAATTCACAAGGAGTCTTGTTTGTACCTTTTCTAATCTGCACCCTATTCATTGTGTATACTATTGTATTGACTTATTTTCTCCAAAATTTCTTTTATACATCATTCTCAAACATCATGGCTCTCATTTCTTTTGTTACATACTTATTTCTTCTTTTAGCAATTCAATTTTTTTGAGTAGTCTTAGGTGTGGATAGCTATCTCTTAATGCCATTCTATTTAGAAAAGGTGTTAAACTCATCTGAGGTAAATTATCTACCTATATTAGATCTTAAACACTTAATATTCACTCCAAATTCATTCTCAACTCTATTTTTTAACAATTTTAACTTCTCAAATGCCTCATACTTTTCTTTAAGGAATGCTACTGATGCAGGAGCATCTTGCATGAGAAAATTATTGGAAAAAAAAAAATTGGAAAAAAAAAAAAAAATTTGTGGAGGAGAGAGAAAGTGACAAAAATTAGAGGAGAAATAATAAAAAATAAAATAAATGGAAAACATGAGAAAAGGAGAAATTTCTATTTTCGAGGTGCATAGGTGGCATAACGGAAAAAATTAAAAAATAAATGGTTGTCATTCCATTTATCGAGGTGTGTGGGTAGAATTCTAGAAAGTTATGAATATTGTAGAAAGTTGTGGATATTGTAGAAGGTTATGGAAGTTGTAGAAGGTTGTGGAGGAATTCTAGAAGGTTGTGGATAAGTCATGTATTGGGTGGTAAGTGCCTATTTAAGCAAGGCATATGAGCATTTCTAATCAAGCTTGAGAAGTAGAAGCTCAAGAAGGAGAAACTCGAGAAGGAGTAGCTTGGGAAGTAGAAGCTGTGGAAGGTGAAGCTTGGAAAGGTGAAAGCTTTGGAAGGAAAAGCTTGAATGTGTGAAAGTTGGAAGGTATGAAGGCTTCAAGGTGTGAAAGAGAAGAGAAAGTGAAGAGTGAGTTTTCCTGAGTCTGTGGACAGAGCGCCAAATGTGAGGCAGCTTACAGCAGGATTGTGATGGACTTGTGAGTGTCTAGACAGAGCACCGAAGTGTGAGGCAGTTTTCACATGGATCTTGGATAGAGTTTGTGAGAAGAGCTAGTGGCTGCGGTTTAGAAACAAGGAGGTTTCTTGGTGGCTTGCGAGCACAAGTTGAGATCTCAGAGGTTTCTACTAGAGTGTGGATCTGGATTTGGACTAGAGTGTTGCATTCTTGGTTATGAGTTGGTAAGGGTGGTGTGGCCCGTCATCAAGTGGTATCAGAGCGTACCTTCATTAGTTGTATCAGAACCAAGTTTTCCTGAGTGTACAAGCAGATCGCCAAAGTGTGAGGTAGTTTGTACCAGGACTTTGGTTGGGTGAATTTTATCAGAGCAAGAGTTCTTGAGTGTACAAGCATATTGCCGAAGTGTTAGGCAGTTTATACCAAGACCTTGGTTGGGTGAAGTTTATCAGAGCAAGAGTTCTTGAGTGTACAAGAAGATCACCAAAGTGTGAGGCAATTTGTACCAAGACCTTGGTTGGGTGAAGTTTATCAGAGAAGGAGTTCCTGAGTGTACAAGCAGATTGCCAAAGTGTGAGGTAGTTTGTACTAGGACCTTGGTTGGGTGAAGTTTATTAGAGTGGGAGTTCTTGAGCATGCAGACAGATCACTGAAGTTGAGGTAGTTTGCACAAGGACCTTGGGAGGACATGCAGATTGATCAATAGATGTGAAGATGGATGACTAAACTTATTTAGGCATGATTGTAGAGAGCTTGTGGGTTGCAGATCTGTTGTCCTAGACTTGTGATGTGGTTCCTGATTGTTCTTGCGAGGTGGCAGGTTGCGATCTGACTTGCAAACAATTCAAGGTTGTCACAAGGAGCATGGGAAGGATTTGTTGCAGAGGGTTTATGAAGATCTTGGGAGATGGCTTCAAAAGGATTGGACCCTAAGATGATTGCCAAAGTCCATGATATAGTGGAGAGGAATTTTTCTAAGATGTTTGCTCAGTTGGATGCTAGATTGGCTGATCAAGCTAAGAAGGTCAAGGTGGAAGAGGTTGATTTTGCTGATTAGTTTGTGGAGCCTGATGCAAAACCTATAGAGCAACTAGAGGTTGTTGAAGATATTCCTAATTTTGTTGATGTTGGGACAGAGGTTGGTTTTCATGATCAATTGGTTGAGTCTGACATGGAGATTGTGGAGCACTCAGTTGTGGATGATCCAGTTGTTGGTGGTGACTTGTATCTTGCAGAGCATCTTGTTGTGAGCAATGAGGTTGCTGGTGTTGAGAGTTTGGCATGTGTTGATGGAGATCTACATGTGGCTATTGATGTGGGGTTTGTTGCTACAGGTGTGAATTCACTAGTTACTAATGTGGATAAGAGTTTTTTTATTGAAGCATTATGTTTAGTTTGTTCCTGAGAGTGAGCATGCTGATTGGATGGTTGAGATTCTGGTGTTTGATAGAGTGATGCAGATGTGGAAGATTTGTATGGTAGTTTTGTTGTCCCTGTTGAGGTGGAATCCTTTGGTGAAGATGAAGATGGTTGTAGATCTTTCTTTTTGGTGTCAAAGTGTGGGACACACTTTTTTATCTACTGGGGGAGTCTGATGCAGGAGCATCTTGCATGGGAAAATTATTGAAAAAAAAATTGGAAAAAAAAAAATTGTGGAGGAGAGAGAAAGTGACGAAAATTAGAGGAGAAATAATAAAAAATAAAATAAATGGAAAAAAGGAGAAAAGGAGAAATTTCTATTTTCGAGGTGCATAGGTGGAATAATATAAAAATAAAATAAAAATGGTTGTCATTCCATTTATCAAGGTGTGTGAGTAGAATTCTAGAAACTTATGAATATTGTAGAAAGTTGTGGATATTGTAGAAAGTTATGGAAGTTGTAGAAGGTTGTGGAGGAATTCTAGAAGGTTGTGGCTAAGTCATGTATTGGGTGGTAAGTGCCTATTTAAGCAAGGCATATGAGAATTTCTAATCAAGCTTGAGAAGTGGAAGCTCGAGAAGGAGAAGCTCGAGAAGGAGCAGCTTGGGAAGTAGAAGCTATGGAAGGTGAAGCTTGGAAAGGTGAAAGCTTTGGGAGGAAAATCTTGAATGTGTGAAAGTTGGAAGGTGTGAAGGCTTAAAGGTGTGAAAGAGAAGAGGAAGTGAAGAGTGAGTTTTCCTGAGTCTATGGATAGAGCGCCAAATGTGAGGAAGTTTACAGCAGGATTGTGATGGACTTGTGAGTGTGTAGATAGAGTGCCAAAGTGTGAGGCAGTTTACACTTGGATCTTAGATATAGTTTGTGAGAAAAGCTAGTGGCTATAGTTTAGAAACAAGGAGGTTGCTTGGTGGCTTACGAGCATAAGTTGAGATCTCAGAGGTTTCTACTAGAGTGTGGATCTGGATCTAGACTAGAGTGTTGCATTCTTGGTTGTGAGTTGGTAAGGGTGGTGTGGCCCATCATCAAGTGGTATCAGAGCGTACCTTCATACTTTTCTTTAAGGAATTCTACCCACATCATCCTAGTAAAATCATAAACAAAATAACAAAGTTCCTTTCATCATAGAATCCTGTTGTTCTAGTATGACCACTCAAATCTATGTGAACAATCTCCAATTTCTATATAGTATAGAACTTCTTTCTAGGAAAGGAAAATTTCTTTTTCTTAGCCATAACACATTCTTTGCACACAACATTAGTAGGATTCACAATTTTGGGTAAACATATAACAAAAAATGTACTACTAATCTTTCACAATATTATCAAATTTTATATGACAAAATATTATATACCATAACCAACTATTATTGACCTTTGCAACCAAACATGTCATTTCTATAAGGCTCAGCTAAAAAAATTGACCTCTTGATCTTATTCTAGTGTCAATCAACTTACCATCTTTATCCTTAATAATGCATGTGTTTTCTATAAATTGTTGCTAATATCACTTATCAACCAACTATTCAAGACTCAATAGGTTATGCTTTAATCTATCAACAAAATAAACATCATTAATTTTGGTCTTTTCATCAAGAGTAATATATCTTATTCCATTGATATGACAAGTTGCATTGTTACCAACTCTGATAGTCCCTCCATTATGACTACTGACTTAACAAATTTACTCATGTCAATCATATGATGTGAACAACCACTATCTATAATCCAACCATCTTTCTTTTTAACCCATAAAATTAGGGCTTTCTCTTCTCAAATTTCTTCTTTTATAGCTATAAATCGTAACTCATCATCACTTTCACTCTAAATTCTTTCATCTGATTCATCATCTTCATTTGCATAGAAACAATCTCTAGGCCTTCTAGACTTGAAATTATTTTTATAAATTTTGTCACTTTCAGGACACATAGAAGCATAGTGACTAAATTCATTGCAAGTCCAACATTTAAAGATTCTCTTACTTTCTCATTCTCTCCTTGCAAGTAAGGCAATCCCTTCTTCGATTATTCTATCCTCTTTAGATCTGGATATGCTACTACTAGCATAGTCTCCACTAGTGCTTTCACTTCTTGACAGGGTTGAGTGAACACTTAATATACTAAAAATTGTTTCCACTCTTGGTGAATCTCCAAATTGCTTCAAGCTCATTTATGCTATTTCTAATCTTCCAATAAGTGTCTCTTTGGTAAACTTCTTAGTGCAAGATATCACTTGAATGGTGGTAAAATTAATTCCTACAACAATTTCTGATATTCTACATATATAACTTCTTATAGATTCATCTTCCCTTGTTTTATCATCTTGAAACTAACATATCCAATTCTGATTGTATTAGTTTTCAAGAACAGTTGACAATAATGCTTCTCTTGCAAGCATATTGCACATAAATAGATCCTGTTCAACTTCAATGCATTCCTCAAGTTTTATTTCTTCCACAATATTTTTTTCCAATATCTTGAACCCATATGTATATCAAATGAGTCTTCGTTATCTCTTTCCAACTATCATAGTTAACTACATTAAAAATGTTGGCCTGGTTTTTTTCTTTTTAGAAATTTTGCAAAATCACAATGAAAAATCTAGCTACTTATAAAAGTTAGGGGTTATGTGTTTTAAAATTGATGTTTTCCCAAGATAAAAAGCCCTCAATTTGTGTTCCCTAGTATTTTTTTTCCCTAAGTCTCAAAAGAGGAGTTGCATTTGTTCATATTTTCAAGTACGTGTGGGAAATGTTTCATAAGCCTTAAAATACTTTTGGAATAAGCCCTTTATTGTAGTGATTTTTGCATAATTTTTTGATTTTATGAAAAAATCCTTTTTCTTGTCACATATTTCCTTTTTAACGTATCATTTACCTTGAATCAATTTGTGCAATGTTATTATCAAATATTTAAACTTTTTTGAGTTTAGTTCATTGACCATCATTCAAAAGAAGATCAATGATGGGTGTATCCCCGCATCTTGAAAATGTCAAAACTTTAAGCAAAGAGAGGAAGCATGGTAATTCCACCATTATTGGGCTGCATAAGGATATATGTTAATATATTTAATAGATTGGTGTTACCTCATCAGATAAGCATGCTAACTAGACCAAAGAAGGGTTGATCTTGCAGGATCATTGATCAAGATTAAGATCAATGATCATCGTTGCCTTGCATTCAAAAGGTGCTCAGGATTTAACCAAAGTAGGGAAGTGAGAATGTGACATGTGGTTAAAGTGGGACTGGTGTACAATTGATGGGCCACAAAAGGAGTTATTAGAGTAGATGATAGGCTAGTGTTCCCTAATTGGTTTAAGATTATGACTAGGATAGATGAAGGTAAAATTTATTGACTCATTGATTAGAAAACAATCGATGCTTCTCACATCCCCACATTATGAAAGTGTTTGAAGTTTAACAAATGTGGTGAAGTGAGGTTGTGACATGTGGACATGGTGGGGTCAACAACTTCATGGGTTTCTAGGTGATGTTGAGTTGGAAAATATGCCAAATGTTTTAACTTTATTTGTTAGAGGTACAATGTGTAAGTGAAGGTGGATGCTAAGTTGGATTAGTGGGCCCAATTTTTTGAAGTGAGTGTAGTATTAATAAGTATCACTTAGTATTGTTAGTCAAGATTAAGATTGATGATCACCACTTCCCTGCATTATGAAGGTGATCAATTTTTAACCAAAGTGGGGAAGCGAGATTTTGGCACATGTCCTATTTCAAAAAAAGGTAACAAAACTTTTATTTTTTAAAGCTTGATCATCTAATTTTGAATCAATTAACAACTAGGAATCAAATTTTGTGGCATGATTTGAAATATGACTATTAGAACATTAACTCTGATCAATGCAAATTCATGTGGAACTAGCTACCATAAAAGTTGCAATTTCTCTCACTATTGAGTACCGTGTTATAGAATTCTTAGAGTGTGAATTTTTTAGAGCTCAAAATACATTTTCACAAAACTATAAATTATTTTAGATAGAATCCTCAGTAAATTAAACAAATTCATTTGGGTATGTACCTAAAACCTTTGGTTAATTGAGAAATTATAGTTGTATTGAAATAATATAGATACAATGCTTCTAGGAAGGGATTTTTTGAGAAAGGTAAATTACTAGTTAAGGGTTGTGCATGATGATTTTTTAGAATAATTGTCACAATCTACCAATGAGTTCTCCAAAGGAAAATAATTCATACCAAAAAACCTTAGGTTATTGGTCAGTGAGGGTTTTTACAATAATGTAAATTGGTTAACGAATGTTGAGACATCTATCAGGGGTTTAGAGATTTTTCGCAAATGGTTTTCTAAAAGAAAGCATAATTCCTTTAAGAAACATGTGGGAATTTGATATTGGCAAGTTAGTTGTGTTGGATACAATTGATTAATTGTGTGTTGTCTTTGATGTTACACAAATGTCATATTATTATTAGTCAGTATATACCAAGCTCACTTGGTTAGTGAAGATAGTTCTCAGTGTCTACCAAGCATTCTTGTGTTCGCTTAGTTTAGAAGGTAGTGTTTACTCAGTTCACTTAGATATCAAAGGAAAAGTTGCAAAAAATGAGTGTTAATTGAGCTCACTCGGTTAATGAAGGAAAGTTGGATGGAACTAGTGCTAACTGATCTCACATGGTTTCCAAAGGATTTTTCCAAGTTTGCAGTGTTAACTGAGCTTCCGTTGGTTAATAAAGGAAATCATTTCTAAGTTAGTTTCTACTGAGATAGGTTGGCTAATGAAGGATTTTCTTATTTTGGCATATTAAGCTTAATTGATTTATCTAGTGATTCTAGCTGACTAAGGTGATGAATATTGATTATTCTAAGTTGTGTTTGAGCCGACTTGACAAACTGAAAGATATAAGTATAAGGTCAAGTTATGATTTCAAAGTATGAAATTATGAAGATGTTATTGAAGATTTAATGATGAGAAGAGGAAGAAAATGTGAAGGATAAGAAGAATATCCTTGTGGAGTAGCAAAGCAATATTCAATTAGGAAGGATCAAGTACAAGCCAGAATAGAGATCTATAATTAGCAACTTAGTTGCATTCAAATTAGGTCATCTCATTGTTACTCTCTAACCATTGTAGCACTAATCTAAATCTCCTAATAGATTTGGCTTAAAAACTATTTGCAAATCCTCTAACAAGGTGGCAATTCCATTGAATTGTTCTCAAGACCTCTAACAAGGCCACTCCTAACAGGGTGATTAAATCTTTTAATAGGGTCAGACCTAAAAGCGTGTTTTGTAACCTTTAACAGGGTTGGCTCCTAATAGGACTCACTTTAGAAGAGTGAAAAATAGTAACTAGTTGCAATTGGTGTTTTTTTCCAAAATTGGGTTTTCACGTTAAATCCCAGTGTCAAATGTGTTCATGCTATTATATTTTATGTGTTTGCAACTAAGTAATGGCAATCACATATAATATCTAAAGGTTTAAATGTTAATCATTTACCAAGCTAATCCAATTATTATTGAGTTACAACTTTCTATGTGTTTACCAAGCTTCAATAGTATTCATGATTTGTTTGCATTTTGTACTGACATCTAAGGGATCTGAGATTTTTTTTGTAGTAACTAATTCACCCCTCCCCTCTTAATTACTCCTCTTATATTTCTAAAAATTGGTATCATATCTTTTTATGCTTATAGAGAAGGTTTCAAGGACCCAAGCTAAAGATAAATATGTCTTACAAAAAGAGATTCCCAAGCTGAACATATACAATTTTGTAGCATGGCATGGACTTATGAGATTACATATAGCTACTATCAGTGATTTAGGCTACAAGTGTCTTGATGCTGAATATAAGACTCCCACTAGAACTTTATTAGTTGAAGATATTTTTGAAAAGAAGAATAATAGTATCATGATGATAGATATTGCATCTACTCTTAGTTATGTTGAATTAGATGAGGTAAAAGATTGAAAAATTGTTTATGAAATGTGGAACAAACCTAAAAAATATCTATCCAAGAGATGAGAATGTAAGAAGAGCTAAAGGATAAAGCCTTATATGATAATTTGATCGAATGAGAATGAGAGAAGATGAAAACATTGCAAAATGTGGCAAGAATCAAGGCTAGTGTAAGTGCAATCAAAGCATCTGGAGGAGACATTAAGGAGGAAATTATTGTAATTAAAGTGCTCAGAACACTTGTTTCTATTAATGTAATTAGAGTGTCTACTATTCAAGAAAAGAGATGCGATCCAAATAACAAATTAGGCTTGGATGCTCTAGTTGGAAGAAGGACAACTTTTGAATTAGATAACTATGATAACTATGTTCCTACTTCAAAGAGTATTCAATCTACATTTAAAGCTAAACTCACACTCAAAGAAAGAGATAAAAATTCAAAGTCTAGCCAATCAAAAATTGAAGAAGATGAAATATCATATGAAAGGTCAGACATTGATCTTGAAGCCCTACTTGCAAGGAAGTATTCCAAATCTAGAGGAAAGTCCAAACATAAAGTTCCTCTGATCCACTTTTCTTGTGAAGAAGTTGGTCACATTGCTACTAGGTGTCCAAAAAAGGAAATCAAGGATTGAAAAAAAAACTACAAGCATAAAGGCAAGGACTCCAAGAGCTACAAGAACTACAAGGAAAAAGGTAAGAAATCTTGTTTTATAGCTAAAGATTCTGATAATAGTGAAGATGAAATGGTATATATTGCTATAAAAGTTGAATCTAATGTTGAAGGAGATAAGATGGAACTTATCTCTCATGTTAGAAAAAATGATATATTATTGATAGTGGCTACTCACATCATATGATTAGTGACAAAAAAAAAATTGAGCATATGGAATATTATGATGGAGGTAGTGTAAGATTTGGAAACAATGAACCTTGTAACATAAAAAGAAAAGGTTGTAATTTATTAACTAAACAACTTGAATGTGACAATGCTTATTGGGTTGAAGGACTAAATCATAATCTATTGAGTGTGGCACAATTGAATAACATTGGATTCAAGGTAGAATTCTTGAATGGATAGGCCAAATTACTAGATGGAAAAGGAAATCTGGATGGATTTGGCAAGCAAACAAAAAGTAATCTATTTCATCTTGATCTTAGTGATTGTTCATGTTTTATTGCTTAAGTAGAAGAAAGATAGTTATGGCACAAAAGGCTATGTCATTCAAACTTTTAAAATCTAATTAAAATAATCAAACATAAAAGAGTAAGAGGTATTCCTAGTTTGAAAAAACCTGACATGGGTTTATGGAAGAATTGCCAAATTGGTAAGATGGGAAAGATAAGCTTCAAGAGGAAAGACTATCAGTCAGAAGAAGCCTTGGAAATTGTTCATATAGACTTATGTGGACCTATTGGAATAGAGATTTATAGTGGAGAAAAGTTTTTCATTCTTTTTGTTGATGACTACTCTAGAATGATGATAGTAATGTACCTAAAAGAAAAATTAGAAACCTTTCAAAAATTCAAGTGATATCTGGCAAGAGTAGAAAAAGAAACTGAAAAGAAGTTGAAATGCTTAAGATCAGATAGAGGTGATGAATTCATCTCCCATGAATTCAATAATTTTTGCATTGAAAGAGGAATCAAAAGACACCTATCAACCCCTGATACACCATAGAAAAATGGTATAGCTAAATGAAGAAATAGATCTATCATGGATTGTGCAAGAACACTGGTGATTGAAAATAATGTTGCTCTCAAATACTGGAAGGAAGCTATTAGCATTTTAGTTCATACCTTGAATAGAGTTTAGTTGAAGAAGATTCAAACAAAATATCTTATCAGCTATGTTATTGCTACAAACCTAATGTAATTACTTAAAAGTATTTCATAGCAAATGTTATATATTGAAAGAATCTAGAAAAGGAAAATTTGATGTAAAAGGTGATGAAGGCATATTTCTAGGATACTCCTATAGAAGTAAAGCATACAAATTTTTGAATTTGTCTACTCACAAAATTATAGAAAGTGCACATGTCAGAATTGATGAATTTGCATAAAAGAGTGAAGAAGAAAGCAACAAGTGACTTGAAGATTAAAAAAGATTTTTTTACTATGAACCTGATACCCTACAAAATCTATTTGAAAGAAAAGAAGCTTCATCTCCTGAGTCCCCAAAAACTCTAATAGTTTCTGAGTTGTAGACAATGCAACCTAAGCTACAAGGACCTGAGTCATAATTAGAGGTTATCAAGCTAGTTCAAATGAAGCTTGATGAACCTAAGTCATAGATAGAAGGACTCAAGCTTGAAACTAAAATTCAAGAAGATGGTGGAACTCATTCAAAGACCAAAGAGCCTATCTTAACAAGTTATGTCAAAAGACATCATGCACCTGATTAGATCATTGGAGACAAATCTGATGGAACAATGATAAGAAGAAAATTAAAAGGTACATGTTTACTTGCTGAATTTGAACCTAGAAGTGTTACAGATGCTCTAGAAAATGAAATTTGGATTGAAGCAATTGATGAAGAAATAGAAATATTAGAAAAGAACAAAACTTGGACTCTTGTTCCTAGACCCAAGGATAAAAATGTAATTGGTACAAAGTGGGTATTTAGAAATAAGTTGAATGAAGATGGAAAATATCAAGAAACACAACAATATTAGTGTGCAATGGTTATTCTCAAGAAGGTATTGACTATGGTGAGACTTTTGCTCCTATGGAAAGACTAGAAGGTGTTAAAACTTTACTAGCATATGTAGCACATAAATGATTTAAAGTATATCAAATGGATGTTAAATCTGTATTCTTGAATGGAATTCTTGTTGAGGAAGTCTACATTGAGAAACCAAAAGGTTTTGTAGATCCTAGCAAAAGAGACATAAATTGAAAACTACACAAAGCATTATATGGTCTCAAACAAGCTCCCAAAGCTTGGTATGAAAGACTACATAATTACTTGGTACTAATTGAATTTCAAAGGACAAATGAAAACAATAGTTTGTATATCAAAGAAGGACCAGCTAAGAAGATTGTGTTGGTAGAAATATTTGTCAATGATACTCTATTTACAAGAAATGATGACTTATGCAAAGCCTTCCCAGAAGAAATGAGTAAAGAATTTGAAATGTCTATGTTTGGTGAGATAAAATTCTTTGTTGGGTTGCAAATACATCAGAAAAAAGATGGTATCTACATCACTCAATCCAAGTATATCAAGGAGATACTGAAGAAATTTGGAATGGAAGATTTAAAACCTATTAGAACCCTTATTTCTACTAGACATAAGCTTTCCAAAAATGATGATTCCAAGGTGGTAGATTAGACCACATACAGATCAATGATTGGAAAACTGTAGTATGTAGTACATACAAGGCTTGATAATGCATTAGCAGTTGGTATGGTGACAAGATTCTTAGCAAATCCCCGAGAAAATCACGTGCTAGAAATCAAGAGAATCATGAGATATCTGAAAGGTACTAAAGAATATGGCTTATTGTACAAACTTGGAGGCAATTTGGACTTGAAGGTGTTTACTAATGCTAATTGGGTAGGAAGTATTGATGAAAAAAAGAGCACTAGTGGTAAAGAATTCTTCCTTGGTAAGAGAATAGTATCTTGGACAAGAAAGAAGCAAATTTGTACATTTCAATCCACAACATAGGCAGAATATGTAGCAGTAGCAGTCAATTGTGCTAACATTTTTTGGTTTAAACAACTATTGGAAGGAATGAAGGTAGAGATTAAAGATCCAGTAGTCATATATTGTGATAACACTAGTGCAATCAACATATCAAAAAAGCTATTAATGCATTCCAAAGCAAAGCATATTGCTATAAAATATCATTTCTTAAGAGAACTAGTGCAAAATAAAGAAGTCAGATCAGAATATGTGAATATAAGATAACATATTATAGACATATTCACAAAAATTATTACCTAAGGGTGCATTTCTATATCTAAGAGGTAAGCTAGGGGTCATTCCCCTGTCTGAAATTCACTAAATGAAGTTTAGTGAATGCATCAACTGGAACCTATTAAAGATCAATAAGTTGGTGCAAAATTGGCAAGGGCATATTGCAAATGAATCAGTACATAGGGCATATTTTAGAATACATAATTACTTGGTACTAATTGATTTTAAAAGGAAAAATGACAACAATAGTTTGTATATCAAAGAAGGACCAGCTAAGAAGATTGTGTTGGTAGAAATATTTGTTGATGATACTCTATTTACAAGATATGATGATTTATGCAAAGAATTCCTAGAAGAAATGAGTAAAGAATTTGAAATGTCTATTTTTGGTGAGATAAAATTCTTTTTTGGGTTTCAAATACATCAGAACAAATATGGTATCTACATAACTCAATGCATGTATATCAAGGAGACACTAAAGAAATTTGGAAGAGAAGATTTAAAACCTATTGGAACCCTTATTTCTACTAGACATAAGCTTTCCAAAAATGATGATTCCAAGGTGGTAGATTAGACCACATATAGATCAATGATCTGAAAAATTGTACTATGTAGTACATACAAGGCCTGATATTGCATTAGCAGTTGGTATGGTGACAAGATTCTTAGCAAATCCCAGAGAAAATCACATGATAGAAATCAAGAGAATCATGAGATATCTGAAAGGTACTAAATAATATGGCTTATGGTACAAACTTGGAGGCAATTTGGACTTGAAGCTGTTTACTAGTGCTGATTCGGTAGGAAGTATTGATGATAGAAAGAGTACTAGTGGTGGAGAATTCTTCCTTAGTAAGATACTAGTATCTTCGACAAGCAAGAAGAAAAATTGTACATCTTAATCCACAACATAGGTAGAATATGTAGTAGCAGTAGTAAATTATTCTAAAATTTTTTAGTTCAAACAACTATTGGAAGGAATGAAGGTAGAGATTAAAGATGTAGTAGTCATATATTGTGATAACACCATTGCAATCAACATATCAAAGAAGCTAGTAATGCATTCCAAAACAAAGCATATTTCTATAAAATATCATTTCTTAAGAGAATTATTGCAGAATAAAGAAGTCAGATCAAAATTTGTGAATATAAAAGAACATATTGTAGACATATTCACCAAGCTATTACCTAAGGATGCATTTTTGTATCTAAGAGGTAAGCTAGGAGTCATTCCCCTATCTGAAATTCACTAAATGAAGTTTAGTGAATGCATCAACTGGAACCTATTGAAGATCAATAAGTTGGTGCAAAATTTGGAAGGGCATATTGTAGATGAATAAGTACTTAAGGTGCATTAGTATTTATAGAATCACTGTCTTTGGCATGTGTTATCAAAGAGGGAGAATTTTATTGTCAAATCTCTAAGAAATTTTTTAACTATAATAAAATAAAGAACCAAAGAGGGAGAAGTTTTCCAAAGAAGAAGTTTTCTAAAAGAGGGAGAAAGTTCAGAATAAACTTGGTAGTAGCTGTTGTAGATAGAATCTAGTGAAAGGAAGAGCTCATACTAATCGAGGGAGTTCTCAAGTCTAAAATTAAAAATTTCATTGTGCTATGACATGTTGTGTTGCCATCAATGCCAAAGAGGGAGATTGTATCCAAAAATCATTATCAATTAACATTATCATATCATTATCAATTAGTATATGCTGAGCTCACTCAGGTAGTGAAGATAGTTCTCAGTGTCTACTAAGCATTCCTATGTTTGCCTAGTTCAGAAGGTAGTGTCTACCGAGTTTACTTGAGTGTCAAAGGAAAAGTTGCAGAAAGTGAGTGTTAACCAAGCTCACTTAGTTAATGAAGGAAAGTTGGATGGAACTAGTTCTGATCGATCTCACATGGTTTCCAAAGGATTTTTGTGAGTTTGTAGTGTTAATAGAGCTTCTATTGGTTAACACATAAAATCATTTCTAAGTTAGTTTCTACCAAGTTGGGTTGGCTAACAAAGAATTTTCTTATTTTGGCGTATTAAGCTTAATTGATTTATCTATTGATTCTAGCCAACTAAGGTGATGAATATTGATTATTCTAAGTTGTGTTTGAGCCAACTTAACAAAGTGAAAAATATAAGTATAAGGTCAAGTTGTGATTTCAAAGTATGCTAGTATGAAAATGTTATTGAAGATTTAATGATGAGAAGAGGAAGCAAATTTGAAGGATAAGCATAATATCCTTGTGGACTAGCAAACTATATTCAATTAGGAATGATCAAGTACAAGCCATAATAGAGATTTGTAATTAGTAATTTAGTTGCATTCAAATCAGGTCATCTTATTGTTACTCTCTAACCATTGTAGCGGTAATCTAAATCTCCTAATAGAGTTGGCTTAACAACTATTTGCAAATCCTCTAACAAGGTGGTAATTCTATTGAATTGTTCTCAAGACCTCTAACAAGGCCACTCCTAATAGGGCGATTAAATCCTTTTAGAGCGTCACACCAAATAGTGTGTTTTGTAACCTTTAATAGGGTTGGCTCCTAACATGGCTCACTTCAAAAGAGTGAAAAATAGTAACTAGTTGTAATTGGTGGTTCTTTTCAAATTGGGTTTCCATGTTAAATCCTGGTGTCAAATCTATTGGTGTAAATAAGTATTTATTTATTAAACTTTACTTAACTTTACTTAGGTTAATGCATTATTTTATTATTTCTTAGGTGAGACACTTAGGAATTTGTGTACTCTTATGAGTTGTCATGTTGACAACACTAGAGTAGAAACTCTAATTCAACACATGGTGTCTACAACACTAGAGTTTGCATAATTAATTGAGTTGTCATGTAGAAAATATAGTTATTTTTACTCTTAATTAAGCACATGGTATCTATAGCATAATTTTCTATGCTACACCTTTATAGGTGTATCCTCTCATCATCACACTTACTCATTGTTTAATAGAGGATAATCCACTTTTGGTGGACATGTGATTAGTTATGAGTTTTATCATATGGCTAACTCCTAGACATTCTAGATGCATCTTAGAGGTCTTTATATAAAAGCACCTCTAGTGTACTTATCGTATCAATTCATATCAATTACATTGAATTGGATACATATCGTTATTCTAATCATACTCTGTTGGTCTACTATTGCGCTTGTGCTTGAGTTCCTTGATCTTGGGTGAATTTTTCCCTAAGGAAAATTCTTACATGGTATCAGAGTTAAGGGAGATTCTCTTCACATAGCTATTCAATACCATTCTTGGTTCAACACCTTGACCTAGATCCAAATAATTTGTAGAAATTGGGAGCATTTAGAGTGAAAACAGACCTTGCTATTGCATATGAAACATCAATTTGATGGAAATTGACTATAAATTTTTCTATATTGGGTAAAAGTCAATTTTGACAATTTTTTTTTTTGCAAACTGGGACACGAAGGCTTGATTTGCAATTTTGATATGATCATTTACAGATCTACTTAATTGTTTTTCAGGTTTGAATTTTATTTCTTCTCTGCAATTATTTTTGTATTCTACATTAAAAAAAAAAAAAGGTTCCTAGTAGTGCTTGCAGAGAAACTTTTTTGTAGGCACCAGGCAGTGACACCCTAGCCCTACATGAAATATTCCATCTATAGAATCTCACAGTATTCGATGAGTTCATTTAATTTTGTATCAACTAGGCACATGATTTACCAACAAGTGGAAACCACTTACCAAGCACCGAATTTCCCTTACTAGCATCCACATAGAAGTCCCGATGGTCTACAACTTTCATTATTTTAACATCATGGGAATTTATTTTTAAACACCCCATAAGGTGTTATCCTCTTGCATGTAGGATTAATATTAATCTCCCCTCATCGTGAATTCGAACCCAACTACTAGCATAGTTTGAGTCTTCCACCCATTACCATGAACTCCTCCTACTAGCTACTTTCCTAGTCTGATGCTTCCAATAGTGACCTCCACATAAGAAATCTTTGACACATAGACTCCTAGTTTAGTGCCATGTGGCACCCTTACAAAACATCCACTAAAGGCCACTTGTCCTCCATGCGGATGTAGTAGAGATGCCAAACCATTGACAACTCATTTGTAGTCCACATCAACAACTTTGACACATGGACATCTAACTTAGTAGACTGTACCTTGCCTAGTCAACATCATACCATACATAGTGACATCATCATCCATATAGGACACATTACAGTGACATCATCTAGGGGCAAAGTTTTTAGTAACATCATCATTTTCATGAGCCTAATTTTGATGGCCATCTAATTTTCATTCCTAGGAAAATTTGAACTACTACAACAGCAGTTTAACCATCGAATTTAATCCCCTCTTTTGTTGATCGAAGCCATCTCCAGATTGATTTTTGATTTGGTAGTCTGACTTTGGGAGGCCATATCTCAATCATTTGGACTCCAAATCAGGGACACATTTTTTGATTTTGGATAGTATTTCTTGAACTTTTTAATGGTGTAGTTATTTTCTAGTTTTGGTGCATGAATTTGTTAGAAATTACATCTTGTTGTGATTTTACTTGTCCAATCCTTCATTTTCCAACTTCAAATGCTTCGTACGAGCTCATTTGGACTAAAAAATAGGTCCGATTTTTTTTAAAGTGTGTTATTTTTCATCTATTTTCTAGATCTACAATCAGATTATAGGGTTGTGTGGACAAAAGTATCACTTTTAGAATTAGGTCATTTTCTACATTGTAATGCTTTGATATATCTTCAAAAATTGTTGTATATATGAGATACATTGTAATGTTCTAGTTTTGAACTCCATAAGGAGGTTGTAAAAAGAAAAATTAGAAGTCCACTAAGGCCAAAATTAGCAAGTGGCCACTGTAAATGCACTACATATAAAGTCCCAAAAACATCTTTTTTTTTTTTGGGGGGGGGGGGTGAGGTTCTTGATTGAGTGAAAAGTGGGGGTGTTTCTTGGTGTTGTGTTCCTCTTTTCCTATAGTTTTTTTTTTTTTTTTTTTTTTGTTTGCATCATGGGAAATTTCAAGTCTCCAAAATTAACACCACATAACTATGCTACATGGTCAATTAAAATGTGGTGTCATTTAATGCACAATGGAGTTTTTCAATATGTAGATGGTACCATTCCTATACCAATAGAAGATCAAGTATCTACAAGTGAAATCACTACTCGGGAAATAACCAATAGGAAAGCCCTAGGTGATTTTTTTTAGGGGTTGAAGAGAAGATTGTCTATCAAATCCAAAAGTCTCATACATCCAAGGAATCTTGGGATACCCTCAAAAACCTATATGGTAAAAGTGTATGAGGAGGATGTTTACAAAATTGAAGATGAGCTTGTCTCCTTACATCTTAAGACATTTGATTATATACAAGACTTTATCATAAAGGTGAATGAATGAAGAACAAAACTTGATGATTGTGGGAGTCCTATTAAAGATGACAGGTTAATCTATCTCATTCATAATAAGCTTCCATCTAAGTACTCCACATTTATTTCTTCTTATAACAACACAAAGACTACATTAGGGGCTACCTATCAGAAACACTCTTTTGATCATTATGCTCAACTATTGGATGAAGAAGAACAAGATTTTAAATCAATGAGGATTCTCAATTCATCCAGGTCTAATATATTGGTGGAAAATAATGAGGGTTCTCATAATTTAGTTGGTCAATCTTCAAATAAAGGAAATGGCAAGAAGAAGAAGTTGAAAAATAACTCACAAGAGGATACTGAAAAGACAACACCATCATCAAATCAACAAGGAAATTCTTCCTCAAATTCAAATAAGAAGGGGGACAATAATAAGGAGAAGAAAAAGTGTGCCTATTGCAAGAAGTTGGAATAGGATGAACATGAGTGTTATCATAAAAAGATTGATAAGTTAAGTAACATCATAAAGAAACACAATGTTCCACTACCTAATGCTTATAAGGAGAAAGTATCCTCATCTTTAGATTCAAAGGGAAAAGGGCAAGCACTCATGGAAAATTCAAGTTCTTCAATGAAATGGATTCTTGAATCAAGTGCCTCATATCATATGGGTTATTTAAAAGGAGATTTTTCTTCATTGAAGCAGTCCAAGTTACCCCACTTCTTTGTAGAAGATAATACAAAAATGGAAGTTGAAGGGAGAGGACAAGTGGAGATGAAAAATAGAGAGTTCAAAGATGTTCTCTATGTTCCTAACCTAAGTTCTAATCTCCTCTCAATTTACCAAATCACTCACCTTGGAAATGGAAATAAAGTTGAGTTCCTTTCAGATTTAGTAATAGTGCACACTCTAAAAGGTGATGTTAGGATTAAACCATAGACAAAAATAAAAATTACATGTAAATATATCCAATATCAGAAAATAATAGTTACACAGAAAAGAATACAAGACACTAAGATTTAACATGGTTCACCCAAACCCTAGGCTATGTCCACCAAATAAAAAGTCCAATATTTTATGATCTAGTGATTACAACCTAATTACAATCTATAATCACTTACAACTCAATATCATCGCAAGAACCAATTTTTGCATTAGCTTATGAAACAAACCCTAACCTTAAGCCATTTTACACAAGTATTTTTACCGCTTTAGGGTTATAATTAATAATTATATGTATAGTACTTTCCTAATCAGTCACCACAAACTAACAATCTCCCACATGGAGACTGATTAGACTCCACACTAAACAACAATCTCCCTCTTGGACTTTGTTGTTCTTTTAGTCATGTTCTGTCTAGAAGATCAAATGAAGCTAAAGAGGAGTTCAGCTTCTCCCTTGTTATGACCTTTGTAAACATATCTACTAGATAGTTATTTGTATGTATCTTGTCCAGCTTTAATTGTCCATCATCCAAAACTAATCGAATGAAATGGTACCACAACTATATGTGCTTGGTCTTTGAATGTAGAGCTAAATTCTTTACAAGATGAATGACGCTTTGACTATTTGCAAACAAATAATTATCCTTCTAAGGGTGTCCCAATTCTTCCAAGAACAACTAAAGTTGTATCATCTCCTTGGCTACCTCTATAGTAGCTACATAATTGGCCTCTATAGTGGATAAAACATTAACCTTTTATAACCTAGAAACCCAGCTCATGGCTGCCCCACCAATATTAAATACATAACCTATCGTACTACACCTGGTATCAACATCCCCTAGCAAATTTGAGTCAACATAGCCCTGTAAATTATTAATAGAGCCCCAAAACCATAAAAACTTATTGGATGTTCCTCTTAGATATCTGAGAATCCATTTAACTACATTATAATGCTCAATTCTTGGATGATTCATATACCTACTAACAATTCCCACTGCATGTGCAATATCTAGCCTAGTACATACCATAAAATACATCAAGCTTCCTATAGCTAAAGCATAGGGTACCTTGGACATCTAATCCTCCTCTTCTTGTGTCTTGGGACACATCTCCTTAGTCATCTTCAAATGACTAGGTAAAGGTGTGCTAATAGCTTTAACATTCTCCATAGAGAAATGTTGCAACACCTTCTCAACATAATCAACGTAAGATAGTATCAATTTTCTATTCTTCTTATCTCTACAAATATTCATACCAAGGATTTGTTTTGATGCCCCCAAATCCTTCATAGTAAATGCATGTGCTAACTGGCATTTCAACCCCTTACTATGATCAATGTTAGACCCAGCTACAATCATATCATCAACATATAAACATAAAATAAAGTAGTTTTCATCATCCAACCTCGTAAAATAAACACAATGATATGAATGACACCTATTTTATCCATGCTCATGCATAAAACTATCAAATTTTAGATACCATTGCTAAGGTGTGTGCTTTAGGCCATATAAACTTTTCTTCAATTTGCACACTAAGTTCTCCTTAGCTTTGACCTCAAAACCCTGTGGCTAAGCCATATATATCTCTATTGGAATATTCAAATAGGAAGAATGCTTCTAAGAGAGGGGGGTGAATCAGAAATACTATATTTTGACCATTAAAACTTTTTAACTGAAAGTAGATTGCATGCATATAAACATATCAAACAATTATGAGAAACACATAAGCATCACCACATAACACTTGAGATTTTGGTAACCCAGAAACCCTCTAGAAATAAGAAGGTAAAACTAGGGTGGGGATGATACCCACAAAATCAGTGTAGTAATAATGTTTGATCACTTCTGATGATCTGCCCTGTTAAAGGCTTTACACTATATCAATAGTGACCTGGTTAAAGGATTTACAAACACTTTACATGAAGTGTCACCCTGTTAAAGGATTTAATCACCTATTTAAAGGATCTACAAAATAGCTATTAAGCTAACCTATCACCATAGGGTTTTAATTCTAATACAATTGCTAGAGAGTATTAGGTACAATAAACCTGATAGCTTACAATCCTTCGATTGCTGAATACAGGCACTTGATCTACTTTCTCTAATCTTGATCCTCTGAGATCTGATACTCTTTACTTTGAAATAGTTTTCCTTCCACACCCTTGTACATCCACTTCTTTTTCTAATGAGATTTTGTCTTCCTTATAAATACATTCGAAGACTTAGGGTTAGGCATGGATCTACGATCCATATTGAATCTTTGCTTCCCACTCATTCCTTGCACTTTTCTTATTGGTTGCATGCCTTCTCCATTTTTCTTATTGGCTGCATGTAGATTGCATAGGAAATACAAAATATTAGATCTTATCATTTAATCCTTTGAGATTCATCATATGTCGGCCATGAAAATGGTTTACATATGAATCAATGAAGTTACAAACTCATATGTATATTTTGTGTTACCTGGCACTTGCTAATTCCAGATGCTCAACACTAATATCAAAATGGCTTACTCAACTCCTATTGCATTTTTGTATTGCTCGGCATCATCTGTGACTCGACACTTAAATATCACTCGGAACTTGTATCATGCTTGGCACCTAAAGTCATTCAACACTTGAACTTCACTCGGCACCTGATCTTCACTTGGCACCTGAAGGCTACTCAACACCTAAAGATCACTCGACACCTGAAGTCTTTCCTGACTCAGCTCATGTTGTGGCTCAGCATACATGGTGTACTCGGCTCCAATATAGAAAGTGGTTAAGTGTATTGGCACTCAAGTGTCAAAAACCATTATGAGGTTAATAATCTCCCCCTTTGACATGAGTGACAAAAACACTTAACTGACCTTATGAGTACATTAACTAATCTCAAAATTATTGTAACTCCCCCTAAGTTGGTTGTTTGTGCCATTATCTATATATCATGCTCACCTTGATTTCCTTGGTTTTGTTTCCCCCATTCTCTCATCTCCACCATGCATCTTATAATATCTCCCCCTTAGTTAATAAGATATATATCTCCCCCTTTTTGACACTTATGTCAAAGGATTTTTAAGGGTTAAGACCATATTTTACCAAAAATGTGATGTTTGCCTCCATAATCATCCTGAGAGCTACATCCCAATTGTTCAAAGCAATTTCTAGTGACTTGTGCTGGATGGAAGTCTCTGTAGCAAGATGAATAATTCCATCTAAAGTAGAAAGATTAGGATCTTTCTTGAGAACAGTTTCTGCATAGACTTGTTCCTTATGGAGTATTTCCAATTGTTGGGTAATGAAGGACTAGAGCTATATTAGTTTTTCCTTGATATTGGCCTCATCTACTGTTAATACAACTATTTATTTCTGAGTGTGAAGTGATTGAGAAAAATGCTTCTCACTTTGAGCTGGATCTTTTGGTAGCGACATGCTTGAAATATTTAAATTTCTCTCCAAGCTTAGTATCTTTTGGCTTGTCTCCTGTGTGAAGTATGAAAAGTCACACAACTTTTTGTACAATGAGAATATATTCTCAAGTACCTTTTTCACTTTATCTATTAGCTTTTCCAATTCAACCTAGGAAAGTGCAATTTGACTTGATATTTGCTCATTTACTTTTCCCTGGAATTTCCTTTCAGACCATTCTATAAGTTTTACATTTGTCTCTTGGTCTTCATTTGTCACCTGGTCAATAATATCTAATAATTTCTCCATGATATGCTTTGACTCATCTGGTGACTACAAACTGAAGGCATCCATAAAGATGTCCTTAATCTCATGTAGTATTTGCTTTTGTTTATACTCCTTCCTGAGTATCTCTTGTCTCTTTCTCCTATTTAGCGCTTCCTGCACCTCATTGATTTGATGAATGGTTATTGTTTTTGAGTCATAGCCTAGTATGACTATCTCCTCATCTAATTCAGGGTCTCCATAGTGAAGTACCCTTGAAAATTTTGTAGTACAAGATCTTGGTGTAGATATTTGCAATGGCTATTGTGAAGGAGTTCTTGAGGTAGGAAAATTTATCAATGTTTGTATTTCCTCCTGCTCTTTAGGGGTTTCCTCTATTTTCTTCTCCTGCTATCTACTACTTTGATCAATTATGGTAATCTTAGGAAGTGCACCTTGTGTTTGTGCTATAGGATTAGATGTAATAGTCTGTCTTGTTTGTTTTGTTTCTTTTTCTATAGCTACACTCGGCTTCTGTATTATGGTGTCAAATATGCCTGATAAAATAACTGTGGGCATTTGAGGTTGACCACTAGTAGCTGTAGAGATGATGGAAGGTGGTTCTTGTGGATTCACCTTATCTCTAACTATGCTTTCTACTAGTTTTTGTAATTCATCCATACTGACCAATACTGGATCTGTACACAATCTTGCTTGCTGCATAGATTGGTCAAGGATTATTTTGAGGTCTTCTGTAGTTAATGGATTGATGTTCTGACCAGAAGTGTCAGGAACATCTTTTATAATTATAGTTTCTGCAGGTGTGATGGGTACATGAGGAGGGCTAGAGGGTGGCAATTAAGTGTCTTGCACACTCTAGTCTGGTTGCTGCTCTTGCTCAACTGTACATCTTGTTTTTGTGTCTCTTCCTCCTCTCCATCTTTCTTTTCTTCTTCCTTCTTCTCTTCTTCTTCTTTCTTTTCTTCTTCTCCCTTCTCTACTACTGTCTTCTCTTCTCTCCTTTTTCTTCTCTCTTCTAGTGGAGTAGTAGCTTCTTCCTTGTATTCTTCTTCAAGAAAATCTTCAATCTTTTTGTACAAGTTTTTCCATGATTTTATTGTTCTTTGAACAATTTCTTCCATCTTGTTTTGGAGAATGAAGAATGCCCTGTACTTAGGTGTAAACCTAGTATTATGCCTTTTGACTACTTTCTTTATTTGTTCCTTAGTCAAATAAAGAAATACACTTGCTAGGGTTGATTCCCTCATCTCCTTCTCCTTTTTCAAACAAAAATGCCATCTATCTTTTACAATTTTAGACAATTCATTTGGTAATTCTCCATCTAGTTCAAGAGGAGTGTACTTGAACTGTGCCATCATTCCATAAACTATTTCCTCTATCCTATTCTATTCTTCTTTAGTAAACTTATTGAAATCAACTTTATTTAAGTTGGTTAAATCACCATTTCCAATATTTTTACATAAAGCATCAACTAAAAAATGGCTTACCTTTTCAGATTGATCTTCTTCATCAGTGTAAGGTTGAGCCACATATCTTCTTCTTTTCCTCAGCTATTCCTATGTTTCCTTGATTGGTTTCTTCTTTGTAGCTTCCTCTTTAGCCCTTTTAGAGGAGGTCCATGTTGTAGCTCGGGTTGTTGGCTTTTGAGGTGATGGCATGGTATATTTCTTTGGTTTTTGCTGAGTTGGAGGCTATTCTATTGCCTTTCTTTTTTTTGACTCAACTTCAGTTGGTGCTTCGTTGGCTTCTTCTTTCTCTGAACCTTACTCCTTGTTCTTGTTCATCTTCATCATCATCATTGTCATCATCTTCTTCTTCTGATTCAGCCTCAATTCCTTCACCAAATTTCTTCTTAATCTTCTTCAACAATTTTTCTTTCTTCTTTAATGTGGAGGCATTCTTTAACTCCATATTTATCTTTGATCTTACCACATCATAAGTGCCAAAGTGTGGAGCACTTTTATTTGTCCCTTCTACCAATAATGCAATTATTGCTATAGAAGCTTCATCTATATTGATTTCATATCCAAATGGCCTTAGCCATATCACCCTTGGAATTACTACTTGGATATAGGTAAAAATCAATGTCAACTAAGAAGCACAAATCATTAGTATGTTTTTCCACTAAGAAAATTGGTATTCTTGATCTTTGCTTCATGGATTTCTTGAAATCATCAAAATAACTTGTCATCAGGGTATCAAAATTTTCTCCCATCTGTTCTATATATTCATTGATTTGGGCAATGATAGTTCTATCATTCCTCCATGTGTCAAAAGAGGGAAACTCATTTTGAACATAAAAGAATATACAAACTAGAATTGCTCCAAATTCTCATTGAGCACCCTTTGTCCTTCTTATGGTAGCTAGATTTTCAGTAATCTATTGTAGTTGCAGTTCTACAAGATCATAAGTATCATCCTTTTTCACCAATTTATAACCTACATCTACTACAATACATGGCACACTTTTGAGTCTACTAGATTGATAGAGCTTATGGGAAATGACTCTAACAGCAAACTCAACTAGAGGATCCTGAATGGTGTGAATTGTCATTCCTCTCTTATTCCACTGAGCACCAATGTTCTTTTCAATAACCTCCTTCAATTCACTTCTCAAGATTTTTAACTGATCTAGGGTAGGGTACCTAGTTACCCTATGTATGATTCCTTTGGTTAATTTGATGGGAATATTTTCCAACCATAGAGTTCTACCATGAATTTTGCTTAACACAAGTTTAACCCATTCTGTCTTGAATACGGTGGGATAGCTCAAAACTCGGGTCAAACCCTTTCTTTCAAAAATTTTGAATTCATCTTTTAAGACTCCATCCATGCACAATTTATCATAGGCTTGCCATATGTCTATATCTCCTAGGGCTCCTATCTTACAATTGTAGCATCTTCTCACGTCTTGAACCATTACAACTTTTGCGAGAATTCGGGAGAGAGCTCCAACTGGGTCATTTTTGTATGAAACTTTAGGAATGGGACAAAAATCAGGTTGCTTGACCTCATTGGACACTAACTGAACTTCAAACGACTCTTTGTGCTCGATTTTCTTGGAACTTGACACCATTTATGAAAACTAGAGTTTCTTTTTTACGAAATATGAAACTACATAGCTCGACACAAATGAAAATACCTCAAGATCGATGAAAATGCATTGAGAGTTGTTGCAATCTACTTGAAATGCTGGATTCTTGGCTATGAAGTTGCTCTGCTCTCTTTCTCTTCTTTGCTTCTTGATTGCGATGAAGAAAATTGATTGAAATCATGATAATATACCCTATTTTCATCGTATTAAATGCTCAACTGCCAACTCAACTTCTGAAGGATTTTAACATTACTCGGCTTCCACTACATTTTTGTTTTATTGGGCTTGCATTGGAGTTAACCAACTTGGCATTAGTTATCAACTCGGTCACTGTTAGGAACTCGGTATGTGTTGGAGTTTAACTCGACATCCAAAGATAGCTTAGAAACATCATTTAGATTTTGTCTTGACATCTTGTCTCATGTAGATTTATACTTTGTATTGCTTCTTTGTCTTGGGACTGATGTGTGATATAACTTTGTATATCAGTCCCATATACTTCTCATGCTTAGTTTGATGAAGTGTGATCACTTGACCCATTGGGTGAAGTGATCCCTCCACTTGATATGTTGCACTCATCTTCTTTTTCCAAGTCTTATTCATTTGCCCCCTAATTTTTTCAACATCAATCTTTTCTTTGTCCTTATTTTCTTCAGTCTTGGGTGCCTTTGACCTTGTAGGATAGTTTCTGTTGGTATGACCAATTTTCAGGCAATTGAAAGATGTGGTTTGATTCAACCATCTTTTATAGTTCCCTTTGAAATCTGTTCTTATGCAGTTCTGTGATATATGTCCATATTCTTGACAATAATGACAGCTATACCTAGTGTTGTAATCCCAATGATAGTTACTTTCATTTCCTTTTGATTTTGCTAGTTGATTTGATGCCCACATAGGCTTTGATCTGCATTCAAATGCTCTATGTCCATACTTCTTGCAATTATGACAATGTCCATCAAATCTTTGAGTCCTTGAGACATTGGATTTGCAATCTTGTGTCATATGTCCTTGCATGTTGCACTTGTGAAAGTAACTCTTGCTCTTGGGTGTATTTGGCTGATTGAATCTCCCACTCTTGCAAAAATTAGTAGTATGCCCCATCTTATTACAGTAATGACAAGTGAGTTTTGAATTCTTACCTATCTCATCTTTTTGTTCAACACTCTTTGATGATTCTCCAACTTCAGTGTTGTTGTATCCAAGTCTTGATGTATCATGGGCGGATCTTAGGGATTTCAACAACTATTCAAAATACTTGATGGCTTCACTTAACTTGTTGAGATTCTCTGCTACCTCTTTTTCTCCTTTTAATTCATTCTACAGTTGTTCATTCTACATCTTCAAAGTAGAGATCTCAATATCTTTCATATTGAGTTCATGATGAAGGTTCATCATTTGGGCAAGTGTATCCATATGCATGTTTGAGATCCTTGTTAATTCAATACATTTTTCTTCAAGTTTGTTTGCAAGATTTCTTTTGTCATTTTCCATCATGACTTTGTCCTCAACTGCTCTTTTCTTTTGTTCAATGATTTCACATAACATTATGGCCTGTGATTCATGTTCCCTCTTGAGAGATCTTGTTTCGTCTGCTTGAACTTTGTTTTTCTCCATCAATTCTGCTATTGTTGCATCAAACTCTTTAGTGTCTCCATTGGCACACAATTTTGTGGTATCAATCTCCTTGTAGTTTATATCATTTTTATCTATGGCTATATCCTTCCTTCTCTTCAAGGATTTTTTCAATTCCTCCCTTGCTTCCTCTACTTTGTGTAGAGCTAGTTGCACATCAATCACTTGATTGTCAATAATCTTCCCAAGTTTGAAGACTTCCATCTTTAGATTTTTTTCTCCAAGTTTTTAGACTTCTTCTTGTGAGAACCTTGCTTTGATACCAATTATTGGAATATTCAAATATGAAGAATGCTTCTGAGAGGGGGGTGAATCAGAAGTACTGTATTTTGACCATTAAAACTTTTTAACTAAAAGTAGATTGCATGCATATAAACATATCGAACAATTATGAGAAACACATAAGCATCACCACATAACACTTGAGATTTTGGTAACCCAAAAACCCTCTAAAAATAAGAAGGTAAAATTGGGGTGGGGATGATACCCACAAAATCACTGTAGTAATAATGTTTTACCACTTCTGATGATCTGCCCTATTAAAGGCCTACCCTATTAAAGGCTTTACACTGTATCAATAGTGACCTGGTTAAAGGATTTACAAACACTTTACATGAAGTGATATCATCAACATATAAACATAAAATAATGTAATTGTCATCATCCAACCTCTTAAAATAAAAACAATGATCTAAATGACACCTATTGTATCCATGCTCATGCATAAAACTATCAAATTTTAGATACCATTGCTAAGGTGTGTGCTTCAGGCCATATCAACTTTTCTTCAATTTGCACACTAAGTTCTCCTTAGCTTTGACCTCAAAACCCTATGGATGAGCTATATATATCTCTTCATCCAAATCATCATGAAGGAAGGCTATTTCAACATCAATTTGGTCAAAATAAAAATCTTTAGTAGCCACAAGACTTAAAATAGTACGAATAGAAGTTATCTTAACAACAAGAGAAAATACCTCATCAAAATCAATGCCATTTTTCTGTGCAAATCCTTTCACAACTAGCCTGGCTTTAAATATTTTCTTACCTTCATCCTCTTCTTTTAACCTGTAAACCCACTTATTCTATAAAGCTCTTTTACCTACAAGCATCTTGCAAAAATCCCATGTCTTATTCTTTAGCAAAGAGTCCATTTCATCGTTCATTGCAGACTCCCATTGAATCTTAGTATCCACCTACACAACTTCATCATAACATTCAAGTTCACTAGCATCAGTAAGTAAAATAGAATATGAAGATTGAGAAAATCTTTTTGCAGGTCTAATTTACCTTGTTGATCATCTGAAATTCATTGGTGTGTGTGATATTTGTTATTGCAGTTGTTGCACATCATGAGAAATAGCTGGAACATCATCTTTTGGAGTATCATCCAACACTACATAATCAACTTCTTTCTTCTCATGTTACTACAACACATCTTTGTACAAAATTTTCTCATTGAATATGACATCCCTACTTCTTACAATTATATTATTTTCAAAATCCCAAAGCCTATAACCAAACTCATTAATGCCATATCCAACAAATACACATTTCTTTGACTTAGCCTCCAACTTGGTTCTATTTTTAGAATCTATATGAGAAAAAGTTTCACAACCAAAGGTCTTGAGAAAATAAAAACTCACCTCCTTACTTATCCATGCTTCCTCTTGAATACCATAGCCCAAAGGAGTAGAGGGACCTCTATTAATCAAATATACAACAGTATTGATAACCTCCACCCACATGTGTAAGGGTAACCCAACATGCAACCTCATGCTCCTTGCATGCTCCATTATAGTTTTGTTCATGCTTTTAACCACTCCATTTTCCTATGGAGTCCTTTGAATAGTTTTCTATCTATAAATACCATTAGTGGAGCAATAATCTTCAAATTCATGACTTCAATACTCGCTGCCATTATCAGATCTGAGACATTTTAATTTTTTACTAGTATCATTTTCAACCAAGCATTTCCATTTCTTAAAAGTTTGAAATACATTATATTTCTATCTAAGGAAATAAACACATACTTTTCTAGTTGCATCATCAATGAATGTAACATAATAATGAGAGCCACCAAGGGAAGATACCTAAGCTGGTCTCTATAAATCTGTATGCACAAGCTCTAATTTTTTCTTTTTATTTTCCTTCCTCGTCTTCAGAAAACTCATTCTCTTTTGTTTTTCATACACACAACATTCATTGAAATCCATATTAACACAATTTAGACTTAGTAAAAATTTCTTTGAATGAAGTACTTTCATACCTTTCTCACTCATGTGCCCAAGTTTGTTGTGCCACAAAATTGTATCAGAATCTACAATAGCTATTTGTTCTTCCTGCTCAACTGCAACAATTATTCCTGAACATTCATTTTTCTCTAAAACAATTAAAGTAGAAGGAACAATATAAACTATAAAAAGATATAAGGTGCCTAATTTCATACCTTTTTCTAATACAAGAAAACCTTTTGAAACCTTCCAATTTTTATCATTAAAAGTAACTGCACAACCCTCATCACTGAGTTGCCCTATCGAAATTAAATTTCTACTCAGCCTTAAAATATGTCTTACCTCATGTAGTAGCCAATGATTCCCATTCTGCAACTTAATCTTAATTTTTCTCATTCTAATAGTTTGACAGGGTTCATTATCCCCTAAATAAACAAGTCCAAAATCCCCTTGGACATAATCAATGAGATAACCTGATATAATCAATGAGATAACCTGTATGAGGCATAAAATGAAATGAAGCACTAGAATCTAGAGCCCATGAATCATCAACACTTTCTAAAGATAGAAGCAAAGCATCCTCTTTGAATTTGTTACTTACCACATTTGCCTCCTTGTCTCCATCTAGTTTATCTCCTTCATTTTTCTTTTGATTCCAATAATCTTTCTTTTTAAGCCCTGGTTTCTCACAGTACCAACAATCATTTGGTCCTCTTGATTGAGACCTCCTCCCCTTTGACTTTCCTCTTGATTTCCCATGATTTCTAGAATTACTTCCTATCTCAGTCATTCTACCATTTCTTTGTGCATTCAAAGGACATCTTGATGTAGATTTGAGTTTCCTCACTCAAAACAACACTGATCACATCATCATATTTTAGGGCGCTAGGTCCAAGAACAAAATTACTCATAGCCATTATTAAGCCATTCTAGCTTTTAGGCAAAGAACAAAAAATCAAGAGAGCCCTAATTTTTTCATCAAAATTGATACCTATAGAAGATAACTGACTAGTAATAGTATTAAACTCATTTAAATGATCTGCAATAGATCCACCTTTTGTCATTTTCATATTAAATAAATGCGTCATGAAAAATACCTTGTTTGAAGTGGAGGGCTTTTCATACAATTTTGTTAGGGATTTGCATCAATTCTTCTATCATCTTTACTTTTATAATGGTAAATGCCACTGATGGTGCTAGGAATAATCAAATGCTTCCAAATGCCTTTCTATCTAAAAGATCCCATTTATCATTTGACATAGATCCCTTATTGTTGGTTTTTCCTTCCCATGGCTTCCATAAATCCTTCTAATACAGATAGTCTTCCATTTGTATCTTCCATAACTAAAGGTTCTACCCATTAAACATGTCAACCCTTAGCTTACCCTCATCTGCCATTTCTCCCACTCAATTGTGAGAGTCCCACTCAACTGTGAAACTTTCCTGTAGAGGATAGCTAAAAAATAACCTCGCTCTGATACCACTTGTTAGGATTAAACCATGGATAGAAATAATAATTACATGAAAATATAACCAATATTAGAAAATAATAGATCACACAAAAAATAACACAAGAGACCAAGATTTAACATGATTCACCCAAACCCTGGGCTACATCCACCAAATAAAAAGTCCAATAGTTTACGATCTAGCGATTACAACTGATTACAATCTGTAATCCCTTATAGCTCAATACTGCTATAAGAACCAATTTTTGCATCACCTTATGAAACAATCCCAAACCCTAAGACATTTTATACAAGTATTTTTACCACTTTAGGATTATAATTAATAATTACATGTCAGCCCAAAATCCTGATAAAATAGGGTACAAATTTTATTTTCAAGGTGATGCCCTGAGCCCCAAAGAATTTATAAAGTATGCATAGTACTTTCCTAATTAGTCACCACAAACTAATAGATGATTCATTGGTCACAGTGGGGAAAGTTAATCATGACACAAGGTTGTATTCTTTCTCCTACTCTGTGCCTAACTTTCCTTTACATGCCTTGTTGACTCAATCTCATCCACAAATTAAATTATGCCATGAGAAGTATGACCATCTAGCCTTCCACTATCTTTAGCATCTTTACTCAAACAACATGGTCAAAGGTCTACCTACAATCAACTTTTCTAAGGGTGAGTGTTAAAAATGTTTAGTGGATATGCATCTAGAGGAGAAATTTACTAAAGGGAAGTCTTCAAGAGCACTAGTTGTTCCTTAGTTGGTTCACATGGTATTATTAGGTCCTTTTGCAGTGACATTAGTCAGCCAGGGTCACTACATACTTACTTTCATTGATGACTTTTGATGATACACATGAGTCTGCTTTCTTCATCATAAGAATGAAGTTTTAGATAAGTTTCTAGCTTTCAAGAGTCATGTTGAAAAGCAATCAAGGAAAGCCTTCAAAGTTCTAAGGATGGAAAATGAAAGAAGATATGTGAACAGAAGACTTACAAACTTTTTCAAACTTGAGGGTATTGATCTTTAGAATCCACCAGCATTCAATCTGCACAAGACATATGTTGCAGCACTAAGGTTATGAACTCTTAAGTCAATGGCAAGTTGCATGATACAAGCCAAGTCCCTTGATCCATCACTAGAGGTCAAAGCTATTAGTAGTTCCAATCACATACTTAATAGGTCTCCTCATAATGCCTTAGATGGAAAAACTCCTTTTGAGACATGGTGCAGTAAAAAACCAATTGTGAAACACTTCAGAGTCTTCGGTTGACTAGCATGGGGAAACATATCTTCCAGGGGATGTAAGGCACCACCACCTAGGCCTTGTACTTTCATTGGATACGAAGATGGTGTTAAGGCATATAGACTTATGGATCCTAAGAAACATGATATTTTCATAGAGAAGAATGTACACTTTAAGGAAAGTTCACCCAACATGCATATATTGCCATAGTGACAGGTCTAGAACAACAGGGTACACCTAGTCTTCTAACTTTAGCATCAGAGGGTGACTACATATAAGATATTTCAAGTTTGTTTGTGTAGTCATATATAGAAGATTTGAGAGACATCATTGATGAGATACATCTTCTCTTTGATGGAGAAGATCCTCCTTCACTTGTTGTGAGGGCTCACTTTAATCCTCATGTCCATTCTCTACATGATCAATCTTCACAGGTTGATATGATTTTGGATCCTTATATATTAGGATAGGTTCTACATCCATCCTTGCTAGATTTGATACTGTTCATTTTAGTAGCATTAGAAGGGGTCACAGTCAATATTGACACAAGGAAAGTTGAGCAATTTTTAGAGGCATTGTTGATCATAGAGATTCTTTCTACACATAGGGGAAGCATCTCTTATGTACCTATCATATTGTTTCTTCCAAACGGGAGGAACATTATTCAGTAGTCCTGGATCAACTTCTACATCAGAGTAGCTATCACTAATCGATACTCTACATTTGGGGGGGGGGACTACCTTGTGTTTCTTCTTCTTCTCTCTTGTGGGGGCGACCTTTTACTCTTTTGGGATTGTGTTCCTCTCATATTTCTCTATTGTATATACTTGATGTATGTCGTAATGGGGGGTCTTGATTACTCCATCCATCCATACATCTAGTTTTTTCATCTCTCTTTTTGGAGGATGGTTTTTCCTATGAGTTTTTCCCTCTTTCTGCACTTTATGAGAGATTGCATTGCATTATGTACATAGGTAACTAACATAGCCTAGTATTCAAGACCCATCATGCATTTCATACTAGCTTTCGTAAACTTATGTGCATTCCCCTAAGTTACACTTAAGGGGGGTTGTTAGTGTAAATAAGTATTTACTTATTGCACTTTACTTAAGTTTACTTAGGTTAATGCATTATTTTATTATTTCTTAGGTGAGACACTTAGGATTTTTCATACTCTTATGAGTTTTCATGTTGACAACACTGGAATAAGAAACTCTAATTTAGTACATGGTGTCTACAACACTAGAGTTTGCATTATTAATTGAGTTGTCATATAGACAACATAGTTATTTGCACTTTTAATTAAGCACATGGTGTCTACAACATAGTTTTCCATGATACACCTTTGTAGGTTTATCCTCTCATCATCACACTTACTCCTATGCTTAATGGAGGATAATCCACTTTTGGTGGACATGTCCTTAGTTGTGAGCCTTATCATATGGCTAACTCCTAGACATTCTAGATGCATCTGAGAGGTCTTTATATATAGGCACTTCTAGTGTACTTATCATATCAATTCATATAAATTACATTGAATTGAATACATATCATTATTTAGATCATATTCTTTTGGTCTATTGTTGTGCTTGTGCTTGAGCTCCTTGATCTTGGGTGAATTTTTCCCTAAGGAAAATTCTTACATAGTATCAGAGCTATACGAAATTCTTACAAAATGTGTTCATGCTATTTTCATTTATGTGTTTTCAACTAAGTAATGGTAATCACAGATAACATCTAAATGTTTATGTGTTAATCATTTACTACCCTAATCCAGTTATTATCGAGTTACAACTTTTTGTGTGTTTCTTGAGGTTGAATAGTATTCACTTATCTATTTGCATTTTGTACTAAAATCTAAGGGATATGGGATTTATTTTTTTGTAGTAATTGATTCAGCCCACCCCTCTCAGTTACTCCTCTTCTATTTCTAATAGGTTGTCCTAGGGGTTTGCTTTGACAATGATCTATTGGCCATGATAGCAAAGAGGTATGACCTTATTTCAAGGATAATTAAAAAATATGTTGGGGATAACCTTTTCAATGTTTTACTAGAGCTAATTAGGGAGGTCTTTAGTTTGAACCATAACCATGCAGTTTATGAGAAGATTGACTTGGAAGACTTTAAACGTAGGCATAATACTCAAAAAAATACCTACAAGGTGGGCTATTGCAAGAAAATTTTGTTAAGATAGGACAATTTCCATTAGTAACAGTGAATACTCTAGAGCCATTGTTAAAAAGCATTTTAATCCTAGGGCTTTGGTGCTCTACTTTTTCCTTTGCAAGATATCTAGGATGGATGAATAGGATCACATCCAAGGATCTATTGTGGTTATCATTTCTTAGACATTACAATATGGCATGAGCTCAAATTTTGATTTCATCATATATTTAGGAAAGGAGATTCATAGTGGATTGATAGGTATTAGTAAGGGCAAAGTAGAAAAACCTTTTTGCTAGTACTCTATGTTGATGTACATGTGCCTATACAAAGGTGTCACCTTTTTCTCCAAGGAAATGAGGCTAGAGCTAGAGAAAGATGGAGAAAATCTCCCTATACAATTGTAGAGTGCAAACATGACATGGGAAGTCGCTGATGCTAGCTTCATTAGATTTGATAGGTATTTTATTTCCAAAATCAAAATTACATTGACTAGAGATAACCCTAGGATACCTTAGTAGTTGTCGGAATTAATTAGATCAAAGGATCATTCTAGAGGATTAAAGGTGAGCAATAATCAGGGAGACATTATCCCATATGAAGTCTCTATTGTGTTCAGAGTATATGGTTTCCTTGGAAAACCACATGTACTACAATATCAAGTGCCTTTAAAGGTGGGGATTGTAGAGCTCTTATGGAAAATAGGAGTTTTAGAAGAAAAGGATCTTATTGGAAGATCTAAAGGTACCCTTTTCCCTCATATTACTATTGTTCACAATTTATTTTTTGTCAAAAAAGGCTAGAGGCATTTAGAAATATTTCTAGACAAGTATCAGATCTAGTGCCATTCTTGATTCATAAATCCTAAGGGCTTTTATTATTTTTTCAAAGAGATAACAAGAGATAAATCTCATGAACATATTGTTTATTTCCCCAAAGATGTAATTAGAAATCATTTTTCATTACAAGAACAAGAGGTTAGAAAAAACAAAAGTGTAAAGTGTATAGAATGGTGCTTGACTTTGTCAATGCTTTTGAACGAAATTATATTCCCCTCACTTATAAGAAATATTGGGGTGCTAAAATGGATATGCTAATGAATATCTTTGCTAGTTTATGCAAACTCTAAATGGGAAGAAAGAAATCTTGACTCAAACTTAATCTAGATAAGGCCATTGAGGTAGAGAATAGGTTATCTAGTGGAGCAATTATAAACCTAGGCCACTATACATTGTAAAATAGACCTGGGTATGTGGTATCAAAGAGTTTACAGTTTGTGCCTGTTTATAAAAGAAAAACTTTAGAAATCCCACCTACTAAACCTACTGCCAAGAAACAAAAACTAGAACATGGTTCTTCTAGGCTGAGAGAGTATTCTCCCTCTCATACCCTTATTCAAATAGATGATGAGGACTCCTTGAATGAGAAATTGAAACATGCAGGAGGTAAGTAAAATATTGTTATTACTACTGTAGAGATAGAAGGAGCACTTGAAGAGCCTCCTATGCCATCATTATCCCTCATTGTGGGAGAATATTAGGGTAGAGAAATTGATCCTATAATAGAGTAGACATCTTAGAATTTTATAGATGATGAAAGTTTTATAAATTCTAGAGCGTTTATCCAATTTTTGTGGAGGAGAAATATTAGCAATTTTGAGGCAAGATGCAAAAGGATTAAACTAGAGAAACCTAATAGGTAGGACTCTAAAATTGAAGAAGATCTCAAAGCTAACCTCATAGTAGAGTTTACACAAATAACCCTAAAGGGGGAAGACAATTGCTAAAGGATTTAGAGGTTATGATACTACCAGAGTGGGACATTGCTAATGCAATGATTTTTGACATAGTGAGAAAGGAAAAGGACACCTAGTTAAAGAATGAGGAAGAAGTATTGCAAGCCTATAAGGGGTTGAAGTATAGTGATGATCATCAAGCCTTGGTAATATGGTCCATTCAAAAAAGAGACAAATCCAAAATTCAAGAGGTCTCAGATTTTGAGCACACAAGCAGTTTAATAGTTTATAGGGTAGATGAGGTGGATAGTGATAGAGTTTCTTGGATGACCAAATAAATGGTTGATTTTGGAGTTATAGTTTTTTCCAAGGATAATAAAAAATTATTGGAATTGAATAAAAAATTTGAGAGGGTTTTGGAGGCATATGAACAAAGCGGAAGGAATATAGATCAACTGGAAGTTAATGTTGACTAAAATGTTGTCCCATGAAAAAATTGATTCGAAAGGCCTAAGCATACCCTAAAATTCATATATTTTATATTCATAGGTTAAGTCATGTTTTAATATTCCTACGGGACCACAACTTTTCCTACCGTTAGATCTTCTTAGATCTATGACCATCGCCTTATAACCTTATAAAGTTACAAGGGTGTTATGGAAGGTGAAAAAACAACAAATGGATACATAGCATGGTGGACCCTCCTTCTTTAGTTCTAACAACGCACATTGTACATCTTCCCAGCCATCAATCTTCCTAGGATCAATAGTCCTCACTACGGCATTATGAAAAGATGTGAGTAATTTAATTGATATGACATAGCAAGAGGTTGACACATGGCATGTGGGTCCTATCTTTCTTGTGGGCCATAGGTGAGGTGGATAGATTGACAGATGAGTTTGCAAAAGGTAGAAATTCTATTGGTCAGGGTCTAACATGAATTGGTGTATTTTCAGAACCATTGAATGGATTATGATCATGTGGCCATTATTTTTTTGCTAATGAAAGTTGCACAAAGGATACCCATAGTGACATGGAAAAGTCCAAAGATGTGTTTCCAGTGCATCCCATTTCTTCATACCATGAGAGGTGAAAGGTCAAAGCTATGATAATACAACCATGTTCCAATGGTATGATCTTATGATCCAACATAAGATCATGAAGTTAATTAACAGAGCCACTAATGTTACGATATTCAGCTATTGTAACATTGTAGAAGTGTATGGTCATAGAAGATGGTAAGAAGGGTTATGATCTTATAATAAGTGGTTGTCATAAGATTGTAGGTGTAGCTAAAAAGGTCTTTCAAAGACATAGAGACAAAGTGTTTTTCATAACATAATGACGATCATAAGATCATAAAGAGACTTCAAGGGGGGCCCAATGTAAAGATAGGTTGATGATCATAGGATTGTAGAACCTTGAGTTGACCATGATAAAGGTATTTCACTTGTCCAAGCTGAAAAAGAAAAGGGTTTTTGTCCAATGGAATTGTAGGAAAAGTACAAAATTTACATTGAATATTATTGAACTACTAATACATCTAACTTGGCATGTTGATATCGAGGAAGAAACCACTCTTTAATGGTAGATTAGATCTTTCAACCATCTGTAGATTTCTTTTAACATTTCTCATGCCTAGTAAATGCAAAAGGAGCATACACTCATCATTTAGTTATCCATCTACCTAGCTATGCATTAATGACTACCATTTCTATCTTCTCAAGATCATTCTTTTGGAAATATATTGGATTTTCCTCCATTTAGGTGTGTTCCAAGATAAATTTTTCTTGATCTTTATGGTTATCTTAATGATGGTAGTTATGCCTTGGCTTCTAGTAGAAGTTTCTCAGTTATTCTTCAACTATAAAATCAAGTTTTGTACCCTTTCAAAGGTTATTGTTGATTTTTCTCTGATTCTCTAGTATTTCTCTCATGCATACTACTATAATTTCTCATGCCTCTAAGCCATTATAATTCTATATTTTATCTCTTTCAGCCATTAACACACTATATATTATTTCTTTTCTTGTGGTTAATGTTCTTGTCTATATTCTACAATTTGCATGATTGTATCTATTTTTGCATTTGAATGATATTAAGTGAAGTTTCTTCCTATAACATTCTTCTATTGTTTGCTCTACATATGGTTGTTGGATTAAGAAAAGTATGAAACTATATTCTTTGAGGTTATAACTAGTTAACAATGCATTTATGGGAAAAGATAAGATCAAACACTCTATTTTGGTGCATTGCCTCCTTAGGTTAGATTAGGTAATTTTCTTCTATGCATTCCTTCTCCCTTTTCCTCTCTAAAAGTAGTTAGGTGTATCCTGATAACAATGGAAGTTGGCCTTCTTTGGAGACTCAACCTCATAGTTCAAGTCCCACAACTTGGAGGTTGTTTTGATGTTTCACAAGGTTGTCCTTAGGCAAAAACTTTGGAAATGGGTGTAAACTTTTGTGACAATAGGTACAATTTCTCTAATGGAGAGATAACTGGGGAAAGGAAAGGTAGGCACAAAACTTGGTTAGCTCAGGTTTTTTTATCCTCCTCATCCTCTAAGAACACCCTTAAAAAAAATCCCAATTATAGAATATCTTAACACCCCAAAAGAACCCCAACTATACACAATTGATGAGTTATAACAAGAGAAAACAAAATTATATGCAATGCATGTGGAATTGTCCATCAGGCATAAAGACATAATTAGAGATACAATCTTGTATCTTGTGGATAGAGTTGGCTGGACTTCCCTTTACTTGGAACTATCAAAATTGGTAGAGATATGGAATGAATTGATGAACAATGAGGCAACCTTAAGGCCAATTGTGGACAAATGGATTAGCAAGATTTATCATTACAACCCTTTGCTACCATGTTATAGATTTTTCTGATGAACTAGTGGAGAGGACTTTTGATCAAGTTTATGACTTTTTGAAATTTGATCATAAGGGAAACTTATTGCATAGACAAATAAACAATTGTTTGATCAAATACTTGGGCAAGAATTTTGATTTTTTCACATGGGGTTAAAACTATAGGCTAGATAAGGGAAAAAGAGAAATGAGCTAAGGAATTAAATGAATTAATAAGCATCAAGCTTAACACAACTATAAATGATGATTTTTTTTTTTTTCTAGAACCATAGAGGAGATAGTACAAGTACAGTTATTTTTTGATTCTTTTAAGCAAGATTTTCAAGAAGTAAGAAAGTCTGGGAGAAATGTCTTCAGAAGGAAGTGAGAAATTTTAAATTTCAATTGGCTTGATGATACATTATTTGAGAAGTGGTTAATTGAATACTCAGTAGCAATACAACTATTGCAAGAAGCTATTGAGGTAGAAATTGTAGACAAAGTAGTGGCTAAAGAAAAAGTGCAATTGGTTGATGTGTTAGTTCAAACAACAGTAATGAATGAAGAGTAACCAATCACAACTATGGACATGGAAACCCAAACTAATAACATGGAAGAAGATCAATGAATTATAATAAATATCTAGATTAAAGAACTTGACACATCAAGTGGCAATCAAGTGGCCCCACAACTGGAAGAGCAACAAATGCAAGTGAACCAATCATCATATGTAAAAGATCAACAAACAATTGGTGCAATGACATTTGTCCCACAACAAGAAGATGAATGTCAAAGATATTCTATTGTAAAGAAAAAAGGAAATGCGAAATTTTTGTCTTTTTTTGATAATGAAATCTTTGTCCCCTTTGTAAATCATTTTGTGTTAAGGACAACTATCCTTTTCCCTCTAGCCCGAAACTTGTTGCATCTCACATTATATAAGTGATTTTCCAAGGCTAGAGGATGGTCTAAAATTCATGTAATTCTCAGTGTTATGCTATTTTGCATTTGGCCTAGTCACTCTTTATGTCAAATTCTATATATTGTTTCAATTTTGCATATTGAGAATACAATTGAATCTTGAATGATAAGTTGTCATTTCTTGAAGTATTTTGGAGTATATAATAGTATTGCATGATTTTCAAGGAGAATTAATACAAAAAGGAATGTGTGCAATATCCATTTTCTCTAAATTCCATCTCCAATCTTATGTCTTGGTTGTGTTGGGATTGAATGACCAAGGTTCATTAAAATTTAATGCAACTAGAATAGGTTCTATATCAAATTATTGTTGCTTTTAATTCAAGGAATTAAGTAAGTGCTTCAAAAAATTGATAGGATCTCTAGTGATATATGAAGGACATTGATAAGAATGAGATTTAGGGTTTACTATTGATAATTTAATTGTAAGGAAATTAAATAGGTCAAGTTATTGCTAGGTAGACTCTGTATACTAATGGATGAGGTACTGATCATTTTTTCAGATGCATACTGAAGGAATCATATTGTTGTATAAAGAAAAACATAAATCAAATCAATTTTTACTTTTCTATAATTTTCTCTATGTTATAGCTAGCTACTGTAATCAAGAAATATTTAAAAAGTTAAGAAGAATTGTGACCATTATCTGATATAGAGGATAAATATGAAGAAAGAGTATTAGTGAGTGAAGTATGAAGAGAGTATTACATATCGAGTCATTCTATCCCTAAGGTGTATCCACCTTGGTCTTTTAAAACCAAAAGTGTAGAGAATCCTTGTGTTTCTATTGAAATTAGTCTAGATCTGAAGAGTTTTTCATTTAAAATAGGAAGTAGCTAACCCTTAGATTAAAATTCATCTTCTATATCTTGGTATTAGGTCTTTTGTAACTTTGTAGTTTTAAAACACTAACAAAATGTAGGACTTTCTTTTCTCAAATGACCCACCATTGATCTCCTTAAGCTATTAAGTTTTTCTTTCAAGGATCTAAAGCTTTAATACTAATTGTTAGAAAGTAAAGTCCATCATGATAACTTGGGGGGGTGGGGTGGGGAATCAATTATCCAACTAATAAAATATTTATCAATCTTAATAATCCTTAACCATATTAATGATATAACCAGAAACCATAAAAAGATACACACACAATAATACTATATCTGTTACCCAGGGAAACCCTTGATTGTTAGATGTAACACCCCGCCAAGGGATCCAAAAGAAATAACCTAAAGTTTGACTAAGTTTGATAGCATTTTTTTTTATAAAGAAAGTATAACATACACATCAAACACAAAGTAGCAGAAGCAATAACATACATAACAGGTTGTATTCCTTAAAGATCTGATGACGTTGAATCATATTTAAAATCTAATCTAAAACTAAGTCCATCATTTAATACATCCATATGAAAGAATAATGAAAGTTCCAATGTTCGTAAAATATACAATTGTTCTAAATGCCTCTTAGAAAATTAATTCAGAACGCTCATTCATCCACTGTATATGTCATAGGGTATGAAAGGCTTAAAAGAATATACATAAGCAAGATAAATATACATCATCCTTTTCGGATCCATGAGACACGTGCAATAAAATAAATGAAACCATTCATCATACATAATAAATCCATACATCAAGAGATACACATCCATCATAAAATGATACAACATCCAACATATAATATAACCATCTATCATAATGATCCATGAACAGAATGAAGGTATATGCCAACAGACTCCAGTCACGGTGTCTCGGACAGATCTCAATGGTAAGAGTAAAAAGCACTACCACCTAACCACATGGAACCTAAATGGTCCACTCCCACCGCGCTGAGGAGATAGTCTCAAGTCCCAAATAGGTTAACAAAACATATAACATAAATACTCTCTAAGTCCAGGAAATCCTATAAGTATGCTAACTCAAAGGTTTCTAAAATAGATCGACATCTAAACCCAGAGGCACCAGAAAGACATGTAGGTATCTACTATGTAAGCGGGAAAGTGTTATCACACAAATCACGTTCAAAGTTACCCGAGTAGTCCCTTAGGACTCTCGGGTCCCTAGTGATCCCTGCGGCCACTAGTATCCTCTCGCACTGACAAGGCATACTACGGAATGCAAGGTCATAACCAAGCATTCTCTCTACTCCCATCCTAGTCTATAATAGAACTCATGGCATGGGCAAGAACATACAATTATCTCTTATTAGGTTCATTTAAGTTAGTATTAAGTGTAAAGTTATCACTTATTAAACAACTTACAATGGGTTACCCCCAGGACCACTTAGGGTCCCCAGCCCCCATTGCAAGCCACTCCCCGACACTGCATAAAGATAACCTACCCTAAGCTCATGAAATCACAAATCAACTAATCATAGCAAAATCACCTCAACCCTATACAAGTGACTAGAAAACATCATAAAGATAATCATAGTAATCACATCAGTTCTCTACGAGCAGCTGGAAAGCAACAAGATAAATCAAAGTATTCATCGGTTCTCAACAAGCGACCGACAATAATCCAACAATACTGATCAATGACTCATAATGGTTATTCAGGTATCTCATAGCATACATTTCGCTATTTCACCAAGACACTAAAACATAATACTCAACAAAACAAATATACTCATCATAAACATATCATCACATACACAGTTGAGCAATAATGATCAAGATCGAGTCAACATGATACCAAACTCACAAAACCCCCCCAAGCCTTTGGTAGACATCTTATAACTAGTCAACACTCTAGTCAACCCCAAAAATCGATAGCATAAAGAAACAAGGTGTAAGTTTCACGTTTTTAGTTTGAGTTAAATGTAGGGTTTTAGTCTCCATTTGAGTGTATGTTTTTAAGTAAAAAAAAAGATTCTTCGATTACCCTATAGTTTAACCTTTTTTTTTCCTTTTAAAAAATAAAAAAATAAAAAAATTTATTAAATAACCAAATCTACTTTAATTTAATTAAACTAAAATATCATTTAATTAATTATTAAAAAAAAAAAAAAAAAAATATATATATATATATAATTATAAATAATAATTAAACTTTTAAATGATATTAACTTTACTCATTTAAAAAAAATAAAAAAAAATCACAAAATGTTTAAAGCCCGCCGGCTGTATTAAAAGCCTGCGGCCCTCTTGCGATGTAGGGACTGATGTCGCAGTCATCCTGCGTCAGCAGGTACAACTGCGTCAGCAGTCGCCTGCCGTGCACAGAGGCACAGAGACATAAAAAAAAAAGGGGGTAGGGGGTGGTTTAATCCGCCCCTCCCCATTAAATAATTTTTTTTTTAAACCCTGTTTCCCAATACGAATTCGGCTATGATGATTCTCCAAATAGTTTAAAATTAACATTTTATAAAAACATTTTTTTTTAATTGTTTTAAAAAAAATTATTTAATCATACTTTGTCAAAAGAGATTTACTTTTAATAATTTTGTTGATAAAGAATTTGATTCAACTAAATTTATTTTAAATGAATATATATTATATATATATATCCTTTTACCAAAATTCAAAAATAAATCTGATAGACGAATATTAGGTACCCATTCTTTATTTTCTTATCAATATCTTTAAGAAGATTTTCCAATAAGAATTTTACCCTTTCTGATAAGTTTCCATAATTTCCAACCTATTGGGAAGAAATTATCTTGATCAATTAAAACATCCCATATACAGAATAATTTTCCAATATCTAGAATTCACAAGCATGATATGTATTCTTTACCAGAATTATCCAGACAATTATTTAGCAAATACGAAGAAGACAGGAATTAAAAGAACGTATTTGAATTATGAAAATATTCACAAGTGTCTACCTAGACACTGATGCTAATCTACTACGCTCCAAAAATCTGTAGAAAACAATTCCCCTTTCAGAACTTTCTCCTTCTTTGAGATTTTTCCTTCCTCTTCTCCAAAATTTTCCAGCCCCTTCAAAAATGAACCCCCAATTGTGATAAAGGAGTTCTCTCCCTAAAATCGGGGCACTAATTGTGCATTCCCCTCAGAGAACTCTCTGCTCACACCTTTTTAACTCTTTATTAACTTTCATTTATCTTTCTTTTATCTTTTCCATGCACATACAATAATCTATTAAATTAATTTACTTAATCTTTACTTGACCTCTTTTAAATTGATTTATTTAATTTAATCTCATGCACGTATTAAGCAATCATAAAACTTTTAATAATTTAATTTTCTTTTCCCACTTCTCAATTTATTTTTGAACAATAATTTTGATAACTATCTATTAATTTTAATAATATTATTATTTAGCATTTATTTAAAAATGCACTCCAAATATATATATATATATATATATATATATAATTAAGTATTATCATGTTCAAATTTAAACTCATAGATTTATTCTCAAATTTAATTCTTTTTTTTTTTTAGGACTCTTTTATATAATTAATTTCTTAATTAATTAAATAAAACATTAACATGACAAATAATTTTCCATTAAATTAAATTATTGATTAAATCTTTTTAATTAGACTTAATTAACAGATAATTCACCAAAACTCATAAAGTAAAAATACGAAAATGCATCATAGTTAAACACATACAAAATTCAACTAAGGGTTTAAAATCATGAATTAACGTCATCCGCCGCATTCGAAAGGTATAAGACTCAGATACTTGTCCTAATTGTTAATTAGGATGAATGGCTCAAAGGTTTGGGATTTGGACTTAAGAATCTATCTCCCCTCTCTTACCATTGAGATAATGCGATAGGGTACGCTCATCCTAGAAATTCAGGGAAGTCGATACCTAGTACGTGCAACCTGCATAAAATCCACGCATGTACATACACAATATATACTAAGCTAAATAGGCAATGGCAGGAAGTGGTGCATCGTGTAGATCCCAACTAGCAGGTGACTACTACTCCCTTCCTTAACCATATCATAAATATCATACATAAAGAAAACAAATATGCACACCATACACATGCAGTATGGGGTAAGTATCCATTATAAAAGACATAGGATAATCCATCTAACTACACATCATCAATAATCTAACAACATTGTAATAATCATCATGCACACATGAAGTATAGAGTACCAAGTAATCTTATCATATATCAACTGAGTCTGAAACAATATATAATAATCTCAAGATAATACTACTGATTATCAAACATAAAACTTGGCCTAAAAGAGTTTGGCAATGATAGTAGAAATGTAACTCGAAAAATGTAAACTAGGGGTAGGCACTACATTAGATTTAAACCTCAGATAGAAATAACAATTACATACAAATCTAATCAATAATAGAAAAATAATAGATTACACATAAAAGAACATAAGACACCAAGATTTAATGTGGTTCACCCAATTCTCAGGCTATGTCCACAAAACAACAAGTCCAATATTATTACGATCCAGTGATTACAACCTGATTACAATTTGTAATCCCCTATAGCTCAATGCCACCGCAAAAACCAATTTTTGCATCACTTCCAATGAAACAATTCCTAACCCTAAGCCCTTTTATACAAGTATTTTTGCCTCTTTAGGGTTACAATTATTGTATACAATTGATTAATTGCATGTTGTCCTTGATGTTACATAAATGCCATATCAGTTTAACAGAGTTAGTGTTAACTAAGTTCACTTAGTTACCAAAGAAATTTTGTAAGTTTGCAGTGTTAATCGAGCTTTCATTGGTTAACACAAGTAATCGCTTCAGAATCAGTTTCTACCAAGCTAGGTCAACTACCAAAGGATTTTCTTGTTTTGGCATACAAAGCTTAATTATTTTACCTATTGATTCTAGCAGGCTAAGGTGATGAATATTGGTTATTCTAATTTGTATTTGAGTTGACTTAGCAATTTGATAGGTATAAGTAAAAGGTTAATTTGTGATTTCAAAGTGTGTAAGATGAAAATTGAATGAGTTGAAAAAGATAAGAGAGGAAGCAAACTTGAACGATAAGCGGATATCCTTGTGGAGCAAAAAAGTATCATTTGATTAGGAAGGATCAATTATGAACCAGAGTAGAGATTTATAATCTAAAAATTAGTTACATCACAATCAGGTCATTTCATTGTTACTCTCTAACCATTGTAGTAGTGATCTAAAATCTCTTAATAGAGTTAGTTTAACACCATTTGTAAATCCTCTAACAAGGTGTCAATTCCATTGAAATGTCTTAAGACCATTTGAAAAGCCACTCCTAACAAGGTGATTAAATCCTCTTATAAGGTCAAACCTAATGGTTTGTTTTGTAACCTTTAATTGGGTTGGCTCTTAATAGGGCTCACTTTAGAAGAGTGAAAAATAGTAACTAGTTACATTGGTGATTTTTCTCAAATTGGATTTCCACATTAAATCCTAGTGTCTCATATGTTCATGTTATTTCTTTCCTGCTTCCAATTAATTTCTAATAACATCTTAAGATTTTCTAAAGTAATTCACACTATGCATTTATTGAGTTACAAAAATTTTAGTGTGTTTACTGAATATCAATAGTGATCAATTTTATCAAGTCTAAATTTTATAGTTGACATGTAAGGGATTTGGAATTTATTTTAGTGGTAATTGATTCACCCCCTTCTCAGTTACTCCTCTTATATTTTCAACAATTGGTATCAAAGCTTTTGGTGCTTGTAGAGAAGGTTTCAAGGACCTAAGCTAAGGATTATGATGTCTTACAAGAGAGAGATTCCAAAACTAAACAAAGACAACTTTGCAGCATGGCAAGGACTTATAAGGATTCATCTAGCTACCATCAGTGATTTAGGATGTAAATATCTTGATGAAGAATATAAAAATCCCACTAGAACATTATTAGTTGATGATATTGCTGAGAAGAAGAACCATAACATCATGATGATTTACATTGCATATGCTCTTAGTTATGCTAAATTTGATGAGGTCAAAGATTGTAAACTTGTTTTTGATATGTGGAACACGCTAAAAGAAATCTATGGAGGTAACAAAAATGCAAGAAGAGCCAAAGTAGAAAGTCTTAGAGGATAATTTGATCAAATGAGGATGAGAGAAGATGAAAATGTTGCAAAATATGTTGAAAGGATCAAGGCTAGTGTTAGTGCAATCAGAGCATCTGGAGGATAAATCAAAGAAGAAAATATTGTAAGTAAAGTTTTCAGAACTTTGTTTCCTATCTATGTAATTAAAGTGTCTTTTATTTAAGGAAAGAGATGTGATCCAAATAACAAGTTAAGTTTGGATGCCTTATTAAGAAGATTGATAGCTTTTGAACTAGACAACTTTGACAACTATTTTCCTGCTTCCAAAAATATTGAGTCTGCATTTGAAGCTAAATTCTCATTCAAAGAAAAAGGCAAGAAAATAAAAGATTATCAACACTCCAGGAGTAGAGGAAAGTTCAAAGGTAAAATCCCTCTAATATGTTTTCTTATGAAAAAATTGGTCATATTGTTGCTAGGTGTCCAAATAAAGAAGGCAAGGAAGAAAGAAAAGCCACAAGTACAAAGAAAAGAAGGAATTCAAAGGTCACAAATCCTACAAAGAAAAAGATAAGAAAATTTTTTTTATGGATAAAGATTCTGATAATAGTGAAGATGAAATAGTATATATTGTTGTAAAAGATGAATCTGATGATGAAGGAGAAAAGATGGCACTTTTCTCTCATGTTAGCAATAATGAAACATGGATCATAGATAGTGGATGTTCTCACCATATGACTAGAAATAAAACTAAGTTTGAACATTTTGAGCACTATGATGGAGGTAGTGTAAGGTTTGGAAACAAAGAACCTTGTTGCATAAAAGGGAAAGGCCAAATCTCATTAACCAATGAACTTGTATGTGATAATGCATATTGGGTTGAAGGACTAAAACATAATTTTTTGAGTGTGACATAGTTGAACAACATTGGATTCAAGGTAGAATTCATGAATGGCAAGGCAAGACTACTGGATGACCAAGGAAATCTGATTGGATTAGGCCGAAAAACAAAAGGTAACCTAGTTTATCTTGATTTTGGTAATTGTTCATGTTTCATTGCTCATGTAGAAGAAATTTGGCTATGACACAGAAGATTATGTCATGTAAAATTTGATATTATGGTCAAGATTAGAAAACTCAAAAGGGCAAGAGGTCTTCCTAGTTTGAAGAAACTTGATGTTGGATTGTGCAAGAATTGCCAAATTGGTAAAATGGGAAAGACTAGTTTTAAAAGAAAAACTATCAATCACAAGATGTCCACGAAATTGTGCATACTGATTTGTGTGGACCTATTGGAATAGAGACTTATAGTGGAGAAATTTTTTTCATTCTTTTTGTTGATGACTATTCTAGAATGATGACTGTTATGTATTTGAGAGAAAAATCAGAAGCTTTTGAGAAATTCAAATACTATCTTGCTAGAATAGAAAAAGAAACTAGAAAAAGATTTAAATGCTTAAGATCAGATAGAGGTGGTGAATTCATCTCAAATGAATTGAACAATTTCCACATTGAAAGAGGAATCAAAAGACAAGTATCAACCCTTGGTACACCTGAGAAGAATGGAATAGCTGAAAGAAGAAATAGATCCATCATGGATTGTGCAAGGACACTAATGATTGAAAATAATGTTGTTGTCAAATATTGGAAGGAATCTATTAGCATCGTAGTTCATAAATTGGACCAAGTTCAGTTGAAGGACTCAAACAAAACTCCCTATGAGCTATGGTATGGCTAAAAACCTAATGTAAGTTGCTTTAAAGTATTTGGTAGCAAATGTTACATCTTGAAAGAATCTAAAAAAGGAAAATTTGATGTAAAAGGTGATGAAGGTGTATTTCTAGGATATTCCTATAGAAGTAAAGCATACAAATGTCTAAACTTGTCTACTCACAAAATCATACAAAGTGCACATGTGAGAATTAATGAGTTTGTAGAAAAGACTAAAGAAGAAAGAAAAAAGGAAATAGAAGACTACAAAAGATTTGTCTACTATGAATTTGATACATTGCCAAACACATTTGACACAAAGGTGACTTCATCTCCTAAGTTGTCCAAATCTCCATTAGCTACTGAGTTGCAAGAAGTGCAAACCGAGTCATAAGGACCTGAGTCACATTTAGAGGCTACCAAGTTAGTGCATATTGAGTCTAAAGAAGTAAAAGCATAGATAGAAGGACCTGAGCTAGAAGTTGGAATTCAAAGTGAAGATAGTATAGTTCATTCAAAGGTCAAAGAACCTGTATTGGCTAAATATCTCAAAAGGCATCATGCACCTGATTAGATCATTGGAGACAAGTCAGATGGAATAGTGACAAGAAGCAAACTAGAAGGTACATGCTTATTTGCTGAATTTGAAACTAGAAGTGTTAAAGATGCATTGGAAAATGAAAGTTTGATTGAGGCTATGAATGAAGAAATAGAATAGATAGAAAAGAATACAACTTGGAATCTTGTACCTAGGCCCAAAGATAAAAATGTAATTGGTACAAAATGGTTATTTAGAAATAAGCTAAATGAAGTAGGAAAAGTGTCAAGAAACAAAGCAAGATTGGTATGTAAAGGTTATTTTGAAGAAGAAGGTATTGATTAGGGTGAAAATTTTGCCCTCATTGCAAGATTAGAAGGTGTTAGGACTTTATTGATGCAGAGCCCTCTGTATTTACCTTTAAGAAATATTAGTTCAACTCAAGGGATTCACAATAGGTTGGTACACCCTCAAGGAACTAAGAACATCTCAAAGATTCAACAAAGAACCCTAACATTATAAACCAATAAAGACAACATCTTCATTCACACAATTAGATTTCTATGTCTGATTACATTATTTATAACTTTCAGTCTTGAAATTTTTTTGCCAAAACCTTTAGAGGAATTATTATAAATTAGGAATAATAAAACATATCTAAAGATTATACCCATCCAATAAATAAATTAAAAGTTATGGTCTTATTATCAAGACCCATTTCCTCTATCATAAACTAGAAACAAAAACAATAACCCTATCTAGGGCATCAAATATATTTCACAAAACAAATTCAAATAACACCAAAACAATTCCACAATATCAATTTTGAGTCTAGTTTCCAAATATATAATGCATTTATTTTTATCATTCATAAATCATTGTATAAGCTCAAATCTTTGTTTGCAACACCATTGAAGGCATTTAAAAACTAGTTTTCACTCAAATCTTTATAACTTTCACAAATATAAATGAAAATGATTCAAACCAATTGGAAATGAAATATGATTCACATATATTTCCCATGAATATTATTAAAGGTCTTGACTCTCCAAGATATGTCCATACCACATGCTGCAACATGACTGTATTTAGGGAATCTCAAATCTGGAAATACCCATTTTCACCATTATGCTCATAACTTATTCATTTCTTCATAACATTGAACCAAACCAAAAGCATGAGAAGAAGGATTCATCATTATATCTATAAATTACTATATTACATGGTTTTTAGGCTATACATTTCTGTACAAGGCGTACAAACAACACTAAAACTAAAACACCAATCAAAACAACAACAATAGAATGCACCAAAAATGTATTAAAATATTTCCTCTTCTCAAAAATTGATTTGGTTCAACCATAAATTTTATTTATATTCATTTTATAGTTATAAACCTTCCTAACTACCCCCAAGACCAACCATATACCTTTTTACATCATTTTTTATTATTAGCAACTTTCTCAATGTTGCATTTTACAACTTTTTATGGAACTTTTAAATTTTTGACAAAATGGATTCATACCCTTTACAAATTGACCCAAATACAATATAAATGACTCAAATGGATTTAAATACCTCAAATAAGGAATCTTAACTTTCTCATGTTCTTGTACTTTAGGTGCTCCTACACCATTTACTAGGTTATGTAGCTCACAGAGGATTCAAAGTATATCAGATGGATGTTAAATCCACATTCTTGAATGGAATTCTTGATGAGAAAGTCTAAATTGAATAGCCAGAAGGTTTTTTTGATCTAGACAAAAGGGACATGGTCTAAAAATTACACAAAGCCCTATATGGTCTAAAATAAGCTCCTAGAGCCTAGTATGAAAGACTGCATAACTATTTGATATAGATTAGTTTTCAAAGAAAAAATGATAATAGAAGGCTATATATCAAAGAAGGACTAGATAAGAAAATTGTGTTGGCAAAAATATTTGTGGATTATACCCTATTCATAGGAAATGATGACTTATGCAAAGCATTTTTAGAAAAAAAGAATAAAGAATGTGAAATGTCCATGTTTAGTGAAATAAAATTCTTTATTGGATTGCAAATACAATAGAAATGAAATGGTATCTATATCACTCAATCTAAGTACATCGAAGAGATACTTAAGAAATTTAGAATGGAGGATTCAAAACTAGTTGGGACCCCCATGTGTACTGGACTTAAGCTTACAAAAGATGATGATTCCAAAGAGGTAGACCAGACGTTATATAGATCAATGATTGGGAAATTGTAGTATGTGGTACATACAATGCCTAATATTTCCTTAGTGGTTGGGATAGTGGCAAGATTCTTAGATTAACTTAGAGAAAACTACATGATGGAAATAAAAAGAATCTTGAGATATCTAAAAGATACTGAAGACTATGGCTTATGGTACAAACTTGGAGGCAACCTTGACCTAAAAGTATTTACTGATGATGATTAGGCAAGAAATCTTGATAATAGAAAAAGCATTAGTGGTAGAGCATTCTTTCTTGGTAAAAGGATGGTATCTTGGACAAGCAAGAAGGAAAACTACACATCTCATTCCATATTAGAAGTAGAATATGTAGCATCAATAGTGAATTATTCTAACATTGTTTGGTTCAAATAGTTGTTGAAAGGAATGAAGGTTGAAATAAAAGAGCCAATAGTGATGTATTACAACAACACAAGTGCAATCAACATATCAAAGAATTCAGGAATGTATTCCAAAAAAAAGCACATTCTTATCAAATATCACTTTGTAAGAGAATTAGTTTAAGAAAAAGATATCAGATTGGAATATGTGCATACAAAAGAACAAATTGCAGATATATTCACAAAGCCATTACCTAAGGATGCATTTTTGTATCTAAGAGGTAAGCTAGGGGTCATTCCCCTATTTAAAGATCACTAAATAAAATTTAGTGATGCATTAACAAGAACCAAGTTGAAGATCAATTAGTTAATGTAGTATTGAAAAAGACATATTGTAGATGAATCTGTACTCAAGGTACATTTGAACTAATCAAAACTATCCTTGGCATGTGTTGTCAAAGAGGGAGAAATTTACTGTCATATCCTTCTAAAATTTTGTAGAGGCAGAAGTTAAACAGTTCCTTCATAGAGGGAGAATACTAAAATCAAAGAGGGAGAAACTTTCTAACAAAGGGAGTCTTGTTCTCAAAATTTCATTATACTATGACATGTTGTGTTGTCATCAATGCCAAAGAGGGAGATTGTTGGATATAATTGATTAATTGTGTGTTGTCCTTGATGTTTCACAACTGTCATATTAGTTGAATAGAGTCAGTGTTAATTGAGTTCACTCAGTTACTAAAGAAATTTTGTAAGTTCATAGTGTTAATCGAGCTTTTGTTGGTTGACACAAGAAATTACTTCAGAATTAGTTTCTATCGAACTGGGTTGGCTACCAAAGGATTTTCTTGTTCTGGCATACAAAGCTTAATTATTTTACCTATTGATTCTAGCTAATTGGAGTGATGAATATTGGTTATTCTAATTTGTATTTGAGCCAACTTGACAATCTAATAGGTATAAGTAAAAGGTCAAGTTGTGATATCAAAGTGTGTAAGATGAAAGTTAAATGAGTTGAAAAAGATAAGAGAGGAAGAGAATTTGAAGGATAAGCGGATATCCTTGTGGAGTAGAAAAGTATCATTTGATCAGGAAGGATCAAGTATGAACTAGAGTAGAGATCTACAATCAAAAATTTAGTTGCATCACAATCAAGACATTTCATTGTTACTCTCTAACCATTATAGCACTAATCTAAAATCTCTTAATAGAGTTGGTTTAACAACCATTTGTAAATCCTCTAACAATGTGTCAATTCCATTGAATTTTCTTAAGACCTTTTTTCAAGGCCACTCTTAATAGGGTGATTAAATCCTTTAACAAGGTCACAACTAGCAGTGTGTTTTGTAATCTTTAACAGGGTTGGCTCTTAACATAGCTCACTTCAGAAGAGTGAAAAATAGTAACTAGTTACATTGGTGGTTTTTCCAAAATTAGGTTTCCACATTAAATCTTGGTGTCTCATGTGCTCATGTTATTTCTATCATGCTTGCAATTAATTTTTGATAACATCTTAAGATTTGCTAAAGTAATTCACACTATGCATTTACCAAGTTACAACAATTTTAGTGTGTTTACTGAATATTAGTAGTAATCAGTTTTATCAAGTCCAAATTTTATAGTTGACATCTAAGGGATCTAGGATTTATTTTAGTGGTAACTGATTCACCCCCCCTCTTAGTTACTCCTCTTATATTTCCAAAAACATGTCAACCATAAATTGGTGAATACTAGCCCAAAATTTAGTGGTAAATTGATGAATAGTATGTACAATACTTCCCTGATCAATCACCACAAACTAACAATCTCCCACATGGGGATTGATCAAACTCTACACTAGACAACAATCTCCCACTTGGAGATTGATCTTGTAGTAATACCGCTACCACATGGGGCTCCCACTCGATCAAACCACCCTAGACTTTGTTGTTCTTTAATTCTTGTACAGTCTAGGAGACCAACTAAAGTTGAAGAAGAATTTGGATTCTCCCTTGTCATTACCTTTATCAAAATATTTTTTGGATTTTCATCTATATGTATCTTATCTAGCTTTAACTATCCATCATTCAAAACAGACCGAATGAAATGGTAGCACAACTTTATGTGTTTGATCTTTGAATGTAGAGATGAATTCTTTGCAAGATGAATGGAACTCTGACTATTTTTAAATAAATAATTGCCCCTCTGAGGGTGTTCCAATTCTTCCAAGAAGAATTGAATCCATGTCATCTCCTTTGCTGCCTCTATAGTAGCAACATATTTTGCCTCTATAGTGGATAAAGCATTAACCTTTTGTAACCTAAAAACCCAGTTCACCACTACCCCACCAATAGTAAATACATAACCTGTAGTACTCCACCTGGTATCAATATCTCTAGCCAAATTTGAGTCAACATAGCCCTATAAGTTAGTAGTAGAGCCCCCAAAGTGTAAACACTTACTGGATGCTCCTCTCAAATATCTAAAAATCTATTTGACTATATTGCAATGCTCAATTCTTGGATGACTCATATACCTGCTAACGACTCCCATTGCATGTGCAATATCTGGACTTGTACATACCATAACATACATCAAGCTTCCTATAGCTGAAGCTTAGGGTAATTTGAACATCTTATCCTCCTCTTCTTGTGTCTTAGGACACATCTCCTTAGTCAACTTCAAATGACTAGGTAAAGGTGTGCTGACAGCTTTAACATTCTCCATAGAGAAATGTTGCAACAACTTCTCAAGATAATCAGCCTAAGATAGCATCAATTATCTATTCTTCTTATCTCTACAAATCTTCATACCAAGAATTTTTTTTGCTACCCCCAAATACTTAATAGCAAATGTATGTGCTAACTGACATTTCAACCCCTTAATATGATCCATGTTAGACCCAACTACAAGCATATCATCAACATATAAACATAAAATAATGTTGATGTCATCATCCAACCTTTTAAAATAAACACTAATCTAAATGACAACTACTATATCCATGCTTATGCATAAAACTATCAAATTTTAGATACCATTGCCAAGGTGCTTGCTTCAAGCCATATCAACCTTTCTTCAATTTGCACACTAAGTTCTCCTTACATTTGACCTCAAATCCCCATGGCTGAGCTATATAGATCTCTTCATCCAAATCACCATGAAGGAAGGTTTTTTTAACATCAAGCTACTTCTAACACAAATCTTTAGTAGCCACAATACTCAAAATAGTGCAATAAAAGTCATCTTAACAGCAAGAAAATATCTCATCAAAATCAATGCCCTTTTTCTACGCAAATCCTTTTACCACTAACTTGGCTTTAAATCTTTTCTTACCTCAATTCTCTTCTTTCAACCTATAAACCCACTTATTTTCTAAAGCCCTTTTACTTGCAGGCAACTTTAATAAATTTTGTGTCTTATTTTTTAGCAAATAGTCCATTTCATCTTTCATAGAAGACTCCCACTAAAACTTAGTATCCGGCTACACAACTTCATCATAACATTCAGGTTCACCAACATCTGTAAGTAAAATAGAATACTAAGAAGGAGAAAATCTTTGTGGAGATCTAATTTTTCTTGTTATCCATCTAACGTTCACTAGTGTGTGTGGTATTTTTTGTTGCGGTTGTTGCATATCATAAGGAATTGGTAGAAAATCATCTTTTGGAGTATCATCCAATAGTACATAATCATCTTCTTTATTCTCATGTTTGTGCAATAGATCTTTGTACAACACTTTCTCATTGAATATGACATCCCTGCTTCTTACAAATTTTCAATTTTCAAAATCTCGATGCCTATAACTAAATTTATTAATGCCATATCCAACAAATACACATTTCTTTGACTTAGCTTCCAGCTTGGTTCTATTTTTAGAATCTATATGAGTAAATGCTTAACAACCAAAGGTTTTGAGAAAAGAATAACTCACCTTCTTACTAGTCCATGCTTCCTCTAGAATACTACAACCAAAAGGAGTAGAGGGACCTCTATTAATAAAATATATGATTGTATTGATAGCCTCCACCCACATGTGTAAGGGCAACCCAAAATGCAACCTCATGCTCCTTGCACACACCATTATAGTCTTGTTCATGTGTTTAGCCACTCTATTTTCCTATGGAGTCCTTGGAACAATTTTCTATCTACGAATGTCATTAGTCAAGGAATAATCTTCAAATTCATTACTGCAATACTCACCACCATTATTAGATCTAAGAAAATTTAATTTCTTACCAGTCTCATTTTGAACCAAATTAGAATTTTGTCTAAGGAAATAAACCCATATGTTTCTAGTTGCATCATCAATAAGTATAACATATTAATGAGATCCACCAAGGGAAGATACCTGAGCTGGTCCCCATACATCTGTATGCACAAGCTCTAATTTCTCTCTTTTATTTTGCTTCCTAGTTTTCACAAAACTCACTCTCTTTTATTTTCCATACACACAACTTTTACAAAAATTCATATTAACACATTTCAGACCCAGTAAAACATTCTTTGAATGAAGTACTTTCATACCTTTCTCACTCATGTGCCCAAGTTTTTTGTGCCACAACAATGTATTAAAATTTATAGCAGCTATTTGTTCTCCCTGGTCAACTGAAGGAACTATTCTTGAGCATTCATTTTTCTTTGAAACAATTAAAGTAGAAGGAACAATATGACTTGTACAAAGATATAAGGTTCCTACTTTCACACCTTTTGCTACTGCAAGGGAACCTTTTGAAACCTTCCAATTTTTATCATTAAAAGTAACTACACAACCATCATCAGTAAGTTGCCCTACTAAAATTAAATTCCTACTTAGCCTTGGACCATGTCTTACATCATGTAGTAGCCAATAATTCCCATTTTGCAACTTAATGTTAACTTTTCCCTTTCCAACAATTTGATAGGGTTTACTATCCCCCAAATAAACAAGCCCAATATCTCCTTGGACATAATCAATAAAATAACCTCTATAAGGTGCAACATGAAATGAAGCACCAGAATCTAAAACCCATGAATCATCAACACTTTCTAAAGATAGAAGCAAAATATCCTCTTCAGATTTGTTACTTACCACATTTTCCTCATTGTCTCCATTTGGTTTATCTCTTTCATTTTTCTTTCAACTCCAATAGTCTTTCTTTTTATGCCCTAGTTTTCCATAGTACCAGAAATCATTCAATCCTCTCAATTGAGACCTCCTCCCCTTTGACTTTCCTCTTGATTTCCCATGATTTCCAAAATTACGTGCTCTCTCAATCATTCTACCTTAGCTTTGTGCGTTCAAAGCACTTCCTGATGTAGACCCACCTAAGGATTTCCTATGAGATTCCTCACTCAAAATAACATTGATCACATCATCAAATTTTAGGGTACTAGATCTAGAAACATAATTACTCACAGTCATTTCCAAGTCATTCCAGCTTTCAAGCAAAGAACACAAAATAAAGAAAGCCCTAATTTCTTCATCAAAATTAATACCCATAGAAGATAACTGACTATTAATAGTATTAAACTCATTTAAATGATCTGTAATAGATCCACCTTTTGCCATTTTCATATTTAATAAATACTTCATAAGAAATACCTCATTTAGATGTTATAATTCATTAAATATTTTTGAAATTACAAAACACTCTCGAATCACAGTAAATACAACTTTTCATATATGCAACCTCGAACCTTGTGCAATCACTAACATCATTAGCAAGCCAAATAAAGTCTTTAAATAAGGAAAAACTTATCATACAAATACCCAACCCTTTTCTTTGGTCTTATGTACATAGGTGTTAGAAAATGAACTATTAAGAGGAATTTTTCGAGTTTATCCAAGATCAATGGTAATCTCCCTCTCCCTGTCTCTCTAGAATTATCTTATATTTGCATGCTAGTTACTTCAAATAAATATGTACTTGTATTTCATAGTCCTTATTATTAAAAAATATGGTATAGAAACTTTGTGTTACACTATGAGGATTCCATTTTTGAATCTATAGAATACACTATTGCATTTTTTTATTGTTCGCATGTTTTACATTTTTCCTAGATAGAGAAATTATTGAGGTTTTAAGGAGACCTTTATGGCTTGAAAATTTAGTATATTAAAGTCCAAAGAATTTGGTGCTAGTATTTATGGACACTACTGGGGGGTGAAATTATTTCTTTAACAAATTATAAAACCCTAAAGTAATCAAAGTAAAAAGTAAACAACAACAATAAAAGTTAGGAACCTATATACTCATGAGGCCATGATTTTTTTTGTGGAAAACTAGTTAAGGAAAAAAACATGGTGGGGATGGAACACATAGATGATTAATCTTGACAAGAAATAACTTTATTAAATTTTTAGATACAAAAGGGTTGAATGCATAAGAATTTAGGATTACAATCTAGAGAATATTGTTTTGATATGAAAAGAGTGGGATACAACCCAACTAATTAAAACATAATAACTTCAACCCCAAAATAAATTACGATCTTGAATATGAAATGAGAAATAACATCACCTATGATAGAACAATTTAATATAGGTGAGCTATATATTCAACCCAACCTTAGTAACCTTCATATTTCCATATTCAACAAGTCAACTACACATCATATAGTTATTATTCCCTTATTTTTTCAAACAAATCAAAATATCAATGTCATTAAATAATCTCATAAATAAAACTATATTAGGTTAGCTTCAATAATTTAAAAAAAAATGTACATAGAATTGCAAATTTCTCTATAAAAATATTCTTGTTAACCTCAACCAAATACATATGTGAGACAAAAAGGCCATCCCTTAAAAAATGATTATTAAATGACTAGATCATCAATCTAATTAGGATTGTTGAATGATCTATAAAGTGTTTATCACTACTCCATATACTTCTTTGTCAAGAAGATACTTATATTTACATAACTTAATCATAATATAACTTAAGCATGTACATCATATGTTTAGTTTCCAAAGGTTAATAGAATATTTCACTATTACAAAACACAAAATAATTATACACCCATCCATACCAATTGATTCACTAACTAAGAATCATGGTCTCTTTAATCTACACTTCATTGCTTTTCAAAGTTGACCTTCAATAAATCCAAAAACTAACAAGTGACCAAGAGATTAATATGTGGTTTTGACCAATGACAACTTTATAGTCTTAAATAGTTAAAACTCACTCTGTGTTCTTTTTAACATGATATTATTCCTTAATGTGTCTCTTAATTTTAACCTCACATTGTACTTAATTACATACATTAATTTAAATGAAGGTCCTCTTTCTTCGATCTTTCTCAAAAATCTAAGTTGGCTCTAATTTCTATGAACACATTCCCATTTACCAATCCAATCATCTAATTTCTTTTCCCTTTTCACCTCATTCTAGTGTTTATTTTATATTTTATGTTATTCCTTTCATTTTTACCTAAAATTTTCAATGCTTCTTAGATCCTACATGATTTACCTTAGAAATAAACCCTATAAGAATAGGTCATATAAGAGGTAACCAATATTGGTATGGTTCAGCATAAGGCAGCTTGTACCTTGTAGTTTTAAATTGCATAAGTTTTAGGGTCCAATGCAAATTATTTCTCTTTTCTTATCCAATGGATGCTCAATATCATAGAAGAAGGCATTATCCCTTTATTTTCACATCCACAATTCACAAATATCCTCTTTCTATCCAACTATTGCAAGTTATCCACTCACAATTAATATAATCTCAAGAAAGATATCATGAATTGGAGGAGTTCAATAAAGAAATTATTCATCAAAGGCTTTCATCCATCATCAAACATTCATTCCCTTCTATAAATATAGGGTTTTTTTTTCAAAGGAGACAAAATAGTTAGCCATCAAAGGATGAGATCTATGTCCAACATACATTATTATTCTTTCCACCAATCATATCAAACATCTAGACATCTGTAGTTTATGATGTATTGTATAAGTGAAGACATCCTACATTATACACTCCTATATTTCAAATATAGTTCAAGAAATTGTACATCTTTGTGGTTGTAAGTGATTTGTATCCACCCAAAAGGGTTCTACAAGAAAGGTAATGCTTATGTTTTATCTTGTTTTATATACTTATCTCGATTCAAAGTTAATTCCTTAGCAAGGGATTAAATAATCCAAGCCCCTTTTGCCCAAAATTTTCCCCTTTATTGTGTGGAGGTGTGAATTTGGAGGATTTAGATTTAGAGTTTAGATATGAAGGCAAAATTACAATAACAATCCTAACACTCCCATATTTATCACTTTAGGGTATAGGTTTACTCATTTTGACCTTTAATAGAACATGTCTCCCAATTTTTTATCTATTCTTTTAGATTTCATATTTCATAGTAGAAAGGGTCATCTTCTAGGTTTCCATAACCTAGTCTATTTCTAGTTTTAGTACAATCTAATAGGGTTTACACATTTCTAAATGGATCACTATACTAACTATTAAGGTGAATTTATATTATTTCATAGAAATTACTTTTATACAATGGATCATATTTATTTCTATTTATAATTACATATGTGTTTACTTTACTTTCCTTGCATGTTCATCTCATTTCTTTGCATACACTATAACATTAAAAGAAAAGCCCAAGGATTATAGAATCACCATCTCTAAAAGACATAGATCTTGAATTTCCACCCCTTCATCTATTTGGGTCATGTTTTAGGGTCCTCTTTCCAATGTATGGTTGTGAAGTGAGAGTTTATCATTGATAACCGTTTCAAAATATATATTTTTGTGAACCTAGAAATTTTATGCTTTATACTTTTTTTTTCAATATTATATGTGATATTCCTTTCATCTTGGAGTTAGATTTCTATTCTCCTACATTTTGTATTTGGATCCTCTTTGTGTGTTGATCCTTAAGCTTCATACTTAGATATGTTGCATCCACATATTTTTGGTTACATTGCTTGCATTTAGATATAGGTTATCCTTTGTATACACTGTCATACTTTCTAATCACCTATTGTATTGAGTATTTATTTTTTTTCACTCCTTTTTGTATGAGACTTATAATTTTATTCTCACCTATGGTATTATAGTTAGAATAAGTCATAGTCTCATGGTTATTTTAATCATAAACCCTCATTCTCTCCTAGGGATTTCAATAAAATCAAAATGCTCCCTCATAATAATAATCTTCTCATAGAGAAAAAATATTCTCATTATTCTCATGATGAATATTAAGCCTTAAGAGTTTCTCCCTCTCAAGTAAAAAATCTTACTTATGAATTTAAAAAATTGAACATTGGCTGGCTCAAGAAAATCATAATCTAGACACTCTTCCTATCCAGGATGCCTTAAGAAAATTGATTTATAATTATGAACATGGTCTTAACCTTTTATATAGGATTCCCTATCTCATTTAATCTAATATAAAACCCATGACATAATTCTCATGAGTTAGGATATGTTGCCTCTTCTACAAGTGATGAAACTTCTTTGTCCACATATCATTTTATTCCTAGCATATCCACTTATGCTACACATCTTACCAATATTTTAATTTATAATTCAAATCATTCCCATGTTATTCTTCCTTATCCTATTATTCCTTTTGTTCCTATAAGTTTTCTATGTGTTTTATTTGTTTCATCTATTCCTTCTTACCATAATGTTCCTTTTTATATTCAAATCTCCCTTCTAGCAATGCTACTAATCGATTCACATTTCTTCATAAATTCCTTTTGCTTACAACAATAAATTTTCTAATATTTCCTATGTTTCTGCTCCTATCATTTATTCCATTAATTTGACAACTAATAGCCCAACTCAAACTTTTTCCTCTTTGTAGAATTTATTTTCTTCTTTGACTCAGTCCAAGTTCAATATTATTTCAGCTATTATCCTATTAAGTATTTATATTTCTCATCTTGAGATGTAAATGGTAAGGATAACCTTTGAATCATCTAAAAACTTTCCAAACCTTGTGTCACAATTTCTCTTATAAATATAGAATAATAACTAAGTTGTTCACTAGGACTTTTTGAGACAAATATTTGAAATGATATTGTTCCTCCTTATTTCATTGATTCATTTCAAAAGATTTTAAATTCTTTTATTTAACAATGTTGAAAAAAAAGAGGCCCTCTAAATAGTTTACCCTCTTCAGTGAGAATATCACAAGAGGATCCGCTGTTTGGAATGGTTTTTCAAAAGCCAGGGACTTGGCAAACTCTAGAGTCTCTTGGAAATTGGGAGGATATCCAATTTTGGTATGATAGCTAGCTTATTTAGGGCCCTCTTATGAACAACCACATGTATGAGGTCTGGGCGAATGACTACATCAACCATTTTGGGCAGAAAGTTAGTAACTATAGGAATGACCAGGGTTGGATAGACCTTTCTATCATATCAAAAGATCTTAATCCAATTATGATAATGCTAAACTCTATGGCCCTAAGTAAAAATAGGGATGAATTTTTCTGGGGAGATAACACCAATGGGCTATATAGTGTTGCCTCTGGTTATTCGGCCCTTTGGAGATCAAAAGAGAGTCCTCCTTGGTTGAGGGCTTGGCTCCCTAGCCTCATTCCAAAAATTAATATGTTCTATTGGCGGGCTCTTTAGGACAAAATCCTCACCCAAGATAATCTCATTAAAAGAGGTCATATTATGCCCAGCAGATGTGTTTTATGTAAAGATTAGATGAAGATTGACAATCATTTGTTCATTCATTTCTCCTTCTCTAGGAAGGTTTGAGTTTTCCTCACCTAGGACTTAGGCTTTAGCTAGTGTGTACCTTTTAACCTTTTGGATCTCTTCTATCAATGGAAATGCATGGTCAATAGGTCTGATCTTTAGGAGTTAAGTTCCTAGATCCTACCTCATTTTTGTTGGAGCATATGGAAGGAGAGGAACAAAAAAATCTTTAGAGATAAAGAGGAGATGACTATAGTGATAGGGAAGAAGATATTTGTTAACATTAAGGAAAACTATTTAGTGAGGAAAGGGGGAGATATTGAATTAGGTGGCAAAAAAAAGGAGAAGGCAAAAGACAAAAAGATGAAAAGACAGGAAGCCAAATGGCTTCTCCCCCTAGAAGGATGGCATAAAGCCAACTTTGACAGAGCTCCTAAGGGAAATCCTGCCTCCCTAAGAAGTTGAGGCATAATAAGGAATGAAAATGGCAATGGTATTGTGGATTTTTCCCTCCCATTGGGATTTCAAGCCAACCAGTTTGTGGAAGTGAATGTTGCATGTAATATTGTCAAACTAGCTTTTCAAATCAGAGTTACTAATCTTTGGCTTGAAGGAGATTTGAACAACATTATAAAATGTATTAAAGGCAACTCTGAACCATCATGGTCAATTGCAAATCTTATTGGTGACACACGTGAGAATCTTGCCAAATTTAATAGAGTCCATGCTACTCATATATTTTGAGAAGCTAACCCAGTAGCTGACAAGTTTGCTAATATAGGGTTTGGCGCAAACCAAAAAATGACATGGCATCCTAGAAATAGTTTGCCAACAGATATCAAAAGCATGATCGAACTAGATAAGATTTAAGGAAGTACAGAGAAGATCAATGTGTAATTATGATTATGAATGGATTAAGGGGAAAGGGTACTTCCCAAAAAGATAGCATGGGAAATCAAAAATGCGGTAATTTATTACAGACTATTCGACACACTTTGTGGGTTATTTTTTGCATTTGTAATAGGAGCAATAGAAAGGTTAATTATTTATGCATTCTACTCATACACAGAGGTTCCTATCAGTTATAGTGTGAGGTGCATATGAGAATTGAGGTGTGTGGAGTGTAGATATGGTAGGTGAAAGGTGTAGAAAGGAGCCAGTGGGTGAAATAGAGAAATGTAGAAGGAGGGAAAAAGTTTGGGAGAAGCTGGATCAGGGTAGGATAACCATATACATTATGAAACTACATGGATTTGATTAGGAGGTGACCAATAGTATGGTTGGATCATGGAAGGATGGTAGAGTAAAGGTGAACAAGGTTTCTTTCATGATTAATGAGGAGGTGATTTCAACCATTTCTAAAATCTTGATTGAGGGTTTTAAGTTCTTCAGGGACAAGAAGCTCTCGACTAATGCTATGCGGGATTTTGTGAAGGATGTGAAGGAACTGAAAGCCTTGAAGAAGATTGACACGTACTATGTTCCTGATACCATGAAGAAACTATGGAGGTATCTTTTGAGAGTTATAATCGAGTACATTACTCTTGACCCTAGGTTTGATCGAGCTCATACCCACCACTTTGTTCTTTTGAATCATTTTTAGCATAGATGTAAAATTTATTTTCCTTTTTACTTGTTAACTTCCATGAGAAAAGCGGTGGATAGCTTCAAAAAGAAACCCACTATTAACCCCACTCTGCATGAGGGGCTCTTGCTGCTTATTTATGAGCACTTAAGGCTCAGACAATAAGCAATGGCCCCCCTTAGGCTGAGAATGTGGCCTTTGGAAGTTCTAGCTTCTCTTCCAACTCAAATAATATTCAAAGCTTAAGCTCTAAGGATGGGGGCATTTCATCTACTAGTAAAAAAGTCACCCATCAGGTCAAGAATTCACTTTCTTCCATAATCCCTAGTAGAAAAATCCCTAGGGATCATGGGTAGAAGCAACTTGTGAAGGATGAGAAGGATGAAAATGATGATGAGGAGGATATGGAGATGGAAGAGGAGGAAAAGGAGATGCAGGAGGAGAATAAGGAAGACTGGGGAGGGAAGAAACACAAGAGGGAGGGTCTAGAGAATGAGAGAATGCAACAAGAACTAGATATGTCTTCGCTACCTCTTTCTCCTATCCATCTTCAAGCCTAACTTGAGGAGCAAAAAATGGATTATGAGACTGAGGGAGGGGAGGTGCAGGTCAAAGAAAAGAGGAAATCTTGGAAAAACTTTAATGTTAGGACCTAAAAAATGAGCATTTTTAGAAAGGTCATGAATCTGCAAGTCCTTGTGGAAAATCAAGAAGGGTCAGGGCTTGAAGAACTCATAGACCTTACAATTGTGGCTATTTAGGATAAAGCTAGGGAAACTAGGATGAACCTCTTAAAAAATGCCCACAACAGTATGATTGATAACTACAGATCAATGGAGTGGCTTTTCCATGAGCTGGAGGAGGTCAAAGAGCAGGTGGGTCATATGGAGGAAAACATGAATGGAATGGGTTTTGATAATAGAAATGACCATGATGAGAGGCTCAGTCTAGTAGAGAGAAGGATTAACAACTTCGAGAGCTATAACCACAATCTCTCAAACCAAATGATTTCACTGCTAAGCTTCGTTAACAACAACATCATATCTTTAACTGGCTAGATCAAAGACAAAGTTATGCAGGAAGATGAGGAAGGAAAAGACAAGGAAAAAACCAGACTGGAGGTTGACCTTGCAAAGGACAACATCAACAATGGTCAAGACTAGGAGGATCAAAGGGCACACTAGCAGGAGGCCGAGGAGAACCATATGGCCTATGAGGCTGCTTAGGACATGCAAGAACTGGAGAGAAAGAACGAGGACAAATCCACTACCTGTTCTTTTGTTTCTATCTGTGCCTTTTTTTGGCTTTTTTTAGGGCTTTTTCCTTTGTCGGATCATGTTGTTTCTGTTCTTGGTCTTTTGTAATATCTTTGTTTTTTGGCTAGGCCTTGTGCTTATTTTCAGCCTTTGAACTTGAACTCTTTTGGCTGGGCTTTTCATGCTTATTTTCAGCCTTGTTAATGTTTTAACTCTTGGGTTTCAGGGTCCCTGTAAAACCTGTTTATCTAATAAAAAATAATGTTGAAAAAAAAATTCTCCTCAAATTATCTTGACCAATTTGATGCATTATAAACAAGGTGCTAAAGATAAATGTTAGGCACTTGATTAGTAGATTTAAGAATTTCCATGCTTATATTTCCTCTCATATTCCTAATGTTGGTATACATTTTTTTCCAGTTTACAAAATGACAGTAGAGATAAAACTCTTCTTACCAAGGGTTCTTCCTTGTCTTGATTGTATGTAGTGTTTCACTATTACTAGCTTCTAGTGAGTTAATTTGAGATAAACACTCCAATGACTCCTATTTACCTTGATAAGAGTGATGTTTCATTCAATTTCAAAAAATTTCATAAACCTATCAACCATATCAACATCAATAAATAATCCAATAGTAGATGAACAAGTAACATCAATACCTAAAGATGCAACTTCTTTGTCCTCTATTTTTAGACCTTCTCATAAATGTAATCCACTTTTAAAATATTTTAATTTTTTTTTGTTGAAGTTAATTAATTAAAAATAATATTAAACTTACTCCTATTAGACTAATCGACCCATCTAAACTACCTTGATTTTTTGATCCCAAATCTTTCTATGAATTCTATCATTAAACCATAAATAACAATGATAAATTATTTTATTTTAATAATATGGAATAATATATTATTAATTATATTATACATCACTTAATACTGATACAAATCATAAAAGAAATTAGTTGCACTTTGTAATTAGAATTTTAAAATATAAGCTAATTCTTTTCCATTTCATTCAACCAACACCATTGACAAAATGTTGTTAGAATATTGGTTGTAAGCATGAATGCTAATGATATTCCTATGGGGGTGTACCATATATATGTTACATTCATGACTAAATTTTTCATTGATGTCAACATAGCAATTTTCTATGGTATTTGATAGAAGAATGGAAAGATCAAGTTGGTACAGATGGCTAGTTGAGTATTTACACTATCCAAGGTTATACAAGGTACTTTTGAGTATTTGGTATATGTAGTTAATGTTAGAAGAAGAAAGGATAAGTATAGAAGAAGTTATGAGAGTTTTGGTGATGTCTGTTTTGAGATAGAGTTTATAGAGGCATGTTCTAGTAAACTAGTTATATCTCTTAGCGGAGTTGTTATTCTAAGAATTGAGGTTGAGGACATGAAGAAGACATGTTGATGATGATGTGGCTAAGATCACTTGTCACAATATTGTGTGTATGGAAAGTTATTCAAGTTGCAAGGTGAAAGATTTATGTTATCACTAAGTGTAACATGTTCTTAATGTGGTCCTATAACAATTAATTGAGAAGGTCTAACAGCCGACTCAAGGAATTTTTTTGAGGACTTGGTATAAAGGAAGGACATTTTACTTTATCATGGTATGGAATGATATGTTTTTATGATTGATTATAAGTAGCAGAGAGTGTAGAATGTGAAGTTGAATAGAGTAGTGCAGAAGTGAAGGAAACTTCTTTGCCAAGGTTTTGCTAAGTGATCCGAGATTTGATATTTGTATTTGAGGTTTGTGACCTAGTCTATAAGGTTTGATAATGTGTAGTTTGGTTGATAGAACAAAAGAAAGGAAGTCATAATAGTGAATTACTTGTTTGAGTAGTGAGTTCTTCTTGTAGTTGAAATTGCATGTTTTGGCAATGGGCTCTTCTTGCATACATTGTACTAAAACTCCTAACAGGGTTGGAATCTCCTAATAGGGATTCAAAGTCTCCTAACAAATACTCATTGTACTAAATATTGTAATAGAATCCTAATAGGGTCCATCCTCTAACAAGGAATATTTATATTAGTACATAATCTTGTGGGCATCATTCCCACTAGGGTTTTTCCTTTGATCATGGGTTTTCCTAGTCAACATATTTGGTGTAATTATCTATGTGAATTTTATTACAGTTGGTGTTTACTTTGGTTGAATGATTAAGTTTTTTTAAAGAAGAAAAATGTTCTAATTTCTGGATAACTAATTCACCCCTCCCCACCTCTTTCTTATCTTGGTGGACTATTGTGTCTAACAATTGGTATTAGAGCATCGAGTCCTTGAAGATAAAGTTTAAAAACTTTGGGAGATCCATGGTTAATATGTTTGAGAAAGATAGTTCAAGGTTTGATGGAACAAATTATGACAACTGGAAAGAAAATATGAAGATGCATGTGTTGTGTATGGGTCCAGGATAGTGGATCTTGACAAAATCAAAGAATAAAATCATTGTTGAAGAGGACTTGGAAACTTGTACTGAGCAGAAAGAGATCTTTTCATTTGTGACATGAGAGCTAGAGAAGCACTATTGACTACACTTCCTAAAATTGAGTACAATCAAAGTAAAAATCACTTGCTACTTCACATTTGATTTGGAAAGCTTTGGAAAATAGCTTTGAACGTGATGCACATTCTAAGAAGTTGAGACTACAAAGTTTGATTTGCATGTTTCAAGATGCTAAAATGATGGAAGATAAATCTATAAGAACATATATAGGTAGGATATCAGAAATTACTGTAGGTATCAAAGCTCAAGGAGTAACCAAAGAATATGATGAGGTTATATGGAAGATATTGAAGAATCTAACACCACCATTTAAGTCAATAGTTCAGATGATATAGTTGTTGATATCTTGTACCAAATATTTCACAAAGGAGACATTTCTTGGAAGACTTGAAGCAGTTGAGAATGATCTCAGATAGTCTGAAGAGTTGACTAGAATAGAGGAAACTTTTAGTGCCATGAATATTCAACCTAGTCTATCAAGGAGCACAAGTTCTAGAGGAGATTTTGCTAGCAGTAATAGATATGAGGAGGACTAAAATATTGAAGAAGGAGTAGCCCTTCTGGTAAGAAGAGAAAAAGGAGGAAAGAAAAATTTGAAGTGTTGGACTTATGATGAATATGCCCATTATGCATCTAAGTGTCCTAAAAGAGAGAAAAAGTATAAGGGAAATCACAAACCTAGAAAAGATAGAGTGTGTTTCTATGCAAATGAAGATAATAATTTTGATGAACAAGCATTGAGTGCTAGTGATGATGAAATTGGATTTGTGGAAATTAAAGAACATTTGGAAAAGGTAGCTTTAGTGTCATAGGTTGAGAAAAATCTAATTGGATAACTAATAGTGGTTGTTCACATCATATGACTAGTGACATGAACAAGTTTGTTGACTTCAAAAGTTAGGATGGAGGAATTATCAAAGTTGGAAATAATGCAGCATGCCAAGTTAAAGGTATTGGATCTATAACTCTTGATGGTAAAACTAACACTGAGGATGTATACTTTGTTGATGGTTTAAAGCACAATATTTTGAGTGTTGGACAATTAGTAGACAAAGGTTATCAATTATAGTTCATAGAAAAGACATGCATGATAAAAGATAAAGATGGAAAGGAAATTGGAATAGGAACTAGATCTAGATTTAATGTATTTTAGTTGAATCCTACTGAAATGACATGTTTAGTTACAGAGGTAGATGTCACTTGGTTATGGCATAAGAGATTTGTCACATAAACTTTGATAGTATTGTGAAGACTAGTAGAATGTTTGTAGTTAGTGATTTGCCAGAGATTGTAAACCCTACTAACACAATTTGCACAGAGTGAGTTTTGGCTAAACATAATAGAACTTCTTTTCCCAACAATAATTTTACCACTATAGAAAAATTGGAGATTGTATATAGATCTTAGTGGTTCTACAAAGACTAAGGGATTCTATGGTGAAAGGTACTTTATGATTCTAGTTGATGATTTTTTCTAGAATGATGTGGGTTACATTTCTTAAAGAGAAACTTGAGGCATTTAATAAGTTTAAGATATTCAAGAATAGGGTTGAGAATGAATCTAATATGAAGATTAAATGTTTAAGATCATATAGAAGAGGAGAATTTACTTCAAATGAGTTTAATATGTTTTGTGAATAAAATGGAATTAAGAGATAGTTACCAGCTCTAAGAACCCCTGAACAGAATGGTGTTGCAAAGAGAAGGAACAAGTCAGTTATAGAAGCTGCAAGAGCTATGTTAGAAGATAATGATGTATCCAAGAAAATTTGGAGAGAATCTATGAATACAAAAATCTACACTATGAATAGAGTGCAAATCAAGAAAGACAAAAACAAGACCCCTTATGAACTGTGGTTTGGTTACTCACCTACAGTTAAGTATTTCAAAATTTTTGGGAGTAAGTGTTATGTGAAAAGAGATGATGATATTGGTAGGTTTGATGCTAGAAGTGATGAAGGTATGTTTCTTGGTTATTCATTGAAAAGAAAATCTTATAGATGCTATAATTAGAGAACTAAGACTATTATGGAAAGTGCAAATGTGAGAATTGATGAGAAATTCATATTACAAGAGACAATAGTTGATTATAATTTAGGTGATGATTTTATTACCAAGCCATGGAATGATGTGCAGAATGAAGGAGAGCCAAGGTAGGAACATAGCTTAGAACCTTTAGTAGAGCCAAGAGTTGAGAAAACAATTCCTACTTCAAGAAAGAGGATGATGTAGAATCACCCATTCGAGAAGATCATTGAAAGCAAAGATAAAGGAGTGATGAAAAGAAGTAGAGTCAATGAAGAACTATGCTTGATATCTCAAGTTGAGCCTAAGAATGTAGATGAATCATGTAAAGATGATCACTAGAAACAAGCTATGAAAGAGGAATTAGATTAGATAGTAAAGAATGAAGCATGGGAATTAGTTCCTAGACTAGTAGACAAGAATGTTATAGGAACTAAATGAGTATTTAGGAACAAGATGAATGAGAAAGGAGAATTTGTAAGGAACAAAGAAAGATTGGTATGTAAAGATCATTCACAGAAAGAAGAAATAGATTACGATGAGACCTTTGCTCTAGTGGCTAGAATAGAAGTAGTAAGATTATTCTTATCCTATGTAGCACAAAATAAATTCAAAGTATATCAAATGGATGTCAAATCAACATTTTTGAATGGAGAAATTGAAGAAGAGATATACATTGAATAACTTGAAGGGATGTCCTTTGATACATGACAAGGAAATTGTAGGCAAACTAAGTAAAGTGTTGTATGGATTGAAGCAAGCACCTAGAACCTAGGAGCTAAGGTTGGATAAACATTTAATGAAACTTGGATATAACAAAGCTATGGAAGATAGTAATTTGTATTGGAAAGAAATTGATGATGGTTTAATGATTTTGGTAATATTTTTTGATGATATAATATTTGGAGGTAAGGATGAGGAAAGAAAAAGTTTTCTGAAGAGATGAAGAAAGAATTTGAAATGAGTATAATAGGAGAGATGAAATACTTCTTAAGATTGCAGATTGTATAGAATTAAGAAGGAATATTTATTTCTCTAACTAAGTACTTGAAGGATTTATTTAAAAGGTTTAGATTGGAAGCATGTAAACTTGTTGGAACACCTATGGTAATTGGACACAAGTTATCTACAAAGGATGAGACACCTACTGTTGAGCATATAAAGAAAATATCTATGATCAGAGGATTGCAATATCTAGCTCACATAAGGTTAGATATAGAAAATGTAGTTGGAATTGTTGTAATATTCTAGGCTGATCCCAAAGAAGCACATTATGTAGTATTAAAAAGGATATTTAGATATTTGAAAGGAATATCAAAGTATGGATTATGGTATGATAGATCTAATGATTTCACTCTAAGTGCTTATACTAATGTATATTGGGTAGGGAATATTGATGATAGAAAGAGCACCAGTGGTAGAGCCTTCTTTCTTGGAGGAAGATTGGTTTCTTAGTTAAGTAAGAAGTAGGATTGTACATCCCAAAGTATAGCAGAAGCACAGTATGTTGTAACAACAAATAATTGCAATCAAGTCATTTGGATGAAGTAGATGCTAAAGGATATAAGGATAGAAATTCGTGAACCTATTATTATACATTGTGAAAAAACAAGCATGATAAATATGTCTAAGAATATATTGTTGCATTCTCAGACCAAGGATATTTCTATTAAGTAGCATATGTTGAGAGAGAAAGTTGCAGAAAAGGAAATTAGATTAGAGTATGCAAGCACTATAGAGAAAATTGTAGATATATTCACCAAGCCTCTTCCCAAAGATACTTTTGAGTATTTGTGAGGTATGCTTGGGGGTTAAACTCCTTCCTACATTAGAGAAGAAGATGCAAATATACATTAGTCTAGGGTAATAGAGAACCATTTTTGTTTGGACTGAATGCTGATACTTTCTATATGGTAGAGTATTTGTGATGGATAGAGTCAACTAGAACTCTTAATGAATGTTGTTTTGAATAATGTCTTTTGACACTTGAGCTAGTAAGAATTAGTTGTTGTAGAGTTTGTTGTTGTAAGGTTGGTTGTTGAAACCTCTGACATTGATATCAATGGGGGGGGGGGGGGGGGATATTGCATGAAAAACATTATGCTGAGGAAGATTGTCAGCATAAGTACAACATGGAATGACAGTTTGATAGAAAAACATTAAGGTATGTCAATGGGGGAGAATGATTGATGAAGATGATTTGAAAAAGAAGATGAATAGTCTTTAGTTGGTATGCTTAGAACTAGACATTTTGATCTATGTTGCTATCAATGACAAAGGGGGAGATTGTTAGAAGATTGGTTGCAAGAATGAATGCTAATGATATTCCTATTGGGGAGTATTGTAGATATGTTACTATGATGATATGTTATATTCATGACTGAGTTTTTCATTGATCTCAAGATAGCAATTTTCTTTGGTATTTTATAAAAGAATAGTGGAAAGATCAAGTTGGTACAAATGGCTAGTTGAGTATTTACACTATTCAAGGTTATGTGAGATACTTTTGAGTATTTGGTATATGTAGTTCATTTTGGAAGAAAAAAGGATAGGTATAGAAGAAGTTATGAAAGTTTTGGTGATGTCTATTTTGAGATAGAGATTATAGAGGCATGTTTTGTAGACTTCTTATATCTCTTAATAGAGTTTTTATTTTAAGAATCAAGGTTGAGGACATGAAGAAGACATGTTGGTGATAATGAGTTATTCAAGTTGCAAGGAAAAAGATTTATCTTATCGCTAAGTGTAATGTGTTCTTGATGTGGTCCTATAATAATTGATTGAGAAGGTCTAACAGCCAACTTAGGGAATTGTTTTGAGGACTCCATATAAATGAAAGACATTTTTCTTTATCATGGTATGGAATGATATGTTTTTATGATTGATTATGAGTAGTAGAGAGTGCAAAATGTGAAGTTGAATAGAGTAGTGTAGAAGTGAAGGAAACTTCTTTGCCAAGGTTTGTTGAGTGATCCAAGCTTTGATATTTGGATTTGAGGTTTGTGACCTAGTCTACAAGGTCTAATAGTGATTGGTTTAGTTGATAGAACAAAGGAAAAGAATTCATAACAGTAAATTACTTATTTGAGTAGTGAGCTCTTCTTGTAGTTGAAATTACATGTTTGGGTAGAGGGCTCTTCTTGCATACATTGTACTACAACTCCTAAAAGGGATTCAAAGTCTACCAATAGGGACTCATTGTACTAAATATTTTAATAGACTCCTAATAGGGTCCATCCTCTAACAAGGAATATTTATATTAGTATATCATCTTGTGGGCATCATTCCCACCAAGGTTTTCCCTTTGATCAAGGGTTTCACTAGTCAACATGTTTGGTGTAATTGTCTGTTCGAATTTACAAGTGGGAAGAATACTTTTGACAGGTAGGGTGGTGAATCAGAAGTACCAAACTTTTAAGTTATAAAACTTTTAAATGAAATCAATACATGTATGTAACATATCAAATTAACATGAAGGTAAAGGCATGCATCAAAATAGACAACACAATATTTGATCACCCATAAACCCTCCAAAATGAGAAGGTAAAATTGGGGTGTGGATGACACTCACAACTTATCACTACAACAATATGTAACTTGTCAAGGTTATAAAGTTTGACCATCATCAATGGTCTACCCTATGAAAGGCCTACCTTATTAAAAGTGAAATGTCTACAAGATTTAAAAACATTCACTTGGAATGTCACCCTATTAAAGGATTTACAATATGGCTATTAAACCAACCTATCTTCATAGGATTTTCATTCTCCTAATACAATGGCTAGAAAGTATAGTAGAATGTGTTGACCTAATAACTCACTATCCTCAATTGCTAATTTCAAATCTTTGTTCTATCCAATTTGATATGATCCTTCTTTGATTTGATATGACTCTATTCAAAGTGTTGATACTCTATTCTTATTAACTAATACTGCAATGTTGTCCTTCCTCTAAGTCTTTATACCCCTTTCACTTCCCTTCAAACTTTGCTAGTATTCACTCCTTGCATGCATTCTCTTCTCACATACCCTTTCCTTTGTTAATGAATTATGGGGTTTTTGACCTCCTTAAAAAGGTTTCGAGACTTAGGGTTAGGTATGAATGTACAATTGAGATTCAACCATCTTTCCTAATCAATTCTTTCCATTTTTCTAATTGGTTGCATGTTGATTCCATAGGGAATTAAAAAGATTCGATCTTATCTTTTAGATCCTTCAAGATTCATCTTTTGTCAGCTCAAAAATAGTTTACATCTAAGTTTGTGAAGGCACAAACTCTCATGTTGATTTTGTGTTACTCAAAACTTACTGATTGCTAATGCTCAACACATATAGGAATTTTGTCTCGCTGGGCATCTATAATTTTTTTTCTTTCTCAGCACCTATAGTTCACTCAACATCTATACTAGCTCAACATCTATTATCACTCAACAGTTGAAACTTGCTCGACACTATCTATCTACTTGGCATCTATTGTAACTCAAAATCTATATTATACTTGGCATCAACTAAGAAAGTTTCTTAAGTGTGTTGACACTCAATTGTCAAAACCAATCTGAGACCAACAATCTCCCCCTTTGACATCAGTGTCAAAAATAGTTAACTATACATGATGAGTCTAATCTCTTCAAGTATAATATACATTCTATTCGACATATATACAAAACTTAAAAAATAGTTCAAAATTTTGTGAAGGTACCTCAAAATTTGTATCTCCCCCTGAGTTGATGTGCCATTGCTATATCTAAAACTTCTCATGCTGAATGTTGATTGATATGCTCTGTTTTATCTGCCCTACTTTGGTTTTACTCTCCCTTTCACACATATTCCCTTGTAGTTTCAATTTCCTTTTGGCTCAAAATTTATCTTCCTATCACCTCCTTAGTTTTATCTCCGCCTTTTTGGATACTTATGTCAAAGGGTTTTATACGTTAATTGAATACTTAGCCAAAAAGGATTTATTTACCTCCATAACTATCCTCAGAGCAACATCCCAATTTTCAAGTGCAATTTCCAATGATTTGAGCTAGATGGCTCTCTACTGCAAGGTGAACTAGGCCTTCCAATGTAGAAAGATTAGAGTCTTTCTTAATCAAATTTTTAGCATAGGCCAGTTCTTTCTGCAAAATTTCCATGTGTGGGGTGATGGTAGATTGAATTTTATTAACTTAGCATTGGTATTGTCCTCATCAATTGTTAGTACAGCTAGTTCCTTCTGAGTGTGAAGCATAGTTTGAAAATGCTTCTCACTTTGAGCTGGATCCTTAGGTGGTGGCATGCTTGATATCTTAAGGTTCCTCTCCAAGCTCACTATCTATTGGTTGGTCTCTTGTGTGAAAATTTATGGGTCACACAATTTTGAGTATAATGAGAATATATTCTCAAGTACTGCTTTTACCTTTTCAATCTTCTTGGCTAGCTCAACTTGACATAGTGCTATTTCACCTGATATTCTTTCATTTACCTTCATTTAAAACTTCCTTTCAGACCATTCTAATAATATTTCATTAGTATCAAGGTCTTCATTTTGTACTTGGTCCATTGTACTACATAGTTATTCCATAATAGGCTTGGTTTCATCAGGTACTTGCAAGCTAAAAGCATCTAGGAAGATGTATTTTATCTCATACTCATTTTTGAGTATCTCTTGCTTCTTCTTCCTCTCAAGTGCCTCTTGCACTTCATTTATCTAATCAATATTCATATTTTCATAGTTATACTTGGGAATGACTATGTCCTCATCTAGTGCAGTGTCTCCATAGTGAAGTACCCTTCTAACTCTTGTAGAGCTCAAGCCTAGTGCTGAAATTTGTAGTGGAATTGCAACAATTCTTAGCTTCTGAGGCATTGTAGGCATCCCTATTGTAGGAAAATTGACCAATGTTTGTATTGCCTCATGCTCCTCCTTAGGGGTCTCCTCCTCTGATCTTCCTTGATCAATCACTGTAATCTTTGGAATTTCACCTTACGCTTGTGATGTAGAGACAAATGTATCTATCTGTCTTGGTTGCACCCTTGTAGGCTCTATCTTCTTTGTCCCTTATGTCCTTTGTTCAATCATCAAGTCTTAAACTATGGAGTCAAAATTATCTGTTGTGTATTTTGTAGTTTTCTCTTGGGGTTGTCCACTTGTAGCTATTTGGATATGAGAAGGTGGTTCTTATGGATTCACTTATCCCTTGTGATATCAGCTACAACCTTTTACAATTCTTCCACACTCACCAAGACTGGATTAGTACATAGTTGTGCACTCAGGGTAGTTTGGTGAAGAATCTTTTTAAGATCTTCTATAGTCAATGGGTTTATATTCTGACCAAAATTTTCAAGAACATATTTAATAGTTACTATATCTATAGGTGTTGGAGTTACATGTGGGGGACTTGGTGGTGGAAATTGTGTGTCTTGCACACTCTATTCCTATTGCTGCTCCTCAGTAGTTGCCATGTCATCTTTTTGTGTCTCCTTCTCCACTGTAACATTTTCCTTTTCTTTTTCTCCTTCTTCTTCCTTAAAGTTTTCCTCTTCTTCTTCATCATTGTTTCTTCCCTCAAAGAGATCTATTTATCCTTCTTTCATAGTTATAGCCCATAAATCAACTTCCACATTTGTGTAGACTTTTTGACAACATCTTCAATTTTATTTTGTAGAACACTGAAGGCTTTATACTTGGGTGCAAATTTTCTCCCCTGCTTCTTATTTGCCTTACTAATTTTCCCTTTAGTAATTTTATGCATTACTCAAGCCAATGTTGACTCTCTTATTTATTTCTCCATATTGAGGCAATAATGCCATTTATTTTTCTATAATTGAATATAACTCCTTAGGCATTGAGTTGTCAAGTTTAAGTGGAGTGTTCTTGAACTTGGCCATCATAGTGTAGACTAACTCTTCCACTATGTTTTATTCTTCTCTATTCAAATTATAAAAATCAATATTTTTTAATCGTGAAAAATTTACATTATCTCTAATGTTATCAAAAATGTTTTCCAAATTAGATTTGGTGGTGTGACTTACCACTCTGAATTGTCCATTGTCGTCAGACTCTATTCTTTCTTCATCTGATTCAAGAGTTGCCACATATTTTCTTCTCTTCTTCTTTTGTGTTGGTCCTACCTATTTAGTGGCCTTCTTGTTTTCTTATTCCTTGGCCTTCTTTGATGTGGCTCCTATGTTGGCCCTTGTGGTAGGCTTTTTTGGGCTAGGCTTGAAACCTTCTTTGGCTTAGCAGATGGTTTGGTGGTTTCTTTTCTCTTCTTTGCATCTAGCTTGGTAGGTGCTTCCTTGGTTTCCTCTTCCTCCTTGGCACCTTCTACCTCTTCTCAATCTTCTCCCATGCCTTGAGTTAATGCAAGTTGTCCCTAATCCTACTCTTCTTCATCTTCACATTCCTCTTCATCATCCTCCTCACCTTTTGCAGTGCCTTCACCAAATCTTGCCTTAATATTCTTCAAAAATTCATCCTTTTTCTTTAAGGTTGAAGTAGTTTTCAACTCCATATCCACCTTGGATCATATAACATCAAAAGTGCCAAAGGGTTGAGCACTTTTGTCAATATCCTCTACTAGCAATGCTATTATTGTTGTTGATGCTTGACCAATATTGATCGCATAACCAAGTGGCCTTAGCTATCTCACCCTTGGCATTTCTACTTGGATGTATGTGAAATCAATGTCTACTAAGAAACATATGTCATTAATATGCTTTTCAACAAGAGAGACATGTATCCTTAGTCTTTATTTCATTGACTTCTTGAAGTCTTCAAAGTAGCTAGTCATAATAGTTTCAAAATTTGCCCCCATTTTTTCTATGTATTCATTCACTTGTACTACTATTGACTTGTTTGTCTTCCAACTTACCTTTCCAAAAGAGAGGAATTCATTCTGTATATAAAAGAATAAACATATAAAAATTCTTCCAAATTTGCATTGGGCTCCCTTTTTTCTTCTTATGGCTCCCAAATTCTCCATGATCTATTGTAGTTGCAGTTCAGCTAGATCATAAGTATGATCCTTCTTAACAATTTTGTATGCCATGTCTACTGCAATACAAGGTAACAACAAATTCTACAAGAGGATCCTTGATGGTATCAATTGTCATCCCTCTCTTGTTCCATTTTGCACCAATGTTCTTTTCTATGGACTCTTTAGAATCAATCCTTAGGGTTTTTGGTTGTTCTAGGATTGGGTACCTAGTTACTCTATGTATAATTCTTTTAGATAGTTTGATGGGTCCATCTTCCAACCATAGACATCCATCATGGATTCTGCTCAACACAATTCTTACCCATTCAGTCTTAAATATAGTAGGGAACTTGAGGGCATGGGTTAAGCCCTTCCTCTCAACAATTTGAAATTCTTCTTTCAATACTCCATTTTCATATAGTTTATTATATGCTTCCCTAATCTCCATATCACCAATAGCACCTATCTTGTAGTTATAACATCTCGTAACATCTTGCACCATTACAACTTTGGGTGGAATCATGAATAAAGCTCCTGTAGGGTTATTCTTATAAGAAACTTTAGGGATAGGTCTAAAATCTAGCTGCTTAACTTCATTACTAACAAATTGAGCCTCAAACGACTCTTTGTCCTAGGTTTTCCTAGAGCTAGATGCCATTTCTTCAAACTAGGGTTTCAAAATGTAAAATAGCTTATGTGTAGCTCGACACTAGTGTAAATACCTTAAATCAATGAAATGATGCTAAATCTTGGCTTGAAATCTTTGCAAAAGCTTCAATCTCTACTTGGAAACTATTTATGCACTCTTTTTGCTCTTTCTCCATGTTTTCAATGATGAAAAATGCTTGAAAACTCGACCTTATACCATTCATTTCATATCATTTAATGCTTAGTGCATATACAACTATCCACTTGGTTCCTTACACAATTTTGTTTCACTTGGCTTCCATTGATTTTCAAATCACTCGGCATACTCTAGAGTTTCCCATGCTTGGCTTCAACTACTAACTTGACATATACTAGGAATTTACTCAGCACATAAAGGAAAATTTCCTTACTTGGCAACAATGTGAAAATTTTGGATTTAACTTTGCATTTTTATTCATGTTGATCTATCCTTTTTTAGTACTAATCTAGTCTTAGAACTGATGTATGATAAATCATTCAAATATCAGTCCCACATACCTTCTTTTTCTTAGTTGGATGAAGTGTGACCAGTTGATCTTTTAGGTGAAGTGATCCCTGTATTTGATGTGTTGCATCCATCTTTTCTTTTCCATGTTCTATTCATTTCTCCTCTAACATGCTCAACATCTACCTCATCTTTTCCTTTGTTGAACTCTGAGTCGCATGCCTTTGACCTTGTTGGGTAATTTCTACTAATGTGTCTAGACTTCAAACAATTGAAGCATGTAGTTTGGCTTAACCATCTACTGTAGTTTCTACTAAAATGTTTCTTATGCAATTTGCAGGCATGTGTCCATACTCTTGATAGTAATGACAGCTTTGCCTAGTATTGTAGTCCCAATTGTAGTGATGTCCATCACTATTTGACTTTTCTAGTTGGTTTGGTATCCACATAGGCTTTGGTCTACATTCAAAGGGTTTATGTCCATACTTCTTGCAATTGTAGCAGTGACCTTCAAATCTTGGTGTCCCGATGGTTCTCGTCCTATAGTCATGTGCCTGTTGTCCTTTTTTTTTGCACTTGTGATAGTGACCCATGTTTTTAGGTTTGTCATGCTTGTTAGCATTCTTACTCCTACACACATTAGAGGTATGTCCCCTTTTACCACAAAAATGACAAGTGGGTTTAGTTTTCTTACCTTTGTTATTTTTTTCTTCTATAGTCTTAGATGACTCTCCTTTTCACTGCTAGTGTATCCAAGTCTTGGAGTGTCATTGTTGGATCTTGTTGATTTTAGTAGCTATTCAAAGTACTTGATAGCTTCATTAGTTTTTTTGAAGCTCTCTACAATTTCCTTCTCTCTTCTCAAGTCATTTTGCAATTGTTTATTTTGCATCTTCAGTGTGGAGATCTCAATGTCTTTGACATTCAGTTCATGATGGGTATTCATCACCTAGCTTATGGTGTCTAGCTGCATGTCGGAAATTCTTGCAAGCTCAATTCACTTTTCCTCCAATTTTTTGGATAGGTTTCTCTTGTCATTTTCTATCATAGATTTTCCTTCAATAGCTCTTTTCTTCTATTCAATCACTTCACAAAGCATCATGGCTTGTAATTGTTGTTCAATCTTGAGAGTTTTGATCTCTTCTTCTTGAGCTCTATTCTTCTTCATTAGGTCTACAATTGCTGCATGAAACTCCTTGGAATCTCCATTGGAAAACACTTTTGAGGTGTCAATCTCTTTGTACTATCAGCTATGGTGATTTCTCTTCTTCTCTTTATAGATTTCCTCAATTCTTCCCTAGCTTCTTCCAAAGAATGTAGAAAGAGTTGTATCTCAGTTTCCTGATTCTCTATGATCTTACGAAGCTTGTAGACCTCAATTTTTAGATCTTTTCTTCAAGTTGTAAGGCTTCTCTTTGTAAGAACTTGTCTCTAATACCAATTTTTGGAATTTACAAGTGGGAAGAATACTTTTGAGGTGGGGGGGGGGGGGGGGGGGGGGGTCTGGTGGGCGAATTAGAAATGCCAAATTTTTAAGCTATAAAACTTTTAACTGAAATCAATACATTCAAGTAACATATGAAATTAACATGAAAGTAAAGGCATGCATAAGAATAAACAACACAATACTTGATCACCCAAAAACTGTCCAAAATGAGAAGGTGAAATTGGGGTGGGGATGACACTCACAACTTATCACTACAACAATATATAACTTGTCAAGGTTACAAAGTTTGACCATCATCGATGGTCTACCTTGCGAAAAGCCTACCCTTTTACAGGCTCTAACACCTTGTTAAAAGTGACATGTCTAAAGGATTTACAAACATTTACTTGGAATGCCACCCTATTAAAGGATTTAGCACCCTATTAAAGGATTTACAATATGGCTATTACACAAACCTATCTTCATAGGATTTTCATTCTCCTAATGCAATGTCTAGAAAGTATAGTAGAATGTGTTGACCTAATAACTTACAATCGTCAATTGCTGATTTTAGATCCTTGTTCTGTCCAATCTAATCTAATCCTTATTTGATCTAATATGACTCTATTCTTGTTAATTGATGTTGCAATGCTGCACTTTCTCTAAGTCTTTACACCCCTTTAACTTCCCTTCAAACTTCACTAGTAATCACTCCTTGCATGCATTCTCTTCTCGCATACTCTTTCCTTCATTACTGAATTATTGGGTTTTTGACCTCCTTAAAAAGGTTTTGAGACTTAGGGTTAGGTATGAATCTACAATTGAGATTCATCCATCTTTCTTTCTCAATTCTTTCTATTTTTTTGATTGGTTGCATGTTGATTTCATAGGGAATTAAAAGATTCGATCTTATCTTTTAGATCCTTCGAGATTCATCTTTTGTTGGCTCAAAAATAATTTACATATAAGTTTGTGAGGGCACAAACTCTTATGTTGATTCTATGTTACTTAGTAGTTACTGATTGTTGATGCTTGGCATATATAGGAATTCTATCTTGCTTGGCATCTACAAATTTTTTATCTTTCTTGGCACCTATAGTTCACTTGGCATCTATATTCACTCGGTAGTTGAAACTTTCTTAGCACTATCTATCTTCTTGGCATCTATTGTAACTAGACATCTATATTATACTCGGCATCAACTAAGAAAATTTCTTAAGTGTGTTGACACTCAATTGTCAAAACTAATCTGAGACCAACATTGTCTATGTGCATTTTATTATAGTTTCTATTTACTTTGGTTGAACAATTATGTTTTTTTGAAGAAGACAAATGTTTTAATTGTTTGATAACTGATTCACCCCCCTCCTCTCTTAGTTATCTTGGTGGACTATTGTTTCTAACAAATGTTTCCTACAAACATTAATTAGGATGAAAAATTCAAAGATAATAATCATAATATTAATTAAGTTGAGCATGTGCAACATAAATCTCAACCTAAAATTCAAATCAAGTAATACCCTTAATTTTTCTCAAAAACCATAAGATGCCATATGATCTTTGGTATATTGTTTCTAGAGTTGTTGGTATTCCTTCTTGTAGTATCCTTGTTGATCTTACTTGCATGGTGAATTTGATAACTAAAGAGAACTTTTTTAGTAAATACTTGTAAAATATCTCTATTTAATATTCTATTTCTTAATCTAAATTTATATATGATTATTTTATTTTAGTTTAATTCCTATCGACTCCTAATAAGGCTGGAATTTTCTAGCAAGAATTCATAGTCTCCTAATAGAGACTATAGGGATTGATTGTATTTAACTGGCTCCTAATAGAGTCTTTCCCTTTCACAAAGAATTTTCATATTAGTACATAATCTTGTGGATATCATTCCTACCAAGGTTTTTGTAGTTAACAAATCTCATGTTATTGTACATAGTTCTTACATTGTGGTTTTTGTAAACATTAGATATAAGATTTGGATGTGATAAAGATAATTTTAGTTTTTTAAGAACATAATTGATTCACCCCCTATGTTAGTTGTGTTGGTGGAATTTACTTTCTAACACTTTTAAATTTCTTTTTTCTCTCTCTCTACAATATTTTATTTCTTCTACTTAGGGATTAGGTATTTCCTCCTTTTTCTATTCCTTAAGGGATTATTTTTTATCAATTATGTAAAATAATAATGCTTTGGTACCATTGGTTAATGGGTACTCCACACTATGACCTTAAATGTCATGTACCTATCTAGGAACATCTTGAACAACATTACCAATGATCTTTTCTACCATGAATTTATCATCCAATTCAATAAGTATAGACTAATATTTTTTAGTTTGTGTTGTAGCCTCCTTAGCCTTTAGAATATTCTTCTACATCTCAACATTATCACTATGAAAATTTTGAGTGTCCCCATTTATGATTATTGTGGCTCTATTTTTCACTCCAAAATGCTTCTTTTGAGCTTATAATATTACTTTAGCATCTTTATGGCTCATATGAAGTTGATCCTTTATTAGTTCTTTCTATATGATTTCTTTATCTACTTGAAATGTTGTCCATATAGCATTAATCAGTTCATATAATACATTAGGAATAAATGAATCTATCTCCAAGGGTATTCTACTGAACTTGTTAAGATGATGTATGATTGTATCTTTGAGATTCTCTGTCTTCATCAATCCCAAATATGTATTTTCTCTTGACTACTGCAAGTCCACTGATTTCCAAAATATATTTTTCTATTTCATCAATAGTAGTTTCTTTGCTTGTCACATCTTTCTTCTTTAGTTCTAAGGCTTCTCTAATTGATTCTATCCTTTCCTCATCTTCCTCTTTAGATTGCTTCTACCCATTCTTTTTATTTCTAGGAGTTTCCTTCTAAGAAGTATGTTTTCCTCTACTTTTTGTAAGTATAATCTTTTTTTCTTTTCCTAGTGATCTAGTTTTCTTTATTTTCACTCTTCTATAGGTAGAAATGATGTTTACTGATTGACATCAACTTACTATATGGTTATTCTAGACATATTTTCTTAATCACCACCAGATTTCTATTATTAAGTAACTGTCATGCTTCTTGTTTTCCTTTCAATCACTAGCGTTTTTAACTCCTTGCAAACATTTGCAAGGGATTTACCATATGATATAAATATTATTAGCTTCTTTTCCATAGTGCTATACAAAATTTCATCAACATATTAACTTACAATGACATATTATACCTCATATAACATAGGTGGAAGCCAATGGGTTCTAGGTTTTCCAACCTACATAATAAATATATATGTATCTATTAGGAAACAAATATCATATTTATAATTTTCTACAAGTTTAGTTAGGATTTATTCATATTTATGAATTTAATATTGGAAATCTTTAAAGTAACACTACATAATATAATTTATGTTCCCACATAATATAATTTATGTTCTCACCTAACAATTTTATGAATTCACATATTTGTGTGATCACTAGTTTATAATTTGACCATGTAACCTTACCTCTACTAAGAAATAATTCTTTGATGTATAGGGATCCATACTTGAGTGATATCTTCTTATCTTTATTTTTCCTCTCTATGTTTGGTAGAAGTGAGTTCTAATCATATTCCATGAATCATATACCGCATCATCTTTGACAATCTAGTAAGCAATGTGAATAGCACCACTAGTAATTTTTTTGTTCTACTAGACTGGTATACTTGATAACCTATCACTATTGGAAAAAAATAAATCTCCTTATCTTTAGTATCATCAATTTTCATGGATCTACCATCATATCTTTATTCTGTTAACTTGGTGATTTTTTTTTATGATGTGTATCTTAACATACCCTCTTCTCCTTATACTTGAAAATATATGACTCCATGAAATATCATCTTCAATATTCTATGTGATTTATCCAACCACATATACTAATCATGTACTCTTCTTAGCATGTATTGTATCTAATTAGGATTGAACTCTATGGAAATGCTCGCCACACATGTCAAGCCTTTGGTTTGTAATTTCTTATGTTCATCATTCAATATTCCATCTATATACATGCCATTGTATTATTTTTGTATTATTTTTTCACCTAGATCTTCAATATTGTAGTAAATATAGATATGCACATATTCAATTGTTAAAAACTCTTGGTGTGATAGTAGAAAAGGAATTGAACATACCCATTTTGATCAATTTGATAGGATAAAGTTTGAATTTTGGTCAATGAATCTCTGCATTTCTAAGTATAAAAATTATATCAACATTCATTTTTATTGCATTCAATTAAAATAATATAGATATCAAACAATATACTAAACTTATAAATCATAATTTACAAGTTAGGGTTAACAACAAGTCAATAGAATTTCGCTCCAATAATTGTAATTCTAGTACAATAATTGCTTAATAGTACTCAAGATAGCTTTCAAATTATTAGAAGAGAGTAAAGGTGCAAAATATGTTTATCATTGGGACTTAGACTTTGTGGTCTAAAATAGTTAAGCAATACTTTTACCAATGGTAGGAATAGTGCCTTTTCACTAGTTAACTAATACTTATTGGTTAATGTTTCTCCAATGGTTATGACAGATATCATTAAATATTAATTGAAATCATCATATAATTACTCAAGCTTCTTAATTCCTTTATAAAAACCAAAATGAATCTTGTATTTTTCCTAGTTTGTAGATGAATCTTGTACACTAGAGGATGGTGACTTCCCTTCAAGTGACTTGACATGTTCTTTCTTCTCTTCCTTCTTCACCCACATATTCTTCATCTCACTTCTGATCTCATCAAGGCTTATGGGGTTCTTAATATTTTCCTCCTATGATAGGTCAAGATATTAGTTCTTGAATCTATAATATCTAGCAAGGTATTGGTCTTGTTGCACTAGAAAGAAACTATTGGAAACCAAGCTTCAACACTACCTTTCCATTTTATTAATTTAAAATTTACTACTAGATGCCCAAATTTCCCTCTTATAAAACATGTATCCTTGAAACATTACTCTCATCTATAAGAGTTCTCTACTTGAATAGACAACCTAGGAGTTTTCATCTTAGATCTACATTCCTTAGCTCTATGTCCATATTTATTTAATGTATAATAGTATCTACTGAAACTACCATTATTGGATCTACTATTAGTTATAGATCTACACTCATATGTAATATGACCATATCTATGCCAGTGATAGAAATGACCTTTGAATGAATAAGAATTATTCACTAACATATATTTTATGTATGACCAATCTTTCTACAATTATAATAATTAGAATTGTTAGATCTCTAAGTTGGATTTCTTGTGACCTCCTTTAAAGAATGTTATTTCTTCTTGGATCTTGACTTAAATGAAGCACATATCACAAATTTTCCTTAGCATATGTATCTAAGATTAGTTGCATCATTATGCCTCCTCTAGTTATTTAGTAATTCAACAAGATTTTTCATTCTTCACTTTATTGCTTCAACTTACCATTTGCATCTTTCTCAATCTTTATCTCCTTATTCAACTTTTCATTCTCCTATCTTAGTCTTCATTATTATTTAAAATCTAATGAATCTCAATATTTTTTGCACAAAGGTGTTCATGCATGATGGCATTCTCTCAAGATATACCAAAATGTTGCTCATCCCTTTCTCTTTCATTATTATTTAGAATCTAATGATTCTCAATATTTTTTGCACAAAGGTGTTCATGCATGATCTCATTCTCTCAGGATATACCAAAATGTTTCTCATCCCTTTCCTTTCAGCATTATCAACACTTTTGTTAGCATCTTTTGTAGTTTTCCTTACTTCATCAGTTGTTCTCTTTCCTTCATGATCTTCACACATCCTAAAATATTGGATTTCAAGTTCCTTTTTTAGGTTTTCCACTTTATCTTTAAGCTTATTATTCTTTTCCATTAGATCTACAATTGCTTGCTTAGATTCTTTGGGTATGGATCTTTTAGATAGTTGATCAATGTAGTCCTAGATTTGATTTGGCCTATCAATGATTTATCTTCCTATGGCTATGAAATTCATTATATTTTCATGTAACTCTTTAATAATTTGGGTTTTACTTTCAAGTTTCTTTTCATACTTGCAAGTCTCCATGATTGTGGATCTTTTCCTCAAGTTGTTAAACTAATTAGCAAGAGGACTAGTACTCTTATACCATTTATTATGATTTTTAGGTACTTAGAGGCGAGGGGAGGGATGAATTAATACAAAAATGGAGTAATTTAATTCAACCACTAATATGATGAATTGAAATATTAACTTCCAAATGAAAAATGATAGAGCTAATGTAAGTAAATAAAACTACACAATATCTAGCAATCACAACACCATAACTTATAACACATATTTTTGGTATCATGGAAACCAATTTGAGTAAGGAAAAACCACAATAGTAATGATATCCACAATAATACTAATTTAGTAAATGAGTTTCTCTTTTAGGAGATTAAAATAACCCTTTGTAAGGGTTTACTTTGTTTGAAGCGATTTATACCTTGTTAGAAGTACACTAATATCTATAAGAATATACCTTGTGATAGAATTTTAAATTCTCTTTTAAGACCTTACTTGGTAAAGGGATTTACACCAATAACCTATTAGAGTTCACCCAATTGAGGGATTTTGTTGTTGTAACTATTAGAAAACAACAAGATTTTCTATTTGAATACGTCACTGCTTTATTGTAGATCCAATTTTCTCTATGCATGTCTGTAACTACTCTCTACTATGCTATGCTATGTATCTTGATTGCAACCTTCACACTTTTCCAAAACTCTTTTTTTTTTTTTACTTCACTTACCTTCTTAAGAATAGTTCTATTAGAGATAATATTTTTCCTCTTAATCCTAGCCAATTGGTCAAATTTTAATATTCACACTCAAATACCTTAATCAATTCTCAGATCTTAATGTCCCAATATATTTATCGTGATTTCATTGACCTTGAAAAAAATATTTATTATTAATTATCTAAGGTAGTCAAACACATTTTGACTCCAATCCACCACTTCAAAACTACCTTTTACTATTCCAACAATCTAAATAATGTGAACTCATTATCTCATGACCTCCAATCTTTATCATAATTGTTAGAAATTTTAGTCCACTAATATAACTGAGAAGGAGAGGAGGGTAGGAATTAGTTATCCAACTAATATCACAATATTCAACCTTATTAAACTTTAACCATATGAGAAATATAATTAGAAACCACAATAAGATAGTCATGCACAATAACACCAGATATGTTAACTGGGGAAATCCTTGATCAGAGGGAAACCCCTAGTGGGGATAGTACCCACAATATGATTTACTAATATAAATACTCCTTATTAGAGGATGGATCCTATTAGAATTCTATAACAAAACTCACTACATATCAGTCCCTGTTAGGAGACTTTGAATCACTATTAGGAGATTCCAACCCTATTAGAAGTTTTTCCAACCTAGTTAGGAGTTGTGGAAGATAGTTGGAACCACTACTCAAATAGCTTCAAGGAAAAGACCAATGAACCCACTATTCAAATGATCTCTATATTATTCCTTGCAAAATAATAGAATTGAATTGTACTTCCTTATAAGTTGTCCTATCAACTGAACCTTTGCTCCTTTTGATTGTATAACCAGATCACAAAATTCACATCTAATAATCCCTTGGATTGGTTACTCGCATTGAGTACACACTCTACTCCTTTTTGCAATTCACGCTTCATGTAATGATCACAACACCTATACATATTTTACAAAAATAAAAAAGCTTTCCTTTATATTGTATATTCAAAATAATTCCTTGAGCTGACCTTAAGGCTTTCCCAATTAATTATAATAAGATAATTGATTAATTACAATTACAATAGCACTATCATCTCACAATCTATAAAACTTCTCAGATGTGTGATACTAGGGCTTGCACATCCTCTGACATCGCCATCTAACTATCCTCTATCATTGGCCGAGTACGCATCTTCTTATTACATCTTAGATGAAAGATGTAATATAGACATCAGAAACTACTTTCCAATAATTTTATCTTTGTATTTCTCTTAGTAAATGAAGTACAAATTTCGTATACATTCGACTTACGTGTTGCACATTAAGCCTCATCATCAAGACATAGTAATGAACATGTCCATGACCGTGCATCACTATACAAGAAAAACCTTGTCCATGCAACTAAGGTCTCTATCTACTACTTTTTCAGTCTTCAGAGACTTATTGCTTTGTTGACATCAATGAGAAACACAATCACGAATGCAACATGTTAATAATCTCCAATGCTTAAGATACTCCCCCAATGTAGTTTCATCAAAATTCATGCTAATAATAATATCAACCTATAAGATCACATATATCATCCATTCAAATGATCTAGAATCTTTTATCTATCTTTAAGTGTTTTTACTTTATAATAATCTAAAATATTTTCTCCATTCATCCAATTAGGTTGTGATCATGGCCATGATAAAAAATAATAATTTAGATGCTACACATGTGATCTCATATCATGAATCCACTTCTACAATGACCATAATAAAATTTATCTCAATTCTATCAACCATTTTTCTATAACACTCGTTACAAAACCTTCTTAACTATCATGTCCTATCTTCATCTTGACTTCACTGATCATAGTTCTTATTTTTTCTAATTTAGTTTCTATAATGATAGCTAAACTTGTGACTTCTCATCATAGTCACGAATTTCACCATCATAATGCAAAATGGACCTTCCTTAAGGTTATGTTTTGTGTAAGGAACAAATATTTGATACAAGTTGTTAGTATCTAAGATCAGTGGGGAGGGGGAGGGGTTTATGAAATTATCAACTTATTGAACTAATTCCACAACCATAAAGTAATCAAACTAAAATATAAATTATATAAACAACAAAAATTAAAAACCTACATACTCACAACACCATGATTTTTATTATAAAAACCTTCTTAAGGAAAAATCCATAATGGGGATATGACCCACAAATAATTACTTAAAAATAATAATAATCTTGTTAAAGGTTTAGATACAAAAGGAGTAAATAAGTAAGAATTTAGGCATACAACCAAGATAATAGTTCTTAGATGCAAAAATAAAGTGATAAAACCCAACTGATTACAACATAAGGGATTCAACCCTGAAATGGATTATAATCCAAAACATGAACTAAGAAAAAAAATCATATATACTATAATAGTTCCATGTAAGTGTTATATAATTAACATGACCTCAATAGTACACGTTTTCACATATTAAGAAAGTCAACTATATAACATATTACTTTCTCTTACCATTTATAGCATAATAAAATGAATGCACCCATTATTTAGGATATTTTTATCTCCCTTCCTTTAGTGACCATATGGACCATATATGGATTTATGATCAATCAATTCTTTATCCCATTTAGTTTCCTCTTTTCCAATTCTATAAGTATAGCTTATGAGACTTTGAGGCTCTCCTTTTATGAGATAATTCTTAAATAGGGGGACCCAAGTTTACCTATTACCCAAAATATGGCCCATTAATCTAAGATTTTGTGCTCTAAGGCTAGTTTTTCTTAGGGAGTTAATTCTAGAAATTGGGTGATCTGATCAACTTGTTTGTTTTTTTTAAATCCTGAAAGTTGGTATAAGGAAACCTAGGAACTTCATGTTCACATCAATACATATTATCATCACAAGACATCAAAAATTATCTTTAAGAACTCAAGAAAGGATATTTCCTAAGGTATTTCAAGCATTCATCATTCAAGATTCAAGCATCCTTTGTGATCATTTCATCTTCAAGATATAGCATTCTATTGGCAATGAAGGGAGGAGATATATGTTGTGGAGTTTATATTATTATTCGTTGATTCACATTTACAATACACATGGTTGCATGATGTGGTTTTGGTAAATTCATTGCATTTTTAGAGATTTTCTACCCCTTCATGGGGTAAAAACACAAACCTGTGTCACCTTTTATAAAGGAGAAGTGATATCAGAATTTAAAGTCTTCAACTTTAACGAAATAAAAGTGGCATTTGTGCTTAGAATTTGAAGATGATGTAAACTAATGAAATGCGTAAAATTGGATGAAGTTTATGTTTATAATTTTTTTTTTAAAAATTGAGTGAAAATTTTATTTATTTTTGAATTTTTAAAGTGTATTTTTTATTTTTTTTAAAATACTAAAAATATAGAGTTTTTTTCCCGTCAAACAAATATATGCACATGTTCATATTTTGGTTTGATTTTGGAATATGTTAGAGTTAACATGTATACCTAGTCCACCGAAAAAGAAAAATTGAAATTTGGCTAATATTTTTGAAGTTATAATTGGTCAAAGTCAAAGTTATCAGAAATAGACAATTTTTTTTCTCTCGTCAAACTTTTTCCATCAAATCTACATTTTCTTTTAAAAAAATTACATATTCTTGAAGAAGACTCTCTCCTCTAGTGCACCATAAAAATAATTTTATTTTTTAACATGATTTACTATTTTTTTCTTATTGTTGAATAGACATCTTTCTAAATCTTAAGATACCTACTTGTAATATTTTCAAATTATAACATATTATTCATGATCAAAACTTTAAAAAAATTATACAATCATAATCGTGACTCCAAGAACTACAAAAGTATATTTTTAGTTTTAAAAAATACTTCAATTTAGTAGGACAAATTGGCCTTCAAAGTGAGATGTTTATAGAAGTTCTAATTTTTGCTTGTTTGGCTGCCACATAGACTATTTCCGCTGTAACTGTTTCGGGCGAAACTGTTACAGATGAAATAGTTTCGATCGAAACACCTATCGGTAGAATAAACCGCTAGCACTTAATGTGACTATTTGATATAAAAAAATATTGTTTTTCCTTTTTTTTAAAATTAAATATATAGGGACAACAAAAATTGGAAGAAGATTTAAAAAAAACAATTAATTTTGAAGCAATTTTCAACAACTGTTCTGTGGATTTAATCAATATTGCAAAGGATCGAATATTTTGAAGGTGCTTTTTTTCTCTTCTAATTATTTTTATTTTTATGTATTATATATTAAACAATTAGCTGATATTTGGTGAAATCTAATTTTTTGTTTTTCTATAGATTGAAATATTCAATGGGTAGTAAAAGGAAAAAATCAAGGAAATATGATAGAAAAAGAGATGACAAAATGAAAGGCCATACAAAACATGCTCAAAACCAACCTACTGAAATTCTTGAACATGATGAGATTCATGAAGAAAATGAAAGTAATGAAGAGGAAGAAATTGGCAGTTCTATTGATAGAGACAAATTAAAAAGCATAAAAAATTTGATGGATTTGGATGAAGAACTACTTTTAAACCAAATTCCATCTAAAGATATGATAAATGATAACACTATTAGAAAGCATTGTTAGAACATGTGGGATGAATATTTCAAGGATAAAAGTATATTTGGATAGGCACAATTATTTGTCAAGTTATTTAGGAGAAAAGATATGAGACCTGTTTTAGAGTTGTTGGGTGTTGATAACAAGAAAAACCATGCCCATAATATTAATAAGACAATAGTTGAAAATTTTCAAAATGCTTATAACAAAATTGACAGCACAACTCGAGGAGGTGATTTGAGTAATGCACGTAGAGCATTGATGACTACTATATCTAGTAGAAAATTGACACATAGAAAATAGGTATGTGCAATTTTTGATGTACTACATATATCTAGAAGAACTGTCCAAAGATACATCAAGAGGAGAAATATGCTAGATGATAACATTGAGAATAACTGGGTGAATATTTGTAGAGTTCCTCAAAAAGACAGGATTTCTAAAGAAGCAAAAAGACAAGTTATTGAATTTTGGACCACACATTCTCGTGTTTCTTCCAACAGGCGTGATACTATACAAATTAAAGATCAAGGAGCAGGGGCCAAAATTGAACATCCAAAACATTTCATAGATATAACTCAAAGTGAACTTTTTGAAGCATTCAAACAAGAATTTTCAAATGTCAAAATATGTCAGAGAATGTTTGAGAGTTTACGTCCTTCCTTTGTACGCATAAATAGGATGCAAGAAACTTGTTGTTGTAGAAATCATGTTGAATTTGGTCTACACTTGCAATCATTTAAAAAAGTTATGGCAATACTTAATCCTAATTTGGTCATCCCTAGCAGTACAACACAATTTGTGAGGTCCATATCATGTGATAAATTAGAAGATTCAGATGAATCCAAAGTGCAATGCATCAAAAATCAGTGTGAAGATTGTGCAGATTTACACAAATTTTCTAAAATTATGCAAGTTGAGAATATTAATGAATCCACACCAGTTTCATGGATGAGATATGAATATGAGACATACCAAAATAAAAGAGGGGATGAATCCAAAAAAATTGTATTGAAGGAGAGTGAATTGCATTATGATGAGTTCATGGTCAAGTTCCGTCCATTGATATATCCACATATCCAACATTATCATGGTACATGATGGAAAGCTAAATAGTTTCATGATTCCAAAAATCGTTTTCCACCTGGTTGTATACTTTCAGTTGTAGATTTTTCTGAGAATTATACATTTGCACCTCATACAGAGCTCCAAAGCCAATATTATCATTTTGAACAAGTTGCAAAATTTGTGCAAGTGACCTATAGACATGCACAATTTGAGGTGGATCAGATAGAAAGATTGGATGAAAATGAACGCATCATCATCAAAGAGGTTCATTTCTATATTAGTGATGATAGAGTTCATGACAGGAGTTATGTGGCTCATTATTTTGCAATGTTCTCTGAAGATCTCAAAAGTTGTGAAATAAATGTTTCAGAGCACTGGATTTGGTCTGATGGATGTGCAAGTTAGTATACACAAAATAGTTACACAATTATTTAACTTTATTTTAACTTATATTTATTTGGACATGTCTATTTCTATTTGATATATGTACACGGATAATTGTAGATACTTATCATGTTTCATAGTCACAGGACAATTCAAATCTGCAAAAGCATTTAATTGGTTAGCAATGCAACATGCTAGAACCAATGTTAGGTTTTTATGGAATTTCTTTCAAAGTGGACACAGAAAAGGGGAGCATGATGGAGTAGGAGCATGTATAAAATGTGCACTTCGACAACATGAACTTGCAGGTAAATATATGCATTTTAAAAATGTACAAGTTTAATACTCTAATAACATATATTTTAAATTTTATATATACATGCATATTGTATGTACATATAGGGAATAGGATAGAGAGCAGAAATCAAATTGTTGAATGGTGCAAAGTTCATTTTGCTACTCGAGATACTGAATACAATAAGCATTACTTTTGGGAGGTGAAAGGTGAACTAAGTTATATTTATTTTTAATGTATTTTTCAAATCAAGTTGAGTTTTTAATTAAATATTTATTTTGAAATATGACAATTATTTTTTGTATTTGTAACAGATATAGATCGATCTAATCCTTACAATTGTCAAACGATTCCTGGAATTAGAAGTTTACATCAAGTGATGACTATAGGAAACCATAAACCTCTAGTCATTAAAGTAAGAGAGAAAACATGTTTTTGTGATGACTACATTAAGGACAATGTAGTGAGTACATGTGAAAATATTGGGAATGGATATGTTTCACATTGGGATTTGAAGGAGATAGTTAGAAAGCCTCCTTTTGAAGATGTTGACATTGACATTGACATTCATGATCTTGTATATTCAGCTGATTATGAGTGCATTTCTGATTTAGTTATGGCAAGTTTGTGTGCATATATACATATATATAAATTAATATACATGTATTTTTTTTAAAAATTAATTTATATTTATCTTTTTATATACATGTAGGAGAAATTTTTGCAGTTCAAGCCTTACCAGATAATGTGAAAAATGTGGACTATTATCTTTTAAGATGCACAAAAGCAAAACACAAGTTGCTAGAAGGAACTATAGATGCTGATGAATATTGATATCCAATTGGATCAGTTTTTATTGAAGGAACATATTATCAAAAAACAAGGGTAATTGGTAGTGGTATTGAATTTATTGAATACAAGCCTGGAGAAAAGGTTTTACACTATAGTAACCATGTTATAGCAACCAAATTACAATTTAAAGTAGTACAAAGAAAAGGACATCATGAAAATCAAAAGTGGAAATTGCCTATTGAAGAACATGAAAAACTTCTAGAGATAATAAAAAGTAGAGAGGATCCTAACAATACATTGTTTGTGGAGCTCTAGTTTACCTATGTACTTATTGTGGAGCTCTAGTTGAGTTATGCCTGTATAGCTCTTATACTTTCATATTTAATATTGACAGGATATTTGTTTTATAAATTTTTGTACATTGGATCATTTATCTTGCATATGCAAAATTAGACATGTATTGTTATTTTTATTTAAATTCGACATGGATATCTCATTTAAGACCAGGTCTCTTAGGACCTCCCCTTAAGACAACCCTTTTAGTATTTGTATGTATTTATATGTACATTGTTTATGTTTTCTTACATATGATTGTTAATGTTGTTATGTATTTATGTACATATAATCTTTATATGTTCATATATGATACATTCTTTATGTTTGTATATAATCGTTATGTTCTTACATGTATATGTTATATGAACTATGTTACATATTACATACATTATATTTTATTAATTAAATGCTGTTAATTATAGTTAATTAAATATAGTTAGTTATAGTTAATTAGGTTAAATATAGTTAATTATAGTTAATTAAGGCATGCCATTAAATATAGTTAATACATGATCTACATTAAATATAATTAGACTAAATATAGTTAATTATACAGTTAATTAAGACATGTCATTAAATATATGTTATATTGTTATGTACATCGACCATTAAAATTATATAGTTAATTACACTTAGATTAAGGCATTAAGATGAATAACTATACATATACATGTAAACTTGAATATTGAAAATATGAATAACATATAGAAACATGTGCATAACACATACATAAGTTACATAAAAGATGAAGACATCAAAAGATCAATAAAATAGATGTCTACATTAAAAGCTCAATAACATACATGTGCATATATCTGGAGAATATAATGTACCCATATCAAATGTATAAAAATAGATCATGTATCAAATGTCTGGAAATAACATATATAAAACATCAAAATCTCCATATAAACATGTATCTGGAAATAACATATAAAACATCATTTAGTGTCCATGATATAAACACGTATCTAGAAATAACATATAAAACATCAAAGTGTCCATATAAACCATGTATCTGAAAATAACATATAAGACATCAAAGTGTCTGGATATAAAATGTATGCATATGGAAATAACATATAAAACATCAAACTATCCATATAAATATGTATCTAGACATAACATATGTGTAATAAAATAAAAGGCCACATATGATCTAATCAGCTACATCCCCCCTCCTAATCCTGGGCCTTGTCCCCAAAAGGGTCTATTAGCTGCATCTGAACCCTGTGTCAAATGATAACTTGAACCATTTAATTATGTGTATAGACAAATTATATCAAGATCTACATGTATATAAATCGAATATATATATATATATATATATATATATATATATATATATATATATATATATATATATATATATATATATATATATATATATATATATTGTAACATACTTGGGACTCATGACGTGTAGGATCTGTCGGTGTCTGTAGATCAGCAAAATGTAACATACTATCACTCATGTCTAATCTGAGAGATCATGTCACGAAGTGGAATCCTTAAGAGTGTAGATAATGCTCAATATGCATCTAAAAGATCAGATGCTAAATATGATGCTAAACGATGCAATGCATCCACCTCTAAGACTGCAGAAATGTCTACAAGAGAAGGTATGTCTGCAACTCCATAATCATCATCAACAGGTGTCCTAGATGATGCAGCTATGGGAGTGGTACCTTGAGACCATAGCATATATCGACTACATTGATCAGAAGAAATCTCGTGTAACTGTGTGGCGATGGTGGCAATGCTCAAAAAAATATGTGTCCTAATTGTGTCATCAGGAACACTCTCACTTGCAGTAGCCATTTGTGGACCTCTCGGCATAACCAAAAGGTTTGGACCCACCATTGCTTGTTTGTTAATAGGCGCAAGAGTGTCCATGGGTCTAAATCTATCAGAAAGTCTCCCTTGACCCTGTCCAACATGCCCTAGATAATTCGTATATTCAACACCATAGTGTAAATGAAATTCTGCAAACAATTGTTTGCAAAAATATAGGGGGAACTCATCTTTCTGTGGCCATCTATGATGAGTAGCCTCTGACTCTGTGACGATCTGCATAAGATGGAAACATGGATTTCACCATGCCGATGGAAAACTCAGTGTCAATTTGTGTGTACTTCATAGTGCCAGTGACACTGTGAGATAAAGAAGAATAAAATGTCTCAATGCTCATATCATCAAAAGGGTTGTATGATTCAACTATCTGAATCATACGAAATAACTCCTCTCGCATTGTTGTGACCTTTTCCCTATTAGGGAGGGTGGTAGAAGAGGAAAGTGAGGTATCCAAAACCTACATAGCACGAGATAATCTCGCAACTGTATCTCTAAATAACTGCTGTCTATCATGAGTGGAGGAGGTTGATCTACGTGCTATACTAGACTCAGCACTCTGACCCCCACCATGAACATTGGCATCCCTTGAGGGTGCAGGAGCATGATCCCTAGAACTAGATGCCATAATGTATATATGAAAATAAATATGAGGATATGAATGTGAAGCTACAAGAGTGATAAATATCTAGAGATCTGCACATGCATATATATACAAATATAAACATACAAGTGTATTTAAATTAAAATAATTAAAAGTTAAATTTAATTTGAAACACATGTACATATAAATACACAACATTAAATGTATGGTGCTAAATTCAATCATGTAACATACATATGTATTTTAAAACAAATTATCTTAGAGACCATATCTAATGTACATTGTAACGTGCTCATGCAAATGTGAAAAATAAATATTCGAACATGTGCATGTATATGCAATAAAAATAAAATAAAATTTCTTGATTAAACGATAACTAAGTGTACACATGTACATACATGCAATAAAAAAATATAATTCTTGACTAAAATCTAGATTCTGATGTAAATGCTTTGATGATTATGGGGAGTGTAGATGAGAGTTAGGACATAGGGATAGAAAAATTTGTTACTAGATAAGTAAATGAGTTTAGTTAGCAAATGTTAGTTTACAATTTAGAACTCATGACTTAATTTAGTAGTTTGAATTAGAGTTAAGAATGTTAATAAAGTAAATGGGATATAGCTTTATTAAGGTTGATAGTAAGGTCAGTCTATTATGTGCTAGTAAACATATGAGTACCTATTACAACCTATAACAAATGTAATGACCTAGTAGGAGTCCTTAGGTCCCCTTAACATATATATGGATAAAAATACCTAGAAATGTATCATAAGAGGTCATTACGTGTCATTTGGTAATGTAAGAATCATCATTACCTAATAAGAGCTATTATATCCTAATAATACATATTAAGACTTATTAGAACCTATAAAAAATAGTATGACCTATTACAACTCCTATGTCCCCTTAAGACACACATGTATGGATAACGTATTGAAAAACGCAGTTGACATAAGTGATCTTAATGTGTTGTTTGGTAATGTAAGACTCATTATTACCTGACAATACCTATTATGTGCTAGTAAAACTATGAATACCTATTACAACCTATAATAGACGTAATGACCTAGTAGGAGTCCCTAGGTCCCCTTAACATATATATGGATAAAAATACCTAGAAATGTATCATGAGGTCATTATGTGTCATTTGGTAATGTAAGAATCATCATTACCTAATAAGACCTATTATATCCTAATAAAACATATTAAGACTTATTAGAACCTATAAAAAATAGTATGACCTATTATGACTCCTCTGTCCCCTTAAGACATAGATGCATGGATAACGTACCTAAAAACATATCATTTAACTAATCTTAATGTGTTGTTTGGTAATGTAAGACTCATTATTACCTAACAATAACTAGTTGTTAAAATGAACATCATCAATATCTAAGTGTGGCTCATTCGGTTAGTAGAGGGCCTATGTTATGGTTAGAATGTGGTATGGGTTATGATTGTAGTTAATATAGGGTTATATTAGAAGGTGTATTTAATGTCAAAATTAATTTCACCATAAGATATTATTGTTTCACCTCTAGATCCATCAGGTTATGTTAGAAATTGAATAATGTCCCCTAAAGGTTTGCTACATTTTTTACTAATATTTTTCTACATTTTTACCTCATGTTTTTCTATATTTTTAAACTAATTTCTTTGACATTTTAACCTAATATTTTTCTATATTTTAACCTAATGTTTTTCCTAATGTTTTTCTATATTTTAACCTAATGTTTTTCCTAATATTTTTCTATATTTTAACTTAATGTTTTTCTACATTTTAATCTCATGTTTAACTACATTTTTGCTAACAAATTAATTTAAATACCATTCTAAAACAATCTAAATTAATTTAAACATATTAACAAATAAACAATTTTAAGCATTTCACTCACAAAATAGGTCAAAAACAACTATTTTAAGTACAATTAACATCTATTAATAAAAAAATACGTTTAAAAACTATTAAAAAATGGGGAGGAAAAAACCACTAACCAGTTACGGTCGAAACCCTTGACCCGCTCTCCAAAAATCCAAGAACCAGAACAGTAACAATGATAGCCGCTAGAGGTTTGCAGCGAGTTTTATACCGGCCCAGGGTTTTGGCCATAACCGTTTTAGTCAAATGGGTTTCGACTGGAACGGTACGAGCCACGTAGGTGCACGAAACTACCACATATGTTCGGTCGGAGCTATTACGGCCGAAAGGCTTCCGGCCAAAATAGTGAAAGATATCACAAAGGGTGACACAGGTTTGTGCTTTTACCCCATGCAAATTCAACATCTACAACACACAAGAATTTGAAGACCCTTCTTGAAAATGGTTTCATCAAGTAAGGTAAACATATAAATTTTTTTTATTCCTTTCACAATTTACACTAAGTTTTTTTAAGGTTGATTCCTCAATTTATGAGTTGACCAATGAAATCCCCTCCCCCTCCAGCCCCAACAAAATAAATCAAATTTTCCCATGTGTAACCTTTGTAAAGGAGTTGTTTCTACTTTTATTCTATGTCCTAGGAATATGTACATTCTCTTGTAAAGTATTTTGAAACTTTTCCACCAAGTTGACATGTTCCTGAGGGTTTTAGAAAAATAACATTTTCTAGGTTTTCTATCCTAATGGTAGATATGTAGTTGGAAGTTCCATGTTTTTAGAGAAAAAAGATATAAACCCTTGAATTATTCAAGGTAAGTCCTCTATCATATATTTAAGCTTTTAGCATATACCTATTTTTATTTTTTAATTAAGTTGATTGCATACATTTAACATCTAGATCTATGTTATACATTTCAATAAACCAATTATCTCAATTCACATTTAAATTCTATATTAAATGAATTTACATTACATGAAAGAAGAATTTATTTCATATTTTATTGCTATAAATTAGGTTTATCATTGACATCCCTTCATCCTAGTTGGGTTTTTGCTAATCTAACTTGGGCAATAGTGAGAATCATGTTTGGAAGACCCTCTTTCTCTTGTATTTGAATATATAGAAAGTGGAAGCCTTATTTTATATAAATCTCATTGAGAGCTTCCATTTTCCCCTTAAGAACCTTTATTTTTGAAACAACTAAAAATCTCGATCTAAAATACACAATTTAAGAAATGAAACTGTATCGGTTTTGTTTCAATCAAAATAGATAATGTATAAAAATTTGATAAAATCTCTATAGAAATGCTCATGAAAAATTCAATGAAAAATATTTATGACACAAAAAGCTCAGTTCTAAGAAAAATTATAATAAAAATTATTAGATAATTGATTTCGTAAGGTTTTTGATTGATCAAAAAAGTGCATCGCATTGCTCTATATACTTTCTATCTAATTGATATTTAGATCTACATAAATCAGTCATAGTAGAATATAAATACATGCAATCATAAGATTAGATGCCATGATGTATGTATAATCATTCCCTAACTGTACAACATACTTATGTACATATTTGTGCTCATTGATTTCCTGATCCTATGCCCTATTTTTGTTCATCCATACTTAGCCAACTTAGTAAGTTGACCTTTGATGAATCCTTAAATATTTAAGTGGTGAAGAGATCAAGATGTAATTTCCATCAATAGAAAATTAGAAATATCCATTAAAACATCTCTTACAACCATGATTATAGTATTTTTGCGTGATTAGAATATGCATTTAGTTAATTAGAAGGTTTATTAAGTGTGTTATAGTTACTAATCACCAATATTCTCCTTCAAGATTCATGTTCTCTACATAAAAATGTAACAAAATAAATACACGTGGGAAACTAATTTTATTCCTAAATATCTATGTAAACCTCAAATATAATTAATATAGAGAAAAAAGTTGGATACAATCATTTAATTTTATGCTTTCTTTGTTGTTATACAAATGTCAAGTATATTACAAGTAATTGGTGTATTCTGAGCTCACTCAGAGCCAAAGGAATTTGTAGTGCATGACCAATGTCTCAATGTTAAGCAAGTTAAAAGCGAGTGTTAACCGAGCTCACTTGGCTATGAAATGAAGTTTACAAGAAGACAGTTTCTATCGAGCTCACTTGGTAACCAAAGAAAAGTTGGCATGAACAAGTGTTAACCAAGCTCACTCGGTTACCAAAGCAAGTGCAAAGGAAAACCATTTTTGAGTTAGTGTTGATCGAGTTGGGTCAGTTAATGAAGGATTTTCCTATATTAGTTTTGTTGGTTAGTTCTAGCAAACTCATGGGATGAATTTCATTTATTTGAAATTGTATTCAAGCTAACTTGACAATGTAAAACATATAAGGATAAGGTCAAGCTGAGGTTGAATTGTAAGGATGAGAAGAAGAAGCATTAGATTGAAAAGATAAATCAAGGAAGCAAATTAGGAGTTGACTGAGTTGCAATGAACATTCTAATCAAGAATGATCAAGTATTCAAAATAGGATAGAGATCTGAAATTAGAAAATAAAGCTTGCATTAGAAATTAGGTTATATCATTGTTACTCTTTAAGAATTGTAGTAGTGAATCAAATCTCTTAACAAAGTTAGGTTAACAACTATTTTTCAAATCCTCTAACAAGGTGGCATTTCTAGATTGAACTATCTAAAGACCTCTAGCAAGGCCACTACTAATAGGGTGAAATAAATCCTTTAATAGAGCCAAACCTAATAGTATGTTTTGTAACCTTTAATAGGGTTGGCTCCTAATAGGGCTCACTTCAGAAGAGTGAAAAATAGTAACTAGTTGCAATTGGTGGTTTTTCCCAAATTAGGTTTCCATGTTAAATCTGAGTGTCTCTTTTTTTCATGTTATTTGATTTATGATTATTCAAATAAGTTAAATAAGGTTAATCACACTTAATTTCATAAGATTTACATGTTCAATGTTAACAAAGTAACAGTGCATATACTTAGTATTAATTGAGTGTTTACCGCGTGTTAATCATTCTTAATATAAACTGAGTTACTATGTTAACTGAGTTGTGTAGGGAACCACCCCAATTTTGGTTTTTTGAGTTCTTAGAGGTTATTTAGGTTTGTGTGTGTGCTTTATAAGTTCCAAGAGTCCTTGGAGTGCAACTAGTCCAAATGTAAGAGCTAAATTGCTCACTAGGTCCCAAGTTGCTCAATATGTCGAATATGTTTAGGTATGGGAACTAAAGTGTTTGATTGAATAAATAGATCCTATGTATGTTACCTAATGTTCTATAATTGTCATAGGTGGAGCCATTTGACCATAAATTATAAAGAGAAAAAATTGCTCGAAAGTTGCAAAGTTGCTTGAGCAACTTTTGCAATTTTTTGAAAAAGTTGAAAATGGTAGTTTGGGGAGTTGTAACTACCCATTCATAGGTATTTGAGAATGAGGATAAAACTTTGGAAGGTTGGAAGGTTTTCCATTCAGATTATGCAAGTGTGAGCCTATTGTATGGATAATTTTTTGAGTTTTTCATTGTTTAATGTTATAGTACAATTGTGTATAGATTAGCATAAGAGATCAAGCTTATAATTCTCGTAGAATAGTTTTTCCTTGTTATTTTTCATATTCAAACTTGGATTGAAGTTGTTGGATTAGAAATTTGTAGTATTTTCTTGCTAACTGGTATGAGAACTTCCTTCACAAGACTATTTCTACAAATATGGCTCTAACCTAATCATCCATGGTGGAAAATGTCCAAAACCTTGTGGGATGATAGGTTAGACATTTTAAATAATGTTTTTGTTTCATTTTTCATTTTTTTTTTTGGTTATCTTGCCATAGATTGATGCCCTAGGCTGATTGCTGAGAGTAAGTGAACTAGGACAAGTTTAAGAAGCTATTGCAGAGCACACCCATGATCAATTTGGGTCAAACCAATGGAGCACCTAGAAGCCCTAGGATTCTACCTTGAATGTGATAGTTTATTGGAACATTTATTTGAAGGTTGGAAGAAGTTAGAATATTTTTAGTGCTAACTGGTCTATAGGCCTAAAAGATAAGCTAGAAACTAGGCCTTAAGAATGAATAAGGTTGTGGTTGTGTTGTAACTCTACAATTTTGGAATCTTGGAGTGATAGGCGATATATTTAAGATTACTGGGGTTGTTCATGGGATTTTTTGGAATAATTTTGGGTATTAGTACAAAACAAGGCTGCTAAAGCTAGAAGCTAATAGGCCTAATTACCCCTATTTTTGAAGATAGTGAGTTTTCTATGCTTCTAGATGTGACCAAGAGTATTAAATGAAATCAAGAAGGTTATAAAGGGTATCTAAAACATTAGCATAATCCAAGGGATTGTAAGAAAAATATCCTAAGCAAGGGTTAGGTGTAGTGCCTCTTGTGTTTGAATTTTGTACCCTTGTCTACTTTTGGTTTGAGACATACTTGATACTCTTATTATATGTACTTTGAAATGACTTGAGCCTCAAATGTTATACCTTGATTCAATATCATAGATGATATATAAGTATGTTATTCAATTTATCATATTTGCATGTTGATGTCGTTTTGAGATGACAATAGGTCTATGATGATATATGATTATCTAGTATTTGGACATATTTTCTGATTATGTTATGTGATGGATTTTATGATATGGTTATTTACTTCATTCTTGTCTCTTTATGCTTTATGTAAATGTGAGTGATGTAAATAGATTAATTAGGTATTTAATGTATTTTTCTTTGGCTATGATATTATATGCAATTGCACTTGATCATTTATTTTAGTGTGCATGATTTATATCTTTTGCAGTGGCACATGGAGTTAGTGAATTAGCTATTCATATTTTACCAATATTGTCCTTGTATGGTTGACATATCCTCACTTTAATTGTTTAATTAAAACTTTCAGTGATTATTAAATCCAAACTCATCTGTATTATGTGATTAGACTAGTGAATGTGTTTGTGCATTTAGAGATTCACATTGTTGCAAAATTTGTTAAGTGATTTTCTACGATTTTGGGTTTTTGGGCTTTAAATCTTATTGGATTTAATTTATGGCAGCTTTACCTTAGCTGAATTCTTGTTATGAGGAATAACCTAGTTTCATTTGGGTCAATTCAAAGTCTATCTAGTCTAACTGGCTATTTGCCCTAATTGACTATTCACTCAAAAAGTGCATAAGTATTGAAAAAGGGATTTGTATTATCACTTTTCAATTTTAAAATTTTGAAATTGGAGAGCTTTTCTAAAATCATCTTTCTAAAGATTAGATTTTTGTTCATTCTGAGAGCTATAAGTGGGGGATTTTTTTGAGATCAATATCGTTGGATGGAGCTTAGGTAGACCTCTCTTTGTTGTGATTTTTGTAGATTTAATGGGAAATTTATTTCATTGAGCTATTTTTAGTTTCTATCCCTTTTGCTATCAGGTAGGGATTTCTAGTTTTCTTGTTTTTGCTTTGTTTTAGCTTCTGTTTCTAGTAGCAGTTTGTTAGGAGGCTAACAACTAGTGTTCTCCTCTATTTCTGTCTATTTGTTCTACTCAATTTTTAGGTATGAACATTTTCCTATTTTTAGGATGGGGGTTTAAGGTTTTGTACCACTATACTAGCCATTTTTGCATACGTTGTCCAAACCCAAACATTATTGGATTTTACGGGTTTTTGTACCAAAAGGCCAAATGGGTTTTAATTTCAATGTTTTTCAATTTTTGTGTTTTTACCTCATTTTGTGTACCACCCAAATTTCTCAAGTTTTCTTGGCATGAGTTTGGTCATGGACTTGGATTATCCATTTGAATGTCAATCAAACTTTTGTTGCATTTTTATGTTGCATTGGGATGTGTGCTACATCTGTCCTCCCGAGTCTACTTTTGGTTGTGTGAGTTTTGTCTTGTGTTCTCATCTAGTCCTTGTGTTATGATCTTTGTGATGATGGTGTGACACACATGAGTATGTGCACATACATTTCTTAGGTGACTTGTGAGGCCTAATCTTCCATGGTACTTATAGAAGTTATGATCAATAGGGTTGAGTTGGGAATTTGCATGCCTATGGGCACTCATCATTAGATGAGCATGGGTAGATTAGGGTAGCATATGGAGGGGGCTTCTATCTCATAGCCTGGTGTCATGATGTCATAGGGTTGGTAAAGGAAGTTTTAAGTAAGTGATAACTAAATAAAACATTAGGTGGTAATAAAATTTAAGATAATAAAACAATGCTTTAGTGTGTGATCCTTCCATTGGGAATTTGAGTCTGCACAGATTCGAACTTGGGCTTGTTGATTCCAAGTGACTCTCCATGATGTTAGCCCCTACTTAGTAGCCCATTGAGTATCAAACCAAGACCTATAGTTTATGCATCATTTATGTTCTTGGTTTCAGTTATCATACTATCTGGCATGAATGTTAGTCATCGATATTTTTTTGTGTGTGATTGAGGTTGGATCATTATCTCCATCAAAATGATAGGTGTGGGCTTATGGGTTCCACATGGTTGGGAGGCATAGCTACCTATATCATTGCTAGGGACTGATGTATAGAGATGACCTTTTTATCCTAGTGCAACCATTGCTGGAGGTTATCACTTGGTACTTTGGGCTCCGAAGTATGCTTTCTTGTGATTTATGCTTTCATTGGAATGCTTTTCTATCATGTTTAGATGATGTTACTTATTGACACATTTCCTTATTATGTTGATTAGCATATGATAGATGATGTTATTTTGTTTTCTAGGATTATCTTATGCTTTACTTCTTACATGTTAGATTTCCTTATGCTTATGTTGTAGCACATTTTAGTAGTGATGTCCTGATATGATAGTACCAATGATTTTATTGGTAGCTTGGGATGTTATGTGCGGGGGATGGCTAGGGCCCATGATGGTCTTATGATACTATTATGGTTGGGAGGAACCGCATACTTAGTTTAGTTATTCCATTCATTGTGATGTTATTTTAGTTATTACAATGTTGTTTTAGTAAACTATGATGTTTCCTTTTGTACTTTCCCTTTATTGATTGTTAGATGGGTAGATTGTGTATCTATATTTCAATATTATGTTCAAGTGTTTATGCCTTGAATTGTGGATCTAGTACTCCTTGGTGTGGAGGTTCTAAACTCTAGTTTTCTCTTTAGTTAAACCTTAGAGTTTTTTTTCTTGCATTCTTGGGTGATCATGTGTTGGCATGGGGAAATACAAAATAGTGTTGCATGCCTAATAGAGATCTATCATGCAATCCCTAATTTTATCGCTTGTCTCTTAGTGAAATGTCGTGCGATACTAGAAAGTATCACACCCCCTTTGAAGAAGTGTCATACGATACTGATAAAGTATCACACATGCTTTTGAGGAGTGTTACCCAAACCCTAAAAGTGTCACACCCCTTCTTGAGAAAGCCTATATGATACTGGAAAGTATCACCTACTGCTGATTTAAAGTATCACCTGGTATTTGTAAAAACCTGTCCGCATGGACATTAGGCACTTTTTGGTTTAACCAAAACTTTTTGGGAAGTGTTTTGGCTACCCTCTTAGGTGATCTTGAATCCTTAGGTGTTTCATTTTGAATTTGGAATTTTTTGATTCAAATTCAGTTTTGTGTCTTTTGTTGTTAGTCATTTTGGTCAGTAGTGGTGTTTGGAGATCCGTTAGTGTCAAGATGTTTGGTTAGTCTTCCATTGCAATCTTTGTGATCCTTGTATGTTGTATTTAATGTGAATTCTTATTTTTTTAAAAAAAATTATCTTGTCTTATATTTATCCTTGTCTCCATGGATCTTTGGATAGGGCATTACGTTAGGGTTTTAAGGGAAGGAATGACTAGTAGGACTAGTGCCTTAAAAGGGAGGTTAATTCTACACCAAACCAACTATGCCTAGGAGGCCACTTGGGTGAAGATTCTTGGAGGCTTGGATTGATGGAAAGGACAAGAAATAAGAATCATTGGATGATTGAAGATTAGAACCTTAATTAGAAGTAGTTAATTGGTAGAACCCTGGACCATCTACATCACCGAGTTAAAACAATATTTCAATTTCAATAGAGTTTGGTTTTTGTTTTATATTGACATCTAAAGGGATATGGGATTTCTTTTTGTGGTAACTGATTCACCCCTCCCCTCTAGGTTACTCCTATTATATTTCCATCAATTGGTACTAGAGCTTTTGGTCCTTCTAGAGAAGGTTTCAAGGACCTAAGGTAAATATCAAGATGTATTATAGAAGGGAGATCCCTAAGATGAATAGAGATAACTTCCAAGCATGGAAGGAATTCTTGAAGTTGCATTTGGAAAAAATTGGAGACTTAGGCCTAAAGTATTTGAACACCAAGTATGTGGCACCTACTAGAACTATGACTATGGAAGAAATTACAAAAGGAAAAATCATAACATCATGGTGATTGATATTACTTCCACCCTCAACTATGTTGAATTTGATGAGGGAAAAAATTGTGCTACTACTTATGAGATGTGGATCAAGATGAATGTTGTTTATGCAGGTGATGGAAATGTAAGGAGAACTAAGGTAGAAAGTCTCAAAGGTCAATTTGATCAGATGAAGATGAAAGAAGATGAGAGCATTGCACAATACAACAAAAGAATCAAAGCTAGTGTGTGTGCAATCAAGGCCTCAGGTGGGAAAATTGATGATGTAACATGGGTAAGAAATGTACTTAGAAACCTTCTTCGAATTTATGCAATTAGAGTGTCATCTATTCATGAAATAAGATGCGATCCTAAGAATGATATAACCTTGGATGCACTAGTGGGAAGGTTGACAACATTTGAGTTAGATAATTTTGATAATTATGTTCCTAACTCTAGTAACCTTGAGTCTACATTCCAAGTTAAGCTATCACTCAAGAAGAAAGTTGTATAGTCTAAAATCAAGAAATCTAATAGTGAAGATGAAGATGGTTCTAATGATGATCTTGAAGTAATTGAAGCATTTCTTGCAAGAAGATTTCCCAAAGGCAAATGAAAGTACAAAGTAGAAATTCCTTTGATCTTCTTTTCATGTGAAGAAGTTGTACACATTGCTCCAAGGTGTCCAAACAGAGAAGGAAAAGAAAAAAAAAGTGTGAAAAGTAAAAAGGTAAGAAGGATTTCAAAATCTATAAGGACAAAGGTGAAAAGTATTGTTACATGACTAAAGATTCTAATAGTAGTGAAGAATATGAAATGGTTTACATTATTGTTAAATATGAATCAGATGATGAGAATGATAAGATGAACCTTAGCTCACATGTTAATAAGAATTATACATTGATTATTGATAGTTGTCATTTCTCACCGCATGACTGGTGATAAATCTAAATTTGTGCACTTGGAGCACTATGATGGTGGGAGTATCATTTTATAAATGATGAACCATGTTATGTGAAGGGAAAAGGTTGTATTGCACTAACCATTGAAGGACTGAAGCATAATTTGCTTAGTGTGGCACAAATGAATAACATTGGATTCAAGACAAAATTCATTAATAGAAAAGCTATGTTGGTGGATGCAAATTGAAATATAGTTGGGATTAGTAATCAAACAAGAGGTAACCTATTCTACCTAGATCTAACTACAAATTCATGTTTCATAGCTCAAGTAGAACAAAGATGGTTATGGAATAAGAGGCTGTTTCATGTGAAATTTTATAAGCTAGCCAACATAAGAAAGGACAAAAGTGTTAGAGGCATTCCAAGCTTGAAGAAACCTAATATGGAGATGTGCAAGATTTGTCAAATTGGAAAGATGGGAAAGACAAGTTTTAAAAGAAGAAACTATCATTCTACAGAAGTCTTGGAGCTAGTTCATAAAGATCTTTATGGACAAAGCTATACTAGAGATAAGTAATTTCTTTTCTTTGGTGATGATTATTCTAGGATGATGAAAACTATGTATTTAAAGAAAAAATCAAAATATTTTCAAAAGTTCAAATGGTATATGGCTAGAGTTGAGAAAGAAATAGGAAAGAAACTAAAATATTTAAGATCAAATAGAGGAGGTGAATATCTCTAATGAATTTAGTAAAATCTGCAATGAAAGAGGAATTAAAAGACATGTATCTACACTTGGTACACCTCAACAAAATGGTATTGCTGAGAGAAGGAATAGGTCAATCATGGATTGTGCAAGGACACTGATGATAGAGAAGACCATTACTATCAAATACTGGAAGGAAGTAATCAACATTGCAGTTCATACCTTGAACCAAGTTTATTTGAAGAAGGACTCAAATCAAACACCTTTTGAATTATGGTATGGCTACAAACCTAATGTGTGTTATTTCAAAGTATTTGGAAGCAAATTTTATATTCTGAAGGAGTCAAAAAAAGGAAAATTTGGTGTGAAAAGTGATGAAGGCATATTCTTGGGATACTCCAATAAGAGTGAATCATACAAATGTTTGAATCAATCTACTCACAATGTTATAGAGAGTGCACATGTGAAGATTGATGAGTTTGTAGAAGGGTCTAAAAAACAAAACAAAAAAGAACCTAAAGACTATAGAAACATCTTTTACTATGAGCTCGATACTATACCTAAAGTTCCAGTAAATGGCAGTCAATAGTCTTCACCACTCAAGTCCTTGAAATCCCTAGTTCAACCCAAGTTGTAGCCAGTGCCACTTGATTCATAGTCAAAAGGATTTGAGTCTCAACATATTCAAACTGAGTCATCTAATGGACCTAAGTCATAGATAGTGGGACCCAAGCATGATTTAGAAGATCATGATGAACCTAGTGAATTCATAAAGAAGGAGACCAAACTTGCTAGATATGTTAGAAGGCATCATGCACCTAACAAAGTTATTAGAGATCAGTTAGATGGTAGAATGACAAGGAAAAAGTTAAAAGGTATATGTTTTCTTACTAAATTTGAACCTATAACTATCAAAGATGCATTATTAAATTAAAGCTGGATAGAGGCACTGAATGAAGAAATTGATCAGATAAAGAGGAATAGAACTTGGAATCTTGTTCCTAAACCCAAGGACAAGAATTTAATTAGCACAAAATGGGTATTCATAAGGAAGCTAAATGAGAATGAAGAAGTTTCAAGAAACAAACCAACATTAGTTTGCAAGGTATTGATCTCAGATTGGTTTTGACAATTGTGTGTCAACACACTTAAGACATTTACTTAGTTTATGCCAAGTACAATATGTAAATACAAGATTGTGTCAAGTTTAAATGAGTGTTGAGTCACTCATGTGCTAAGTCACTCAAGTGCCAAGAGATAGACCATGCTGAGTGATTCAAGTGCCGAGTGAACAGTAGATGCCAAACAGTTCAGATGCCAAGTCAAAAATAGAATTATAGTATGTGTTGAGCATCAGTAACTTTAAGTGTCAAGTAACATAGATTGGACATATTTGTTTTTGGTTTCACAAAAAAATATGTAAATTATTTTCAAGATGACACAAGGTTAGATTTTAATTCTTTAAAGATAAGAACAAATCTATTTGGAGAATCCCTATGTATTTGCATGCAACCAATCAAAAAATAGGAAGGATTAAGAAGCAAAAAGAATGAATCTCATTTATAGATTCATACCTAACCCTAAGCCACCAAAGTCATTATAAGGAAGATGAAGCCCCAACAATTATAAGGAATCAAGAGAGTGAAAGAGATCATGTTATAGGAGGTAACAAGGGATGAATGATCGAATTTGTTCATAGAGCATTCAAGGTGACTTAGTAGTGAGAGCGAATTGTAGAATTAGTTGAAGGATAACAAAGAATAGAAGGATAAAAAAATTGTTATACCAGATCAAAGAGGATAAAGAAGGACATTGTATGGATTTGATATTTAATTAGGCAACTAGAGCCAATCACAAGATCTATGCTAAAACATCTTAATATGTGATTTTCGTTAAACCTCCTAGGCGGAGTAGTCCTAATAGGCTATAGTAAATCCTCTAATAGGGTAACATTCTAAGAGGATGTTCTAAATTCCTTTAACTAGGAACACTTCTAATCGAGTGTTGAAATCCACTAACAAGGTGGGACTTAATAGTCTTTGTAAGCCTTTAACAAGGCAGGCCTTTCATAGGGTAGATCATGTTTCATGGTCAAACCATTATAACCTTAATTGGGTACAGTTTATTGTTGCAACAGTGAAGATTTGTGGGTCTCATCCCCACCCCAGTTTTACCTTCTCATTTGGAGAGTTTTTGGATAATCATATCTAGTGTTAAGTGTGTGTGTTGATTATATGCTTACATGATTTAGATGTATGTGCTTTACATGTTATTTTCATTTCATATATTACATGCATCTAATGAATGGTGAAATTTTTAATAGCTGAAGTTTGAACTTCTAATTCACCTCCCCTCAAAAGTACATGTTCCCATTTGTAATTCCAACAATTGGTATCATAGCTAAGTTATTAGAAGAAGCTTTGCAACTTAGAGGAAAGATGTTGAAATGGAAGTCTACAAATTGGGGAAGACCATTAAGAACGAGGAGATTGAGATACATCTTATACTACATCAACTGAATGAATCTAGAGATTCTTTGAAGAGTTTCTTGAATAGAAGGAAGCAGATTGCTATAGCAGAAAATGACACACAATGGAAAGAGATTGACACCACAAAGCTATTTGCATATGGTAACTCCAATGAATTTGATGTAGCAATTGTAGATATAATGGAGAAGAATAGAGAACAAGCTGAAGAAATTAGTAATCTCAAGTTGGAGCAAGAATCACAAGCTATATTGCTAAGTGAAGTGACTGAACAAAAGAAGAAAGCTATAAAAGACAAGGCCATGATTGAAGAAGACAAAAGAATTTTGGATAAAAGACTGGAAGAAAAGTCAACAGAGCTATCTAGGATCTCAAGCATGCAATTGTATACCTTAAGCCAAATGATGATTTCTCTTCATGAGTTGAATTTCAAGGACATTGAGATAACTCCATTGAAGTTGTAGAATGAACAACTATAGAATGACCTAAAAAGAGAAAAAGAATTTGTTGAAAATTTCAACAAGCCAAATGAAGCCATCAAGTACTTTGAGCAATTACTAAAATCCCCTAGATCTAATAGAGATACATTAGGATTGGGCTACACAAGCATTGAAGAAGGAGAATCATCCAAAGTTGTTGAGGAAAGGAATAACAAAGATAAGAATTCCAAACCTACTTGTCATAATTGTGGAAAGAAAGTGCATACTAATAATGTGTACAAGAGCAAGAATACAAATCAGAATGTTAAGCCTAAAAACATTGTCCATTGTCATAAGTGCAATAAACAAGGTGATTAGGCACATGAATTTAGAACTAGAACCATGCATGCACCAAAATTTGAAGGATATTGCTACAACTATCATAAGTATGGACATAGAGCCTTTGACTATAGATCCAAGTCCACATGGTCATCAAACAATCCAACAATGGTAAGAAGCTATGGAAATTCTTATAATTGGGATTAAAATACAAGATATAGCTATCACTATTGTCAAGAATATGGACATGTACCTTAAAACTATATTAGGACTCACTTTAGTGGTAATTACAAGAGGTGGTTGAGTCAAACTACATATTTCAGCTATTTGAAGACTGATCACATCAGTAGACATTGTCCAACTAGGTCCATGACACCAAGTTGTGAATTTGATAAAGACAAAGGCAAGACAGATGTTGAACATATCAAGAATGACATGAATAAGACATGGAAGAAGAAAGATGGTTGCAATACATCAAATGGAGAAGAGATCGCATCACTCAATGGGTTAAGTGGTCACACCCCATAAAACTAAGAAAACAAGAGGTATGTGCAACTGATACTTAAAGTATTATATCATACATCAGTTCCAAAAGAAAATGGCACTAAAGAGTATGGATCAACATGAATAAAGATGCAAGGTGTTGTTAAAATTTAAGCTAAATCTTCAAAGTTTTCATGTTATTTTTGAGCATGAAAAGTTCTCTGTGTATGTTGAGTAGAACACTACTTAGTGTCAAGCTACCAAGTTAGCTAGTTGACACTGAGCTTGTAGTAGTTGTCGAGTGATGGTCATTTCATTAGATGTCAAGTAAAGAAAAAATCATGTTGATGCCAAGTTTACAGCTATACAAGTTTTAAGCATTAAATGCAAAATTTAGAAAGGGTATAAGGTTAATTTTTACTCATTTTTCATCATCTCAAATTTGAGAAAATACAAAGAGAGTAGAAGGTGACTCAAAAACTAGTTTGAGGCATATGCACAGATTCTAGCAACAATCCAACACTAGTTCATCAAATTTCCAAGGTATTCTTCATAAGCCAAGTCACACAGTTTGAAATTTGTATAAACCCTAGTTTGTCAAATGGCATCTAGTTCAAGGAACATAGAGGTAAAAGAAGTTTTAAATGTTCAATTAGTTAGCAATGAAGTGAAACAAGTAGATTTTAGAGCAATTCCAAATGTTTCTTATAAACAAGACCCATCAAGTGCACTTACCATGATTCCCCTGAAAGTCATAATTGTCCAAGACATCAGAAAATGCTACAAGTGCAAGAGAAGAGGAATAAGAGACATGAAAATAAGGCAAGCCTATGAAAAGTTGTGTGAAAATGGCATTTGAAAAGAAGAATATAAGATTGTTGAAAGGAAGGGTTTGGCTCGTGCCCTAGACTTTCCCATGATGTTAAAAATAGAATGGATCAAGATAGTGTTGAGCAAAATACGAGATGGATGCTTATGACTGGAAGATGGTCCTATCAAAATTTCAAAGAGAATAGTTCATAGGGTGAATAGTTTTCCAACCCTAGATCTGCCAAAGACTCTACAAAGTGATTCAAACGAGGTTATAGAGAAAAAAATAGGAGCCAAATGGAACAAATGTGGAATGACTATTGATACCATCACAAACCGACTACTTGACTTTTCCATAAGGGTAATTTCTCATAAGTTTTATCAATCAAATAGATTGAATAGCATACCCTATATTGTAGTAGATGTGGGCTAAAAAATTGTGAAGAGGGATCATACCTATGATCTAACTAAACTACAAGTGCAACAAATAATGGAAAACCTAGGTGCCATTAGAAAAACCAAGAGTGTACAGTGAAAATTTGGATCAATCCTAATTTTCATATTTTTCTATGTTTAGAATACATTCCCATCTTTTGGCAAGGTGAGTTGGAAGACAAATAGATTAGTTGCAGTTCAAATCAATGAGTATATTGAGAAAATGGGAGATAACTTTGAAATTGTCATGACCAACTATTTTGAAGAATTCAAGAAGTCTATGAAGCAGAGGATGAGAATACCTATTTCACTTGTTGAATAGTATTACAATGACATATTCTTTATTGTTGATATTGATTATACATATGTACAAGCTACCATACTTAGGGTAAGATGACTAAGACCCATAGGATATGAGATTAATGTTGATGAAGCCTCAGTTGCCATCATTGCACTTCTTATTGAAGAAGTTGATAAAATAGCCAAAATATTTGGAAATTATGATGTGATGAAGTCCAAAGTTGAGATGGAATCAAAGACAACCTCCACATTGAAGAAGAAAGAAAAATTGGTGAAGAAATTAAAGGCCAAATTTGGTGAAGGTACAGGTGAAGAAGAAGAAGATGATGATGAAGAGGAAGAACAGGAACAAAATCAATAACCTCTTGCATTATCCAAAGGATTAGGAGAAGATAAGGATGAAGAAGAGGTGGAAGGTGCTGAGGAAGAAGAAATCAAGGAAGCACCAGTACAAGTAGAACAAAAGAAGAGAAAGGCCAACACACATCTTGTGGCAAAAAAAAAGGAAAAGAAGATTGCTAACCCAAGCCCAACAAAGCCATTAGCACCAACAACCAAGGCAAGCACATGAGCCACCACACAAAAGGCCAAGGAGAAGGCCAAGGCAAAAGAACAAGGAGGTCAAGAGCAGAAGAACCAAAGAAGGAAATACATTGCACAACCTAAATTTGGTGATGAGAGAATAGAATCAGAGGATACAAGCCAATTAAGAGTGGTAAGTCATCCACCAAAATCTGATCTTGAAAATATCTATGAGAATGCTAAAAATAATGTAGATTTGACTAGTTTAGAAAGTATTAATTTTGAGAAACTTGGTAGAGAACAGTAGAATTTTATTGAAGAATCAATATATGAAATGATATCTAAATTCAAGAACACCCCACTTGAATTAGATAACACTATGCCAAAGGAATTATATACTATTGTTGAAAATAAATGACATTATTGTTTAAACTTAGAGAAACAAATTAGAGAATCCCAATTAGCCTAGGTAATGCCAAAATTAACAAAAGGACATATTACCAAGGCCAACAAGAAATATGGTGGAAGGTTCGCACCAAAATACAATGTATTTAGCATTCTTCAGAATAAAATTGAAGATGTTTTGAAGAAATCCACTTAAATCTAGAAATTAATTGATGGATTGATAACTATCAAAGAAGGAGAAGAAGATCCTTTTGAGGGAAGAAATAATGGTGATGATAATAATGATAAGGATGATGACAAGGAGGAAGATAAAGAAAAGGATAATACTATGGAAGAGATACAAAAAAGAGATGAAGACATAGCTATAGCTGAAGAGTAGTAGGAAGAATAGAGTGTGCAAGAAACATAAATGCCAAGTATGAGCTCTCCTCATGATAATAGGATACCTACAAAAACTATAACTATTAAGGATGTTCATGATAGTTCAGCTCAAAACATCAATTCTTTAACTGCAGAAGATCTAAAAAAGATACTAGAGCAATCTACACTTCAAGAAAGACTATGTGAAAATCTAGTATTGGTTACTATAGATGAACTTTAGAATGTAGTAGTTGAGATTACAAGGGATAAGGTGAATACAAAAGAATGAGATTTTGTCATCCCTTTAGCTACTAGTGCTCAACCTTTGACTCAAACATCAGTAGACACATCCACTAAGGTTGACACAAATGTTACAATTAATTTAATTGAACAAAGAAAAGTAGAAGAAAAGGAGACAATAGAAGAGAAAAAAAGAAAAATAGATGTATCTGTATGTGAAGCACAAACATAAGAACAAGGTGCAACTCAAATCATTGTGATTAATGAGAGAAAATATAAAGAGAGCAAGGATACACCAAAGGAAAAGGAGCAAGAAGCTATTCAAGTATTGGTAACATTACCAACATCAAGCTCTCCTACAAAAATCCTTTAGAAGCCAAGCATGAAAGTTGTACCCTACAAATTTCAGCACCAGGGGCAAGCTCTACAAAAGTTGACAAGGTAAATCACTATGGTAATGTAACTTTAGATGAAGAGATAATTATTCCTAAGTATGATTATGACACTATGACTATAGATGAAATAGTAATATTACAACAAGCTTTAGAAAAGAAACAAAGACTCTATTGGAAAAATTCTCAAAATTTTTTGAAAAGGTCAATAATGAAGATATTGACACAAGTGCAAAACTTCTTGAGTGGTTAGAGAAGAAATTCCAAAGTAAAGTGAATGAGAAAATATCTGGTGAGATAGCACTTACTCAAGTTGCACTAACTACAAAGGTTGAGGATGTGAAGAAGGTATTTGAGAATATTTTCTCATTGTACACTAAACTATGTGACCCTACACTCTTCACTCAAGACACAAAATATAGAATTATGAGTCTAGAGAGAAATCTCAATATATCAAGTATGCAACTACCTCAAAACCTAGCTCTGAGTGAGAAGCATTTTCACACATTGCTTCAATCATAGAGTCAACTAGCTATGTTAATAGTAGAAGAGGCTAATATAAGAGCCAAGTGGAAAAAAATTTAAGCCTCCCTTACCCTACATATGTAAACTCCATAAAGAGCTAGGATATGTAGAAACTTTGTTAAAGAAAGGTGCTCATCTTTCAACACTAGAAGGACTAGTTCACCTAGCAGTTAAGCTAGAAATCCAACTCAAGTCACTAGATGTTGTATGTGACAATTGTGATGCATCTCTAAAGATAATTATGGAAGTCCAAAAATCCTTTTTGGAAAAATACACTATAAGTGTATAGACCCTTTTACATAAGTATCAAAAAGAAGGAGATAAAAGAATAAAAAAAGGGAGAGAGAAAGAAAAGAGTAAGGTGGAGATAAACCAAAGGGGAGAGTACTTCATAGAAAGAAAAGAAAATAAGGGAAGGAGAAAATAAAGCAAGGAGAGAATAATGAAAGGGGGAGCAAACAAAATAAACAAAGGAGAAAGAAAGCTCAAAATAGAAAAAGAATAGAAGCAGAGCATTTCAGATGAAAGAGTATCAACAAGAGACCAATCTACTTAGAATGGAGAACATATTTTTTTTGATATAAAATAGGCACATTAACTTAGGGGGAGTTATAAATTTTGAGGTATATAGGTTATTACAAAATTTTAAAATTTTGAAGTTTTTTATATAAGTCAAGTTGTGAATATGTTATAATTGAGAATATTAGATTGATTATGTATAGTTAAGTGTTTTTGATACTCATGTCAAAGGGGGAGATTGTTGATCGTAGATTGGTTTTGACAATTGAGTTCAACACACTTAAAACATTTACTTAGTTTATGCTAAACTAGTAATGCATGTCGAGTATAATATGTAAATACAAGATTGTCCTAAGTTGAAATGAGTGTCGAGTCACTCATATGCTGAGTGATTCAAGTGTTGAGTGAACAATAGATGTCGAGAAGTTCAGATGTCGAGTTAGAATCAAAATTATAGTATGTTCTTAGCATCAGTAAGTTCAAGTGCCGAGTAACATAGATTGGACATATTTGTTTGTGATTGCATAAATTAGATTTTGGTTCTTTAAAGATAAGGACAAATCTATTTGTAGAATCCCTATGCATTTGCATACAACCAATCAAAAAAATAGGAAGGATTAAGTGACAAAAAGAATGAATCTCAGTCGTAGATTTATTCCTAACCCTAAGCCACAAAATTCTTTATAAAGAAGATGAAGCCCCAAAAATTATAAGGAAATAAGAGAGTGAAAGAGATCATGTTACAAGAGATAAAAAGGGGTGAATGATCGAATTTGTTCACAGAGCATTCAAGGTGACTTAGCAGTGAGAGTGAATTGTAGAATTAGTTGGAGGAGAACAAAGAATAGAAGGATACAACAATTGTTATATTAGATCAAAAGGGATCAAGAAGGACACTATATGGATTTGATCTTTAAATAGTCAACTAGAGCCAATCACAAGATCTATGCTAAAACATCCTAACAGGTGATTTTAGTTAAATCTCCTAGGTGGAGTAGTCCTAGTAGGCTGTAGTAAATCCTTTAATAGGGTGACATTCTAAGTGGATGTTCTAAAGTCCTTTAACCAGGAACACTTCTAATAGGGTTTTGAAATCCTCTAACAAGTTGGGACTTAACAGTCTTTGTAAGCCTTTAATAGGTTAGGCCTTTCATAGGGTAGATCATGTTTCATGGTTAAAACATTGTAACCTTAATTGGCTACACTTTATTATTGTAGTAGTGAAGATTTGTGGGTGTCATCCCCACCCCAGTTTTAGCTTCTCATTTGGATGGTTTCTGGGTAATCATATATGGTGTGTGTGTGTGTGTGTGTGTGTGTGTGTGTGTGTGTGTGTGATTATATGCTTACATGATTTAGATGTATGTGAGTTACATGTTATTTTTAGTTCATATGTTACATGCATGTAGTGAATGGTGAAATTTTTAATAGCTAAAGTTTGAACTTACGATTCACCCCATGCCCCCCCCCCCCCAAGAAGTAAATGTTTCTCATTTTTAATTCCAACACAAGGGTTATGCTCAAGAGGAAGGTATTGACTACGGAGAAACTTTTTCTCCTATTTCTAGACTTGAAGGTGTTTGAACACTCCTTACATATACAACATACATAGGATATTAATTATATCAGATGGATGTGAAATAAACATTCTTGAATGGAATCTTAGAAGAGGAAGTCCACATTGAGAAACTAGAAGGTTTCATTGATCCTAGCAAAAGGGACATGGTCTATAGACTACAAAAATTTTTTTATGGTCTCAAACAAACCCCCAGAGTATGGTATGAAAAGGTTACACAATTATCTCATAAAGATTGGTTTTCAAGTAACTAATGATAACAATAGCCTATACATCAAAGAAGGACCAGATAAGAAGATTGTGTCAGCAAAAATATTTTTTAATGATACATTATTTATTAGAAATGATGATTTGTGCAAAACAAAAATCATGGAAATGAGTAAGAAATTTGAAATTTAAATGTTTGGAGAGATTAAATTCTTTATTGGCTCACAAATTCAATAAATGAATGATGGTATCTATATCACCCAATCAAAATACGTCAAGGAGATATTGAAGAAATTTAGAATGGAGGATTCTAGACTAGTTGGAACACCTATGTCTACTAGACATAAGCTTTTGAAAGATGACAATTCCAAGGAGGTAGATAAGAAAACATATAGATCAATGATTGAAAAACTTCAATCTATAGTGCATACAAGACCTGATATAGCATTAACAATTGGTATTGTGGCTAGATTCCCTACTAATCCTAAAGAAAATCATATGATGGAAATCAAAAGAATCATCAGGTACTTCAAAGGTACTAAAGATTATGGTTTGTGGTATAAGAAAGGAGGAAACTTTGAAATCAAGGCATTCATTGATGCAGACCGCACAGGAAGTGTTGATGATAGGAAGAGCACTAGTGGTGGAGCAGATTTTCTTTGAAAGAGGCTTCTATCTTGGAAAAGAAAGTAAAAGAATTATATCTCTTAGTCTACAATAGAAGCAAAATGTGTTGCTATAATAGTCAATTGTTCCAACATTGTGTGGTTCAAGCAAGTGTTGTCAGGTATGAAGGAGGAGATCAAGGACCTAGTTGTTATCTTCTATGATAACACTAGTATAGTCAACATATCGAAGAATCTAATGATGCATACAAAGACCAAACATATTGTAATAAAATATCATATCTTGAGAGAATTGGTGCAAGACAAGTGAGATTAGAATATGTGAATACAAAAGAAAATATTGTAGACATATTCATCAAGCCACAACCTAAGGATGTATTTTTATATCCAAGAGGTAAGATAGGGGTTATTTCCCTGTCTAAAGCTCACCAATCAGATTTTAGTGATACATTAAGGCACATGGAAACTACATTTATTTTTTTCTTTGGCATGAGATGTCCAAGAAGGAGAATTTTCTATCATATATCAAAGAATTTTTTGTGAACATTAGAGATGTCAAAGAGGGAGAATGAATTTTGTTGGTATCAAAGAGGGAGAGTTTGATATTGCAGTCATTACAATTAGAGATTAATTATAGTGGGAGTTAACACTGATATTAGGAGTTCTCATGAATGAGAATTAGAATGAAATTGAGGATATTATCCTTATATTTTCATCTAAAATTTCTATGTATCATGAAATATTATGTTTTCATCAATTCCAAAGAGGGACATTGTTGTATACAATCATTTAATTGTATGTTATCTTTGATGTTACACAAATGTCAATAATATTCCAAGAAATCAATGTATGTTGAGCTCACTTAGGAGTCAAAGGAAGTTGCAAGTTATGATGAGTGTCTCAGTGTTAACCAAGTTCAGAGTGAGTGTTAGCCAAGCTCACCCTGCTACCAAATAGATTTTGTAGGAAGACAATGTCTACTAAGCTTACTCATTTATCAAAGAAAAGTTGGCATGGAATGAGTGTTAACTGAGCTCACTTAGTTACCAAAGGAAGTCTAAAGGAAAAATACTTATAAGTTAGTGTTGATCGAGTTAGGTCAGCTAATGAAGGATATTACTTTATCAATTTTGTTGGTTAGTTCTAGCTAATTCATGGGATGAATTTCATTTATTTGAAATTGTATTCAAACCAACTTGATAGGGTAAAAAATATAAGTATAAGGCCAAGTTGAGGATTGAATTGTAAGGATGTGAAGAAGAAGCATGGGATTGAAAATATAAATCAAGGAAGTGAATTAGGAGTTGATCGACCTACAATGAACATTCTGATCAAGAAGGATCAAGTATTCAAGTCAAAATAGAGATTTGAAATCAGCAATTATTGTTTGCATCAACAATTAGGTCATATCATTATTACTCTCTAATAATTGTAGGAGTGAATCAAATCTCTAAATAGAGTTAGCTTAACAACTATTTTCCAAATCCTCTAACAAGGTGGCATTTCTAGATTGAAGTGTCTAAAGACCTCTAACAAGGACACTACTAACAGGGTGAACTAAATGCTTTAATAGGGTCACACCTAATAGTGTGTTTTTTAACCTTTAATAGGGTTGGCTCCTAAAAAGTATCACTTCAAAAGAGTAAAAAATAATAACTAGTTGCAATTGGCAATTTTTCCCAAATTGGGTATCCATGTTAAATCCTAGTGTCTCTTGTGGTCATGTTATTTTATTTATGATTCTGCAAATAAGTTAATTAAGGTTAATCACACTTAATATCATGATATCTTCATGTTCAGTGTTAACAAAGTAACAATGCATATATTTATTATTAACTGAGTGTTTATCAAGTGATAGTAATTCTTAGTGTAAACTGAGTTACTGTGTTAACTGGGGGTTTTAGTGTTAACTGAGTTACAACAATATTTTAGTTTCAATAAAGTTTGGTTTATGTTTTTTACTGGCATCTAGAGGGATCTAAGATTTATTTTTATGGTATCAGATTCACCCATCCCCTCTCAGTTACTCCTCTTACATTCCAACAAAAACATGTACTGTAATGAATAAGAATAATAGAGAAACATAAAGAAATTCATACAAAACATGTAAACCTTCTTGCAATGAAGAAGTATTGATTTTTTGTCATTGTTGAAATGTGGTTTCTCACAAAAATAGAAACATAACAATGAACTAGGGATTGGTTATAGAAATGAGGAGAGAGATCCTATTTTATAGAAATTCAAATGAAAAAAAAAATGGAGATTCAACATCAGATGAAATGCTAGGATTTCTTAGGATAAATGAAGTGTTCATTAGTTGGAGGCCAAGTGGAGACCATGTGGACTTCATGTGGATTAGGGTTTCATCATTCAAATAAAAAATTATGCTCACAAATCACTTTCATAGGTTGTTCGCACAAGATTAATTAAGTAAAAAAAGATCATTCACTTAATTAAAGTAAAGGATTAAGAAGAAAGTGGGATGGAATGAAATAGACTAGGTTCATTTGATCAATTAAGAATCAATTAAACTTTGGGGATAGGAGATAGATTATGATTCATTAAATGTAATTTTTTAAAAATCAAGGATACAAAACAAAGAAAGTTGTAAATAAATAAATGTGAATTTATTTAATAAAAATTGAATATGAGTAAATATTAAAATATCTATTTAATTGGCTAGGATAAGGGTAGTTATGCTCAATTGGACAAATTTTGGTGTCTACATTTTTCTTTTCTTTTATGTAGCATCAGTGATGTTATATCAAAGAGAAATCAATCATGGGTCAAAGGGATAAGACTAGTAACATGATTCCCTAGTCACAAAAGAATAAAGAAGGATGAAAAGGTTGGAGAGGTATCAAGAGGAGACATTTTAGGAGAACACACATGTGCTCTCAAAATGGATAGCACTATGGAAGGAAGAAAAAAATGATAGAATATATAAAGTTATGATGCAATGGTGTGAATGACCTAAGTTTGATATTGTACTCAACACTATGCACTAAGGTATTAGGAACCAAGATGATAATGTGTGAAATACATGATAAAAGTGTTGAGTGCAACCATATGCCTTATGACACCATGATATGGATGATTGTGACACCTTGTGACAATAGGATGCAAAGATCAAGATAAATGCAAAAAATGTTGACACATATAAGTAAAATAAAAGCATGCACAATAAACCAAAAGAAAACCAAAAAAATTCTCCTTGTCAAGTTGAAAATCAATTAATGGATTGAATAATGCTAATTGATTAAGGATGGAAAATGTAATGATAAGAACAATGCACATCCAATGATTGGGAATGAAGCATTCCATGATGATGATTAAATGTTGTTAATTGTTTCTATTGGTATGGGTAAAAATGATGAAGTGATTAAGAAGTGATGCTCTATATTTAAAGATTGGATTTATTGGATTAGTATTCATTTTTCTTGATTTGGGATTTTTTTAAATCTTTTCTAAGTTTTATTTTTTAATGTTTATTATTATTTATTTTATGAATATTTTAATAATTATGTTGAATAGAATGAGATTAGAAAATATATTTTAAATAATATTGAAATATAATAAAAATGATATGGATACAATGAAAATTAATTGAAGTAGAAGATACATTGATTTGACATGAAAGGATTGGAAGAAGAGAAAATTGATTAGATTAGAAGGTAATGAATTTGGTTGAATGAATGAAAGGTAGAATAGAGTGGAACCAATGAAAATGTAGAGCCAATGCAAGGTAATGAAAGGGGGGAGAGATTTTATGAATGAAATATAGAGGGTTGGAATGAATGGTGATAGAATATGGGGGAGAAAAGAATGAGGAAATACATGGGTGAGAGAAAAACAATCATGTTGCAAAGAAGTTAAATGCCCTACACTAACAGTGTCAAAATCGAGTGAAAGATATTGGGAAAAAATTTACATGGAGACAAAAGTGTGTGTATTTTCTAAAGCATTAAAGAAAGGGTGCGCCCCTTAATACCATAAAATCATAATAGAAACAAAGAAACAACAACAAATTCAAGAACAAAATATGGACTTCTTGCAAAATTACAAATTTCATAACTACAATATGCTAATCCACATGGCTGCCTTCAGTACACGAATTTGTAAGACAAGCTACAAACTATCACCTAGAGTTGTTCTAGACAATGTTCAGACCTTTCTTAAATAGGTAATTTTATGCTACTCAAGAAGGTTCTAGATGCTCAAACTTAATACATAGGGTTGACAAAACCTAACTGTAATGCCCCGCCAAGGGATCCAAAGAATTTAACCTAAGATTTCACTAAGTTTAGTAGCATTTTTTTTTCATGAAACTTATGCACAATAACGGAAGCAATAGCAATGTCTATCTGAAAGTAAACATAACATACATAACAGATTACATTATTTAAATATCCCTTAACGTTGAATTACATACATGAATCCATCTAGTACAACATCCATATGAAACAATAATGATAAGTCCAATGTTTATACATTACATATCAAAATGCTCAATCATCCACTGTACATGTCACAAGGTATGACAAGCTCAAAAGAATATACATACATAGAATAAGGTACACCATCCTATTCTAATCCATGATACATCAAAGTAGAGATAAGCACATGATATACATGTTACATCATCATAGAAGTCATATACATCCATCATAAAGATCAAACATAATAAACTAAGTGCACAGTTCCTCCCAACCGTTAATAGCATCATTAGACCATTGTGGATCTTAGCCATCCCTCCATGTGTAACATTCCAAACTACCAAAGAGATCATCAGTACTAACATAATAGGAATGTCACTCCTAATATATACAACATCATATGTAGAAAGTAATCTAACATGCAAATGAAAGCATAAGATAACATCATCTAACATATGCTAATCATCAATGAAAAGGATAAATATCCATCATCATGAAGGATGCTTTAGCCACGATGTCTCAATGAATCTCAAAATGATAAGAGTGGAAAATACACTACCACCCGACCACATGGTACCTAAGTGGTCCACTCCCACCGTGCTAAGGAGATAATCTCAAGTCCCAAACAGGCTATCAAAATCACATAGCACAAATCTCTATAAGTCCAGGAATCCTAAAAGTATATTAACTCAAAAGTTCCAACACAAAATCTGACATCTAATCCCAGAGGCACACAATGACATGTAGGAACCTACTATGCAAGCGGGAAAGTGTCATCACAATTATCACATACAAGTTACCCTGGCAGTTAGCTAAACTCCATGGGTCCATACTGATTTCATGCGGCCACTAGTATCCTCTCATACTGATGAGGCATACTACGAAATGCAAGGTCGCAACCATACATCTCACTACTCCCATCCTAGCCTATACAAGCACTCAAGGCATGGGCGAGAACAAAACACTTATCTTTTTAGGTTCATTCAGTTAGTATTAGGTGTGAATGTTATCACTTATTAATCCAACTTACATTGAGTTACCCTGACAGCCTCTTAGGGCCCCAGCCCCCATTGCAAGCCACTTCCTGTCACTACATGCAGATATCCTACCCTAATGCTCATGGACTCATAAATCTCAAAATCACAAAAGATAATCCATAATAAAATCATCAAATATGCATAAAAGCATCAAATCTCCATGAGCAAACATCCATAGAAAATCATGAACACAACAACTCTCTATTGGCAACTGAAGTATCACTGATAATCAAAGTATCCAATGGTTCTCAATAACTAAAATATATATCTCAATCATACTGATCGAAGACTCCAAAAATGGTTGAGTCAAACATGTCACATCATGACATCATCAAGAATAAATCCACATCATAGTCCCATCATGGTGACTAGAAAATAATCCAAGGTTAACTAATCGATGACCAAAAATAATGGTTAAGTCAAGTATCTCATACATAAGAATCTCAACTATAACAATCAGTAATCACAACCAATACATAGAGCATTCCATCACATAACCATGGTTGGGTTTATAAAGATCAAAATTAAAACATCATCATGACATCACAAACACATAACCCCCAAGCCTCTGGTAGACGTCCTATACTGGTCAACACTAGTAAACCCAAAACCCAAAACAACAGCATACAGAATACATAATGCAAACACATGTTTTGGTTTTGCCAAATTTACAACTTGAATTTAAATTTAAAGATCTTAGTTTATGTTTCCAAGTTTGAAGAATGAATAGAGGAACACATGTATTTTTTTGGATAAATAAAAGTTTTCCTTAAAAGAACTAGAAATCCACTTTCCAACTATAATATTTGTTTGATACATTCCCCACCATACTATCGACTATTTACTTAGTAATTTAAAACAATTAAATCTTAATTAGTTGAAAATTATTAAAGAGTCACCATTATGAAAATAAACCTTCAATATAAATCTTTTATCAAATAATAATAACTTAAATTTATTAATAACATATTTACATATTACATATATACATACATACATATATATATATATACATATATATATATATATATATATATATATATATATATATATATATATATATATATATATATACATACATACATACATATGTAAATATATAAATAGTTATTACGTTTCATAAAATCGAATTAACAATTTTCGATTTACACCATACATCATATGAGAATCGATTTTGTATAACGTTTGCTTCAAACGTTGTAACATAAACGTTTATACATAAAAATATTATTAGTTATCCCCCCCACTCTTGCTGCGGTACAGAGTACCTGTAGTCGCAGGCACTACGTAGTACCCCTATCGCTGTAGACCTGTGACGGCAGGCCTCTGCCTTCCGCAGGCACTGGGTATAAATCGTGACCATGGCATTTTAATATATTCATTTTTTAACAATGTAACCATGCGATATAAATCGCGATGCAGTTTATTAAGTTTTCCCCTCTGCGATTTATCAATCGCTCATTTGATGTATTATATATATATATATACATATGTATATATATATATCAGTATATATATATGTATGTATATGTATATGTGTGTGTGTATATATATATATATATGTATTTATATATATATATATGTATGTATATATATATATATATATTTAATTTTTATATTAGATTCATAATAAATGTATACATATACATATATATATACATATATATATATACATACATACATACATACATACATACATACATACATACATACATACATACATGTATATATATATATGTATGTATGTATGTATGTATGTATGCAGATCAGAATACATAAACATGTATGTTTTTTTTTTCTCCAGAAAGATTATATCTACAATTTAAGAATTTTAAAATATTTGCATTATAGATTCACTCAATTAATTTTCTAATGGATTTGGCTATAAATTAAAACCTTAGCTCCGTGATGTAATGCCCCACCAAGGGATCCAAATAATTTTACTAAGTTTGTCAAACAATTTTTTTTTTTTTTTAAACATGAAAGATAAAACCATTCATAACATTTGCGGAAGCAATAGCAACAATTGAAATGAAAATAAACATAACATATATACATAACAGGCTACATTCTTTAAAGATCCCTTAATGTTGTATCACATCTAAATTAACTATTCATGTAACATCCCATCCTTATGAAATAACAATGATACATCCAATGTACTTAAACAATATACAAGTGTCCTTTTGTAATTATATTTTAGTTTAGCTCAATCATCCACTATACATATTACAGAGTATGAAAAGCTTAAAAGAATAAACATCCAAGTAAATAAAGTACATCATCATCATCTAATATTAATCCATGATGCAATAACATAAATGAAACCACATATCATACATGATACATCATCACAAAAGATATAAACATACATCACAAAAGATAACCATATATCACAAACATAAATTACTAAGTGCATGGTTCCTCTCAACTGTAAATAGCATCATTAGACCATCATGGATCCTAGCCATCCCTCCATGCATAATATTCCAAAGCACTGAAGAGATCATCAGTATTAACATAGTAGGAATGTCACTCCTAAAACATCCTACTAACATGCAAACTAAAGCATAATAAATCATCAACTAACATATGCAAAGTAAAGTAAATCATCAATATAAGAAACATACCAGTAAATACATCCATCATAAGGTATATTATCTATCATATTGCTCCAAGAACATAATGAAGAATAAATACCAACCAAGGATACTCCAGCCACGGTGTCTCGGATAGATCTCAAATGATAAGAGTGAAAATATACTACCACCCGACCGCGTGGAACCTAAGTGGTCCACTCCCACCATGCTGAGGAGATAATCTTAAGTCTCAAACAAGATATCAATTCATGAAGCACAAATCTCTATAAGTCTAGGAATCCTAAAAGTATACTAACTCAAAGATTGCATCACACAAAACTGACATCTAATTCCCAGAGGCACACAATGACATGTAGAAAACCTACTATGCAAGCGGGAAAGTGTCATCGCATTTATCACATACAAGTTACCCTGGTAGTTAGCTAAACTCCACGGGTCTATACTGATCTCATGCGGCCACTAGTATCCTCTCATACTGACGAGGCATACTACAAAATGCACGATCGCAACCATGTGTTCTCACTACTCCCATCCTATCCTATACAAGCACTCAAGGCATGAGAGAGAACCAAAACAATTATCTTTTTAGGTCCATTTAATTCCCATTTAGTGTGTAAATGTTATCACTTATTAACCAAACTTACAATGAGTTACCCTGGCAGCCACTTAGGGCCCCGACCCCCATTGCAAGCCACTTCCCGACACTACAAGTAGATTACCTACCCTAAGCTCATGGAATCATAAATCTCAAAATCATAAAAGATAATCCATAATAAAATCATCAAATATGCATAAAAGCATCAAATATCCATAATAAGAATCATCAAATCTCCAAGGTAAGAATCATGAAATCTTCATGAGCATCTGAAAAAGCATCCATAGAAAATAATGACCACAACAGTTCTCTATTGGCAACTGAAGGCATCACTGATAATCATAAGTATCAATTGGTTCTCAATAACCAAAATATATCTCAAGATAAATGGTTCTCAACAAGCAACCAAGAATATCTTAAAATCATACTGATCGAAGACTCCAAAATGTTTGAGTCAAACATGTCAAAACATGACATCATCAAGAAATAAATCCACATTTTAGTCCCATCATGGTGACTAGAAAGTAATCCAAGGATAACTGATCGATGACTCAAAAATGGTTAGCTCAAGTGTCTCATACACATACATCTCAGCTTCACACATGAAGACTGATGAACAATAACATACAGTAAATACAAACATTTCATAGAGCATACGATCACATAACCATGGTTGGACTTATAAAGATCGAGACCAAATAAGATCAACATGATATCATATCTCATAACCCCCGAGCCTCTGGTAACAACCTAGGACTGGTCAACACTAGTCAACCCAAAAACTCAAAACAAGAAGCATATAGAATACACGATGCAAACACATGTTTTGGTTTTGCTATATTACATAGTTGAATCAAGTGTAGAGGTTTCCAATTTTCTTTTTGCAAGTATACTTCAAGTGTATAGGATTTATCATTTGACCTACACGTCAACCCATTTGTTCCTCGATAGCATTATCCTTCCATTATTAAGAATTATATTCTAAGAATAACTTAAGGATAAATATTCACTAAACTAATCATCATTGACCTTAATTAAATTGTCCATTATATTTAACCATGATCCATATTCTAATTGATTAACCTTTCAACTTTTTTAGAATCATTATTCGTTATATTATAAGAGGACCAATTATCATTCTTCGAATAAGAGATTATAACTTTATTAAAATGATCAATTACATCAATCAATTAACATAGGTCCATATTCTAATAGTCCTCAATTAAATTTTACTAAGCCTTCACCATTAAATATCTAAGGTCATCATTCAAGTCATAAGAATAAGACCTATCAACTTGATATCAATATTTCTACAATCTTATTAAAAGAATTATATCAATTAAATCTCTATTACATAACTTAATTATTAATTAAATCCAATTAACTCTAGTTAATTGATTTAATTAATAATTACAAATCCAGTTGACTAATAACTAACAATAGTTTGTGCGTAAAAAGTCATCTATAATCCAAATATTCATATTAATAGTTCAATAACTTATTAATAACAAGCTATGTTGGAAATCTTATTAATAGATCTATAATGACCACCTTCGCCATTCTATCAATGAAAACTAATTTTTCCTTGACAAACTCGTATTATTGATAATCATTCAGTTAAACCCCATTTGATTCAACTAATTATCAATCAACTATATTCTATTTCATTAACATTAGGATTAGTAATAGTTTAATAACTAATAACAAGTTAAAATAAATCTACGATAATAGATTCTTTTTTATTTTTTCTAACAACGATGTCACTAGTAAATTAAATATAACTACCTTAAGAATCATTCTCCGAATAAAGATTTACTAATAATCAATAGGTAATCATTTGTCCAAAATAATATTTGATGATTCTAAGTATAATGATCACCAACTTCATTAATCACAATTTCATTCATGATAACATGAATTCATTTCCATTGTATTTTCCCCCCCTTAATTTGATCTCAACTAAATTCTTAATACTACACTTCAATTATTAACCAATCTCAATTAGATTAAACTTAATTGAATCAATTAATAATTATATAAATTTATCTATCCTATCTTTCATTAATAATTTGCTAAACTTAACAATTATTAATAAATAATAACTCACTAATAATTTCAATATTCAATTATAATGATTGATATTCGAACCAATCAATGAATAACAACTAAATCATTAATATCTCTTTTCTTTTAATTTTCTCTCACTTAAAAATCCATTTACTTAAATTGTCTAATAATTAATTACACTTCTTCTACTATTAACTATTTTTAATTAAATTTGATTTAATTAGATTAGATAATAAACTATATAAAACTAATGCATATTAATAAGATTCTAATAAGGGAAGATTGCAATAATATCTTTAATTCATTCCATGCTTTGATATATTATTTTTATGAAGTTTAAGCATAAAGAACTCTTGGTTATGGGAAATAGAGAAATATCTCTCCTTGAATAAAATAGTCTCAGTACGACGGTCATATCTCCCTAATGAACCATTAGATCGAGCTAAAATTTAAATATGTTGGAGAGGGCCAAGTTGTGCCAATTCTGAGTGGAGCGATCGAATAAATTCGATCATGATAAAAAGTTATGAATGACTGAATTCGGGTCTATCCAAGGGGCAGCAACAGGACAAATTGTGATGAATTAAGAATTTCCTGTTAAAATAATTGTTCTCTAAGTTTAACCATAAAAGGGTTTGTTCATATGCATCTAAAAATATAATTGACAGAAAGATTTCATCTAATCATTTAAATTTTCAACTTAGAATTTTTATTTTAATTGCAAATCTTGTCTATCTAATTTCACAATATAAATTCGAACCCAAACCTGATTAAGACCTAATTATTTCTCCTTAATTGGATCTAAGATTTTTTTATTGTTTTCTTCTCATCCAAATAAAATATCTAGATTCCAATTTCAAATACAGAGAGTATTCATACACATAAAACAAATATGATGAAGACAGGAAGAAAAAGAGTGCAAAGGGAATATGAGAATATCACAAGTGCACCTAGACACTGATGCTAATTTGCCATGCCCCAGAAGTTCATAGAAAATCCCTTCCTTCTCCATCATTCACAATTCTTCCAAGAATCCAAGCCGATCGAATCCTCCAAGTGATTAGAAGTGCTAGAAGGAGCATAGAAGCAAGTAGAAAATATATGAGCATATGAATCTCCTCCTCCGCATGTAAGCTTTGAAGCTTCCATTTTAAGCTTGTAGCTTGTAGCTTCCATTCCCCAATTGCTCTCCACGCTATATCTAAACTTCTATGAATGCCTGAATATAAAAAGCTCTCAAGAAACCTTTGGATTGCTTCTTAAAACTGCTGAAAAGTGTCACCAACTAAGCATGGGTCTTTTCCAATTCTTTTTGATGAGTCATAGAATTGTAGACACCTTGTGCTTAATTGATGCACTAACCCCCGTGTTGTTGACACATGTTAATTCCCATGCAAGCTTATAACTCCAATTTACTTTACTCTTTCCAAATTTAATTTATTTATTTATTAAGTCTCATGCACTAACTTTAATATCTCCACTTTTTAATCTTAATATATTTATATTTTAATCATATGAGATTTAGAATCTTTTAATAATTTAAAATATATTTTCCACTTTTAAATTTCATTTTTCAATACTTAATTGCTGAAATATTTATTAGGTTTAATAATAATATTATTTAGTCATTTATTTAAAAATGAACTCCAAATATATTATTATTAAAATAAATGTTGTCACATTCCAAATTTAAACTTTTAATTTTTTATTCTCAAATTTGATTATTTTATTTAATTAATTTCTCAATTAATTAAATAAAATAAATATTAAAATACCATATTAATTTTTCATTTAATTAAACCATTAATTAAAATCTTTTTAATTAGGCTTAATTAATAGAAAATACATCAAAGACTTCACAAGGGTAAAAATATGAAAACCCATCATAGCCAAAATACATACAAAATCAAACCAAGGGTTAATATCACGAATTATGTCATCCGACATATTCGAAGGGTACTCAACTCAGATACTTGTCCTAATTTTCCAAACAGGGCAAATGGCTTAAAAGGTTGAGATTTGGACTTGAGAATTTATCTTCCCTCTCTTATCATTGAGATTATGTGATAGGGTACGCTCATCCTGGCAAATTCAGGCAAGTCGATACTCGGTACCTGCAATCTGCATAAAAATCATGCATGTACAAACACAATATATACTAAACTAAACAAAAAATGGTAGAAAGTGGTGCATCGTGTAGATTCTGACTAGTAGGTGACTACGACTCCCTTCCTTAACCACATCAGACACGCCATACAAAAGCAAACACGCAAGGCAAACACGCACACCATACACATGCAAGTATGGGGTAAGTATCCATAAGAAAGCACATATGATAATAAATCATCATTAATAACTGAAAACACTGAAAATAATCATCATACATACATGAAATATAGAGTCTAAGTAATCTCATCACATATCAACTAAATCCATAGCACAATATCTGATAATCTCATAATAATGTTACTAACCATCAACATAAAACTAGTTCTAAAAGAGTTCAACAACGATAACAAAATGCAAACTAGGGGCAGGCACTACACATGATCTTTCAGATCTATGCATATAAAATTCTCAAATAAATTAATCTACCCATATTGAGAATGCATACAAATATGAAACTTCTCAAAAGACATATGGAAGACACGAAGAAGATAGGGAATGCGTGATGCGAAAATAGCATAAATAAAATCACAAGAATCTACCTAGATTCTGATGCTAAATTGCTCTTCCTCAAAAAATCCGTAGAGCAAGCTCCTCCCTTTTTCAGAATTCTTCAGTTCTCCAATGCTCCAATTGCACTCCCAATGCTCCATCTAAGCTTCTAAGAATGTCTGAATATAAAGAGATTTCAGGAAACATCTAGAATGCTTCTAGAAATAGCTGGAAGGTGTCACCAACTAAGCATGGGTCTTTTTCAACTTTCAAGATGAGCCTTAGGGTTGTAGACACCATGTGCTTAATTGATGCACTAACCCCCATGTTGTTAACACATGAGAAATATAAAAGTGCATTAATTCCCATGCAAGCTTATAACTCCAATTTACTTTTTTTATAATTTTTTTAAAAATATTTATAACTTCCATTTTAATCTTTATAACTTTCATTTTAATTTTTGTAACTTTAATTATTTTATTTATGTATTACTTTTATTATTATTTTATAATTATTATTAATTTTAATTTTCTAATTTTCTTTTATTTAATTCATTTTTCTTCATTAATTCACATTTAATTAATTATAATCAAAATATCAAATAACATGATATTTTATATTAATTTCCTCAAATAATTAATTTACTAATTAATCTATTTATTAAGACTTAATTAATAGAAAATTCACCATAGACCTCTAAGATAAAATATGAAAACCCATCATAGAGAAAATCACTCAAAATTATTCTAAAGGGTTAAAAATCATGAATCATGTCATCCGACACATTTGATGGGTAAAATATCCAGATACTTGTCCTACCTCACTAGGACAATTGGCTTAAGGGTTTTGGATTTGGACTTGAGAATTTATCTCCCTTCTCTTATCATTGAGATAGTGTAATAGGGTACGCTCATCCTAGCAATTTAGGGAAGTCGATACCTAGTACCTGCAACCTGCAAAAAAACTATGCATGTACATACAATATATAATGCTAAGCTAAACAGACAATGGCAGGAAGTGGTGCATCGTGTAGATCCTGACTAAGCAGGTGACTATGACTCCATTCCTTAACCACATCAGAAATGCTATACAATAAGAAAAAATGCACACCATACACATGCAAGTATAGGGTAAGTATCCATAATAAAACACATGAGATAATAAGCATCAACTAATCATCAACCATAGCTAAAAACAATATAATGATCATCATGTATGCATGAAATGTAAAGTCTAAATGATCTCATCACATAATATTTGAATCCATAATATAATGTCTGATAGTCTCAAAGCAATACCATTAATTCATCAACATAAAACTAGTCCATCATAGTCTGATAATAAGTCTAGAAAAGATGTGAACGAGGGTAGGCACTACACTAACAAAACATATAGAGTCAACCAAATACATTTTTCTACAGAATGCAAATGTAAATACAGGATCTCTATCAGAAATGATCTTTCTAGGAATACCATGTAATCTCATAATGTCACGCATGAAGATATTAGCTACAGAAGCTTTTATGTAGGAATACCTAATCAGTGAAAAATGTGCCACCTTAGTCAATTGATCAACGATGACCATGATAGCATCATGGCGACGGACAGTCATAGGTAATCCTACTATAAAATCCATGGAGATGATATCCCACTTCCAAGAAGGAATGAGATTAGGCTTCAAAAGTCCAGCTGGGTGCTGATGTTCTGCCTTAACTCTCTAACACTCAAGGCACCTAGCCACAAAATCAGCAATATCTCACTTCATCCCAGACCAAAAGAACAAACGTTTCAAATCAGCATGCATCTTCTTGAGACCTGGATATGCTAAGTAAGGTGTACGATGGGCTTCGGCCAGTATCAAGGTGCGAAGCTCATCTGAAAATGGCACATAAATCCTCCCCAAATGTCTCAAAAGACCATCTAACTCTTGAACGTAACCTGCAAACTTACCTTCCAGAGATCTTCCTAAATCAATCTCTCTGCACACTTCCTGATACCAAGAATCTATAGGAAGTGCCTAAACAATATGACTCCTCAAATCCACACTAAGGGTCATCGATGATACCACATGTCTCCTACGACTCAAAGCATCTGCCACGACATTCTCCTTACCCTGAATGTACTTAACCTCAAAATCATACTCGCACAGAAACTCCATCCATCGCCTTTGGTGAGCATTCAAATTAGGTTGAGTAAAAATGTACTGAAGACTACGATGATCACTATGTAGCTCAAATATGTGCCCCAACAAAAAATGTCTCCATCTAGTCAAAGCATGAACTACTGCCGCTAACTCAAGATCATATGTAAGATAATTTAACTCATGATCCTTCAGCTTGCACGATTCATATAGAATCACCCGTCCATTCTACGTCAACACTACCCCAATCCCTTCAAGAGAAGCATCTGCACACACCATAAAATCACCTTTTGGATCAGGTACAACTAGAATCGGTGCACTGGTCAAAAGCTCCTTGAGCTTCTGGAAAGCTTCCTCACATTTCTCTATCCATACAAACTTTTTTCCTTTCTTTTGAAGAGAAGTGATAGGATGTGCTATCCTAGAAAAGTTTTGGACAAATCTACGATAATAACTGGCTAAACCCATGAAGCTACAAATTTTTGACACATTAGTCAGTGTAGGCCATTCTATTATCGCCTAGAACTTTCAAAGATCCACTAAAATACTATCACCTAAAATAACATGCCCTAAATACTCAATCTTCAATTTGAAGAATTCACACTTAGCTGCATTGGCATAAAGCTGATTGTCCCTCAAACACTGCAAAACCAACCGCAGGTGTTCCTCATGCTCCTTTTGAGTCTTAGAATATATCAATATGTCATCAAGAAACACGAGTACAAACCTGTCTAAATAAGATCGGAACACACCATTCATCAAACTCATGAAAATTGATGGAGCATTAGTCAACCCAAAAGGTACCACTGTGAACTCATAATGCCCATAGTGAGTTCAAAAAGCGGTCTTGTGAATATCTGCTTCCTTAATGCGAAGCTGGTGGTATCCTGACTTAAGATCAATCTTAGAGAATATTGTAGCTCCCTTGATCTGATCAAATAAGTCATCAATCCTAGGTAAAGGATACCTTTTCTTAATAGTCACCTTATTCAACTGTCTGTAATCAATACAAAGGCGCAAAGAACCATCTTTCTTCTTCACAAAGAGCACTGGAGCTCCCCATGGTGATACACTAGGTTGAATGCTCCCTTTGGCTAGAAGTTCCTCTAACTGAAGACATAGCTCACCCAATTCCTGTGTTGTCATGCGATAAGGAGGTTTAGAGATAGGCTCCGCTCCAGGAATCAGATCAATACTAAAGTCAATATCCCTCTTTGGAGGCATGCCTAGAATTTCACTTGGAAAAACATTTGTGTACTCCTGCAAAATTGGGTGATCTAAAGTCTTCTTCATGGGATCTTCCTCATCAAGATTATTTACCATAACAGCAAATATCTGACATCCCTTACAGAAACTTCGCTTCAATTGCATAGTAGAAATCATCCGTAGAGATATAGGCCTCAGTATCCCAACTATCTACACATCATTCCCTTGGTCATCTTGGGACATAATAATCTTCTTCCTACAATCTATATTGGCTCTATGAGATCCAAGCCAGTCCATGCCTAGAACCACATCATAGGAACCAAGGGGTATGACTCGAAGATCCACTGTCATAACAAAGCTTCCTAAGCTAAGCCCACAGTTATGAACTATAGAATTTATGGAGATCTTAATGCCCGAGGCTAGTTCCACTTGCCAACCATGATCTTGCTTCACCGCATCCAGCTTACACTTAGATACTATAGATGGTGAAATAAATGAATTTGTAGCTCCTGAATCAAACAATACTGAAAGAGATATACCTCTAATAGCACCTATGGTCTCAACCACTATTCCTCGATGATCTGCCTGACGCTGATCTACTGCTACAAAAACTCTATGAGCTCTACTTGCATCACCAACTGTAGGCTCTGAAACTGTAGGTCTAGGTCCTAAAAACTGAGGTGCTCACTGAGGACACTGCGCTGCATAATGTCCAATCTGACCACATGAAAAACATTTCGTATTTCTGTCAGAACCTCTTCCCATAGGTGGTACATTTGATTGCTGACGACTGTTTCTACTCACAAAAGATTGGCTACTCTGAGCTGGTTGATTGGACTGATTATGTTTATTGCATTGAGCATTGTGGTTGTTCTTGGTGTTAGAACCTTTGCCACTGCCTTGAGCTTGAGAATTTGAGCCCTTCTGTTGCTGTGTCTACTGAGACTGTTGTTGATATTGTTTCCCCTTAAAGAAAGAAAACTTATTGTTACCACCTGAATTGTAGTTGCTTTTAGATCCTGATGTTGCTGGCACTCCTACAAAACCACCTTGACCAAGGTTGACACTTTGCTCAAAAAGGATAGCTCGATGCACCGTATCCTTGAGGTTTTTTGGCTCAAATACCTTAACTCCTCCAATAATACGATTATTCAAACTCCTAATAAAATGCTATGTCAACTGAGCTGAATTTTCACTAAACCCTAAAAAAGACATGAGCTCATCAAACTTACACTCATACTCGATCACTGACAAAGTGTACTGTCTGAGATTATGAAATTCATCAGCCCTTTGCTATTTCCATTCCTTTGGTAGGAATCGTTCACGAAAAATTTCTAGGAATAACTCCCATGTAACATTGCTCATATCGATTCCCGACTTCTTCTCCTCTATCGTCCACCAAGTGGCCCCAAAATTCTCTAGATTAGTGATCGCAAATCTTGTCTTAACATTGCTGTCGAACTCCTGCATGGAAAAAATTCTATCAAGAGAAATAAGCCACTACTCGGCCACATAACCAGAACCTTGCCCATTGAAAGGCTTAACCTTGGATCTTGAAAGATCTTTCATCTGAGTGGACACAATGGACCTCTGACAATCCTTTCGAGGACTTCTAGATATGGGTCTATGCTTTTGTTCTTTCTGGTGCACTTTGGGTTATTCTTGAACAAGAGGTATACGTTCTAGAATAGTCTGCATCATCTACCTCAAACCAACCTCTTCAGACTCAGCTTGGTCCTCTCTACGGCTCTCATCTTGCTAGCTACTAGAGTGCTCTTCTTTGCTCTCTACATGAGCTGATCCCTCATGTGAAGACTCATGGACACTGATAGCTCTGCCACGACCATGGCCTCTACCATGACCTCTAACAGAAGACCTAGTCCCAGATACCATCCTACAATAGTACAAGGTACTAAGTTTAGTTCTATGTTTAGGTTTAAGTAAAATTTTCAGTTTTGAAACTAAGTGTTGAAATATGAAAAATATTCAAATAACAGTTCGAGTTCTGTTTCAGTTCACCTAGTTCAAGTTCGGAAAGATACACTTAATAGTTCAAAGTTCTAGTTGTTCCAAAATACCCAGAGCTCCCAATGTAGAAACTTGGGCTCTGATACCAAATGTAATGCCCCGCCAAGGGATCCAAAGAATTTAACCTAGGATTTCACTAAGTTTAGTAGCATTTTTTTTTTTTCATGAAACTTATGCACAATAATGAAAGCAATAGCAATGTCCATCTGAAAGTAAACATAACATAGATAACATATTACATTCTTTAAAGATCCCTTAACATTGAATTACATACATGAATCCATCTACTACAACATCCATATGAAACAATAATGATAAGTCCAATGTTTATACATTACATATCAAAATGCTCAATCATCCACTGTACATGTCATAGGGTATGACAAGCTCAAAAGAATATACATACATAGAATAAGGTACATCATCCTATTCTAATCCATGATACATCAAAGTAGAGATAAACACATGATATACATATTACATCATCATAGAAGTCATATACATCCATCATAAAGATCAAACATAATAAACTAAGTGCATGGTTATTCCCAACCATTAATAGCATCATTAGACCATCGTGGATCCTAGCCATCCCTCCGTGTGTAACATTCCAAACTACCAAAGAGATCATCAGTACTAACATAATAGGAATGTCACTCCTAATATATACAACATCATATGTAGAAATTAATCTAACATGCAAATGAAAGCATAAGATAACATCATCTAACATATGCTAATCATCAATGAAAAAGATACATATCCATCATCATGAAGGATGCTTTAGCCATGATGTTTTAATGAATTTCAAAATGATAAGAGTGGAAAATACATTACCACCTAACTGCGTGGTACTTAAGTGGTCCACTCCCATCGTGCTAAGGAGATAATCTCAAGTCCCAAATAGGCTATCAAAATCACATAGCCCAAATCTCTATAAGTCCAGGAATCCTAAAAGTATACTAACTCAAAGGTTCCAACACAAAATTCCAACATCTAATATCAGAGGCACATAATGACATGTAGGAACCTACTATGCAAGCAGGAAAGTATCATCGCAATTATCACGTACAAGTTACCCTGACAGTTAGCTAAACTCCATGGGTCCATACTGATTTCATGCGGCCACTAGTATCCTCTCATACTGACGAGGCATGCTACGGAATGCAAGGTCGCAACCATACATCTCACTACTCCCATCCTAGCTTGTACAAGCACTTAGGGCATGGGCGAGAAGAAAACACTTATCTTTTCAGGTTCATTCCATTAGTATTAGGTGTGAATGTTATCACTTATTAATCCAACTTACAATGAGTTACCCTAGCAGCCTCTTAGGGCCCCGGCCCCCATTGCAAGCCACTTCCCATCACTACATGCAGATATCCTACCCTAATGCTCATGGACTCATAAATCTAAAATTCACAAAAGATAATCCATAATAAAACCATCAAATATGCATAAAAGCATCAAATCTCCATGAGCAAACATCCATAGAAAATCATGAACACAATAGCTCTCTATTGGCAACTGAAGTATCACTGATAATCAAAGTATCCAATGGTTCTCAATAACCAAAATATATATATGTCAATCATACTGATCGAAGACTCCAAAAATGGTTGAGTCAAACATGTCACATCATAACATCATGACCAAAAATAATGGTTAAGTCAAGTATCTCATACATAAGAATCTCAACTATAACAATCAGTAATCACAACCAATACATAGAGCATTCCATCACATAACCATGGTTGGGTTTATAAAGATCAAAATTAAAACATCATCATGACATCACAAACACATAACTCCCAAGCCTCTGGTAGATGTCTTATACTAGTCAACACTAGTCAACCCAAAACCCAAAACAACAACATAAAGAATACACAATGCAAACACATGTTTTGGTTTTGCCAAATTTACAACTTGAATTTAAATGTAAAGATCTCAGTTTATGTTTCCAAGTTTGAAGAATGAATAGAGGAACACATGTATTGTTTTGGATAAATAAAAGTTTTCCTTAAAAGAACTAGAAATCCACTTTCCAATTATAATATTTGTTTGATACATTCCCCACCATACTATCGACTATTTACTTAGTAATTTAAAAAAATTAAATCTTAATTAGTTGAAAATTATTAAAGAGTCACCATTATGAAAATAAACCTTCAATATAAATCTTTTATCAAATAATAATAACTTAAATTTATTAATAACACATTTACATATATATATATATATATATATATATATATTTGAATATATATATACATACATACATATGTAAATATATAAATAGTTATTACGTTTCATAAAATCAAATTAACAATTTTTGATTTACACCATACATCATATGAGAATCGATTTCATATAACATTTGCTTCAAACAATTTAACATAAACGTTTATACATAACAATATTATTAGTTATCCCCCCACTCTTGCTGCAGTACACAGTACCTGCGGTCACAAGCACTGTGCCGACAGTGGGTACGTAGTACCCCTGTCACCGTAGACCTGTGATGGCAGGCCTTTGCTTTCCATAGGCACAGGGTACAAATCGTGCCCACGGCATTTTAATATATTCATTTTTTAACAATGTAACCACGCAATATAAATCGCAATGCGGTTTATTAAGTTTTCCCCTCTTTGATTTATCAATCGCTCATTCGATTTATTATATATATATATACATATATATATATATATATATATATGTATACATTTATTATGAATCTAATACAAAAATCGAATATATATATATATATACATACATATATATATATATATGTATGCATATATATATATGTATGTATATATATATATATATATATCGAATATATATATACATACATATATATATATATACATATATATATATGTATGTATATATATATACATACATACATATATATATATATGTATGTATATATATATACATACATATATATATATATATATATATATGTATATATATATATATATACATACATATATATATATATATATATATATATATATATATATATATATATATATATATATATATGTATGTATGTATGTATGTATGTATATATCTGTGTGTGTGTGTGTGTTTGTGTGCAGATCAGAATACATAAACTTGTATGTTTTTTTTTTTTCCACAAAGATTATATCTACATTTTAAGAATTTTAAAATATTTGCATTATAGATTCACTCAATTAATTTTCTAATGGATTTGGCTATAAATTAAAACCCTAGCCCCGTGATCTTTCAGATCTATGCATATAAAATTCTCAAATAAATTAATCTACCCATATTGAGAATGCATAAAAATATGAAACTTCTCAGAAGACATATGGAAGACACGAAGAAGACAGAGAATGCGTGATGCAGAAATACCATAAATAAAATCACAAGAATCTACCTAGATTCTGATGCTAAATTGCTCTTCCTCAGAAAATCCACAGAGCAAGCTCCTCCCTTCTTCAGAATTCTTGAGTCCTCCAATGCTCCAATTGCACTCCCAACGCTCCATCTAAGCTTCTAAGAATTCCTGAATATAAAGAGCTTTCAGGAAACATCTAGAATGCTTCTAGAAATAGCTGGAAGGTGTCACCAACTAAGCATGAGTCTTTTCCAACTTTCAAGATGAGCCCTAGGGTTGTAGACACCATGTGCTTAATTGATGCACTAACCCCCGTGTTGTTGACATATGAGAAATAGAAAAGTGCGTTAATTCTCATGCAAGCTTATAACTCCAATTTACTTTTTTTATAATTTCTTTTTAAATATTTATAACTTCCATTTTATTCTTTATAACTTTCATTTTAATTTTTGAAACTTTTATTATTTTATTTATTTATTACTTTTATTATTATTTTATAATTATTATTAATTTTAATTTTTTAATTTTCTTTTATTTAATTCATTTTTTCTCAATAATTCACATTTAATTCATTATAATCAAAATATCAAATAACATGATATTTTATATTAATTTCCTCAAATAATTAATTTATTAATTAATCTATTTATTAAGACTTAATTGATAGAAAATTCACCATAGACCTCCAAGATAAAATATGAAAACCCATCATAGAGCAAATCACTCAAAATCAGTCTAAAGGGTTAAAAATCATGAATCATGTCATTCGACACATTCGGTGGGTAAAATATCCAGATACTTGTCCTACCTCACTAGGACAATTGGCTTAAGGGTTTGGGATTTGGACTTGAGAATTTATCTCCCTTCTCTTATCATTGAGATAGTGTAATATGGTACGCTCATCCTGGCAATTCAAGGAAGTCGATACCTGGTACCTGCAACCTGCAGAAAAACCATGCATGTACATACAATATATAATGCTAAGCTAAACAGATAATGGCAGGAAGTGGTGCATCATGTAGATCCTGACTAAGCAGGTGACTACGACTCCCTTCGTTAACCACATCAGAAACACCATACAATAAGAAAAAATGCACACCATACACATGCAAGTATGGGGTAAGTATCCATAATAAAACACATGAGATAATAACCATCAACTAATCATCAACCATAGATGAAAACAATATAATGATCATCATGTATGCATGAAATGTAAAGTCTAAATGATCTCATCACATAATCTCTGAATCCATAATATAATGTGTGATAGTCTCAAAGAAATACCATTAATTCATCAACATAAAACTAGTCCATCATAGTTTGATAATAAGTCTAGAAAAGATGTGAATGAGGGTAGGCACTACACTAACAAAACATATAGAGTTAACCAAATACATTTTTGACAATTATTTTAGAAACTTTTAGTAGCCCAAATTCAAAAGGCCATAACTCACAAACTGTTGCTCTGATTAGAAATTATAACCACCTTTTAGAAATGCTAGCTCCTTATCTACAGGCTTAGAATTGCACTAGCACCCTTCTGTCAAGTTTTTGGACCTCATCCAGGCACTCTAAGGCCTCCAACAATGAGCCTGAAGATTTTTCTACAAATTTTTCCATAAAAAATCTGCAATAACTTCTCTGATACTTAAGTTGGAGGAATGATATTTTTGTGGTAGGCTTATATCTCTAAAATGAACCTTCATGTAACAAATAAGAATATTTTGAGCTCATATGAAAAACTTACTAAAAATAGCAAGTTCCCATAAATAGTAACCACCTTGTCTACTAGTCCTTATTAAAATAGAAAAGACTAAAAAATAATAATTTTAGGTGATGCAAGATTGTGCTTACACCCAAGATGCTCCTGCATCAGATACTTGGAGTAATTTGAGAAGTGACCCGGTCAAGTCTCAGGTGTTCAAAGGAAAACCAAGATGGTTAACCTCCTCCCTTGCTAGCCATGATGAATCCTCTACTATTCTCCCTTTCCATTTGACCAGATATTCCTCATAAGTTTTGTTTCTAGTACTTTTTCCAACGTGACTATTAAATATCTCCTCAATCTCCTTTGTAGCCAAACTAGTTGCTAGAATACTCCATTGTACTTCTGCAACTTCATCCCCATCACCTCCTTCATAGTACTTTGTCAAATATAAAATATTAAATACTGGTGAAATATTCAATTCAATAGGAAACTCTACTTCATAAGTATTTCTAGAATCATGCCCTTTAACTATGTTGCATGGGCCAAACACTAGTAAATTTGAACTCAATTTTTGATGAATTTTGGTCAAAATTTCAACCAAGCAATTAGTGGTGATTTTTCTTGTCAAACTTTTGACCAATTCATTAATCAAAATTTTTAAATTTTTGCTACCTCTAATTTGTCATTGTTAGTCAAAATTTCCACCAATGTTTGGTTGAATTTTTTAGAATTGGTGGAAATTTTGACCAATTCTTGGTAGAAAACTATCAAGAATTGCTCAAAATTTCCACCAATGTTTGGTCAAATTTTTTTTAGAATTGGTGGAAATTTCCACCAATGTTTGGTCAAAATTCTTTTATAATTAGTAGAAATTTCAACCAATTCTTAGTAGAAAACTATCACGAATTGGTGGAAATTTCCACCAATGTTTGGTCAAAATTATTTTTATGTTGTATCAAGCAATTATTTCTTATCCAAGCCATTTAATTTGCAAACTTTTAAATCTTTACAAAAATAAAGTTGTAGTAGGAAAAATTTTCTTCTCAAAGGTGTCCTCTGATTGTAAAGCATCCATTCCATTAACTATTCAACAAATAAGACATATCTAGTTCAACAGATAATGGAATGGACACTTTACAATAAGAGGCCACCTTTGAGAAGAAAAATTCTCCTACTCCAACTTTATCATTGTAGAGATTTAAAAGATTGCAAATTAAATGGCTTGGATAAGAAGCAATTGCTTGACACAATATGGAACAAATGGATATTTATGCATATGGCACCATTAATTATGTGAGTGATGCTTATGCAACCAAATTTTTTGGGGTCAAAGCCACCAATTAATAAGGTTTCTAATCTCCACAAGGTTGACATTGTGGTTATAAGGGCTATGGAGAGGGCACTTCTTCATTATCTACTCCATCACTAATTATCTTGCACCACAAAATGATGCTTGTCATCTTTGTTATGGACTCTTATCCCCTATGTGGGTATTGATGTAGAAGTCAAAGTAGAAAAAATAAGTGAAAGCATGTTGAATAAGGTTTCTAATCTTGAATTGGTCAACATTTTTGATTTAAGGGATATGGATTGGGCATGTTAGATACCCAACAAAAGCCTTACATTGAGATCTATATCAAATCGTTATCACTATGTCATCATTGGACTAACTACCTTTGGGATGTGCTCGTTTTGGATAATAATAGGATGATTTTTATAAAATTATTATATTGATCCACATAGGATAGTAGGAAATGGTAATTGAGTTGAAATAGATCTATACAACTGTGCTTTAACATAATGTACTAGCCAAATTTTCTATAATAAAAACACACCTATCAATAAACAAATAACCATGCACTAAAAATGTCATGCTATAATAGATGGTGTAACTAATGTGCACATTTCTTAACTTGCTCCTTACACATCATATATTAATTTCTATTTTAAATATCATTTCTGACACCATAATTTGATACATGTAATAGAATGCAAAGCAAGAGCATTGACCACAATATTTCGATTATCTTAGTGTAGAATCAGCCAAAATCAAGTGACTAGAACTTAAGAAAGATTCAATGAGTCAAGATGTAACCAAATTATCCCTTTAAAACTTTTCTTATGAAAAAAAAATCTTCAAATTATCACAAAAGAAAAGGGATTCCCATGAAAAGTCTAGAATGTGAATAACTAATACCAAAAAATTCAATGTTTAAGGAAAAGTAAAATACAAAAAATAGGAAAAAGTTTACAGTCCAAAGCTTTAATCTATTTACACTTTACAGGGCATTGTAAGTGACTTCAACAGAACTAAAGGGGCTAGTCCAAGAAGATTAATGACATGAAAACTGTCAAAGCTTAAACATATGGAGACCAAATTTAAAAATCCTTAGGTTGCCATTGGTCACCTTATTTTATGACCCTAACTACAAAGTTGTTATATTGTTGCAAACTATATGAAAAATGCATGAGGATACAAGCTCTAATGTCACCTTCTAAATCAAGATGAATAATTGAAATTTACACTAGGGCTTGCATATGATAGCCACCAATCACAAGTACTAATAAAAAGTCATGAACTCTAATAGATTATACAGTATATATCTACATCTTCTGTATTTTCTTTGCATATACAGATATTGACTTGCAGTTCTAAGAATATGTGTATAGATGATAAAAGTTCCTATATTCAAGTTTCCATGTGATATTAGTCTACAACATGGAAATTAGAAAGTTCAGAAGTTCTATTTTGTAATTTCTCTATTTCCTCTAGTGTTGAAAAAGTTCTTCAGGATGTCTACAATTTGTCAAAAGATTGTATTCTACTTGCAACCTCAAGATCAAACTTAGGATTGAATTGACCAATTCAATAAGTAAAATAGTAATCAACTATCAAATAGGTTTAGCAAAAATCAACTACAAGTTTTACATTATCCAAAGAACACTCTTCAAAGATCTATTTTCTCACTTTAACTCCAATTTCAAGATAATGATCATCCCCAAGATGCATGGATCACTAATTTGAGTTGATTAAACTATTCTCTATTGCACTTGATTAATTAAAGAGATCATATGGGCTTGTATTCCTTTATTCAAGAGTTAACATGGGAGAGTCATTCAAACAAACTAACAAGTCTTATGGCTCTCTCATCGAATCATCTTTGTATAAATAATTGCTCCTATAAGACAATCTCAAGAATTGTTGTAGTAAACTCAATGACCATCACCACATAGGAACAACATTAGAGTAGCCAAAAAATGTCATGAACATTTTTTCTTAAACTTTTGAATATTACAAGTGGATATCATTGTCTTGGCCCATTGACCACTTTATTTATGCCTCCTCCAAAGCCTTAGTTTCCATTTCAAGAGTTCAACAGACAATTTGCAGCTCCAAATCTTTCTCACTGAAACTAGCCAATGCTTGCATTTTCCTATGCTTATGAACCTATTGTAGTCAAATTGTGTACAACAATCATTTGTGCTTCCTGCCAATGTATTTTATCTATTCTCTGAATGCTTATTAGTTCAAAATCACATTTATAAGTATTTATTTAATTTTGAAATGGTATTGAAGGGGCATTTTAAAGAAGGATGAAAGAAAGGCTGCACTAAATTGAGAAGTGCTTCTTTAAAAGTTCTGCTAGTTAAGAAGGAAATATAATAAGAAAAATTAGGTATTAGAATTTAAACATAATAGGAAGATTATGTATTTATCCAAGCAAATATACAGTAGTGGATAATACTCACAAGCAGCTCTTCTCAAAAAAGCCATTGGTTTTTTTGGGGGATTACAGACATATAACATTTCATATCCAATCAAAAAATGGCTAAATAGAAAATCCTAATTAAAATATTAGCCAGATTTCTAGTTTGTATCGTTTAAGAAGGGAACTCAATTTTAAGAATTTTAAACCAAGAAATTCAAATAACCTATTTTTGATCAAAGAATGCATTCTTAAAAGGTAAGCATTAATGAGTTTATAAATTTTGGAAATATAGATGGAGTAATTGAGAGGGGGGTTGAATCAGTTACCATAAAAAATAAATCCACAGATACCTTAGATGTCTGATAAAACTAGTTACTGTTGTCACTCAGTAAACATACTAAAAATTCTATAACTCGATAAATGCAATGTATGTTAACTTTAACAAATCTTAAACATTCACAGTGATTAGCATGCAAGCATAAAATAAATAACATAAACACATGAGATACCAAATTTAACATGGAAACCCAATATGGAAAAAACCACCAAGTAACTCGCTATTGATTTTCACTCTTCTGAAGTGAGCCCTGTTAGGAGCCAACCTAGTTAAAGGTTACAAAACACATTGTTAGGTGATTTAATCACCCTATAAGGAGTGGCCTTGAAAAAGGTCTTTAGAACAATTCAATGGAACTATCACCTTGTTAGAGGATTTACAACTGGCTATTAAACCAACTTTGCTAGGAGATTTCGGAATCACTGCAACAATGGTAAGAAAGTAACAGTGAATTGACCTGAATGAGATGCAACTGAATTGCTGATTATAGATTTGTATTCTCCTTCACACTAGATCCTTCCTAATCAAATATAACTTTGTTTCTCCTCAAGGATATCTGACCATCCTTCAAATTCTCTCACACTTGCCTTCTCAAACAATCAATACACTTGCATATGCGCTCATACTCCTTATAATTCTCAACTTGACTTTTCATTTATACCATTCAAATTATCAAGTCAACTCATTTAAAAATTATAATCACCAATAAACATTACCACAGTTTGTTGGAATCAATACTTGGAACAATTAACCTTCATTTCTCAATTTAACAAAATACTTCATTGGCCGACCCTACTTGATAAACATTGATCCTGAAATGATTTCCTATGTTAACTAACAGAAGCTTGGTTAACACTGTGATCCAGCAAAATCCTTTGGAAATTGAGTGAACTTGGTAAAAACTAACTCTAACCATATTTTCTTTCATTAACCATGAGATCTTGATTAACACTACTTTTTGCTATAATTTCCTTCGATGTCCAAGTGAGCTTGGTAGACATTGTCTACATAGAGTAATTTCTAGGAATGTTCGGTAGACACAAAAAATTGCCTTGCTAACCAACTAAGCTTGGTAAGCACTATCTGCCAACTGATATGACGTTTGTGTAACATCAAAGACAACACACAATTAGACAATTGTATCCAACACATAAAATCATGACATAATAATCATGCACTTACAAAAATCAAGCAGGCTCCAAGCAAGAATTGTTTTGGTGAAGGAAAAGGTAACAATAGTTGGCCAACACCATATACAACCACCACAAATAAATGTACAAACAAGCTCAGTGGTCATGGATTGAGGCTAGATAATAGGGCCATAGGTCCAGTTGAAAACACACCTCCCAAACTTAAATAGTTAAAACAATCTTGTTGCATCTCTTTCATTGCCTTATCAGGTGAAGCACAAAAGATCTTATTTAGTGCACCTACCAAAGAATTTATAGTTGATGCAACAATCTATATAAATGTAATAAGAATTTTCTAAAATTAGTAACAATTGACATAAAGAAAGGATATTTATATAAAGAACATAGCTAAAATAGGAATATATCTAGATGCATGAGTAGCATAATGAAAAGCTCATAGCCTTACATGATACCATTAGAGTAACAAATTTTCAGCATTTATGAAATTGCAACAACATTTTATTGTAGGACTAATTATTCTTACTATTTAAATGGAAAAAATTACTCAAGCTATTACAAGTAGATACCTTACGAAGAGTATAAAGTTAGAGGTGCAGTCCAATGCAACTTTTGCCAAATTGTAGGTCTCTACTTTTGAATAATTTTGACCTAGATTTATATCTTGAGCTTTCTAGTCTCTAAAAGAGGCCTTATTGTAGAGTTTATCTTCTCACCTATTATAAGCTACAAGAGTATGATTCGAAAAGCATACACATCACTCTTCTCTGTAAAATGGCCTCCTGTAGTGTAATCTGGAGCCAAGCATCCCGTTCCTATAGAAGCTTTGAGGATTGAGTATACAATGGTGTCTACTAAAAGCTTGTGTAGCCCACAATTTGAAATAAGAGGATTCATGTGTTGGTCAAGAAGAATCTTCTTGGTTGAGATGTTTTGATGCATACCATCTTTGCCCATGTCTTCATGTAGATACTCAATACCTACAAAATGCATCTATAAATATAGCATCTACTACATACAAGACCAAGAAGAATTAAAAACAATAGTAACTAAAATGTGTATGTTAAGTTTTACTTTCTTTTGACTATTCAATATTTCATCGACAATATTATAGGAGGCCAAATCTGGTCAAAATAGGGCAGTGCAACTAACTATGCTTCTCCAAGAGGCATCAACATTGATTTAAACTTATGTATTTATTTATGTTGGCAAATTCATCCAAAGAAGAAAAATTCTAAACAATAATTATTTATCTAGCTAGCATCATGGTAAGCATTTATGAAGGATTACTCAGGTGCCCACCACTTCAACAGGAAATAGTCAATAATACTTCTAATAACTAATCTGCTTAACATCATCACTGTGATACTTGTCACTTAGAATGGATATGCAGACTATATGAAACTCTGTTGAAGTTTGAACCAATACCCCTGGGATTTGTTTAACCAAAAATTTTGCATAAAGATAGATAAGATATGTTTAAAATATAAATATATATAGTTATTATCTAAGAATTGAGTTGGGATAATACTCTTAGTTAGGGGAGTAGAAATGTTTCTAATGTACTCAAATGATACATTCTACTATATTGATCTAGCCAATTGATCAGGTAGCCTCGTAGTTTTAGCCTTTAGGATATTGCTCCTAGCCAATGGATGTTGATGTTTTATTCCATACTTATAAATACATTTTGATAGAATGACCAGCCAATTGAGAGTAAATTCTAGTATTATAATATCATTATGAGGGTGTAGGTCAAGGTGAATTGACCCCACAGTATTTGTATCAAAAAGGTGTTAGTAACTAACATTTTTGTTTAATGTTTCTAGTACATTCATGTTGAAAAAATAAATGAAGGAAAATAAGAATCCCTTGAAAATTAGGTTTGGGAATTTACGTTTTGCAATACCATGTGCAATCCTCACTCTTGCAGACCAATCAAGATGCTTCCCATCTTTTTCATTAAAAAATTGCAACATATTTCTACTAGGTGCAAAATCATAAACCAGAAAGCACTCACCCCTACCTCTGGAACAACAAAACCCTCTTAATATAACAATATTTGCATGCCTAAGTTTCAAAAGTGACTTAAGAATGTCTTGGAATTCCAACTCCTCTATCTTGCAACTCATCTTATTCATGGTTTTGATAGCTATAACAAATGCATCTCTTAACACCCCTTTGTAAGTAGCATAATAGTTGTTCCTTCCTAGCTGAATTTTTTTAGAGAAATATTGTGTTGCAGATTCAATTACCTTGAGGTTGTACCTAAAGCTCTATAGGTTCTGTGAGCCTATAATTCCATGTGCAAAGGGATCCCAATCCTTTGAATAATCAAGACTAATCAAAGGAGTGATGCATTTCTTGCTAATGTCCTTTAAATTATCAGTTCTTAACCTACTCTTTGTTGTCTCATAAGCACTTCTAATCTTTTGTTTGCACCTTTGAAACCATGAAAACATAAACACACGAACCATAATTTCTCTAGATATTAAAGAAATCACACTTAAAACAATGGCAAGGGCAAGAGTTTTAGAGGGTTTGGAGCAATCCTTACAACTCTCTGACACATCTATGGTCTATGGAATTTGCTACCAGGAAGATACTGAGAGCTTTGGAACCTTCTCGGTGATGTTTAGTGCCTTTGAACCTAAAGGTTTGGGTCATCTAAAAGAAAAACTCAACTTGAATTGCCTTAGTCCAACAAAACCCTCTCCACATAGCTTTGAATTGTTTCCATACTGGAATCCATCTTGCATTCCTTTCAAACATTCAACCACATTAGAAACAAGTTCAGCCTATTTTAAGCATGAAATTGAATAGAAAATGGTAGCTTCAAAGAGAAAATCACATTATGATTCCATAAAACTAATGCTAACTTATGGAGGAATGAAATGGTTATAAGTATCATAGACAATTAGAGACTTGAGAAAAGATCTAGAATGTTTAGTGTTAAACCTCTTGGCAAAGAGTGCAATGCAATGCAAAAATCAAGTCAATAAATAAATGTGCATATTATAAGCTAAGAACAAAGATGCATGAAAAGTTGGTGAAAATGTTGGGATAACTACAACTCTTTCTTAGGTTTCATTGAAAATATTTTTAAAAACTTAGTTTTTTCTCATTATAGTATAAGTCTTTGATACTGAACGTAATAAAATGTATTGAAATTTTTATTAATATCTAATAGAATAAATAATCAGGCAATGTAGGATCTATGGAAGAACAAAAAAAATTATAAATACAATATAGAGAAAGTATATTAGGCAATTAGAGACTAGAAGTATAGTGTCAAATCTCCTTGTTTAAATAAATGTCCATATTATAATCAAAGGGCAAGAAGTTTGTTAAGGTTGGTGAGAAAGCTAAGAAACTATTATTCTTTCTTGGGTTTTAGGTTTTATTGGAAAATTTGTCATAGAAACTTGGTCTCCTAGAAAACTAAAGTATTATTAATATCTAACGGGGAAAAAAGACAGGAAATGTAGGATCTATGGAACAAAAAAATTATAGATAAAATATTAAAATATATAACATAACATCTAAAGATCAAATGCCTTTCATTTGTCAATAGAGTGTGGTCAAGTGATTGGACTACTTGGTTCTAATGTTAGAGTCTGAGGTTGAGCTCTCCTCCAAGGAGATGATAGTGTGGGCATGATCAATGGATGTCTTGGAACTTCATTTGTAGGTGGATTATAACCAAATAATGCCAGTGGATGTAAGAAGAATGTAGATGCATAGAGATGGAGTTTGTAGTACTTAGTTTGTAGCAGAAATGTATAGTAGAATCATGGACAATGGTTTGGGCTCTTCCCAAAACCCACCCTTTACCATCAATCCATGATGTGGCTATGTACTAAATGAGGAGGTAGATGAAATAGAAGATGTTGAAAAGGGTGGGAAGAATGCTACATTTTCTAGGTGGTGAAGATGGTCTCCATGCTACCAAACAAGGTCATCATAAATTCCTATTTGTTGAGTTTAATGCACAATATTTCATGTTGGGGATTTGAAGTACAACTCTATTACAAAACACTAAACCCCTTAATAAAGTTATTTTTTAGCACTATGATAATTTATTTCTTTATTTCTCAATAGAAACTTAGAGAAGTCTATTAGGAAGTGCTTATTACCCTTGTGTTATTACCATAATCTTTTTTTAGTTATGGTGCAATATGAACGACCTCTATAAGTCTTGGTTTATATATTATTCATCTCGGTTAGGGTTTAATCTTACATTGTTTTAGTGTGGTTAAGAGATGTCCATGGGGAGAAAGAAAGATTCAGCTCTATTTTTTAAAGCTTAGATACTTACATGGTCCTTGAATAGGCATAGATTAAAATTGGGAGCAGCATACAATCTCTGGTGCCATAGTACCTCACACAACCAATTTGGAGAATATGCAGACTTTCAAGATCTTCAAGGAAATCCAAAGAATGGAATGTATACACAAGGTTTTCTAATCAATTGGAGGATCTTAAGACCTATAATGAAACTAAACTATTGCAATTCTTCTACCAATTTATGATGTCCTCAAAGGACTACATTTCATTTTTGTAATGTCCTTAAAAGGATCAATAGTTTGATTGTAATGGACAAATGATGTCCACACCTTAAATTGTGTTTAAGAGTCTAGAATAGACTAGTTTGAAAGCTCAAGTCTTTAGAAAGGGCTTATGGTTCAAAATTTCAAATAAACTCTTTTGTTATATTCAAATATTTGAATACAAAATGGCTAGTTTAGTTTTGAGAGGAAAGTTTTGGATTATAGACTTAATATTCAAATCAACAACAGAATTTGGATGAATTAGTTGTAAAGTAGTTATCTTTTTTGATAGGGAGCCTTTTATATGAGAAGAGAAATCTTTGTTAAGATAGAGAGGAGAAGGATTAGGTTATGTACTAGTGAAAAAAATAGCAAATAAAACCTTTCGGCTGTCTATAGGTTGATTCCATTTTGTATCTAAATTAGATCTGAAAATGCTTTGACAAGGTTTCCTCATCATTTGATGTATTTTGTTGATAAGTTTCATATTTTAATAGGCTCATTGCTGCACCAGTTGTAACTTAAACTAGTCACACTTTATTTTAACTTGTTGTTGTAGTAACAGCTTAGGAAGAATGAAGGTCATTCCATGAATGTAGAGGTCTAACATTCATGGAATGATGTTATTTAACATGTATCATAAAACCCACTAATCATGCATATGTAGTTGTGTGTGAAATAGATCATAGTTAAAGAACAATGTGAAGATATAATGGAATTAAATACTGTGTGCAATAGTGAGTGATTTTCCTGAGAAAGGAGGGGATCTCATGCTTGGGAACACTTTAATAAGGTAAAGTAAAGGTGAATCCATCACCAATCGGGTGCAAGACTATGTGAAGATCAAGCATTAAGGAAGCCCTAGAAAAATCAAGTTTGGAGTTAGGATTTGGAGATTCGGGTGTTGCAAAACCCTTAGAGCTAATTCATTTTGAAATTAACCTTTTTGTTGGTGTAGGAAGGGACTATCCAGGAGTAGGAAGTGCTGGGTGGAATGTGTCATGTGTTTTCCTTGAAAATTGAGGCAATTTTATGCATTAAGTCAAAGAAACTATTATGAATAGGTGCACTAGTCTAAAGCAGTCATATAAAAGTTTTTGTTGTGTTATAAAACTATAAAGAAGGTATCTTGAAATGTTATTTTCCTATCAATTACCTTGAGAGGGAGAAAGTTGTGTCAATAACAAATCTATTGCAAGGCTATTAGGAAGGTTATTCAGTCTTTTGGGTTTAGTTTAAGGAAGCTTTGTGAAATAGGAGTATGGCATTGTGATAGAGTCTTAAAGGTCTTTGTATCCAAGTTGATTGTGTATCTATGAAACTAAAATGAGCATTTAGGGGCATTACAACAGACCTAAACAAGTCAGTCCTTTGAAGGATTTAAAGTTGTTGATTGGCACAAGTGTCTAAATTCTAAAATTTGTAACTCTCATTATGTTTTGAATACCTTCACCTTTCCTATTGTATCAATCTCTCCCTAATATTGGAGTAGTTTTTTTTTAGAAGAATATTTATGAAAAATTAGAGAAAGTAAGATATAAAGGCATTGTAGCAATTCATTTGCAGTTCCATTTTGAAAAGTAACCATCTAGTAGGTACTCAAAAAGTAGGTATTGGATATGTTCATTCCTAAAATAGGCTATGTAATGATAGTACCTACTTGGATAGCTAATGGAAGCCCTTGAATAAGGCTCTTAAATTTAGTACCTTAGAGCAACAACCTACAAAACTTAGAAAACTTGGATAATAAATTCTTTGACTTGTACACTGGGAAAACTATGGAGGAAATTAATGGAGAGCATTGAGCACTAGCTGGGAGTTTTATTGAAATCAAAACAAAAGTCATTCATTGAAAACTACCATTAGACTAATAGCTTTTCAGTATTTATGAAATGACAATAGCATTTTATTGTAGGACTAATTATTCTTACTATTTGAATGGATAAAATTACTCTAGCTATTACAAGTAGATACCTTACAAAGAGTGTAAAATGATTCCACATACTGATAGAGCACTAAGGCACTGTGAAGATTACAAAGATGTTAAAAATCCTTTTAAGAATGACAATGTTAGATAATGAAACAATCATTGCTCCACCAATTAATGGATGCCTCATATTAAAAGCATCCCCTAATAAGTGCTCTAGGCCTAGGCAATGGTGAGGCTAGCATGATCTTGTTTGGCATGGTTTGTATATTCCCACTTTCAATAGTAGCTATGAATGGTGTTTGTAGTTTCTAGGGTAGCCGATACATTGCATAAATTTTTTAGAGAATTCTCATTCAACAAACCTCACCATCTTTAAGAAAGAATACTTAATAAAAATAGGTTCTGTAAATTATTTTGTCCATTTTAATATCTAGTATATCCAAATAAACATAAAGCCAATCTTGACACACAAGGAATTGTGTCTGACTTCTATCCAATACAAAATATGCTTCTATTTCCAATTTAGTTTCCTACATCATACATACAAAATGAATATCAATAACTATTATATTCAAAGACACAATTTGCAAGAAACAAAGACATGAGAAATTCTTTTTCAGTATCATAACATAATAACTCTCTTACTAAGATTCAAATTTTTTGCAACCCAATTCATATCGACTTTGCAAAATTTCTAGCCAAACATATCAAGGGTCAAGTTTTCTAATCATATCTGATATATATGTATATACAAGTTAAAACCTCTTAGCAGATTTGAGGATAAGGTTATAAGTCAAATTGGTAAAGATTGATCCTTTTATAAAAGCATATTGACATATTGACTTCTAGAATTCAAATATGTCAGTTTACCTCATTTCACATAAGGATATAATTATTGTTGAAGTTTCAATTAGAAAAATAAATATACTAATGCATACTATTATATCTATTTGGGCTAGGCTTCTAAAGTAATGGTTACATGTGATTCACTGAAAATGGTCCATCTTGAAGAAAACTTTGTCTTCACAGTCATGCACAAGGTTAGAAACAAAGTTGGAGTTTTTGGTTTCTCAATCGCCATACCATCTATTCTATAGAGGGTGTCTACAATTTGGTCCTTAAATATTCATTATTAGGAGATTTTCTTCAACTAGAATCTCTATGTAATAAGACATGAACTAATTAAATCAACCTCTAAATGAAGGAAGGGAGAAGTTGCACAAGTGTTTATGTGTTGCACTTTCAGTTGTGTAATTCAATCAACTAGTTGACACCATTGTTTTCATTTTGGTTGGGACTCTTAATTGTTGACTCATCAAATTTACTTTAAAATAAAGTAGTCATAGTCAGGGTTAACAAAGTTGGCATTTTCCTCTACTCAATTGCTACACTGTCTTCTCACTGAAAACACCAGAGAATGGTATATACAATTTGGTAAATCATTATTAGTACCATGTTTCTTAAATTGGATGATGTAAATGCTAGACACTATTAGTTAGCCCCTATATATAAAATGTAAAGGCCTCACCTAAATGTACACAAAGGCATTTAGCCAAAATCAAATAAAATATGCATAGACTATAATCCATTCAACAAAGGAAATGAAAGTGAAGAAAACAAAATGTGTCAAGGGTTTAGAAATAAGCATGAAACTATACTAGATAAATAAGGAGCCAACACTATATGTACTAACTTAAATAAGGCAATATGTTGAGCGAAGTATGAAAAAATTATGCAAGAGGGGGAGGATAAATAGATACTAACCCTTAGGGAAATTCTCGGTATAATGATCTCCACATTTGGCAAGAACTTCTATATCTTATGTTTAGATGAATTAGGTTAAATGTTTAGAAAGTAAAGATTTCCTAGCAAGTCTGATATGTTATTGTTTCATATATTTTGATCTTGTTCTAGAGAAATCCTTAAGTCTAGATACCTAGTCCAACAACAGTGCATCCCGAGGATTTTATAAGGCCATAGGTAGATTTGTTTCATTCACATGTGTAAAGATAATTCTGTAATTGTTTTCAAGTAATAGTCTAAGGATTTAGGTATAAATATGGATAGAAAATCTCTAGTCAAAACTCAAGAGTAGAGATACATCACTGCAATGGATGAAATTGATTTTTTCCACTTGAGAACATAGGAATTATGCATTTTTATCAGCCGTGGCTAGTATTTTTGACTGTGATTAAACAATGAAATAAATGAGTCCAAAGATGAAATTGAAGAACATATTTTCGAAAGGTATTTAGCTGTACATAAAAAGGAACCTAAGGTATTAATAGGGGACCTAACTTAAAATGGAAGCTCCAACCAAGCCCCACCCAAATCCCACAATATCTCAATGATGGGAGAAGCATGCACAAACAAATCCCTTGACAAAATGAATGTGACTAAAGCATTTTTGGAGAGTGTACAAATTAGACATGGGATACTATTCATACAATTAGTTAACCATGGTACATGATGAATTTTCTTCCTTAGGAATGTCATTTAGTACTATAAAAATTGTATCGTGCCAAAATTTTCCAATTTAGTGTGAATATATAATTTTTTTCATTTTAGCAACTTGAGAAATGTCCAATATTGGAGGAAAATAAGGTAGTAGCAATTCCACATTAAAAACTAGATGTAGCCTGAAAAACTTGTAACCAAACTAGAAGTGATGAAGAGTTCTATGTTGATCATGTCTATCCTTCAAATTCTTATTGCTTTGCTCCTAAATATCATGAACTTGTTGCTGTAGGTGTCTAACTTTTTAATAATTTCTCTGCTTTATTTGCCTATTTTTTAGTGTTCAGTGGACTATTAGATTGCATAACAGGTAGTGCTACATCCATACATGCCAATGGTTGACACCTCAAATGGAATGTGCCCTATAGTACTATGTAGTGTACGACTGTAGTTGTGTTGCACATAAGGAAAGCTCTCATCCCATATGTGAGGATGCTTGGAGTGATACATTCATATGGTATGAATAATCATTCAATTTACCACCTCTGTCTTCCCATCTATTTGAGGGTGGAATATTCTAGACTTTGTCAACTTCATGTCCATTCTAGCCCATAGTGAAGAACAAAACTACTAATGAACCTGTTATCTCTATCAATTATAATTATTGTAAGTGCATGCTAACTTCTCAATGACTAGAAAATTAGATTTGGCAATCTTTCTTTTTTTATTATCAAGATCCACTATCAAAATGGAACAAGTAAAAACAACTAGCAACCAATAATTAAATATCACAACCTAATGTCAATTGAAACCTCACACTCAACATATCTTAGCAAGTATTGAACAAATAATCCCAATGTTTTATTTGACAATTCTTGGTAATGCAAAGGTGCTCCTCTCTGTGATACTTTTAACTTCCTTTAGAAATGTAGAATGAACATTAGTAATTAAAAATTAAGAGCACAAATTCCTTGGCTAAAAGGAATATCATCTGATACCACTGTTACTTCTTTAGATGGAGGAGGGGAATTTCAAGATACTATTGTGAGAGCAAGTACTTAGGTAATAGCTTCACTTTGTATATGCAAAGGTTCGTAGAACACTTGATGAAATTTAATCTTATGGATAAAGGAGATGAGCAATCCAAACACAACTTCATAGTTATGTGATGTAGCTTCAGTCCAACATTCTAGTATATGGATGAGAAAGATTAGAGGATTCTAATAAACCCAAACAAGATTCCAATATGTAGATGAGGAACTACTTAACTAATGAATTAACTAAATAAGAAATACTAGATCTTTAAAAAATAATCCATTAGTTGAAAGATTGGGAAAAATAATTAATTACCCATCATTAATAGAGTTGGTTTCAGAAGTCAAAAATTTGTTGCCTCCATTTGTGACCTAGACAAAATTGTGTAGCAAGGTATAAAAAACTGAACCAGAAAGCATATGTAGAACATACAACTCTTCATATTTCTTGAAATAAATAACCATAATATCTTGTGTGTTTTTCTATAGCCAAGAAATTAACTATTTAGATCAGGCAAAGAACCTGGTCTAGGTTTTTCCAGAGCTTATGGATTCAACCCAAATACAAATTCACCAAGAACCCTAGTCAAACCTTAGAAAACACAAGGAAAATCTTAACCTTTTAACAAACAAGGTCCCTGTCTATGGGCTCTATGTCTGTGCTCTTGTCTTTTTTGCTACTGATTCCTTTGCTGGATCTATGGGCACAAGCCACATAAATTGAAGGCTAAGTAAACTGAATAAAATTTTAGGGGCGGTGACCTATCAAACTAATGGCATTTTTTTTCAAGCTGGACACTTTGCAATATCTACTTCAGGTAGGATCTCCCATTGCATGCATGGGTATAAATCTGGTATAGATTCCATGGGTTTGCATTCAAATGGAAGAGAATCTCTAGAGAATTCGAAGAACCTAAAATAATGCCCAGACTCAGCATATGCAACTAGATCTACAACATAAAGCCAAAAATGAGAAAATCCCACCTAATGCATGAATGAATCTCAATTTTTCCTGCATTCATACCTTTCTACCTACAAATGAATAATTTTTTTCTATTTACCTGCAAATGAATGAAATGTTTTCTTTTTTTTTGTTATAATGTTGGTCAAAATTCAACTTGGGAAAACATAGGTTGGTTGAAATTTTGACCAAATTGGGCATAGAATTTTTATTTTCAACCGATGCATGAATGAAAAAAGAAGAAGAAGAAGGAATCATAGGTTTGATTGAAATTTTTGGTAGAAAAAAAAGTGCAAATGTACTAGTGAAACTTCTTCATGTTCAGCTTATTATATGTACCCACTAGAAAATGCTCCTTCCTCAAATGAACCATGACTTCATCTCCAATCTAAAATTCCTTATATCTCTTTTTCAGATCGGCCTTAGCCTTATACTATTTATTCATCTTTATGATGTACTTCCTCACCTCCTCATGGATGTTCTTCAAATGTTTAGCAAAATCTTCTACTTCAACACTACTTATCTCTCCTTTATCTAACTTCCTCAATTCAAAAACATTTCTAGGATTATTCCCATATATAATTTGGAATGGTGATTTACTAGTACTCCTATTGATTGAATTATTATATGTGAATTCCACACGTGCTAAAATCATATCCCATCCTTTTGGTTTATCTCCAACCAAACATCTCAGCAAGTTTTCCAAACTATGATTCACAATGTCGGCTTGCCCATAAGTCTATAGATGATGTGATGAACTAAACTTCAAATCTATATTCAACTTCTTCCACAATGTACACCAAAAATACCCAACAAATCTGGTATCTCAATTTGAAACTATACTCTTTGGTAGACCATGTAGTCTCACCACTTCTTTGAAAAACAACTCACTAGTTCTCTTATAAGGAATAAAATGTGCCATCTTTGAAAACCTATCAACCACCACAAAATAAGAATCATGCCTATGTTGGGTCCTCAATAATCCAAGAACAATATCCATGCTAACATCCTCCCATGGCTTCTCTAGTATAGGTAATGGCTGATACGACTCTATATTCTACTTTACTCCTTTTGCCATCTAACATACTTGACAACTTTGTACATATTTCATTACATCTTGCTATAATTGTGGCCAATAATAATTTTCAGCAACCAAGGCTATGGTTTTATCTTTGCCAAAATGTCTATCCAATCCTCCACTATGTTTCTCCTTCATGAGGTTCTCTCTCATTGAACTTTTGGGAATGCATAACTGGCTTCCTTTGAACAACATATTATCCTAGATCATGAAATCCAAGCAATTGGTCCTATCAAGTGTAATAGGTTCTATACAAGCCTTCCACACTTCACCAAAATTAGGATCTTTTGGATACAATGTACTGATTTCCTTGAACTCAACCACCTCTATCCACATTTTTGTTAGCAAAAGTTGTCTTCTACTAAGAACATCCACAACTTTTTTAGACTTCCCACTCCTGTGTTTCAAAAAAAATGCATAACTTTGCAAAATCTCAACTGACTTTAAATGCCTTTGTTTCAATTTTCCTTGACTATTCAAATATTGCAAAGCTTGATGATTAGTATATAAAACAAACTCCTTGGGAAGAAGATAGTGTCTCCACTTCCTCAATGCTTGAACTATAGCATAAAATTCCTAATCATAAAGAGAATATTTTCTTGCATCATTTAATATCTCATTGAAATAAGAAATAGGTCTACCTTCTTGACTCAAAATAGCTCCTATTGTAGTTGTTGTCAATCAAGATTGTGCCTATAGTGAGATGTAAAATCTAGCCATCTTGCTGAAACATGGAAACTCTCTCAGGTGGTGGGTTTTCCTAAAATAAGAGATGAATCTCTAGAAGCCAGGCCAGTTCCTAAATTTTGATCACCTAATCTTAAAATATATGTGAGATAAGGGGTAAGAAGTAAATAATAGGTAATGAATACTAACCTAAAATAGGTGATACACCGATGGTTTTAAATGTAACTTTAATCAAATCAACATGAATTATGAAAGACACAATTGATTCACAATACTTAGACAAACATGTAACCACAAAAGTGTTTCTATGCAAAGACTGGGATCTTCTACTTTGAAAGGGATACCTAAGTTTCACCAATTTTTGCAAAAGAACAATGATCACAAACAAATACTTGTAATCAAAAGTATCAAGATTCAAATTTGCAGTAAGGAATGTAACTTAAATGAAGGCAAACACAACATTAAAGTAAAAGATTCACAAAATTGCACAAGAATCAATGAGAAGGAACCGTTGAATCTCTATAACCAATGCTGAAAAAATCTCTGCTACAAATTTTCTCTTACAATCAACTCAAAATCTACAATGTGCAAAAAGATGAATCCGAAAGAAGATGCCTCCTAATGAGGTGAATGTACAATATATAGAAATCATAACCCTAATTTAGATTCCAAGATCATGCCTAGAAAGAATCAATCAAAAATGATAAAAACTATGAAGAAGCCTCTGAAAATTGCTCTCAACTACCTGTCTAGTTGATAGATAACTCGAAAACTATCTTTAGCTCCTCAAAATCATGCACAAAAACCCAAACTTGGATCCATCAAGTAACCCAAAAATATAGCATGTAAAACTCCTCATAATGATGCAAAATATGCATAAAATAGGCTCTCATCTTGAACTACATGCATAATTTCCCTTAACTGATCCATAAATCACCAAAAATAGCATCAAAGTGCCCCATCAATGCATGAGAAAAATAAACTACCCTTAACCATCCAAAGATAGCTCCATACTTAGGTGTTAACTGAATGTCCTCTTTAGAGTTCAAAATTAGCTTCTCAACTTCCCCTCCTTGCATTTAAGCATTAAAGATATTCAAATTACTTTAACTCCCTTTATTTAATTAATAAAATTAAAGGCCTAATAATTATAGCCATTTAATTTATTAATTTTATAATCATAAAACTTCTTTTTCTTATATTTAATAATCTTAATGTGTTTATCATTATATTTTATCTATTTTAAACACATTAATATCATTAAATATAAGAAAGGCAAATATAAAGTATATTTTTTATAAGTGTCATATGTATTAAATAATTTATTTAATATATATAGCACTTATAGAATTTATTTATTTAATTGTAATATGTATTGAATGAAAAATAGACATTCATTCATTTAATACATATTAAACTTAAGTAAGTAAATAAAATTGGAGTTTCAAAAATGTAAAATATATTGCATGACTTATATGCATGGACCCAAAATTTTTGTAAAATATTGCAAAAGGGCTTTTAAAAGAAATGTAAAAGGCAAAAAGGGACATATTTGCTTTAGTTTTCTTTGGTCATTTGATTTTCATTCACACATGAAAGGAAAATTGAGGGTTTTCAAACCCTAGCTGCAATGATGTCTTCTCCTACAGATTTCATCCTTGCCTTGGACATTTTCAGTATGTTTCCTTGCATTTTTTCCAGTACACTCTTGTTGTGATGAATGTTGGACGTCATTCCTACTAGTTTTGGCTTTTGATCACCATGTGTATCAGCTTGCTAGACATTTTTTTGTGGCCAAATCTTTTCGAACACCAGTATTTGCTCATAGAAGATTTTTCTCTTGCTGAATGGCTCAAATTTGGGCTTTAACTGCAGATTTTGTTGGAGTATTTTCCATTTAAGCTCTTCATTTGATGCCATCTTTCTTCCATGCGAATTTTGCTATATTTTTTGGATAGCATGCCCTTTTTTGGATGTATGGAGTTCACTATGGTTTTTAATCTAAGCATTTTCTATGTGCTATGAGCTTGCTATTTTAGCTGGATGGCTTCTTCCTTTAGTCATAGTCATATTTCTCCTATTGGACAGCTTCTAGCTGGTTAGATATGGTTGTTGGGTTGTTGTTAGATGAACATGGCTTCATTTTCCTTGATTTTACAAAGGTAAATATGAAGTTCTCTTGCTTTTTGGCTTTCAAATATGCTGATGACTATGACATTTTAACATTTCTAGCTAAATCTAATATGGGTTCTATTTGGAAATAATTTTATTGTTGTAACTAAATTATCCTTTCATGGTTTTATCTTTTTTCATTTTATTGGCTTCAATATCTCTATCTTGGAGCTATTTTCTTTCTTGTGTTTACCAATTCATTTGATTTGTCAACTCCTTCCTCTAGCATTTCCATGTAGTCCAATAATTCTTGAATTTGGCATCTTAGCTCAAGATTTTGATTCTTTTGCAGCTTAAGCTTTATACCAAGTTCATGTATCTTCCCCTTAGAAGCCATCATTCCAATCTCATTGTTTTCTTCCTCCAGATTCCTTCATCAACAGCTTACCCATTCTACTTTGTGTTGTAAAAATTCACTACAGCAAGGTTTTCTTCTAATTCCTTGATTTTCTTATCCTATTTCTTTCGTGGCACTCTTTAGTGATGGAGGTTTCAATTGTGACTGAAGATCTTGAACAACTGCCTTTAATTCTATGAACTTTTGTTCCCTTTTTGCAAAATTTTATTATAAATGTTGCCTTCTTTTTCTTTTGTTATGAGATATTCAAAGTTTGAAAACCTCAAAATCTACTGCTAGACTTGAGATCTAGAAATTGTAGGTACTTTACTTGCATTTGTCATATTTCATAAACGTTATAATGGCCCCTTCAAGACTAGACCTTATAATTTTTCAACATGTGATGGAGAAAGATCTTTGTCACTATGCTTTAATGTCTTTTGACCTAAAATTACATTCACACTTCAAAGTGATTTCTTTGCAAGATTGCTTTCTAGACATACTTTTGGTGCTTTTATCTCCTACTGATGCATGCTTTGTATGTGGGAATGGTTTATAACATCCACCAGTGATATCAAAAACCACTTGAAAACTTTGGACTTTTAGCTTTGAAACCGCTGAAGGCATATAAGTTGATTGGCTGAAATAGATGTGTGTGTGTGTGTGTGTGTGTGTGTGTGTATCATAGTTGACCAATGACAGTGGTTGTAAGTTACTGTTGTTTAGGTTTTAATATAACTGTGATACTTTTTCTTCCTTGTTGTTCGAATTTTGATACAACTATAATACTATCTTTATTTTTTCTTGTTGTTCAAAATTCCATCTTCTCTGAGGTTTTTTACATGAATATTTCACAGAAACTCCTTCATTTCTTGTATCCACTATTGATTTAGCAACTTCATGTCATAATGGTGGTGTAAAATAAATCTCAGATTTGTATTACAGCATTCTAGTATGGTTCCATGATGTACTTGTCTCATACCTATATCTGCACATGGAACAAACTCATTAGTATAAACATGTTTTATTTTTTACATTTCTCACTTGCCTTCTTGTCTTTTAATATAGTTATCTGAATAACCATGTTGTAGGAATAAAAAAGTATAGATGACAAGAAAATTATCTATTGTTCAGTTCACATGAACTGACCCATCTCTTCTTTCATTTTTTACTAGTTTACTCCTAGAAAAAGATGCGGGCTCAACCCTTCAACATTCTACACAATTAATCTCCCATTTAGGCAATGGCTGCCTTTCCTCTTATCTCTTTTTAGTACTTTTTTGTTTATACAATGTGTTTAATTCAGATATTATGTAGGAGCTGAGAATTCTTGTGATGAATGCATTGTATTTAAGTACTATGAAAAATTTGAACACTTTGTACCTCATCAAAATAATTTTTAGATATTTCAATAAAAAAATGTTCTATTTTGGTACTTGTATTCAGAATGAAAGTGATCAATTTTCCTATTTACTAATTCATGTACTTTACTTTCTGCATTCTTTTCATTTTGTAATATGTATTCTCAACAACTAAAACACACATAGTTCATTACATGACATAGAAATTTAGGAAGTATGTTAAATTGGTAATAGCAGTACCACTAGCATCACAGTCTACTTGAAACACTTTGGTTAAAATTAGGAAGTGCTAAAGTAGGTTGCTCAATAACTTTCTATTTCAATAGATTAAAACTCTTATCTCCTCCTACAGTCCACTTAAACTCTTTCTTGTCCCCTCTCATTGTTTCAGTCAAGGGTCCAAAAATACTGCTAAAACTTCTTATGAACTTTTGGTAAATTGTAGCCAGTCCATGAAAAGATCTTTAACTCTGTTGCACTCCTCAAAGTAGGCCATTCGAGGATAACTTTCACTTTCTCTAGGTCCATTTTCAAACATTCTCCCAAGACTACAAATCCCAAATACACCAACTCTTTCTTTTCAAAACTACACTTCTTTAGGTTTATTAACAACTTTTATTCCCTCAACTTATCAAACACCTTGTGAATATGAATCGAATGCTACTCTAATGTCTTACTAAAGATCAATATACCATCTAGGTAAAAAATGACAAACTTACTTAGAAACTCCTTCAGTACCTCATTCATGAGCCTCATGAAAGTGCTCAGTGCATTGGTTAGCCCAAATGACATGACTAACCACTCATATAGTCCTTCCCTTGTCTTGAAAGTAGTCTTCCACTCATCACCTTCTGTGATATGACACTTATGGTACCCACTCTTTAGATCTATCTTTGTGAAATACTTAGCTCCACTCAAATAGTCTATAATATCATCCATCCTTGGAAATGGAAATCTATACTTTATTGTGATCTTGTTGATAGTGTGAGAATCTATGCACATCCTCCATTCTCCATTCTTCTTTGGTGCTAATACTGCTAGTACAACACATGGACTCAAACTCTCTCAAATCAACCCCTTTTGCAACAATTCATGAACTTGCCTATTCAACTCTTCACTTTCTACTGGTGTCATTTTGTGCACTGCCTTGTTTGGAAAACTAGCTCATGGAACCAAATCCATCTGGTGACTGATCTTCCTCACTTGGGGCAATCCATTAGGTACATTATCTAATACAATATCAGAAAACTCTCCCAATATATCTACAACTTTTGCAGGTACCTCCTCTACTTCTTCCCTACTATCTTTAGGAATTATAGAAAAACACATATGCTTATGCTTCATACCTTAAAGAAACTCTTTTCCATGAACAAAACATATTCTAGCAACACTACATACCTTTTCTTCTTTATCCTTCAATGGCTTCAACTTATGTTTCACTCCATCCTTAGTTAGAGTGTAGGTATTTTTTCACCCATCATGTACAACATGCTTCTCAAACTACCATGACCTACCCAAAAACATATGACATATTTCCATAGGTATGATATCACATAGTACCTCATCCTAGTAGCTTCCAATCTTGAACTTCACTGAGCATTGCTCATTGAACATGACCTTGTGGTCATCTTACACCCAAGAAATACGGTATGGACACAGGTGTTTCTACCTCTTCAGCTTCAACTTGGTGACCATCATTTATGACACCAGATTGTCAGTACTTCCACCATCAATGATCACATCACAATACTTATCCTCATATTTGCACCTTGTGTGAAACAAGATCCTTCTTTGTTCAAGTTCATTCTCACCACTCAGCAAGACTCTTTAGTTAACTAGGACTTCTCCTCTTTTAGCATCTTTAGAATGTGAGGATCTAATATCTTCATCAACATGTGCAACTCTTGCTTGACCTTCTATTCCTTGACCTATCCTTCCTTGGAACTAGGTACATTCAAATGCTCTATACCCTTGTCCATATTGAAAATGTTTTCCATGGAAGCATCCTCTTCCAGATCCTTGTCCTTTGTCTCTTCCTCTCTGATCTTTATTGTTCTAATAATGCAAATGATTGAAATATTTCCCCTTTGGTGCTCACTATTACTTCTAGCCTCATCGTTTTTCTTTTTATCATCATTACAACCACCATAAGATCATCCACCAAATCTTCCACCATGACCTCTTCCACTATTCTTATTGTCAAACTTCTTGCTCAATTTCTCCTTGACTCTTAGGGAAATTGGTATGCCTCCATATTTCTCATTCGAACTAGACTAGACTCATCTTGAATGTTGGGCCTTAACCCATTAATATAATGAGTGACTTTCTCCTTATCAGCTTCTACATGACTAGTTCTAATGAGAACTCGGTAGAAGTATTTGGTATACTCTTGAATAGATTTTCCCGCTTGCTTCAAACCTTGCATTTTCTTCAATAGATCAAGCTCATAATCCATAGGAATGAATTTTTTCTTCATTTTTTCTTTCATTTGATCCCATCTGGTGATTTTGTTGTTTATTTTTATATTTTGCTCCAACTAAACCTCCTGCCACCAAATCTTTGCATGTCCCTTCAATTTTGTCTTCATAAAATTGACCCTATCAGGATCATCAATATCTTCATACTCAAAGTACTCATCCAATTCATTGATCCAATCGATCAGCTCCTCTAGATTAAGATTTTCCAAAAATGTGGGAATGCCAAACTTAGGTCTTTTTCCAATCTTGGAGATGGCCCTAAAAAGCCTCTCTTCCTCTAGATTTAGAACTACCTTTGCTTTGGTAGTTTCTTCTACTTTTTCCTCATACTCGCTTTCATGTGTTGTAGGAAGATTTATTCCTCTTCACATTTTTTTTTCCAATGCTTGCATTTTCTTTTGGTGGGCTCAAAAAGCCTCAAGTGTAACACCTACAACTCTTCTACCACACTCTCTTCATGGAGGCATTTTTGTGCTTCCACTGAAACCCTAGAGAAAACTACCTCACAATTAATAATATGTCTACACACTCAGCCCAAAACCATAGTCCTTGTGCAAACTGCCTCACAATTAGCGATCTCTCCATACACTCAAGAACTCTATCTCTAATACCACTTAATGTAGGGATGCTCCCCCTTATACCATAAATTAATAATAGAAACAAAGAAACAACAAACAATGCAAGAAAAAAATATGGACTTCATATTTGTGCTACAAATGTGAAATTATAGATTTCATAAGTACAATATGCTAACCCATGTGGGTGCCTTTACTACAATAATTTGTAAGACAAGCTGTGAACTATCACCTAGAGCTATTCTAGACAATGTTTGGGCCTTTCTTAAATAGGTAGTTTTATGTCACTTGAGAAGGTTCTACATGCTCAAACATAATACCTACTATTGACGTATCCTAACAAAACATATAGAGTCAGCCAATTGCATTTTTGAGAATTATTTTAGAAATTTTAGGTAGCCCAACTTTGGAAGGTCATAACTTACAAACCATTGCTTTGATTGGCTATTATAACCACTTTTTGGGAATGCCAGTTCCTGATCTACATGCTTGGAATAATGCCAACACCCTTTTGTTGAGTTTTTGGACTTTATCTAGGCACTCTAAGGCCTCCAATGGTGAGCCTAAAGATTTTCCTACAATTTTTTTAAATCTAAAATCAGCAATAACTTCTCTAATACTTAAGCTAGAGCAATGAGATTTTTATGGTAGGCTTATATCTGTAAAATGAACCTTCCTATAGAAAATGAGAACATTCTAAGTTCATATGAAAAACTTACTAAAAATAGCAAGTTCTCATAAATAGTAACCACCCTGTCTACTAGTCCTTATTAAAATAGAAAAGACTGAAAATAAAATATTTTTTGGTGATGCAAGATTTCCCTTACACCCAGGATGCTCCTACATCAAGCATGCATGGATATTGTTAACATTTCTTTTAATTTTATGACTGGAGCTTTGATCACAAGAAAAGGTTGAAAGTGAAACATGAATGGATAAGAGATGTGAGATAAAGGTATGAATAAGATATAGATAATTATACAAAGGATATGGATGGAATGTGTAACATGGAATGGAGGAAATACATGGGGTAATCAAAACCAAGACATATGAAAGGATGATGGACTTTTGTAGGATTGTGGATGGAGGATGGAGGAAATGAATATGATAAGGACTAGAAAATGCAAAATATGGATATGGTTATTGAAAATAGATTGATGCAAGTATGAGAATGTGTTTTAATCATTGTTTTGTCACTAATGTCAAACTTTCTACTTCTTGGTAAGATAACTATTTAGTTGATTTGAGTACTATCATTTACTTGATTGATGAGGAGGTTTTGATCAAATGAGATAACAAAAGAACCTAGATGAAAGGTTGAGTTATGGTATGAAAAAGGAGTACAAAAATTAGTTAAGACAGTGATTTTATAGTGTATTTATTACCTACTTAAGGTTGCAAAGGTTGGATACACTAACTAAGTCTAGAAGAACAAGTAAGAAAAATTTAGTCTGCCAAGCTTCATTGAGTAGACAGTAGATGTTGAGAAAAGTTAGTGCAAGGGAAGTAGAAAATAAATTGGAGCCAAGAAAAGTGAAATTTGCAAAGGTTGGATACACTAAATAAGTCTAGAAGAACAAGTAAGAAAAATTGAGTCTACCAAGCTTCATTGAGTAGACAGTAGGTGTTGAGAAAAGTTAGTGCAAGTGAAGTAGAAAATAAATTGGAGCCAAGAAAAGTGAAAGTTTAGTGTATGATGAGTGATACAATGTAAGCCAAGTAAAATTTAGTTGATGTCAAGCACCAATAAACTTTATTTTTGTCGAGTGATCTAATTGAAGATGAGTGGAAGAACAATCTGGAAGTTGAGTGACAACATATTGATGCTAAGTTTTAGTATTCATGTTAAGCATATATTTAATTAATTTGATTCAACTATTTTGTTTTCTTGAATTTCATGAAGCATGTGGAAGATAAAAATGATGAGTTGATGGCACAAAATTCATAGTAAAGCATTTTGAGGTGAATTCAAAGAGGATTGAACAAGAACTTTCTAGAAGGGACTAAAATGAAAATATGGGTAGATTCATTGAATCCTATCTAATCCTACCTAACCCTAAAATGGATGATAGAGGATCACCGAAAAAAGATCTTAGTTTTTTATTTATAAAAAATAGTTTATCAAAAGCAAGGTTGGTCAATTTTCGAACACCTAAGTTAGACAAGAGGTCTAAGGTATTGCTTCATTCAGAGACCGAATAGAAGAGACTACTATTGAAAACAAAAGTAAGAAGGCTTAAGAGTATGAATGCTTAAAGGGTGAACAAGCTATCAGAGCTAATGTGTGTGAAAGCCAAGCATAATGGAGGACAAAAACAAATATTTGTAATCTACAAGTGAGTTTTAATTTTTTATTAGATCAAGCCTTACTATTACTTCCTAATCATTGTACTAGCCTAGGGTAAATACTATGGATTAAGGTTGACTGAATAGTCATTTGTAAATCCTTTAACCAGGTGAAATTCCAAGTGAATGATCTAAAATCCTCTAACAAGGCTCACTCTTAATAGGGTGATCAAAATCCTCTAACTAGGTCACATTTAACAGTGTGTATTGTAACTTTTAACATGGTTGGCCTTTCACAGGGCATCACTTTAGAAGAGTGAGAATTAGTAGGATGTTACTAGTGGTTATTCCCAAATTAGGTTTCGATGCTGGTAGTTTTTCCCAAATTGGGTTTTCACATAAAATCCTAATGTCAAATATGTTTTTGAATAGTAATGTTTCATATTTATATTTCTAGAAAATTGTTTTGACCTAGAATAGTAATCTACAAGTTCAAGTAACTGAATGATCTAATAGATGCATACATAAATATGTTTTATGAATATGGGTTCACTAAGCTATGAAAAGTTTTATTTGTATATCAGAACCTTGGATAACTAATTCACACCTCCCCCTTGGTTATTCTAAAGAATTCCAACAATTGGTATTAGAACCATCTTCTTAAGTGAACTAATTTGAAGGTACTAGAACAAAAAGATCAAGATGTCAAAAAGAGAGGTACCCAAGCTTAATAGGGACAACTTTACTATATGAAAAAGTCTTATGAAGCTACACCTAGGAGGTCTTGGAGACCATACAAAATCTACCATCGCTACTAAGCATGCTAATACTACTAGAGCCCTAACTGTTGAAGATTTGAAAAAGAAGAAAGAACATAATTAGGAAATGGTGGAGATTTCCTTTGCCCTATGTTATGCCAAGTTCAATGACATCAAGAGTTTTGATAGTGCATAGAAGATGTGGGATACTCCTCACACCATCTATGGAGGAGATGAAAATGTTTTGAGAGCCAAATTTGAAAGTCTTAGAGGTAAGTTCGATGATATGAGGATGCAAGAAGGTGAGAATGTTGCTTAATATTTCTCTAGGAAAAACTATGTTGTTAATGGTATAAGATTTTCTACTAGTAAGATAGATGATGAGACTGTATTAAGGAAAAAATTGAGAACACTACTGCCCATGCATGCTATTAGAGTTTTTGCAATACAAGAATTGAAATGCATACTAGGTTTTAATATGACTCTTGAAGGTCTTGTAGATAGGCTCACTTCTTTTGAGCTATCTAATTTTGACAACTTCAAATCTGACAATGTTGAATCTTCTTTCAAAGCTAAGATGTTATTGAAGGAGCCTAATGAGAAGAATAAGAAAAAAATAAAATATGTTTCCAGTGATAGTAATAAAAATGAGGAGGATGTAGAACAACTTGAAGCATTACTAGAAACAATATTTCATAGAGATAAAGGTAAATTCAAGGGTAAGTTACCTATCATGTGTTTTGATTGAAATGAGATTGGTCATATTCTTGCTAGATGTAAAGAGAAGAATAACAATAGAAGTGGATACAAATATGGAAGTAGAAAAGATGAGGACAACAAAGATTACAAAAATTCTTACTATATTGTAGAAGAGGAAACCAAAGATGGATTTGAGAATCATGATGATGAAGTGGTGTATGTTGCAATGAAGGATGATTTTGATGAGGATGAGGCAACTGCACTAGTGTCTTATGTGAACAAGAATAACAAATGGGTCATTGATATTCGATGTTTGCATCAGATGAATAGAGATAAAAGTAAGTTCATTACCTTGAAATATTATGATGGAAATAGTGTAAGGTTTGGTAATGATGCACCCTATCTGACAAAAGGAAAATGATCTATCAAACTCATAGATTTTTTTTAATGTGAAAATGTTTATTACATTGAAGGAATTAACTATAATGTGTTGAGTGTATCACAATTGAATAGTTTAGGTTGCACGATTGAGTTTGAGTGAGAACAAGATAGCTAAGATGTATGATACTGATGGAAAACTATAGGTAATCTATTCTACCTTAATATGGATGATGTTACTTGTCTAGTTGTAGAATTTGATGATGAGTGGTTATGGAACAAGAGCTTATTTCATGTTAATTTTGATAACTTGGTTACTATTTGTAACATGAGAAGAGTCATAGGTTTGCCTAAGTTGAAGAAACCTAACAATATAATTTGCAAACAATGTTAGGAAAAATGACAAAGTCTAGTTTTAAGAGTAAGACTCACACCTCTAAATGAATTTTGGAGATTGTTCATACTAACTTGTGTGGACCAATTCATGTGAAAAGCTACAAAGGTGGTAAGTACATTATGATATTTTTTGATCATTATTCTAGGATGATGAAAGTCATGTTTCTGAAACAAAAATTTGATGCTTTCCAAATGTTTAAGTGGTGCTTAGCAAGAGTTGAGAAGGAACCATGTAAAAGCCTGAAATGTTTGAGATTTGATAGAGGAGGAGAATATACATCAAATGTGTTTGAGATGTTTCTTAATGATAGATGAATCAAAAGACAGACATTTGGCCCTAGGACCCCTCCACAAAATGGAATTGCTAAAAGGAGGAACAAATCTGTAATGGATTGCGCTAGGACACTCATGATGGAGAAGAATGAAGAATGTTGCTTTGAAATAATGGAGAGAGGTTGTAAGTACATATATCTATACCTTGAACCATGTGTAATTAAAGAAAGGCACTCATTCAACACATTTTGAACTATGGTATGGATGCTCACCTAATGTAGAATATGTTAAGGTATTATGAAGCAAGTGTTATATTCTCAAAGATTTCAAGAATGGTAAATTAGATGCAAAAAGTGAAGAAGGTATATTTATTGGATATTCTATAGAAAGTAAATCTTATGAGTATTTGTATAATTTTATGAAGGTATGTCTTTTGATGAAGATGTTTTAAAACAAGTTGCAAATCAAAAGAAAGTTTTAGTGACTATCGAGTTGCATTTAGGAACCAAGTTACAATCATGCACCGAGTTGCAAAATGGAGCTAAGGAAAATTCTAATTCTAAGATGATTGTACATGAAAGAGATGATGAATTACCTAATAGAGATGTGAATAGTGATTTTAAATTGTATAGACCTAATGAAAAAAATAGAGAAGAAACAAGATTGTCAAAGTATGTCAAAAGACATCACCCTGTTGCACAAATTATTGGAGATACAGATGCAAGAACAATGAAAAAAAAAAGCTAAGAAGTGATACATATTTTCTTAGCATGCATGAACCTAAAATTTTAAAATATTCCTTAGAAGATGTGGACTGGAGTAAAGCCATGAAAGAAGAGATTGAACAGATTGAGAAGAACAAGACATGGACTCTAGTTCCTAGACTAGAAGATAAAAATGTGATTGGCACCAAGTGGGTGTACAAAAAAAAGTTAGATGAAAATGGTAAAGTCACAAAGAATAGGGAAAGATTTGTTTACAAGTGGTATGCACAAGAAGAAGGGATAGAATATGGATAAACATTTTTCCCTATTGCAACATTGGAAGGAGTATGAACTCTACCTTTTTACTGTGCATACAAAGGTTTCAAAGTTTATCATATGGATGTTAAATCTACATTTCTGGATGACATATTGGAAGAAGAGGTCTACATATAATTGCTAGAAGGATTTTTTGATGGTAACAACAAAAAAATGGTGTGTCAACTACACAAAGCTTTATATGGTTTGAAGCAAGCACCAAGAGCATGGTATAAACGGCTTCACAATTATCTTGTGAATATTGGATTTGACATAACTAGTGATAACAACAATCTATAATTGAAGATAGAAAAATCCAAAGGTATTTTACTATCTAAAATTTTTGTTGATGGTATCACATTTGGAGGTCAAGAAACTTGATGTAAAGCTCTTGCAAATGAAATGAAGAAAGAATTTGAGATGTCTATGTTTGGAGAGATCAAGTTCTTTGTGGGTTTGCAAGTACATTAGCTAAAATATGATATATACATCACCTAGTCTAAGTATGTAAAGGAGATACTAGAAATTTTTAGATTAGAAGATTACAAGCCATTAAGCACACCTATGGTGACATGACACAAATTGTCAAAGAATGATGATTCAGCTGAGGTGAATCAAACATTGTATAGGTTTGTGATTAGTAAACTTCAATATGTAGTATATAGTAGACCTAATATTACATTATCTATTGGGATAGTTGTAAGAATCTTTGCTAATCCCAAGGAGAATCATTTGATGGCTATGAAGAGAATAATGAGATATCTAAAAGGAATAGAAGACTATGGTCTATACTACAAGAAAAATGAGAAGTTTGAGTTGAGAGACTACACTGATGTTGATTGGGCTAGAAATATTGATGGCAGAAAGAGAATTAGTGGAGGAGTATTTTTCTTAGGAAAAAGTTGGTTACATGGACTAGCAAGAAATAAAACTGTGTATCTCAATCTATTGCTGAAGCTTAATATGTTGCTACTACGGTAAATTGTATGAACGTTGTGTGGATCAAACATCTACTAAAAGGTATGAAGGAGGAAATTATTGAAACTATGATACTTTATCATGATAATATAAGTGCTATAAATATATCAAAGAACCTTGCGATGCATAAAAAGACTAAGCACATTGCAATCAAATATCATTACTTGAGAGGGTTAGTTAAAGAGAAAGAGGTGAAGATGGAATATGTGAATGCAAAAGAACAGATAGTTGATATCTCCACAAAATCATTACCTTAGAATGATCATGAGTATCTAAGAGGTAAAGTAGGGGTGATACCCCTATCTAAGGCTATTTAAGAAATATGAGAAGTGTCTTGCATCAATTGAGAAGATTGACTAATGTTACACATTGATGTAGTGGATCTTACTTTAGAAGATGCCTAAAGTAATCAAGGAGCTAGAGCTATAGATTAGTCACAAGCTAGGTGATAGAGAGAAAAATTGAAAAATGTTTACATCTACATATTAAGATGTCAAGTCTTTGGCATTATTCTCAAAGAGGGAGAAAGTGTACTACCAATTATAGGAAGAAACATGGAATATCTACTCAAATGGAGATATTGTACCTAATGATATACTATAGAGGGAAAATTGATTAAAGGACATAAATCTACCTAGTAAGATGGAGATAGTGTTGAGGGAGATATAAGAACACAATTAATTGAGACAAATAATTGAATATTAGAGGAAGTAATCAAGAGGGAGTCATAAGGATGAATTGATTGTTTGTTGATCAAAACAAAATTTTGTAGCCTATATAGAAGATGAAATTTGTTGATAGATTGAGACATTTCAATACAAGGAATTATTTCTTTTTGGTATTGGTTTGAAATTAATGCCAAAGGGGGATATTGTTGAAAACAGATTGATACAAGTATGAGAATATGTTTCAATCATAGTTTTGTCATTGATGTCAAATATGCTACTTGCTTGTAATACAACTACTTAGTTGATTTGAGTACTATCATTTATTTGATTGATGAGGAGGTTTTGATCAAATGAGATCACAAAAGAACCTAGATGAAAGGTTGAGTTATGGTCTGAAAAAGGAGTACAAAGTCATTGATGTTATAGTGCATTGATTATCTACTTAAGGTTGCAAATGTTGGATACCATGACTAAGTCTAGAAGAACAAGTAAGAAAAATTGAGTTTACCATGCTTGACCGAGTGGATAGTAGGTGCTGAGCAAAGTGAAAGTTTAGTATATGTCAAGTGATATAGTGTAAGTTGAGTAAAGTTTAGTTGATGCCAAGCACCAGTAAAATTTAGTGTTTGCTGAGTGATCTAGTTGAAGATGAGTGGAAGAATAGTTTGGATGCCAAGTGACAACATATTGATGCCAAGTGCTAGTATTCATGTTAAATCATAAGCTGACTATTTTTTTTTCTTGAATTTTGTGAAGTGTGTAGAAGATAAATATGAGGAGTTGGCACAGAATTCATGGTAACCCATTTATAGGTGAATTCAAAGAAGATTGAAGAAGAAGTTTCTAGAAGGGACTAAAAAGAAAAGATGGGTAGATTCATTGAATCCTACCTAATCCTACCTAACCCTAAAATGGGTGATAGAGGATAAAGAGAAAGAGATCTTAATTTTCTATTTATAAAGATGGCTAATCAAAAGAAAGAGTGGTCAATGTTTGAAGACCTAAGTTAGATAAGAGGTCTAAGGTATTGCTTCATTCAGAGACCAAACAAAAGAGACTAGTATTGGCAAGCAAATCAAGAAGGCTTAAGAGTATGAATGCTTGAAGGGCGACTAAGCTATCAGAGCTAAAGTATGTTAAAGCCAACTAGAATGGAGGACTGAAAAAAATATCTATAATCTTCAAGTGAGTTGTAGTTTTTTATCAAATCAAGCCTTATTATTACTTTCTAATCATCGTACTAGTCTAGAGTAAATTCTTTCGATTAAGGTTGACCTAACATTCATTTGTAAGTCCTTTAACTGGGTGACATTCCAAGTGAATTATCTAAAGTCCTCTAACAAGGCTCACTTCTAATAGGATGATTGAAATCCTCTAAATAGGTCACCTTTAATAGGGTTGGCCTTTGACAAGGCATCACTTTAGAAGAGTGAGAATGAGTAGCATGTTATTGGTGGCTTTTCCCAAATTGAGTTTCCATGTAAAATCCTAGTGTCAAATGTGTTGTTGAATCTGTTATGTTTCATGTTTACATTTCTACAAAATTATTTTGATCTAGAACAATAATATACAAGTTCAAGTAATTGTATGATCTAATGGATGCATGCATGAATATGTTTTATGAATATGGGTTCACTAAGTTGTGAAAAGTTTTATTTGTACATTTGGACCTTGGATAATTGATTCACCCCCCTCTTAGTTATTCTAAAGAATTCCAACAATAGTCAAGATCAAATATGTGAAAGTCAATGGAGATATATAGGATAATGGATGGATGAAAGGAATAGGATAATCAAGACTAAAGGTTGGAAAGGATGATGTACTTAGATAGGATGATGGATGGTAGATAGATATGAAATATGGAAGATATATATGGTATCATAGTATGGATGAATCTTGCTTCCAAATGTAGAGTGTAAGGGGATGAGGATGAGTGAAGGGAATTAGGATAATTGGATTTGGAAGATAAAGAATATGTGATACAAAGATGGAGGGAGAACTCAAGAATTTAGTTCTATGGATGGTATCTTTATATATATATATATATATATATATATATATATATATATATATATATATATATATATATATATATATATATATATATATATATATATATATATATATATATATATATATATTTTCCTATTTAATTTTTTTAATAGTATTTTCTCATAGATGTTGGTAGGATGGTTAAAAGGAGGATGAAATGGACTAGGAGATGGTGAATAACATTTTTTGCAAAATATGCTATCAAAGATGGGTGATGGTGGGGAATAGAAAGTGGTTGATGGATAGTAGTTTAAAAGACTTATTAATGAGTGGATGAAGGAGGTGGGAAGATCATGATTGGTGCACAACTTGAAGGGTGGTAGAGAGCAAGAAATTTTGAAGGATATTGAGGATAGATTTTAAACTTTGTGATATAATGACCCAAAATAGATGAAGGAAATGATGGATTTAGGATAGTAGATTTGTGTATATAAGGACCCAAAATGGAGTTGGAAGATGGAATATTGGAGGATGTATCAGATGAGCAAAGTTGGATGAAATTTTTATTTTTTCTTTGAGATTCATTGATTTATTAAGTAGTTTGGGAATTCACATATTTTTTGAATTTTAGATTTATAACCTTTTTTTTTTGTAAAAAGCAAAAGTGGCAAGCCACTATAATATTTTATTAAGACTGATTCAATGAGGTCAACTAGGAAAGAATCAGTGAAGAAAACCAAGCATCATCCCTAATATATACATAGATTTATATAGTTTAATTAAATAATTACAAGGGGTGTATCAACTACCACCCAACGGTGAACCAAAGAGTACCTAGACAATGATTTCTTTGGACTTTTCCAAGCACTATCTTCATGACAAACTTATCCTAGCAATTAGCACTTAGAACTTATCTTACAAATCTTCCCAATCAAACAAAAAACCACCTTCAATTGACCCAAGCCCACCAGGAATAAGGCCCCAGCTAGAACAAAAATCTGAATTGCCATGAATCCAATCCAAATCCAAGTTAACCTCATCAATTAAATCCCAAAAATTCTATTCAATCAGCTACACAAAAGCAACATTCAAATCCCTAGAGTTTGAAACATTAGATTCCTTCTACAAATAAATCATAGCCTAACCCACCATCTTTATTCGTTCCACCAAATGAACACGAATTAATCTTGGTCCAGGTGGCAAAGCATGTTTTAAATAAATGAAACTGCCAGTGTATATAGCATGCTTAAACACCTGAAAAACAACATACAACTCATGATTGTGCAGGAGTTGAAAATGTGAGAACAAACCACCAACTAATGCCACTCCATTCCATAAGTCATACTTTTGCAAAGCCACAATCAATTTGTTATCAACCAAGAAGTGTTGTTGGATTACCTTATGGGCCAAAGCTTGAAGCATTTCAGGTGACTGTAGGAGATCCATAGAATTGGAAAAGAAAATTGAAATGAGTTGGGATGGGTAAAAATATAGAAGTGCCAAAGGATATAAAAATTCTTCACCAATGATATGCCGAATAGCTCTTTGGACTGTAAGTGAAGAAATTAAAAACATTTGATCCAACACCTCATCCAAAATAATACTTGGTAACATAGTTTCCTCCAATGCCGGTGGCAAGCATATAGAAAAATTCTTCGGCATGATGACAAAATGTTGTTTGTGACACATTTCACAAGTCAGAGCTATATCCCACCTAGAACTCATCTTGTAACACAAACACAAGCACAGACCACAGAATAGAGCTCCTGCATATATGTGCAATTGAAGATGTCATTCCTCAAGCAATAAATTACATAGTACAACATGATATAAGCAATCGATGCTCGCATAGAAAATTTCCTTGAAAGAGCTAGAAAAAGTACTAATGATGAAGCATTTTAATGACTCAAATTTTAGCCACATGAGGAAATCGAATCACAGAAATAGAAATTAAATGTCGTCAGAGAATAATCAAATTTGAAACACTCAAAATATACTATGCATGTCATGTCATCATAAATGCTTCTGATAAAATCATACAACATTAATGAACTTTGAGTCTTACTCTATTTCCAAGCAACTCGACACCTAATACAAATGACCTTGACTCGACATCTAAAAAATCTACTCTACTTGGCACATGAAACAATCCTTCTAAACTCAACACCTTAGCTCAACACCTTATATCATTCTACTTCACTCGGCACCTAAATCAGCAATACTCTGCTTCAATTACCTTCTTGTTGAATTCAGCAACCAAGAACTCTGCTCGGTACTTGAAACAATCCTGCTAAATTCGGCATCTTAACTCGGCACTACTCGGCACCTATTATTTTCACTCGGAATATATCACATACAAACTAGAACAAGACATTTATAACCTTTTTGGTCTATTGATTTTTTCTTTCTTTGGGATCATATTGATATTTTCATGAAAATATCTTTTAGAGGGGACATGTTTTAGATTGAGGTAAAAACAAGTTTTGAAGGGAACCAAAACCCTTTACAAAAAAGTAAAGATAAATAATAAGCACCACTAGGTTTTACAAGGACATGTTGATCCTTGGATGTTTGTAGATTTTTTAATTTATGCAATGTAGCTTTCATATCCAATTTTCTTCCATTGGAAATCAAATTGTATGGAGAGTTTATGGATGAAATGATGGAAGGTGAATACTGGAAGGAATGCAAGGTGATGCAGGAGCATCTTTGGTGTAAAAGAAATTTTGCATCACCCAAAAATTATTTTGTTTCATTCTTTTCAATTTTAATAAGGACAAGTAGACAAGGTGGTTACTATTTATGGGAACTTGCTATTTTTAATAAGTTTGTCATACGAGCTCAAAATGTTCTTATTTTGTACATCAAGGTTCATTTTGGAATTATAAGCCTACCATAAAGTCTCATTGCTCTAGCTTAAGTATCAAAGAAGTTATTGCGGATTTTTGGTGGAAAATTTTGCAAAAAAATCTTTAGGCCTATAGATAAAGAGTTGGCATTTCCAAAAAGTGCTTGTAATAGCCAATCAAGGCAATGGTTCAAGAGTTATGGCCTTCAGAAGTTGGGAAACTAGAATTTCTAAAATAATTTGTCAAAAATGTATTTAGCCAACTCTATATGTATTGTCAGGGTCTATCAACCCTCAGTATTAAGTTTGAGCATCTAGAACCTTCCTGGGTGGCATAAAATTTCCTATTTAAGAAAAGTTTGAACATCGTCTAGGACAATTTTGGGCGATAGTTTGTAGCTTGTCTTGCAAATTACTGTAATGAAGGAACCCATGTGGGTTAGCATATTGAACTTGTAAAGTCTATAATTTCACATTTGTAACACAAATAAGAAGTCAATGTTTTGTTCTCACATTTGCTATTGTTTCTTTTTTTTTTTGTTATGGTTTATGGTATTAAGGGGAGCTCCCTTCATCATATGGATGTGTGGTTTTTTTAATCTTAATTAGGTATTGATGAGATAAGGTGGTCAATTTGGATGTGGTGCATGAATGCATTTAAGAACCCAAAATAGATTAAAGGAATGAAGGTTTTAGCATTGGGACAAGGACCCAAAATAGACAGAGATAAGGAAGGAATGAGCTTATGCATATAATGTCCCAAAATGGATTGGTATGAGGAAGGAACGGTATTATGGATATAATCTCCCAAAATGGATTGGAATATGGGTGATGGGAGCATTTAGATTTGGATGTAGGAATTTCTAATTTCAAAGGAGTGAAAGGTGTACCAACATCTTATGACATTATTTCTTCAATACTATGATTATTAGTTTCAACACAAGCTATAATTTTATGTATATGGGATTCATGAATAGATTGGATAGGTGTGATGAGATCTTTTAGAGGATTAGGACAATGAGGGTAATTGTGAGGTAATAAGATCTTGAGATGGACTAGAATCATGACATGGACATGAAGGGGTACTTTGATCTTGACTTATAAGATGATTATGTAGTGGAATAGAAGGAACAATTAGACCATGGGATGGAATTGGATCAAATAACCAAGTGGATAGAATAGAATCATGATAATAAATAATTTTATATTGAATTGGAGGAATATTAGTGGGTGGGGTGCAAGGAATATCTTCATGAAGTGGAGGATTAGTGGATGTTAACATTAAAATAAGGTAGTCCAAATCATAACACCATGATTTGTTAACTACGGAAAATCTCGATGGGGATGGTACCCACAAAAAGATCCACTAATCAAAAGTATCTTATGAAAGATATTGACCCTATTAAGAGTCATGTTACATCTATATAGTATTTTTACCCTTGTTAGAGGACTTGGACTTGTTAGAAGCCCCAACTTTTTTAGGAGTTGTCACTAAGAAAACATATGCAAGATGAGCCCACTGCACAAAAATGCAATTACAATATGGTATATACAAAAGGAACAAATATATAAACACTTTGATAATGCTAATATATACAACATTTTATTTTTCCTTCGTAGTTCTCTATACACAACTTCATATATTCTACCTTTACTCTATTCTAACATTAAGTTTAAATCCCAATACAATAGCATATCAATTTCTAAAACATACCATCAAACTTACACAACTTCATATAACCAAAACTTTCATTTATACCAAGTTATTCAGTCGTAGTGGCCTTCATGTCTTCACACATGTCCCAAAAATGCAAAATTGACTTTTCCCACTTTGGGTTAATGTTAACACAAAAGTATGCACCCTTTCTTGAGGTATGACCCTCAAGTGACCTCATGTAACATGGAAACAACCTTTTAGTGTGGGACTTGTGCTCTAAGGTTGAATCTCCAAAGAAGGCCGGCTTTCTTAAGATCAAGATACACCTAAACTAAAACTTGACAGGAAAAGGGAGACGGAATGCATAAAATTAAATTTCTAAAATGAAAGGGGGTGATGCACTAGATTAAAAATTTGGTTGATCTTTTCTTGTAGATGTACATGAAATTAATAAAAGGCCCCAAACTACAAAAATCCTAACTCTAATTTACCCTTCAAGGATTTATATGCAAGTTAGAATGAATGAAATTTTGAAAAGAAGAAGAAATTCACAATACAACCCCCATGAACAAGTTAAACCCAATATTCAAACTGAAATAATAAAATAGAAACATTCAACACAAGTCAAAATATTGACAAGATATTTAAATTGTAAGAAGAGTAAACATGGGTTTCTATTAATTCAAGGGAAAATAAAAGAAATTTACAATTACATAGGATAATATTGTTGTAAAATAACTAGAGAAGTGCCTCCAAAATATGTCCAAACTTTTCCTTTATAGGGTTTAGGCATAACCCATATTCTATATTGAATTTTAAACCCCAACTATGATGGAATTAAAGTTGTACAGACAAAGAGAGAGAAATCAATAAATATCAAAATAAAATTTGATCTTGTGTGCAACTTTCTCTCAGAAGTGATAGGAAAGGAAAAAAGAATGCATCCAATAGTTGGAAGGATAAATCTAATAGATCTTCTCCCTATAAGTAATAAATAAGCATGGAGATGCATTGACATTGTGAAAACGAGGACCTAAAAATCACCCAAGATTAAAGAAGTGTCTTGGTAATGTGTCATGGCTGCAACAAATCAAATCATGCATTGGTAAAATTATCTAGATGAGATAACATCAAGTTTAACCCACCCATGTATGCCTATAGAGTTGATTTATTGACCTTCACAAATCCACAAGAACACATCTATTTTTGAAACAGGAACAAAGAATGACAATTGATTTTTAAAAAGATGCATGTCATTGACCTTAAAAAATGTGACATTAACATGGGCCCACAACACATGTTGGAAAAAAAAGCCCTAATAATATTCAATGACAGATGTCCCCATGAAAAGTAGAAAAATAGAGAATAGGAAAGGATAACACAAAAGATGAACCCCCACCATGTGACACAATTTTGGGACTTCAAGTCATGGGAAAATGTAGCAACATAATAACTAATAAGAATGGAGACATTTATCAGGGAAAATGAGAAACATAAAATGTTAATTCCCACCATGTGGGTCCAACTTGCTTAACCATTGAAAGGATGCACCTGACATGAAAGATGGTTTACATGGAAACAATATGGATCTTTTAGCATAAATGAAAGTAGAAACACCACCACTTTACTAGAATTGTGACACATGACAGCAGTAAAAACATGAGACAACATGAAGGTTAACCCATCCTCTACCAAGCTACTCAATCAAAGAAAAGGCTAAGCCACTTGGCCGAAGAAAAGACCGAGCCACTTGACACCATAATAAACAAATATAATCAATCAAAGAATAGACTAAGCCACTTGGCAACATGAAATGTGAATAAATTTCTTGTGTTAACCCACCTCTGACATATCCAACCCATTGGAAATTTCTCAGATTGGTTATTTATGATAGGATAAATATCAGAAAAAATAGCCAAAAAATAACATCTAAGATGCCATCCCTCAATAGTTAAGTAATTTTTTTGGTAAACAAAACAATTCCTTAACTTAAATTACCAATTTCCTTAACTCTATCTTGTTCTTACCGTACAAACCTGTGACTGTTAAACCTTTAATATCATTTTTTGTACTACTAATAATGATTCACATATATAGGTATGAAACCATAATACTCTATATTTTCTCCAAACAACTTTGTATGTGCCAAAAATTATATGAAGTACACTAGCCAAAAAGGTGTCTTTGCAGATAGATAAACTCTATGATACTTAGATAGTTTCTAAGTCTTCAAGGAAAAATTGTGTGTTTAGAACATGTTGAATTAATAGGGATGATAAGTTTCCATAAATGACAACCTCAATGCACTTCCATACTCACCTCTTATCTAAATTTCCAAAAATCTCTCCCTTTGACATTACTGGTAACATATGCAAAAATTTGCTAAGTCCCAAAATTACAAAAATTCAATATTGTAAAGTTCTTTACATGGTCATACACAAATTTCAAAATGTGGGTCATTTCTATTATATACTCTCTATTAAATATTCCTCCTTATATCTCCTTGTACATACAAAAACTTCTCCATTGACATCAATGAGAAAGGTGAGTCAGAAACTAATTACAAGTCAAAAATTTGATTTTACCTTCATTATTTTATGCTGATCAATTTGGTAGCAATGCAATACAATTAGAAAAAATTATATTCAAGATGATCAAACATTTGTTCCTACATCTTGAGTGAATTTAGCATAATGATGACTACACACAAACCAAAAAATTCCAACTATGTAGCTTGGAAGTCTAGATAAGAAAAATGTTCATAAGATGCCTTTGCCTTTAGATAATCATCAATATGTTTTTGCACTGGGTCAATATTCAAGGATAAATTCTCTCTTAATAAAGATAATCTCTATAATGTCTACCCCTTTCTAAACTCCAACATTCTTCATTCATCATGAATCTTGATTATCCTTTTCGCTATTTCAATGACTTCAACATCTATATTTTTCAGCTCACTACTCACATTATTCAATTCATCTTTCTTACTTTTGATCTTAGAGATAAAGGTGTGCATATATTCATGTGCCAACACACATTTCTCATATAACCCCTTTCCCTCATGATCGTAATTCCTAAACTCTTTAATAAATATGTCTGGATTTTCCAAGTCATCTTTTACAATTTTACATACCTTACTAAAAATATTTTCATCATATTTTTCTTGTACCTTGACTGTAGCAAATTAAACCAAAGTATTAAAATGAATATCAAATTCTTCTAGTACTTTGGTTGCCTTCTTCTTTGGATTACTTTCACTAATCTCAATGTTCATCAAACTTTCCATAATGTCTATCATCTTCTCAAGAATCTCTTGACTTCCTTTGATTTCTTTTCTCTTCTTAATAATTCTATTAGTAGAAAATACATATAATTGACTAAATATTTCAATCTCAGGATCTTTTGCTACTACTAGTGAAATGTCTTGAAAGTAAAGTCAATTAGAATATCTAAGGGGAGGGGGGATGAATTAGTTTTCCAATTATTAAAATACATATCAAGATTATTAATCTATAGGCATGTGAACAATATAATCAACAACCATAACAAGATACTTGTACACAATAAAACCATTTATGTTAACTTGGGAAACCTTTTATCAAAGGAAAAACCTCAGTGCAGATGGTACTGACAAAATGATGTACTAATATAAATATTCCTTGTAAGAGGATGGACTCTATTAGGAGTCAATGAATACATTCAGTAAATATTAGTCCTTGTTAGGAGACTTTGAATCCATATTAGGAGATTCCAACCCTATTAGGAGTTGTAGAAGGTAGAAGGACCTACCATCCAAACAACTTCAGAAGCAAGACCACTCAACTAACTGTCCAACTAGTCCATGTATTATTCCTTGTAGAATAGTAGAAATGGAATAAATTTATATCCTTTTTCCTCTTGACCAAACTTATTTTCTTCTGATCTCAATACCAAATCACCAATCTCACATCCAAATTATCATTGGGATTTCTTGTACACATTTACCAAATTTACACATCACTTGCATAATTCACACTTCATAAATCAATAATACACTTTACCACAAGGAAAATAGCCTTCCTTTATACCATATCCTCAAAATAATTCCTTGATTTGGCCTTGAGGCTTTCTCAATTAATTATAAGAGGACCTTATTAAGATATTACAAAACTTGACAAGGTTTTGTAATTACAAATCATTTTTGGCTCACACTCTTTACAACTTTCCACATGTGTGACCTCAGATCTTGCGCACTCTCTGACATCATTGTCAAGCTATGTATTATCACTATCTAAGTATGCTCATCATGATTCTATGCCAGTTAAGAGATACAAATAAATCATTGGAAACCTCTTATTAGATACTATGTGTTCTTATTGTCTTCTATAAATCAAACATATATTTTTCATTTCTTTAACTCCTTATATACACACTTATCCACATGATTAGGATATAGTGTAGAACATGTCCTTAACTTCACTTGACCTAATAATCAATATATAGTCTGTATGACCTCATTCTCTTTTTGTTACTTTATCAGTCTTTACAGAAAAAATGCTATGTTGACATAAATGACAAACATAGTCATGTATGCAACATGTCAATCATAAATAGTCTTTCTAATGCTTAGGATACTCCCCCAAAGGAATACCATCAACATTCATACTAAAAAATGTTTCCCATCATGCTTGCAATAAATGATTCCAATGGTGATTTAGATGAAATGGGTACATTCTTACTTATACCCTTGGTTGGAGTAACCATTTACTCTTCAATTGTCACAGGGTCATCTTATTTCTCTATTTTCTATAGGGTTTGATAATAAGTAGTGTCCTTTTTCTATCTTGACTCATCTTCTTGATAATTGACAATAATTTCTTTCTCTATTTTAAAATGTCTTAGCTGAGGTGTAAAATGATAATTTTCTTATGTTAGAGTAATAAAATATTTACTTATTAATTAGATCAGATTGATTTAATTATTAAGTCACTCACTATCTATAGTTTACTCAACCTAAACATTGGGCATATAATGATTAATTCTTTTATTAATTATTATCATGCAACCTATGTTTTACCTATTAGGGTTTTGATCTCCTTCTATAAGGATTGATCTCTTTGTAATTAATTAATTCACTTTTGATAATAGAAATCTCTCTTTTTGCTCATCAAGAAAGTTGCATCTATGGATCTGGCAATTTCAACCTCCATAGCTTTTTGCTTCTCTCTTTTATGAAAGGTGTTTGCATGTAATTGATTCTTGGGAATTATGGGGTTGATATTTCATCAACTTCAACATGGTATCAGAGCTCTAGATCTACATGCCCCTATTCTATTTATGAGAGGTTTGGCTTGGCTTTAGAATCTATGCTTTTCTTTTTAGAGGGTTTCATTTTTTAGAGTCATTTTGTATTGAATCTAGGGAGTCACTTATTTTTGAAAGGCTTTGAACCAAAATGGACATCACTGTTGATCTCAGAGGGCCCAAAAAACCATATTTTTATGTAAAATTTGTCCAAATTGGAAACAGTTGGAATCTAAGGCAAAATAATATTGCTTCAAGATTGGGTACATTTCTGAAGGTGACAATTTTCAAATTTTTGTCATGAATATTGAGATTTTTGGACACAAAAATCAAGATGTTTTCCACATAAATCAAGATTTTTGGTACAAAAATTGAGATTTCTTGGGACATATTTCAAGATTTTTGGTACGCAAATCAAGAATTTTTGGCACACAATTTTCCTATTATAACTACTATTGATACTATTTCTACTATTGTCTCTACTATGACAAGCGCAATGATAGTTGAGGTTAAGCCTCAACTGAGCACTGAAGTTTTGAAGAAAGAAAAGAAAATTATTTCTTTTGTTATTTAGAAAGAAAAGGGTAAAGAGGTAGAAGCCTCTACTAAAGAAATTGATCTAGAGAAGGACATTGTAATACCAAATTAGGATCTTTCCAATCTAACTCTTGATCAAATGAATACCCTTGGTAAGCTATGGAAGAAAAGGAAAAAACAACAAAAACTTAGAGAAGAAAAGAAAAAGAAAAAACCAAGTTCTTGAAGATATTAAAAGCATATTTGTTGATGCACTGAGCATTGAGGTTGATGAAAAGAAACTAGTTCTAGATCAACTTGTTGAAGTAGATCATAAGTATAATGAGGAAGTGAATGGGAAAGATATAATTTTGCAGAAGGCATCTCAAAAAATAACCATTGATCAAGTAAAATTGTCTACCATTCTTTCTACATTTGAAGATTCTATAAATAATGTTGTTACATTATTTGTGAAGTTAAGTGATACATCAAAATTTACTAAGGAAATAAATGATAAGTTATATAAGGTAGATGTTAATATGAAGGCAAGTGCACATTAGTTGTCACTTAATCCTAAAAGTAGTTCTGCACATTTTGTGAAGATCAGATATCTAATAGATCTATATGCATAATTGTTGAGGGAAGATGCTACGATGAGGGCTGTACTAGTAGAAATACAGGGGATGATACTTCCTAACATGGATGCAATGCAAACACATATTGTACATGCAAAAACATTGATCCATAACAATAATTTCTCTATAGTTGATCACATGATGGAATTATTAGCAGAGGTGCAGATAGTTTTGCACAATTCAAAAGTTTTGCAAGAGAATTAGGACAAGAAAATGTCCATACTTTTGAAGGTATAGAGTGATTTCTTTTCATATTTTTCCATTACCTTGTAGTTCTACATTTTTGGCATTTGTGTCAAAAAAGGGGGAATGTAGAATGCATATCATATGTAAATCAAGGGGAATGTATATTTAAGAAAGAAATACATGTATAGTAAAGGAGATGTATATACATAGGAGAAAAAATGTTTTACCAAAAAAAATTTGAAAACTAAATAGAACAGAGTCAATGGTTATCGAACAGTAGCAACAATAGACAATAATCAAAATTGAGTTATAGACCCAAACATGTTGATAGGGGGAGTTTTTACTTGTATCTTGAGTATTCAAATTTTTGGTAAGATAAGTGTTTTTATCACTAATGCCAAAGGGAGAGATTATTGACCCTATGGTCAAATCATTTGTGTATTAGTCACTTAACACTTAATCAATAGTTTACAATTGCTACCAAGATCCATATGCAAAAAGAAGAGTCTCTTGAGTGTAGAAGAGTCTACCAAACTCCAAAAGAAATTATGAGTTGCTATTGACCTCTTCGCTATAAGAGATGAAGGATATGGTCTCAACTAAGCTCTATATTGCTACCTAAGTTTATCAGTGTCTACTGAGATGGAAATATTAATGAAGTGAATGAAGGTAGTATTGAGGAAGCCATTCAGTGACAAATGAGTCTACCGAGTTCTTCAGTGTTCATTGAGTCACTCAATGCTAACCAAGTTCCTAATACTCTAAGTGGTCAATGCGGACCAAGAATCAATGTTAAATGAATTCTAGTGTTTTCTCCAAGTTAACAGTGTTTTTGAGTGTCAAAATATCACCTGAGTTGTCTTCAAAGCCTAGGTTATAGTAGTAAGATGACTTAGTGAAGATTGTTTGAATTAGGTATTCTAATTGACTCTAGAAGGTAATATATTGGATTGGTATAAATGCAACACATTTTATCATATCCAATATATAATCATAGTGAATCAATAAAGCAGTATAAGTGCAAATTAAGAAGGATACAAGAAGTAAAATAAAAAGCAAAGCCTTATCTATCACAGTCAGGTGATCATTGTATTTCAAAGGAATCTCATTCAACAAACTAAGTTACAAATCATAATGAATCAATAAAGTAGTATAAGTGCAAATTAAGAAGGATACAAGAAGTATAATAAAAAGAAGAGCCTTATCTATCATAGTCAAGTGATCATTGTATTTCAAAGGAATCTCATTCAACAAACCAAGTTCCAAATCATAGATCAACCATTGGTTCATCCTAACATGTGCATCCACTGAATCCTCTAACAAGGTGGACTTAACAGTCTTTTCTAAATCTCCTAACAAAGTGCATACTTCATTATATCTTGTAAATCCTTTCACAAGGTAGACCTAGTAGTCCTTATTTTTCCTAATAGGGCAGATCATCAAAAGTGATCAATTGTAAGCTTTAATAGGCTAACTTTATAATGCAATAATAAAGCTTGTGGATATCATATCCCCTAGTTTTACTTTCTATTTGGAAGGTTTCTGGGTTACAAAATATTGTGTCAAGTGTTATGAATGTTTTATTATTTTTGTTATTTTATGCATGTAGTTAGATCATATTATATTATGAAGGTTTAATTCATGGTAAATTAGAGTACAAGCTTTATTGGTTCTTGATTCACCCCCTCCCGCTCTCAGTAACCTAGTCTATACTACATTTCAAGAAAAACTAGGGCTTGTGCACTTGATAACATCATTGAAAGACTATCCTCTATCATTGGTTGAATGCACATCTCTTCATTGCATCTCAAATGTAAGATAGCAAACAAACATGAGGAATTTCTTTCCTAATGCTCTGCCTCTATACTGCTCTCTATAAATTAGGTACAACTTCTGTACATCTTTTAATTACATGTTGTGCATTGAACCATCTCATTAGAAAATTGTACTAAAAATGTCCATTACCATGCATCACCAAACAAACAACACCTTTTCTATACAACTACAGTCTCTTTCTATTACTTTGCAAGTCTTTACAGACATACTACTATCTTGACATCAATGACAAATATAGTCATGAATGCAACATGTCAATACTCTCCAACTCTTATGATACTCCCCCAAATTAATATCATTAGAATTCATGCCAACATGTCAAACAATACTATTGAGGATCATATGATCGAGTTTATAGTTCGAGTTATTGATCACAAGTTTTATCAGTCAAGTTGACTAAATAGTGTGCCATGTGTAGCTCTTGACATGGGCAAAAAAATGTTTGAGAAGGACCATAGCTATGATTTCACCAAATTGCAACTGATCCAACAAGAAGAGAACCTTGGAGATGTAAGGAAGGTTCTAAGAATATATCTTGTAAGTTTAGTTCTCATGTCATATGTATATTTTTTTATGTACATAATTCACTTCATATTTTTGGTGATGTAATTTGGGATAAGACAAGGCTAGTGACCAAGCAAATAAATGAGTTCACCAATCAAATAGGTGAGAATTTTAAAACCAAAATAGATGGTTATTTTGAGGACTCTAAGAAAAAGATGAAGAATAGGTTTAGAATACCTAAGTCAGTAGTTGATAAATATTACGATCATATATTTTTCCTTGTTTATATCGACTATACATATGTTCATGTTGTTATTCCTAAGGTGGCATGGCTAAGAGCTCTACATTAAGAGGTAAATTTTGATGAAGTCTTAGTTTCCATCACAACACTATTGGTTGAATAGATTGATAAGAATTTTGAGTCCCTTAGCTCATACGAGAGTGCAAAAATCTAAATGAAGATGCAAACCAAGGTCTATAAGATGGACAAAGAAATAAATAAAATGATTCAAGATTTAGAAGCTAAAATTGGAGAGACACCATTGTAGATAACTAGAGGCAAAGGTGAAGGAATTATCAATGAAGAAGGAAATGAAGAAGAACATGAAGGTAAAGAAAAAATAGATAGTTATTTCCAAGCCTAAGGAAATCAAAGACAAGAAAATAATTGTGGTTGAGCCTAAGGTAAAGATAAGCTTGAATTAAGTGGGAGCCAAGCCCACTACCATAGCTTGGAGGGTCACTAGATAGATATATAAGGAAATAAGTCTTGCAACTACCAAGCTGATGAAGAAGGGAATCATGAGTATCACAAGGCCAATTAAGGGAAAAAGACCTAGTAAGAGGGAAGCAATTGCTACAAGAGCCGAGCAAGACCAACAAAAGAAGAAGATGAGAATAAAATTAGTTGTCAAGCTTTATGATGATGATGGAAATGAGGCTAAAAAGACCAATTCAAATGACTTAAGTTAATTTCAAATTATAACAAGAAAAGTGCCTCAAGACATTGACAATGTATGTGAAAATTTAAGGAGTTCAACAAGATTAGCTAGTTTTAAATATATTAAGTATGAAACTTTAGAGAAGAATGATAAAGAGAAAGTTGAACAAGAAGTTATTAACATGATGATGAATTTTAAATATACATCAATAGAGATAGGTAAGGTATTTATATAAGATTTATATAATAAGATAGATGATAAAAGGAAATGGGCCCTAAATACTGAAAAACAAATGAGAGAGGATACATTAGACAAGGTTATGCTTGATTCAGAATAGCATCATATGTAAATAGCTATGAAAGATCATATTAAGAAATTTGTGCCTAAGACAAGGGCATATTAAAAATTTAGAAATACAATTGAAGAGGTTGTATAAGAGATTAATATGGTATGGAAGAAAGTGTTTAGACAGATGCATATAAATGCATAAAAAGAAGAAAAGGAAGAAAAGGATGCAAGAGAAGTTGAGTTGAATAATAAAGAAGACATCTATAATGATGTTGAGTAGTTGGTTGAAATAGTTCAGAAGAAGGCATAATAAAGTGAAAAATAGATAGAGATAGTCACTATTGAAGATGAAACTCTAGATAATATAGTTCCAAATGTGGCTAGTATTTACCAAGAGCCATAAAAAGGAGGAGCAAGCTCCTTAATCAATCAAAGATGTACTGATGAGCACTAATTGAGTGATCATTCATATCAAGGAATATCTAAGATTAGTGATCAAAAATAAGATCAATAGGTAACAATTAGTCTAGTGAATACATCAATTGTTACTAATGACACTAATGTTCAAGTTCTAGAAAAGGAAAAGGTTTCTTCTATTGCTGAGAAATAGAGCGGGCTGGAAAATGGAGAAAGAGATAAGGTAGAGGAGAGAAAGGATCAAGAGATCTAGAAAGAAAAAGTAGAGAAGTCTACAGCAAGTAGTGAGAGGCCAAATGTCTTATGACCAAATATTGAGGGAGAAAATGAGATAGTGTAACTGACTTCAATTGGTGAACTCACAATGACCAAGGAAAAAAGATTATCAGTGGAGCCAAACAATGTCAAAGGAACACAAGCAATTTTTCAAAGATCAAGTCTAGAGCTCCAAACTAAAAGTGTGAAATTATCATTAACAAACTCTAGTACTCCAGATTGTAAAGGAAATGGGATCAAGAAGAAGAAGGTGTAGTCACCTAGAAATCCAATGACACTAGATGAAGTAATTGTGATTCCAAATTGGGATAGTAGTAACTTGACATATGAGTAGATGAAAATGGTACAATATTTATTTCCAAGTAAGAAAAGACAAGAAGAGATGAACAAATAGAAACAACAAAAGAAGGTATTACATGAAATTAAGGATACTATCCTAGAAAATTTAGATGTGGAAAACCTTAATGAAAATGCACATTTTATATCTTAATTAGTTCATATTGTGGAAAGTCAATGAAATACACATTGATATAAATGAGAAATTGATGCAATGGACTACAAGGAAATTTGAGAAGAAAGTTATAGAAAATGTTTTTACTAAAATTGCATTAAGGAAATTTCATCTCTTAGACCTTATAAATAATATAGAAGAAGTTGTTAAGGATACTCATTCTTTGTACAAAAAGTTGTGTGATGTAACATTCTTTACAAGGAAAAATATAGAGCTTATAGATATAAGGAGAAAGTGGATTCATGATTTTTTGGAATTATGTTGATCATGGATGCAAGTATAATCTTATTTCATTTTAATAGATTAACATTCACCCAGGAAAGGCTAGCCAAGTTTATGGCCAATAATGGAAGAATGAGGGCTAACCTTATCTTTATTTAAACCATGTTGATACCTCACTTGGAGGTTATTAAAGAGAGATCCAATCAATAAAGAGATCCAAATCTTCCAACTACTGATAGTTTGGTAGATTTGGATGCTATGCTAGAAATCAAAATTCAAGTTTTAGAATCTATAAGGACAAGTTGGGATCATGCTCTAGCCATGATATTACAAATCCACAAACCATTTTTAGACAAGTATGGAATTACCATTAGTACACACTAGTAGCCATGAGTGACAAAAAAAGGGGGGGTAATGGACATGATCAAGATGATCAAAGGGAGTTTTGTAGAGAAAAGAAAATAGATTTCAAATTTCATCTTTTGAAGTTATGCATGTATACACTGACTAAGGGTCAGTACATGTACAATGTATACCAAGCAAGGTATGTATTATATTCTCAGGGGGATACTTGTATTTCAATTTTGTATTGGATACTTTTTTATCATGACAAAATATTTTTTCTACTAATGTCAAAAGGGGAGATTTTTAATTCCTAATTCATGTTGTCTATTAGTGTCAAAAACTTAGTCACTCACAAGGAAGGATTATTCAATCATCATAATGATTGAGTCATCCCATATAGGTTGAGCTAAGGAATGAAGACTTGTAAATATTCTAAGTCAAGTGCTAAGCAGTAGTTATTACCAAGCATTCTAATGGTTGCTAAGTATTCCAAAGATTGTTGAGTTAGTCAAAGATATTAGTGAATGTCTAGTGACATAGAGGCTAAGTTATCTAGTTCATGTCAAGCACAATTAATGCCAACGAAAAACATGACAAAAAAATTATACCGAGTTTCAATGTGATGTAAGTGTCAAGTAACACAGTTTCACATTTTTTTTTGGAATGGAACTAAATTCTATGTTAACCATTTTTGTCAAGCTAGAAGCATGTTTTGAAGATTGATGAGGTGATTACATATTGAAAAGAAGATCATTAATCCATGGTGGAATCCACCAATAAGAAAAATGAAAGGACCAAATGGTAAAAGGATTGATTATAGATTATTGGTTTAGATCTAGAAGGTTCACCCAATCATCTATTTAAGGAGGGTCTATGACCTAATTCAAAATGCATGAGCGTACAAATGTAGAGTGAAGTTTTAGAGGTGAATCAATGTGTAGAGACTTAGTAGTGTAGTGAAGAGTTTTTAGTAGAAATATATTAGATCTATCATAATTAGCTAATATTATATTGCATAAAGGAGATATATAATCAAGCATTAAATTACTAACCAACAGATCATGTACAAAATATTCTAGCATGTGTTTTAGGGTTTAAATCTCTTAATATAGTAGATTTTACTAGCTTATATAAATCTCCTAATGGAGTAATCACTTAATTGTGATGTAAAAATCATTTATCCAAGGTAAAATTTAGTAGTTCTTTTAGAATTTAAAAAGGTAGACCCTTCACGGGGTAAATAATCAAAAGTGATCAAATCATTGTAGTTTTAATAGGAAAAACTCTATTTTTGTTGTAGAAAATATTTTGTGGTGTCACCCTAACCGTAGTTTTACATTCAACTTGGAGGGTTTCTACATTACCAAATTTGTGGGTTAATGTGTTAACATTTACAATGTTAGAAGGTAGATATGATATTGTGTTAATGTGAATGGTTTAATTGATATGAGATAAATGTTAAATGAGGGTTTTTATGTGGTCATATCAAATATGTTTCATGTTGAAGCGAAAGATAATTTGTAGATTTTTATTCACACCCACACCCCCCCCCCCCCCCCCCCCCCCAAACTCTCTAGGTCTCACACTTTCCCTCTTAGATTTCCAATAATTGTTCCTTAGTATTCACATATTCCAATATCAATGGGTGTATACCTAGATTTCCTTAGATTTCTCCACTTGATCTAAATATACCTAGTCTTTGTATGGATCAATGGGTCCTTTTCTATGTTAATAGGGTGTGTGCACCAAGATGGTGTACAATTTAGTAGACACCAAAAAATAAAACCTAAAAATTTCAATAAGCCAATCAAGTTATTCAAAATTCCAAAAACTACCTAGGATTAGTTACTAAGCTTTCCTAGAATACATTTTTAAAAAAATGCATTTGGGTTTCTAGGATGAAAAGTCTCTTTAAAACTTGATTGGGTTATTCAAAACTTGATTGGGTTTTGAAGAAATAAAAATAGGGTCCACTCTAGAAGCCATAACTTTCACATCTGGAGTTTGATTAACTCCATTCATAATAGTAAGACCTATAATGGGTTTTTGTTTTGTCAAAAAATTCAATGGGGATGATTGTATAAAAATTACAACAATCCTCAAAATTTTCAATTAAATTCCTTAGTCAAAATTTTGTTCATAAAGGCACAGGCTTGGTCCCACCAAGCCTCTGCCATGCATTTCCCCAAGGCAAAACCTAATGCAAATTCTCACCCATGGCACTAGAATCAGGCACTCGATTCATAATTCAAAAATTAGGTACCTAATTTGGATTTAGTCATTAACAAAATTGGGTTCCCAATTTTAAACAATCGGGTAGCCAATTATTTAAAAATTGGGTGCTTGATTTTAAATAATCGAGTGTTTGATTGTTTTAGAATTGGGTACTAGATTTTGATTTACCTATTGGGCCCCAAAAGATGCCCAACAAAGCATTTTTCAATTATTGTAGTGATTGAATGATAGTTTCAAACTGCAATAATGAATTTTTGTCATAATTATTTTGTTTTCTTATTATCTTGTACAATTTGCAAGCTATTGATTCAAATTCAAAACTGGTGCAAACATGGGATCAAAACAATGAAGAAAGAAAAAGAAAAAAATTCTAACAAACGAGGAGATTGAAATAAACAAAGAGAATGAAGCACAACATCAACAAGAAAGAAGAAAAAGAATTAGAGAGTTGAGAAATGTTTCAGAGGAGAAAGACATTGGGGATACCACGATGGATGGAGAGGCTAGAGAAGAGAACCCAATGCAAAGAGATTTAGGTGCACATTCTAATCAAAGCCTTGGCTAAATGATCATGCACAAAAAAATCCAATGGAAATGCATGTCTTGCAAGAAATACCAAGAAAAAATGAAAATGAGATTCAAATTCCAAATAACATTGAAAATGAAATGCCAATTAAAAACAACAATGGTATGAATATAGACATAGAAACACCAAGTACTGAACAAACATGTCATAATGATACTGAAGTGTGTGAACATAATTTTCATCATTCTAGTGATGTGCTAGATAATATTCATGGATTGGTTTTGTGGACACAAATTAGGACACATGCTAATAGATTATATAGACATTTTTTTATAATAAGAAATTTGGGTTTCAATGTTAGTTGATGCTGCAACTAATTGAAATGTCTAAAATATGAAAAGTAATGAAAACCAAAGAATAAAAATGAGTCTTTAAAACAAGTTCAATCCATTGTTGCTAGTGCTTTCGATGTTATCAGAAAGAGAAGTCACTCTAAAGATAAGAATGCAACACAACAAGCAATAACAATAGCTTTAGTTAATAAATGAACTACTGACAAAAGATTGATTAGTAACATAAGTGGATATCTTAATGTGAATTTTAAGACTTTAGAAAGAGTTTTAAAGAGAAGGGTTAAGTTTGAATGTGATCCAACAAATAGTTTGTGGACTTCTAGTGGTAAACTCCCGAGATCTGATATGAAACTTACTAGTGAAGTCAAAAGTTTGGTTGAAACTTTCTAGCATGATAATACAAGAGTATCACCTAATTTAACAGATGTTTTTAAATTGAGAGTTGGCTCAAAAATATGTGACCCACATCCTAAAAAACTTTTGGACATGACTCAAAAAAAATTGTTCAAAAAAATTGTCGATGGTAAGGTGTTAACTATTACCATTAGTCAAAGAGATTTTGAAAAGTGTAAACCATGGTATGTAAGGATTAACAAGGAAAGAATAACATGTTGTAAAAATCATGTTCAATTTCATTACCGTTATGATGTATTTTGATCTATACATGGTACCATGAATAGTAAAGAAATCTTGCAAGAATGTGGTATAAAAATAGCACCTCAAACTATAAAGAATTTCATATCAAGTTTGTTTTGTAAGCCACCTAATGACCAATACTTTCTTTTCAATGCATGTCATTCTATTAAAAGTGATGCATGTGGCAATCTTTCTTTGTTAGATAAATTTTTTCATGAAAACATTTTGACTACTTTTGGACAACAATTAGTTTTTGTAAAAAGATTCAAAACTATTGAATATCCATTGAAGGATGGGAAGATTGGAAGAAGGTGTTATCTGTTAGAGATAAAGTTAGTTGTCATGCATTTATGGATGAGTTTAAGAGTGTGATCATACAAAAATATGTGAAAAAATATCAATATGCTAGATGACTTGATGGATGATTCCACATATGTGAGAATACATTTCCAATTGGTGCTATACTTTTAGTTCTTGACTTTGCAGAGAACCACACACTTGCACCACAAGATGAGCTACAACCACAATATTACAATTTAGCAAAAGTAATAATTTATGTTCATATAGTTTATAGGCATGCACCTGATAGTACATAGGAGGATCAAAAAATATTGGGAGAGTACCATTCCTATATGAGTGATAATAAACTTCATTCATTTGAGTTTGTCCAATATTGTTTCAAGGTCTTTTATGATAATTTAAAAGAGAGATAAATTCAAATGATAGAATATTGGATATGGTTAGATGACTATACAAGATAATTCAAGAATGCTAGAATGTTCTATTGGTTGTGTAGGATGCATAAACAAACTAATATCCAACATGTGTGGAGTTTTTTTAAGACTAGACATGGTAAAGGAGAACATGATGGTGTTGGTGCATGCATGAAGAGAACCCTTAGTAGAGAACAATTAAAATTTGAGGAAAAAAATAAATTTGAAAATGCACATGAGATTGTGGAATGGTGTAACAAATATTTATACACAAGATCAAGTCAAAACTCTATAATCAAAGGTTTCTTCTACCTAGTTGAAGAGAAGAATATCCTTTCAAGATGTGACTATGGCATAATTAGTGGGTTAGCTAAATGTCATTCATTTAGGAGTTTAGATTCTAGCACTTGGACTATATGGACTAGGGAGCTTGCTTGTTTTTTTTTTTGTTTTGTCTTGTAGGTGAATAAGAAGAATGCAAGAATAGAGAATGGGTTGAAGATTGGAAATATAAATTGATGTAGGAGCATCTAGAGGTATAAGGGCAATCCTGTGTCACCCAAAAAAAATGTACCTAGACATAGTTTTTATTTTATGTGTTTTCATTTTTGGATACCCATTTGGGTCAAATAAAGGTTCCAACTCTCACAGTTCCACTATTAGTGTTCTGGGCTAGAGTATTTAAGCACCTTGGGATACGTGTAAATGCTAAAAAAAATAGGACTATGTAATTGAGCCATAATTATGGTGGATTAGAAGGTGTAGATTGGAGGGAGGATTAAAATTGTAATTTAGAATATTTCAAAAAAAGAATAAGGTCAAAAGGATGCATGATTTGAAAGTTATCGCAGTTTTTTAGTTTTTGGAGACCTCTTAAGAATGTTTCAAAGTCAGGTTCGGGGCATTAAATGACTTCATATAGAGCTGAAAAATGGGGGACAAGTGAAGCTAGTTCATAGGTCTATAGAGTGCTTTGAGAGCTTTTTGGAAATGTAAATAGTTCGTCAATCAGAGCTATGGTTCAAAAGTTATGTCTCCCGAAAGTTTGGTTACAATTTTTGGATTCTTCTAGTTTTGCGCCGACTTCTAACGCGACTTTTGGAGCCTTCTATTTGGTCAGTGGATGTCAACTAGCACTTTCTAGAATGTATTCCTAATCCTTAACCCTTTGGGGTCTATTTAAGGACATTTCTGGCATTGTAAAAGGCAATTCGGAGTGGAGTTTGAGAGAAGGTACTGGGAGAAGAAATTATCCCCATATTTATGCTATTCTAAGCCATAGGGCATGTTTTGGAGTCTGTTTCTCTACACTAAGTGTACTAGCATATTTTCATAGTTAATAAAAATTTTCCTTTCCTATTGTGTCCATTCTATGCTTGGGTTGTGTCCCCATCATAAATCATTAGCACCTACTGAGACACATTTTCAAGATGATATAGTAAATGAAGGCTAGAATTTTACTTTTGCATCCGAAGACTATGGTGGTATTTTAGACCTGATACAACTTGGTATGCATAATTTAATTAAATTTTTTTGTGATCATGCTCCAATTTATATTATGTACATGTCATTAATATATTATTTATATATGTATACATGTGATTAAAATATTTATGTACTTTATCTTATCTTTTAGGACATGTTTATGGTGTTATTGCACGTAATGATAATGATGAACAAACTGAGTTTTTGCTAGCTAAATATGTGAAACCTAAGAAAAAATTGATATGTCATCAAGTAGATGATGATGGTTTTGAGTATCCAATTGGGTCTGTTGTTGTAGCTAGCACCTAGCTATGTACATACCTAACAAGAAGAAATGGTTTACCAGTATTTGAAGACTACCAATCCAAAAAGAAGATTTTACACTATTCTCATTTGGTTGTGGTAATGAATATCAAATTAGAAATTCACAAAGGGAAACCCACCACTAAGGTATTATGGACAATTTCAATGGATGAGCATGAGACAATCATAGATGCATTTCAAAAGAGAGAGTATGCATTACAATACATAAAATTTTAAAATTTTATAAAGAACATAATGAACTATGTATGTACATATATCACAATACTAACCCCAAAGGATGATGTATATACCTCCATCTGGCTTAATCCCATAGTCTCAACAACACTAATGACAACATAGTCCTAAAATTATGGATACATAAACCTTGAGTCAAAATTATATATACATGAATTATAAAGTACGTAAATTAAAAACTACATAATTTACACTATAGTTTTTTGAAATAAAAACATATATATCATACCTGAGTAGTAGCTAATGTCTCAAATGTGTCTAAATATATGCTACCATGATGATCAACACCATGTCTCAAATGGTCAAAAGATTGAGTCAAAAATAAACTATACTGAGCCTTATATGGATAAGTACAATCCATCTTCTATTCATAAAACAAAAATACATAAAATTATACATGAATCAAAGTTTAAGATAAGTTAAAATAGGTATTTGAGGTTGTGCCTAAGTGGTTGATGGATTATGACCTATACAATCATTGAACTATGTAACAGACGATAATCACTACAAAATTAGATAAAAAGAACATATGAGCATGTTTTAATAAATTTGAGTTCAAATGTACATTATTTATAGTGTAATTCAAAGTCCATGTCGTATGAGGGTTGCCAATGTTTGTAGGTCTCAAAAAAAGACTATACTACCTCCTAGGAGGAAAAATATCATCCATCCTTTGTTATTTCAAAATTAACATACATTAATATGGTTAATACAATTATGCATATATGTAGAAAGTAAATAATTATGTACTTAATAAATTTTAATTAATTTTTTTCATGTTGCTCCTGATTGTCTCTCTCTTCATGTAGTAGGTCAACAAATGATGATACATCAATATCATCACTACCATCACCATGAGCAACCTATGCATCATCATCAAAATCAGGGCCCTTAGCATCATGGCCATCATGTGCCATGTTGGCATCGCTCTGGAGGCTTTTGCATATACCTCCACCACTAGTATAAATTTTTCCAAGTGGAGAAATATTTGCCACCTACATCCACTACTCTACTAAATTGCTTGAAAGGGCACTCAATGAAGTAAGAGAAAATAACACTTCTTGAGGATGGTGAGGCATTGGGACAACTGGTGTAGGAAGAGATACAAGAGGTTAAGGACATATTTGATTCCTCATATTATTACTCAGATTTGCCTCGGGAAGTTCTTGAGGCATCCCTCCACCAACCCCCTAAAATGACTAATATCAAAATAGTTGGGTTTCAGACCCAATTCAAACTTAGCCCATAGTTTTTGAAGAAAGTAGTTGGGCATCTCATGATTTGCATGCGGTGGATGGTCAAATACCATCGACCACCACTCCCAAAAGTGCACTGATATACATGGATGTGTGCACCATCTAATAGAAATGTGAGGCTTCTTCTTTCTAATCTCAAGACTCATCTTAGGGTCTACAAAATATCTTTTAAAATGTCCTTTACTTAATTTGAGCTAATGGACCTCTCTATAAAATAGACCATCGGAATAGAAGGCACACATGTTTTTCCTCCATAATTGAAAGTTATCAATGTAACTATCCAAATGCTTGATAGAGTATATTGTTTGGACTCAAAATTGCCTTCCTAATTTGAGTGTCATTTTAAAATTTTGAGTCATTTGGAGCACCTATATGCACATTTAATGCAAGTGTACCTGACTATCCTTTTGAGGCCTAAGATGTGTTTAATATTTCTAACACCTTGTATTTAGTATATTCATACATCTTGTAAAGATAAATTATCATTCTAAGTCATTTTGTTAGGATTGGTTTTTTGCAATGTTCAAATATACATTTTTACCTAAGTGTCAAGCATCAACAGGAAGCCTAGTTTACATGTGAATATCTTTGGCCCAATAATTTTTCATGAATTTTTGCTTTTGGAGTGTTTAATATACATACTAAAAAACATATGTTTTATATTTCAAGTTATGTTTTGACTAGGTTTTGAATCCCTCAAAGTTAGTTGTTTACTATTATCATGTTGATGTAATTTTTTCAAAATTTTGTAAGGCCATATTTGACTAGTTGTAACTTTGACCCAATAGACTAAAATGAGAAAATTACTTTTGCATTACATTCTAGAGGTAAAAAACTTGCTATGTTTCAAATTTGAGCTTATGGAAAATCCATTTGATTAGTTTTCGAACATGGTTCCATATGCAAATTATAATTTTTTACTGGTGTCATAAAGTGCATATTGATTAGTACCCTTGTTTAGGATGTCATAACTATGAACTCATGATTGCCTAAACCAAATGGATTGTACCATTTTTTTTTACTCTAAAAATTATTTATGTGTTCTAGTTTGCAAGTCTTAATGAATTTGTTGGCACACTTACCTAAGTCCATTCCATTTGCAAAAATCACTTTTCTACTAGTGTTTCAAATCTTGCAAATCCAATTACTCCACTTTGAGAATTCGTCAAATGTTCCTTGTTATTCCTCATGAACCTAAATATTAGATTTATACTCTCCTCATGATAGTAAACTAATGCCCCAGATTTCATTCTCCCAAGTGTCAGTTTGACTTGTTTATAAAGCCAAAACAAAATGTAGTTTATGGTTTTCTGATATGTTTTCTTATAGGTAGTTTTGAGAAGGAAACTTTGATGGTCAATATATTTTGACCCTAAGGTCATCATGACACAAGATTTGGTAGGGTAAGAATATGTAGAACAAAGAATCAACATGTTTCATTTCAATGCCTGGTCATCTATTTCCATCATTTTTTAAGGCTAGTCAGCAAACACCTTGGCACGAAATTGATAGTTTACAAATAAATGGTAAAATGAATTTTAAATGATCGTTCAGTGGTCAAATTTGATTCTAGTTAGTGCTAGGTGTTTATTTGATCAGTTTGAGGTATCAAGTGTTTTAGTTTGAATTTTTTTCAGCCAGACCCACTTGACTGATGAGATGTTCAAGAAAAAAGATGAGCTTAAAAGATCATCAAGATGGGACAAATTATAGTGTTATTGACAACCATTTTGAAAAAAAATCTTCTCTATTGTTACAAGGTTTTAACCAAAATAAAGTGAAGAGAAATATAATAATTAATCCTTAGTTGGAGGTTTTTTCTAGGAAAGCACACAATGATAAAAATAAGTCAAGCTCAAAAAGATGCACTAAAAGTCACAAGAATTCAAGTGAGCAACATGGTTTTGAAGATGGAGAAATTTATTGTCATGCACATTGATCTAACTTTTCATTTTTGGAATCAAGAGGGTAGTATCAATCTTTGACATCCACATATGAGCATAAATTGGGCTCAGGAAGCAATAATTCTATTCAGTAGAAGGGAGTGACAATACATAAAGAAGATACACTTGATACTGATAACAAAAAGGATTCTAAAAATTCTTCACTTTTCTCAGGGCTCTGTCTAATTAGAGTGGTATGGAATACTCCTATTTCACTCATTTTAACCTATGTTCTTAAAGGATAAATAAAGGGGATGATATGACACAACATATTCTAAGGGGTTGATCTAGGAGCCAAACATGGTGAATACTAGGTTTGAAAGAGGGGGTTTCCTACCTTTTGTTGGAATTATTTAGAATAACTAAGAGGGGGTGTGAATTAGTTAATCAAGGACCATATGTATAAATAAAACTTTTCATAGCTTAGTGAATCCATAAAAAATTTACCATCATGCATGCATCCATAAGATTTATGCAATCACTTAAAACTTGTAGGTTACTATCAAATCAATTTGCAAAAATGTAAGCATGAAACATAACAGATTTAGCAACACATTTGACACAATGATTTATGTGGAAACTCAATTTGGTAAAAACCACTAGTAACATGCTACTCTTTTTCACTCTTCTAAAGTGATGCCCTGTGAAAGGCCAACCCTATTAAAGATTACAATACACACTATTAAATGTGACTCTATTAAAGGATTTTAATCACCCTCTTAGGAGTGAGCCTTGTTAGAGGACTTTATACCATTCACTTGGAATGTTACTTGGTTAAAGGATTTACAAATGACTATTAGGTCAACCTTAATCAAAAGGATTTATCCTAAACTGATACAAGTATTAGAGAGTAACAGTGAGGCTTTGATTTGATAAGAACTTACAACTCCATTTGCAAATTACAAAACTCTATTATAGTCCTCCATTTTTCTTGGCTTTCACACATTTCAACACTAATAGCTTCTTCACCCTTCAAGAATTCATACCCTTAAGCCTTCTTGCTTAACATACCAATGCAAATTCTTCACTTAGGTCATTTGATGAAGCAATACCCTTGACTCCTTGTCTTCCTTAGGTTCTCACACACGATGACCCTTGCTTTTGACTAGTCATCCCTATAAATAGAGAATTAAGATCTTTTTTCAATCATTCTCCATCATCCAATTTAGGATTAGGAAATATTAGGTAGGATTCAATGAATCTACCACTTGTTCCACATCACTTTGAGAAACTTCTGTTGGAAATATAGATAGAGTAACTGAGAGGGGGGGGTGAATCAATTACCACAAAAACAAATCTATAGATCCCTTAGATGTTTGATAAAACTAATTATTGCTATGACTTGGTAAACATACTAAAAATGTTGTAACTCAATAAATGCAGTGTATGTAATACTTTAACAGAACTTAAACATTCATAGTAATTGACATGCAAGCATAAAAGAAATAACATGAGCACATGAGACACCACATTTAACGTAGAAACCCAATATGGAAAAAACCACCAAGTAACTAGCTACTACTTTTCACTCTTCTAAAGTAAGCCCTATTAGGAGCCAACTTGGTTAAAGGTTACAAAATAGATTGTTAGGTGTGACCTTGTTAGAGGATTTAATCACCTTGTTAGGAATGGCCTTGCAAGAGGTCTTTAGAATAATTCAATAGAACTATCACCTTGTTAGAGGATTTACAACTGGCTGTTAAACCAACTCTGCTAATAGATTTTGGAATCACTACTACAATGGTAAGAAAGTAACAATGAAATGACCTGAATGTGATGCAACTGAATTGCTTATTATAGATCTCTATTCTATTTCACACTAGATCCTTCTTGATTGAATATAACTTTCCTACTCCTCAAGGATATCTGACCATCCTTCAAATTCACTTCACACTTTCCTCTTCAAACAATCAATACACTTGTATACTCACTCGTACACTAGAATCTTAACTTGACCTTTCATTTATAGCACATAGATTATCAACTCATCTCAATTACAAATTATAATGACCAATGAACATTAACATAGTCGGCTAGAATCAATACTTGAAATAATTAAACTTCATATCCCAAATTAACAAATTCCTTCATTAGTTTACCCTGCTCAGTAAACACTGGTCTTGAAATGATTTCCTATGTTAACCAACAAAAGCTTGGTTAAAATTGTGAACTTGCAAAATCCTTTGCAAATCGAGTGAACTCGGTGAACACTAACTCTTACCAACTTTCCTTCGTTAACCATGAGAACTCTGTTAACACTACTTTCTGTCACATTTTCCTTTGATGCATGAGTGAGCTCAGTAGACATTGCCTTGTTGACTAAGTGAACTCAGTAAGCATTGTCTACCAACTGATATGTCATTTGTGTAACATCAAAGACAACACACAATTAAACAATTATATCCAACAATCTCCCTCTTTGGCATTGATGGCAACACAACATGTCATAGCACAATGAAATTTTAAAACAAGTCTTTTTCTGATAGAAAGTTTCTCCCTCTTAGATTTTATGCTGCAAACTTGTCTAATATAGTAATTTCCCTCAAATAGATTTTAGAAAGATACGATAGTAAACTCTCTCTCTTTGACAACACATGCCAAAGACAACACGTACCAAATGAGTATCATTGTACCTTGAGTACTGACTCATATGCAATATTTCCTTGACTATGGTACGTCAACTTATAGATCTTCAATTTGGTTCCTATTGATGCATCACTAAAACTTTATTTTAGTGAGCTTCAGATAGGGGAATGACCCCTAACTTACCTCTTAGATACAAGAATGTATCCTTAGGTAATGGCTTAGTTAATATGTCTACAATTTGTTCTTTTGTATTGACACATTCCAATCTGATTTCTTTGTTCTACACCAATTCTCTGAAAAAGTGGTATTTTATAGAAATGTGATTGGTTTTGGAATGCATCACTGGATTCTTTGATATGTTAATTTCACTTGTATTACCACAAAACATGACAACTAATTCTTTGATCTCAACCTTCATGTGTTCCAACAACTATTTAAACCAAACAATATTAGAACAATTTACTTCTACTACAACATATTCTACTTTTGTTGTAGATTGGGATGTGTAATTTTATTTTTTGCTTGTCCAAGATACCAACCTTTTACCAAGAAAGAATGCTCCACCACTTGTACTCTTTCTATCATCAATATTTCTTGCCCAATCAGCATCAAGAGACACTTTTAAGTCCAAATTTCCTCTATGTTTATACCATAAGCCATAATCTTCAGTTCCTTTCAAGTATCTCAAGATTCTTTTGATTGCCATCATGTGATTTTCTCTGGGTTTTTCTGAGAATCTTGCCACTATACCAACTACAAGAGCAATATTAGGCCTTGTTTCAACTACATACTATAAGTTTTCAATCATTGATCTGTAGAAGGTCTGATCTACCTCTTTTGAGTCATCATCTTTTGTAAAATTCAATCCAGTACGCATGGGGGTTCTAACTAGTTTAGAATCTTCCATACCAAATTTCTTGAGTATCTCCTTGATATACTTAGACTGAGTGATGTAGATACCATTCTTGCTCTATTGTATTTGAAGACCAACAAAGAACTTAATCTCACCAAAAATAGACATTTCAAACTCTTTATTCATTTGCTCTAAAAATTCTTTGCATAGATCATCATTCCCTATAAATAAAGTATCATCCACAAATATTTCTACAAAAAAAATCTTGTTATCTAGTCTTTCCTTGATGTACAAACTACTATTATCATTAGTTCTTTAGAAACCAATCTATATTAGTTCCATGTAATCCTCTGGTTCCTTTTTGTTTTCTTCTTTAGTCCTTTATGCAAACTCATCAATTCTCACATGTGCACTTTCTATGATTTTATGAGTAGACAAATTCAAACATCTATATCCTTACTCTTGCAAGAATATCCTAAAAATACACCTTCATCACCTTTCACATCAAATTTTCCTTTTCTAGATTCTTTCAAGATATAACATTTACTTTCAAATACTTTTAGGTAACTTACATTGGGTTTATAGCCATACCATAACTCATAGGGGTTTTTGTATGAGTCCTTCTTCAACTATACTCGATTTAAGGTATGAACTCCAGTGCTAATAGCTTCCTTCTAGTATTTGATAGAAATGTTCTTTTCAATCATTAGAATCCTTGCACAATCCATGATAGATCTATTCCTCCTTTTAGCTATTCCATTCTACTTGGGAGTTCTAGGGGTTGTTACTTGTCTTTTGATTTCTCTTTCAATGCAAAAGTTATTGAATTCATTGGAGATGAATTCACCACCTCTATCTAACCTTAAGCATTTCAATCTTTTCCTTGTTTCCTTCTCTACTCTTGCCAAACACCATTTGAATTTCTCAAATGCTTTTGACTTCTCCCTTAGATACATAATAGTCATCATTCTAGAGTAGTCATCAACAAAAAGAATGAAGAATTTTTCTCCACTATAGCTGTTAATTAAAATAGGACAACACAAATCAGTATGCACAATTTCCAAGATATCTTCAGACTGATATTTTTGCTTTTAAAACTAGTCTTTCCCATTTTACCAAAGATATCTTCATACTGATAAGTTTTGCTTTTAAAACTAGTCTTTCCCATTTTACCAATCTAACAATTCTTGCATAGACCAACATCAGGTTTCTTCAAACTAGGAATGCCTCTTACTATCCTGAATTTTCTTATCTTCACCATGTTATCAAAATTTAATAACATAACCTTCTGTGCCATAACCAACTTTCTTCAACTTGAGCAATAAAACATGAGCACTCACCAAGATCAAGATAAAACAAGTTACCTTTTGTTTGTTTGCCTGATCTAATCAATTTTCCTTTGTCATCCAATAGTCTTGTTTTGCCATGCATGAATTCCACCTTGAATCCAATATTGATTAGATGTACCACACTCAACAAATTATGTTTTAGTCCTTCAACCCAATAGGAATTATCACAGACAAGTTCTTTGGTTAATGAAATTCATCCTCTCTCTTTTATGCAAGAGGTTCATTATTTCCAAACCTTACACTGCCACCATTATAGTCTTCAAAGTATTCAAACTTTATTTTGTCACTAGTCATATGATGTGAACATCAACTTTTTATGATCCATTTATCATTTTTTCTCACATGAGAGATAAGTGCCATCTTATCTTCTTCATCATCATTAGATCCATTTTTCATAGCAATGTAAACTATTTCATCTTCACTATTATCAAAATTATTAGCCATTAAACATGTTTTCTTACCTTTGTCCTTGAATGATTTGAAATTTTTCTTCCCATTGCACTTATGATCTTTCTTCTCATCCTTGCTTCCTTTATTTGGCCATCTGGCAGCACTATGACCAATTGCTTCACATGAAAAATAGATTAGAGGAACTTTACCTTTGTATTTTCCTCTACCTGTAGAATATTTCTTTGCAAATAGAGCTTCAAAAACATCAAGATCATTGTCAAAATTTTCTTCTGATTCTTCTTCACTTTCTGACTGAGTGTCCTTTATTTTCTTGTCTTTTTCCTTATGTGAAAGCTTGGCCTCAAATGTAGAGTCAATATTCTTGGAAGCTGGAACATAATTGTCATAGTTATCTAGCTCAAAGGCTCTCAATCTTCCTACTAAGGTGTCCAAAGTTATCTTATGATTTGTTTCACACCTTCTTTCTTGAATTGTAGATACTCTAATTGCATAAATGAGAAGAAATGTTCTAAGAACTTCACTTACAACTATTTCTTCCTTGATCTCTCCTCCAGAAGCTTTGATTGCACTGACACTAGCCTTGATCCTTTCAACATATTTGGAAATGTTTTCATCCTCTCTCATTCTCATCTAATCAAATTTTCCTCTAAGGCTTTCTTCTTTGGCTCTTCTCACATTGTCATCACCACCATATATATCTTTTAACTTGTTCCACATTTCAAAGGTAGTTTTGCAATCCTTGATATCATCAAATTCCTCATAGCTTAGAGCAGATGCAATGTCTATCATCATGGTGTTATGAATTTTTTTTCTTAGTAATGCCACCAATAGATAATGTACCAGAAGGAGTTGTGTATTCTTCATCAAGGTATTTTAATCTTGAATCACCAACAGAAGCCAGATGAAGTCTCATGAGACCCTGCCATGCTGAAAAGTTCTCTGTTAAGCCTTAGAATTTCTCTCTTGTAAGACATCCTAATCTTTAGCTTAGGTCTTTGAAACCCTTCCTGCAAGCACCAAAAGATCTAATACCAATTTTTGGAAATATAGATAGAGTAACTTAGAGGGGGGTTTGAATTAGTTACCAAAAAAAAAAATCCCACATATCCCTTAAATGTCTAATAAAACTAATTATTTCTGTCACTCAGTAAACATACTAAAAATGTTGTAACTTGATAAATACAGTGTATGTTATACTTTAACAGAACTTAAACATTCATAGTGATTAACATGCAAGTATAAAAGAAATAACATGAGCACATGAGACACTAGATTTAACATGGAAATCCAAATGGGAAAAACCACCAAGTAACTAGCTATTGATTTTCACTCTTTTAAAGTAAGCCATGTTAGGAGCCAACCTAGTTAAAGGCTACAAAAAATAATGTTAGGTGTGACCTTGTTAGAGGATTTAATCATCCTATTAGGAGTGGCCTTGCAAGAGGTCTTTAGAACAATTCAATAGAACTACCACCTTGTTAGAAGACTTACAACTAGTTGTTAAACCAACTTTGCTAAGAGATTTTGGAATCACTGCTACAATGGTAAAAAAGTAATAATGAAATGACTTGAATGAGATGCAACTAAATTGCTGATTATAGATCTCTATTCTTCTTCATGCTAGATCCTTCTTGATCAAATATAACTTTGCTTCTCCTCAAGGATATCTTACCATCCTTCAAATTCGCTTGACACTTTCCTCTTCAAATAATCAATACACTTGCATACTCACTCATACACTAGAATCTTAACTTGACCTTTCATTTATACCATACAGATTATCAAGTTGGTTCAATTACAAATTACAATGACCAATGAACATTACCATAGTTAGCTAGAATTAATACTAAAAATAATTAAACTTCATATCCCAAATTAACAAAATCCTTCATCAGCTGAACCTGCTCGGTAAATACAAATCCTAAAATGATTTCCTGTGTTAACCAATAGAAGCTTGGTTAACACTATGAACTTGAAAAATCCTTTGGAAACTAAGTGAACTTAGTGAACACTAACTCTAACCAACTTTCCTTCATTAACCATGAGAACTCAGTTAACACTACTTTCTGCCACATTTTCCTTTGATGCTCGAGTGAGCTCGGTAGACACTATCTATGCAGAGTAATCTTTAGGAATGTTTAATAGACAAGGAAAATTGCCTTGCTAACTAAGTGAACTTGGTAAGCACTATCTTCCAATTGATATGACATTTTTGTGTCATCAAAGACAACACATAGTTAGACAATTGTATCCAACAACATCTCCTTCAATCCTCTTTGAATTTTCCTTAAAATGGTTTAGCACGAATTCTGTGACACCAACTCATCAATCTTATCTTCAACTTGGTTTACATAATAAAATAAAATAAACTTGTTAGCTTAGATCCATTAAATTTATGATCTTTATAATAATGTTGTTACTTGACATTATCTTTTTTCTAATGCTCAACACATATTGCATTGCTCAACATCCTCTCAAAAATCACTCATCGTGAACTAAAGTTTATTGGTGCTAGACATCAACTAAACTTTACTTAGCATCCACTATTTTTTTTGGCATGCACTAAAATGAAATTTTACTAGGCTCTAACTAATTTTCTACTTAGCTTGCACTAACTTTTCTTCGCACCTACTATCCATTCGGTCAAGCTTGGTAGAAAAACTTTGTTTGACTTGCTCTTTTGAACTTGCTTAGTGTAACCAACCTTTGTAACCTTAAGTATATTATCAATGCACTATGATATCACTGTCTTAGATAATTCTTGTACTCCTCTTTTATATCATAAGGCAAACTTTCCCCTAGGTGCTTTTGTTACATCTTTTTGATCAAATCCTCTTCATTAATCAAACAAGTGATAATACTTAAATCATATGAGAAGTTGTCATACCAGAAAAAATTAGGTTTGACATTAGTGACAAAAAAATGATTAAAACACATCTATCATACTTGTGTCAATCTATTTTCAAAAATCTCCCTCTTTGGCATTGATGGAAACCAAACTAATCAACCAAGCTATCTAGTTAAAACAGTATGACCAACAAAATACCTAAAAGAAAATAATCTATTGTACTAAAATCTCTCCCTCTATCATCATCCTTCATCTTCTAAATAGGTTACAAAATTATTTTGTGTTAGCCTTATGACTTCCTCTGAATTACTTCTCATATCTTCCTTCTATAGTTATCTCCCTCTTACTAGGTAGATGATCTTAGTAGATACACTATCTTTCTCAACATTCAACATTTCTCCTCTTACTGTGTGTTAGGATTTCTCCCTCTTTTTTCAATCTCTTATATTTCTTCTTTTAGAATAAATTTAACTCTTGTGTTTCTCTGTTTAGAATTAGTTTAACTCTTTTATTTCTCCCTCTTTGACAACAACACTAAAGATTTGTCATCTTAATATGTAGATATGAACTTCTTCAATGTCTCTTGTATCACCTTTCTTGTGATTGATTTGAAATTTCAGCTCTTTGATCACTTTAGGCAGCTTCTAAAGTAAGATCCATTGCATCAATTTGTAACATATGGAAATCAACTTGTTTGATATAGGGCACTCCTTTTGTTACTTAGATGGCTGTTGATAGGGATATCACCCCTAGTTTACCTCTTAGATACTCATGATCATCCTTAGGTAATGCTTTTGTGAAGATATCAATAATTTTCTCATTTGTGTTAACATATTCCATCTTCACCTCTTTATCTTGAACTAATTCTCTCAAGTAATGATATTTAATTGAAATGTGCTTAATCTTTGAGTGCATCATAGGATTCTTTGGTATTTTTATAGCACTTGTATTATTACAATAAAGTGTCACTGGTTCAATGATCTCTTCCTTCATACCTTTCAATAGCTATTTGAGCCATACAATGTTTTTACAATTTACAACAACAAAAACATATTTAGCTTTAATAGTAGATTGTGAAGGGAAGTTTTATTTCTTTCTAGGCCATGTAACTAGCCTCATGCCTAAGAAAAATGCTCCTCTATTGGTGCTTTTTTTTTCATCAGTGTTTCCAACCCAATCAACATTAGTATAGGCTCTTAATTCAAATTTCTCATTTTTCTTGTAGTATAGATCATATTCCTTTGTTCCTTTTAGATATCTCATTATTCTCTTCACAACCATCAAATGATTTTCCCTAGGATTAGCAGAGAATCTTGCAACTATCCTTATAGATAATGCAATAGCAAGTTTGCTATGTACCGCATATTGTAATTTTTTGATCATAGACTAGTACAATGTTTGATTCACCTTAGCTAAATCATCATTCTTTGATAATTTATGGCCTATCACCATAGGTGTACTTACCAGTTTGGAATCCTCCAATCCAAAATTTTGTAGTATCTCCTTGACATACTTTACTAAGTGACATATATACCATGTTTTATCTGATGTACTTGCAAACCCACAAAGAAATTGATCACTTCAAGCATAGACATTTCAAATTCTTGCTTCATTTCATTTGCAAAATCCTTACATAAAGAATCTTGATCTCCAAACATAATATCACCAACAAAAATTTCAAACAATAAAAAACCTTTGCCTTTCTCTGTCTTCATGCAAAAATTGTTGTTATCATCAATCCTTTCAAAGACAATCTTGACAAGATAATTATGAAGTCTCTTATACCATGCTCTTCGTGTTTGTTTCAAGCCATATAGAGATTTGTGTAGTTTACATACCATGTTCTTATTGTTAGAATCAAAAAATTGTTCTAGTTGTTCTATGTAGACTTCTTTCTCTAATATACCATTCAGAAATGCAAATTTAACATCCATTTGATAAACTTTGAAACATTTGTATGCAGAATAAGCAAGTAGAGTTCTCACTCCTTCCAATATAGCAATAGGAAAAAATGTTTCTCCATTGTCAATTCCTTCTTCTTGTGCATATCCTTTGCAGACTAATCTTGCCTTGTTCCTTGTGACTTCAACATTTTCATCTATTTTATTTCTAAATACCCACTTAGTGCCAATCACATTTTTGTCTTCTGCTATAGGAACTAGAGTCCATGTCTTGTTTTTCTCAATTTGTTCAATATCTACTTCCATGGCTTTACTCTAGTCCAAATCTTCTGAGGCATCTTTGACTAGTTTAGGATCTTTTATGCTTAGCAAGCATGTATCATTTCTCAACTTGTTTCTTTTTATTGGTTTAGCATCATTATCTCCAATGATTTGTGTAGTGGGATGATGTCTCTTGACATATTTGGACAATCTTGGTTCAAATCTAGTTTCTTCATTTGGCCTGCCTACTTTAGAGTCACTATGTACATCTCTTTTAGGTATTCCAACATCTCTCTCATGTACACTAATTTTTGAATTAGAATGTGCCTCAACTTCATTTTGTAACTCAACATCTGAATGTAGCTCAGTTCCTAAGTGCAACTCAACATTCACACTATGTGACTCGAAAGTCACTAAAACTTGTTGTTGGTTTGTGGCTTTATTTGCACAATCCTCTTCAATAGAGATAGCTTTCTTGACTTTTACATGGTTCAAGGTATAGAAAAATGTACTTCTAACTTCTCTGCTATATTTAAAAGCAACATTCTTCCCTATCATGAGTGTCCTAGCACAATCTAGTATAGACCTATTCCTCCTTTTAGCAATTCTATTTTGTGGAGGGGTTCTAGGAGCAGATGTTTCTCTTTTGATTCCTCTATCATTACAGAACATCTTAAACTCATTTGATATAAATTCTCCTCCTCTACTAGATTTCAAACATTTCAAACTTTTACTTGTTTCCTTCTCAACTCTTGCTAAGTACCACTTAAACATTTGGAAAGCATCATATTTTTGTTTTAGAAACATAACTGTATCATTCTAGAATAATCATCAACAAGTATCATAATGTACTTATCTCCTTTTTAGCTTTGTACTTCAACTAGTCCACACAAGTCAGTATGAAAAATCTCTACTATTCCTTTAGAGGTATGAGTTTTTCTCTTAAAACTTGACTTTGCCATTTTACCTAACTGACATTGTTTTAACAATATATTATTAGGCTTCTTCAGCTTAGGCAAACCTCTAACTTTTCTCATGTTACTAATACTCAAAAAGATATCAAAACTAACATGACATGACCTTTTGTGCCATAGCTACACATCATCAAATTTTACAATTAGACAATTAGCATCCTCTATATCAAGATAGAATAGATTACTCCTAGTTTGATCACCCTTTTCCAAATAGTTTTCCATCAGTATCATATATCTTAGCAATCTTGTTTTCAAACTCAACCTACATCTAAATTATTCAATTGTGACACACTCAATGGATTATAGTTTAGTCCTTCAACAAAGTAAGCATTGCCACATAGAATCTTTTCCATTTATCAAACATGGTGCATCATTACCAAATCTACATTATTTCCATCATAACAATTCACAATATAAACTTACTTTTATCTCCAGTCATATGATGTGAGTATCCACTATCAATGATCCATCTGTCACTCTTGTTCATACAAGACACTAGTGTAGTTGCCTCATCTTCATCATCTTCATCATTTATTACAACATACAACACTTCATCACCATGTTCGTCAAATTCATCTTTGATTTCCTCTCCAGCAATGTAACAAGAATTCTTGCCTTTGTCTTTGTAATCTTTGTTGTCTTTATCTCTTTTACCTTTGTACTTGTCACCACCTCTATAGTTTTTCTTCTCTAGACATCTAGCAGCAATATGACTAGGTTCATTGCAATTAAAACAAATGATAGGTAATTTACCTTTAAACTTACCTTTACCTTTGTGGAATCTCCTTGCCAGTAGTGCTTCAAGTTGTTCTACATTCGCCTCATCTGTGTTACTATCACTAGACACATACTTTGTCTTTTTCTTCTTCTTCTTCTCATCAAGCTCCTTCAATAACATATTAGCTTTGAAAGTAGATTAAATATTTTTAGGTTTATAATTATCAAAGTTAGATAGCTCAAAAGTAGTGAGTCTACCTACCGGACCTTCAAGAGATAAAGTATTCCTTGGTATACATCTTAGTTCTTGTCTTGCAGAAACTCTAATAGCATATATATGTAGTAGTAGTTTTCTTACAACTTTACTTAGTTTTCTTAAAAGATCTTTTATTCTTGAGTAATATTGAGCAATATATTCACCTTCTTTCATTCTCATATCATCAAACTTACCTATGAGACTTTTAGCTTTGGCTCTTAGAACATTCTTGCCTCATCCATAGAGGGTGGTTAAAGCATCCCACATTTTCTTTGCACTATCAAGACCTTTGATATCATCAAATTCAACATAACTTAGGGCAAAGGTAGTCTCCAACATTTCCTACTTGTGTTCTTTCTTCTTTTTCATATTCTCAGTAGTTAGGGCTCCAGTAGGAACAACATGCTCAGTAGTAATAGAAAATTATGCATGATCTCCAAGTCCTCTAAGATCTAGCTTCATCAAACTCTACCATATAGGGAAGTTATCTATATTAAGCTTGGGTACATTTATTTTTGACATCTTGATTTTTGTGCTTCTAGTACCTTCAAACCAGTCCTCTTAGGTAGATGGCTCTGATACCAATTGTTGAAATTGTTTAGAATAATTGAGAGGGGGGGTGAATCAGTTATTCAAGGTCTAGATGCATAAATAAAACTTTTCATAGCTTAGTGAACCCATAAAACATTTATCATCATGCATGCATCCATAAGATTTATGCAATCAATTAAAACTTGTAGGTTACTATCAAATCAATTTGCAAAAATGTAAACAAGAAACATAATAGATTCAACAACACATTTGATACAATGATTTATGTAGAAACCCAATTTGGTAAATACCACTAATAGCATGCTACTCTTTTTTACTCTTCTAAAGTGATGCCCCGTGAAAGGCCAACCCTATTAAAGGTTAAAATACACCCTGATAAAGGATTTCAATCACCCTATTAAGAGTGAGCCTTGTTAGAGGACTTAAGACCATTCACTTGGACTGTCACCTAGTTAAAGGATTTACAAATGACTATTAGGTCAACCTTAATCTAAAGGATTTACCCTAAATTGATACAATTATTAGAGAGTAACAGTAAGGCTTTGATCTAATAACAACTTACAACTCCATTTGCAAATTAGAAATCTTCATTTTAATCCTCCATTTTTCTTGGCTTTCATAAAGTTAAGCTTTGATAGATTGTTCACCCTTCAAGCATTCATACCCTTAAACCTTCTTGCTTAACATGCCAATGTAGACTCTTCACTTAGGTCACTTGATGAAGAAATACCCTTGAGTCCTTGTCTTCCTTAGGTTCTCACACATGACAACCCTTGCTTCTAACCAACCATCCCTATAAATAGAGAATTAAGATCTTTTTTCATTCATTCTCCATTGTCGAATTTAGGGTTGGGATGGATTAGGTAAGATTCAATGAACCTACCCCTCATTCCATATCACTTCTAGAAACTTCTCCTTCAATCCTCTTTGAATTTTCCTTAAAATGGTTTACCATGAATTTTGTAACACCAGTTCATCAATCTTATCTTGAACCTAGTTCATGCAATCCAAGAAAGAAAACCTGTAAGCTTAGATCCATAAAATTCATGATCTTTCTAATAATGTTGTTGTTAGAAATGCTTTAGAATAACTAAGGGGGACTGAATCAATTATTCAAAGTCTAAATGTCCAAATAATTTTTTTTCATCAAGTAAAGTGAGCCCATTAAACTATTCATGCATCCAAGATTAAGCTTTCCTACTTAGCAAGTTATTGAAACATCAACATACAAGAATAACACATGAAAGATAAACACATAACATAGTGATTTACGTGGAAACCCAATTTGGGAAAAACTACCAGTAACATGCTACTCAATTATCACTCTTTTGAAGTGATGCCTTGTGAAAGGCCTACCCTGTTAAAGGCTACAACACACTATTAAATGTGACCTGGTTAAAGGATTTAACCACCCTGTTAGAAGTGGGCCTGGTTAAAGGACTTTAGAACATTCACTTGGAATGCCACCCTATTAAAGAATTTACAAATGGTTTTTAAACCAACCTAAGTTCATAGGATTTTACCCTAACTGATACAATTGTTAGAGGGTAACAACAAGGACTTTTGACCTCATACAACTCACAACTTAACTTGCAAATTTTAGATCTTTGTATAGCTCACAACATTGCCTAACTTTTAGTCTCTCTAGCTCTGACACCTTCTCATCCTTTCAAGCTTTGTCTCCTTGATTCTCCATGCTCAATGTACCAGTGCAATCTCCTATATAGCTTCTTATCAAAGGAGAGCCTCTGTGCTATGTTCTTCCTTCTCAATGCCTTCTCCTTGATATACTTCAACAACTTCATAACTTGGCACTCTAGCCACTCTTACTTCTTGGCCTATAACTTCTTAAATAGAAGTCTAGAATACTTTTCACTCTCAAATCTTCTCACTTTTAATTTTATAGCTAATGGATTAGGTAGGATTCAATGGATCTACCCCATATCTTGTTCCTTCTAGAAACATCATGAAGATGTTAGAATTCTTTAGAATAACTGAGGAGGGGGGGTGGGGGGTTGGGGGGGGGGGTGAATCAGTTATTCAAGGTCCAAATGCCCTAATAATAATTTTTCACAAATTATAGTGAATCCATAAACTTTTCATCCATCCAAGCTTAAATTAATCATCCTTAAAAAATTACAGTAAATCAACATGCAAAGATAAAACATGCAAGATCAACACATGACACAATGATTTACGTGAAAACTCAATTTGGGAAAAACCACCAATAACATGCTACTTGATTTTCACTCTTCTAAAGTGATACCCTGTTAAAGGCCTGCCCTGTTAAAGGCTTACAACACACTGCTAAATGTGACCTTGTTAGAGGATTTCACCATACTATTAGGAATGGGCTTGATCAAAGGACTTTAGAACATTCACTTGGAATGTCACCCTATTAAAGGATTTACAACATGGCTATTAAACCAACCTAAGTCCATAGGATTTAAACTAACTATTAGAATTGCTAGAAAGTAACAATAATAGCTTCTTGATCTGATACAACTTACAACATATCTTGCAAATTTCAGATCACACTTCAGCTCAATCCTTTTCTTGGCTTTAATCACTTTAGCTCTAACAGCTTGTCATCTCAAGCTTCATCTCCTTGAGTCTTCTTAGTCATCATACCAATGGAATCATATCTGTGGTCCTATGTTGAAGCAGAGTAACTGTACTTTCTTACTCCTTATCACTTCCTTCAACACTTTATGCTTTCATGGTTGACCTCTCCTCTCACTCAACTTTGTGACCTTGTTATTCCTTAAATAAGAATTTGGATTTCCTTTTTCACTTGATTATCCCTCTCCAACTTTAGGGGTTCATATCGATTAGGTAGGATACAACGTATCTACCCCATATCTTGCTCTTTTCTAGAAACTTTGTCTAGAGTCCAGTTGTATTCTTCAAAAATGTTCTACATGGTGTTCTATGCCACCAGCTCATTAATCTTATCTTCTATTTAATTCACAAAATTCAAAATAACAACCTTGTCGGCTCAAATCTGATGAATCTTCGATTTTTGATAAAATGTAGCAACTCGGCACTATTGGTTTACTAATGCTCGACATCTCTGTGTTACTTGGTACTTGTATTTGCTTAGCACTTGTTTTTGCTAGGCACTTATTTCTACTCGGCATTTATTTCTGGTCGACACTTATTTCTGCTTGGCACTTTTATTTTCTCAGCACTTATTTATGCTCGACACTTGTTTCTGCTTGGCATCTGAAGTTCACTCGGCACTTGCTGAAGTTGAACTTGCTCGGCTTCAACTAGGAATCTATTCAGCACTTACTAGCTTGCTCAGTTCTCTCTCTCTCATGAACTTAGTTCAGCTTTACAAATGACTTAGCTAAAACCTTGCATCTTTGATATGTTTCAGCATGCTCATTTTCTTGTGTCTTAGAGTATGTCATCAATACACTTTTTCATCAATGGCTTAGCTGATCCTTGTACTTCATTTCAACATCATAACTTCAACCTTTCTCTAGATGTTCTGGTTCCATCTTATTGACTGTGTCCTCCTTGTCAATCAACCATTTGATAGTGTTTGGATCACTAAAGCAATTGTCATTCCTGTAAGTAGCAGGTTTGACATCAATGACAAAACAATGATTGAGAACATTCTTTACTAGTTCCATTACTTCCATTATTTTTTATATATGATCATTTTCAACAATCTCCCTCATGATCTTTTTCAATCATTTCCAACAATCTTCCTCTTTGGCATTGATGGCAAACCAAACTGATCAATTGATCAACTTGGTTACCACCAAGATTGTATGCATTATCTTGACTACTACATCCTTACTATTGATCTCATATATCTCCCTCTTTCTTATATATCTGCCTCTTGCTTTGTATTGATCAATTTTCTGCATATTTCTCCCTCTTTGACATAAATGCCAAAGATGTAGCATCTTTAACATGCGAAGTATAAGCTTTGCATCTCATGTTTTCTCCCTTTGTCACCATGCTTGTGACTAATTTGGAGTTTCTGCTCCTACTATCATCCTTTGCATCATTCTTCTGATATTTCAATGATTTGTTCCTGTTGATGTAGAGCAGCTTTCTGCTTATTTTATACTGCTTGAGTTAGGGGTATTACCCCCAACTTGCCTCTAAGATATTCATAAGCATCCTTGAGCAATGGTTTGGTGAAGATATCTGCTGTTTGTTCCTTTGTATGAATGTACTCCAACTTCACTTGTTTGTCTTCTACCAATTCTCTGACATAGTGATACTTGATTGCAATATGCTTGGTTTTTGCATGCATTACTAAATTTTTGGATATGTTTATAGCACTTGTATTATCACAATACAATATCACAGGTTTAGTTACTTCTTCTTTCATTCCTTTCAATAGATGTGTGAGCCACACAATGTTTGTGCAATTGATTGCTACTGCCACATATTCTGATTCTGTAGTGGACTAGGATGTGCATGTTTGTTTCTTGCTGGTCCAAGTTACTAGCCTTTTACCTAAACATAATGCACCTCCACTTGTGCTTTTTCTGTCATCAATTTTGCCTCCCCAATTTGCATCTGTATATGCATTGAGTTCAAACTTCTCATTCTTTTTGTAATATAGACCAAAATTATCAATTCCTTTGAGATACCTCATTATTCTTTTTACTGCTATGAGATGCTTTTCTTTGGGATTAGCAGAGAATCTAGCCACTATTCCAACTACTAATGCTATGTCTAGTCTGCTATGTACAACATACTGTAGTTTTCCAATCATGGATATGTACATTGTTTGATTGAGTTTAGCTGATACATCATTTTTGGATAGCTTATTTCCTGTTGCCATTGGTGTGCTGACTAGTTTGGACTCCTCCAATCTAAATGTTTTAAGTATCTCTTTGATGTATTTTCATTGTGTCACAAATATACCATGTTTTAGTTGATGTACTTGCAATCCAACAAAGAATTTGATCTCTCCAAACATAGACATCTCAAACTCATGTTTCATTTTTTCAGCAAAGCCTCTGCAAAGCACTTCCTTTCCTCCAAAAACTATGTCATCCACAAAGATCTTAGATACAATATTATCCTTACCTTCTTCTGATTTGATGTACATGTTGCTATTATCATCAGTTCTTTCAAATCCTATTTGCACTAGATACTTGTGAAGTCTTTTATACCATGCTCTGGGTGCTTGTTTCAGACCATAGAGTTATTTATGTAATTTACAAACCATATCTCTATTGTTCTCATCAACAAATCCCTTTGGTTGTTCAATATAGACTTCTTCTTCTAGTATACCATTTTAAAAAGTAGACTTTACATCCATCTGATAGACTTTAAAACCTTTATATGCAGCATGTGCAAGTAAAGTTCTTACTCCTTCCATTCTAGCAATAGGAGTGAATGTTTCCCCATAGTCTAATCCTTCTTCTTGAGCATAACCCTTGGATACTAGCCTAGCTTTGTTTCTAGTAATCTCACCATTCTCATCTAGTTTTTTTCTGAATACCCACTTGGTGCCAATCACATTCTTCTCAACTGGTCTAGGAACCAAACTCCAGGTTTTATTCTTCTTTATTTAATCAATCTCTTCTTCCATAGATTTATACCAGTCATCATCTTGTAATGCACCATATACTGTCTTAGGTTTAGGTTTGCTGATTAAACATGATTTATGTCTTAGTTTATTGCTTGTCATTGGTCTTGCATCTTTGTCACCAACTATCTGCTCAATAGGGTGATATCTTTTTACATATTTGGATAATCTTGGTTCTATCCTTGTTTGCATGTTTGATCTTTCAGATTCAGGGTCACTATGCACTTCGTTGTTAGGTTGTTCTTCATCTATTTCATGTGTATTGACTTCAGGATCAGATTGTGCATTTTCTTCATTTTGTAACTCGGCTTCTGAATGTAACTCAACATTCACTGGTTGTGACTCGGCTAAAACTAAAATTTGTTGTTGAATTTCAATTTGATTGACATCATCCTCATCAATAGGAATTCTTTCATAAGAATAGACTAAGGTTCTATATTCGTTCATTCTCTTTGGTTCTTCAGCTTGGACTTCTATATGCTTATCAAAGGATACATTTTCACTTTCCACAATTTTGTTAGTGTTAGTATTCAAACACTTGTATGCTTTACTTCTAGTGGAGTAACCAAGGAATATACCTTCATCATCTTTTGCATCAAATTTCTCATTTCTAGCATCTTTAAGGATAAAGAATTTGCAACCAAATACTTTGAAATATTTAACATTGGGTGAGTGATCATACCATAATTCAAAAGGTGTTGCACTAGTACCTTTCTTGACTTTTACTCGGTTCAGTGTATGAACAGCTACACTTAAAAATTCTCTCCAGTATTTTAGAGCAACGGTCTTGTCCATCATTAATGTTCTGGCACAGTCAATCACAGATCTATTTCTTCTCTCAGCAATTCCATTCTGTGGGGGAGTTCTAGGAGCTGATTCTTGTCTTTTGATTCCTTTGTCATTACAAAATATCTCAAATTCATTTGATGTGAATTCACCACCTTTTTCTGATCTCAAGCATTTCAAACTTTTTCCTATTTCCTTTTTAACTCTAGCCACATACCACTTAAACATTTGAAAAGCATCACATTTTTAAAAAAAAAACATAACAGTCATGATCCTGGAATAGTCATCAACAAACAACATTATGTATTTATCTCCTTTGTAGCTTTGTACTTCTATTGGACCACATAAGTCAGTATGAACTAACTCAAGTACTTCTTTAGATGTATAAATTTTGCTTTTGAAACTTGACTTTGTCATCTTTCCTAGCTGACATCGTTTGCACATGATATTGTTAGGTTTTTTTAATTTAGGTAAACCTCTGACTTTCTTTATTTTACTAATATTGACCAGATTGTCAAATTTGACATGACATAGCCTTCTATGCCATAACCATTCATCATCAAATTTTGCAACAAAACAAGAAACATCATCCATATCAAGGTAAAACATATTACTTCTTGTTTGATCTCCTTTTCCTATCAATTTGTCATCAGTACCATATATTTTTGTAGTTTTGTTTCCAAATTCTACTTTGCATCCTACATTGTCTAAATGTGAGACACTTAGCATATTGTAGTTTAATCCTTCAACATAGTATGCATTATCACATGAAATTTTTTCTGTAAGCTTAATGGAGCCTTTTCCTTTTATTTGACATGGAGCATCATTACCAAATCTAACACTATTTCCATCATACTAAGTAAAGTTAACAAACTTACTTTTGTCTCCTGTCATGTGATGTGAGCATCCATTGTCTATGATCCATCTGTCATTTTTGTTCATACATGTTACCAATGTTGTAGGTTCATCTTTATCAGAAAGATCCTTCATGGCTACATAAACAACTTCATCATCATTATCATCAGAATTCTCTTCAGCAATATAACATTTCTTGCCTTTGTCTCTGTAATCTTTCTTATCATCTTCTCTTCTATATTTATATTTGGTGCCTTCCTTGTAATCCTTTTTTTGTGTACACCTTGCAACAATATGTCCTACTTCATTGCAATTGAAACAAATCATAGGCATCTTACCTTTGAATTTTCCTTTGCCTCTGTGAAATCTTCTAGCTAGCAATGCTTCCAATTGTTCCACATCTTCCTCATCAGTGCTACTATCATTGGATACATATTTCATTTTTCTTCCTTTCTTTGATTTTACCTATTCAGCATCTTTCAGTGATAGCTTGGCTTTGAAATCGGATTCAACATTCTCAGGTTTGTAGTTATCAAAGTTAGATAACTCAAATGCAGTTAGTCTACCCACTATTCCTTCAACACTTAGATTATTTCCTAGTACACATCTTAGTTCTTGTATTGCTGATACTCTAATAGCATAGATAGGGAGCAAGGTTCTTAAGAAATTACTATTAATAGTATCTTATCCAATTGACCATTCAAACATCTTATTGCACTTACCACTTCCTTTATTCTTGTGCCATACTGAGCAGCATTCTCACTTTCCTCCATTTTCATATCATCAAACTTTCCTCTGAGGCTTTCTCTTTTTGTTCTTTGGACATTATGATCTCCTCCATAGATGTTTGATAGGGCTTTCCACATTTTGAATGCAGTGTCACATCCTTTGATATCATCAAATTCAGCATAGTTGAGTGCATAAGCAATCTCCAGCATTGTCTAATTGTGTTCTTGTTTGTTTTTCAAATCTTCTGCAGTAAGAGTACCAGTTGGATCAACATGTTCAGTAATAATTGAATTTTGGGCATAAACTCCTATGGATCCAAGATGTAGCTTCATCAAACTTTTCCATGCAACAAAGTTGTCTCTGTTGAGCTTGGGGGCTTCTCTCTTAGGCATTCTGATCTTTTCTGCTTCTAGTCCCTTTAAACTGAATCAACAGTTTAGCTCTGATACCAATTGTTAGATTTTTTTAGAATAACTAAGAGGGCTAGGGGGGGGGGGGGGGGGGGTGGTGGGGGGTGAATCAGTTATTCAAGGTCCAAATGCCCTAATAATACTTTTTCACAAATTATAGTGAATCCATAAACTTTTCATCCATCCAAGCCTAAATCAATCATCCTTAGGAAATTACAGTAAATCAACATGCAGAGATAAAACATGTAAGATCAACACATGACAAAATGATTTACGTGAAAACCCAATTTGAGAAAAACCACTAGTAACATGCTACTTGATTTTCACTCTTCTAAAGTGATGCCCTATTAAAGGCCTCTCCTGTTAAAGGCTTACAACACACTATTAAATGTGACCTTGTTAGAGGATTTCACCATATTTTTAGGAATGGGCCTGATCAAAGGACTTTAGAACATTCACTTAGAATGTCACCCTGTTAAAGGATTTACAACATGGCTATTAAACCAACCTAAGTCCATAGGATTTAAACTAACTGTAACAATTGCTAGAAAGTAACAATAATAGCTTCTTGATTTGATACAACTTACAACATATCTTGCAGATTTCAGATCACACTTTAGCTCAATCCTTTGCTTAGCTTTAATCACTTCAGCTCTGACAGCTTGTCATCTCAAGCTTCATCTCCTTGAGTCTTCTTACTCATCATACCAATGCAATCATATTTGTGGTCCTCTATTGAAGTAGAGTAACTATGCTTTCTTACTCCTTAGCACTTCCTTTAGCACTTTATGCTTTCATACTTGACCTCTCCTCTCACTCAGCTTCATGACCTTGTTATTCCTTAAATAGAAATTTGGATTGCCTTTTTCACTTGATTCTCCCTCTCCAACTTTAGGGTTTCATATGGATTAGGTAGGATATAATGTATCTACCCCATATCTTGCTCTTTTCTAGAAACTTCGTCTAGAGTCCAGTTGTATTCTCCAAAAATGTTCTACATGGTGTTCTGTGCCACCAGCTCATCACTCTTATCTTCTATTTAATTCACAGAATTCAAGATAACAACCTTGTTGGCTTAAAAATGACGAATCTTCAATTTTTGAAAAAATGCAGCAACTCGCCACTATTGGTTTACTGATGCTCAGCATCTTTGTGTTACTCGGCACTTGTATTTTCTCAACACTTGTTTGTGCTTGGCACTTATTTTTGCTCGGCACTTGTATTTGCTTGGCACTTATTTCTACTCGACACTTATTTCTGCTTGGCACTTGTATTTGCTTGGCACTTATTTCTGCTCAACACTTATTTTTTCTTGACATCTGAAGTTCACTCAGCACTTGCTGAAGTTGAACTTTCTTGGCTTTAATTAGGAATCTGTTTGACACTTACTAGGTTGCTCGACTCTCTCTCTCTCTCTAATGAACTTAGTTCGGCTTTACAATTGACTTAGCTAAAACCTTGCATCTTTGATATGTTTTAGTGTGCCCATTTTCTTGTGTCTTAGAGTATGTCATCAAAAGTTGTGACCATTTTTTCTTGTGTCTTTGAGTGTGCCTCGTAACCCTTGTGCTAAAATCCTTAAGCTTGTCAAATCTAGGGTCATGGTATCTTCCTTTGATAATGTCGTCAAGAAAAGTTTAGTCCCTTTGAAGGAAGTCACCCCTCGCATTTATGGTGTCCCAAAAATTCATAAGGAGGGTATTCCTCTTAGACCTATTGTCGACATCATTGGCTCCCCTACGTACCCGCTTGCTTCCCATCTCACCAAACTTATCTTACCCTTGGTGGGAAAATCTGATTCCTTTGTGAAGGACTCAACCCACTTTGTCCAATTCATTAAGGGTGCTCATCTAGACAGTAATGATCTCTTGGTGAGTTTTGATGTTGTCTCTCTCTTCACAAAGGTTCCTATTCCCGATTCATTTGAAATCGTGAAGCTCAAGACCAATGTGGAGATTGCTAGTTTGGTTGAGTTATGCCTCAGGTCCACTTTTTTCTCTTTCCAAGGGGTCATCTACGAGCAAGTTGAGGGTGTAGCCATGGGATCCCCCCTCTCCCCGATCATTGCCAACCTCTATATGGAACATTTTGAAGAGGTGGCCCTTCGATCTTTCCCTCTTAAGCCTAAGTGGTGGACGCGATATGTTGATGATACGAACATTTGTTGGCCTCATGGGATGGATAAATTAGAGGAGTTCCACCAACACATCAACAACATAGCGCCTTGCATTTCCTTTACCAAAGAGCTCGAGTCTAACAATTGTTTGCCTTTCCTTGATGTCCTTCTCATCAAGAAACTAGATGGTACCCTTGGTTGTCAGGTGTTTAGAAAGGCTACACATACAGACTCATATATCTATTCATCCTCCCACCACCCCCCTAGCCAAAAATTTGGCATTCTTAAGACCCTTGCCCTGAGAGCCTATAGAATCTGTGATGATGATCATTTAAGCCTTGAACTAAACCACTTGCATCATGTTTTTAGGCTTAATGGTTACTCTACTAGAAAAATTTCCAAAGCTCTCAACCAAGCAAGGTCCCTCCACCTTTCTCATTGTGATCCCAAACCTTCCCCAACTCCTCTTGGTTTGTTTTCCTCTCTCCCCTTTGTCGAAGGTATTTCACAAAAAATTGCCAAGATCTTGACCAAAAAAGGTTTGAGAGTAGCTTTCAAACCCCTATCCAAGATTAGAAACCATGTCCCACCTCTAAAAGACTCGAGAGATGCATATTCTAACTCAGGGGTCTACAAAGTTGCTTGCTCCTATGGGACTCCTTATATTGGCAAAACTGGTCGCTCTTTCCATACTCGGATAAAAGAGCACATTGCAGACATTCGACATGATATGGTTTGCAAATCAGCCTTAGCTGAGCATTCTTTCTCTTCCAAACACCACATCTGTTTGGAAAACACACAGATCCTAGCCAATGAGGACAACTATTTCAAACGAAAGCTTAAGAAAGCCGTTGAGATCTATAACCACCCCATCAACCTTAATCGTGATGATGGTTGGACCCTTAATCCCTCGTGGCAACCAATGTTAACCTCGAGGTGCAATGACCATTGTCATGAGGGGTAATCCCACTCTCTCACCCCCCCTCCCTCTCCTTCCTGCTTGGTCGCTTCCCCTCTCCGTTGGTGGGTTTCTCTCTTTCCCTTCATTTTCTCCTTATTTGCTTTTTTCGGTCTGTTTGTTGCTTTCGTGCTTCTTCTTTGTCTTGAGTTTTTAATTTCTTGTTGCTTTGATCTCTCTCCTCCTTGTTTTCTTCTTAGGGTTTTCAATCATTGCATAATTCTTTATTTTATTTTTTCATTTATTTTTTATTTTTTTTAATTTAAAAAAAAAATTATTTTATTTTTTTTCATTATTATATATATATATATATATATATATATATATATATCACATGTTAAATAAAACACATACACACACCATATCTCGTGTGCATTTGTCTTATTCAATGTGTCATATAGGTTTTTGTTTCTTACTTATATATTATTACCTTGATATATATATATATATATTTCATTATTTGACGCATATTCTCGCTCTCTCTCTCTCTCTCTCTCTCTCTCTCTCTCTCTCTCTCTAGCATTAGATATTTGATACATTTTTCTATCCTTCTCTATATATTTTTATATATTTGTGACATATATATATATATAACCCGTTAAAAAAATGTGTACACACACCTTATCTCGTGTGCATAGGTTTTCAACAGGTTATATAGATATAAGTTTTTTACTTTTATTTTATATACTTTCCTATATATATATACATACATATATACGCTTTGGTTTGTACATATTTTTGGAGCGTGCACATAGTAGTTATACTATGTGTACATGTGTTTGATATATATATATTTAGTGCTTGTTTTTATATTTGCTATCATGCATTGATTAGCTATTTTTTTGGTTGTTTAGTTTTTGGTTTCTTTCTATGTTCATCTATTAACATTCGTGTTAAATAAAATACACACACACACATACACTTGTTATATTATGTGTGCACGTGTCTTATTTAACTATATATATATATAGTGATTGTTGGTTTTATTTGGTTATATGTTTTTTGAACTTTCTTTTCATTTTTATTGGTTTCTTATTGTGATTTTTTCTTGTTCTTTTTTATTACTATTTTTTGTGTTTTCCTAGTGTTGGATACCCATTTTACCTCTCACTTTCACACACTCTTTCTTACATAGTCTCCTTATATGATTATATATCTTGGTAACATTACTCGCATGCTTCATTTGCCTATATTTATTGTTTTTTTCCATAGGTTTTCTTCTTTTTATTATGTATTTGTTTGTCCGTGCATATTTCTTATGCTCTAAGAATTGGTTAGTTGTGTCATTACTTTTCCTACATTTGATTGATTTCTTGGTTTTTATTTTATGTTCTTTCCTTCTTGTTGTGTGTGGAGTGTGCCCTTGTTGGTTCCTTGTCCAACCCTCTTTCCTCCTTTGGTTAGTGTGCAATCTCTCTTCCTTCTGGTACCTTCATCTTTTGGGTCAGTCAACTTCTGCAACTCATTGTGTTTTACATCTCTTGCTCTATTTTCATCCTGATGATGGATCATGTAGTGTGATTCGAAACATTGATGGTAAAAATCTCTACACAATCAAATCCAGAAACAAATATATTATTATTATCAATATACTTTTTTATCAATGGCTTAGCTGATCCTTGTACTTCATTTCAACATCATAACTTCAACCTTTCTCTAGATGTTCTAGTTACATCTTATTGATTGCCTCCTCCTTGTCAATCAACCATTTGATAGTGTTTGGATCACTAAAGAAATTGTCATTCCTGTAAGTAGCAAGTTTGACATCAATGACAAAACAATGATTGAAAACATTCTTTACTAGTTCCATTACTTCCATTACGTTTTATATATGATCATTTCCAACAATCTCCCTCATGATCTTTTTTAATAATTTCCAATAGAAGAATCATCCTAAATTTTCCCAAAAATAGTTTACCTAAAATTTTGTGCCACTAGCTCATCATTCTTATCCTCCATCTATTTCACAAAATTCAATATAACAAACCTGTTAGCTGATTTGGTGAATCTTTGACTTTTCAAATAATGCAATAGTTCGACAATTTTGAAATTTGGGTGCTTGACACATACTATGTTACTTGGCACCAACTACATTTTACTGATGCTCAACACCTACCATGGATTCACTTAGCATCCACTAAGTTCTTTTGATGCTCAACACCTATTACTTGCTCAAATCCTTTTGTATCACTTGGCACACACTAGATTTTTCTTTTGCTCAACACTAATTGAAAATCTACTTAGCATGAACTAGATTGCTTGGCACTCACTAATGAACTTAGTCAAGCTTTGCAGACAACCTTGTTACAACTTATTCATCCAAGGTTTCTAAGTGTGGCCAACCTTTGTATCTTCAAGTGTATTATCAATACATTATTTTACCATTTTTTTAACTAATCCTTGCACTTGATTATAAAACCATAACTCAACCTTTCCCTTAGGTACTTTTGTTACATCTTATTAATTAAATCCTCTTCATAAATCAACTAAGTGATAGTACTTAGATTTTATCAGCAATTGTCATTCCAACAAATAATAGGTTTGACATCAGTGACAAAACAATGATTGAAAAAATTCTTATCAACAATCTCCCTCTTTGGAAACAATCTTCCTTCTTCAACGATGATATTTTCAATTAGATTTCCAACAATCTCCCTCTTGGGCATTGATGGCAAACCAAACTGATCAACCAAGTTATCAAAATGCTAACTAGTTTAAAATAGTAAATCAAATGCCAAAAAGAAGTTTTGTTACCATTTCTATTTTCATTAGCTTTCACATCTCCATCTCTGATCTACTATCCTGATTTCTTTGCTTCTTCTTCTCCCTCTTAGCTATTGTTTCCTTTTTGCTATTTCTTCTCCTTCTACATGTTTGATCAGGTCCTATATGACTCCCTCTTTTCTATAGCTTACCACTTTGATTAGCTTTGCTCTTCTTAACTACTATTTCTCCCTCTACATGGTATTTCTTCCTCTATATGAATTGATCAGTTTTTGCTATTCTGGTATCAACTACTTCTCCCTTTATGCATTTTATTCTATAGATTTGATCAAATTTTTCTATTTCTCCCTCTTTGACAATAATGCCAAAGACATATTATTTTGGCATCTTAACATGTAAGTATAGCATCTTTAGGAACTTCAATTTCTCCCTCTGTCACCTTGCTTGTGACTAATTTGGAACTTCAGTGCTTTAGTTACTTTTGAAAAAAATTTAAAGTAAGTATCCTCTGCATCAATTTCTAACATTTCAATATTCAACTCTCTTGATGTAGGGCAGTTGTGTTGTTGCTCAAATAGCCTTGGATAGAGGTGTCACCCCTAACTTACCTCTAAGATACTCAAATGCATCTTTAGGTATTTCTTTTGTGAAGATGTCATCAATTTGTTCCTTTGAGCTAGCATATTCCATCCTCTCTTGTCTTCCACTAATTATCTTACATAGTGATACTTAATTGTAATTTGCTTTGTTTTGGCATGCATCATATGATTTTTTGATATGTTGATGGCGCTTGTGTTATCTTAATAGAGTATCACAAGTTCCATTACCTCTTCCTTGATACCTTGTAGTAGATGTTTGATCCATACAATATTGGTGCAATTGATCGCATCAACAACATACTAAGCTTTTGTTGTGGACTGTGAGGTACAAGTTTTCTTTTTGTTGGTCCAAGTAACCAATATTTTACCTAAGAAAAGTGTTCCTCCACTGGTGCTTTTTTTGTCATCATATTACCTCCCCAATCTGCATTAGTGTGAGCTTTTAACTCCAAATTTTCACTCCTCTTATAGTACAATCCAAAGACATATGTTCCTTTTAGGTACCTCAACATTTTTTCAACTGCCGTTAGATGATTTTCTCTTAGATTTGCAAAAAATCTTGCCACTATTCCAATAGCTAATGCAATGTCTAGTTTACTATGCACAACATATTGTAACTTTTCAATCATTGATCTATACTCTCTTTGATTTACTTTAGCTAACTCATCATTCTTGGATAACTTATGTCCTGTTACCATTGGTGTGCTAACTAGTTTTGAATCTTCTAAGCCAAATTTCTTGACTATCTCCTTGATATATTTTGATTGGGTCATAAATATGCCATGCTTTATTTGATGTATTTGTAATCCAACAAAGAATTTGATTTCTCCAAATATTGACATCTCAAACTCATGTTTCATTTGATCAGCAAAGTCTTTGCATAGGGCATGTTTTCCTCCAAATATTATGTCATAAACAAAGATTTTAGATATCAGAATATCTTTACCTTTTTTTTCCTTGATATATAGGTTGTTGTCATTTGTTCTCTCAAATCTAATCTTCATATTGTAGTTTCTCATACCATGATCTAAGTGTTTGCTTCAAACCATAAAGTTTTTTATGCAGTCTACAAATGATATCCATGTTGTTGTCATCAACAAATCCCTCTAGTTGTTCTATGTACACTTCCTCTTCCAGTATACCATTTAGAAAGGTAGATTTTACATCCATTTGGTAGACTCTAAAACCTTTGTAGGTAGCATATGCAAGTAGTGTTCTCACTACTTCCATCCTTGCAACAAGGTCAAATTTTTTCCCATTGTCTAGTCCTTCTTCTTGTGCATAGCATTTGCAGACTATTCTGGCCCTATTTCTTGTAATCTCACCATTCTCATCTAGTTTTTTTCAAAATACCTATTTGGTACGAATCACATTTTTATTAGCTAGTCTTGGAACTAAGGTCCAAGTTTTTTTCTTCTCTATCTAATCTATCTCTTCTTCCATAGCATTATACCAATTATCATCTTGTAGTGCATCTTTCACTATTTTAGTCTTAATCTTTCTCAATAGACATGATTTTTTTCTTAGTCTATTCCTTGTTATTGGTCTAGCTTCCTTGTCACCAATGATTTATTTAGTAGGGTGATGTCTTCTCACATACTTGGATAGTCTTGGTTCTATCCTTCTTTCCATGTTTGATCTTTCAGTTTCAGAGTCATTGTGCACATTTCTTTCAAATATTTCATCATCTCTTTCATATGTATTGATTTTAGAATCAGAATGTGCATTATCTTCATTTTGTAACTTGGCTTACGAATGTAGCTCGGCATTCACTGGTTGTGATTTGGCTGATACTGGAATTTGTTGTTGATTCCCAACCTAATTGGTAGCTTTATCTTCAGTAGGCATCCCTTCATAGAAGTATAGAAAGGATTTGTATTCTTTTGGTTTCTTGATTTCATCAACCTGAGCTTCTGCATGCTCATCATAATTTAAATTTGCACTCTCCACAATCTTGTTAGTGTTAGTATTCAAACACTTATATGCTTTACTTTAGTAGAATATCTAAGGAATATGCCTTCATCACTCTTTCCATCAAACTTGCCATTTCTAGAATATTTAGTAATATAGCATTTACAAAAAAATACTTTGAAATGTTTTACATTGGGTGAGTGACCATACCATAATTCAAAAGGTATTGCATTTGTACCATTTTTGACTTGTACTCGATTTAGGGTGTAGACAGTTGTACTTATAGTTTCTCTCCAGTACTTCAGAGCAACATTTTTCTCCATCATTAATGTTCAAGCATAGTCTATCACTAATCTATTCCTTCTTTCTACAATGCCATTTTGAGGTGGAGTTCTTGGTACTGATCTCCTCCTCTGTCTCATCTTAGGCACTTCATACTCTTTCTTTTGTCTTTCTCAACCCTAGCCAAATACCACTTAAACATTTTAAATGCATCAAATTTTTGTTTTAAGAACATGGCATTCATCCATAAACAACATTATGCATCTGTCTCCTTGGAAGCTTTGCACTTTTATTAGGCCACATAAATCAAGATGCACTAACTCTAGTACTTCTTTGGAAGTGTGGGTTTTTCTTTTGAAACTTGATTTGTTCATCTTTCCTAGTTGACATTGTTTGCACATTGTGTTTTTAGGCTTTTATGCCATAACCACACATCATCAAATCTAACAACAAAACAAGATGCATCTTCCATATCTAGGTAAAATAGATTACTCCTAGTTTTTTCACCTTTTCCTATCATATTTTTATCAATGTCATAGGTTTTGGTAGTTTTTTTTCCAAATTCTACTTTGCATCCTACATTGCCTAATTGTGACACACTCAGTAGATTACAGTTCAATCCTTCAACATAATATGCATTTTCACATGAAATTTTCTTTTTAATTTTAATTGAATCTTTTCTTTTGATTGGACATGGAGCATCATTTCCAAATCTAACACTTTTTTCATCATATTGAGGAAAGGTAAAAAACTTACTTTTATCTCCTGTCATGTGATGTGAGAATCCATTGTTTATGATCCATTTTTCATTTTTGTTCACACATGTTACCTATGATGTTGCCTCATCTTCATCTAACTCATTTTTCATGGCTATATAGACTACTTCATGATCATTTTCATTAGAATCATCTTCTTCAACAATGTAACATTTTTTGCCTTTATCTTTGTAATCTCTGCTATCATCTTCTCTTTTGTTCTTGTTCTTGTTGACTTCTTTGTAATTATTCTTCTATGTGCATCTTGCTGCAATATTTCCTACTTCATTGCAATTAAAAAAAGTGATAGGAAGCTTACCTTTGAATTTACCTTTCCCTCTATGAAATCTTCTAGCTAGTAATGCTTCCAATTGTTCCAAATCTTCTTCATCTATGTTACTATCACTGGATGCATACTTTACCTTTTTCTTCTTCTTCTTTAGTTTCATCTCCTCGATATCTTTCAATGATAGCTTGGCCTTGAAAGTAGATTCAAGATTCTCAAGTCTGTAGTTATCAAAATTGAAAAACTCAAATGCAGTGAGTCTTCCTACTATACCTTCAAAAGTTAGTGTGTTTCCTGGTATACATCTTAGTTCTTGTATGGCTGAAACTCTAATAGCATAGATGGGGAGCAAGGTTCTTAAATATTTTCTATTAATAGTGTCATCTTCTAAATGACCACCCAAACTTCTTATTACACTTACTACTTCTTGCATTCTAGAGGGATATTGAGCAATATTCCCACCTTCCTCCATTCTCATGTCATCAAACTTTCCACAGAGGCTTTCTCTTTTTTCTCTTTGAACATTCTGATCTCCTCTATAGATATCAGTAAAGGCTTTCCACATAATGTAGAGTCACATCCCTTGATGTCATCAAATTCAGCATAGTTGAGGGCAGAGGCAATCTCTAGCATTACCTAATTGTGCTCCTTGTTTTTTTCATATCTTGTAGTGGGTATAGCTAGATCAACATGTGCTCTTCAATTGATGTTTGTGCATGATCACTTATTGATCCAAGGTGCAATTTCATCAACTTTTTCCATTTAGTGAAGTTATCTCTATTGAGCTTGGAAACTTCTCTCTTGGACATCTTTGATCTATCCGCTTCTAGTACCTTTAAATTAAATTAGTAGATAGCTCTGATACCAATTGTTAGAAACACTTTAGAATAATTGAGAGGGGGTGGGTGTGAATGAGTTATTCAAAGTCCAAATGTCCAAATAGAAGTTTTTCATCAAGTAAAGTGAGCCCATTAAACTATTCATGCATCCAAACTTAAACTTTTCTACTTAGCAAGTTACTAAAACATCAACATGCAAGAATAACACATGAAAGATCAACATATTACACAATGATTTATGTGGAAACCTAATTTGGGAAAACTACCAGTAACATGCTACTCAATTCTCACTCTTTTGAAGTGATGCCATGTGAAAGACCTACCCAGTTAAAGGCTACAACACACTGTTAAATGTGACCTAGTTAAAGGATTTAACAACCCTATTAGAAGTGGGCTTGATTAGAGGACTTTAGAACATTCACTTGGAATGCCACCCTTTTAAAGGATTTACAAATGGATGTTAAAACAACCTAATTCCATAGGATTTTACCCTAATTGATACAATTGTTAGAGTAACAACAAGGGCTTTTGACCTGATACAACTCATAACTTAACTTGGCGATTTCATATCTCTATTTAGCTCACAAAATTGCTTGGCTTTTAGTCCCTTCAGCTCTGATAGCTTCTCCTCCTTTCAGGCTTTGTCTCCATGCTCAATGTACTAGTGTAATCTTCTATATAGCCACTTATTGATGCAGACCCTCTATGCTCTGTTCTTCCTTCTCAATGCCATCTCCTTGATATACTTCAACAACTTCAAAACTTGGCACCCCAACCACTCTTGCTTCTTGGCTTGTGACTTCTTAAATAGAAGTCTAGAATACTTTTCCATCTCAAATCTTCCCACTTTTAGTTTTAGATTGAATGGATTAGGTAGGATATAATAAATCTACCCCATATCTTGTTCCTTCTAGAAACATCATGAAGAATCCTCTTGAATTTTCCCAAAAATAGTTTACCTAAAATTTTGTGCCAGCAACTCGTCATCCTTATCCTCCATCTAGTTCACAAAATTTAATGTAACAAACTTACCGAGTCAGATTTGGTGAATCTTTGACTTTTCAAATAATGTAGCAGCTCGGCACTATTGAAATTCTGGTGCTCGACACATATTGTGTTACTCAGCACCAACTACATTTTACTTATGCTTGACACGTACTATGGATTCACTCGGCATCCACTAAGTTTTTTTGATGCTCAACACCTATTATTTGTTTGGCACCTAAACTTTCTCAGCACCTTCTGTATTAATCGACACACACTAGATTTTTCTTTTGCTCAGCACTAACTGAAAATCTACTCAGCGTGAACTAGCTTGCTCAGCACTCACTAATGAACTAAAGTCAAGCTTTGCAGACAACCTTGTTACAACTTATTCTTCCAAGGTTTCTAAGTGTGACCAACCTCTATATCTTCAAGTGTATTATCAATACATCATTTTACCATTGTCTTAACTGATCCTTGCACTTCATTACAAAACCATAACTCAACCTTTCCATTAGGTACTTTTGTTACATCTTATTGATTAAATCATCTTCATCAATCAACTAAGTGATAGTACTTGGATCTTATAAGAAATTTTCATTCTAGCAAATGGTAGATTTGACATCAGTGACAAAATAATGATTAAAAATATTCTTTATCAAAAATCTCCCTCTTTGCAAACATTCTTCCTTCTTCAATAATGATCTTTTCAATCAGATCTCCAACAATTGTCACTTAACTTTAACTTATTTGTAATGCTTGACACATACTACATTGCTTGTCATCCTCTAAAAAATCACTCACCATGAAGTAAAGTTTATTGGTGCTTGGCATCAACTAAACTTTACTCAAAATCCACTATTTTGCTCAGCATACACTAAAATAAAATTTTACTCAGCTCCAACTAATCTTCTTCTTGACTTGCACTAACTTTTCTCAACACCTACTATCCATTCAGTCAGGCTTGGTAAACAAACTTTGTTTGACTTGTTCTTCTGAACTTGCTTAGTGTAACCAACCTTTGTAACCTTAAGTAGATTATCAATACACTATGATATCACTATCTTAGCTCATTTGTGTATTCCTCTTTTATATCATAACTCAACCTGCCCTCTAGGTTCTTTTGTTACATATTTTTTATCAAATTCTCTTCATCAATCAAACAAGTGATAGTACTTAAATCATATAAGCAGTTGTATAACTAGTAAAAAGCAAGTTTGACATTAGTGATAAAATAATGATTGAAACACATTTATCATACTTGTATCAATTTGTTTTCAAAAATCTCTCTCTTTCAACACCTTTAGTAGAGCACATCATCCATCCCTAATGATGTAGTTCAGCTGGTGGTGCCCCATAGAAACTCCCTCCATCGTTGGTGGCTTGAATGTCCAGTCCCCTAAAGCATGTTATTGTGGGAAGAGCTCTAGATGTTTTTTATGCATTTTGAATTGGAAGAGGGGCCCAATAGTCTACTAATTTCGATAAAGAAGGAGCCCTAACATTAAGATTTAAAGGTCTTCTTGAGTGGGTGAGGTAGTGTCATGAGTGTAAGAACCTATAACAAAAAAACAATAAAGATAAATAATAGTTTTGTTTTCATTCCCTTGTGGAACAATTTGTAGTTCTTGAGAAGGGAGAATTGTACAACAATCTAGTGACCACTCTGAGGGTTTTGAACACCAATCAATTTTTTGAGTTCATTTTTCCATGTCACCAATCTGTTATTTGTCAAAAATGAAGGACTCCTCAATGACTCATTTTCCTCCCTGACTTCATTTTTCACACAAGGCCTTGTAATAGTGGCTTGATGTCTATTAATTGGTCAAATGGTGTCAATTACAAATCTTGTTGGAGATGCGTGAAGTTGAAACATATTTTCAAGGCTTTAATCCCACATTTCCCATGTTAGGGGCATGTTTGTACTTTTTATAAAAGAGTACTCCATCATTAAATGTCTTTAAGATATCGGATTTTATAAGCCAAATATTTATTAGATGCCACCTAACTAGCTTGGTGACCTCAAGGTAATTTTGAAAAATGTCCTCAATAAGGTGGGGGATGATGTGGACTACTGATAAATCATAACATGACACATGGTGGTAGATGGGTGAATTCCAAAATGACATGTAGCAGAGGCTTCTTGACTTGGTACTGAAATTGAGGTGCTAACATGGAAAAGTAGGACACATGATGGCTTGTTGCATTTTTGCAAGCAACGTGGTAGAAGGATGGCTAGGATGTGAGAATGTGACATTTTGACATGTGGCACTAGGTGGTGATGTGGCAAAAAATAGGGTAGTGCACTATATCATGCCACATGGCAGATCTAACAATTATCATATTCTCATAAAATAAATTTTCTCACCAAATAACCAATGTGAAAATATGACAACCAATGAGAAGATGACATGTGATAGACTACTAGAACCTAATGAGCAATCTAGTCAACCAATTAGGAAGTGCTGCATGGTGATCATGTGGCATGATACCCAACAAATGATGATGTGGTAGTGATCGTACATGAAGGTCTAATCAGAGAATGCCATATGACACCTAGGTGATAGTGATAGTGCAAAATCTGACTAATGGCGAGGTGACACGTATTAGGGTCAGTCAAAGCAATTTTGTTGAATGCAAATTTAGAGGGAAAATTATCAAGTCAAAAAAATAATTTTTTAATTATTCTCTTTTTGAATTTTCATGTGGAGGGCCATTTAAATCAAAATGGTTTTATTATATACTTTTGACCTTAGCAAATGATTAATTTTTTATGTAAAGCTTTTGCATAAAGGGGGTCATGCAAGGAGCTTGATCATCAAATGGAGATTTTGGGTGTTTCCATTAAGTTGACATATCACTATCATATACCCTTGGAATTGGTAGAGAATGAACTTTCCATATTTGGAGTTTTTCTTGAATAGGAAGACATTGGTTCAAGTTATTTAGGGTTTTGTATCAGGTACCTTTTTCTTCGACCACTTTTTGTTACAACAATTCAGATCTAATTTTTGGCAAAATGGTGAACTAACCAAAGGAAGCAAGGATTTAGTTAGTGTTGACATTTTCACCTCCAAGTCAGTTTAATGAATGATTTAGTAGTTTTTTTAGTTTCATACCTGATGTTCTTTTCAAGATAAGGTTTCTCATTAGTTAGAAAGATTTAATTCAAAGGTTTTTACACATAATAATGAGATTCCTTTCTAATTTTGGTTGTAGAGAGAAGAGAGACATTTTGAAGTAGTAGGGAATGAAGAATCAAGTGGACATTTGCCACTTCTAGATTAGTTCCTAGATTTCATTCCTTTCCTATATCTTTCTCTTTCTCTCTCATTGTAAGGGTTCCAGTTTCTTAGATCTTTTTCACTGTTGTGATAGCACAAGGATGGTTCCAGTTAGGTTGAAATTTCTATGATGATTGTGATACCACATTCTTCAATTTTCTCTTTTCTTTGAACAACAGTAATGAAATTAATGTAGATAGTTCTCATCTATTTATTAGTTTTATGGGTCATTTACATGCATCTTGAATGTATAGTTTCAAATAAATTAATACAATGAACAAAAAACTTCTTAGTTTCATTCTGATTCTTGTCTTCTATCTTTGTAATCTATAATGTTTTGTGGTTTAGGGACAAAGAAATTAGACCCATTTTCATCCCAATAAGGTTCCATGTCTTGTATATTTTGTTGTTGTAACAAAGAACCATGTAAATGCTTGATGTATTTGAGAAGGTTGTTGGTTATTTAAGAAGCATATTTCATGAGAATGAGGTCTTTATGAACATTGATGTCTAATTTACAAAGTGATAGGATAGATTTGACATATTGATGTATGGAATATGTCACTAGTATCATAGATGTATGTGTGTGATTTGTGGAACTACCCAATAGATAAGGCACTATTTTTCTATAGGATCATTTTTTTCCTACTTTTTCATATTTGTGGATTTTCTAAAATCAAAATTATAATCATCCTTTTCCCTTTTCATTTTAAGAGCTAAAAGGGTTCCATCACTTAGCTTGTGGATTTCATAGATTTTGCAATTTGCTATTGCATATCTTTATCATTATATGAGTATAGGAGAAATAAGTGTTTTATCTACTTTGTTCGATTCAATTATATTCTTTTGAACAACTAGTACCTTATAAATGAATCTAAGGTACAAACATCTAGGTTTTGTAGAGCCTAAAGTGGAAGAAGGCTCTAGCCTTATAGTTGGTCCAGTTTTTGAAAGGGCATGTTTGAGATGGGAAGTAGCTGCTCCTAGTTGTATTATGTTCTCATGTGATAATTTGAAGCATAACATTTTAAAACACCAACATGTACAATGCCTTGCATACTATCTGCAAGGCAAAGTAGGTGAGGGAGTGGGACTCATGCCTAATGGTTTGAATATCACACATGAGGTCACAAAGGTTGCACCTCATGCTCTCCCTCAAATCCTTTGAATAGGTGCTAGAGGAGGACTAGGTGGTTGTGGAGGGGGGGTTGGACGTGGACATGGAGATGGAGGGGGCAATCATAGGGGTGGGGGTGGGGGTGAAGGAGGTGAAGGGGGTGGGGCGAGTCCATCAAATATAATCTATATATATATATATATGTTTAAACAATATTAAAAATTACAAAATTACTATTTAATAAAAAAATATTAAATATCAAATTTATAAATGTACATCTTTAAAACCATATCAATTATATAAATAAATTCAAACACTTAAGTAAACTTTAATGTTAAAGCTAATTGAACATTATACCAAATTTAAGCCTAATTATAAAATAATACTCCAAAAAAGTTATTAATAAATCAACTTAAATGTGAATTCTAAAAATAACTTATATTTATGGTTAAGATTATGCCTTAGCATTTACAATTAAGGTTCACTATTAAAAAAAAAAGGATTTAACATAAATAAGATTGTGGTTTGGGTTAGGATTTAGGGTTATCCATATAGAATTAGGGTAGTGTAATTAACATTATGATTGGGGCACAAAATACAAGATTTAGGATTATGACTACTATTTCAAGGTTTATCATTTAAGATTAGGCATTAGAATTTAGAATTATGGTTTAGTTTAAGATTTAGGATTTATGGATGATAATTTAAGATTATAATTTAGCACTTAGAATAAGTGTTTAAAAATTAGGATTAAAATTAGGGTTTACATTTTAGGATCACTTGCTAGTTTTAAGGATTGTGATTTTTAATTATGGTTAAGATTGCGATAATTTAGTGTTTAGTAATTTAGATTTTAGCATTTAGGGAAATTAGGGTCTACCATTTATAATCATGGTTTGACATTTAAAATTAGGGCTAGGGTAAAGATTATGGTATGGGTTTACATCATTAAATTATAAATATGATTAGGATTATGGTATGTATTTTCTAGGAAATTTAATATGAGTTTTTTAAAACATTTGTATTTAAATGTTTAGGATTATGCTTTAGCACTTACAATTAAGGTTTAATGTGAAAACAATTAGGATTTAACATAAATAAGATCGTGGTTTTGGTTAGGATTTAGGGTTATCCATTTAGAATTAGGGTAGAGTAATTAACATTATGATTAGGGCACAAAATATAAGATTTAGGATTACGGCTACTATTTCAAGGCTTATCATTTAAGATTAGACATTAGAATCTAGAATTATGGTTTAGATTAAGATTTAGGATTTATGGATGATAATTTAAGATTATAGTTTACCACTTAGAATAAGTGTTAAAAAAATAGGATTAGAATTAGGGTTTACATTTTAGGATGGCATGCTAGCTTTAAGGATTGTGATTTTTAATTATGATTAAGATTGGGATAATTTAGTGTTTAGTGATTTAGATTTTAGCATTTAGTGTAATTATTGAGCAATTAGGGTGTACCATTTATAATCATGGTTTCACATTTAGAATTAGGGCTAGGGTAAAGATTCTGGTATGGTTTTACACCATTAAATTAAAAATATGATTAAGATTATGGTATGTATTTTCTAGGAAATTTAATATGAGTATTTAACATTTATATTTAAATATTTAGGATTATGCTTTAGCATTTACGATTAAGGTTCAATATTAAAACAAATAGGATTTAACATAAATAAGATTGTGGTTTGGGTTATGATTTAGGGTTATCCATTTAGAATTAGGGTATAGAGTGATTAACATTATGATTGAGGCACAAAATATATGATTTAGGATTATGACTACTATTTCAAGGCTTATCATTTATAAATTTGGCAATAGAATTTAAAATTATGGTTTAGGTTTAGATTTAGGATTGATGAATTATAATTTAAGATTATAGTTTAGCACTTAGAATTAGTGTTTAAAAATTAAGATTAGAAATATAGTTTAAATTTTAGGATCACGTACTAGCTTTAAGGATCACAATTTTTAATTATGGTTAGGATTAAGATTTATTTCCATTAAGGTTACTATTTTGGTTACCTAGATAGGGATCAAGTGTTAGGTTTAAGATTTGAAGTTACAATTAGAATTAGGGTTTAAAATTTAGGATTGAGTATATCACTTAAGAAATGGGTTAGGATACTTGTATTAGGGTTTCAAATTAATGATTAGAGTTAGGTTTCTCATTTTTAATGATATAATGGTTAAAATTTTAATTAGTGCTAGGGTTAGGCTTATAATTATGGTGAGAGTGAGATTTCACATCAAGGTTAATACTATGTTTAGGGTTAGTATGTAGTTTTATAAAAAAAGATATGGTCATTAAATTATTGAAAATCTTGTTGTAAAATTTATCTAACTGAATAATGAAATGATAAATGGATATGATGACACATAATTTGGAGTAGGGGATTTAAAATCACATTTGATTTGGAAGGGAAACATTATTTATTGAAAAGACCAAATAGAATTTAAGAGAGTCTATATTTATGTCATAATTAGGGATAAGGTTGTGTTAAGGATTTGGTTACATAACTATTTAGGATTAGAATTTTAGTTAATATTAGGATTAAAGAGTTGGGCTTATGATTAGAGTTACATGAATGTAGGGTTTAGAGTTAAAATTATGGTCATAAGTTAAGGGAGCACATTAAATTCTTAGGAATATATTTAGTTTTACATTTTTAGTTATATGGTTCACAAACTAATTTATAATTAATTACTATTTAGTAGAAATAAATCTAAAACATCAATGTAATTACATGTTTAAACAATCTAATTTACATCTATCTAATCATTCATCACTATAACTTTTATTAAATACATTGAAACATCTAAAATACTAATTTTAAAATGAACATCTATAAAAAAAAATTAAAATGAATAGATAGAAAACTATTTAAATTAACATCTATAAAATAATCTAAATATAAAATTATTAACAATCAAAATTTACGATTTTACATATAAAATGTTGGAATTCAAATGGGAAGAGTGCTTTTGAGAGGGGGGTGTGAATCAGAAGTACCACACTTTAACCTTTTCAAATCCTTTAAAACAAATAATTGAAAGTAAACTACATGCATGTAAACATAAAGTAAACACATGCATCAACAACACATAACACCAAAAGTTTGGTAACCCATAAACCCTCTAGGAATAAGAAGGTAAAACTGGGGTGGGGATGATACCCACAAAATCACTACAACAATAATTGTTTGACCACTTATGATGGTTTGCCATGTTAAAGGCTTTCCCTGTTAAAGGCTTTACACTGTGTCAATAGTGACCTGGTTAAAGGTTTTAAAACACTTTACATGAAGTGTCACCTTGTTGAAGGATTTAATCACCTCTTCAAAGGATCTACAAAATAGCTCTTAAGCTAACCTATCATCATAGTATTTTCACTATCTAATACAATTGCTAGAGAGTATTAGAAATCTTTGACCTAATTACTTACAATCTTCAATTGCTGATTTTAGGCACTTGATCTACTCATTCTAATGTAATCATTTCTTGATTTGATATCTATTCATATCCCTTTCTTTGTTCTAATCAACTGGATATGTAATTGCTACTTGATTCACTAAGTCTTTGATTCCCCTGTTGTTTGCCCTATTCTACAATTTTTGCTATCTGCTTAGTAATTTCCTTAACTTCTATTCAACAACTTGAAATCGTGGGGTCTAAGCCTTCTTATAAAGACTTTGTAGACTTAGGATTAGCTATGGATCTATGATCCATATTGAATATTTAATTCCAACTCATTCCTTGCACTTTTCTTATTGGTTGCATGCCTTCTCCATTTTTCTTATTAGCTGCATGTTGATTGCATAGGAAATATAAAAGATTCATTCTTATCTTTAATATCCTTCAAGATCTTTCCATGTCGGCTAAAAAGAAAATGGTTTAAATTTGAGTTTGTGAAGACACAAACTTATATGTTGATTCCGTGTTACTCAACACATACTAGATTACTAATACTCAACACATGTTTGATCCTAGTTTTCTTGGCACCTATTACATTCTATCTTGCTCGACACATGCATAGTTCTAGCTCACTCAACACATGAAGCATTCTAACTTGCTTAGAATCAACTATGACTTGGCACCTATATATCACTCAGCACCTATATAATGCTCGACACCTGAAGTCACTTAGCACCTGTTGGAATTCTAGCTTGACACATATAGTGTACTTGGCTTCTATATGAAAAGTGGTTAAGTGTGTTGACACTCAATTATCAAAACCATTCTAAGACTAACAATCTCCCCCTTTGACATGAGTGTCAAAAACACTTAACTAAACATTATTGATCTGACCTTATGAGTACATTAATCATTCTACTCTGCATATGTACAAAATTTCAAAATTTGTTCAAAATACCTTACAACTCCCCCTCAGCTGATTGTGCCTTGTCTATTCTTGTAACCAAAATTATGTGTTGATATACCTGATATTCTTTGCCTTTGCCCTATTTCTATAATTTGTACCTGTCTATTGAGTTGTTCTATCTATTTTGTCTACTCTGATTATACTTGTAGGTTTTATTGATATCTCCCCCAAAACATGATTTCTCCCCCACACTATTTACACCTTATGTCTTATCTCCCCCTTTTGGGCTATTTGCAATCTTTTCCCTTTTATTGTTTCTCAAAAGAATTAATGAAACACTATAATCAATAGAATACTTAGTATTCTCCCCTTTAGTTATATTTCCCTCTTTAGTTTCTTTCTCCCCCTAAACATTATATTTATCTCCCCTTGTTTGATACTTATGTTAAAGGGTGCTAAGGAGTAATACTATATTTTGCCAAAAATGAGTTGTTTACCTCCATTATCATCTTGAGAGCTGCATCCCAATTCTCCAAAGCAATTTCTAGTGACTTATGTTGGATGGCAGTCTCTGCAACAAGATGTACAAGTCCATATAATGTAGAAAGATTAGGATCTTTCTTTAAAATGGTTTCAGCATAGACTTTCTCTTTGTGGAGGACCTCCAGATGTGGGGTAATGGAGGATTGTATCTTCATCAATTTGGTCTTTATATTGGCCTCTTCACATGCTAGTGCAGCTAATTCTCTTTGAGTGTGAAGTGATTGAGCAAAATGCTTCTTACTTTGAGCTAGATTAGTGGGTAGTTGCATGCTAGAAATCTTTATATTTCTCTCCAAGCTCATGATCCTTTGGCCTGTCTCTTGTGTGAAATGGGAGAAATCACACAACTTTTTGTATAATGAGAAGATATTCTCAACTACAATTTTGACCTTTTCAATGTTCTTGGCCAATTCAAATTATTGAAGTGTTATGCTACTAGATATTTTCTCATTCACCTTCCCTTGAAAATTCCTCTTAGAGCACTCCATAAGTTTGACATTGGCATCTTGGTCTTCACTTGTCACCTAGTCAACTATATTTGATACTTGTTCCATTATAGGCTTTGACTCATCTGGTGACTGCAAGCTAAAGGCATCCATAAAGATGTCCTTAATATCATGTAGTGTTTGCTTATGTTTATACTCTTTTCTGAGTATTTCTTGTCTTCTCCTATTTAATACATCGTGCATCTCTGTAATCTGCTCCATGGTGATAATATTTGAGTCATAAGAAGGTATTACTATCTCTTCATCTAGCTTAGGATCTCCATAATGAAGTACCCTAATCACCTTGGTTGAGCTCGAGCCTGGTGTTGATATTTGTAAAGGTATGGCTTTAGTGCTCGGCTTCTGAAGAGTTTTTGTAGGAATGCCTATTTTTGGTAGCTCTACTAATGTATGAATAGCAGACTTCTCCTCTTCCTTTGATGTATCCTCATTTTCCTCATTAGACTTCCCTTGATCAATGTTAATTACTTAGGGTGTACCTTGGAGTTTTACTATAGGATCAGATGTATCAATTTGTCCTATTGGCCCTATTGTTGTATCCTTCCTTTCATCTACACTCAGCTTCCTCTGTATGGTATCACCTGTTCTAGATGTGTCAACTATTGGAAATGGTGGTGGAATCATTAGGAGTTTAGTGCTAGTAGTTGTAAAGATGAAAGGTGGTTCTTGTGGTTTAACCTTGTTTTTTATTGGTCTTTCTACTACCTTTTTCAACTCATCCACACTCACCAACATAGGATTTGTACATAATTATGCTTGTAGAGTTGATTGGTGAAGGATCTTGGAGAGATCCTCCGCAGTTAGGGGATTGATGTTCTAAGAAAAATTGTCAGGAACATCCTTAATTGTTATAGTGTCTACAGGTGTGATGGTTACATGAGGAGGTCTAGGAGGTGGAAATTGTGTGTCATGCACACTTTGTTCCTCTTGTTTCTACTGCTCAACTATTACCATTACATCTCCTTTTTATGTTTCCTCCTCTCCTTTTTCCTTATCCTCTTCCTCTTTCTTCTCTTCTTCTCCTTTCTTCTCTTCTTCCTTTTATTCTATTTTATTTTCCTCCTCCACTGCTTTGGCTTCCTTTTCCTTCTCACTGGCTTTAGCCTTATTTTCTTCTTCACCCTTGTCACCAGTCAATTTGTATATTGACTAGACTTATTCACTACATCTTCAATTTTATTTTTTAGAATATTGAAGGCTCTATATTTTGGTGCAAATTTGACCTCTTGTTAGGTCAGGCATCACTTGTGCTAAGGTAGATTCTCTAATCTCCTTCTCCATTTTGAGACAATAATACCATTTATTTTCAACTATCTCATATAAATCACTAGGCATGGTATTGTCTAGCTCTAGAGGTGTGTTCTTAATTTCAACCATCATGGCATATATAGATTCCTCTATTTTGTTTTTTTCTTCTCTACTTAACTTGTTGAATTTAAGGCTTTTCAAATTAGTCAAATCTAAATTCTTAATATTTTCACTAATTTTATCTATGGTAGATTTGGGAGGATGGTTTACCACTCTAAATTGGCTGATATCCTCTAATTCTATTCCCTCATCATCATCAAAATCTAGCTACGCAACATACTTTCTTCTTTTCCTTTGCACTTCACTAGTCTTTTTAGTGGCCTTCTTCTTCTCTTTTGCTTGCTCCTTGGCCTTTTCAGTAGAGGCTCTTGTGGTAGCTCTTGTTACTGGCATTGGCTTGGCCCGAGTTGTTTATGTAGCCTTCTTTTTCTCTTTTGGCTGGGCTGGAGGCTGAGTTTTAGCCTTTCTCTTCTTTGACTTAGCTTATGTAGGTGCTTCCTCAGCTTCTTCTTCCTCTGCACCTTCCTCCTTGTCTTCTCCTAAGCCTTGGGTTAACTCCATTGGGCCTTGCCCTTGTTCTTCTTCCTCCTCTTCAACACCTATTTCCCCTTCAATTTCTACACCAAATTTCTTCTTTATTTGCTTCACTAGTTTATCTTTCCTCTTAATTACAAAGGTTGTTTTCTGCTCTATTTCAACTTTAAATTTCACAACATCATATGTGCCAAAATTTTTGGCAGTCTTATCTATTTCCTCTGCAAGCAATGCAATGATTGCTATTGATGCTTGATCAATATCCAATTCATAACCTAATGGTCTAAGCCATCTCACCCTTGGAATTATTGCTTGTATGTAGGTGTAGTTAATGTCCACTAAGAAACAGATATCATTGACATGTTGTTCCACTAGGGAAACTGGTATCCTCAACCTTTGCTTCATGAATTTCTTAAAATCCTCAAAATAGCTTGTCATTTGGGCTTCAAAGTTGTCGCCCATTTGTTCAATGTATTCATTGATTTGAGTGATTTTAGTTTTGTTTGGATTCTAGTTTACTTTTCCAATTGAAGGAAACTCTTCCATGACATAGAAAAATATGCAAACAAGGACTGAACCAAACTTGCATTGAGCACCTTTTGACCTTCTTATTGCTCCTAGGTTCTCATTTATCTACTACAACATCAATTCTGCTAGATCATATGTATGATCTCTATTTACAAGCTTATAGGGTACATCCACATCAATGCATGGTACACTATTTAATCTATTAGATTGGTAGAATTTGTGAGAAATGATTCTCACAGAAAAGCCTAGAAGGGGATATGTGATTGTGTCAATTGTCATGCCCCTTTTATTCCATTTAGCCCCTGTATTCTTTTCAATGGCCCCTTTTGAATCACTTCTTAGGGTCTTGGGCTGATCTAGGGTTGGGAAACCTATAACCCTATGTACTATCCTCTTGGTAATCTTAACTGGTCATGTTTCTAGCCACAAAAAACCATTGTGTATTTTTCTTAAGACAATCTGTATCCATTTTGTTTTGAATACTATGGGAAAAACTAGGGCATTTCTTAAACCCTTCTTCTCAAGTATCTGAAACTCATCCTTCAGAATCCTATTGTCACACAGCTTGTCATAGGCTTGAAATATCTCAAGGTCACCTATAGCCCTATCTTGTAGTTGTAACACTTTCTTACATCCTACACCATAACAACGTTGGGTGTAATTATGGATAATGTGTTGGCAGGGTCATTCTTTTAGGCTACCTCAGGAATGGGTCTAAACTCAGGTTGTTTTACTTCATTACTAACTAGCTAGACCTCATGACTTTCCTTTCCCTTGGGGTTCTTAGAACATAGAAGCCATTATACTGATCTAGGGTTTCAATATATTAAAACTTTAACACTACATAGCTCAACACTTGATAAATACCTTAGATTGTTGAAATCACTGCAAAAGGCTTCAAGGTTGTTGTTTGATCACTTCTACACTCTTCTCATCTTTTCTCTACTTTCAAATGGATAAAAATGATCAAAATTTGACCTTATACCCCTAAAAACCTAGCATTAAACGCATAATGCATATAGTTGTACACTCAATACTTGAAGGTTTCGACATGACTTGGATTCCATTAGATTTCATTCACTCAGCTTCCACTAGATTTCAACTTCACTTGGCTTCCATTGACATTTCTCAACTCAGCATCAACCATCAACACAGTTGCTAATGACTACTTGACATCTAAGGACAACTCAGAAACACTAGTGAAAACCTTGAATTTTATTTGTATGAATCTCTAATCATGTTGATTCCTTCTTTGCAGTGCTTGTTTGTCTAGGGACTAATGTGTGATATAACTTTGTATATCAGTCCCATACACTTATCCTTGCTTACTTGGATAAGATGTGACCACTTGACCTCTTGGGTGAAGTGATCCCTCCATTTGATGTGTTGCACTCATCTTTCTTCTTCCAAGCCATGTTCATTTGCCCTCTGATGTGTTCCATATCAACCTTCTCTTTTCTTTTGTTGACTCCTGACTTGGGTGCTTTTGACTTTGTTGGGAAATTCCTGCTGATATGACCAATCTTCAAGCAACTGAAACATGTGGTTTGACTCAACCACCTACTATAGTTCCCTCTAAAGTGTGTTCTTATGAAATTCTTAGGAACATTCCCATACTCCTCACAGTAATGACAACTCTGCCTAGTATTGTAATACCAGTTGTAGTGGTGTTCATGGTCGTTTCTCCTTCTAGGCTAATTAGGTGTCCACATAGGCTTTGATCTACACTCAAAAGCTTTATCTCCAAACTTTTTGTAGTTGTAGCAGTTACCATCAAATCTTGGTGTCCTCATGGTCTTGGTCCTACGTTCTTGTGTTAGGTATCCTTGCTTATTACATTTGTGACAATAACCCTTGTTCTTGGGTTTGTCTTGCTGTTTGGTCTTCCTACTCCTACATAAATTAGTAGTGTGCCCCTTTTTACCACAGAAATGACAAGTAGGTTTAGTGTTCTTAACTTTGTTACTCTTTTCCTTTGCAATCTTGGATGATTCTCCTTGTTTAGTGCTGGTGTAACTGAGTCTTGAAGTATCATTGCTAGCCCTTGGTGATTTTAGTAATTGCTCAAAGTGCTTGATGGCTTCACTTGATTTTTTGAAGCTTTCTATTATCTCCTTCTCTCTTTTTAGGTCATTTTGCAGTTGATCATTTTGTATCTTCAATGTAGAGATCTCAATGTCTTTCATATTTAGCTCATGATGTGCATTCATCATCTGGCTTAAGGTGTCAAGCTGCATGTTTGAGATTCTTTCAAACTCAATTATCTTCTCCTCCAATCTATTGGTAAGATTTCTCTTATCATCTTCTATCATAGCCTTGTCTTCAATGGCTTTCTTCTTCTGTTCAGTTACTTCACAAAACATTATGGCTTGTGATTCTTGTTCAAGCTTGAGTATTATGATTTATTCTACTTGAGCTCTATTCTTCTCCATCAATTTTTCTATTGTTGCATCAAACTCTTTGGAATCTCCATTGGCAACAAATTTTGTGGTATCAATCTCTTTGTAGTGTATGTTATTTTTAGCTATGGCTATATCCTTCCTTCTTTTTAAGGATTTTCTCAATTCTTCTCTTGCTTCCTCCAATTTGTGTAGAGCAAGATGCACATCAATCATCTGATTGTCTATGATCTTTCCAAGTTTGAAGACTTCCATCTTTAGATCTTTTCTCTAAGTTGTTAGGCTTTTCCTTGTGAGAACCTTTCTCTGATACTAATTGTTAGAATATTCAAATGGGAAGAGTGCTTCTAAGAAGGGAAAAGGGTGAGGGGGTGGGGGGCTGAATAAGAAGTACCACACTTTAACCTTTTCAAATCCTTTAAAAAAAATAAATGAAAGTAAACTGCATGCATGTAAAAATATTAAATGAACATAAAGTAAACACATGCATCAAAAATACATAACTTGAGAAGTTTGGTAACCCAAAAACCCTCCAAGAATAAGAAGGTAAAACTAGGATGGGGATGATATGCACAAAATCACTGCAGCAATAATTTTTTGACCACTTCTGAGGGTCTGCCCTGTTAAAGGCTTTACAATGTGTCAATAGTGATCTAGTTAAAGGATTTAATCACCTCTTCAAAGGATCTACAAAATAGTTGTTAAGCTAACCTATCATCATAGGATTTTCACTATCTAATACAATTGCTAGAGAGTATTAGAAATCTATGACCTGATTGCTTACAATCTTCAATTGCTGATTTTAGGCACTTGATCTACTCATTCTGATGTTTTCCTTTCTTGATCTAATATCTGTTCATATCCCTTTCTTTTTTCTAATCAATTGGATATGTAATTGCTACTCAATTCACTAAGTCTTTGATTCCCCTATTGTTTGTCTTGTTCTACAATTTTTGCTATCTACATAGCAACTTCCTTAACTTATATTCAACAACTTGAAATCATGGGGTCTAAGCCTTCTTATAAAGACTTCATAGACTTAGGATTAGATATGGATCTACAATCCATATTGAATCTTTAATTCCCGCTCATTCCTTGCACTTTTCTTACTAGTTGCATGCCTTCTCCATTTTTCTTATTGGTTTCCTGTTGATTGCATAGGAAATATAAAAGATTCATTCTTATATTTAATATCCTTTGAGATCCTTCCATGTCAATTCAAAAAAGAATGGTTTACATCTAAGTTTGTGAAGACACAAAATCATATGTTGATTCTTTGTTACTTAGCACATACTGGATTACTGATGCTCGGCACATGTTTGATCTTGGTTTGCTCGGCACCTATTACATTTTGTCTTGCTCAACACATGCATAGTTCTGGCTCACTTGGCACATGAAGCATTCTGACTTGCTCAACACCAATTGTGACTCAACACCTATATATCACTTGGCACTTGTATAATGCTCGACACTTAAAGACACTCGGTACCTATTGGAATTCTGGCTCGGCACATATAGTGTACTTGGCTTCTAGATGAAAAGTGGTTAAGTGTGTTGACACTCAATTGTCAAAACTATTCTAAGACCAACAATAAAAAATTATTAAACATGAAAAAACTAATAAATTGATAGAATTATAAAGCATAAAACTAAAAACAATGAAATAAAACACTAGAAAGAAGTAAAATACCTGGTACAATGAAAAACAACAATTGGGGGTCATTAAAAATCCAAAAATGAGCTCCCATTTCTAAGCTTAAATCAAGCTCCCATTTATAACACCAATGAAAATGAATGAAACCCCCCAAAAAAGTGGGTTTTATGGTTTTTAGAAATTGGGTACCCAGTTTCTAAAATCTGGTACCTAATTTGTTTAAAATTAGGTACTTGATTCATTTAAAATTAGGTACCCACATTTAAAATCACATTTTGGGTACCCAATCTATATTAAAAAATTAGGGGGTACCTAATTTTTGAATAGGGATCAGGCACCCAAACCATAATGGGTACCCGATTTGTTAAAATTGGGTACCTATTTTTGTTAAAATCGGGTACCCATTTTTGAAGAGGTCTCATTTCGCAGAATTGACTTCCATGGAATTGTGACCCAACTTTGCATTCACCCCTAGCCTTACTATTTTTTTCTAATCATTGTATCAGTCTAGGGTAGATCCTTTATATTAAGGTTGACCTAATAGTCATTTGTAAGTCCTTTAACTAGGTGGCATTCTAATGGAATGCTCTAAAGTCCACTAACAAGGCTCACTCTTAAGAGGGTGATTGAAATCCTTTAACTAGGTCACATTTAACAATGTGTATTATAACCTTTAATAGGGTTGGCCTTTCATAGGGAATCACTTTAGAAGAGTTAGAATTAGTAGGATGTTATGAGTGGTTATTCTGAAATTAGGTTTCGATGCAAAATCCTTGTGTCAAATGTGTTATGTTTCATGGTTACATTCTTACAAAGTTGTTTTGACCTAGGACAATAATCTAAAATGTTTAAGTATTATATGATCTAATGGATGCATGAATGATAAGGTTTTATGGATATGGGTCTACTAAGAAATGAAATTTTTTATTTGTACATCTAGACATTGGATATTTGATTCAACACCCCCCCTCCCCTCTTAATTATTCTAAAGAATTCTAACATCCTACCGCCAGTACAGGGAATTGATTAGATAGGATATAGGGGCTTCTTTCCTTAGCATGTTTTCCTTTAATTAGTTTTTTTAAAGACTTTAATTAGGTATGTTGGTTTGTAACACCCCAAGTGAGCTAATTTTTACAATTGAATCTTAAAGCCCTATGCAACTATATAAGCATATTTTTTCAATTTTGAGAGGGTTGAATCTCATGATACTTAAATCTTTTTTATTTCTAATTATTTGATTTTTTAATTTGTAATATTTTGATACTCATTGAAATGATATATGGATTTATAGTTTTATATACATGAATTCCTACTATTAAATCTTATGGTTTATCAAACCATTTCATTTATTGTCATATGAGAATAAATGTTGTGTAAAGAAGGTTTACTTCTTGCATTGTATATTGATTTGGTATTTGAAATAAAAAAGTACTTTACATCTTTTCTTTTTTGCCTTAGATTGTTTCAAATTACGAACCTATAATGTGGCTAATCATTATTGTGTGTTTTGAGTTAATCCTTAATTTGCACATTCTCTTCATCTTATGAACTAAATATTATGCCTTATGATTTTAAGTTAGAAGTAATCTCATAAGTTATTCTTTTAAAATAAGGAAAAACCATAAAAATATATCAAGTCAAGAATTTTTACTAGTTCAATACAAAGAGTTCACATTGTATGGAGCTTATTTATTAGTGTTGAACTTTCCCTAATTTTAGGAATAGAGTCAAGAATTAGTTAAAATATTTAAAAGGAAAAAATTGTTCACTAACAATTTCCCACCATCCATGCTCTAATTTTATACATAGACTCCACACAATTTGATCTGATACCATATACATTGGCTCAACCCAATTAATCCCATTTAAGGGAATTTAATCTTTATTTGTTTCAATTGTAACAAATATCAATAACTAAAAGCCCTATCATGACATTATAAATTAAATACCAAAATAAAATATTCAAAACATTTTTAAATTTTAAAGAGTTATTTTTCTTTCTTTTTTTGTGTGGTTTTCTAAATAGGATGGATTTGTTCCCTGTAATTCTATATTTGAGTGTTTTAACAAAAACAAGTATTGGAAAATAATACAAATATTGGAATATTTTATTTTATTTTATTTAAGTAAATTTATGAGTTTCACCTAAGAAAATTTCTTAACTAGATTTAGTAGCAAGAGGAATGGTAATTTGTGTAGTTTTTTTGTCCACTCTTGAGATACAAGTCAACAATTAGACATGACATGAGATAGAAAAAAAAATAACCTCCAATTTTACTGTTCAATGAAAACTCTATAATGTTATTGTTCCTACAACCACTTGGACTCTATTCTATGACTAGTACCACAGCCAAGAAATGTCAATGTAGATTTCTATTTTTTTTCTATGAACTATGTTTTTGTTATATGTTTTAGTCCAATTTAGTTATTTATTCGTATAATATACTTGTAGTTTCATTTATATGTTGAAATATTATTTATATAAAACACACATTGTTATTACTTTAAGTAAACAATAGCTTTACTTTTTTATTCTTTTAAGGTAGAACTTAGGTCTTCCACAAGATGAAGATGATCCTCAAGATAAAGATCCAAAATATTTTGGTTTTGATTGGAATCATAGGGTAGAGGATTGATGTAAAGGGTCTAGGGTTCCAACACTTAACCACTCCTAATTAAGGATCCAATCCTTGAACCGACCAATGCCTCTTTTTCTCTTAATATTTCCACAAATCTTAGCCTCCAAGACTCTTACCCAAACTTGCCTCCTACATATAGTTGGATTGGTGTAGACTTAATCTCCCTTATCAAGGCACTAGTCCTACTAGTCCTTGCTACCCATAGAACCCTAACCCTTTCTTATGATCTTTCTCTCTTACTTACTTGGTTTCTAATAATTTTTTAGATACTATCCATATCCTACTTGACCTTTACTAACACCTCTAGTCACATCAACAGCCATTTAGAAATCACTATGGTCAAATGGGGATAATTAGGCCTATTTGCTTTAGGTCTAATAATACTATTTTTATTCTATTACTCCAAATCATTCCAAAAAATCTCATGGAAGACCTTAGGAATCTGAAATCTATCACCTAGACCTTCTAGAATCCAAATTTATAGAACCTCAAAACATCCACAACTCTATTCACCCTCTAGTCCTAGTTTCTAGCCGATCTTTTAGGCCTTTGGACCAATTTTCACCAAAAGTCCACTAGGTCCTTTAAAACTTCAAATAAATTCTTCCAACCATTTGATCATTCAATTTAACATCCTGGGGCTTTAGAATGTGCTATTACTTTGGGCCAATCTGATCATGGGTACACTCTACAAAAACATCTTCATATTGTCCTGGATTGCCTACTCCTAGTAGTCAGCCTAGGGCATCACTTCACAACTTGGAATCCAATCAAAAAAATGAAAAAATATTATTTATAGAGTTAAACCTATCATCTGACAAGGTTTCACACATTTTCCACGAAAGATGATCAAGTTAGAGCCATTATTGTGGTAGCAGTCCTATGAATGAGAATCATAAACCAGTCACCAAGAAAATTGCACAACTTACTAATCTAAAAACTTTAGACCAAGCTTGAATATGAAAAATAAAGATGAAACACTACTCTACAAAAAAGAAAAGTTAGAACATTTGTTCCAATCCATATATAGTTGTACTAGGGCATTAAAACTCTACAAAAATAATGTAGAATGATGCAACAATTCGTACAATAGGCCCACATGTGTGAAATCTGACTGGAAACCTTCTAAACCCTTAAAATATGATTCCCATGCTAAAATACCTGAGCATGGGTAGTTACAACTTCCTAAACTATCATTTGTAACTTTTGAGCATTTTTTTCTCTTTGCATCTTTTGATCAAATGATTATTTCTAGGTATATTCTAGGACACTAGTTGGGACCCCTAGGACCTAAATAATAACCAAACAACTTAGTTTCTCATCCTTAACAAATTTTGACCCATTGAGAAACTTTTGGCTCATTGAGCAACTTTTGACCAACTTACGAACTAATGAGCAATTTAGGCTCTTTTACAAACTCATTGGGACTAGTTGCATTCCAAGGACCATTGGAACTTACTAACCCCACACAACCTCTTAACTACCTTAAAAACTCCAAAAACCAACAAGAAGGGAGCTTGCCTACACCATACTCCCTTGGGACAAATAAATTTAGTCCCTTGAGTTAGGAGGTCTTCAATGGTAACCCCATACTTTAGAATATGTGCTTTAGTCATCCAAGTGGCCTTATCATCTAGGATTCCTTTCCACTTAGCCAAATAGGTCTTGTAGGTTTCCTTCCTAGTCTTCTTAATCACCTTGAAGTCCACTAAGTTGTCTAGTTGCAAGGGTTGGTAAGTGGTAAAGTCTTTAACCCAATTAGTTACCTCCAAGTATACAATGGTGTTCCAACCAGTATCAATATGAGTACCTTTGTAAGGGCACAAATCACATATATTGAAAATGGGTGAAACTCACAAGTTAGGAGGAAGTTCTACTTCATAGGCATTTTTCCCAATCTTATGTAAGATTTTTAGAGGTCCTATCTTCTTCATCAATAGTTTAGTTGGTTTTCCTTTTGGTAATATCCCCTTACTAAGGTAAGTGAGCACCTAATCACCCACCTTAAACTACAAGTCCTTCCTTATTTTATCTGTTGTTGCCTTCTACTTTTCCACTTGATATTGCAAATTCTTTCTACCCCATTCATGAAGCTCTTTCATTTTCTCTACAAATGACTCCCCTTGTGCACTCCTCTTGTCATGTAAACTGAGATCCCTTAACTCCAAAGTCACCCTAGGGTTAGTCTCATATAAAAATTGAAAGGGGCTTTAACCAGTACTCCTATTAATGGATTCATTTTAAGCATACTCTACCTACCCTATGATATGATCCCATGATTAACCATGTTTTTTGGTCAAATACCTTAATAGGTTGCCCAAAGAATTGTTTACTACCTTAGTTTTTCCATCAGACTAAGGATGGTAGGGTAAAGAAAGTGACAAATTTTTTCCTAACATCTTTTGAAGGGTCCTCCAAAAGTGGCTTGCAAATTTACTGTCTCTATCACTCACTATGTTGAGAGGCAACCCATGGATTCTCATTATATCCCTAAATAATAAGCCTACAATATGTGAGGCATCATTAGTTTTCTTGCAAAGGATGAAGTGTACCTTTTTCCTAAAATGATCAGCCATAAAAAAATACACTATCGTACCCTCTAGGTTTTTTAGGGAGTTCAAAAATAAAATCCATACTCAAGCACTCCCATGACCTCTATGGTATAGTTAGTGGTTGATATAACCTTGCATTGCTGCTATGTCCTTTGGCCCTCTGACACACCTAAAATTTCTCCACAAAAATCCTTACATAGTACCCAATGACTTGTTCAAGTGTTTTGCAATGTCCCACTTGAGGTGTCTTTGATTTAACTTCTCTTGCCCATTCAAGAAGATAAGGGCATGATTGTTTGTATACACTATAAATTTCTTTGGTAGGAGGTAGTTCCTCCCTTTTTTCAAGGCTTGGACCATTACACATAACTCAAGGTCATAAGTGGAGTATCTCTCTTTTGCATCATTCAATTTTTCAGAAAAGAATACTACACAGTGTCCTTCTTGACTTAGTGTTTCCCCTATGGCTAGCTTCCTAGCATCAAACTCTCCAATAAATATTTGATTGAAGTTTTGAAATCTTAGGGTAGGTAGAGCTAAAATCATCTTTTTTAATAGTTCAAACCCCTTACCTACTGCCTCTATCCATTTGAATTGACACTTTATACCTCCTTTGATAGTGTTAAGGATAGGTGCACATATATGGCTGAATTCTCTCACAAAATTCCTCTAATAGGATGCCAACCCATGAAAAATCCTAACATATCCTATGCATTTAGGTTTTGGCCACTCTAATATGGACTTGACCTTATCAATATCCATTTTAATACACCCATTGGAAATAACAAACCCAATATATACCAATTCAATTTTTAGAAACTCACACTTTTCTTGATTAATCATCAACTTCTCTTGATGTAGCCTCCTCAAGACCATCTCCAAGTGATTCATATGCTCCTCTTTTTACCTACTAAAAATCAAATTGTTATCCAAATACACTCATTAGCTTCATGAAGGTACTTGGGGCATTTTTCAAGCCAAAGGGCATTACTAGCCACTCATACAACCCTTCATTTGTTTTAAAGGTTGACTTCCATTCATCACTAGGCCTAAGTCTAATTTGATGATATCCTAATTTCAAATCCACCTTGGAGTAGTAGTGAAATCCTCCTAAATCATCTAACAAATCCTCAATCTAGGGCATAGGGAATCTATATTTGATGGTGATCTTGTTAATTTCCATGGAGTCATTACTCATTCTCCATTTTCCATCTTTCTTAGGTTCAAGGATAGTTGGTACAAAAAAAGGGCTCATGTTCTTCCTTATTAGGCCTTTTTCCAAAAAATCTTGTATTTATTTTACAATTTTAGCATTTTGACGTGGTGCCATATTGTAGGCTACCTTGCTTGGTATATTTTCTCTTGGTATCAAATCTAATTGATGACTTACCTCTCTCATAAGTGGAAATGCACTAGGTAACCCATTTTCCACTATCCCATGGTACTTCTCTAATAACTACTACACTTCTTGAGTTACATGGACCTTCTCCTTAGTTTTGTCCCTAGGTCTTACCATTGCTACACAAAAAAATCCTTTCTTCTTCTTCATAGCCTTTAGGAACTCCTTCCCACTCAATAACATCACACTTTCCCCCACATGTTTCTCTTCCTTAGGTTCAATCAAAGGGTCCATCTGGAACTTCTTTCCTTGCTTGGTGATCACATATTTATTATTCTCCCCATCATGTAAAACCTTCACATCATATTGCAATGGACACCCTAACAAGAGATGACAATAATCCATAGGCATTGTGTCACATAACACCTTGTCCTTATATTCTCCCTATTGCAAATTCCACAAATGTTTGTTCATCCATTAGTATTTGTTTGCCCTTATTCAACCAAGACACCTTATAGGGAGTGGTGTGGGGTATCCTCTTGAGGTTCAACTTATCTACCATCTCTATTGATACTATATTTTTTGTGGGGATAGAGTCCACTATCACTCAACAGATCTTCTCATGTGACTTGCAAATGGTCTTAAACAAGCTCTTCCTATGAGGTGGTTCTACCATAGTAGGGACCTTTAGAAAATTCCTTCTCAACATTAAATTATCACCATCAAATATTGGTCCTACTTTGGAAATAGGTGATGTGATATGTTGGATTTCATGCTCTTGTACCAATTGTGTTCTCCTTTCTCCCATGGATGAGGTGGAACCATTCTTAGGATATCTTCCCATAATGTGGCCCACGTGATTACAATTATAACATCTACCAGTGAAGAATATATTACCTCTACCTTGGGACTAAAACCTACCTCTAGGTGGTCCTCTTCCTCTATATCCCCCTCTCTAAATTGTGTTCTTGTTATTATTACCCCCACTATCATTTTCTTGAGTCTCTTATATCTATTTGGTCCTTTTCCTATGCCAAAGTTACCCCTACCTCTGAAACCTCTATTACCTCTTACTCTTTGATGTGAATCATGTCTTCTCCTAGCCTTCTCTCCTACCATCAAGGCTAACTAGAAACACTTATGCATACTATCAAGAGCCATCATGTTGATCTCATCTTGAATCCCCTATCTCAATCTATTGAGGTATCTTGCCACTCTTTCCACTTCCTCTTCTTTTCTTCTTGCTCTTGGGCTTAGTTTATTGAACTCTTTAGTTTAGGCAATTACTATGAGATCCCTTTGTCTTAGGCTATGCAACCTTTGATATATGTGTATTCCATAATCTATGGGTAGGAATTGTACCCTCAACCTAATCTTCTTCCCTATTTCTACCCTATCATCCTACATCATGTTCCACCATACTAATTATGATCCATTTAGTCTAGCCTTGGAACAACTGACTCTCTTCTCCTCTTGGACTTCCTTGTAATCAAATTTATTATCTATGACCTCTAAAAAATCCAATAATTCTTCTCCATTCAACCTACCACTATAATAAGGAATATGCTCCATACTATCTTTGTTAAGGGATTTAAAGGCATCCATAAACACCTTTTGGTCCTTCTCCATCTATTTATCCTTGCCCCTTTTAGATGTCTCTCATGTTTGACTGTCATCATCTTCCTCACTCTCATCTCCCCATTCTATGATTTTCTTCTTACTTGGTGTGTCTACTTGATTGGATCTGGCCAATAGGTCCTTGACTAGAAATCCACTATGGCACCCTTGGTCATTCCTTTGGGTGGCATATTGTCAACCTCTTGGCTCACTTCTATGTCTGACATACACCTAGCTAAAAGTTGTCTCTAATACCACTTTGATGCATAGGGTCTAGGGTTCCAACACTTAACCACTCCTAATTAAGGATCCAATCCTTGAGCCAACCAATGGGTCTTTTTTCTTAATCATTCTACCAATATTAGTCTTTAAGACTCTTACCTAAATATTCCTCCTAGATATAGTTAGATTGGTGTAGACTTAATCTCCCTTATCAAGGCACTACTCTTGCTAGTCCCTGCTTCCCCTAGAATCCTAACCCTTTATTAGGATATTTCTCTCTCATTTCCTTGGTTTATAATTATTATTTTCATACCCTTCATATCCTTCTTAACCTTTAATAACACCTCTAGTAACATCAACAACCATTTAGAACTCACTATCTTCAAATAGGGCTAATTAGGACTATTTGCTTTAGGTCTACTAACACTATTTTATTCCATTACTCTAAATCCTTCGACCAAGAAACCTGATGGAGAACCTTAAGAATCTGAAATCTATCACCTATTATTTCTATAATCTAAATTTATAGTCTTAAAATACACACAACCCTACTTACCCTCTAGCCCTAGTTTCTAGCCTATCTTTTAGGCCTCTGGACTAGTTCTTTTAGGCCACTAAGTCCTTTAAAACTTCAAATAAATCCTTCCAACCACTTTCTTATTCAAGATAAAATTGTAGGGCTTTAGAACATGCCATTGGTTTGGCCTGAACTGATCATGGTGCACTCTACAATAACATTTTCATATCATCCTAGCTCACCTACTCCTAGTAGTTAGCCTACGGCATCACTCCATAGCTTGGAATCCAATTTAAAAAGTGCAAAACAAAAAAGAAACATTATTTAAAAAGTATAACCTAGCATCCCACAAGGTTTCACACATTTTCCACTATGGATGATAAGGCTAAAGTCATTATTGTGGTAGCAGCCCTGTGAAAGAGAATCACAAAACAATCACCAAGATAATTCCACAAATCCCTAATACAATAACTTCAGACCAAGCTTGAATATAAAAAATAAAGAGGAAACACTACTCTAAGAAAACCTAAAGTTAGAACATCTATCCCAATCCATACATAGTCATTCTAGGGCATTAAAACTCTACAAAAATAATGTAGAATATTGCAATTTTCTGAATAGTAGGTCGACATGTTTGAAATTGATTGGAAACCTTCTAATCTACAAAAATATGTTTTCCATGCTCAAATACTTGAGCATGGGTAGTTACAACTTCCCAAACTATCATTTGCAAGTTTTTGCAAAAAATACAAAAGTTGCTCAAATAAGTTTTTGATCAACTTTGCAACTTTGAGCAATTTTTGCTTTTTGCATCTTTTGATCAAATGGGTACTTATAGATCTATTCTAGGACCCTAGTTAGGATCCCTAGGACCTAAATACTAGCAAAATACCTTATTTTCTAATCCCTAACAACTTTTGGCTCTTTGAGCAACTTGTGACCAACTTAGGACCTAATGAGCAATTTTGGCTCTTTTACAAACTCATTGGGACTAGTTGCATTCCAAGGACCATTCAAAATTATTAGCCACACATAACCTCTTAACTAACCCTTAACAACTCAACAAACCAAAAAGAAGGGAGGTCCCTTGCACCAAGGATGATGTCAATGCAAATATCAAGGCCCATGATGATGAAAATAATGATGATGAATATTGTAGTGGTGATGATAATTGTGGTGGTCAAGGTGATAATCATAAGGTGGGTTTTACTAGTAACTAGTGAAATTCATGATCATATAAACTGAATTATAAATTAATTTTGATATACCATTGATACATTTTCAATGTTGTGATACCATAATGCTGAGTTGATACATTTGGACATTTATCATTTTTACTTATATAATCTTAGGCATGTATTATTTTGATTTGTATGAATTTTTTAGTTAAATAATTTATGATTTTCATTTGTATCATTTGTAAATTGATTTGGAGGAGTACCTGACTTTGGTGACCTAGTTCTTGTTTGTGGCTTTGGATCATCAAAGTAAATTGAATTGAATGGGATAGGAAGCGATATTTTTTCTATTGAAGCTAGAGCACTAATGGAATTGAATGCATTTGCATTTGCATCCCAATACTATAGAACTAAAAATGATACTAATAATGGAACAAAGATTTCTATCTTTGGGTTTTCCCTACACTTAAAGGATATGAAATTGGCATCTCTTGTATTGAGAGTGGGTTTTGATCTTGATTTGGTCAAGCCCCTTATATGTCCCATGTACCATTTTGACTTGTGTGCACTATTGGACATATATCATTTAGACATGCTTTTGGTCTACCAACATATTGGAATCTCAATTATTTTAGTTATATGATTATCTTATTAATATTAAATGTTTAGTTTATATATATTGAAAGTGGTCGATGATTTTTGGATGAATATTTATTACATATGATGATTTTGATTTGCTACTCAGGATGGATGTTGTTGGATTCAATTAAATCTTTGATATTTTGGTGTTCACATTCTTCATGTCAACATGGGTTTTTTGATTGGTAAAAAATATATTAAATCAATAAGAAATAGAATTAAAATAAGAAATATTTTTAAAAGTTAAAAAGGAAGCAACAATAGAATACAACTAAAAAGAAAAAGAAAGAATAGAAAAAAAAATTAGGTAGGAAAGAAAAGAGTTATATTGGAAATAACTTTTGAAACAATAGAATATACAATAATAGAAGCTATATCAGAAGAAACAAAAGATGTCATAATGGAAGAAAAAAATGGAAGCAACACAATAAGAAAAATTGGAAGCAAAAATAGGAGAACAACTAGGGGAAATTCTAGGAGCAAAATTGGAAGCAAAAAGTTGCTCAAAAATAGGTGTAAAAGTGGAGGTAATATAAGAAGAAAATTCAGAAGTGAAAAATGGTGATATGATGGAAGAGAAACTAGGAGCAATAGAAGAGGAATAACTATAAGCAATTCTTGAAGAGAAACTAGAACCAATAATTTTCATTATAATGGAAGAAAAATGAGAAGCCAAAGAAGAAGAAAAACTAGAAACACAATGGGGAGCAAAATCAAATTAAGAAATAAGAAAAATCGGAAAGCTAAGAAGAAGTAAAATGGAAAGCCATAATAGAAGCAATAAAGGATATTATAATAGAAGAAAAACTAGAAGCATAACAATAGGTAAAGCATGAAGCATGATTGGAAGCCAAAGTAGAATAAAATCTAGATGCAACAAAGGAGGAAATGAATAAGCCAAACACATTGATATATATGGTGTCATATCTAACATAATTTCTCAAATATTTTCCTATCACTATTTTTGGCACAAAGACAGTTGGGTACAATATTAAATATTAGATACAACTCAAAATATGGTGTTAATTACAATAGATGCCTTGTTTCTTAAAATGGAAGAGTTTGGATGGTAATTGACACTAGTTTAGGCACTATTCGCTTGTAGTTGGGAAGTTTATAAGGTTTTTGGATCCTTTCCAAAATGCAAGGTTTGTGGTTTTGGGTAGCATGAAAACCTATGGCTTTTCAATTAAGTTGAAGTAATTCTCATTGGAATTTTATTGGGAATGCTATATACTAAAGGGGGGAGGAGGTGAGGTTGAATTAGGATCTATAAAACTTTTATCCCTTGAAATAAATTTAAAATATGATACCTTCACCTTAAACCCTTCTAATGGTAGTAACATAAATCACATAAATATTTACTTCAATGATATATCAAAGCTAACAAATAAGCACATCCATGAAATATGTAAACAAATGATCAATGCATAACACAAAGATTTTGGTTATCCAAAAACCATCCAAGATGAAGGTAAAATTGGGGTGGGGATGACACACACAAATCTTCACTACCACAACAATATAGTTCACTTGTTAGGGATACAATTTTGATCACTTCTGGTGATCTACCCTATGATGGGTTTTCCCTATTAAGAGCTTAAAATAATTATTTAATCAACCTTGATTAAAGGATTTAAAATTACAACTCAGAAATAACTCTATTAGAAGATTCACAATAGGTCTATGAGGAACACTATGTTAAGAGATATACCCTAAAATACTTGCTAGAATGTATCAGTACTTGATCCTTTAATTTGTAATTAATATGTTGATTACATATCTCGTCTTTTTAATCTTTGATCTGATCTCTAATAGGACATTTCAATATTCTTCCCTTCAGTGCCTTGCTCAATTACTCTATCTTATTATTCTCCTTCAAAATTTTATTCTAGCATCCAAACTTTTCTTCTCTCTCTCACATGCATACAGCCATACTGAAAATAGGGTTTGGATCTTCCTTTTATAACCAACTAGAGAAGGTTCTAGATCAAGATCAATGATGTAGATCTCTCCCTTTTTCCACTTATACCTTCCATTTTTCTATTTGATTAATCATCTTTCATAGGGATTAATGATCCATACCAAACTGCATTATCATCTCCTTAAGTTACTCCTCAATCATAAAATCTTGCATTAAGTGGCCAAAACTGATTTACATTAGTGTTTATGCCAAATATACGAAAATCTTCTTTCTCAACACATGAACACTTTGATGCTCAATTATAACTAATCTTCATGTGTCCCTCAACTTCTATATGCTTCACACATATTGTATTTCTTAGCATGAACTGACTTTCTATAGCTCGACTTATATTGTCTTATGTCTCACTCAACATGTATAGGAGTACAGAGTGACCATAGAATTGCTCATAAATAATAAATTTCTTAGCTCTAACTAAGATATGATCAACTCTAATATACATAGCTCAACCTTAGTAAGAAGGCTCGATCATAGTGATGACTGACCAACTCTTCCATATGAATGACTAAGTCTTTGACACTAATAGACAACACAGCTTAGGGATGAACAATCTCCCCATTTGACATCAGTGGAAATTCTTTTTTGTCATGATTCAAAATTATATCCAAAACTTAAAATAGTACTCCCCCTTAGATGATGACATGGTCTTAAAAAAGATGGCAACATATATACATGACTTCTAACATAAATTGACTTCAAAATGAATATTGATTACAAAATTTTCAAAGAATCATACCTTTGAAACTCCAATTGTATTTTCATTTCCCCCTTCTAACATATATCCCCCTTATTTTTGTCACTTATGGCTATTAGAGTGATGGGGTCAAACCATACTTGTCGAAAAATGGTTTGTGAATCTATATAATCATTGCCAACATATTATCCCAACTAGATCTGGTAGATTCCAAAAATTTAATTTTTATCTCTAGCTGAGTAGCTGGTTCAACCAAACTTTATGCAATAGATAGATGTCAATGTCTTTTGACTATGTCCTTGGCTAGTGACAACTCTCTCTGTGTAACCTCTAAATGTGGTATCAACATTGACTGAATGGAAATGAGTTTATCTTGCATCTTGCCATCTATGGCTTGCAATTAAGCCAATCTCCCTTGAGGAAAAATCAATCTATTATAATGAATGGAACTTGAACTTGTGTCCACATTCAAAGAATATCTTGTAGACGTCAAATATAATTACAATTTATCAATCCAATCCTATATATCCTTTCTAAAACATGACATATCACATAATGTCATATACACAATTTTAATTTTCTTTACTAATCCTCCTACATTATTTACAAGGTTTCAAATTTCAACTTTCCTCATGGAAATTTTAGTTGACACTTTTCTCAAAATATTTCTTCTAAAACTTTTTCTCAGACCATTGTAATAACCTTCTAGTTGCATCAATGTCCTCCTCATTCACCTTATGTAAAATATGCACTAGTTGTTGCATAATTGGGGTTTTCTCATCAACATCTTTGATATCTAGTCTTCCTGGTTAATGGATCTTGCAAAAAAATTATTTTCTTATATGTCAAGTTATCACTGTCAAATTTAGGGATCACTATAACTTCATCCAACATTACTAGCTTTCTAGGTCACCTTGTCTTCTTCTTTGACATCTTCTCCTTAGGGGTACTACTACTCAGCAATGCTAAGTAGAGAGTGTAAAGAAACCACCACACTTGATCCCTTTAGCTCTTGTAAACTACTAGCATCAATACTTACTGAAGTTGACTCCTTCTGAGTTGTAATCACTTGTTGTTCAAGTATACCACTTTTTTGAGCAATATATTGTGTAGGAGGCTCTACACTCAGACATTTATCTTTATTTTATTCCATCTGCTCCTCACCTTGTTCCTTGGTCATTGCACCACTAAGTGGCTCCTTGTCCTTTTTTTCCTTGATAAGAGGTTCTAAGACATGTGGTCTTGTTTCATTTGTATTAGATTTCTCTACTTGAGCATTGAACACATCAATATGAACCTTTGTGGTCTAATCTACCTTAGAAGGATCTCCATCTCCTTTCTCTTCAACTCTTGACACACTCTATGTATTGAGATTTATCAAAAGTTTCTTCTGTTGAAGATGAGCATTGTAATCAACAATAAATATAGGTGTTTTAGCTATAGTCATAGTTACACATTGATCCATTTATTTCTCTCTAATCCTTGGATATTCTATGATTTTCACAATAATTGTGTTCGTGTTTTCCATCAAAGTGTCTAATAGATCTAGGAATTTTCTCCTCTTTCTCTAGCTTGGTTGATACTAACTTTTTTGGCTCTTTGATATCTAAAGTCACATTGGGAAAAGTATTGTTAGGAGTTTCATCCTCAATGATGACTAACTCTATCTGTTGTACCTTCTCTTGAGCCATTTTCTCTAGAGTTTCCACTAATTGTTTAACATCATTGTACAAATCCTTAGTTTTATCCAACTCAGCTCTATCATCTTACTTTTCTTTCTCTTTTTCTAGTGTTTGAATAATCCCAAAAGTTTTCTTTCCAAATAATTTAAACTTTCCTGAATCACATCTTCAATTCTATTTCTTAAAATTTAATAAGCTCTCATTTTAGGTACAAATTTATTTGCAAAATCCTTCATGGCAATATCAATATGATACTTTCCTAAGTTTGGCATAACTTGGGCCAATATGGCCTCTCTCATTTGTTTCTTAGTGATCAATAGCCATTTCCAATTGGGATCAATTTTATTGTATAATTCCTTAGGTAATTACTTACCTAATTCAATTGGTGTGTATTGAAAATTCACCATCATATGGAAAAAATTGCTTGTTCAACTCTTTCTTTATCACATTTATCTAAAGAATCACACTTTACATGTTTAAATCTTGTTAACCCTACTGAAATTTTAATGTTCTTAGATACCTTTGCAATATCCTGAGGAGCTCACTTAGGCACTATCTAAAACTTACTCAAATCATATAATTCAATCATCTTAGCTTCATCATGATCCTCCTCATTAGGCTTAACAACAAGCTTCATCCTTGACCTCTTCTTCTAACCTTACTTGGTCTCCTTGGCCTCTGATGACCTCTTCTTTCCGTTTGATAGCCAAGTTATCTTCACTATCCCTTTCTTTGGATCTACGACTGTAGTAGTTCTTTCCTTGGACCCTTGTTTGGTTACTCATCTTTGTATTACAGTGGGTGGAGTTACCACTTTCTTTTGGGTCATTTTAACCTTAGGATCAACAATCACAATCTTCTTATCTATTGGTTCCTAGGGCTCAAAAATGACAATACCTTTACCTTTAGATTCATCTTCATCACCATTATCACCATCACTTCATGATCTTTCCCTTTACCTTTAGTAATTTGCATAGGGGATTCTCCAAGTTTACCCTCTAGGTCTTGGATCATTTTCTTTCTCTTCTTGTCCATCTTTGGAACCTTTTTCTGCATCATCATTTTGATCTTTGAAGTCTCATTTGTGTAGAATTTCTTGACATTTGTGTCAATTTCTTCTACCAATAGTGTTGTAATATCAACAGACACTTCATTAACATTAACCTCATATTGTATTAGCCTTAGCTATGCAAGCCTTGTTATGACTACTTGAGCATAGGTATAGTCTATTTCAAGCATGAAACATATATGATCATAATATTGATCAACCACTGAATTAGGTATTCTCATCCCATTCTTCATTTTTTTTGGAACTCTTCAAAATACCCAACCAAAATTGTTTCAAATTTTTCACCTAATTGCTCAATATAACCATTGATCTTCTTGGTTACAAGTTTATCATTGTCCCACACTACATCTCCAATGGTAGGAAAGGAGCTCTAAAAATAAATATTATACATAGTATAAGTGAGCCAAACTTACATGATGTATTATTTATTTTCCTGATAGCTCCAATATTTTTCACTAGATAAATTAATTGTAGCTTGTCCAAGTGATACTGATGGTCCTTCTTGACTTTTTGTTTTCCCAAATCTATAGCTATACAAGGCATATTGCCCAATTGTCTTGATTGATAGAATTTATGTGCAATCACTTGGATTACAAACTCAATGATCAGATCTTCAATTGCATCAATTGACATTGCTAGCCATTCCACTTCGCCTTAGTGCAGTCTTCAATTATATTAATTCACTAACATCGAATGTTCTTCACTCATTCAAGGGTAGGGTAACCATTTATTTGATGTATTATTGATTTAGTAATCTTAACTGGCCCATTCTCCACCCACAAGTTCATATTGTGCAACCTTCTCAAAAAAATCTTGATCCATTCCACCTTAAACACCATGGGAAAATCTAGGGCATGAGTTAACTCTTTCTCAGCCACAACTATGTTTTCCTCCTTCAACACTCCATTCTTGCATAGTGTATCATATGCATTCCTTAGCTTGAAATCACCAATTTCTCCAACTTTACACATATAACATGATCTTACATCATGTACCATGATGACATGGGGTGGAATTGATAACAATTACCTAGATGAGTTTCTGGTCATTGCAATCTCTAGATATACTTTGAATTTTGGAGGACACACAACATTATGCACAATTTGAGCATTGTTGTCCTTGAATGCCTCCATCTTCCCACTCATAGATGTAGATGATGTCATTGAAAAATAAGGTTTTCAACTCCAAACAATTTTAAAAATAAATTAACTCGATTCAAAGAGACTTTGCAAACTTACACAGTATCACCAATGATAGATAGTAAAATCTTCTACAATTCACACAAATCACTCTATACTCACCTTGATATCACTCTAAGGGGTCTAAATCATGGGGTAAGTATACAAATGAACTCAAAATCAACTAAATACCTACAAATGGTCAAAATACACTTTCATTTAATGCTTCATACTTAAGTAGGTAAACACAAAGTGTATGACAACTATCTCGACTCACATAAGACAACTTAGACATTATACTTCCATTCACTGGCTCAGTCAGTACACCAACTCAGTCAATACAAGATCTTGGTCCTCACTGTGACTCAATCACAAGTGACATTGATAATGATGCTCGACATCAACTATGCTACAACTCAGTATATGTGCTATTTACTCAATTCATGTTTTAGATCTATCCCAATGCATCTCATCTTATACAGACATGGACTTCACTATATCTCATGTTAGTAACTGATGTATAATATATCATTTGATGTATAATTCCTTACATACCTTCTTTTCTTAGTTTGATGTAGTGTGATCACCTAATCCATTAGATTAGGTGATCTTGATATCAATAGCTCCATTGATTTTACCTCCATTCTTCTTTCTCCATGTTTGATTTATCTAATTTCTTGTCTATTTAGGTAAAAGTACAAGCTTGTGTCACCTTTTATGAAGAAAAAGATCCTAGAACACAAATTGTTCAACTTAAATAACATAAAAATGGTATTTGCACTTAGAATTTGAAGATATAGGGTGTAGTTCTTGTCAAACAAGTATATGAAAATCATCCTTTTTTAATCTAATTTGAAAATATGTTATAGATGGTATGCATAGCTAGGGGGAAAAAAAAATTAGTTTTTAATGCATATTTTTTTTGCTATAAGTACCAGAGTTCAACCTTAACAGAAATGAATAGTTTTTACCTCCTGTAAAAAATTCTCTATCAAATCTATACCTTTTTAAAAATAAAGTGCATATTCCTAAAGATGAATCACTCCTCTAGAGATAAATATAAATTTTAGTTTTTTTGATATGATTTACTATTTTTTTGATTTTTTGAGTGAGCATCTTCTCAAATGTTAAAATATCTACTTATGATATTTTGAAATTAATACATATAAGTTATAACTAATCAAAACACCATGAAATTTATATAATAATGAAATTTGTTGATTCATGGAAGTATAAATAGGATAAAAAGATACCAAGGAAGGGGGGGGTGTTGAATAAGAATCTTAAGCACTTTTACTTTTCAACAATTCACTCACACATTCACCAGTAGTCTTGTGCATGTAAAACTTGTAATAGTAAACTTGTTGTAACATGTAAATCTAATCTATCACATGCATGAAAATAAATACATAACACAATATTTGTTACCCAGAAACCCTCCAAAGTGAAGGTAAAACTAGGGTGGGGATGACACCCACAAATTTTCACCACTATAGTAATAGAATTAACTTGTTAGGTTTACAATGTTTGATCGTAAAATATGATCTACCCTATGAGGGGTCTTCCCCTGCAAAAAAAATTGAGACTGCTAGGTCTAACCTTGTTAGAGGATTTAACACTTACAATAAAGTAAGGAGTCTATTAGGAGATTACAATGATCTATTAACACCACTTTGTTAAGAGATTTACCCTTATTCAAGTTGATCAGAATTGATTTAGTATCCGACTCTCAATATGCTTTGTAAGCTGATCTTGAGCCTTCTTCTTGCTAACTGGTTCTCTCTTTTGATCTGATAAAACTTTTCTTCCCCTTCACTACTTTGATTAGGTCACTTGCTTTGCTAGGAGATAACATAACACTTCCTCATGACTTCTGATCTAATCTCAATCCTTTACTTCACCATTCACATATTGTTCCCTTCCTTGTGCATTCTTTTTTCTCCTTGTCTCTTCATCATCATCATATAGTCTACGTTAAAATGTTCTCTGTCTAAAGGGTTTTGTAAAGAGTTTTCTAGATGCTTCCATATATTTCCTCTTCATCTAAATCGTTGATCACAAAATATAGGGATATATGATCCACATCATTAATGCGTAAAAAATCTTTATAACAACCTCTACAAATATTAAATGTTCCTTCCATGTCAGTTGAAAAATGATTTACCTTAGAATTTGTATCATTATTAACTTTTCATTAACTTTTCTATATACTCTACATTGCTTGGCACTTACTATTTTCTGATACTCAAAACTCACTATTTTCTAATACACATCATTGTTGATGCTCAATTTGTATTGTGCTCAGCACATACTATGAAACCTAGCACTCATATGGTTGAACTTCTCAGTACGTGTTGAGCTTGACTTGTATAGAAAATACTCGGCAACCACACACTTACTTAGCTCCTATAGAGCTTGATACACACAATATAGTGTACCTCAGTTGTAGTGATGACCATATGACTCTTCCTAGTAAATGACTAAGTGTCTAACACTAATTGAAAAAAATAATTAGAGATTCCAATAGATATCAATGTTGAGATCTATAAAAGGGTATTTTTATTTCTTGAAGAAAGATGAGTTTTAAAAGAGAAATGAGATTTTACCAAAATAGCTTTAGAGATCCTAAAAGGTGACATAGATCTATGCTTTTACCCAATCTACATCAACAATACCTTTACCTTTGTTCTATTTTTTGCTTGGTGTTGGTACTCGAGTCCAACAATTTCTTGTCAAATGTCCAATATTATGATAATTGTAACAAACTATATTGTCATTCATCCAACTCTTGTACTTACCTCTGAAATGTGTCCTAATACAATTTTCTCCAATATGACTATATTTGCCACAGTATCGCAAACTACTCCTAATATAATTTTCTCCAATATGACCATATTCACCATAGTAATGACAACTACTCCAAGTATTATAATCCCAATCATAAGTGTTATCTTGCTTAGATGTATTTCATTGCTTCTTGGTTGTCCAGTTAGGTTTTTCCTTTGATCTGCATTCTTGAGCTCTATGTCCATACTTTTGAAAATTATAACAATATCCTTCAAATCTAGGTGTAACTCATGTATTGTTGTCTTTGGATTTACACACATGTACTTGATGTCCTTTCTTCTTACAATTAAAATAGTATCCATTGAATTTGGGCATGGGGATTTTCTTTCCAATCTTGCTTCTATAAATATTTGTTGTGTGACCTAGTTATTCATAATGATAACATGTACGTTTATTGTTATTTGGCTTTGCATTCCTTCATTCTCCACTCTTTGATGATTCTACTTCCTCAATAGATGATAGGTCCCCAGCATAGCCTAGACTATATGTGTCATGGGGTCTTCTTTGTGTTGGAAATATTCAAGATATAACAGTTTACTGAGAGGGGAGGGGTGAATCAGTTAACATAAAATCTTAAATCAATTCATATTAACCAGTAAAATATTTAATCACCTAATCTGCAGTATGTAGACATTCATAACACATAAGCACAAAGATTTTGGTGACCCAGAAACCTTCCAAAATAGAAAGTAAAACTGGGGTGGGGATGAAACCCACAAATCTTCTTTACTACAGTAGGAAGTTAGCCGGTTAAGGCATACAATGATCACTTCTGGTGATCTGCCCTGTTAGGAGCATAAAGGATTGTTATATCCACCTTGTTAAAGGATTTGAAACATACTTCATAAGTATGCACTCTGTTAGGAGATTTAGTACAAAGACTGTTAAGTCTACCCTGTTAAAGGATTTATAAAAACTGATTCACCTGTTAGAATGAAACAGTGGATTTTAAATACAACTGATTGCTGATAAGATCCGCTATGCTCTGATTGTCCTTGATATGACAGATAAAACATTTCTGCTCCAATGCTGACCTTGCTGAAAACCTTCAAAATTCAGCTTACATGCTTTCGCACACATTCTTCACATACATTTAGAATGATACAATACATTACATATATATACCATCCAAGTTAAAATTACATGCAATGGTCGGCTGAATAAAAGTAGACAAAATTTAACTGAGTCGGCCAAATAGCAAAACAAACTCGGTAGAACAAACTTCTTTGTTTACCGACTGAGCTCGGTTAACACTGAGTCCTATGTTAACCGACCGAACTCAGTTAACACTGCATCCGTCTTTACTCGGTTAATATTGAATTCTTAATTAACCGACCGAACTCGATTAATGCTGAGTTCTTAGTTAACCGACTGAACTCAGTTAATACTAAGTTCTATGTTAACCGACTGAACTTAGTTAATACTAAGTTCTTCTTTACTCGGTTAATACTGTGAGAAAAGTGTTGTCACTAATGGCAATGAGAAGAACCTCCTTATAGCAATATCGTGAGAATGCTCGAAATAACAGAATACAAAGTGATAGCAGAACTCAGAATAAATCTACTGATCGCAGGCCACTTCGAGGGGGTAACCTCCTTTGAGCAAGCTCAATACAATAAATTCGTCCGTGCCCATCAAGGGCCTCAACCTATTCTTATATACTGGGTACGATCTAGAAAAGTAATACTACCTATGCATGTGGGATAATAAAATAAACTCACGGGACGACTTACAAAGCATATGCGTCCAACAACTCTACTCTAACAAAATAAACAGAAGGAACACACAGGTTCCTAACATCCCCTCTCCCTTAGAAAAAAGCTTTGTCCTCAAAGCTTAAGGTGTGGAAATTGTTGTTGAATCTGAAGAAGGGGTTCCCAGGTAGCATCCTCTGGTTGCATGCCATGCCACTGAATCAAGACCTCAGAGATGGAGCGAGAGCGAAGCTGGCGAGTGCGCTGGTCAATGATTGCCACCGGCTCCAGGATAATGGATCCTTCCGTATCCATTTCAGGGAGAGTAGTTTGGGCTCTGACAGTGATACCCAGAACTTTCTTTAGACAAGAAACATGAAAGACTGGATGAATGCGGGAAGAAGGAGGAAGTTCCAGTTTATAAGCAACTAAACCAATCTTCTGCAGAACCTGATAAGGCCCATAAAATTTTGGGGCCAGCTTATGACGCCCTTTCAGCTTTAGGGAGGATTGTTTGTATGGCTGTAGACGAAGAAAAACCATATCCCCAACTTGAAATGAGCGCTCAGAACGGTGTTGATCTACTTGTTGTTTCATCCGATTACGGGCCATGTGAAGATTATCCTGTAAGGTACGAAGAATCTGATCCCTGCTGCGGAGAACTATGTCAACTGCCTGGACTGGTGAGCTGTTGGGAGTGTAGGGAAGGAGCACTGGAGGTGCCTGACCATAGACTGCTTCATATGGAGTCATTTTAGAGGCAGTGTGGTAAGAGGTATTGTACCACCATTCAGCTAAAGGGAGCCACTTGGCCCACTGATGTTGCTGTTCGGAAGTGAAGCAACGAAGATAAGTTTCCAAGCATTTATTGACAATTTCCGTTTGACCATCAGTTTGTGGGTGATAGCCCGAACTCATCTTCAGTTTGGTGCCAGTTTTCTGAAACAGTTCAGTCCAAAAATGACTGGTAAAAGTTGCATCACGATCAGAGACAATGGAAGAAGGGAGTCCATGAAGACGAAATATCTGGTCCATGAAGATTTGTGCAACAGAGGAGGTAGTATAGGGGTGGCTGAGGGCACAAAAATGACTATATTTCGAGAGGCGATCAACCACAACCAAGATCACTGTCTTGCCACCGGATTTAGGAAGCCCTTCAATGAAATCCATAGAAATATTAGTCCAAATCCGTGTAGGGATGGGCAATGTTTCGAGCAAGCCAGGAAGGAGGGTCGTTTCACCCTTGTGGCATTGGCAAGTATCACATTCAGCCACCATCTGTTGAATCGTCTGTTTCATTCCTTTCCAAAAGAAGTTTCTCCTTGCTCGCTCATAAGTTTTGAGGAAGCCTGAGTGCCCTGCTGAAGGAGAAGCATGGAGTTCATAAAAAATAGCCTAATGTAGAGCTGGGTTCTGAGGAAGCACTAGCCGACCCTTGTATCGAAGAGAAGAACCATCCCAAGAGTAATGTGGTAAAGCAGAAGGATTATTGGCTAGCTGGTGAATGATTTGAGATAAAGAAGAGTCACTGTCATAGCCCTGCTGAACATACGCTAACCAATTGGGAATGGGCTTAGAAATAGCGGAAAGGGAAGCTTGATTATCAAATGTGCGAGAAAGAGCATCTGCCACAATATTCTCCTTACCCTTCTTGTAGGTGATCTCATAATCATACCCCATGAGTTTGCTGACCCATTTCTGTTGTGTAGGAGAGGATACCCGTTGTTCCAGGAAGTATTTCAGACTTTGGTGATCGGTTCTGATGCAAAAATGACTCCCTAAGAGGTATGGCCGCCACTTCTGTACAGCATGCAAAATAGCCATCATTTCTTTTTCATAAGTAGAGAGGGCTAGATTCTTACCAGAGAGGGCTTTGCTAGTGAACGCAATAGGATGGTCATCTTGCAGGAGAACAGCACCCAATCCATTGCCGCAAGCATCACTCTCAATAGTGAAGGGTTTGGAAAAATCTGGCATCGCGAGAACAGGTGTACTGCACATAGCCTGTTTCAGTTGTTCAAATGCAGTCTCAGCAACAGGGGTCCAGGAGAAGGCATCCTTTTTTAACAGAGCTGTCAATGGTGCTGCAATTTTTCCGTAATCTTTGACAAACTTGCGGTAGTAGCCAGTCAACCCCAAAAAACCCCAAAGGCTCTTGAGAGTTTTAGGATGCGGCCAAGTTTTCATGGCATCTATTTTTGTAGGATCCACCCGCACTCCATGGTGTGCAACAATATGCCCGAGATACTCCACTTCCTCCTGGCCAAACACACATTTAGATAGTTTTGCACAGAGTTGATGATCAGAGAGAAGTTGCAAGACAAGCTCCAGATGATGGAGATGCTCAGCCCAAGTTTTGCTATATATGAGGATATCATCAAAGAAGACTAGAATGAATTTCCGGAGGTATGGTCGAAATATGTTATTCATCACTGCCTGAAATGTTGAAGGAGCATTCGTGAGGCCAAAGGGCATGACTAAAAATTCATAGTGACCATCATGTGTGCGGAAGGCAGTTTTAGGTATATCCTCCTCATTAACCCGAATTTGATGATACCCAGAACGAAGATCTAACTTGGAGAAAAAATGAGCCCCATGAAGTTCATCAAGAAGTTCATCAACAACTGGAATGGGAAACTTGTCCTTTATAGTGAGATGATTAAGTGCGCGGAAATCAATGCAGAGTCACCATGACCCATCTTTTTTGCGAACAAGCAGAACTGGAGAAGAAAAGGAACTGGTACTAGGGCGAATAATACCTTGCTTCAGTAAGTCACGGACAAGTATCTCGATTTCGGTCTTCTGATGAAATGGGTAGCGGTAGGGCCTGATGTTGGGCGGAACACTACCAGGAAGGAGCTGAATACGGTGGTCCTCTGGACGAGAAGGAGGTAATCCCACAGGTTCAGCAAATATACCAGAATACTTGTCCAAAATGTGTTGGAGATCGGCAGGAGTGCTAGAGACTGCTGATGGCTGCATCTGAATGGAATGGAGCTGAGCGATGACACCATGTGAATTCTTCTTAAGAAGTTTTTCCATATGGTGTGAACTGATGATGCTGAGAGACCCTGGTTGTAAGCCTTTCAAAGTGTGTTGGTGCCCCTCGGCTGAAAACTGCATCCAAAGTTCAGCAAAATCCCAGAGAATGGGGCCAAGAGTGCGTAACCATTGGGCACCCAAAACCACATCACAGCCACCTAAGGGTAAGGCAAACATGTCAGAGCGCATGTTATAATCTCCAATAGAGAGACGCACATTGCGACATTTCCCTTTACAAGGTAAAGTGCCCCCATTGGCAATCATGACTTCAAAGCTAGAGCAGGGATGGATAAAGCAATCAGCCTGTTTGGCTATTCGTGGATCAATGAAGTTATGAGTGCTACCAGAATCAATGAGTATAGTAAGAGGGATCTTCTTGAAGAAACCCTGGACCCGCATGGTTTGTGGAGTAGTGACTCCTGCCAAAGCATGGACAGATATCTCTGGTGGAGCTTCTGGGGAAGGAGGTTCAGGCTGGTGAGGCTCAACCTCAGCATCCACTGTTTCCTGAGCATCTACATATTCTTCCAGTTCCGGTGGAGAATCCACATCCAAGAGATAGAGCTTTTGCTGAACACATCTATGGCCCCGAGACCATTTCTCATCACAATTATAACAAAGCCCTTTGTCTCGCCTAACTCGCATCTCTGTTTCAGACAAGTGCTTGATCGGAGTAGTTCTGGGAGCTGGTATGACTGGAGGGTTGTGAGAACCTGTATTTCTGAATGGAACAAAATTAGATCTGGAGCGTTGTAGAGCACTAATCTTGTCTTCTGCTAACTTAGCCAACCCAAGGGCTTCCATCATTGTAGTAGGTCGAAACATTTTGACTTCTGAGCGAAGTGCATCCTTCAGACCACTGACAAAACAACTACGGAAGAATTCATCAGACAAGCCCTCTGTGTGATTAGCTAATTTTTCAAACTCTGTCTGGTATTCTCTTACAGTGCCTGTTTGACGCAGTTTAGTGAGTGCTCCTGTGAAATCATCAAAGGAACTAGGGCCAAAGCGCTCCAAAATGAGGGTGCACAATTTGCTCCACGTTGGGCCTACATTAGCCTTGATGTACCAACGGAACCATTGAAGAGCTTCATGTTCCAAATGAAAAGATGCAAGGGAGACTTTGTGGTGATCCAAAGTATTATGCAAGCTGAAATACTGCTCTGCCCTATAGATCCATCCAGTCGGATCAGAACCATCGAAGCATGGAAAATCAAGCTTTGGTCCACGGAAATTGCCAGAAGAGGACCCAGTATCTCCTGAATGGTTTCGGCTCATGGCTGACTGCTGAAAGTTAAGACCCAGAATTTTGTCATCCAGATCTTGAAGTTTGGTTTTGAGGGATGCAATTTCCTCTTCCATGATTTTTTCTCCTGTACGCGTAACAACCATAAAACAAGGTTTTTTTTTTTTTTTTTTTTTTTTTTTTTTTTTTTTTTTTTTTTGAAATGGGTAGAAGATGAGAACAAAAACTTTTTTAGTTACGGCAAACTTGGATTTGGGTAAAACTCATATAGGAAATGGGTGTTCGACGGGTGGTGGGAGACTCTCTGGGGACAAGGGAAAAAGAAAAATGAGGGTTTCAAGGGTAGGGAGGCGAAATGAGGCGAACAGTCCAAGAGGGATAAGGGAGCAAAATGAGGAATTGAATCTTGTGGCTCAGTTTGGTGGCGATTGGATGAGAGGTGAAAAAGATAGGGCAAACCCTAAAATTAGATAAATGAGGGATTTAGGGCTTTGATATGTAAAATTTGGGGTTGGGTCGCCAAGGAAGGAAGTATGCGAAATGATATTGCAGACGTTCTGCGGAAGTATGAGCAGAAACAGAAAGCAAACAAGGAAGCTATGACTAAAAAATAGAAAAATTTTTACTCTTAGAAAAATTCACTCACAGACAGAACAACTGAAAAGAGTTATTGCAATAACAAGAGATATTAGAAGTGAGAGGAACCTGAAGGCCACGACAGAAAAAAAAAAATTGATGTAATTTCCACCCAGCGAGCCCAAGAGCGTGCTCTGATACCAGATGAGAAGAACCTCCTTATAGCAATATCGTGAGAATGCTCAAAATAACAGAATACAAAGTGATAGCAGAACTCAGAATAAATCTACTGATCGCAGGCCACTTCGAGGGGGTAACCTCCTTTGAGCAAGCTCAATACAATAAATTCGTCCGTGCCCATCAAGGGCCTCAACCTATTCTTATATACTGGGTACGATCTAGAAAAGTAATACTACCTATGCATGTGGGATAATAAAATAAACTCACGGGACGACTTACAAAGCATATGCGTCCAACAACTCTACTCTAACAAAATAAACAGAAGGAACACACAGGTTCCTAACAGGCAAATAACTTTATGCCAACAATCTCCCCCTTTGGCATTAGTGACAAAAACAATTATGTATCAAAGTTTATGTACAGAAATTGACATATATTTCAAAAAGTTTCCAAAATTGTAGATCTTATTAGATGTATGTCTCCCCCATACAATATGCACAGTATTTACAGATCAATACATATATCTTTGCACGGATAGCTCTGAAGTTCTGAAGTTCTGTCTCCCCCTTTTTGACAATAATGCCAAATAACATATATTTACACTGAGATTTCAAAATGAGAGAGAAATTCTGAATGTACCTTGAGAATAAGAGCCAAAGTCTTATCCCAATTTTCTTGCAAAATTTTTCTGGAGGAGAGTGCAATTTGAATTTCTGCAGAAAGTTCAATCATATGATCTGCAACTGAGAAATTGTTGTCATGAATCAATGTTCTGGAATGAGCAATATGCTTTTGCATTGAAGTCATGACAGGAAGAATCATATTCTGGATATCTATGAGAGTAGACCTGATTCTTGCTTCCTCTCTCAGCAATTCTGCCTGTTTCTCCGACAAAAATCTTATTTTATGATGATGGGATGAACTTGTACTGAGGTCAGATTGCAGCACTTGGGCACTGACCTTCATATCCTCATCAATTTTATTCAACTTTTCTTTTATATCCTTGGTATACTTAGTAACATCATAGAGTTTTCCAAAAAGTGAAGTTACATTATTAAAAGAATTCTCAAAATTATTCAAAATTGTAGACAATTCTACCTGATTTAATGCAATATGCTGAGCAATGTGCTCAAGCACCTTATTGTCAAATTTCTTCTCTGCCTTTTCAATCAACTTTTCTTGGCCGGAGGTATCCTCATTGAATTTGTTTACAGCCTCTTCCAACTGAATCAAAATGTGTTGAGTAGAATCTACTTCAACACCTATAGCCTCTGTTATAATATTTTTAGCACTCTCAATGATGCTATATTCCAGATCTCTTTCATGCCGTAGCTGTTTCTGCCTAGCCTTCTGCTCTAATAGCTGACTGAGCATTCTCATTTCATCAACTGATGCTGTATCAAGATCTATTTTAGGAAGGATAATGTCCTTATCCAAATCAATTTCCTCATCCAGTGTCTTGCTGGAAAACATGTATCTTTTTGCTTTTCCAGCAAAGACTTCATCTTGACCCTTGTGAACTGAGACTATAGTTGATGAGGCAGGGCTGGCTGATAAGACTGGAATAGGACTATGTAAAGGAAGACTAAGAGATGTGCAAATGGTATCAAAAATTGATGTTGCTGTACAGGATGGAGTGGAAGAGCTAACAGTTGCCAAAATTTGATTAAGAGAAGTCAAAATTGTAGTATCTGTAGGTACACTTATTATACATTCTGAAGTAGAGGTTTATGTGCATGATGAACTTACTGCAGAGACTGATGGAGACTTGGTTAATGAAGGTGGCTGCAACTCGGTTAATGAAGTGATTGGCACTTGCATAGATGGTACACGGAGCTGAGAGGACTTACCAGTAGAAGCTATTTCCATAGTTGATGTAACTGTTTTGGATGGAGAGTGTGGAAGAGATGCAATGACTTCAGCTGCAATTTGTACTGGATCTTCTTCCACCTTTGCTTGTTCATCTTCTTTATCCTCCATTTCTTTTTCAGCTTCTTCTTCCTCTAATTCTTTCTCAGCCTCTTCTTCCACTTCTAACATGATTGAATGAAGATCCCCTGGAATATCTTCAATATCATCATCATCTTCATCATCATCACTGTTGTCAATGTCCTTGATTTCAACAGTATCATCACTGGATTTGTGTAGATGATAGATGTTTTTCCACATGTTTGTTGCATCATTTACCACATGCTCAATGTCTTTGACAAGTATCAAACAGGTGTGGAATCTAATCATCATATTGCCTTCGTGATCTTTCAGTGATGCTTTCACTTCAGCATTAGTGAAACTCGGCAGGAGATTCTTCAGTGTCTGCTCATAGATGTCTTTTACAGTCTTGGTTGCAGCTTCCCATCTGATTTGCAACCTCTCCAATAGTTCTTTGGAGATCTGGGAGGCTATCTGGTCCGGTGAGTATTTCCATTTACCCATCTTGTTCAGTACCAGTTCCTCAATCTGCATCTTTTCTTGTTCTGTTCTGGTTTCAAACTTCAATGCTTTGAAGTTTGTGAAGCTAGCACCTACTTCTAATTGCTTCAACCTATCCTCAAATGTGAGTGGAGGCTTAACAAGTACAGGTTCTTTCTTTCCTTGTCTTGTTCTCCTGGAGAAGACTGCAGAGGCTTGCCTTTTAGGTTTGGTGATGATCACCTTGCCTTTCTTTTGTTGAGGCTCCTTTTCCTTGTCTGACTCGGTTTCCTCTTCTTCTTCTTCGTCTTCTCCTTTGCCTTCTGTTATCATAAGAGAGCCAACTTCCGTCTTCAGTTGGGTTATCCTTCTCTTTCCTTTGCTAATGGCCTGAGGGATTTTAATTTGGAGCTCAATTCTGGCCTTAGCTTGATCATATGTTCCAAAAATTGGTTGCCTTGGGTCTACTGGTTCATTCACCAGTGCTTCTATGATATCCCTGGCTTCGTCAATTTTTACCTCATAGGGAAGAGGTTTCACCCATGCTACTCGAGGCCTAGCTGCCTGAATGTATACCTTGTCGCAATCTACCATGAAGCATATGTCTTCCTTGTATTCTTCAACCAGTTTGGGTGGAATTCGGAACCTATGATTCATCTTTTCCTTAAATTCTTCAAAATAGTTATCCAAAATACTATCAAAATTTTCACCTAGTTCTGTAATGAACTCGTTTATCTGATAAAGAATTGGTATATCTTTTCTCCATACTACTGATCCCTTTGATGGAAAAGATTTCTGAATATAGAAGAATAAACAAATCAAAAGCGAACCGAATTTGCAAGGATTGTTCTTGGAGGTTCTAATGCTTTCCATATTCTTATTGAATTGGGATAAAAGTAATTCTGATAAATCAAATTCTAAATTCTTCTTCACTATTTTGTACGCCAGATCCACAGCTTCACAGGGTACACTGTTTGGACGGCTTGAACTATAGATTTTGTGAGCAATGACGTGAATGCCAAATCTCAATTCGACGTCAGCTACAGTATTCAGCTTAAGTCCCCTACCATCCCATTCTGCTTGGGTTAGTTTCTGCAATTCCTCCCGACCTAGGGTTTTGGTAGACTTGGCTTTGCTCAGCATGGGGAGTCCAGTAATTTTGTTAATCATTTTCTTTGTGATGAGCACTGGTTGCTCTAACCACAATTGGCCATTGTGAACTCGACTGAGTACATACCTAACCCATTTAACTTGAAATTTCCTTGGCAAGTGCAAAATGTGGGTTAACCCTTTTGTTTCAAGATGCTTATGTTCGGGTTTTAGGTTTCCATCTATGCTCATTTCACCTAGGGCATTATCAATTTCTAGGTTTCCAAGTTCTTGAATAGAGCATTTAAAATGAGATCTTATATCATTGACAAGAAGTACCTTTGAAGGAATTTGAGATTGGGCACCATTAGGGTCCAATGATTCTGCAATAGCTGGTGCTAATTTGAAGTTCGGCGCCTTCCATTCCTCTCCTCTAACCAGCATTTTTGAGCCTTTCTTAGTCTTAGAGCTTCCACTTCCGGATGCCATTGTTACTTGGTAGGTGTAGAAAAATTCTGAATTGATTCTTTCGCTCTTTTGAAAAATTCGCTCGAAAATGTCTTAAGCTCGCTCTGAAATTGCAGAAAATACCTTAGCTCTTTGTTCGCAATAAAAATTTAGATCAAATTTTGCCCCTTTTGATAACAAATTTGCCATAAATGTTTTGGTACGATGGCAGAAGAAATGATAGGTTGTCATCCACTAGCTCGGTAGATATTATCAACTCGGCGATCGAAAGAAAATATTGAAGTACCGACCTTACTCGGTTAGGTCACGAACTGACCTTGCTCGGTTGACACAACATGGTCAATGAAACTTAGTTGTGATCGACCGAACTCGGCAAAGTCTCTTACCGACTCAACTCGGTAACTGCTACTCGGTTAATGAAGCTTTGTTACATCCAACCAAACTTGGTAAAGTATTGAACCGTCCTGGAGTCAGAGTGTATCTACAATACTAATTTGATCCATCTTCTTCCTTTGGAGCTGCATAGGATAAATCTTGGAAGATGCAGTTCCAATGTTTCTTATATGAATACTAATTGGAAATGGTAGAGTCACCCACCTCTTGAGTGACACTCCTATCTGACTTATCTTGTTCGGTAGATTTTGGAATCCATTGCTGCTTCATTTGCTTTCGAATGTTATCTACTTTGATTTTCTTTTCATCTTCAATTCTTTTGATATTCATGCAATTTTTGGCTATATGACCGAGTTCTGTACATGTATAGCACCTTACAGTTGTGTCCTTTTTCCTTAGGTGATGTCTGGCACAATTCATGCCAGTATGTCCATACTCTCCACAATAGTGACATCTGCACCAGGTGTTGTATACCCATCCGAATATGGCTTTGACAAGTTGTTCAGCTGGATTGAATGATTTGGATTTGCACTGGAATGCCTTGTGACCATGCTTTTTGCATTTGTAACAATTGCCTTCAAATTTTGGTTTTTCTTTACACTCATTTGCCTTGTGACCATGCTGATTGCAGTTGAAGCACTTACCATTGAATTTTGCTTTCCCATTGCTCCAGCATTTGTTTGATGTATGACCTATCTTGCCACAATGATTACAAGTGGATCTTTTATTCCTTTGTTCACCTTGCTTGGAGGATTCACCAGCTTCCTTGTATCCAAGACCAGCTTTGCTTGTTTGTTTTTGAAGATTCTGCTCATTCAATTGATTTACGTCTACCTGAGATTTCATCATCCTTTCATTGACTTGCCTTTCAGAGATTAGGTCATTTTCAAAGCTTTCATTGATTTGTCTTTCTGATCTCAAGTCATTCTGTAGACTTTCATTGATTTTCTTTTCAATGTTCAAATCATTCCTTATTCTTTCATTTTGTGCTCTGAGAATCCTGATTTCTTCATTTGCATTGGTGAGTTGGTCTATGAGATCTTCATACTGATGAGTTTGATTGCGGATTTCATGACTTCTATCTTCCAGTTCTTCTTGTGCTTTGTTTCTTTGATCCAAAGCTTCACATAGCCTGATTGACTGTATTTCTTGTTCTCTCTTAAGCTTTCTTACCTCTTCTTGCAGAGATCCATTCTTTTCTAGAAGTTCTTTGATTGCTTGGTCAGCTTCTTCTGAATTGCTTGATGGTAACAGGTCTTCAATCTTCACTTCAACATACTGATGATCATTCATTTGTTTTGCAAGATCCTTTCTTCTTTTTAGGGATTGAGAAAGATGTTCCTTTGCTTCTTTAAGTTGAACCATGGCCATTTCAAGATCTAACTTTTCATTTTCTATAACTTTCTCCAATCTGAATATCTCCATTGACTTTGATCTTTGCTCAAGCTGTCAAGCTTTGTCCTGAGAACCAAGTTAGCTCTGATACCAATTGTTGAAAATATTCAAGATATAATAATTTACTGAGAGGGGAGGGGTGAATCAGTAAACATAAAATCTTAAATCAATTCATATTAACCAGTAAAATATTTAATCACCTAATCTGCAGTATGTAGACATTCATAACACATAAGCATAGAGATTTTGGTGACCCAGAAACCTTCCAAAATAGAAAGTAAAACTGGGGTGGGGATGAAACCCACAAATCTTCTTTACTGCAGTAGGAAGTTAGCCGGTTAAGGCATACAATGATCACTTCTGGTGATCTGCCCTGTTAGGAGCATAAAGGATTGTTATATCCACCTTGTTAAAGGATTTGAAGCATACTTCATAAGTATGCACTCTGTTAGGAGATTTAGTACAAAGACTGTTAAGTCTACCCTGTTAAAGGATTTATAAAAACTGATTCACTTGTTAGAATGAAACAGTGGATCTGAATACAACTGATTGCTGATAAGATCCGCTATGCTCTGATTGTCCTTGATATGACAGATAAAACATTTCTGCTCCAATGCTGACCTTGCTGAAAACCTTCAAAATTCAGCTTACATGCTTTCGCACACATTCTTCACATACATTTAGAATGATACAATACATTACATATATATACCATCCAAGTTAAAATTACATGCAATGGTCGGCTGAATAAAAGTAGACAAAATTTAACTGAGTCGGCCAAATAGCAAAACAAACTCGGTAGAACAAACTTCTTTGTTTACCGACTGAGCTCGGTTAACACTGAGTCCTATGTTAACCGACCGAACTCGGTTAACACTGCATCCGTCTTTACTCGGTTAATATTGAGTTCTTAATTAACCAACCGAACTCGGTTAATGTTGAGTTCTTAGTTAACCGACTGAACTCAGTTAATACTAAGTTCTATGTTAACCGACTGAACTCGGTTAATACTAAGTTCTTCTTTACTCGGTTAATACTGTGAGAAAATTGTTGTCACTAATGGCAAATAACTTTATGCCAACACTTTGTGATCTTGTCAACTCTTCATAGTATTAACTTCTTTAGGTTTACTCAACCTTTTAATGAATTCCTTTTTAGATCTCAACTCATTCTTTAGATGCTCATTCTTAGATTTTAGATTTGCAATATCCATGTCTTTCCTATTGAGCTCTTAATTTGCACTTAGGAATTGATTCAAGATATCAAATTTATTATGTGTAGATTTCTACACATAAGATGTCATTTCATCAAGTCTTGTGACCATTTGTCTTTTGTCTTCATCACCCATTGTCTTATCTTCCTCAAATTTCTTTTTCCATTTAGTCACTACATACAGTCTTACTGATTGGATTTCATGCTCTCTCTTTAGTCCACTTATCTCTTTAATCAATGTGTTTTTCCTCTAAGAGATTTTTTTTGCTCCATCACTTTCACTAGAATTTCTATCATCAAGTAGTCATTTAATGTCTTCTTCTTGATATTATGTGTCATTCTACAAGATAGCCATCTCTTTCATTCTTTTTAAGGATTTCTTCAATTCCTCTCTTGTTTCTCCAAGCTATTATAGTGCAAGTTGTATATTGAGCTTTTGATTTTCAATGATCTTTCCCAACTTATGAGCCTCCATCTTCAACATTTTGACTCTGAAGTGGTTAGACTTCTAGTAAAAGAACAAAGCTCTAATACCAATTGTTGGAAGCCTATTGGAAAAAATAGATACTGAGGGGGTGGGGAGAGGGTGAATCATGATCTATAAAACTTTTACCTTTTGAAACAAAAATATCAAATTTGATAACTTCACCTTAAACCCTTTGATAGGGGTTACATAAATCACGTATATTTTTACTTCAATGATGTATTAGATCTAATAGCTAATCACATCCATAAAATATGTAAATAAATGATGAACACATAACACAAAGATCTTGGTTACCTAGAAACCCTTCAAGGTGAAGGTAAAATGTGGGTGGGGATGACACCTACAAATCTTCACTAGTACATCAATAAAGTTTTCTTGTTAGGGCTATACTTTTGATCATTTCTAATGATCTACCATGTGAGGGGTATGCCCTTTTAAGAGCATTCAATACTTATTTAGTCTACCTAGATTAAAGGATTTAAAACTTACAACTAAGTAAGCACTATGTAGAAGCTTTACAACAAATCTATTCGGACCACTCTATTAAGGTATTTACCCCAAAATACTTGATAGAATGTATCATTACATGATTCTTCAATTTGCACTTAATATGTTGGTTATGGATCTCCTCTTTCCAATCTCTAATCTGATCTCTAATATGATATATCAATATTCTTCCCTTCACTACTTTGTTTGGTCACTCTAACTAGTTGTCCTTCAAACTTCACTTCAAGCATTGAAACTTTTCTTCTCTTGTACATGCATGCACCCTTAGTGAAAATAGGGTTTAGATCCTCCTTTTATAACCAACTGGAGAAAGTTCTAAATCAAGATCAACTATCTAGATCTCTCCCTTTTGTCACTTATACCTTCCATTTTTCTGATTGGTTAGTCACTTTGCATAGGGATAAATGATCTATACCAAAGTGCATAATAATATCCTTAAATTACTTTGTGGTCATCAAATCATGCATTAAGCAAGCCAAAAATAAGTGTTTGTGCTAAATATACCAATAATAGCTTTCTCGACACATGAACACTCTAATGCTAGGTCATAAGTAATCTTCATGTTGTCCCTCGACTTCTATATGTTTTGCAAATATTGTATGTCTTCGTATGAACTAACTCTGTATAGCTCAGCTTATACTATGTTTTGTCTCAATCGACATGTATAGGAGTACTTGATGACCATAGACTTGCTCAACAATAATAAATTGCTCAACTTCAACTAAGATATGAACTAATCTAATATACATAGCCTCACCTTAGTAAGATGGCTCGGTTGCTGTAATGACTGAGCAACTTTGACATATGAATGACTAAGTCTTTGACACTAATAGACAACACACACCTTAGGGACCAACAATCTCCCCCTTTGACATTAGTGCCAAAAACACTTGGTGAAGGTTTCATAAATGGAGTGGCAAGCTAAGTGGATTTAACCTTGGAGGAATCTCCATGGTTTAGTGTGCCCGAGTTGACCCATATTAGGATGGGTGACCTCCTAAGAAGCTCCAATGCTTCACCGTTGTGAATATCACCTAGATGTAATGATTGCTAAGTGCTCCATTTATTCTTATTGGAGATGTGTTCTTCTCAACCACTTTTCATGAAACATGGTCAATAAATTTGACTCAAAGCTACATACTTGAATCATGATAACAATATTACAAATTGACTTATCAAAATATGCCTCTACTTAATAATAATTTTTCTACCAATTTTTCAAAACACAACAATAATCAAAATATATTTTAATTCCTTCAAAAATAATAAGTAATAATGTTATTGTTTTGTAATATATTCAACTTCCTATCATTTTTCATAAATAATTAGCCATTATCTTCTTGACAAAGAGCTCCAAGTAAGAATAAGAGAAAATTCGTCAGGGGTCCATGGAAGGAGATTGAAAACTCCATAATTGCATAACCCCACTCCCATTTAGAAATGCATTTATAATGTTCAAGGAGGATGCAAGAAATGACAAGGATTTAAATTCTTCGATAAACTTTTGATTGCAAAAGGCAGAGTAGAGAAGAAATAGACGAGTAAACTATGACATCTCTACGTTAAGATTGTGTTAATTGACGTGGTCATTAAAAACTTGAAAGCATATATTCTTTGCTGTAGGAGACTCACTTTTCCTCTAAGAACATCTGTCACCTCCATGGTTGTAGTGGGAGATTAAAATAAGGTAGAGATATCATACCTGCTTATCCGCAACTCAATACAATCCTATACTCTAAAAATATCTTCAGAGAAGCCTTGTTTCCAGTGGCAATGATTTTTCTGTTGGGGCCTCAAAGCAGAAAAATGTATACAAAAACATATCGCTGAAATGCCAACTAAGATGGACATTATATAGTTATGCGTATCCACCTGCCACCGAATGGAAATAATTTGAATTCAAAACATTTATTATTTATCAATAAGAAACATGGTAAACTCATATTATTAGATATTATACCTTTCCGTGAACAAAAATAATATTATCTACTTTTCATTAGTAGAAATTTAATTGAAAATTATTCATCTATTTACAATTAATATATTCAAATGAGCTCAACTAACTTTTCCATTAAAAGAATAACTCATATGGATATAATTACTCTTTAGAACGAGAGGCTAGCACGTGGATATGAATAATCAATTAGGTCCTGTTTGGCAATGGAAATACAAGCGAAATAGGTATATGTAAATTTTCCATTTGGATGGGAATACAAAGTAAAATATGAATATGTATTTCAATTTTGGTCAAAAAATGGGGTTTTGCAATTCCACCCAAATAAGTGTTATTGGAATACTTATTCTTATTCCATTTTTATTTATTTTAGAAAACATAAATTTTGAGGTCTGCAAACTCCCCATCAAATATTGGCTGAACCAAACAGAAAACAGAAATACGTAGCTGCATTTTCTATTCCAAAATAGCTATTCCTATTCCCGCAGCCAAATAAGCCCTTACATGAAAAGACATGGTTATATGTTTTCTTCCTCTATTATAACTCATTGGTTATTTTGTCTTTGACAGAGTGTAAAGAGCAATTTAAGCACAATACGGCAGAAATAAAACCCCAGTTTGCAACTAATAATGCGGCAAACAATTAAGAAAGAGATATCAATGGAATGACAGCATGTCACTGTCTATTTAGCGTGAAAAGGATTAAATGGAAATGCTCTTTCAGTGCGCTCTCTACTAATAATAATGAAGATAGACAGCTAACGAATAATCCAAGGAAAGTGTGCTGACCAAGTAATATTTTAATCTTCTTGAAAGGAGAAGAAATAAGAAACACCATTCTAAGAGCTTTCGTAGTTGGAAATCATGGCAGTCACATGACAAAATCTATGTGCAAAGGAAATTTTATTGTTGTCATCTCATCAACTTCTGTCTCAAAATGATCGCCATTGAATGTGCTTATGGATATAGAGCTTCTTCGAATTAGCTTTACCGTACAGCTTGATCATTCATTTGATTTAGCTTGTAGATTTATTTTTGTTGAGGGTGAATGTGTAAAACAATTTTTTTTAATTATTTAATATTTATAATTATCAATAATATAATTCTTAAAGTTTGATATTTTAGCTGATAAATTATTTGTTGGAAATTTACATACTTTTTGTTGTTGTTATTGCTTGATATATAAGTATAATAACTTCTCACATTTAGCCTCCTTCAATTTTGAGCAACATCAAATTGTAGAGATCTAATCAATTTCTACATTTTTGGGATTTTTTTATGAAGAGTACAATCATCATTGTTTATGTAATAGGATGACTATCTTATTGGCTCAAATAAAATTGAATAATTGAAGCCTTTTAATTCAATGGAAACCAAACAACTTGGAACAATATACATTATAGCATTGATATATCGTTTAAACACCAACTTGGTAGATAGTTATAAGGGATGTCTAGTAAGTACCTACTTATTCTAAATTAGAAACCTCCTAATTATTAAAGCTAAGCTTGGCACAAGAGATTGTGTTTATGGCTATCAGGCGTCTTTTAGTTGTACCACATTGATAGTAGGATGGATTTTGCTAGGAGCATTTTCTCTTAAGGCCAACCACATGTTGATGATGGACATCCCTGGTTGCTTAGTTATTCGATGCACTGGAGAAAGAAGAGTCTCTAATGGAGAATAAGTAGGTATCATTTTGAGCTCCACTTTGCTTGCATATTTAGTGTTCAAGAGGTTTCTCCTATGTACAGTAGGATGCTCTAACCATGGAGGGTTTGTATTATACTTGTCAAGATAACTATGAAAGAATAAATCCCAGAGTCTTGTTGATCAAGCAGGCATTTATGATACATTCCTAATAATACTATTTGTTAGCACTTTATTGTTCTTATAATGCATCCATTTCTAAAATTGTAGATAACCTATGAATTATATTTGGAAAAAAGACAATTAAATTGAAATCTCACACAATGTTATCAATTACTGACCTTGAATGTCCTTACTCAATGAAAAAATTTTAAAATATGTGCAGATTCTAAGTCTTGATAGGGGTGGTTATTACAAATAGTCATTTGAGATCATTTGAAAAATTGAACATAACTCAGAGTGCCCCTGAGCAAGTTGGCATCAAAAATTGGAAACACCATTTTCTGATTGATTAGAAATCAAAGTTTTAAGATTTGTATTACTTAAATTCACAAAGAAATTAATAGAAATAAAAAATGATTAAATAAATAGATATTTTGGGCTTTCGTACACAAAGGCTGCTCTTATTTTTCTGATTATTGGACAGTTTTGGAAAGAAAGAAATAGGGAAAACCATCATTAAACAACAAGCTTGTATGCAAAGATGGATTTGACGGCTTAAACATCACACACTAAGCTTGATTCCAAAGCTAAAAGTGCTAAATAGTCAAAGTAGACTTATTTTCTAAACTTAATTTCTTCCTTAGTGTGTGATGTTTAAGGGTGGCCCAACATGAATATAGCAATTTCAGCATTGAATTCTTTTTACAAGTCTACAAATGTCTTATTAATTTACTAATAAAAACTAAAGTAAAACATTCTCTAATCATATAGAAAGTGCAATCAAGTAATTGAAAACTACCTTTTAAACATATTGATCAAAAATTACCATTCCATCAATGCGCTCATTACCCTTGTGGGTGTGACTACTACAACCTTATTTCACATATAATCATACAAAATAGCAATCGCACCTTGGTGTACAATGGGTACATCGAAGAAATGTTGAAGATACATTATGGAAAAATATATAAATAGGAGAGGGGTAGATAGAGAACAATGTCATTAGTCTTTGTGAATAAGGATGTCTACCTCTTCTCAATTGTACATATTGATAACTCTATTTTTCTCTAGTTGTATCTACCTATGTGTCTCTTTTTAACACCCTCTATTAGTCTTTATCTCTCTATATTTCTAACTATTTATGTCATTCCCTCTCTCTTCTCTCATTTACCCCATCTAGAAGCTACTACTTTGTCTATGTATCTCTATTTCTTTTTGAACCTACCTTTTGCTCCTCTGTACATTTCCTTCTATCCATATCTTTGTCTACATCTATCTTTCTATATTTATATCTCTTTGTATAGAGTTCTTATATTTTATTTTAGAGATATTTATGTGATCCAATAGAAATATTAATATTCAATATTTGGCGAGAAAGAAGGTAACAATTTCTTGAATGGGTGTTTTTTCTTCAAAGGATGATCTTAATTAATTGTTATTATGATTTTAAAAAAAAAAAATTCTAACCTTTATCTATTATCATTCCCATGCTTTTTGTATTTGTGTGTGTTTTGGTGAGGATTCTCAGGTATTTGAAGTAAAGAGGGGGTACATCATCTTGTAGACTGAAAATGTTAGGGGTTTCATTAGTCATATATGTCTATGTCTTTATTCAATGGTAGTACCAAGGAGATTTTTTGCCTATGTTTGAACACTTGCTTAGGTTGGGGTTACCTTGTACAAAATTCCTATTATGACAAGAAGTAAATTTCAATAGTGAGAGATAGTTCTTGGCGAAGATTCCATCTTTTGGCTATGATCCTCTGTCCAACAACAATGGTTTGATGAAAGTGTTTTATATTGATTTGTTGATTACTTAATAATGTCAATTCTAATGAAAGTGTCTATTATTTCTAATGCATATTTTTAACTCAGCTATGACTTGAATATTCAAGTGTCAAATTATCTTGAACGCTTTTTTAAAACTCTTTAACCTATCTTTACAATTAAATAAAGATGTGTAAAAGGGGATATAAAATTTGAAATTTAAAATGGGTTAAAAGAAGGTGCAATCCTAATAATATAAGAAAGGAGTATTTACTATTTTTTGTGGAAAGTAGTAATTGTAAAATTAAGATGATAGAGATATAATAAGATACAAAGAGAGGGGGGCTAAAGGAAGCATTTCAATTAGAAAGACTAGTAAATAATTGAGCTTCAACTTATGACACCTAATTCAAATTTAAAAACAAGGCCTGCGTACAACTGGAATCCCTATCTTTAGTGGGGGAGTATGAAAAAATATGCGATCAATATATGCATGGACTTTAGATTGTTAGCCGAAATTCCTTATTCCATGTCTTGTGAAATGTGGGTGACATTGCTGAAAATGGCAAGCAATTTTCATAATCTTTTCCTTTTCCCAAATAATTGTCATTTGCAACAATGAAGAGAGCTAGTTTGTGCAAATTGGCAAGTGCTTATTTGTTGTTATGTGTAGGCTTGCTTACAAATTGAAGTATCGAAGGGTTAGTCCACAATTTTTTATTTCTTTCCGAACACTCTTTTCCTTGTTGCCTAAGAAGTAACACTAAAACTTGAGTAGGAGATCCCCAATCTCACCTTTAGGTATGTGAATTGCCTCAATCTTCAGTAGTTGTGATTACTTATAACTTATCAGGGATAACTCCTACATGAATTTGAAAATTAATGTTAGGACACCAATTCTGGAGCCATTGAATGCAAATAAACTCAAAACTTGAAAACGACCCAACACTCTCTGCAACTTCTTATGTTTTAACATATTTTCCTTTTTGTTGTTTGGATCTGTTCATAATTCTCTCAATGACTGCTTATGAAGATTGTGATTTGTAGGAGAATGAGATATGGAGAGACTGATTTGTCTAAGATGGACATGGCTTCACATGAAATGTTTAGGACATTTTTGGCAAAGTTCGCTCAACCTCTAATGAAAAGTGTTTTTATGTTGTTTCAATTTACTACTTTTTCATGTGGGTTTGATCAACTGCTATGGCTCACCTTTCTGAATTTACCCTTTATTGAAAGACACTCCTTGTTCTTATTTAACATCACTGTAGTGAGTTTACTAGACTTTAAGAATGATTTTTTGTGATTCTAAGTTCTATCATTGGCTTGTTATGAGCCTCTAAGTGTTGTAGTTGCACATCTGTCATTGTGTATTGGTACGCTTGCTCTGCTTTGTTTATAAATTGTAGGAAAAGAGCATTAATCAGAAAATAGCTCTTCCTGCAAGCCAGGTATTTGAAATTATGCTCAAGGGGGAAAAGTAGAAATTTGAGTGAAATCTAGGAGACTTGCAATTTATGTGGGTAAAAATGGTAAAATATTTTTCAATATGCACACTGAAATTTTAAATTTAGCTCAAAATAATAGATTTGATTCTCATAATTTACACTGTGCAACCAAAAAAATGTTATAGAAACAAATGAATCTCGATTTGAAATTTGCAAAAGTCATGACATATTACTTACCAAATATTCTGAAAACTGGTGTGAAAATAAATTGATATAAAAAACCCTACCATGGAAGGTGTTGCATCTTTGCAAAGTTGTAGGATGTAAAAACCCAGTAGAAAATTGAAAGAGATTACAAAGCAAAGAGGGAGAGAGTGACGAGGCTACTTTGTATCCTCACTTCTTTTTCCCAGACACTTGTTTGTAGCAAGCAATGCCTTCTATTCAGTACATGCAGACAACAAGTGGAAAGAAACAAGTGCTTCCATAACAATGTCCTAAAATCTGTATTTTTTCTCATTCTAAAATAAAAAGACTCCCCAGAAAAAACAAGAGATCCAATTAGAAAATAAAAATAAAAATATAATAATTACATTAATGATTTATTTTTAACAAACTATAGGCTAAATATGAGATAGGGGAGTGTGCACCATTATCAAGGCGGTCATTAATATGAAGTAAGCAATTGAAAACTTTAATCTCTGCAATCGAAAACTTTAATCCCTGCCTTTAGAAGGCAGGGACTAATAAAAACTTCGTTGCAGATAATGACATATAAATTAGACCAGGAAAATGAAACACCATTACAAGTAATGGCATCTAATCCCACTTAGTTACCACTAGAACTGTGGTACAATGTACTTCCCCTTTTAGTCTACAAAACAAAGTCAGCTGAAAGAACTTTGCCCTCATATCAGCGTGACTACGATTTACATCAGTCAGAAATCTTCTAAACCATTCAACATATCCAATTGAGCTAACTTTGCAATCACAGTATATATGGTGCAAAATGCTTTGGAAGATTTTTTCAAAACATCGATGCCTTTTTTTGTGAATTTCATTAAAGTTCCCTCTTTGGGTTGTTGTCTTGTGGTATCTGTTGAAATAAATTAATTATCTCAAATATGGTCGGCACAGACCAGCTGCCCAACACAAACCAAGGAGAAATATCTGCATGCGCCCAACACAGACCATAGATCTTGCATCGTCCATTCCAACTGCCTTTCATTAATATTTCAGCTAACTCCTCCTACAGTGTAAATGGCATTTAATATATATTTCTCTATAAATATGATGGACTGGGCATGTGTTCAACAGAGCCCATTTTCTGGGTTTCTCCATATCTTCTCCTCTCTATGACTTTCTCTCTTGTTTAGTTTCTTTTTTGTCTTGTGTTCTAATTTTCTACATGGTATCAGAGCTTATGGTAAATGATCCAAAAGTCTTGAGAGAGCAATGAGTGAAATATTGTGATTGAAAGATGCGGAGTGAAAGATTGTGATATGATTGCTAATGTCTTGTGAAGAAGGATGCTGCTGTGAGAAGGCTGCCCATTATGGAGCTGGATTGAAGTTCTGTGAATGTTAATTTGTTAAGTGAGCTGAAAGAGGAAAAAAGTGTTGCAAAGGAGATCCAAAGAAATTTCCTCAAACGAGATTGTTATCATGTGTGAGAGTGAATGTTCAAGCCATTGTGAAAGATGATTGATATTGTCTTTGAATGGAAGATGGTTGGTGGTGTATTTGGGCAAAGAATGTGATTTGTGATGTAGTTAGTTAACGAGACAACATATTGTGTTAAAGGATAACTTGTGCCAAAGAAATATATTCCGAGAAGGAAGAGAAATTGAAAGTATGATATTGTTGGTAATGTGTGAAATTGGAGTGGATAATCAAAAATAAAGAAGCATTGCTGATTTGAAGCAACTCAAGAGTGTTGGATTGCTATTAATGCGGGAATGTCAAGTTGTTATTCATATGTTTGTGGGATGTGGAGCAACTTTGTGCAAGCAGGAGAGCCAAAGATTGCATACATATTTCTAATGTGACAAGAAAATATCAAGGGAGTGCTATGAGAAAGAGAGACGCCATGAAAAGAAGGAAGCTAAAATTGAAGGTGAAAGCTAATTTTGTTATTATTAATAGTACTTTATTTTGAAATATGTGTGGAGTATTATAAATCAGTTGTAGGAGTTAGCATTCATTAGGAAAAGAGATGGCATGCTACAATTTGTTGTAATGGTGCAAAGGTCTGTGTGTGTGTTGATTGGATAAAAGTGTTCAGATTGGAAGTGAGAATTTGAAAGATATGATGTTCTTGATAGTGGTCATGTAACAGAATTTGGTTGCATTGATATCCCCAAACAAGTGATGAAAATTGAATTAGTAATGATTGTTAATGGGCTATATGAATGTATGGGGTGCATTATCGGTTGTGCCCGACACCCTAAAGGTTTTTTGGTTTGACATATTGATGAACCATGTATGTGAAAAGGATTCATATAGAACTGGCGAGTACAACGGCTGGGTACCCATGTATCTCGGTAGATGGATTTCTTTTTATATGGACTCAATATTTAGTTTGATGTAGGTACAAAAAAGAAAGGCCCAAAGTGGTGATAGTTTCCCCATAGTGATGATTCGTGGTCATTAGAACCAATGAGTGCTTGGTTTGTAAACCATTTGAGTACAAAGTTTATGGTGATCTTGAAACCATTTGTGTGATGTTTGAGAAGTTTGTGGTGAACTTAAAACCATTTTGATATTGCATCGGTTATAGGTAATCCGTACAAAACCTAGAGTGATTATGATGGGAGAAACAAGAAGAGTGAAAGCATTTGATAATTGATTGTAAATGGGTACCTAACAAGGCTTAAGGCCAGGACCCATCGTTTCTAGATTATGGGGGGATACTTGAAATTTTTTGATAATTAATTTAGGGGGGATGTTGAAATAAATTAATTATCTCAAATATGGTCGGCACAGACCATCCGCCCAACACAGACCAAGGAGAAATTTCTGCATGCGCCCAACACAGACCATAGATCTTGCACCGTCCATTCCAACTGCCTTTCATTAATATTTCAGCTAACTTCTCCTACAGTGTAAATGGCATTTAATATATATTTCTCTATAAATATAATGGACTGGGCCTGTGTTCAGCAGAGCCCATTTTCTGGGTTTCTCCATGGCTTCTCCTCTCTATGACTTTCTCTCTTGTTTAGTTTCTTTTTTGTCTTGTGCTGTAATTTTCATCAGTATCACTGTTATTCATTGATTTCCAAGTATCAATGGCAGTGTACGTCATGCGCTTAGACCGGTGAAAAGGTAAAAATCCATCTACTCTTGAAAATGCTTCAATGGTAGTCATTGCATCTGAACAATTTTCCAATTTTCCACAGTTAGATCTAAATTGAAATATGCAATATGGGCTCCAATGGTATGTCATTAAAAATGGATGCATATTTGATTTGTAGCTTTAATATTTTCAATCGATATAATAAAATATACAAATTATCAAAAAAAAAAAAAAGACTACGGCTTTCTTTATCGATCTTAACACCTCTTTCATTTTTCACGTACCATTACTAATAGTTCCTTACTAAAAAGAATACAACAACCCATTTAAGGAAGGATTCTCCTCAACTCATGGATAAGAAAATTCCACAAAGTTTTGCAATAAATAAATAAAACCATTACTATACACGATCTGCTTTGGTCACTCTGGATAAGAAATGATATGTTTGGCCATTTAAGTCTTGAACCACAAAAAACTACAATCAGATTTGGTCGTCAACCGATTGTCTTGGTCGTGACCTATGAGTTGGCCCATGGGGCTTTTGTAGTAAAAGTCTCTCTTTGCCAGCAGATCGCCCTTACGCTGAATCCACAGTGTTCTGTACGTCATGCGCTATGATGAAAAGGTGAAAATCGATCGACGGTTAACATTGCTTCAATGGCAGTCCTTCGCTCTGCATGATTTTCCGTCATCGGATTTAAATTTTAGCTTCTCACTCTCATATAGGGAACGCCTTCGGCGTAATAAGCAAACTTGGAGGACCATATTTGATAATAGTAATCCAAGTTTGTAATCTTATTTTTTGGGGAGTGACATTTGAAATCACTGTGGGTCAAAGTGTTTCTATCGGTTAAAGACACCATGGATCATGTTATCAGGTCTGGAATGGAGGCTCAGAAATCAGCGATGGTTTCGCAGAATAATTTGAATGGACTGACCTGCGAAATTCGGAATAGAAATTGTTATGGTTGTGGCGAGGTGGGTCACTTTGTAATGGATTGTCCAATGAAGAGGAAGAATTATACGGGTGCATAGTTCAAGCCTAAGAACCAACAAAGTTACTATTTGAACCAGAAACCAAGCAAAATGAATAACAATTCAAAGATTTACAAGAACCTAGGAGCTGTTCTGATTGTCATATAGAATGTATGAGTGATTATACTGAATGTGCTACTCACGTTGAAGCTTCAAGTTTTGTCCGTGACCTAGAAAATGTTTTCATTGGCTTCAGAGTGCTCATCCCATCTTGTTTAAAACCTTAATCTCTTACTTATCATATTGTTTGAATATTCTACACTCAAACTTGGAGGTTTCAACTTTATTTAGAAGTTCAATAACTCTAAAACAATGCATCATTAACTGCGAATTTTATATTATACAAATTGAGATTAATTTATCTATATGAATAAAAAAATTAAATAGGAAATCTCAAATACTTATATATTCTTTTAATGAATTTGTGAATATTACATAATCTTTTTTGAATTAAATTACATTTTTTAAATGGTCTTTGAATTGTTAGAAAAGTTTTTCTGTGGGGTAGTACAATTATTTTCTATTCCTTTTCTTATGAAAGTATATTAAGTTTCTTTTAGATTTCATTGATTTATTTGTAGCTCTATTGATATGTTCAATAATATTTTTTTTTTTGGTGGTAGTCCTTGTTTTCCTTGAAACCTCTCAATAGCGATCCTTGTTAATTGATATAACTTTTGTTTATTATTAGAACAATTTTAATCTTGTACCATAACAACACTTGAACTAGCACATTCTAATTTGTAGCCTTTATATCCTTTAATAATATATAGTACACTATTGATGGTTGAACTTGATTGGAGGCATGATGTAGCTATAGATAAGAAAATAAAGATTGAGAATTACATCACAATATGAAAAGCTCATAGTCCATCTATAAGAAGAAAAACATGAAATTGATCCTTACAAGATGATCCTAGTCTATTTAATGATCCTAGTTTAGTATTACTAGGATGGGTGACCTCTAGGGAAGTCCCGGTACTTCTCCTCAAAGAGAATCACTTAGATCCAATGAGTACTAACTATTCCATTAATTCTCATGAGAGATGGGTTCTTGTGAAACACTACTCATAAAATATTGGGTCAACGAGTTTGACAATAGAAATATCATAATATTTACTCAATCATGCCAAGGGGAATACAAAATACATTAAAATAACATACATACATACATATGAAGGTTAAAGTTGTATAATGTCAATACAAAGATCCTCGGAATGATTCATTAAATCTTCCTTGTGATGGTGTAGTGCCTGCCCCTAGATCGCATTTCTGTTATCATTGTCAAATTCTTTTAGGTTGATTTTATGCTTTGATTAGCTTTAGAGATACTAGATTTGTAATATTATGATATTATTTCATGACTTTGATTACAAATGTATCAGTTATTGTTGCTTAGTTGATTTCATTCATGTGTCGTTAATGATGTCTTAATGATTCTTAATTAGTAAATGTGGTTTCTTTTGTAACAATGTTAACGTGATATCTTTAATGATGATTATGTTGTATTGATAGAGATGCATTATTACATGTGCGCATTTTGTATTAGACTTGTGATTTTTACGATACTTACCCCATACTTGCATGTGTATGGTGCGCGTGTTTATTTTATCTTTCTGTCTGACGTGTTTGATGTGGTTAAGGGAGGGAGTCATAGTCACCTGCTAGTCGGGATCTACACGATGAACCACTCCCTACCATTGTCTGTTTAGTTTAGATATATTATATACATGTACATGCTTGGCTTTTATGCAGGATGCAGGTACCGGGCATCGACTTCCCTGAATTGCCAGGATGAGCGTGCCCTATTACAAATACTCAAATGGTGAGAATGGGAAGATAATGATCAGGTCCAATCCTAGCCATAAGCCTATAATACTTGTCCTGCAAGGAGGACTTGTAACAGACTGTCTACCCTTTTTAAACCCGTGTGTATTTTGTGCGTATGTTGTTTTGTGAGTCTTTGATGAATTTCTATTAATTAAGTCTAATTAATAGATTAAATTAATAATTTAATTTAATAGAAAATTATTATGATATTATGAATATTTAATTATATTTAATTAATTGAGAAATTAATTAAATATAAAGAATTAAATTGAAGATAAAAGTTTTAAGAGTAAATTTAGAACATGATAATATTTATTTAATTTAATAATAATATATTTAGAGTTCATTTTTAAATAAATGCTAAATATTATTGTTATCTAAGTTAATAAATATTTATCAAGTTAAACGTTCAAAAAAAATTAAAAGGAGAAAGATATTAAATTATGAATATGTTTTAAGTTCGCATGAATAAGTTTAAAATATAGAAATTAATTTAAAAGATAAAAACATGTGAACTTGAATAAAGGTATTTTAATAAAGTACGCATGAGATTAAAATTATAAATTAACTTTAAAAGCAAAGTCAAAGTGGAAAGTTAAATAAAGTAATTTAACAATTCACTTAAAGTGCATGAAGGATTAATAAAAGAATATCTTAATTAAAAAGAAAATTAATTGTGCATGAATGAATTAATTAAATAAGAGAGAATTAAATATTGGAGATAAAAGTTAAAGTTTAAATTTGGAATGTGATTATATTTATTTAATTTAATAATAATATATTTAGAGTGCATTTTTAAATAAATGCTAAATATTATTGTTATTTAAGTTAATAAATATTTTATCAATTAAGTTTCTAAAAATGAAATTAAAAGTGAAAAGATATTTAATTATCATAAAGATTATAGTTCGCATGATTTATGCATGAGTTGAATATAAAAGAAATTAATTGAAAAGATTAAACATGTGAAATTAATAAAGATATTTAATCGCATTAAGTGCGCATGAGATTTATAAGTTATAAATTGATTAAAATAGAAGTTGAGTGGAAATTAAATAAAGAGATTTAATAATCCATTTAACGTGCATGAAAATATGAAAGATAAGATAAATAAAGGTTGATTTTAGAGTTAAAAAAATTGATCAAGAGACCTCTCGGGTAAACGCACAATTAGTGCCCCGATTGTAGGAAGAGAACTTCTTATCAAAATTTGAGGGTTCATTTTTCAAGGGAGATTTTTGGACACAGATTTCAGGACACACACAGGTTTGAAGGGAAAATCAGAGGGTTTGGAAAAGAAGGGAAGTTTTTCGTAGCTTGAAGGGTTTCACTTGCAGTAGGAATCTTTATATAGCTTCCACTATTTAGCATCAGATCCAGGTAGGATCTCGTGGTTTAATTGTATAGTAGTTTTTCGCTTTTCAAGTTTCTGTCTGCTCCGTGTCTTTTACATGTGTTGTTTTTCTAGTATGAAAATATTTTTTCTTAATTGAGAAATTTAGACTTGGAAAGGATTTGATCGTAGATTGAAAATTAGATTGGTTCAACTTAATTTCTCCTACCAAATTTAAATGGCAATCATTTATTTAAAAATAAATAAATAAATAAATTATATAATTGATGGGGGCATTGTTTTGGATTAAAATTTTATTAAAAATAAAATAAAATTTTAGATTATATATTTAGATGGTTATTTTGTCACAATTTAAATAAATTAAAATTTTAAAATACATATATTAAAAAAAAAGTGTTAATATATAAATTATGATTAAAGTTTATATAAATCTAAAAATAAAATGATGTGAGTTATTCTATGGGGGGGAAAGGCAAAAAGGAAAACTTAATACAAAAATAAAATAAATATTAAAAAAAATTAAATTAAACTAACTTACCCCCACTTACCTATTCGACCGGCGGCATTCACGTGTACCTGCACGGTGAAGTCGCAGGGTACTGCGATGGGGGGGGGGCAGTAAAGTGGCCGCATGGCATCTTGGCCAATGGCTTTATTAAGCCCTACAACAATTTAAAATCGCTTGCAGATTGTTTGGCATTTAGAAAGTTTTAAATAAAGTTTTAATCATAGTTTTTATGATATATATATTTGTTAATTAGTATTAGTATATATTTTTATTAAATTTTAAATGTTATTTAATATGTGTTAACTATTAATTAGTTTTTCATTTATAAAATGTTAATGATTTTTTATTATTAATCATTTAAATTATGTTGTAATAAATTATTATTATTAATATAATTAATTGATTTAAATTATGATAATGTTTTATTTAAATCTTAATTAAATTATTATCAAAGTGATTTATAATCATGAGATTAAAATTTGATATGGATATTATTAACCTAATTAAATATAATTTAATTAGAATTAGTTAATAATGAAAGTTGTTTAACTAAGTTATAAGTTTTACTTAGTTATTGTAATATTAATTTGTAATAAAATTATAGTATTATTGACAATTTAATTATTACCTTTGGGTTGTTTTGGGAACTTAACTTGAAATCAATTATGGGTAATTGTGTGTTTCATTTGGATATAGGAACAAGATATTTTTGCAAGGGTGAACTATGGGTTTTATCTGATTAAAACATATGCTCAACTAGAAATGGAAACCTCAGATTAACTCAAAAGTATACTATCAATCAATTGAACTATGAGACTAGTTACGTGAACACAAACATTGAAAAACTAAAACTTTACTTATCGTGTCCTTTCAAATCAAACCCAAACTATGAAATTATACTGTTTGCTTGTACTATCTATGCTTTTGGATTTTGGGGTTGTTTAGATCTTGACCAGTCTAGGATGTACACCAGAGGCTTTGTCGGATTTCTTTGATACTATTTATGTGACTGGATGTCATGATATATCTTGTGATTTAAATTGAAATTATGTTTATGAGATTTGCTTGGTGGTACAATTATGTCTACTTGGGTGGGAGAACCATCTTGTTATCAGGTTGCCTGTTAAGGAACTGAGTTTGATCTTTATGGGTGTTGTGGTATGGGACACAACTGTGGATTTATGTGCTTAGGAGAGGTTGTCTAGGTATGTGACTTGAGAGTGGCTTGCATAGGGGTCCAGGACCCAAAGTGGTCAGTACCAGGGTAACCTAATGCAAGTTATGTAATAAGTGATAATCTAGTAATTAAAATTTATGGGGGGAAAATACACTAAAAAGATAAGTTAGAGATTTTTGATCTACTCATGCCTTTAGTGCTTCTATAGAATAAGGATGGGAATGAGATGAGTGCCTCGTCTTCTTGAGAGGGCTTTCTAGTTTCCATATGTGTGATGTTGAGGGTCCAGGGTTCAAAGTAACCAGTCCAGGGTAACTCAAGCAGCCATGTGATGACACTCCCTAGTATGTAGCTGAGTCTCCTCTGTAGATTTTGTGTATCTCTAATGGTGTACTTACTATTGGATGTGGTGTATTTATTGTTGGATATGTTCATTATGGTTATTTACTTTCATTGATGATGATTGGTGATTCATGGTTGTTGTACTTTTGACATGTGGCTTTTGACTTGAGATGATTATCTTTCGTTGACTTTATCTTATGATCTTGGTATTTGGTTTATACTTGGTTCGTGTATGATGTTTGGTTATGTGGTGTCGGTATTGGTTTGAGTGTTCTTACTTTTGGATTATTTTATCTTCTTGAGTAGTATGTGTTACCTTTGAGATAGTTTTGGCTAGTAGGTATTCCATGCCTAGGAGTGTTTTATGTTTGATAGCCATTTGTGGATCGTTCATTATCTTCCCTGCACGGTGGGAGTGGAAGCCTGACTAGGTAACTACGCGGTCAGGAGGTAGTGCCTTCTTACCATTTGGGTTCCCCCTTCACATTGCCAACTGTTGGAGGTTCATTGCAGGAGATGTACCTTTATCATTCTTATTTCTTATCTCAGAGACTTCTTTTCAGATGATGTATATATATGTGATCATGTATTATGATGTATTGTATCTATTTTCACATACCCTGCGACATGTGCAGTGGATGTTATTTAGTGGACGTACTTTCATTGTATTGTTATACTTATGCATTTGCTTATGCGATTATGTATCTGTTATTTCTTTATGATCTTGAGACATTGTACTTGGAAACTTAAACTAATTAATTTAAAATTTATTAAATGTGACTCAACGTAAAGGAATCCTTGAGGAATTGAAACTATATCTGTAATTGCAAATGTGTATTTGTTGTGTATGTTCATATTGCTTCCGCATTAATTTTATCTTGATGTTGTTTAAACTTTAAAAAAAAAAAATAGTTCAGTAAACATTGTAACATGTTAGGTTTATTTCTCTTGGGTTCCCGAGAGGGGCGTTACAGATGGATTGCAAAAGAAAATATATACCCTTGCATGGAATGATGATAAGTTAAATATATACAATCTAGAGATGATTTCACTACATGGAGAGCTAATAGGGATTTCTAACTTTTTATCTTGGAATTCTCATTCTTAAATAGATTGGAAAATATGAATCTAAAGTAGAAATCAAAGACTAGAAGGTGAACCTCTTTTGGAATATATAAAACTAACGATGAATAATATTATAGAACATAATATATAAGTGTACAAGAAACATGAGATATGCTACAAAACTTTTAATGTGCTCTTTGAAAGCAATCCTACATGACATTAAATGTTGGCCACAAAATATTCATTAGGTCACTACATTTTTAGATGGAGAAATGTGTTAAAATTAATGTCATTAAAGAAAATCATTATTAAAATTTAAATAAAAATAAATTCAAAGACAAAGTCATCTTGAAATGATAGTTATAATGACCCAACATGAAACCAAAGTAAAAGAAAATTATACTTATAATATTTCTATTATTAGGTAATCATTAAAAAACTCAAGTGCCCATGACATGGACAACCATATTACATAAATTCTAAGGATTGAATCTCAATAAAGAAACAATCAATATTAGTATAACAAAAAGACAATTCTTAATTTTTATAATTACACTTAGAATTAAATTATTATTTTCATTTGACTAAAATCAAGGAATGAAAGATTGTGTGTGTGTGTGTGTGTGTGTGTGTGTGTGTGTGTGTGTATTCCATGGGTACCAAGGAAAATAAAATAACAAAATTAAACATTATCTTACCAAGGTTTTACTATGCACAAATAAGTTATGAGCACACTTTCCAAGTCAACACTATAGTGACATCATTTGTATATATAAAACTATTGGCCTAAACCTTATACCCTTCAAAGGTTCAAGTGCTAGTAATTTAGTAGCCACGACCATAACGATGTGGTAGGAGCTATAGTTCATCATAAAGACTATGATAAAACAAAATTGAAATACAAATCTTATTTCAATTGAAAATGTAACAATATACCATGAAATAAAAAAAAGTGAAATACAAATCATATTTCAATTGAAAATGTAAAAATATACCATGAAATTATAAATATAGTAAGTTATAATTTATTTTTGTAAAAGAATGTGTGAAGTTGGTAAAAAAAAAAAACATATGAAAATATTGTACTATAATTTGTGTACTCAAAACCATTATAATGAGGGTAAATATGGTCAAGAATATTTCTATCTTGATAACTACACACACACACACACACACACACACACACACACACACACACACACACACAATCTTTCATTCCTCGATTTTATAATTACACTTAGAATTAAATTATTATTTTCATTTGACTAAAATCGAGGAATGAAAGATTGTGTGTGTGTGTGTGTGTGTGTGTGTGTAGTTATCAAGATAGAAATATTCTTGACCATATTTACCCTCATTATAATGGTTTTGAGTACACAAATTATAGTACAACATTTTCATATGTTTTTTTTTTTGCCAACTTCACACATTCTTTTACAAAAATAAATTATAACTTACTATATTTATAATTTCATGGTATATTTTTACATTTTCAATTGAAATATGATTTGTATTTCACTTTTTTTTATTTCATGGTATATTGTTACATTTTCAATTGAAATAAGATTTGTATTTCAATTTTGTTTTATCATAGTCTTTATGATGAACTATAGCTCCTACCACATCGTTATGGTCGTGGCTACTAAATTACTAGCACTTGAACCTTTGAAGGGTATAAGGTTTAGGCCAATAGTTTTATATATACAAATGATGTCACTATAGTGTTGACTTGGAAAGTGTGCTCATAACTTATTTGTGCATAGTAAAACCTTGGTAAGATAATGTTTAATTTTGTTATTTTATTTTCCTTGGTACCCATGGAATACACCCTATTAGACTTTTACTTCATCGAGGTTCATTTGTCTTTTCAATAATTTATCTTCTTTCCACCATTTTTCAGCATATTTGTACCCTTTTTCATCAATAATAAACTTTATAGGCTCCTATTCATTATTGCTTGTATCATACTTTGTTTATCCTCCTACAAAAGAATAGATGTTACACGAACATTAACATTATTATTAATGAAACTATTGTAGTTGTTTCCATTGTGATATGAGACATGGAGTGTAGGATTATCTGAGCTATCAAAATTATAAATTTAATAAATGTTAGTTCAAGTCACCATAGAGAATGCATAAATATCACAATGGTGTACCCAAGTTCCATCTTCTAGTATTTTTCATAGTATTCTTTAGAATTCACGTCATCTTTTTGAGAAAAGAAAGGTTCAAACTCTAAGGACGATTCTCCATAATATACTTCACTATCATTCCATGATACTAGAGTGTTGGTCTTGGTCACCTTCAAGTTTATCTATCGGAGCTCTGAAGAAATTATTTCCATCTCGTAGTATTTTCACCATTCTCATTTACAAATTTTTTTGTTGAACCTTAGTTTCTTCTTGGCTCTCCTCAATTTTTGTTTCATCCAGCATGACGCTTAATTCAAATTTTTTGTCTTCTTCTTTGATGGGCATTTTCGAACAACAAAGAGATGTTTTGGGTAAAATATTTCTTTAACATATGATTCAGATGGATAATGAGATGCAAAATTCAAACTTACATATTAAATATAAGCATTTTATTTGAAAAGAGCATAATGTTATGTTCAACTATTTTGTAATGATCTCAACCTCTACATAAATTATGATATTCATTCATGTGTAATCCTAGAAAATATGAAGGTGAACTATTGTAGAATTCATTTAAATGCAACTGTAATGTCTCATTTTTGGAGGAGTTAATTATTTATAAAGTTATCAATAAATAAATAAATATTACAAGGTAACTTTATATTTAATTAACTTAATAAAGTAATATATTTTACAAAGTCATTAAATAAAACAATCTTCTAGAGGTTGCTGGAAGAAGCGGAGAAAAAATTAAAAAGGAGGCCAACCTATTGAGAAAAAGAAAGAATAAATAGGCATTGAGGTTTCATTGCCTATTATTGAGATGTATATTGATATTTTCTGATGTGCGTGTGGAGCCTAGGGTTTCTACATGTAGTCACAATTGTGCATTGAGAATGAAAAAATCTCAATTGGTATGCAATTTTGAGGGTGTGAAAGATCACCTAAATTATTACAGCTGTGGGAAGGATATTTCAATCCTTTCACTTGTGCTTAATTGCTGGTTTGGAGTTTCAAGTGGATTTGCACTTTCACCATATCATCTTCAGTAGTCAGTCTCTAATATCTGATCAATCCAAGTTCTTCATTTCACTTTGTAGTTGTAACAAGTTCTCAATTGTATACAATCAGTTAGGGTTTGTCTGTAATGTGCCATGTCATAATGTTTTAGTGCTGAAAATTGCGTAGCATATGTAAAAAATTTGGTGATCATTGAATGAATACATTGGCACTATTTTACATAAGTTATTTAAGTAGAACAATTTCTTTATTTCAGCAATATACTTTCAGCAGTGTATTAAATTTAGGTTTTTTTTTAGTAGCCTATTGGTAAGGATCATTACAATGGTATCAGAGTAGGTTTCCTGCCAGCCTGATAGGGTTTATCTAGCCAATTTACGCAGGGAACCAACATAACTAAGAATATGGCTGAGAGATGTTCTCAAAGCCCATCCAAAAGTGTGCAAGATGATGAGACTTTACAGCATCAGGAGAGGCTTCTACAATCAATAGAGGCAAGTACACAAGCAATGATGGTTATGATGCAACATTTGATTGGGGAAAATAGGAGAAATAATCATGATACTAACTAGGATGATAGGAACATAGCAGGATCACAACATAGGACAGTCTGGAACAACTGACAGACCCACACATCTTACATTCAGGGAAGAAACTCCAGCATGCACACCTGATGCTATGGTAATAGATATTGTAGATGAACTTTGACAAGAAAGGAATGAGTGGGATTCGTTACCAACATATGTATAGGATGGGTGGACATTTGACAGGTACATGAAATATAGAGATGCCAGGCAAAAGCAGGCAGATAAACACAGTGAGTTGCGACAAGTCACCAACAAGTTGGTATTACCCACATTTGATGGTAGTGGAAAAATGATTTCTCGTGCTTGGATTCATAAGGTGGATACTTTCCTATCACTGAAGACTATGATATAATTTGAAGCACTCAAGTATGCGACTTTACATTTAGATGGGGTAACACATGATTGGTGGACACGTGGCATGATCGCATTGCAACACAATCAAGTAACCACTTATCAAGAATTTGTGGATAGATTGATAGAAAGGTTTGATAAAAAAAATCTTGAAGTTTATTTTTGGGAGTTAGCTCAATTGAGATAGTCAAGAAGCTTAGAACAATTTATCAATGACTTTTAGATTCTTGCAGTGATGGTGCCTGACATTTTATAATGGAGGCTAGTCATTTTATTCACAGAGGGATTAATTGAACCACTCAAGGGGTGGGTAAAGGCCTTTGATCCTCCTACATTATAGGAAGCCATGAAGAAAGCCCACAGTATGGAACTTGCAACTCTAGAAAACCGGTTTAGTTCAAAGGGTTCTTCATCATTTAGAGATAACAAAGGGGAATTTAGCAAGGGTAAAGAGAAGGTTAGTGACTCAAAAGGCAAGCAAGCTACACCTTGGGTTAAGGAAATGCTTAATGACCTACGTAGGAAGAAGCTATGCTTCTTTTGCAAAGGTCCCTATGAGTTTGGTCATGATTGTCCTATTAGGCCTAAGGGGAAGGCTAACCAAGTGATGTGGGCTTATTACGAAGGTTCGGATTCAGACATCTCAGAGCACCATGATGAGGATCCTAATGAGGTAGAGGGTGAACAAGAGGTAGATAGTGATGAGAAAAAAGAGGCTCCAGAGCTACATTTATAGGAGGCACATCTGTCTAGTATTCAAAGATAGGGATCTTTCAAATTTTGGGGAGTCTTGGCAGGACAGAAGGTTATTACTCTGTTGGATATAGGTCCCACGCATAATTTCATTGATGCATGATTTGTGGAGAGGTGTGGACTCATTATTGAGGATTTCAAAGGATTGAGATTCAAGGTAGCTGATGGATATACTCTTCACTATGACAGGATGGTGTGAGATCTACTTTTGTGCCTGAACAACTATGAGTTCAAGGCGGACTATCATGTGGTCAACATGGGTGACATGGACATAGTACTTGGGATGCAGTGGCTACATTCTTTGAAGGAGGTTACTCTAAGACTAGAGGATATGGAGATATGGTTCAGGGTGTATGGCAGCACTCATGTGCTAAAGGCTATTCATAATGGTGATGTTAGGACTATCTCACTTAGATAGTTGGAGAGATTAGCTAGGCATAATAATATAGAGTGGGTGGCAATATGCGTCTTGATGCCTACCCAAGAAGAGCAACATAAGATTGAATATCATCCAGATATTCAGAAATTGAGAATCAAGTATGAGAAGGTTTTTAGCGAGATTCCACTAGGCAAGCCACCAGACAAAGGCATTGAGCACATTATCGAGCTAGAGGAAGGCGCTAAGCTTGTCATGATCACACCATACCGGAACCCAAAATGAATCAAAGATGAGATTGAGAGGACCATCAAGGAGTTGCTAGCAATAGGACACATCAAACCAAGTAAGTCACCTTTTGCATCTTCTGTTGTTTTGGTAAAAAAGAAGGATGGTACTCTACGAATGTGTATTGATTACAGGTTGTTGAATAAGAGAACTATAAAGAATAGGTATCCCATCCCACACATTGATGAACTGATAGACGAATTGCATGGGGCTTGTTATTTCACAAAAATTTATTTGAGATTAGGCTATCACCATATTAGAGTTTGAGAGCAGGATATTGAGAAAATTGCTTTCAGGTGTCATTGTGGGCACTTTGAGTTTGTAGTCATGCCTTTTGGTTTGACTAATGCACCTGCCACTTTTCATTCCACTATGAACAAAGTCTTCCACCATTAGTTAAGGAAATTTATGTTGGTGTTCTTTGATGATATTTTGATCTATAGTAGGACATGGAAAGAACATTTAGAGCACTTGGAGACAGTATTGAGCATTTTACAGAGGGAGTCCTTATATGCCAAGGAGTCCAAATGTGATTTGGGGATGACAGAATTGTTGTATCTTGGACACATCATTAGTGCAGAAGGAGTGCAAATGGATCCGTGCTATTGTTGATTGGCCACCACTAGAGAACCTTACACAGTTAAGAGGGTTCCTTGGTCTACGTGGATTCTATCACAGCTTTGTCAATGGCTACTCACAACATGCATCACCCATGACAAATTTGTTGAAGAAAGGGAGATTTGTGTGGACTCGAGAGGTACAAGACTTTTTTATGTAGCTCAAGAAAATAATGACTACATGCCTAGTATTAGCATTGCGTAATTTCATGAAGCCATTTGATCTTCAATGTGATGCTTCTAGAGAGGGAGTTGGTGTTGTACTCATGCAAGACAAGCATCCTATAGCTTATGAGAGAAGGAAACTCAGAGGGCCAGAGAGATCATTCTGCATATATGATAAGGAGATGTTGGCCATCATGCATGCCTTGGCCAAATTTAGACAGTATCTTATGGGTAGAAAATTTTGTATTAAAAACTTATAAAATTAGTTTGAGGCATTTTTTGGGACAGCGGGACCTAAATGATTGTCAGCAAAAGTGGGTAAGTAAGTTACAGGCCTATGATTTTGATATCACCTATGTTAAGGGGACATAGAATATTGTTGTAGGTGCTTTATCCCATAGGCCACACCTCACTTCTATGATTCAAATATCAAAGGATTGACGACACTTGATTGTAGTAGAATATATCAGAGACACATGGGCCTCTAATATAGTGGAGGGAAAAGAAATCGACACCAGGTACACTCTCGTAGATGATTTGATCATTTACAAGAATAGGATTTACTTAGTCCCAAGATTGAAAGTGAAGTAGTTGATTTTGAGAGCATTCCATAATTCACCTACAGTAGGCCATCCTAGGTATTTAAGGACTTACAGGTTAGTATGGGAATGGTTCACTTGGAAGGGACTTAAGGCTGATGTTTTGCAATATCTGCGTGAGTGTCATGATTGCCAGTAGAACAAACAAGAGCACACTTATCCAGCAGGGCTCCTACAACCACTTCCTATTCCAGACAGGAAGTGGGAGTGCATCTCTATGGGTTTTATTATAGGCTTGCCTAGGGCCCAGGGGCGTGATTGTATTTATGTGGTGGTGGATAGGCTGAAAAAATATGCTCACTTCTTCCCTATCACTACTACATACTCAGCAAATCAGGTGGTAGAGGTCTTCTTCAGGGAGGTTTTTAGATTACATGGTTTGCCTTGGAGCATTATGAGTGACAGGACGGCCGCTTCATGAGTCATTTTTGGCAGGAGGTATTTCGGTTGTGTGGCACTGAGCTTACACCTAGCACCAGTTATCACCCACAGACCGATGGTCAAACAGAGATTGTAAACAAATGGGTGGAAGGGTATTTGAGGAATTATGTGGCAGATCAACAGTGAGCTTGGGTCAAATGGATATATCCCTATGAGTATTTTTACAATACTACATATCATATGACTATACAAATGATTCCCTTCATGGCACTTTACGGTTATGAGGCACCTAGTTTCTTAGATTTGTTGTTGGGAGACAGTCGAGTACCTCGTGTAGGTGAACTATTACAAGAAAGTAAGGATATAGTTGCTATTGTCAGAGACAACATTGCTAGAGCTTAGAACCAGCAAAAGTAGTATGCAGACAAGAAGAGGACTGGGCATAGTTTTGAGGTAAATGATATGGTTTACCTCATGTTGCAGCCATATAAGCAATCCACTCTCAAGAAGAGTGGTGTAGAGAAACTCAAGCCATGCTATTATGGACCATTCAGGATCATCAAGTGAGTTGGTGAGGTGGCTTATGAGTTGGAGCTTCCCACAGATAGTAGAGTGCACAATGTGTTTCATGTATCACGCCTCAAAAGGGTGTTGGGTTAGAATGTGATGCCTTTTGTAGTATTACCTCCCTTGGATGATGAGGGGAAATCGATCTTAGTGCCAAAATCTATTTTGGACAGTAGAGAGAAGCAGCTTCACAGAAGAGTAATCAAAGAGTATCTGGTTAAGTGAAAAGATTTACCTATTGAAGATGCTACTTGGGAGGGAGAAGTGATTTTGCAACATCCAACATTAAGATTGCTTGAGGCCAAGCAATTTTAGGAGGGGTGGACCTGTAATGTCCCATTTTTGGAGGAGTTAATTATTTATAAAGTTATCAATTATAATTATATATATATATATATATATATATATATATATATATATATATATATAAAGGTAACTTTATATTTAATTAACTTAATAAAGTAATATGTTTTATAAAGTCATTAAATAAAACAATCTTCTAGAGGTTGCTAGAAAAAATAGAGAAAAAATTAAAAAGGAGGCCGACCTATCGAGGAAAAAAAAGAATAAATAGGCATTGAGGGCTCATTGCCTATTATCGAGATTTATATTGATATTTTTTGATGTGTGTCTGGAGCCTAGGGTTTCTACACGTAGTCACAATTGGCCATTGAGAACAAAAACTCTCAATTGGTACACAATTTTGAGGGTGTGAAAGATCACCTGAATTATTGCAGCTGTGGGAAGGATATTTCAGTCCTTTCACTTGTGCTTAATTGTTGGTTTGGAGTTTCAAGTGGAGTTGCACTTTCACCATATCATCATTAGTAGTCAGTCTCCAATATCTTATCAATCTAGGTTCTTCATTTCAATTTGTAGTTGTAACAAGTTCTCAATTGTATATATAGCTAGTTAGGGTTTGTCTGTACTGTGCCATGTCATAATGTTTCGATGCTGAAAATTGCATAGCTTATGAAAAACATTTGGTGATCATTGAATGAATACATTGGCACTATTTTACATTAGTTATTTAAGTAGAACAATTTCTTTATTTTAGCAATATACTTTCAGTAGTGTATTAAATTTAGGGGTTTTTTTAGTGGCCTATTGTTAAGGGTCATTATAGCAACCCTATATATTATAAATTAGATGAATTGAATTTTATGAATGTATAGATGATAAATTGCCTCTTAAGGTGTAGGAGACAAATCGTTACAATCGGAAGTGATGGGAGAACCAAAGTCGATGCTAATACATATTTAGTAAGTTGTGAGAATCAATCAATAATATGTCTTCTTTATATAGAAACCACTTATATGTCCTTGTCTTAGTGTGATGAGCATGTGATTGCATGTCTATGATATATAGACACAATTTTAGTTGAGGTACCGATAGATAAAATATTTAAGCTTTGTCATGTTCATGTGCATTTTCAATTAAACTAAGGCATTGCCACATTCATTATCCTTGTTACAACCTTTTACAATTAATCATACTCAATGCGAAGGTGATAAGAAGAACTAATTAAAAACGAGGCCACCAACCATTTAATGTAACTCCCTTTTCACCATTTCATGGAGAACACAATATACATGAAGTTTTTAATATAGGGCCCAATCTAGATATCATGATTTCCAATAATGCACAAATTGTAATGCCCCGCCAAGGGATCCAAAGAATTAACCTAGAATTTTTCACTAAGTATGGTAACTTCTTTTTTTTCATGAAAGTAAATACCACATAAAACTTATGCACAATAATGGAAGCAATAGCAATGACCATCTAAAGAGTAAACATAACATACACAACAAATTACATTCTTTAAGATCCCTTAACGTGAATTACATACATGTTTATAACATCCACATGAAATAATAATGATAAGTCCAATGTTCAATTATTACATTTCCAACTGCTCAATCATCCACTGTACATGTCACAAGGTATGAAGGCTTAAAAGAATATACATATGTAGAATAAGGTACATCATCCTATTCTAATCCATGGCACATCGAAGTAAAGATAATCACATGATACTCATGATACATCATCATAAAAGTCATATACATCCATCATAAAGATCAACAAAATAAACTAAGTGCACAGTTCCTCCCAACTGTTAATAGCATCATTAGACCATCGTGGGCCCTAGCCATCCCTCCGTGCGTAACATTCCAAATCACCGAGAAGATCATCGGTATTAACATAGTATGAATGTCACTCCTAATAAATACCACATCATATGTAGAAGTAATCTAACATGCAAATATAAGCATAAGATAACATCATCTAGCATATGCTAATCATCAATGAAAGGATACATATCCACCATCACGAAGGATGCATCAACCACGATGTCTCAATGAATCTCAAATGATAAGAGTGGAAAATACACTACCACCCGACCGTGTGGTACCTAAGTGGTCCACTCCCACCGTGCTGAGGAGATAATCTCAAGTCCCAAATAGGCTATCTAACCACATAGCACAAATCTCTAAAGACCAGGAATCCTAAAAGTATACTAACTCAAAGGTTCCAATCACCCAAACAGACATCTACTTCCCAGAGGCACACAATGACATGTAGGAACCTACTATGCAAGCGAGAAAGTGTCATCGCATTTATCTCATACAAGTTACCCTGGCAGTTAGCTAAACTCCACGGGTCCATACAGATCTCATGCGGCCACTAGTATCCTTTCATTATGACAAGGCATACTATGGAATGCAAGGTTGCAACCATGCGTTCTCTCTACTCCCATCCTAGCCTATACAAGCACTCAAGGCATGGGCGAGAACCAAAATTCTTATCTTTTTAGGTTCATTCAGTTAGTATTAAGTGTGAATGTTATCACTTATTAATCCAACTTACAATGAGTTATCCTGGCAGCCTCTTAAGGCCCCGGCCCCCATTGCAAGCCACTTCCCGACACTACATGCAGATATCCTACCCTAATGCTCATGGTATCATAATCATAAAGAAAGTCCATAAAATCATCAAATATCCACAATAAGAATCATCAAATATCCATGATAAAATCATCAAATATGCATAAAAGAATCAAATCACCATGAGCAAACATCCATAGAAAATCATGAACACAACAACTCTCTATTGGCAACTGAAGTATCACTGATAATCAAAATATCCATTGGTTCTCAATAACCAAAATATATCTCAAAATAAATCACCATATCCATTGGTTCTCAACAAGCCACCAAGAATATCTCAAAATCATACTGATCGAAGACTCCAAAATGGTTGAGTCATACATGTCACAACATGACATCATCAAGAATAAATCCACATATTAGTCCCATCATGGCGACTAGAATATATCCAAGGATAACTGATCGATGACCAAAAATAATGGTTAAGTCAAGTATCTCAAACATAAGAATTTCAACTATAACAATCAGTATTCACAACCAATACATAGAGCATTCCATCACATAATCATGGTTGGGTTTATAAAGATCGAGAAATAAAACATCATCATGACATCACAATCACATAACCCCCAAGCCTCTGGTAGACGTCCTAAAACTGGTCAACACTATTCAACCCAAAATCCCAAAACATTAACATAAGGAATACACAATGTAGACACATGTTTTGGTTTCGCTAAGTTTCAAATTTAAATTCAAATGCCAAGTCTCAGTTTATGTTTCCAAGTTTAAAGGAACATATTATACGTTTTTTTTCCATGTGCTATTTTTGGAAGGATTAAAAGTTCTCTCTAAACTTTAATCTCCGATTATAACATTTAAAAAAAATGTTTCCACCAACTTTAATTTTCACATACTTTATACATTTTATAATCTTAAACTATTAATTAATTCTTAACAATTAAAGTTATAAAATTACAAAACTATTCATCATTATAAAAGATGAATTCATAAATCTTTTATCAACAATTTTAAATCCTTTAATAACATATATATATATATATATTAAATATATACATATATATATATATTTTTATATTTAAATATATACATACATACATATATAATATATAATATTAATTTTTTTTTTCATTTTATAAAAACCGAATATTAATTTCAAAATTTAATTATATAACAATAAAAATCAAATAACAAACTTTAAAACAAAATTGAAATTAAACAGGCCGTCGGCCATCACCAAAGTGACCCCAGCTGCGGCACGCAGGGTTCTGCGGTCACAGGCCTGCGGTGGCAGCAGGTACGTAGTACCTGCTGACATCGCAGTACCTGCGGCAGCAGGCACTCCGCGCCCAACAAAGCGCATGGGGTACATCCGTCCCACTACGCATTCATATATATGTTTTCCCCAATGCAATTTTAAATAATTTTTGTATAAACTTTCTCATGCGATATTAACATGAATCTTTACTACGATTCGATAATTGATTCACCAATTAAATACATACATATATATATATACATATACGTATATATATATATATACGTATATATACGTATATATATATATATATATACGTATATATATATATACGTATATGTATATATATATATATATGTATATATATATGTATATATATATATATGTATATATATATGTATATATATATATGTATATATATATATATGTATATATATACGAATTTGTATCACAGTATTTGTGTAAATAATGCATATATATACAATATTTATGTATGCAGATTTCAAAATCATATATACACAATATATTTTAACTCTCAGAATTTTCTTATAAACTTTTAACTCCCAAATTTATCTAATAATCTAATGGATTTTTGGTCATGAGTTTAAACCCTAGCCCCGTTATCTTATCAGATCTATGCATATAAAATTCTCAAATAACCTTATTTGCCCATATTGAGAATGCATGCAATAGAAATATGTAATTTCTCAGAAGACATAAGGAAGACACGAAGAAGACAGGGAATGCATGATGCGAAAATAACATAAGTAAAATCACAAGAATCTACCCGAATTCTGATGCTAATTCGCTCTTCCTTAGAAAACCCGCAGAGAAAGCTCCCTTCTTCAGAGTTCTCGAATCTTCCAATGCTCCAATTGCTCTCCACACTATCCACACTACCCACGCTCTCCACGTTATGTCCAAGCTTCTAAGGAATGCTCGAATATAAAGAGCTCTCAGGATAACCCTAGAATGCTTCTAAAACCAGCTGGAAGATGTCACCAACTAAGCATGGGCCTATTTCCAACCTTTTTGATAAGCCCTAGGGTTGTAGACACCATGTGCTCAATTGATGCACTAACCCCCGCGTTGTTGACACATGAAAAATGGAGAACTGCATTAATTTCCAAGCAAGTTTATAATTCCAATTATTTTTAACTAATTTCCATTTCAATATTTATAACTCCCATTTTAATTTAATAACTTTTATTATTATTATTTTTTTATTAATTTATTAGTATTTTATAATTATTATTTATTTTAATTTTCTAATTTTCTTTTTTATTTAATTCTTTTCTCCCAATTAATTCTCCTTGAATTAATTATAATCAAAATATCAAAATCATGATATTTAATCTTCTCAAATAATTAATTTTATTAATTAAATCTATTTGTTAAGATTTAATTAACAGAAAATTCACCATAGACCTTCATAACAAAATATGAAAACCCATCATAGGTCAATTCATACAAAATCAGTCTAAAGGATTAAAAATCATGAAATATGTCATCGGACACATTCAGTGGGTGCTTAATTCTGATACTTGTCCCAACTCACTAGGACAAATGGTTTTAGGGTTTGGGATTTGGACTTGAGAACTTATCTCCCTACTCTTATCATTGAGATAGTATAATAAGGTACGCTCATCCTGGCAATTCAGGGAAGTCGATACCCGGTACCTGCAACCTGCAAAAAAGCCATGCATGTACATACTATATATATATAGTGCTAAGCTAAACAGGCAATGGCAGGAAGTGGTGCATCGTGTAGATCCCGACTAAGCAGGTGACTACGACTCCCTTCCTTAACCACATCAGAAACGCCATACAATAAGAAAACACACACACCATACACATGCAAGTATGGGGTAAGTATCCATAATATAACACATGAGATAATAAACCATCTAACCAATCATCAACAATAACTGAAAACAGTATAATGATCATCATACATACATGAAATGTAAAGTCTAAATGATCTCATCATATAACAACTGAATCCATAACATATTGTCTGATAGTGTCAAAACAATACCTACTAATCCATCAACATAATACTAGTCCATCAAAGTCTGATAATAATAGCAACAATGAGTCTAGAAAAGATGTGAACGAGGGTAGGCACTACACAAATGGAGTTGAATAAGCTTTGAGGAACTTTTAAGGTACAATGGTAACACAAATGTCGGTGCAAAGTTTGAAAAAACTCCCATGTAGAAGCAATGGGCATGTCAAATATTAATGGTAACAAAAATAAAGGTTGGAAAATTTATTGGAGCTTTCTCATTGTCAAGATTTTGGCCTCATGTCAAACTAAATTTTTAGACTAACGAGTCTTTCAAAGATATACCTTGTTCATCGGCTACCTTCTAACTCCAATGGGGGATCATTCATTTATCGAAACACGGGTGCCATAAAGACCTTAGATACCTTCACACAATCAAATCTTGAACCTTACCATCTAGGAAATGGCTATGCAACCAATTATTTAGATAATTTACCACGGGGAGGTTTTAAAAAAAAAAAAGTAAGCATAACAATTTCCCTTTAGAAGTTATCTAAATAACTGGCTGCATAGCCATTGCCTACCATCTTAGACGTTGATCGACCTGTTCCTGATCCATCATTGCTAAACTTTATATCTACTTTTATGATCCAACAAATAATAAACCTATTAGCCAATTTACTAAACTATCTCTCATAAAAATGATAATTTGCAAGAGGTAATATGCTATTCATCAACTCCATAGCTAAATAAAAATACATATATTGTGTCAAAAATTACTTTAAAATAAAAATAAAAATAAAATATTCTCATATAAAGACTACTTTATAAGTTGGAAGAACTTATATTTCATTTGTAATTAAAATATTTCATAAGTTGGAAAAAAAAAATTGCATTTTGCAAGTATTACATCTATTTCACTATAGATCATTGAAGAAATTTGTCAAATAGTTCACATGTGTAAACACGAAACATAGGAAATTTGATAATTTGAATACTGCAATTTTTCACCTGACTTTGATTTCAATTTACAAATGTTTGGAATAGGAGTGGTAAGTTTGGTCCTCACAATCTATATCTCATATGTATGTATGAGAGGTCTTGTAGATAAATTTTAGAAAAGAGTTGTTTGATATTCTGACTACCAAAGATTTTTCAAAATGTTGTAATACATTTTTTATATACTACTTTTTAAAATATTTTGAAAAAAATTAAAGTTTAATTATTAGACTTTGTTTCTCACAACTCTAAAGTGTTGAAAAAAGAATACTTCCATTTGCATGTAAATTAAATATATCAAAGACGATCTCCATAACCCTTGCATCCTTCAAAGATATAAGCACTAATAATATTATTGTTTTCTAATATATTCACCTTCTTCTATCCTTTTTCATAAATAAGTTATCCACTATCTTCTTGAAAAAGAGTTCTGGAAGTAGAAGTCAGGAAAACGGTCCAAGCATCCATGGAAATGAGAAGGATTTAAATTCTTCAAGAAACTCTGGATTGCAAAGGCAGAATACAGAAGAAATACACGAGACAACTATGACATCTCCACGTTAAGACTGATAATTAGCGTGGTCATTAAAAACTTCAAAGCATATACTCTTTGCCGTAGGAGTCTCGCTTTTTCTCTAGGAATATCTGTCACCTCCATTGTAGAAAAATATATACAATATATATATGCAGAGCCAACTAAGATGGAGATTAAATAGTTATGGGTATCCACCTGCCACTGAGTTCAAATAATTTGAATTCAAATATTTAATATTGATTATAGTTGAGTGGAAACTGATTGTCAAAGTTTTGTGTGTTTTATTTAAGTCTCACTTACCAACAAAGATGATTTTGATGATTCGGCTTCCGTAAACATTGTCATGGTGTTATCATTAATTATCTTCTAACTAGCAAAAAAACACTCATCATGGTTATCATTATCTTGTGAAAGGTGTTGAATGAAGGTGAGATGGGTCTTTTAAACTGTATGATGTTTTTTTAATGTATTAGTATTATAAGCCCCATCTATGTTTTGTTGGCATGTATTAGATGTATAATGTTTTTTCTTAATGTATTAGTATTATAAAATAATATAATATAATTTACAAATATATTAGTTTGATATGTATTTTGTGAAATAAATATTTTTTATTTTTTATCTTAGTAAAATATTTAATATTGTATGTATTAAGAATTAATAAAAAATATTTTTCATAGTATAAGATAAAAGTAATTAGAAGTAATCACTTCATTAGAAATATATAAATATTAAATACTAATAAATGTGTATTTTGTAAAATAAATATTTTTATCTTTTAATATGTATAATTTATATTAAAATATTATGATTAAAGAAAAATAATAATTATAAATGGTCAATAGTTTATAAATTAATTTATTGATTGTTAAAAGTAAATTGAATATAATAAATTATAAAAGAATTTTTTATATATATTAAAAGTAATCAACAAGTAATGTTTAATAGTAAAAGATTAAAATAATTATATGTAAATTTATAAATAACTTCATTAAAAAATAGAAATATTAAATATTAATAAAATATAACAATCTAAAATATAGTAAAAAATAAATCAATATGGAGAGCATCCGAAAAAAGGGGTCCTATAAGACCAAATCAAATGAGTCAATCATTGTTGAGAAAATTAGATTTAATAATAAATTATTTTAATAAATTAATATATAAACTTTAGAAATGTTTGATTAATCAAAAAATAATTCATTATGATTGGTCTATAGATTATAAATTAATTCACTAATCATGTAAATTGAATGCAATAGTACTAGCAAAGTGGTACATTGTAATCCTTTTCTTGTACTACTCACAAGATAACAAAGTGGTGGTACATTGTAATCCTTATAGTTGGAAGCCAAACTGTACTTCCTAATTTACTAGACAAAACTTAATCTACAATTGCAAAGTTATCTTGGTTGCTTACGATATGAGGGTCCACCGTGAGTTTCAAGTGTCTCTAAAAATATATATAATCCTTCACACATAATTTTATCCTCTATGTTAACGAAGCATGATGTTGTCTAAAGCTTTCTGGGAATCCTCTCAAAATAATATTTGTAGATCACCTCAATGCTTCACTAGACAATGAGGGGTTTAATCTTGTGGGGAGTAGATCAATTCAAATCTTCAATCTAGGCAATTAGAACTAATATCATTCACATTCCTATTTTCTAAAAAAATTTGAAGCCCTACAAGTGCTTGAATGAGTAGCCCATATGTGAAAATCAAATGGTATAATTACACCTCTATCAATACAAATTACATTTTTGGTTATTCAGAAGACACTTTTCTTTAAAATTTTATTGTTAATAGAAATGAGGTGTCATTGTTGATTTTTATTCTTGAGCTAGGTGATCAATTTTTCTTGTATATAAAGTATTAAAATACTTTCAAAATAAGAATGATTAGTGAAAAATACATTGTGATGAATAGCTATGCCGAGTCTTGTTGTGATATATTGATATTTATTCTTTACTAAGGTGATCATTTTGAAATTGTGATAAAGTTTAATAGTACAGTAGTTAGGTTTAATTATCAATCATTTTTTTTTGTTACATTTAATAGGTTGAGAAATAGAAAGATAAAGGTGGAGATAAAAATAAAGTATATCTAGAGATGGGGAAATAATGATAAGGAGGTATGGATGAATGGAGAGAGGGATGTGTGTTTAGAGATAGAGAAATGAAAATAGAGAGGGAGAAAGGAAAAAATAGAAGATGAAGAGATAGAGAGTGGTACAAGATGAGACAAAGATAAAGAGAGCCAGGAAGATAGAGAACAAAAGATAAGAAGTGAGAGGGATCAATAGAAATATATAGATAGTAAGATGGATTGATAGAGAGGTAAAAATATGATGGAATATATAGGGAGAGGAGGAGGGAGGAGAAAATAGATTGATAGAGAGACATTATACATAGATAAGTACATTTATAAAAATATATATGAAATGGGAGAGATAAAGATTAGGATACACAAATATGGGAGATAGATCAAGGGAGGGAGAAAGATATAGGGATAGCGATTTGTATGAAGATAACTTGATCAAGATATATTCCCATACAAATGGGGGAGATATATTAGGGATAAAAATATATGGAGATATAACAAAATAGATATACATATATAGGGAGATATGGTGGAAGAAAAATATAGATGTAAAGATTTAAAGGTATATGAAAGGGGGTGGTGGAAAGTAAAGGATGGATAGAAAGAAAGAAAAGTAAACATAGAAATAGATATAGGGAGATATATAGGAAGATGTAGAAAGGATGCAATAGAAAGAGATATAGATGGTGAGATATATTAGTTTAAAAATAAAGAGACCTAGAGAGGATGAGAGGGAGCATCCAACAAAAGGAAAAATACTTAAATGACCTTTCATACATTTATGACATACCCATTTGCACACTAAGGTATGATTGCTAGTTTTGTAGGCTAAAATTTTTTGTGTGAAGAGGAATAAATGGAAAAGCATATCCAAGACCTCTTTGAGTAGCAATAATAATGAAGATAGACAACTAACAAATAGTCCAAGGAAAGAGTGTTGGCCAAGTAATATTATAATCTTCTTGAAAGGAGAAATATGAGAAGGGATTAGGAATAAGACACCATTTTCAGAGCTTTCGTAGTTGGAAGTCATGGCAGTCATATGGCAAAATCAAGTGTAGGCCATTTTTTTCAGTTTTTCAATATTCCAACTTTTGTAGGAAATTTTATAGTTGTCATTTCATCAACTTCCATCTTAAAAGGTTTGACATTGAATATCCTTATGGAGATACAGGTTCTTGGAATTAGCCTCACATACTTATGGCTTGATCATTCGTTTGATTTGGCTTGTAGATTTTTCTTTTTTTATTGGTATGAGTATGTCAAACATTTGATTTTTAAATTTGGTTGTATTGTACTTTAATATTTTATATTTATAATTATTAATAATAAAATTCTTTTAAAAAATTATTTTAGCTGATAAATCATTTGTTGGAATTTTACATACTTTTATTTGTTGCTATTGGTTGGTATATAAGAAGAATAATCATAGCACCCCTAGCTTTAATTGATCAATTCATGACATTTTTAACATTTTTCTAGGAAGAGTACAACCATCATTGTTTATGTAATAGTCCTATGACTACCTTGTTGGCTCAAATAGATTTGAATAACTGAACCCTTCTAGTTTAGTGAAATCCAAGCAAATTGAAATAGTATGGATTATAGTATTTATATATCCTTCAAACAGCAACATGGTACACTAACTATAAGGAAAACCAAATAAGTATCTATTGATTACTTCATTATGTAGGCTATAGTTCTCCATCTACGGTCATCACCAATGGAAAGGCTATGACCAATTTAGAGATAAGCTTATCCATGCTGAAAATTAATAGTAGTAAAGGAGCATATTATGTCATGTGTCTTAGTTGTACCACATAGATAGTAGGATGGATTATGCTAGGAGCATTTTCTCTTAAGGCCAACCACATGCTAGTGATAGACATTCATGGTTGCTTAGTTATTTGATGCACTAGAGAAATGAGAGTCTCTAATGGAGAGTGAGTAGGTATCATTTTGAACTTTGCTTTGCATAAGTTTTACTAATTTGTCACCTAAGATTACCACTGGTAGGAACACTTCATATACTCAAATATTCAAGAGGTTTCTGGATAAGGATGGTGTTGACCATGGAGGGTTTGTATTGTACTTGTGAGGTCAATTATGGAAGAATAAATTCTAGAGTCTTGTTGATCAAGCAAGCATCTATAGTATGTTCCTAATAATGTTATTAGTTAGCACTTCATTATTCTTATAATGCATCCATTTGTAAAATTATAGATAACCTATGAAACATATTTGAAAAAAGGACAACTTAATTGAAATTGCACGCAATATTATTAATTGCTGACCTTGAATGCGTTACTGATTGAAAAATTAAAATATGTGTAGATTCTAAGTTATGTCAAGAGTGGTCATTAGAAAAAGTCATTTGAGATCATTGGATCTATGTTGAATAGAACTAAGATTGCCCATGAACAAGCTCTAGGCATCAAAAGTTGGAAACTACTTTTTGTGATTGATAAAAAATCAATGTTAAAAGATTATATTACTTAAATTCAGAAAGAAATTAACACAAATTAGAAATTATTAAATGAATAGATATTTTGTACTTTTATACAGAAAAAGAAAAAAAGAGAAAACCATTATTAAACAGCAAGTATAACCATTTCAGCATTAAAATCCTTTATAAATGTCCTATTAATTTACCTATAAAAACTAAACTAAAACATTCTCTAATCATTTAGAAAGTGAAATCAAGTAATTGAAAACTACCTTTTTAACATATAATCGAATGTTTTTTTTTTAACCAACAGATTCTATCGATGCGCCCATTACCCTTGTGGGTGCGACTGCTGCAACCTTATTTCACATATAATCATACAAATAACCAAACTTGGAGGACCATATTTGATGACAGTAATATAAGTTTCTAGTCTTATTTTGTGGAGGGAAATTTTAAATCATTGTGCTTAAAAAACCAGGCAAAGTGTTTGTACTGCTTAAAGATTCCATGGATCATGTTATCAAGTCTGGAATGGATGCTCAGAAATCAGGAACTGTGTCGCATAATAATTTAAATGGACCGACCTACAAAATTCGAAATAGAAATTGTTATGGTTGTGGAGAGCTGGGTCATTTTGTAGTGGATTGCCCCATGAAGAGGAGGAATTATAGTGGCGCACAGTTCAAGCCTAAGAACCTACAAAGTTACCATTTGAACCAGAAAACAAATGTAAACGCAGAAACCAAGCAAAATGAAGAACAATTCAGAGATTTACAAGAACCTTCTCAAATAGAATATAATATGAGTGATTATACTGAATGTCCCACTAACATTGAAGATTCAAGATATGTCCGTGAGCTACAAAATGTTCATGTCTTCCAAAAAGTAGAAGGAAATTCATCCTTTGAGTTAGATTCTAGTTGGGAACAGATTTTCTTGGAAAATGGTTCAAGGACTGAAAATGTTGATGTTGGACAGACTATGGAAGAAAATCCAAGCTTGAAATTAGACTCAAATTGGGAACATATTAACTTCAGCGAGGTGGATCATATTTCATCCTCTCAGTGAAATTCAATTATGCAATGTTAACATTTGCTTCAGAACACTCATTCCACCTGCTTTAAAATCATAATCTCTCACTTATCGTATCTTTTAAATATTCTACACTGAGACTTGGAGGTTTAAACTTTGTTTAAAAGTTTAATAATTTTTAAAATAATTATTAACTTTGAATTTTATATTATATAAATTGAAATCTAAATTATCTAGATGAAAAAAATAATGGAAATCTCCAATGCTTACATATTCTTTTTATGAATTTGTAAATATTATGTAATCTTTTGTAAAATTATATTACATTTTCTAAATGGTCATTGAGTTGTTCAATAGGTTTTGTTATGTCGTGGTACAAATATTACCTATTTCTTTGCTTATGAAATTATACTAAGTTCCCTCAAGGTTTCTTGGATTTATTTGTAGCTCTATTGATATGTTCCATAATATTTATTTTTCTTGTGGTAGTCTCTCTTTATCTTGAAAATTCTCAATAGTGATCCTTGTTGAATAATATTATTTTTTGTTCATTATTAGAACAATTTTAATCTTGTAATGTAGCAACAACTCTAGCACATTCTAATTCACAACCTTTATATCCTTTAATATAATATCAAAAATAAAATTGTTATCCTAGATTATAGTACACTAGCACTTATACCAAAATATGGTGTAATGATTACCTCGATGGTGGTGTAATGTTGACCATCACGAAACACATATATGAATAAAGATGTGAATTATACAAAATTCTTCACAGAGTGTCAAAATTGATTAATTTAAACACCTTTTTTGTTGACTGCCAAAATAACTACTTCATTCTTTCCATCATTCTCATTTTAAGATTGCCTTATAAGTCTAAAATAGAATTGTTTTTACATTCTAATAAGTCTAAAATTAAAGTTTAATAGATAATAAATATTTTTCTAAAATAAAATGAGTTTTTTTTAAAAGTTATTAATTAAAAAGAGGGTAAAATTTTATTAAGACATAAAGGATTGTAATAAGGAGAGCTCAACAAGGAACTCTATCTTGATCAACAAGCTCATCAAATTCTTGTAACAAATCAAAGGGTAATTGCCCCCTATCCATAATATTCTTGCCCAGTGCATGAAAAGAAGTCAATTTGGCAAAACAATTAGCAATTCTATTCCATTCATGACGAATGTAAGTTAACCTAATGAACTGAAGAGAGGTACAAAAGAGAAGAGTGTGATTAACAATAGTAGCCAATTTCTAACTAACATCCTCAAGCTCCTATGACATAAGCAAGTTGACCACCACTTGAGAGTCGGACTCAGATAATCTTGCACCATCCCCTCAAACAACACTCTTCCACATCATATAAAATGGCTTGATCCTCCATGAAATAGTTAGTATAGTAACCCATGTGCACTGAGAAAAATAATTTAACTTCACCATAGCTACAACGAGGCACTCCCCTAATACTAGCAAGTCTTGGATTCCCCTAGAAAGAACAATTAGTGTTAATTCTAAGAACTCCATAAGGAGGAGGATTCCAATGCCCATCCTGATCACCTATTGTCGAGGCTGTTTGGGTACTCTTTGATACCATTGAGCTACAGGCCCATCTTGAAGATGAAAATTGAGCCAATAGCATATAAGAAGATCAACTGGATCCATACCCCCATCTAGCTCACACTTTGCTTGAAAAGTTTCTCAAAGAGAATGTGAGATCTTCCACCAAAGATGCATAACACTAATTCAAACATCTTGAAAGATTCACTAATTTCTCTCTAGCCAGATATGCCAAAGAATGAACGAGGGGCCAATAATCCAAGTAGCATGGAGAGGAGAAGCCTTGGAGGGAGCACTCCCCAACCAGGCCCAGAACTCAGGCAAAGAGGAAGCATACCAAAAAGAGAAACCCCAAGCACTCCACCAAATGTGCCATAACTAACTAGAAAATAAGCAATGGAAGAATAGATGGGAAACAAACTCCTCCCCATTACCACACAAAACACAAAACAAGGGGCCTTGAGATTCATGTTTACAAAGATTATCTCATGTAAGAAAATGGTTGTAAGCCACTAGCCACATGAAAAACTTACACTTGGACCAAGAAAATTTATTCCAAACTTGCATCCCCTAATAGTTGTCTAGTTATCTCTTGATACCCTATAGAGACAAAATATTTACTAGACAAGGTACCTCCCTAAGCCAAAACATCTAGTCCTAGAAGAGAGAAACATGCCCTAGAGGCCAAAATATGAGAAATTTCCTAATGATCCACATTTGTGCCTCCAAGAGGCTAATCTAAATAGTGCTTCCATCTATAACCAAAAATAGGTCTCAATTGTAAAGAGTCTTATAATGAGCCACTTTATCCCATCTAGCAGCCAAAAAAGAATCTTAGAAAGTCTGAAGATGAGGGTACATGGATAAGATCGAGGGGAATCCATCCCAAGATTTAGATAAAAAAAAAGCCTTAGAGCCTCCGTTACATATCCAGAAAGACCCCTCTTAACTAAAAGAGCACCAGTCTTGAGAGTATGCTAGATCATATTGCCACAACCTTCAAGAAGAAGTGCATAAATAGAGAAAGGATCAACACCTCTAAAATATTTTTGAGTAATAATACAAGCCCAAAGTTGATGTTATCTAGAGCACTATCACTAGTAAATCTTAGTAGCCAATGCTTGTGATGCAATGGACCCTAGTGGGATTGATCACAAGGTGATCAATTGGTCCAAAAACCCTCTTCACTAAAGTCCTTCAATCAAATATCTTAGTAAATATGATCAAATGTGCAAACACCAATCAAAAGTGCTACAAGGATGATACCATGTTATCAAAACCCTACACCAAAACAAGGAAAACCCTAATCACTAGGGGACCCTATGAACAAGACAACTTATCACAAGTTGCTCACAATGCACAAATTGACCATTTTTGTGTGAAAACAACCTTAAACTTCTTCAAATAACCAAGGAAGACTCCAAAACATGGTAATAGTCTATTTAGGCCACCAATGACATGAAACAATGGTCAAACCAAACTATGTAAGTTTTTCCACATAGTTGCTTTGTTAAGCCATCCAAAAAGGCTAGTAGCCCTTTTTGATAAAAATCAAATTTTAAAGGAAATATCCCCACACAACCTAGGGAAAAAAATTCAGTTTTGTATGCCCTTTTGGGACTTAGAAAACATAATAAGGCACCAAGGTTTGATGACACAAAAAAATTGGCTTTTGTTCACTTTCTCACTTAGGCAACTAGGGCAACTAGGCAGTACATTTTCTAGGACTCCATCCTAAAAAAAAATGATCGAAACATGTGAGGACAACCCTAGAAAAGTTAAAATTTTGATTTCAAGCCTTGATGCCAAGTCTGGTTGGAGTTGTGGAAGATGTTGCATCCTTTTCCTAGCATGCACATGGGAATTGCATGCCTAGGGCTTCAAATTTCTCAAGGATCCCTGCAAGTACAAACTTAAAAACACTTGCATCTTAAAGTACATGTCTATAATATGATTTCACTAGAGGTCATTAAATTTCCATGGTGAAATCCTTATTATAATGCCCCACCAAGGGATCCAAAAGAATTAACCTAAAGTTTTACTAAGTTTTCCAAACATTTTTCATTTTTTTTTGAAAACAAGAAAGATAATCATAAACATCAAACACATAGTATCGGAAGCAATAACATACAATCAACTAAAAGCATACATGATAGGTTTCATTCTTTAAGGATCCCATGACGTTGAATCACATTTACTTTAATTAATTCTAAGTCTAACAACTATGACATCCACATAAAAGAATAATCAAAAAGTCCAATGTCCATACTATACATTTGTTCCTAATGCCTCTTGGAAAATTAATTTGGAATTCTCAATCATCCACTTTACATGCCACAGGGTATGAAAGGCTAAAAGAATATACATATGTAGAAATAGAAATAAAGATACATCATCCTCCTCAAATCCATGATACAAAGTACAGTAAAATAAAAGAAACCAATAACTTACATGATACATCCATCCATCATAAAAGATATAACATCCAACATGAAATACAACTATCCATCATAAAACACAACTAACTAAGTGTATGGTTCCTCCCATCCATCAAAAGCATCATAAGACCATCATGGGCCCTAGCCATCTCTCACGCTCAACATCCCAAGCCATTGAATAGATCATTGGTACTATAGTAATAGGGACATCACTACTAAAACATGCTTCAACATAATCATAAGGAAATCTGACAAGCTAGAACAAAGCATAAGATGATCCTACAAAGTAGATAACATCACCTATCACATGCTAATCATCAATATAAGGAAATGTGTCAGTAATAACATCACCTAAACATGATAAAAAAAATCTCAAGAAGCTCTAGCCATAGTGACTACAAATAGATCTCAATGGTAAGAGTAAAAAGCACTACCACTCGACTGTGTGGAACTTAAACGGCCCACTCCCACTGTGCTGAGGAGATAGTCTCAAGTCCCAAATAGGATATCAAATCACATAACACAAATACTTTCTAAGTCCAAGAAATCCTAAAAGTATACTAACTCAAAGGTTCCAACACAGAGATCAACATCTAGACCCAAAGGCACACAAGACACATAGGAAACCTATTATGTAAGCGGGAAAGTGTCATCGCACACATCATGTAGAAGTTACCCTAGCAGTTAGCTTAGGACTCCAGGGCCTCTAGTGATCCCTATGCAGCTACTATTATCCTCTTGTACTAACGAGGCATACTACAGAATGCAAGGTTGTAACCAAATATTCTCTCTACTCCCATCCTAGTCTGTACTAGCACTCAAGGCATGGATGAGAACATACAATTAACTCTTATTAGGTTCATTTAAGTTAGTATTTAGTGTAATGTTTTCACTTATAAAAACAACTTACAATGATTTATCCCCAAAGCCACTTAGGGCCCCCATCCCCCATTGCAAGCCACTTCTTGACACTACATATAGATAACCTACCCCAAGCTCAATAAAAGCACAATTCAATAATCATATAGAAATCACCTCAGCCCTATACAAGCGATTGAAAAGCATCAAAAGATAATCCACAATATTCACACCAGTTCTCCATGAGCAACTGGGAAGCACCAAAAGATAATCATAATAATCACAACAGTTCTCAATGAGCAACTGAAAAACATCAAAGATAAATCACAAGTTCCATCACTTCTCAATGAGCAACCAGAAAGTATCCCAAAATAATAATGATCGAAGACTCCAAAATGGTCAAGTCAAACATGTCACAACATGACATCATCAAGAACAAATCATCCAAAACATCTCATTCCTCTCAAGCTGACTGGAAAACAAATCAAACATAACTAATCAATGAGTCAAACTAGTAAATACAAACATATCATAGAGCACACCATCACATTAGCATGGTTTGGCTAAAAGATCGAGATCAAAATATCAGCATGACATCACAAATTCATAACTTCCAAGGCTTTCGTAACAACCTAAACTGGTTAATGCTAGGTCAACCCCAAAACCCGAAAGCACAGGCAATACATAAAAAACATAATGCAAGTACATGTTTTAGTTCATTTTGAATCACATGGTTGGGTTAGTTTTGAAAACATAGAGTTGAGTAGAACAATAAAGTTTAAGTTTCAATTTGCATTTCAATGATCATTTTAATGCATGTTCTAGGTAGATGAACAATTCTGAGTTTACCCCCACAATTAACACATTTTAATATTCGAAGAATAAACAGAATTACCCCTATTAGTTAGAGTGAATTTTCTAAACTAAGGGTAATCTATTTTTAACTCATTAAAATAATAATCATTGATTTACAATAAAATAATCCATGATTTTATTAAAATTAGTATTATAATAATTTAATAAATTTAAAACTTAATTAGACAACTTACCCTATAAATTAATCTTAATCAGATCATATTTAATTAAGTTAATTACATAATTTGCAATTTTACGATCCCAACCATTATTTTAATAATAACTTAACTAACACTATATTAAATATTATTAAAATTTAAGTCACCTAATTAAGTTATTAATATCTATTATTTATAATTTTAATTATTACTAAATGATTATTCATTTACTAATCATATAATAACTAGTAATTATTATTATTATTATTATAACATTTAATAAATTAAAGCTTATTAATATTATATATATATATATATAAATTAATATTAATTATTAAATATATTAATAAATAATTCTTAAAACATAATTTTAAACTTTAATAAAACAAAAAAATAATTTAAACAAAATATTATACATGTTTAAGGCCTGCCAGCCATAAAGAATATGATGCCTGTCGTGCGGTAGGTGGACTGCTACCATAGGCAGTGCCTCCGTGCATAGAGGTAAGGGGATGGGGTGGGGTTAAACCCCCCCTCCCAAATATATATATATATATATATATATAATTTTTAATTTATTAAAAACAAAGCTTTAAAACTAGTTTCCCAATGTGAACCAATACGCACTTCATTTTATTTTAAAATTTTATCATTTAATTTTAATAAAATTTAACCCAAACAAACACCTTTTAAAATATATATATATATATAACATTTACAATACTAGTCTGATAGGAAGAATAAGTGTAACCATTCAAATTTCTAAATTAAAAATTTTCTTTTTATCTTCAACCCTACTTGGATTTAATTTCTCAATTTCATTTTTAACTCAAACCCAATTCTCGATTTAAATCTCCAATCTTTTTTATTTTACTAAGGGAGGATTGCATTGATTTTTTTTTATTTTTTTTATCTCCCATAACCAGATGAAAACAACATTCATGCCCAAATTTCCAGATGATAAGATTGAAATATTTGTTTGCAATGAAATAAAGACAATCAATTCATAGTCACGAAGAAGACAGAATTATCTAAATAAACATAAGTAACTATGCAATTTAAATCATAAGAATCTACATGGATTCTAATGCTAAATTCACAATGCCCAGAAGATTTGTGCAAAAATTTAGCATCTATCCCATAACTTCTCTCTAAAAAATTTCAAAATTTTCCTTTCCAAAATTTGCATCAAAAATTTCCTCTCTAAAAAATGAACCCTTCCATTGTGATAAAGAATTCTCTCCTTAAATCAGGGCACTAATTGTGCATTCACTCGAGAGAACTCCTTGCTCACAATTCTTAACTCAATATTAAATTTTATTTATCTTTCTTTATCTTTTCCCATGCACATTTAATTGAATTATTAATTCACTTTATTAAATTTTTACTTGACTTCATTTTTAATTAATTAATTAAGTTTTAAACTCATGTGCACATCATGCAACATCTTTATTAAGTTTACTTTTTTAATCTTTTAATTAATTTCTCATATTTAAACCTCATGCATACATCATGCAAACTTGAGACTTTTTAATAATTTAATATCTTCTCACTTTTTAATTTATTTTTGAAACTTAATTGATAAAATATTTATTAACTTAAATAATAATATTATTTAGCATTTATTTAAAAATGAACTATAAATATATTATTATTAAATTAAATAAATATTATCACATTCTAGATTTGAACTTATAACTTTTATCTTCAAATTTAATTCTTTAATTTAATTAATTTCTCAATTAATTAAATATAATAAAATATTAAAATATCATAATAATTTTCCATTAAATTAAATCATTAATTTAATCTTTTAATCAGACTTAATTAATAGAAAATCTACCAAAGACTCATGAAATAAAATACGAAAACCCATCAGAGAAAAACACATTCAAAATCAAACTAAATGGTTAATAATCATGAATTAACGTCATTCGACACATTTGGAAGGGTACTTAACTTAGATACTTGTCCTAATTTTCAATTAGGACAAATGACTTAAAGGTTTAGGATTTGGACTTAAGAACTTATCTCCCATCTCTTACGATTGAGATAATGCAATAGGGTATGCTCATCCTAGCAATTCAGGGAAGTCGACACCCAGTACCCACAACATGCAAAAAATCCATGCATGTACAGACACAATATTCTAAGCTAAACAAGCAATGACAGTAAGTGGTGCATCGTGTAGATCCTGATTAGTAGGTGACTATGACTACATTCCTCAACCACATCAGAAATGTCATACATAATGAAAACAAACACACACACCATACACATGCAAGTATGGGGTAAGTATCCATAAGAAAATAGGGATAATAACCATCTAACTAATCATCATCAATAGCTGAAAACATTGTAATAATCATCATGCACACATGCAGTATAGAGTACCAAGTAATCTCATCATATAATCAATTGAATGTAAAACAATATCTGATAATTTCAAAATAATTCTACTGATAATCAAGCATAAGACTAGCCTAAAAGAGTTCGACAAAAATCTTCAAAATACAAACTACAGTAGGCACTACATCATCTATGCTTGAAAATTCGTCAAAACCCTAGGTTAGCAAGAAATATGGACCTACTTACACAAAAATGTGAATTTATTGAGTAAGGGAATAGATGCTGACTTCAAACTAGAAGTTTTGGAAATTTATTTCATCCACCTATCCAAAAATGTAGGTTTTAAACCCTGGATGAATTCGTACAAATCTGTACAACATAGGACAATAGGTTGTTAGCAATAAAAATAGGGTATTTTTTAAATTGAAAGTTGAAAATACATAATCTCCCTCTACCTATTACCCAACTGAAAGGGCTTATTATAGGCCTTCCAATGGTCATTACAACATTTCAAACTTGTTATGTTCGTTGGGGAATTTTTGCTTTGATTTGCAAACAGTTGCTTGACAACTTTTCAAGCAATTTTGCACTATTTAAGAAAATGTTATAAAAACTTAAATCTAATGACCCAAATAGTTCTTAAACATGATAAAACATGAAATAATCCAAAATCCTAAGATTCTAGGCCCTTTGACCATCTTTGACCATAGTTGACCAAGGGCTTATAACAGTGCCAATCTTGGAACTGAGTCATACAATTTGGTCTAAATGCCTATTTGATTAATCTTTTTGAGGTTTTATTTTGAGATCTGAGGTTTTATAATTGGATCCAAGGTTTTTGACCTGGTCTAAAAGGTTTGACAGGTTGATGGGATTCATTATGGGTGCTCCAGCACCAACTTGACTACTGAACATAGTTTATTCAAGACCAAGATCACCATCCTTCTTAGACATGCAAATAGTCTCCTAGCTAATCAAACTTCATTTAGAGCTATGCAAATTACCATTCCAAAGGAATTTTTGAGAAAGAGCATCAAACATCTTGAGAAAGTAAAATAGGAGCAACCTAAACTATGCTTCTATAAGTAGGAAGAGCTTGAATAATAGATTGAAGAAGGATAACCCAAGAAATAGTAGACAACCATGTATGAGTCCAATGATTTACATTTTCCTAAAGCTTGTTAATCAAATTTTTCCAAAATATTTGTGGCTACCTAGAAATAACAATATATAAGGATCTTGAGATAGGTCCAAGGAGCTGAGCCAATCTAAAACCACAAGATATTAACAATCCTTTGGTAAATAGAATCAAGAGTGTTAAAAAATAAATAGAAGATTTTTTCTCATTAAAATTTTGCCCTGATGCCACCAAATAAATATCTAAAATATGTTGAAAGGCTTCAACTTCCTTGATCCAAGAAAGTCTCGCAAGAGCAGAAACATCAACAAATTGAAGGTGAGTAGGTAAACCATTACTCCACTACCACCCCTAAATAGAGTTTTGGGATACCTAATAATTAATGAATCTACCCAAGCCCTTAGCCATAATGATGAAAAGATGAGGGGAAAGAGGATCACCCTAGTGGAGACCTCTAGAGGCATCAAATAGTTGGGAGGGTTGACCATTAAGAAGAACAAAAAAAGAGGCAGAAGTAAAATAACTCATAGTCCATCTCACCTAGTCAAAGAGAAAGTAAAGGTAAGAAGAATATTCCTTCTATTACTCCATTTAACTTTATCATAGGCCTTAGCCATATCCAACTTAACAAACATAGATCATTCCTTTGAACTAGCCATAGAGTGACTAGCCTTAGTAGAAATAACCACCCTATCCAAAATTTGTCTTCCTACAACAAAAACACCTTGTTCCTCTAAGTTAATAATGGGGAGCCACTTTTTAAGTCTCTGAACAATCAACTTAGCAATGACAAGTTGTAAACCACATTACATAAAGCAATAGGTCTAAAAAACTTTGATTGATTAGCCCCCTCTCTTTTTGGAATAAGAGTCAAGAAAGTAGAACTCAATGCCCAAAGCATCTACTTGCTAGAATATGATTCCTTAAGCACCTCCAATAATGATGTCCCAAAATTCCTAAAAGAATTCAACTAGATAACCATCAGGACTAGGACCTTTTCCCTTAGGCATGCCAAAGACCACCTCCTTCAACTCATCCAAAGAGATTAGTTGCATGAGACAGTCATTCATTTCCTAGGTAATAAGGGAAGGAAGACATGAAAAATAATATTCTCTTCATTATCATTAGGAGGAGAGTCCTTAGAAAAGAGGGTAGAAAAGTACAGAGTAGCCTTCTAGAACAAAGTTTAAAAGGAAGATAGTTGAATATCTTCAGAATTAACCAATCAAGAAATATTGCTCTGATTCCAATGAGATTGCACAATTTTATGGAAAAAAGAAGTGTTCCTATCTCCTTCTTGGAGCCAATCAACTCGAGCCTTTGCTTCCAAAAAATTCCTCTCAAAGTTCTAATTCTTCTAAAACTCTAGAAACAAGGGATTCAACCTTGCCAAGATATGACATTGAGATGTTCCTAACTAAACCTCTTAATAGAGTGAAGGTTCCTAAAAAAATTTTGATTCCATATTCTAAGCTTCCTTTTAACATATTGAAGCCTTTTATAAAATGAAAACATAGTAGTACCATATGCAGGAGCTCTATCTCTCCACCCAAAAAATACAAGATAATGAAGAGAGGAGTCACAAAGCCACATCAACTCAAACGTAAAAGGTGGACACCTTGGAATAAGAACCCTAGTAGTATAACATTTTATTGGCTAATGATCATAACCCCTCTACTCTATAATTTCCAAAGAGAGAGTAAGGGTTCTACTAACCCAAAAATAAGAAATAAGAAATCTATCTAGATGTTTGAGATGGCATCAGCCCTAGCCCTTCTATTATTCCAAGTATAGAGATTATTAGAAGGCTTAACATCAAAGAGGTGAAAAAGTGTTATGTGCTGATGAAGAAGAGTAGAAGAAGGCCCCAATCTAGCCTAACTACCCTACTTCTCTTCCAGACTTAAAACCAAATTGAATTCTCATGTTAACACCCAAGGATGAAAAGGGAAAAAATTTCAAACATACTGAATATGCCTCCAAAGTTCTTCCTTTCGCACAAAATCAATAGGTGCATACACATTATTAATCATGATCACCTCACCCGAGTCCAAATAAATAGCCACCATAGAGAGAGGTGAGAAAAAAGAAACCCAACCAAGTGGAGAAATTTTCTATTGATCCCAAAAGGTAGCTAAACCACCAAGACTTCTCATAGTCCCAGCACACTGGCATTGTCCACAAGGCCAAATACTAGAAGCATATCAAACCATAGACTCCATAGAGAGCTTAGTCTCTTGGATACAAAAATAATCAAGAGAATAATCAACTGCCAGAGTTTGATAGCATTTTGTCTAGGGATGATATTCAACCCCCTAACATTCAATGAGAGAACAATCATCATTGAGTAGAATGGGTAAAATGAGCATCCAATGGTTTCACTAACCAAGACTCTATCAATATATCTCATGGGATTTTAATCTTGTCCTAGTTTATTTTGCACCCATTCCTTGGAGGAGTAAAGGAAACATGCTTAAAGGGTTTATGCATCAACCCCAAGGGGAGAAGAGACCCCTTACCATTACCAGATGCTAGCACATCCTTAACCAAGTTGGCCAAAACAATGTCATTATCCTCAGGCACCACATGTGGAGCACTCTTATAGTGTACTAAAACCTAGGATGCACCACAAGCATCATGAGGTGGAGCTCCCTCATCTGAGAAAAATGGATTAAAAGAGATACTAGGAGGAATACCCTCCTCTAAAACTATACTATCCAGCAGCTCAAAACAATTAAAACCTAAATTAGATTGTCAATCTTTCAAAGGCCTCTTTGAACTGTGCCCCTTAGCTCATGGGTGAGTAGGGGTAAATCCGTTCTTATCTTGCATTTGAGCCTTTCCTATTACTATATTATCTAGTTGAGTTTTCCCCTTAGTTGTATTATCCATTTGAGTTTTTCCTTTTCCTACAACATCTTCCATACGGCCACCTCCATTGTTGATTGTAGAACCATCCACTCCTTTAGAAATATATTTTCACGGACACTGATGCAATAAATGACCATACTTATGACATGTCCAACATCAAAAAGGGAGGGATTCATAATCTAACTATTGCACCTAGGAAGAAGACCCAAGACAAATTTCCAAAGGATTTGGTAATGGGTTATTCAAATCAATCTCAACACAAATTCTAGAAAAAAAGAAATAACCTTTTTATCAAGGGATTGATATGCAGTCACAATTGGCTTTCCTAGTAGAGCAACAATTTCATGGAGAATGTCTTCTGTCTAGAACTCCAGGGGAAGGTGAAGCAAGAAAACCCACACTGGCACTATTGAAGGGAGATCCTCAACATAGTTAAAATCCTAAATGCTAAGGTTTGACAAATAAACCCACATGGTGCAGGGTTTACTTTAGTGGTGAATATTCACCAAATGGCTATTCTCACTCATCAGGGACCTTGAATTTGGCAAATTTTTGGCACTTTTTTGGGTGGAAACATCTTGCAATTTACAAAAACTAGGTTGCATGCTCAAACCAATCACCAATAATGATACATAATCATTTTTATTTTGACAATGAATTTGCCAATAGAATCTAATCTTTCCACATGGTAAATTAAATGTTTTCACCCACAATTTACAAGGCATGTCTTAATTGATGGTCATATTTGCTAATCTATGGTAAAACTTTAAGTCAAGTTATAGGTAAAGTACATATATTTGACAAGTGTCTCTATTCCAAAGAATTTCTTAGGAAATTTGTATCCTTCTAATCTTTGGCGCGAAATAGATTATACTATGGACAAGTATCATTATTTCAAAAACTTTATCTGAAACTTGTTGTACTTTAACTTTTTAGTCCGAAATGGGATGTAGACTATTGATTTAGGATCATCTAAAGTCATTAAATAGGGTTATTGTATCTTGGATAATACAAATTTATGGTTTCTATATATTTTTACTTTTGGTCATGATTTTCTAAAATAATTAAAGATTTTTCATGGTTTTACAAAATTATCATACAACAGGAAAAAATTGCTAATAAAATTAATTTTTATTTTTATTTTGAAAAAACAATTTGCCAATTCAAATTAGTTTTTTACCCCTAAAATAATGTTGGATTCGCCATGTTTTTATACATTTTTTCCAAAGGGGGGTTTCTTAAAGTTATCCCTACATGGTTGTAGAAATAAGGTACTCCTTCAAAAACACAATTATGATTAGACATGCATGAGAATACAAAAAAAAATAGCTTTACCAAGCCAACATGATTTTCATATCTCCTTCCACCTTCCATGAGCGACAAATCCATGCCTCAAGAGACTATAAGAAAATCTAGATTCTAATAAATTTGCATATCAAGGCATACATAGTCCAGTATTCAATATCCTTCATCATCATCGGTGGAGGAATAACTAGAATAGGGTGATCATGGCTATGTAGAATATAACCATTAACTTTTTTCATCTTAGAGCTCTCCCCTAAATAAAATGATTTAGATCTCATTGCATGCATAGTTGGGGAAGAACCATCTATCCTCACCAATGTAGAAGAAATCTCAGGCCTAGTCATAGCAACAATAAAAAAACCTCAATTCGACAACCACAACAAATGTTGAAAAAAATGAAAACCTAGCAACAAAAGTCCCAACAATAGCAAAGGTTGTAAGAGTTTTCCAATAGTTAAAAAAACCAAACACTATTGTCATTAAATCTAGCACCCAACAATAAAAAAGGACATAGATGCATAGGAGGCTAGGGACCAAGCCTTAGCCCAAAACTTCCTTGCACCTCTACAACATTCTCTCCTCATCCTAGAATCATCTACCTATGTTAAATTATTAATAAATATATTGAAGAAATTAGTAATTATATTTAAGATTGCATTGCGTGAAAAAAAAAAAAAAAAAATCCTAGTAAAAGATACTGCAAGAATGCAATGAAATAATAATAAGATATTCTAATCTTATGTGATTTCTATGAAATTGGAAAATCTTGTAATTAATTGTATAAATTAGGCTATGTTATGAATAAGAAATGCCTAAAATTTAATAATTGCAAATGTAGCAAGGCTTCTAAAGAATAATATTGTAGGGCTGAAATCATATTTGGATTATTTGGATTAGAGAGGGATGGAAGAAAAAAAATAGTTTTTTATGTCATGTGAGTTCAAAAAAATATTTTCTGTGTGTAAACGAAAGAATGAGAGTTGATATATTTAGTCAATGTAACATAAATGTATGCTTTGTTTGACAAAATAATTATGGTTTTCATCATTGAAATGTAGATCGATTGAAATTAATATTTGAAGCTATACCTTAATTGCCATGTGATTATTTCCATTAACTATTGACATGAAAATCTTCAACACGACTCTAGAACCAAAAAAACTTGACTTCTAAAGCATATTCTTAATAAAAAATATAGACATTATTAAAACCTTTTCAAGCATAGATAGGACTACCTGTGTGTGTGTGTGTGTGTGTGTGTGTGTGTGTGTGTGTGGAAATATATGGTATACAATATATATAAAGAAAGTCATGAGTTATCAATATCTTAATTCTTAATGGAAGACCTTGTTTTAAAAGTAAATTAAAGTCTCCATATCTATAGGCTTTTTCTATATAATACTATATAATATGTATAGCTAGTAGCATTGTGAGTGGCCAATCCTAAGAATTAAATTAAATTATTTAAATTATAATTAAAATACTTCTCTAATCAAATTCTAACCATTATTTTGAACCATATTTGGTTTAGGGTTGAAGTAGGTTTAGGGTTTGGCCATGGACAAGTTTTGGGTTCAATTTAGTTTAGTATTAATGTTGGAGTTGATTTTAATTAGAGATTTGGACTCACTTTGACTTAGGGTTACTAATTATTGGAATATAAGGTTGATGGTTATCAGCATGTTTGTCATTAGAGTTAACATCCTTATTCCAACCTCTGGTGCTTCATTAGTGCATCTATGATTGTAAATCAATTGGTTTCAACCAATTGAGGTGTATTGGTTGGCTAAGCATTAATTTTCCTTTAGACGAATAACATTTTCTTTGCATATTGTACATTAATGTTTTTATCATTAAATGATCTACCACTTGATGTCCCACTAATTGTTTAAATCATCATGGTGATTGTATTGAGCTTATGTTTTGGTTCAATCCTTTGTGAAGAACTTGGATGATATTTGTCCCACATATTTATCTTAGTGTACTTATCATATCTTTGAGCACTTAAGATTGTGGTAGCATGAACTAGCATTCTTGGGGATCATGGTATTTCTTGAGGTGTCATATTCCATCTTAATTCTATTTTGACATAAACATTTTGGTCATGAATTTGGTATATATGTAAAATCATTTCAAGATGTATGTTTAATAATGTGTATGTAAATAATGAAGTACATTTATATTTATAATGAAAGTGAAAATTAATTAAACTAATATGCACTTATTAAAAATTCACCAAATAAAACATTAATCATAATTCAAATTTGAAATATACTAACCAATTATGCATAATCATTAACTATTGCAATGATAATGAGTTTAACTATTCGCTGAAATGTAAATTAGTAAAATAATAATCATAATAAAATCATTCATCCACATATAACTCCATGAGTTTTGATCTTTCAAAAACCCTTGATTAGAGGTAAAAATTAGAGTGGGGATATCACCCATATTTCTTTACTATAGTAAAAGGGTTTCCCAATTAAGAGCTGAAATATTATCACCTTCTAAGTGACTCACCTTGTTAAGGTGACTAATAAATTATTAGATATATCTAAAAGTCCTAATAAAGGCTATTTTTGTAAGAGATTGTATCCCACTTATACATTGTTAACCTTTTTAAAGGATTTACAATTAGTTTTGTTTAAAACAATTAGTCCTACCAAGAACTCCTTGGGTAAGGGATTTCACAAACACTTGCACATAAACTATGAAGTATTCAAGCAAGGTAGCAATGACCTATAAAATGCTTTCTATGTAAAGCAATTGAGATCCTTTGTTTTCTATCTCTACTTCCTCAATCCTTTTGTATGCTCTATGTAACCAAATGTAGGACCAAAATTTGGTTCTATAACAAACTCTTAAATTTCTTAATCCTATGTTAACAAGTCTTCATGATCTCCTCTTTTATCCTTTTTACCTTTGCATGTCGACCCTAATTAGGGTTTTGTAAAGCTTCCCTGTCTTTCAAATATTTTTATATTTTTCTCTTTATTTTTGTATGCATTAGTGGCACTAATAAAGTCACCTAGGACCTATGATAGTGTGACACTTTTCTTATTATATTTACAATGTTTCCTTGTTTTTGTTTTTCTTCTTGTTATTCTTTTCCTATTGTTTATGTTGTTTTGTTGGATACAATTAAGTAATTGTGTATTGTCTTTGATGTTACACAAATGCCATATCAGTTATCAGATAGAGTCTACCGAGTTCTGTCGGTCAGAAAAACAGTTTACAGAGTCTACCGAGCTCAGTCGGTCAATAAAGCCTTTTGCAGTGTATACCGAGCATTCCTGTATGTCACACGGTGAGTTAGTGTTAATCAAGTTCGCACGGTAAGCTAAGGAAAGTTTAGTTCTTACCGAGATCACTCGGGTATCAAAAGATTTTGTAGCGGACGGTTAGTGTTAACCGAGTTCGCACGGTAAGGTAAGGAAAGCTTAGTTTTTACCGAGCTCACTCGGTAGTCGAAGACAGCTTTTACCGAGTCTAGTCGATTTTCAAAGGAAGTGGCAGGTTTACCGAATTTTTCGGTAATTGTAGTTTTTACCGAGTTCTGCCGGTTAACACAAGAAGCAGTTTTTTTTGTTCTGTATTGACCGAGCAACGTCGGCCAGTAAAGAATTTTGTTTTGATTGTTAGTTCAAGACGACTTTGGAATATGTTTTGTCAAGTTGGTTGGGCCGACCTGGTATTATGTATAGTATATAAAGAGGTGCTCAAGATGCAGAAAAGTGTGGAATAGAGAGTGTATACGGATAGTGCAAGGAAGAGACTTATGTGTGCCTAAGCAGAGTTGAGCAGAGGGAAATCTTGGAGCTGCAAAGATATATTTAATCAGTAAGGATCTTGTGGAGCTAAACTGAGATCTGTATTCAGCAAGATAAGTTGCATGTATTTTCAAATCATTCATTGTTGCTTTCTAACCATTGTAACAGTGATTCCAAAATCTCCTAACAGAGTTGGTTTAACAGCCATTCCATAAATCCTTTAACAGGGTGGCAATTCAGTTGAATTGTTCTAAAGACCTCTTACAAGGCCACTCCTAACAGGGTGATTAAATCCTCTAACAGGGTCACACCTAACAGTGTGTTTTGTAACCTTTAACAGGGTTGGCTCCTAACAGGGCTCACTTCAGAAGAGTGAAAATTGGTGACTAGTTGCTGGTGGTTTTTCCCATATTGGGTTTCCACGTAAATCTGGTGTCTACTGTGTTCATGATTACTTTCTTTTGCATGGTCGCTTATTTCAGTAAATGCTTAATAAATTAACTAAACATCTATCAAGTTTTAAGCAGTAATTTATGTGTTTACCGAGTAGCAGCAGCAACTAAGTTTAAGGCATCTTTGGGACTGTTGAATTTTTTTTTGTGGTAACTGATTCACCCCTCCCCTCTCAGTTACCCCATCTTCATTTTTCCAACAATTGGTATCAGAGCTTTTGGTCCTTGCAGGAGAAGATTTCAAAAATCTAAGCCAAAGATCAAGATGTCTTACAAGAGGGAAATCCCAAGGCTTAACCGAAACAACTTCTCAGCATGGCAGGGATTAATGAGACTTCATCTAGCTTCCATTGGTGACACTGGTCTGAAATATCTTGATGAGAAATATGTAGAACCATCAGGTACATTATCAGTCAATGACATTGCTATAAAGAAGACTCATAACATTATGATGATTGATGTTGCATCTGCCTTGAGTTATGAAGAGTTTGATGATGTCAAGGACTGCACTACTGCCTATGAAATGTGGGAAAGACTGAAAGAGATCTATGGTGGAGATGACAATGTCAGAAGAGCCAAAGCTGAAAGTCTGAGAGGACAGTTCGATCAGATGAAAATGAAAGAAGATGAAAACATTGCCAAATATGTTGAAAGAATTAAAGCATGTGTCAGTGCTATCAAAGCTTCTCGAGGAAGTATCAGTGAAGAGACAGTCATAAGTAAAGTTCTTAGAACTCTACTTCCAGTTTATGCCATCAGGGTATCAGCCATTCAAGAAAGAAGGTGTGAAGCCAATCACAAGATAAACCTAGAGGCCATAGTTGGAATATTGACAGCATTTGAACTAGATAATTTTGATAATTATGTTCCAGCTGCAAAGAACATTGAGTCTAAATTTGAAGCCAAGCTTTCACTCAAGGACAAAGGCAAGAAGAAGAAGGAATCTCAGTCAGACAGTGAAGATCAATCAGATCAGAGTTCTGACAGTGACCTTGAAGTAATTGAAGCTCTACTTGCAAGGAAATATTCAAGAAGAAGAGGTAAATACAAAGGTAAAGTACCCCTAATCTGCTTTTCATGCGAAGAAGTCGGTCATATTGTTGCAAGGTGTCCAAACAAAAAAGATAAAGATGAAAAGAAAGATAATAAATGGAACAGTAAGAAAGATCTCAAATCATTTAAGGATAAAAGTAAGAAATCATGTTTTATGGCTAAAGATTCTAATGATTCTAATGATGAAGAAGAGGATGAGATTGTTTACATTGCTGTAAAAGATGAATCTGACAATGAAGAAATGGCACTCATCTCTCACATAAGTAAGAATGATACATGGATCATTGATAGTGGCTGCTCACATCATATGACTGGAGATAAAACAAAGTTTGATCAATTTGAAGAGTATGATGGTGGTAGTGTAAGATTTGGAAACAATGAACCTTGTTGCATCAAAGGAAAAGGAAGAATCACTCTAACCCAGGAACTTGTATGTGATAATGCTTATTGGGTAGAAGGCCTAAAGCACAATTTTTTGAGTGTGGCACAGTTACTCAACAATGGACTCAAAGTAAAATTCATCCAAGGCAAAGCAAGACTGCTGAACGGTAAAGGAAAGATTATTGGATCTGGTACTCAAACTAAAGGTAACTTGTTCTATCTTGAACTTGGTGAACATTCATATTTTATTGCTCAAGTAGAAGAGAGTTGGTTATGGCATAAAAGGTTATGTCATGTGAATTTTGACAATTTGGTAAAGATAAGCAAATTCAAGAAAGTGAGAGGCATTCTTGATTTAAAGAAACCAGAGGTCGGTTTATGCAAGAATTGTCAAATTGGAAAGATGGGTAAGTCTAGTTTCAAAAGCAAAAATTATCAGTCTGAAGATTTATTAGAAATTGTGCATACTGACTTATGTGGACCTATTGGAACTGAAAGCTATACTGGTGAAAAATGTTTTATTCTTTTTGTTGATGATTATTCAAGAATGATGACCGTCATGTACCTAAGGAACAAATCAGAAGCATTTTAAAAGTTCAAATGGTATTTGGCAAGAGTAGAAAAAGAAACAGGGAAAAGATTGAAATGCCTAAGATCAGACAGAGGTGGTGAATTTATTTCACATGAATTCAATAACTTTTGTATTGAAAGAAGAATCAAAAGACAGGTTTCAGCACCAGGTACTCCTGAACAAAATGGCATAGCTGAAAGAAGGAACAGATCCATCATGGATTGTGCAAGAACTTTGATGATAGAAAAGAATGTTGCTATCAAATACTGGAAGGAGGCTATCAGTACAGCAGTTCATACCTTAAACCGAGTACAGTTGAAAAAAGACTCATTCAAAACTCCCTATGAATTATGGTATGGCTATAAACCCAATGTAAGTTATCTGAAAGTATTTGGAAGCAAATGTTATATCTTGAAAGAATCTAGAAAAGGTAAATTTGATGTAAAAGGTATATTTCTTGGATACTCATGCAAGAGTAAAGCATATAGATGCTTGAACTTATCTACTCACAAAGTCATAGAAAGTATACATGTGAAAATTGATGAGTTTGCAGAAAAGACTGAAGAAGAAAGCAGAAGAGAACCAGAAGATTACAAAAGATTCGTCTTCAGTGAACCAGATATAATATCAACTGCATCTGAGAATCAAAAACCTTCTTCTACCGAGTCATCACTAACCGAGTTGCAGGAAACATCTACCGAGCCAACATCTACCGAGCCAATGTCTATCGAGTCAGAGAATACCGAGTTAGAGATTACCAAGCCTGAGGTAACCGAGCATGTGCATACCGAGCCAGTTGAAATCGAGCCAGACCAAACTGAGCATGAAGGTGAAATGCAAGAAGATAACGACAAGATTCATCCAAAAGGAAAAGAACCTTTTCTAGCCAAGTATGTCAGGAGACATCATTCAGCAGATCAGATCATTGGAAACAAATCTGAAGGAACCATCACAAGAAGTAAGTTGAAAGGTACTTGTTTACTTGCTGATTTTGAACCTAGAACTATCAAAGATGCATTAGAAAATGATAATTGGATTGAAGCAATGAATGAAGAAATAGAGCAAATAGAGAAAAACAAGACATGGACTCTTGTACCCAGGCCTAAGACAAAAATGTAATCGGTACAAAGTGGGTTTTCAGAAATAAGTTGGATGAAAATGGTAAAGTATCAAGAAACAAAGCTAGATTAGTGTGCAAAGGATATTCTCAAGAGGAAGGCATAGATTATGGAGAAACTTTTGCTCCCGTTGCTAGATTGGAAGGTGTTAGAACCTTATTAGCATATGCTGCTTACAAAGGATTTAAAGTTTATCAGATGGATGTCAAGTTAGCATTTCTAAATGGTATACTGGATGAAGAGGTCTACATTGAACAACTTGAAGGTTTTATAGATCCAGATAAAAAGAATATGGTTTGCAAATTGCACAAGGCACTGTATGGTCTGAAACAAGCCCCTAGAGCATGGTATGAAAGATTGCATAGCTATCTTATTCAAATTGGATTTCAAAGAAATAATGATAACAGTAGTTTGTATATCAAGGAAGGACCAGAAAATAAGATTGTCCTGGCAGAAATATTTGTAGATGATACTATTTTCACAGGGAATAATGATCTTTGCAAAGAATTTTCAGAACAAATGAGCAAGGAATTTGAAATGTCAATGTTCAGTGAAATCAAATTCTTTGTTGGACCTCAAATTTAGCAGAACAAGAATGGCATCTACATCACTCAAGCAAAATACATCAAAGAGATATTGAAAAAGTTTGGTATGGAAGACTGTAAACCAGTTGGAACTCCCATGTGTACTGGACTAAAACTTACAAAAGAAGATGATTCAAAGGAAATAGATCAGACATTGTACAGATCTATGATTGGAAAGTTGCAATATGTAGTTCAAACTAGGCTAGATATTGCTCTTGCAGTTGGAATTGTGGCAAGATTTTCAGCCAAACCAAGAGAAAATCACATGATGGCAATCAAGAGGATAATGAGATATCTGAAAGGAACTGAAGATTATGGATTATGGTATAAATTTGGAGGAAACCTAGACTTAAAAGTGTTTACTGATGCTGATTGGGCAGGAAACCTTGACGACAGAAAAAGCACAAGTGGAGGTGCATTCTTTCTTGGAAAGAGGTTGGTTTCTTGGACAAGCAAAAAGAAAAATTGTACATCTCAATCAACAGCAGAGGCAGAGTATGTTGCTGCAGCAGTAAACTGTTCTAATATTGTTTGGTTCAAGCAATTGCTACAAGGCATGAAGATGGAAATCAAGGAACCAGTTGTCATGTTTTGTGATAATACAAGTGCAATCAACATATCTAAGAATCCAGTAATGCATTCTAAGACTAAGCACATTGCAATCAAGTATCACTTTGTCAGAGAATTGGTGCAGGATAAGGAAATCAGATTGGAATATGTCCATACAAAGGAACAGATTGCTGACATATTCACAAAGCCTTTACCTAAGGATGCATTTTTGTATCTCAGAGGTAAGTTAGGGGTCATTCCCCTATCTGAAGTTCACTAAAAATAAGTTTTAGTGATGCATCAGCTCTTACAAAATTGAACAATCATCAGTTGATGCAGCAAATCAAGAAAATATTGCATATGAATCAGTACTAAAGGTACAATGAAATTCATTGAAATTGGATTGTCTTTGGCATGTGTTGTCAAAGAGGGAGAGTTTTACTGTCATATCTTTCCGAAATTTGATTATGTAATTCCTTCACAGAGGGAGATTACTGTAAGAGGGAGAGTTCTCTATCTTAGAGGGAGAATTACATAATTGTGTTGTGTTGATGTAGACTTGCTTTCAAATTTCATTTCTGCTATGACATGTTGTGTTGCCATCAATGCCAAAGAGGGAGATTGTTGGATACAATTAAGTAATTGTGTATTGTCTTTGATGTTACACAAATGCCATATCAATTATCAGACAGAGTCTACCGAGTTCTGTCGGTTAGGAAAATAGTTTACAGAGTCTACCGAGCTTAGTCGGTCAATAAAGCCTTTTGCAGTGTATACCGAGCGTTCCTGTATGTCACGCGGTGAATTAGTGTTAACCGAGTTCGCACGGTAAGCTAAGAAAAGTTTAGTTCTTACCGAGATCACTCGGGTATCAAAGGATTTTGTAGCGGACAGTTAGTGTTAACCGAGTTCGCACGGTAAGCTAAGGAAAGCTTAGTTTTTACCGAGCTCACTCGGTAGTCGAAGACAGCTTTTACCGAGTCTAGTCGATTTCCAAAGGAAGTGGCAGGTTTACCGAATTCCCTGGTAATTGTAGTTTTTACCGAGTTCTGCCGGTTAACACAGGAAGCAGTTTTTTTTGGTTCTGTATTGACCGAGCAGCGTCGGCCAGTGAAGAATTTTGTTTTGATTGTTAGTTCAAGCCGACTTTGGAATATGTTTTGTCAAGTTGGTTGGGCCGACCTGGTATTATGTATAGTATATAAAGAGGTGCTCAAGATGCAGAAAAGTGTGGAATAGAGAGTGTATACAGATAGTGCAAGGAAGTGCAAGGAAGAGACTTATGTGTGCCTAAGTAGAGTTGAGCAGAGGGAAATCTTGGAGCTGCAAAGATATATTTAATCAGTAAGGATCTTGTGGAGCTAAACTGAGATCTGTATTCAGCAAGATAAGTTGCATGTATTTTCAGATCATTCATTGTTGCTTTCTAACCATTGTAACAGTGATTCCAAAATCTCCTAACAGAGTTGGTTTAACAGCCATTCCATAAATCCTTTAACAGGGTGGCAATTCAGTTGAATTGTTCTAAAGACATCTTACAAGGCCACTCGTAACAGGGTGATTAAATCCTCTAACAGGGTCACACCTAACAGTGTGTTTTGTAACCTTTAACAGGGTTGGCTCCTAACAGGGCTCACTTCAGAAGAGTGAAAATTGGTGACTAGTTGCTGGTGGTTTTTCCCATATTGGGTTTCCACGTAAATCTGGTGTCTACTGTGTTCATGATTACTTTCTTTTGCATGGTTTCTTATTTCAGTAAATGCTTAATAAATTAACTAAACATCTATCAAATTTTAAGCAGTAATTTATGTGTTTACCGAGTAGCTGCAGCAACTAAGTTTAAGGCATCTTTGGGACTGTTGAATTTATTTTTGTGGTAACTGATTCACCCCTCCCCTCTCAGTTACCCCATCTTCATTTTTCCAACAGTTGTTGAACTTGTGAACCAATATTTTCTCATTATTATTCTTGACTTCACCATCCATCTCTCTCTCTCTCTCTCTCTCTCTCTCTCTCTCCCACACACACACACACACACACACACCATCCTATCAACATAACTCTCTATTTTTATTCTTAATAATCATCCTTCTAAATATTTATATCATCTACATCTTTCTCCTCTCTCTCTCTCTCTACCTCATCTCGCCCTTACCCCATCTCTATCCCATATTCCATTTTTATATTTTGCAAAAAAACATACAAGATGTTATCTCTACAATTTGAAAATGATAAATATATCTAGATGTCTCTCCTATAAACATCTTTATCTATTGGATCCCTCATTATCCTTCCTCCCAAGTTTCATACCATACGGATCCCTTCTCTCACTTTCACTCTCTCTCACATGTCCTCTCATGTATGTCATTCTACAAGTATTCTCTTTCTCTTTGTACCTTGTTGGTGTTTTTACACTACTAAGCAACAAAATACTTAATGTAGACACCTAAAATCCCTTAGAAAATAAAGTATTTTTATTTTCTAAAAAATTCCTGATGACATCATCATTTATTAATTAATTAATTTATTTTTATGCCATTAAATCCCTTTATGTTAATTAAAAATATTTAATTAAGGAATCCCTCCCAAAAATGTTTAAATCTTATTTAAACATTATTTTCTTATTTATTAATTATTTAATTAATAAATTGACCAAAAAATCCAAAATAAATAAAAAATTTATTTTTTGCCGAAAACTTGGCCAATTTCCTTAAGACCACTAATCTCTTCCAAAATCTTCTAATCCTTCTTTAATTTTGATTAAAGGCTAATCCCATCATTTCCTACCCCTAATCTGAACTCAAAATATTTAATTAAGATTAAATATTAATCCTCATGTTTATTAAAAAAGTTTTAATAAATATCTCCTCAACCCAAACCCTTGAAATAAATAAAACTTTTTTTATTTCCTAAAAATCTAATTTATCCTCATCCTAAGAAGTTCTAGACTCTTCTAGGAAGTCTTCATCCTCATCCTAGGAAGTTCTAGACTATTCTAGAAAGTCTTTATCCTCATCCAAAGTCTAGACTCTTCTAGAAGATGTCTTTAAACCTAATCCTAATCCCCTCCTAACCTTGTCACATTTCCTAAACATGGGTTAAGACTTACTAACCCAAGCCAAAGTTAACAAATATCTCCTCCTTCACCCACCCTCATTAAATGCTAAACCATCATAATCCATCCTCTAATCATTTGCACAATCCTAAGCAAGCTTAAAACCTTCCTAATCAAGCCCAAGTCGAAATTCCTCTCATCTCCCTCAAAATATCCCAACCATAAAACTTTATGAAGCCCACTAGGCCATAAATGACTCTTCCAAAGCCCTTTCATTGCTCTTACAAGCCATTATGAGGGTATTTATGAAGATTTTATCCCTTGAGCCTCCTTTTTTGACTCATCCTTCCCCTTTCCTCCATCTTGTCACCCTATGACATGTGTCACTCCCTGATTGGCTGTAAGGAAGCACAATCCATGTGCTCTCCTCTCATGCAATCTAAGCCCTCCATGAGCTTTTCCCCATCCTTGCATCTTAGCCCTCAATCCCTCAAGCCTCTTGCCTATAAATTGGATCCTTCCCCTTTGCAAAACAACACAATCCATGAAGTAAAGTCATAATGCCATTTTAAGAAGCCATTTTACATCAAAACCATACACTCACACCCAAATTTGAACTCCATTTAAAGCTCTTTTTGAAGCATAAGCTTGAGCATACATCCTATCTATTTAGACAAAGCCACTCAACAAGAGAGCTTCTTATTGAGAGAGCTCATCTTAGTCTATCTTGAAGTTTATGAATTTTTTTTAGTTTCTAGAAGCTTTATTTAAATTTGGTTTCTATTAGCATACTAACATTGCTCATATACATTTTGGCATGCCCCATGGGACCCTGCATGGGTCATCTTCTTTAGCATTTTTAGTCAAGTTTTGTATGTCATTTGCTAATTTTGGCTTATTTTTCTTTTTTTTGTGATTGGTAGGATTGTATAAATTGGTTTTGTAGGTCCACATGGGCATGAAGAAGATAAAGGAACTCATAGTCTATCTCATAGTGTTTGCAGATTTTTCAAGCTTATAGGTGGACAAAGCACTTGGAATTCTTCTTCCTCTTCTTGTCTATATTCTTCTTATTCCATCTACTTCTTCTTCTTCTTCTTGTGGGAGATCTTGGCCATTTTTTTTTTAAGGAAGAAAAATCATACACACTTTTTTTTAGTGCTTAAAATGAACCCCCAAATCATACTTAAATCCACTGAAAAACTAAAAATTTGCAAAAAATAAAATAAAATCTTTTAATAAGTGAAACTAATCCAATCCAATCATTTGCATCCTTGCAACATCAAGGTTTTAGATGCATTCATGCAAAGTCAGGAACACTTCATTTTTGAGAATTTAAAAAGAACTTCAAGTTTCCATTTCAAAAGGTTCAAAATCAACACTAAGTGCACACTAAAATCTAAATCAAACTCAAAGCATCAATCAAGGATAAAATGAGCCTCATTTGCAAATATTTTAAAGTTCTTTTAAAAATCTCATGAAAACTAAGAGTCCTAAATGGTTGCCAAAAATTGTCCTAAAAGCTTTGTTATTTGTTCCAAAAAAATGTCTTGTTGCAAAATCTTGAATGTTTCTTAGGTTTTTCATGCATCAAAACAATCTAGGAATATCATTTTTGGGCTTAAAATATGCAAACTAGAACACAAAATCTTAAATGAAAACCAAAGTCCAAAGAGTCATTTTCACTTTTGAGTCCAACACAATCTTGAATGATCTAAGGTTAAAACAAAGCACTTCAAAGTTCTTAAAACAACACACAAAATCTCAATCTTGAATGCTCAAAGGAAACAACTTGAATGTTTAATCACTTGTCTTTGAATGCATGTTGCTAAAATCACTCTTGAGTGCCATGTATTAAAATCAAGTTTTTTTTATTTTATGAATGCATGATTAAAACAACAAATCCAATCTTGAATGCCATAGATCAAATAATCATCTTTTGGGACATAAAAAGAATCTACATTCTAGAAACTTCCTAAATTATAAAAACCAAATAAAGATGTTTTAAGTGAGTTTGTAGTTGGACTCACCCTCTTTAATCACCCATCAATTTAACCATTGGTTGCAATATTAGCGCCATCTATGGGGATGGGTCCACCTAAGAGGGTGTTAAGTGCTCCACAAAGATCAAACTTCACTTGTATTTTTATTAGTTTTTCTAACTTAGAAAATTCCTTGAATGCACATTAGGCTCGCTAACACTTCATTTGGGCATCAAAATTTGAACAAATCTTGATGTGGAGGGCCTCGGGGAGTGCACTTGAAATAAAATTTCACACATCTTTGTTTTGGGCTTAAAACAAAATCACACCAACTCTTGAATGCCTTAAAAGAAATTAATCGATACTTGACGTGGAGGGCCTCTAGGCATGCAAGTTTACTTTTTGGTTGACCCTAACTCTTCTTCTTGTATTCATTCTTCATTCAGTTTTACTTTTGTCAAATGCTTCAAAGTTGGAATAAATATTGCATCCTAAACATGTGTGTTTTTAAAGTCTAGATCAAAAAACTTAAGCATCAGTTGGAAAAAGAAAAAGCGTGTTTTTTAGGGCAAGGTCATCCAAGTCTTCTCTCCCCTTGTCGTCTTTCGAGGCCATCTTGGGTGCATAAGATTAGGATCCAAAACCTTGTTTCCCTTTTTAGGAGGCCTGCTTGGGGATTTCATCACCCCTTGGATGACCTCAACTCCAGCATTCCAATGGAGTATAAATATTGGGAGGTGAATCCAAAGACACCTCTCTTCAAATCAAGATTTTGTCACTCGGGCTAAGCCTCAAGGAACTTTATACCCTTGAGAAGTGAAAGAGGAGAAGTGGGTTACCATTCCTCTTGGCTGTGTGACATCTTTTTGGTTTCATCTATGGACTTGGGCCTCTCGTACCTTGGGTATATCAAGGACTCCCTAGCTGAACCAACTGTCATCCTTGTAGACAACCATCTAGGGTGTTAATGTGTTTGAAGTGACTGATCGAAACATTTGTAAAACATACACACTCCTTGGCGCAAGTATCACATTCTAAGAATCAAAGACATCTATCTGGTTGTTCCTATCTATTGCTTGATTTTTTATTTTGTTGAATGAATGTTTGCCAAACTTGGTCAATCCTAGCTTAGGGCATACTTAGCGTAGTCACTGCCTATTCTAGAAGTTGAACAAGTTGAAGCAAAACAACCGAGATCTCTCAAAGCCAAGCAGATTCAAGAATTTACGTCAGAACAACCCAAACCCAAATAGAAGTTTCAGAAAGCCAAGCTCAAGCCATCTCAGGCATATCAAGAACTTTCAGCCAAGAGAAAGGAAATAACACCAAGCCCTCGAATTTCCAAACTCCACAAAGTAGAGGACAAAGCTGCTAACGAAGCCCTTCAAGATGCCTAGTTAGATCACACTATCCAACTTAACCAACATCCAGGAGTTAACCCTGCTTATGCATTACCAACTAGGCATGATTTCTATGATTAGACCCCCTTGTTTCTCCACATCTTTTTTCATAAGCTTCACTTTAGAGTCATCTTTGTAGGAAAGATAGCCATCTTTAGTCCTCCCCTTAAGCATTTTAACTCATCCATCTCATTTAGAACCAAACCATCTAGCCAGCAATCCAAAAACTTCACATCCAAGCTTTCAAAATTGTTGTCACTTTGCCAAAAGTTTACCATTCCTAACATCTTCCAAATCCACCAATCTCACCAAGGTTATCCCTTTGACAGAGCTTTGTCTAGGGTAATCTAGCTTTGTCACTTGTTATCCCTCATCACCTTGAGCTAAAGGTTGGGATCCACAAGTGGTCAATCTCGTGTTCTTCCTAAAGAATCATTAGTCTATCCTTAAGTTGACACAATCACCACCAAGCTTGCACATAGGAAAGCAGACCTTTCATGCTTTGGCAACATATCTTTGAAGTTAGAATCCCCAACCCAATCCTCCTTAGGTTTTGTCATACAGCTTTGCCTCAACCTAGGAAATCATTTGCATAGAAAAGCCTTCCCCCTTTGCATCCATCAGCATTGTTGCATCTCATCCCTAGGAACATTTTGCATTTTCATGCCACCCGTCACTCGTTTACCCAAGAAGAAGGAAACAATGGAGCACTATCATTTGGATCAAACAGCTTTGCTCCCCTTGAGCACCCAACCATCCTTCAGTCCAGAGAACACTATACCATCACCTACTAACATTGAAGCTTTCATGAACCAACTAGGAAATGCAGTATTGGTGAACGCCATTATAGACAAGAACAAAGAAACAATCATGGCTAACTTTCAAAGGGACAACATAGGAGCCTTCAACTTTGGAAGACCTCCTCCCTTATTAGATCCATCTCACCTGTTGTTTGGACAACTCCCACCACCCATAGGCTCTTATGATTCAAATTATCCTCAATATGTGCCAAAAGAAGAGCCTCAACCCACCCCATATGATCCAGCAGACCAAAACATACCAGCCTCCACTCAAGTTGAAATCTCCCTTCTACAAACCAATCCAGCCACCACCACTCCACCATTGGTCCATACCACTCCATCCCAAACCCCCTTCATCCAAAACACCTCATCATTCACTCCCTTCACTATTGTTGCTACTGCTCTCCAACCCAGCCTTCCAAATCCACCCATCTCCCAAATCAGTGCTAGCATCTTTGGCCAACCTCAGCAATATACAACCGAGATGCCACCCATGGGGCCAAGCAATCAACCCTTCATCACCCCTATCTTGTTTAGCTCAGCTCAGAACACAATTCAATCATTTCCACTAGGTCCTTGGAGCTCAGTGCCATTAGCCACAAATCCACATGCTACTACCCTCACTCCACAAAGCTATCAAACCCCACAGGTTACTACCAATGTTCTTCCAAGCTCTCAAGTGACCCAAGCACCTACCACTCCTCTACCAAGATTTCAAATCTAGCCACCAAGCTATCAAACCCCATTAGTTCCATTTCCAAGCTTTCAATTCCCACCACCTCCACCACCAACTAATCCATTACCTCCTATTACCAACTATTTTTCTATGCCACTTCTAGGAGGAAATCCACCACCACCAACTACCAATTACTTGGCCTCTTTTGCCATGCAGATTCCTTCCTAAATGGGGGCACAACCCACATATATTGGTCAAACTCCTCAAATCCAAATTCAAGTTCCACAAGCTCCCCGATCCTTTCCCCAAGCTTCACAACCATCTTATACCTTACCTCCACAAAGAAATCCATTTATCCCACAACCAAATTATGTTCCTCAATCCCAACCTCAAATCCAATATCAACAGCAAGCCTCACAACACATGCAGCAATATGTGCCACCTCCACCAGCGCAACCCATCATCCATCATTCAGTTGCCCAATCCATGTACAATCCCTACCAGCCCATACCTCAAAGCCATCCATATTCCATTGCCCCATCTAGCACATACCTACCTCAGGGCACTCCTACATTGGGGGCACCCCAGCCATCACCCATTAATTCAAAATGGGAAGCCATGAAGATAGCTTTGAAGAACATCCAAGAGGGAAATGATCCAAAAACCTTCAAATTTGAGAATGTGTGTCCTTACCCATTTGACAGAGCCATTACTATGACTCCATTCCCCAAGCATTTTGAGACACCCAAGTTTGAAAAATTCAGAGGAAAAGGAGACCCTGTCACACATATCAAAGAATTTTGTTAAGATAAACCACGGACAGAAATAAAAACTACATGTAAATATAACCAATAACAAAAATAATAGATCACACAGAAATGAATAGAAGGCATCAAGATTTAACGTGGTTCACCCAATCCCTGGGCTACGTCCACCAAATAGCAAGTTTGATCTTATTAAAATCTAGTGATTACAACCTGATTACAATTTGTAATCCCTTACAACTCAATATCATTGCAAGAATCAATTTTGCATCACAACATAATAAAAAATGCCTAACCCTAAACCCTTTTATACAAGTATTTTATTCATTTTAGGGTTACAACATGTCGACCATATGTCAGCTACTATTTATGAAGTATGTACAGTACTTTCCTAATCAGTCACCATAATCTAACAATCTCCCACTTGGGGACTAATCAGGCTCCACACGAAACAACAATCTCCCACTTGGAGACTGATCCTGTACCAATACTACTACCACATGGGGCTCCCACTAGATCAAACCACCCTAGACTTTGCTGTTCTTTTATTCATGGTTAATCTAAAAGACCAACCAAAGCTGAAGAGGAGTTCAAATTCTCCCTTGTTACAACCTTTGTCAACATAACTGCTAGATTGTCATTGGTATGTATCTTCTCCAGCTTTAATTGTCCATCCTCCAAAATTGACCGAATGAAATGGTACCGCAACTGTATGTGTTTGGTCTTAGAATGCAGAGTTGGATTCTTAGCAAGATGAATGGCACTCTGACTATTTGTAAACAAATAATTATCCTTCTAAGGATGTCCCAATTCTTCCAAGAAGAACTGAAGCCATATCATCTCTTTGGTTGCCTCTATAGTAGCAACATACTCTGCTTCTGTAGTGGATAGAGCATTAATCTTTTATAACCTAGAAACCCAGCTCACAGATGCCCCACCAACAGTAAAGAAATAACCTGTAGTACTCCACCTGGTATCAATATACCCTACCAAATTTGAGTCAACATAGCCCTATAAATCAGTAGTAGAGCCCCCAAAGTGTAAACACTTATTGGATGTTCCTCTCAAATATTAGAGAATCCACTTAACAACATTCCAATGCTCAAATCCTGGATGACTCATATACCTGCTAACAACTCCCATTGCATGTGCAATATCTGGCCTAGTGCATACCATAGCATACATCAAGCTTCCTACAGCTGAAGCATAGGGTACCTTGGACATTGTATCCTCCTCTTCCTGTGTCTTGGGACACATCTCCTTAGTCAATTTCAAATGACTAGGTAAAGGTGTGCTGACAGCTTTAGCATTCTCCATAGAGAAATGTTGCAACACCTTCTCAACATAATCAGCTTGAGATAGTGTCAAGGTTCTGTTCATCCTATCTCTGCAAATCTTCATACGAAGGATTTGTTTTTCTACCCCCAAATCCTTCATAGCAAATGTATGTGCTAACTGGCATTTTAGCCCCTTAATATGATCCATGTTAGACCTAGCTACAAGCATATCATCAACATATAAACATAAAATAATGTAGCTATCATCATCCAACCTCTTAAAATAAACATAGTAATCTGAATGACACCTGTTATATCCATGCTCACGCATAAAACTGTCAAATTTTAGATACCATTTTCGAGGTGCTTGCTTCAAGACATATAAACTTTTCTTCAATTTGCACACTAATTTCTCCTTACCTTTGACCTCAAAACCCTATGGCTGAGCCATATATATTTCTTCATCCAAATCACCATGAAGAAAGACTATTTTAACATCCAACTACTCTAAATGCAAATCTTCAGTAGCCACAAGACTTAAAACAGTACGGATAGAAGTCATTTTAACAACAAGAGAAAATATCTCATCAAAATAAATTCCCTTTTTCTGTGCAAATCCTTTGATAACTAACCTGGCCTTAAATATTTTCTTACCTCATTCCTCTTCTTTCAACCTATAAACCCACTTATTCTATAAAGCCTTTTTACCTGCAGGAAACTTGCACAAATCCCATGTCTTATTTTTCAGCAAAGAGTCCATTTCATCTTTCATTGCAGACTCCCACTAAATCTTAGTATCCACCTGCACAACTTCATCATAACTTTTAGGTTCACCAGCATCAGTAAGTAAAATAGAATAGAAAGAGAGAGAAAACCTTTGTGGAGGTCTAATTTGCCTTGTTGACCATCTAACATTTACTGGTGCGTGTGGTATTTTTTGTTGCAGTTGTTGCACATCATGAGGAATGCCTAGAACATTAGCTTTTGGAGTATCATCCAACACTACATAATCATCTTCTTTCTTCTCATGTTGCTGCAACAGATCTTTGTACAACACTTTCTCATTGAATATGACATCCCGACTTCTAACAATTTTGAGATTTTCAAAATCCCAAAGCCTATAACCAAATTCATTAATGCCATATCCAAAAAAGACACATTTCTTTGATTTAGCTTCAAGCTTGGTTCTATTTTCAGAGTCTATATGAGCAAAAGCTTCACAACTGAAGGTCTTGAAAAAAGAATAACTCACCTTCTTACCAGTCCATGCTTCCTCTGGAATACCACAACCCAAAGGAGTAGAGGGACCTTTATTAATCAAGTATACTGCAGTATTGACAGCCTCCACCCACATGTGTAAGGGAAACCCAGCATGCAACCTCATGCTCCTTGCGCACTCCATTTTCCTGTGGAGTCTTTGGAACAATTTTCTATCTATGAATACCATTAGTGGAGCAATAATCTTCAAATTCATGACTGCAATACTCACCACCATTATCAGATCTGAGACATTTTAATTTCTTACCAGTCTCATTTTCAACCAAGCATTTCCATATCTTAAAAGTTTGAAATACATCAAATTTCTGTCTAAGGAAATAAACCCATACTTTTCTAGTTATGTCTTCAATAAATGTAACATAATAATGAGATCCACCAAGGGAAGATACCTGAGCTGGTCCCCATACATCTGTATGCACAAGCTCTAATTTTTCCTTTTTGTTTTCCTTCCCTGTCTTTACAAAACTCACTCTCTTTTGTTTTCCATACACACAACTTTCACAGGAATCCATATTCACACATTTTAAACTTGGTAAAACTTTCTTTGAATGAAGTACTTTCATACCTTTCTCACTCATGTGCCGAAGTCTATTGTGCCACAACACTATATCAGAATCTACAGTAGCTATTTGTTCTCCCTACTCAACTGCAACAATTGTTTCTGAACATTCATTTTTCTTTGAAACAATTAAAGTAGAAGGAACAATATGACTTGTACAAAGATATAAGGTGCCTACTTTCTCACCTTTTGCTACTACAAGGGAACCTTTTGAAACCTTCCAATTTTTACCATTAAAAGTAACTACACAACCCTCATCACCGAGTTGCCCAGCTGAAATTAAATTTCTACTCAGCCTTGGAACATGTCTTACCTGATGTAGTAGCCAATGATTCTCATTCTGCAACTTAATATTAATTTTTCCCTTTCCAACAATCTGACAGGGTTCATTATCCCCCAAATAAACAAGCCCAAAATCCCCTTGGACATAATCAATGAAATAACCTCTATGAGGTGTAGCATGAAATGAAGCACTAGAATCTAAAATCCATGAATTGTCAACACTCTCTAAAGACAGAAGCAAAGCATCCTCTTCGGATTTGTTACTTACCACATTTTCCTCCTTGTCTCCATCTGATTTATCTCCTTCATTTTTCTTTCAATTCCAGCAATCTTTCTTTTTGTGCCCTAGTTTCCCACAGTACTAGCAATCATTTGGTCCTTTCGATTTAGACCTCCTCCCCTTTGACTTTCCTCTTGATTTCCCACAATTTCCAGAGTTATTTCCTCTCTTAGTTGTTCTGCCCCTGCTTTGTGCATTCAAAGCACTTCCTGATGTAGATCCACCTGAGGATTTTCTATGAGTTTCCTCACTTAAAATAACACTGATCACATCATCATATTTTAGGGTACTAGATCTAGGAACAAAATTACTCACTGCCATTACCAAGCCATTCCAACTTTCAGGAAAAGAACACAAAATCAAGAGAGCCCTAATTTCTTCATCAAAATTGATACCCATAGAAGATAACTAACTAGTAATAGTATTAAACTCATTTAAATGATCTACAATGGATCCACCTTCTACTATTTTCATATTAAATAAATGCTTCATGAGAAATAGCTTTTCTGAAGCGGAGGGCTTTTCATACACTGTTGCTAGGGTTTTCATCAAATCTTCTATCGTCTTTTATTTTGTAATATTAAATGCCACCGATGGTGCCAAGCATAACCAAGTGCTTCCAAGTGCCTTTCTATCCAAAAGATTCCATTCAGCCTCTGACATAGTTCCTTGATTCTTGGCTTTGCCTTCCAACGGCTTCCATAAATCCTTCTAATATAGATAGTCTTCCATTTGCATCTTCCATAACTAGAAGTTCTGCCCATTAAACTTGTCAACCCTTAGCTTACCCTCATCTACCATCACTCCCACTCAACCATGAGACTCCCACTTAACCGTGACTATGAGACTTTCTTGCAAAGGATAACTGAAAGACAACCTTGCTCTGATACCACTTGTTAGGATAAACCACAGACATAAATAAAAACTACATGCAAATATAACCAATAACAAAAATAATAGATCACACAAAAATGAATAGAAGGCACCAAGATTTAACGTGGTTCACCCAATCCCTAGGCTACATCCACCAAACAACAAGTCCGATCTTATTACAATCTAGTGATTACAACCTGATTACAATCCGTAATCCCTTACAGCTCAATACTGCTGCAAGAACCAATTTTGCATCACAACATAATAAAAAATACCTAACCCTAAACCCTTTTATACAAGTATTTTATTCAATTTAGGGTTACAACATGTCAGCCATATGTCGGCCATAATATGTTGACTACCATGTCAACCACAGCCCAAAATTTTTTATGAAGTATGTATAGTACTTTCCTGATCAATCACCATAATCTAACAAATTTTACATGCATTGCCAAGAAGTGGCATACAATGATGTCTTCCTCTTGCGTCTCTTTCCCAAAAGCTTGGCCAGACCAGCTCTTGAATGGTTTTATAGAATATCATATGGCATAATTAAAAACTTTTTTGAATTGTCTGAGGCATTTGTAGCCCAATATGCCCATCTTTTTGAAATAGAGCTATCAGTAGTGGATCTTGTCCACACTAAACAAAAAGGTGGAGAAAGCCTTCCCGAATATTTGCAAAGATGGCAAACCCTTACCACCCACATATCTTGCACCTTGCCAGAGCGCCATTTGGTGAAAATGTTTATTGATAATGCCCATCTCAGCTTGGCTCACCACATGACCATGAACTGTTTGCAGACCTACAAAGATATCAAAGAGAAAGGAATGATCCTTGAGCAAGGACTCATTAAAGATGGTGTGGTCAAGATTTACAAAGAAGCCAACCAAAATCAAACACATTCAAATGACAAGTCTAGGTATTGGAAAAAAAACAAGCACGTTGCAACATATGGGGTTACTGATACGAGACATGTGAATATTGTTGGTCCTTCCCAAAATCAATCCAACCCACCTTATCAACCAAACAATCAACAAGCTATCAACTACCAACAGTAGAATCGCCAAAGCTATCAAAGCCACAATCTAGGACCCAACTTTCAAAGGTCTAACAATCAAGCTAATGCCATCAATGTAGCTACAGGGCAAAAGCCCAGATTCCAACCTGCACCTAGAAACTATACACCACTTGGTGAGCCATTAGATGTCATTTTTGAGAAATTGACTAAGGAAAACCTCATCAAATTTCCTCCTACCCAGCAAATTGACTCAATCCAATCCAAAGCTACACGGTACAAAGATAATGAGTACTGCAAATTCCATAGGGTAAAAGGTCACACTACCCTCATATGCATGAAACTGAAAGATTATGTGCAGGACCTCATTGATCAGAAAGAAATCACCGTTGGTGCCCAAACCTCTCCCAATGCAGGCTTATAGATCTATCAAAATTCTTTTCCTCCTCACAACAACCAAAATCTTGGAAAAGCACCTATCCAAACCAACAACAACAACACCAACAACCACCAGCCAAACCAATAGAATGGGAAGAAAAATGACCACACTTCATCCTATATAGACTATGGTAGCCTCATAGGTTGTATATTCGAGAAAGAGCCTTATGTCAATGTTATCAATATCCAAGGACCAAACGATGAGTGTGCAGTCACCACTCGAAGAGCACAATTTAACATCCCAGGCCCACCCGTTTCACCAGCACCATCAGCTCCATAAAAAGCCAGTACAATATCTTGGAACACCTTGGGAACATGCCAACCCAAATCTCCATTTTAGACCTTCTCTGCACTAGTCCTGTGTAGAAAAACATCCTTGGCAGTGTTCTCGTAGAATCTAATGTCCCTTCAAATATCGACACTACTAATTTTTGTAATCTCGTTGGACACCTATCCTCCTCATGTGCCCTATCTTTCAAACCCACTAACATACCTGTGGTCGAGCCAGATCACACCCTTCCACTTCACATAGCCATTATGGTATCCAATTTTTCTATAAAAAGAGTAATGATAGATAATGGATCAGCCTTGAATATTTGTGCTCAAAAATTCATAAAACAAGTTAGGTATACTAAGGCAGATATCATCAGTGAGGTTATCACCATCAAAGCTTATGACAACTTGGAAAGAACCAGAGAAGGAACTATTTTGCTGCCAATCAAGGTTGGGCCAGTCATTGAAGAAACACTCTGCCATGTTATTGATCTAAACCTACCATTTAACATCCTCCTTGGTCACCCATGGATTCATGCCATGAAAGTTGTTCCATCCACTTACCATCAGTGCGTCAAATTTTTGCATCAAGGCACTGAGGTAACCATCCATGCTGATTTAGAACCCTTTACTTACTCCAATGCGGTTGAAGCTTCATATGTAAACCATTTCCCTAGAATTGATATTGGCACAACCATCGCCAGCTCATCCCACACTTGTAATGACCCAGAAACCATCCTTGCCTCCACCCTATCTACCGTGAAGATCAATAACAAAGGCTGTGGAGAGTATAGTCTATTAGATGCATTTGTTGTCGGGGCACTCCCACTTGATCCACATGTCCATGGATGACTGACATATCACAAAGCTAAGGAGATTCCACCTCCTCGATACAAACAGTTTGGCCCAACAACCTTTGTATCCTCGAAAATCCCTCTTCATGAGGAGCTCACTCCAGATATCAACAATTGGTTACATAAGGATGCACCTCCAAGAAATCAAGCATGCCTTGATCACTTCAGCCAGAAGTATCCCCAAGAACATAAGCTCATCACTAAAAAATGGAACTATCAAGGTGGTGGTCTAGGACTAGAAGAAAGAGGCATGTAGTGCCCCATTGACGCACACAAGTGGGAATCAAAGTCAGGTCTTGGCTTTGGCATACCATAACTGGGGGCACCAATGAGAATGGTCACGCTTTTTCAAACATTCACCGCAACCTTATCAAAATCAAAGACACTCTTGAGGATGTTGAAAAGAGAGCCTATGATGATATCCCATACCAAATCTCCCTAGGAGACTCTATTCTCCAAGAACTATCTATCCATTTCATTGACCTACCACTTGCCCATCCACAACTCATAGATTGGGACCAACCAAGAATCATACACATTGATGAGTTCACATCAGAGGAAGCACTTCTGAGATTCATGGGAGCCAAAACTCCTCATAGGAAAACAAAGCCAGAATTTGCCTATATCTATAAGCTAGATCCCAAGGGGCATTTTGGAGAAAATCCCCAACCTAGTTCTGATCCACCCAAAACTGGAACTAAGGTGAAATCGAGACTAGTTAAAGCAGTGAAGAGAACCCCTCAACAAGAAAATCTAGAGTCACAAGTAGAACATGAGGATTTAGCATTGCCTCCTCAAGATCATCGACTAGAGGTGTCTTCTATTCTAATTGAGGATACTAGAGAAGTCGACATCGGTTCTTCAAAGATCCCCAGACTTGTTCACATTGCTACATCCCTATCACAAGACCAAGCTGATCTCCTCTTTGATGTCTTAAGAGAGAAAATTGGCCAATTTGCATGGTCATATCAAGACATGTCAGGGCTGGATCCAAAGCTTGTAGTTCATCATCTTGCAGTCGATCCAAAGATCAAGCCCGTCAGACAAAAGCTTATAAAAATGCACCCCAAGGTGGCTTTACTGGTCAAAGCTAAATTAGAAAGAATGTTAGTTGCTAAGGTTATCCGACCTATCAACTACTCAAAGTGGATCTCCAACATGGTCCCCATCACTAAACCTTCCGGTGACATCAAAATCTGCACTGATTTCAAAGATCTTAACAAAGCTTGTCCAAAAGATGATTTTCCCTTGCCCAACATAGATATGATTGTAGATCGTACAGTTGGACATAAAATTTTGTCCCTCATGGATGGATTTTTCGGGTATAATCAAATCAAGATTGCAACAGAGGATCAGCATAAGATAGCATTCACTAGCCCTTGGGGAACCTTTTGTTACAACATGATGCCTTTTGGCCTAAAGAATACAGGGGCTACCTATCAAAGAGCTATGACAGCCATTTTCCATGATCTTATCCATACCATTTTGGAGGATTATGTGGATGATATCTTAGTTAAATCTCACACCTTCATGGATCATCCTACTGACTTGGAGAAAGTCTTTGATAGGTTAGCCAAATATAATCTCATGCTGAATCCCAAGAACTGTGTCTTTGGGGTCACATCTGGCAAGCTTCTAGGCTTTATAGTTTCCAAACAAGGTATAGAGATCGACCCCAAGAAGGTCAAGGCTATCTTAGACATGCCTCCTCCCTAGACACTATGACAACTTGGCTCTCTTTAGGGAAAGCTCCAATCTATTTGGTGCTTCAACTCCCAGCTTGTAGATAAGTGTATGCCATTTACACATTTACTGAAGAAAGATGAAAACTTCAAGTGGGATCCTTTATGTCAATGCAGCTTCGATCAGCTCAAGCAGTACCTCGCCAATCCCCCTATCTTGGTTCCACGAGTTCTTGGTCATCCCTTGATCTTGTACATATCAGCAACGCCTACTACTCTAGTGGCACTTCTAGCATAGCTCGATGACTACGATAGAGAAAGAGCCATCTACTACATCAGTAGAACCCTAGTTGGTTATGAACTCAATTACACTCCTATGGAAAAAACTTGTTTGGCAATTGTTTTCTCAACTCAAAAGCTTTGCCACTACATGCTAAGTCATACCATCCAACTAGTCTCCAAACTAGACCCTCTCAAGTATATGCTCTCCAGAATAGCACTTACAGGCCGTTTGGCCAAATGAGTTATGCTCCTTAGCAAATTTGACATCCAGTATGTGGATAGAAAGGAAATCAAAGGGCAAGCTATAGCAGATCACCTAGTTGATGCACCTCTAATAGATGCATATCCTTTGATCACAAAATTTCTAGATGGACATATCTATCTAATTAAAGAACAACCCCCATGGAAACTTTATTTTGATGGCTCATATACATCTCATGAATCAGGGGCAGGAATATTGTTGGTCACACCTCAAGGAGATTACATTCCAAAAGCCTTCAAGCTACAATTCCCTAGCACCAACAATATAGTTGAATATGAGGCTCTCATAGCAGGATTAAAGATAGCTGTAGAATGGAATATCACTGAGTTACAAATATTTGGCGATTCTTAGCTCATCATCAAGCAAGTCCTAAATGAATATCAAACCAAAGATGAAAAGCTATTACCCTACAAAGAGCTAGTTGATCAGCTAACCCAACATTTTACAAAGCTTCAATTTACACAAGTGCCTCGAATGCAGGACAAAGCGACAGATGCTATGGCTACTATCGGCTCACTCTTGGAAATTCCCCAAGTAGTTACACGGTATGAGTTTTTAGTTGAGCAGCTCCTCACACCTACCTATGCGAATGAGGATTCAAACCATGTTTGTATCTTGGTTGGTCCCCAATCCCCTTGGTACCATGAGATTCACACTTACCTTAACGATGGTATCATATCCCCTCACCTCATACCATAGCCAATACCCTATATCATCGGGGTTATCATGATACTCTCTCTTGATGTTTAGATGAAAATGAGGTTGCGATGGTGTTAAAAGAAGTACATTCTGGACATTGCAATGCCCACATGAGTGGTATTGTCCTAGCATGAAAAATCCTTACAACAAGCTACTATTGGCCTACCAATTAAGAAGACTCCTGTGACTTTGTTAGAAAGTGTCTCCCATGTCAGTAGAATGCAAATCTCGTGCACGCTCCAGCACAAGATCTAGAGCCCATTGCACCCCCTTGAACTTTTTCTTGTTAGGGCCTTGATCTAGTTGGAACTATCACACCTCTCTCATCTGATGGACATAAATAGATAATAATAGCTATAGACTATTTCACTAAGTGGGTGGAAGTAGTCCCCCTAGTCTTAACTATAGGAGTTCAGGTCTCCAAGTTCATCTTGTACCACATTGTTTTCTGCTTCGGCATCCCATCCACCATCTTCACCGACCACGGAGGTAACTTTGAAAATCTCAACATGGAAGAATTATGCACTTCCCTCTGCATCCATCACCGCTTTTCTAGCCCATATTTCCTACAAGGTAACGGCTAGGCAGAGGCAACTAATAAAACCCTCCTCAAAATCCTAAAGAAAGTTGTCAATGATTTTGGCCGTGATTGGCACCTATAGATTAATCCTGCCCTATGGGCTTATCAAACTTCCTTTCGCACATCCACCAGCACAACTCCATACTCCTTAGTCTATGGTGCTAAAGCTATACTACCCATAGAGGTTGAACTTCCCTCCTTGCACATATCTTTGCAAGGGAAAATATCAAATGAAGGATATAGAGTAGCCAGACTCACCTAACTAGATCTCTTAGACGAGAAGTGAGAACAAGCCTATGATCATCTCACAGTCTATCAAACTCATCTCAAAAGGAATTTCAACAAGAAGGTACTTCCATGACACTTTCAGCTAGGCGACATGGTCCTCAAAGAAAATATGAAAGTCCAAGTAGATTGAGAAAAGAAAGGCAAGTTTGAACCTACATGGCTTGGTCCTTATATTGTCACTGCATCCTTTGGCTCTAGAGCCTATCAGCTATCTACACTAGAAGGAGAACTTTTGAATGATCCTACTAACATCATTCATCTCAAGAAGTTCTATGCTTGAATATCGTTGGTATACCCAGCTTTTTTATTTTTAAAAAAAAACAAAAAAAAAAATAGTAAAGAGAAATAAGCTTCTAATGGTGAAAACTTGGCAATTCAAGCACCTTGGATAGGTACCTTGGTGAAAACTTGGTAATTCAGGCACCTTGTGTACTAAGAGTAATCCATTATCTATCGCTATCCTATCCCTCATCCATCCACCCACCATCTCATAAAACACCTACTTTTTCCCTTGGTGTTCCAACCAAATATCCAAAATCTAATGGAGCTTGTAGATACCTCCTGTACAGCTTATAAATCTTGTACCTTAGCTTGTAAATCTTGTACCCCAGCTTGTAAATCTTGTATCATCCCTTGTATCATATCTTTTATATCCAAATCTTGCCCAAAGCTTGTACCATATTCTAGCTTGTATTATATACCAAAGCTTGTATCCTAGTTGGTATCCTATCACATGCACACAAAGAACCCCATTTTCACTTAAGCTTTTCGCAAACCATCTACCTATCTACCTATCAACTATTGAAGACATCCCACCCTTCACAAACATTTCCATCTCACAAAACCCAAACATGAACAACCTTGTACATCCTCTTTAGCTTAGTACCATTGTATCTATCCAGCTTTCATGTTAGTTCATCCTTGATCAACATCTTGCACACATCACACAAATCTTGGTTAGCTATTCCAATGCATCTTTTAGCTAGATCTCATGTCACCAAAGTGTTATCCTTCTTAGTTCAGCTTTCCAGATGTATAACTCATCCCGATCCATCAGCTTCAGTGCTCTCTGATAGATCCTTGTAGAATATAGCTTTCCTCATGTCTGATCTCGGTCCGTTAGTACCTTGTCCTATCCATCTCGTTGGCAAACAGTTCTCTTTTGGATTTTCACTTTCTTTTGATTTGGAATCTTCCCTTTTGGGTCTTGAAGTATCTTTTCCAAGCAATCTTTTTGTTCCCTCCTCAATGTTGCCACGATCTTCCATATCATGGTATGCTACAAATGGGGCACTCTGAGCATACGATTTTGATCAAGTCTTTTGTTTGTTTCTTTTTTTTTTTTGCTTGTGGGTTACCCAGTGTCAGTTCCATGCTGCTCCCTCCGGGACTCATGTGCGATGCTAGGGCAATCCTTGAGTCTTTGTTTTGAGTCAGTTTGTTAGTCCTCTGGACGGTTGGTGAAAAGGCCTTGATATTCTTGGTAACCTTGGCAATTAACCAATAGTCCTATAGAAAATCTAGTGCTCAACTACATGGTGGTACTTCTCTTTGAAGTATCCCCCACTCAATAAGCTTCAATAGATTTCCTTCATTTCCATTATCCCCCATACATATCCAACATCTCTCTCTCCTTACCCAGCTTGTGCATCAGTATCTCTCAGAATCAATCATCACTCTTAGCTTTAGGGACCCACAATCCTAGTCTTAGGGATCCACCAATCAAATCAATCCACCAAGCCTCATCTTTCGAGATCCACAATCCTAGTCCTAGGGATCTCTGAAACCCATCTTCCACCAATCTGACTCTTTGAAATCCTGTTGCATTAGCTTTATCATCCCATCATCCATCTCCCTATCCTAGATTCCTTTTTATAGCACTATGCTCCTTCATCCTCTGCAATCCCTGAGATCTTAAGCTTGCTTCCTCTTGTGCCTCTGATTCTCCCTTTATCATTCTCTTGTAGTGAGAGTTTGAGCTAACTAAACCTCTTCTCTTAACTGAATCTGAGTCTCCTTGCTCATATTAGATTCTTGTACTTTTCAAGAAGCCGTTCGAGCCTTGCTTTCTCTCCCCGCCACCTTCTTGAGGGGGCATCTCGTAGTCCATTCTCTCCTCTTCTGCTCTAGCCTTGGGCATCTTATTTTCTTATCTTTGATGCCATGCCACTTGCGGCATCACATCAAAGAGGGGAAAAATGTAGACACCTAAAATCCCTTAGAAAATAAAGTATTTTTTATTTTCTGAAAAATTCCTGATGACATCATCATTAATTAATTATTTATTTATTTAATTAATTTATTTATTTTTATGCCATTAAATCCCTTTATCTTAATTAAAAATATTTAATTAAGGAATCCCTCCCAAAAATGTTTAAATCTTATTTAAACATTATTTTCTTATTTATTAATTATTTAATTAATAAATTGACAAAAAAACTCAAAATAAAATAAAAAATTATTTTTTGCCCAAAACTTGGCCAATTTCCTTAAGACCACTAACCTCTTCCAAAATCTTCTAATCCTTCTTTAATTTTGATTAAAGGCTAATCCCATCATTTCCTACCCCTAATCCCAACTCAAAATATTTAATTAAGATTAAATATTAATCTTCATGTTTATTAAAAAAGTTTTAATAAATATCTCGTCAACCCAAACCCTTGAAATAAATAAAACTTTTTTTATTTCCTAAAAATCTAATTTATCCTCATCCTAAGAAATTCTAGACTCTTTTAGAAAGTCTTCATCCTCATCCTAGGAAGTTCTAGACTATTCTAGAAAGTCTTTATTCTCATCCAAAGTCTAGACTCTTCTAGAAGATGTCTTTAAACCTAATCCTAATCCCCTCCTAACCTTGTCACATTCCCTAAACATGGGTTAAGACTTACTAACCCAAGCCAAAGTTAACAAATATATCCTTCTTCACCCACCCTCATTAAATGCCATCCACTTGCCTATCCCTAAGCTAATCCTAAACCATCCTTATCCATCCTCTAATCATTTTCACAATCCTAAGCAAGCTTAAAACCTTCCTAATCAAGCCCAAGTCAAAATTCCTCTCATCTCCCTCAAAATATCCCAACCATAAAACTTTATGAAGCCCACTAGGCTATAAATGACTCTTCCAAAGCCCTTTCATTACTCTTACAAGCCATTATGAGGGTCTTTATGAAGATTTTATCCCTTAAGCCTCCTTTGTTGACTCATCCTTCCCCTTTCTTCCATCCTCTCACCCTATGACATGTGTCACTCTCTGATTGGTTGTAAGGAAGCACAATCCATGTGCTCTCCTCTCATGCAATCTAAGCCCTCCATGAGCTTTTCCCCATCCTTGCATCTTAGCCCTCAATCCCTCAAGCCTCTTGCCTATAAATTGGATCCTTCCCCTTTGCAAAACAACACAATCCATGAAGTAAAGTCATAATGCCATTTTAAGAAGCCATTTTACATCAAAACCATACACTCACACCCAAATTCCAACTCCATTTGAAGTGCTTTTTGAAGCATAAGCTTGAGCATACATCCTATCTATTTAGACAAAGCCACTCAACAAGAGACCTTCTTATTGAGAGAGCCCATTAATGGCTCATATTCTCAATTGAGAGCTCATCTTAGTCTATCTTGAAGTTTATGAATTTTGTTTAGTTTCTTGAAGCTTTATTTAAATTTGGTTTCTATTAGCATACTAACATTGCTCATATACACTTAATGCCAAGATGATGAAGATTACAATAACTTAAGGATTACCTACTTCCTATAAAAAACTATATCCTCTTCAGATCTAGATCCAACTTCAACAAAATTATGAAAGATTTTCTACACTTTTGGCTCTGTAAAACAAAGGTGGGTGCACTTGAGGGATAAAAGTTTCACAACCTAATGCCACGTTAATATTTTCACTCATTCCATGATATTTCATCCCTTACAAAAGATTGGTCACAATTCTTCTTAGATCTATAGATAATTATGGGTAGAAGAAGCTAACTAAGACTCAAAATTTAAATGTAAATAAGTGTTGACCAGCTTTGACATTCTTCAAACATTTAAAGTAAAATTGATATTGATTTTTTAGATGTTTTCTTGACATCTATTTCTGATCTTTCCACATGCTTACTGATATAGTTGATCAGTGCCTTATCCATTGGGATTCAAAGTTTATCCAATTTCTTGATCTAATTGACAACATTATAGTAAATATAATCAACAATTCTCTCTACAAATCATTCTTTACATAAATCCTTCCTAATGCCTGGATATCGTATCACATTCTTTAAAGCATTTACTCAATTCATTGAATAAATAGCAATAACAAATTGGCATACAACTTATCCTAGTTGCATTAAACTGAACAAGCTTTACTCATAAAATCTCAAAATAGCTAGTCACTAAAAATGGAGACAAAATTTGGAGAGAATCAATGGGGACAATTCATCTTTGCATTAATCTTCTTTGAAAATTATATGACATTGGGTGATACTCAGAACAACTCCAAATAAGACATTGTGATCATGGACAATTAATGTATTCTCAGAATTTGCAAAAGAAATATATCAAAGAGTTCATATCAAGAAAAAATATAGACTGAACAAAGCTTATTAAAACTAAAATTTTACAATGACTCAGACCCTTTCTCTAGCCTTGGAATCTCACTTATATAGTGTGAGATGCAACAAGTTTCAAGCGTAGAGAATACTAATAGCTATCCTTAAGAAAAAAGATATTTACATTTATACTGTCATAAAGACAAAATTTTGTATAACAGAATGTTTTCAACATGAATATTCTTTGGTGAGGACCATTTTCTGCTACACTTTTTACTATTGAGGATTTCATGATTGGCTTTGATCTTTCTATAGCTCCTTGAAAGATGTAGCTAATGAAATTGCATGTGATGGGCCCGGCTCAGATGTCTGCAATGTTACTTCAACTTGAGAATCTCCATCCACATCATCACATACTACCAAAACTATAGTTACATCTAATTTTTCTATTGCCATATTGTCATTTTGGACTTTGATTCTGCTAGTTGAAATTGGTTGTTTATTCTTGTCCTCTTCTACCTATACTAATGTATCAATTATTGAATTTCATCTTGATCATCATCAATTTCATCCATTTTTAACTATTTAGCATGGACAAAATCTGCCATCCATTTGTCAAATAATGTCTCTTTTGGCCAATTGAAATGTAGAATATCATGTTGCCTTTTAATTACATATTCTCCAATTATGTCAATTTCAAAAAATTCTTTCCTTAAAGAATCATAAAATAACTATACCTTTAGAACTTTTTTGATTGTAGCTGCTCACCATGCATTTCCTTTTTCATTTATGACCTTATTCATTTGAAGGCAAAATAAGTCATTCAATTCCTAGGTCCATTCCTCTTTATTTTTTAATTTATCCTTTTTGTCTATGACATTTGGGAAGAGTTCAAAATTAATTCTCTTATAGATGTCAAGATAATTAGTGATTTTCTTTTGTAATTCAACTCTTTGATCATCAAATTTTGAGAGATCATTGGCCATACCATAAGTTTTTTCTATTTATTCATAGGATAACTTGATGACATAAAAACATAGAAGAGTAACAACTTTGCTTCTTTTACTCCATTTGTTGACAATTGGCTTCAAAGCTTTATCATTTTCCTTGATCTCATCCCATATATTTATTGCCTTTTTTAGTTGCTCATAAAATGATGGCCAATCAATTTTATTAACTAAATACATGAGAGCTTTTCTCAGCTTATCTTCATATTGAAAATTTAGCTCCACATGTAATGCCCATAGTTTACTCTTTTCTTCCTCAAAATTTTAAGTAGTATAGAATTCTAGCCTTTGTGGAGTGTCAAGTAACTCTATCAAGGGAGTTGACTTGAATGGTTCAACTTGGAGGCAAGGATAGGTAACTCAGGGTTGGCTTGACTCACCCACTTTTTTTCCCCCTAGTTTCTTGTCCATCTATGATACTTGAGTTTCCAACTGATGTATCATGTTCCTCTCTCTTCATATGCTTTTAATATTTCTTCAAACTTGGCATTTAGCTCTAGGAATTTACCTTTATCCTTTTCAGCAACAACCACCCAAATTTCCATCATCTCCCTAGTCATTTTAGATACTTTCTCACTATCTACCTCATCTACTCTATACACCATGAGGCTACCTACATGCTCAACATTTGAAACTTCTTGAAGCCTAGTTTTTTCTTTATTTTCAATAGACCATATCAACAATTCTTGGTGATCATTGTTGTATTTTAAACCTCGATGTGCTTGTAAGATTTCTTCCTCAGTTTTATACTAAGTATCTTTTTCTTTTCTAATAGAATCAAAAATCATAAAATTGGCTATGTTCCATTAGGGCGAAATTAAAACTCCTAAGTCCTTTAGTAATTGCCTTCCCCCCTTAGGGCTTATTTGTGCAAATTTCTCCATGAAATTAACTTTAACTTCTTTCTCAAATTCAAAGCCCATTTTATTAGGTTGCTCTACTTTTATTAATTTGCACTTATTCTCAAAATTACCAATATTTCTTCTCCACAAAAACTGGGCAAATGCCCTAGTTTTTACAAAATTTTCATCATCAATGATAGGGTCTATCTCCTTACCTCTATAGTTTGCAACAGTAAGATCAAAATATGGGACATGAGGCTCTTCAAGTACTCCTCCTTCGATATCAGTAGTTGTAATCACAATTTCCTCTTCCCCTCCAATTTTACTCAACTATTCTCTAAGAGATGCTTCATCATCTATTCTGAGTGGAGTCTGGGATGGTGAATATTCTTCTACATGAGAAGATGAACCCTGCTCTATTCTCTTCTTCTTAGGGACATGTGTGTCAAGAGGGCTTTTAGACCTTTGCATCTTGTATGGAGGAACATATTGTATGCTCTAGGCGACTACATACTTGGCCTTTTTCTGCAATGTGTATTGCCCCAGGGTCACAATAATTCTATTGGCCACTCCTCCCCACCTTAATAGCCTTGTTTGGGTATGTTTTTGTAATGATTTCTTTCTTCTCATTCAGTGTTTGCATGATCCCAACAAAGTGATTCACTAACATATCTATCTCCATGCCCCAATATCTCTTATCTGCTAATGGATCATATTTTGACTCAAAAGCATTTATGAAATCCAAGACTTTACAATAAACTATCCATTTTTCTTTTCTAACCTCGTGTTCTTGCAATGAGAAGTTATTTCTGATTATGTCCTCAAGAAAATATTTAGCTTGTAGCTAAACCTTACCCTTACTCCTTTCTTTGAGGAGGTCACAGAATCCCTCTAAATCAACAAAATGGGCATGGGATTGGGCCATCTGATATTTATCTTTAAAAAAATCCAACTTTCTCCATCCCTTCCTAACAAACACAAAATCATGAATGATAGTAATCATTGGAAAGAAAGTACCTTTGGATTTTCCTAGCAAATCCCTCTCCTCAATTGATCCAATTTGCCATAATAATTCAGAAATCCCCACCTTCACAGGTACTTGGTATGGTAGCACATGTGGTTTTCCCAAAAAACCATAAACTTTGAAAATAGTAGAGACAACATGTGGAATGATATCCCTACAATTGTGGATTAGCAATAGTCCTTTAGCATGATATTTAGGTCTTATCGATTCTAATAAGGACTATAGTATTCTAGGGCTATCTCTTATCAACAACAATCTGAACCTTGAGGCAAAATACCCATCAAATCTAAGAAAGTTGGCATTAGTTACCTCCCAGATCATGTCTACACTCCATAACTAAACTGGGAGTCTTTCTCCATCTCTTTCTAATTCTAGTTTCATCTCTTTTGAGAAAAGGGAACACCTTCATTTATAAACATTTAATACCAGCAAAAGGGCCTGCTAACTTTAGCTTGTGCTATTCCAATTAAACCATTATAAATCTCTTCAGCCAAGAAAGAAGAAAAATCAAGAATTAAACTCATTCTATACTGAAAAGTTTGAGAAATAATAGGAACAATAGAGCATGGTATGTTATCTAGCTCATCCATACCAAAGATTTTGCAAAGAGAGAAATACAAGGCTTGTGCCCTAGGATAACGATATTTTTTCAATAAGGGCTCGAGGGTATTTTGTGTGACTAATCGAAACGATCCAATTTTAACAAAATGTTGCTGCAATGACCCTCCCCTTAGATATACCCTTTGTACACCATATTTGTCTTGGAGGTCCTCCATGTTAGTATTCTCATGAACAACATGATTGGGGTTCAACTTGAATACCTTTCTAATTGGTTTAGATGAAACCCTAAAAAGGTTATCCCCTACATGGTTCTTTACCACATAGAAATTGGATCATATTTCTTGGTCATATCTACCTGTAGGTCACCATCAAAGAAAACTCTAGGGACAATCAGTTTACCTATGTCAAATTCCCAAGCATTGCTTATTGGAGTATCCAATTTCCTTTCTACAAACCATTTCTTGAAAAGTTCTAAGCCTCCCATAGATACCTCTACATCCCTCAACCATTTGGCTTTGTCATAGAAACCCTCACTAACCAGTACCCTAGGGCTTTCTGGAATCAATTCTCTACCCCTAGTCAAGTCATTCATTGATAGTGGCATTTGTTCTAGAAAGTTGTCACTATCACTCCTTTCTTTCATCATCTTTTCCCCTCTTTACCCATTATGTTTTTTCTTTTCATGTCTCTGATCCTCTCTCTCTCTCACCTTCACTTACCCCTTTTTATCATCTCTTTCTACCACATATTTCTCACCCTATGGATACCTTTTCTCACTATATTTCTCTCACATGTCCCCAATCTGTGTCATTCCCTAATTATTCTCATTCTCCTTGTTTCTCATTTTCATCCCCTCTTTCTACCTCATCTCCCTTCTAGACATTTCTCTCATCTTCTTCCCCTTTCAGCATATCTTTCCCCTAATTATTATCTTTCTCCACCTCATAATTATTCTCCCTATCATTCTGATAATTCAGCCTAAAAGGTGATAGAACTTTGTATGTTTACTTCCTCCCCCCCCCCCCCCCCCTCTCTCTCTCTCTCTCTCTCTCTCTCTCTCACACACACACACACACACACACACACAGAAATTGCCTAATTATTCTTCTCCTCTTCCTACCTCATCCCTCTCCTTTATGTCACCTCCTCTCTGCTAACTCCACTCTCACTATCTTTTCCCAATAGCTACCATCTATTTCTACCTCATATCTCTATCATCTCTCTCATTATTACTACTATCTTTCATTATCTCTCCTCCCTTTGATCATGATCTCTTCCCCCTCTTTACCCATTATGTTTTTCTTATCATGTCTCTAACCCTCTATCTCTCTCAAATTCACTTACACCTATTTATCATCTATGTCTACCACATATTTTTCACCCTATGGATCCCTTCTCTCACTATATTTCTCTCACATGTCCACAATCTATGTCATTCCCTAATTATTCTCATTCTCCTTGTTTCTCATTTTCATCCCCTCTTTCTACCTCATCACTCCTCATCTCCCTTCTAGACATTTCTCTCACCTTCTTCCCCTCTCAACATATCTTTCACCTAATTATTATCATTCTCAACCTCATAATTATTCTCCCTAATTATCCTCCTTCAAAATGATTATATCATCTACGCATTTTTCCACCTTCTCTCTCATCATCATTTCCCACCTCCCCATCTTTAGCCAACATTCTATTTTTATGTTTGAAAACAAATGTAAAAGATGTTAATTCTATAATTAGAAAATGATAGACCCTCTCTCTCTCTCTTTCTTTCTCCTATAAACATATTTATCTCTTTTGTTCCATAGTTATCCTCCTTCCCGAGCTTTGCATTCTCTACATCTTTCTTCACCTTCTCTCTTTAGCCCATCTCCCCATACTAAATCTCTAGCCCATATTTCATTTTTATGTTTTCAAAACATATTTAAAAGATTTTAATTCTATAATTTCAAAATGATAAACCTCTATCTCTCCACCCACTCCCCTCCCTTTATTTCTCCTATAAACATAATTATATATTTTGATCCCTAATTATCCTCTTTCCCAAGCTTTACATTCTCTACATCTTTCTTTTCTTTCTCTCTTTACTTCATCTCCCCCTATTGAATATCTAGCCCATATTTAATTTTTATGTTGCTGATGTTGGGAGGAACAATAGAACTAGAGCCAAAGGTACACCTAGCTACCAAAGCCACTTGCAAGAGTAAAAATAGTGGAAAACAAAACACAAAGAACAAAAACCAAAGGAAACAAAAGAGCAAAATACTTTACTGATTCATTAATTTATTAACATACATGCCTAACTATGATGCATTTTGGGTTACAACAAAAATTACAATAAAAAATTTCATCTTTAATGATGATCTTTTCATTCTATCCCTCCTTCTACTCTTCCTGATCAAACTACTACCTTCCTAATCCTAGGACTCTACACAAGACCCCTTCAAATACATGCACGCCTATAAGTCAGTCTATCATAGATTACAAAATAAATAAACCCTTATCTTAAATGCATAACCAAGCCACAAGTCAGCTCTCAAAAAATGCTAAATGTAAATATGAAATTAAATATGCACAAGGTTAGCCAAAACTGGAACTAGACATAGATATCTCGACCAAAGAATGACAAAGGAAAACATTGGCAATCAAAAACTCTTAGCACATACATGAAATCAGCATCAATAGGCACTCAGAATCAACCAAAAAGTCAGTGTCAACTATGAACTCAATATCAACCACAAACTCAACATCAACTACAAGATTGACATCAACTATGAACTTGATAGCAATAGAGAACTCAATAGTAACAAAGAACTAGATAGCAACAAGGAAATCAACAATAACTAAGAAACAAGAAAACATGTTGGATAGCAATGCAATCCAAGATGCTCTTACATCAGACAAATAGGGTTGAAAGAAATGATTCTCCCAAATCATGCAAATTTCACAACCTAAGATGAATCCAAATCAGATTGAGAAATCCATGTAGCATCTTCAAATTGTCTATTTTCTTCCACTTTACCAAATACTCATAGTAATATTTTCCTCTTGTGCTTTTACCAACTCTCTTATTTAATACATGTTCAAACTCTTCAATATGCTTCTTAGGATAATCATCTGATACAACAACTTCATCATCTAACTCATGATACTTATATAAATTAGGAACATTAAATATACAATATATATCCATGTCATCAAGTAACTCAACTTCATAAGCATTACCACTATCAAACTTCCTCAAGATCTTACAAGCTACAAAATTCTTCATCTTTAGCCTACTATATGTTTGACTAGGAAATACACCTTTCTTCAAATGAACCATCACCTTATCACCAACTTCAAAACTATGATGTCTTTTAGAATTATAAATATTCTCCTTATACTTCTTATTACTTTGTTCCAACCTCAACTTCACTTCCTTATATAAAGAATCCATAAAATCAACAAATTCTACCCTTGCAACACTTCTCTTTTCTTCACTAGAAATATCCCTCAATTCTTATATTTCTCTAGGTTGCATTCCAGTAACAATCTCAAAAGGTATTTTTCTCATACTCCTATTTACTAAATTATTATATGCAAACTCAACTTGTGTAAATACCAACTCCAAATTATGTGGTTTATCTCCAACTAAACATCTCAGCAAATTACCCAAGCTTCTATTCACAACTTTTGTTTGTTCATCAATCTGTAGATGGAATGTTTAACTAAACTTCAACTCAGTACCCATATTCTCCCACAAAGTTCTCCAAAAGAAACCAACAAACTTATTATCTTTGTCAAAAATAATACTTCTTGGTAATCCATTCTTGATCTAACAATCTCTTTGAAGAAAATTTCAACAACATGCTCAACATCTGATGTCTTCTTACATGGTATAAAATGAGTTATCCTGGAAAATATATCCACACAAAAAAATATAGAATCATACCCCTTTGACGTCTTAGGTAATCCAAGAAAAAAATCCATATTGATGTCACTCCAAGGTTTCTTAGGAACATAAATAGGTGTATACAAACTAGTATTTTGACTTATTCCTTTTGCAACTTGATAAACTCCACAACTCTTTACAAATTTATGAACATCCTTATATATTTGTGGCCAATAATACTTATCCTTTAGCAAACACAATATCTAATCAATTCCAAAATGTCCAACCAATCCACCACTATGCTTTTCTCTGATCAAATTTACTCTCATAATACTCCTAGGTATACAAAACTAAATTGCTTTGAACACCTTGTTAAATGAAATACTCATCATACTTACTCATGTGATCTAATAGATTTGGTAGTCTACACACTCTCTACACCTCAAAAAATCAAGATCAATATCATACAACTCTTTCATCTAATAGAAACCAAGAACTTCAACCTTCATCTCAATCAACAAAGAACATCTTTGACTCAATGCATTAGCAACTTGGTTAGTAACTCTAGTTTTATTCTTAATCACAAATGTGAAATTTGCAAGTACTCAACCCACTTCAGATGTCTTTGATTCAATTTATGGTAACTTTCCAAGTACTATAAAGCTTTATGATTAGTTTACAACACAAACTCCTTAGGAATCAAATAACATCTCTAGTTCCTCAAGACTCGAACAATTGCACAAAACTCTTGATCATACATAGAATACTTCCTTCTAGCATCATTCAACTTCTCACTAAAGAAAGAAACAAGTTTACCTTCTTGAATCTTGATACAGTTCTTATTGCACTACTACTTGCATTACATTCAACTTGAAATACCTTATTGAAATCAAGCAAAGCCAATATAGGTAACTCAACAAGTTTTTGTTTCAAAGTCTCAAAATTGTTATCAGCTCCATGTGTCCACTTGAAATACTTTTTGTATCCTCTCATTGTCTCAATCATAGAATTACAAATAGAACTAAAATTACGAATAGAACTAAAATTTCCTGTAAAAACTAGCCAAACCATAAAATGATCTTACCTCGCCTACATTCTCAAACAATTGGCTAAAATCACAAATTCCAAATATGTAATATCCTCATGCATAAAAGAACACTTTTTCAAGTTAATCATACACTTCTGCTCTTTCAATCTTTGCAATACTTGTCTAACATACTCAATATTTTCTTCCTTAGTCTTATTAAATATCTAAATATCATCCAAATAATTTATTAAAAACTTACCCAAAAATCTCTTGAGAACCTCATTCATCAACCTCATGAAAGAACTAGGTGCATTAGAAAAACCAAAAGGCATTACCAACTATTCATACAAAGCATCTTTTGTCTTGAAAGAAGTCTTCCATTTATAACCTTCTTTGATTCTAATTTGATGATAACCACTCTTCAAATGAAACTTGGTAAAATAATTTTCTCCACTCAAACAATCCATTGCATCATCCTTCCTTGGTGTAAGAAACCTATATTTTAATATGATCTTGCTAACAGCACTAGAATAAGTACACACTCTCCATTCTCCATTCTTCTTAGGTGCTAATGCAATAGGTACAACACATGGACACAAACTTTCTGTGATCAAATCATTTTGTAGCAACTCATGTACTTTTTTGTTAAGTTCTTCATTCTCTTTAGGTGTCAATCTATATGGTGCTTTATTCAGAAAATTAGGTCTAGGAATCAAGTCCATCCAATGACTTATACTTATTATTCGAAAAAAACCATCAAGAATATCCTTTGCAATAATATGTATATACTCATTCATTAAGTTTTCAATGTCTCTTGGTACTCAGATTCTACCAGTTTTTGTTGCTTTGTCACCACTATTTTCTGTCACATGTCTACTACTGGTACAACTTGGCTTCCTAGAAATTATAGTAAAAAAAATTGATTCTTATTCATTTCTTTTTCAAATTTCTTTCCATTAATCATGAAAATTCTCACAGTAGTGCAATTAACCTCATCTAGACTTTCAATTAAAGGCAATAGTATTTACTTTCTCTCATTCACCCAAAGGGTATATTGAATTCAATCTTCCATCATGTATAACATATATATCATATTGCCAAGGTCTATCCAAAAAAATATGACAACAATCCATAGGCATAATATCACACAAAATTTCATCAAAATAATTTCCAATCTTGAACTTTATAATACATTATTAATTTACCAATATTGTATGCTCATCTTTGATCCATTAAACATGATAGTGTTTAGGATGCTTTAGCCTCTACAACTACAAATTTGTAACTAGCTCTTTTGATACCAAATTTGTAGAACTTCCACTATCAATTATCACCTTGAAACATTTTCCATCCATCTTACATCTGGTCTTGAAAACACTTCTCCTTGGGACAGGTTCCTCATCACTTCCCTTATTACATAAGGTTCTTCTCACCATTAGATTTTCTCTAGCCTCAAGTTCACTTGATGAACTCTTAGTGTCTCCTTGCACGACAACATTTCTATTACGTTTCCCATTTTTTAGAGGATCTAAACTTAGAGGATATATGCACTTCTTTAATCTCATCTAAAACAATTACCATGAAAACCATCTCTAGGATAAGAATTACCTCTTCCTCGGTAAGAACTAGTATCTCACATATAATAACCACCACCTTTCCACTTAGTCTTTCCTTTTTCATCACTCTTCCATTTAGATTTACCCTTATCTTGTATAGAATTGTCAAATCTATCACCTTCTTCATAAGATCTACCCCTGTCTCTTTCAAATCTACCACCTCTACCTCTTTGTCTTTGTTCATGTTTCATTGTCAAGATCTCCTTAGCTTTCAAGGCATATTGATATGCTTCCTCCATGCTTTCCAATTTCATAAAAAAAAATTCTTTTCAATCTTAGATCTCAATCCATTTATGTATCATGCAATTTTCTCAACATCATCGTCCACATGTTTAGATCTGATGTCCAAGTTATAGAATTCATTAGTATGCTAGTTCATAATCATGTCTCTTTGTCTTGAATTTTTCATCATTTTCAACAAGATAACTTGGTAATCAGAAAGAAGGATCTTGTTCTTCACCTTATTCACCATTTTTGGCCAATCCCTAATCTTCTCTTTTCCTCTCCTTTTTCTATCAATTTGCAAATGCTCCCACCATAGTGAGGCATGACCCTTCAACCAAGTAATTGCAGTTTTCACCTTCCTATTATTAGGTTTGTTTTTATACTCAAAGAACTTCTCCATATTAGAGATCCAATCCAAGATAGCATTGGTTTCCAATTTTCCATCATCAGGAACAACTTCTGTTAGAAATGATTTAGAATAATTGAGAGGGGTGGGGGGGGAGGAGAGGGGAGGGGGGGAGGGGTTTGTGAATCAGTTATTCAAGGTCCAAATGTCTCATTCAAACATTTTCACTAAGTGTAGTGAGCCCATTCAGCCATTCATTCATCCAAGCATTAAATTTCCTAATCAGTAAGTTACTATAAATCAACATGCAAGCATAACACATAAATGATCAACACATAACACAATGATTCACATGGAAACTCAATTTGGGAAAAACCAATAGTAACATGCTACTCAATTCTCACTCTTTTAAAGCGATTCCCTATGAAAGGATTTCCCTATTCAAGGCTTACAACACACTGTTAAATGTGACCTTGTTAGAGGATTTAACCACCTTATTAGAAGTGGGCTTTGTTAAAGAACTTTTGAACATTCACTTGGAATGCCACCTTGTTAATGGGTTTACAAATGGCTGTTAGGCCAACCTAAGTCCATAGAATTTTCCCTCTATTCTAACTGATACAATTGCTAGAGAGTAACAATTGGGGATTTTGACCTGATTACAACATACAACTTAACTTGTAGATCTTAGATCACTCTTCAGCTCTTTCTCATTGCCTGGCCTTCAATCACTGCAACTCTTGATAGCTTGCCCTCCTTTCAAGCTTAGTCTCCTTGAGTCTTCATGCTTAATGTACCAGTGCAATCATCTCTTCTTGGCCACTTGTAGAAGTAGAGCCTTTGTGCTCTTCCTTCTCCAAGATGTCTTCTCCTTGACACCCTGCTAATCACTTCACAATTTGGATCTTTAGCAATAGTAGCATCAACAACATTTTCTTCTTGGTCTATGACAACTTAAATAGAAGTCTTGGAGTCCTTTTCCTGCTTGATTCTTCCATTCTTTTATTTCAATTCATGTGGATTAGGTAAGATTCATTTTATCTAACCCATGTTTTGTTTCCTTTAGAAACTTTTTGAATAATTCTTTTGAATTAGCCCAAAAAATGGTTTACATAGAATTCTATGCCACTAGCTCATCATCCTTATCCTCCAAATGGTTCACAAAAACTTTGTCAAGTCAGATTTGGAAAATCTTCATCATTTAAAATAATGCAGTAGCTCGACACTATTGAAATACTAGTGCTCATAACATACTATGTATCTCGGCCTCAACTATGTTTTCCCTTATGCTCAGCACTTGAAAATCACTCAGCACCAACTATGATTTTTTGATGCTCGGCACTTGAACTTTACTTGACACCTAAAGATCACTCAACACACACTAGAATTACTTAGCTCCAACTGAGAATTTTCTCAGCTTCAACTAGCTTGTTAAGCACCCACTAATGAACTTAGTTTAAGCCTTGCAGTCAACTTTGTTTCAACTTATTCCTCCAATGTTTCTAAGTGTGACCAAGCTTTGTATCTTCAAGTATGTTATCAATACATCATTTAATTATTGTTTTAATTGATCCTTGCACTTCATTACAACATCTTAACTCAACCTTTTCCTTAATTACTCTTGTTACATATTGTTGATCAAATCCTCTTCATCAATCAATTAAGTGATAGTACTTGTATCTTATAAGCAAATTTCATTCCTACAAGTAGCAGGTTTGACATCAATGACAAAAAAATTATTGAAAACATTCTATTAACGACAATCTCCCACTTTGATCTTGAACAATGAGCTTTTCAATTAAATTTCCAACAATCTCCCTCTTTGGCATTGATGGCAAACCAAACTAATCAACCATCAGACTACACTATTCAACCACAAGCTAACTAGTTTACAACAGTAAGTCAAATGCCAAAAAGAATTTTTTTGTTACCATCACCATCAATTTTCACATCTCCCTCTACTATCTAGATTGCTTCATTTTTGCTTCTCTGTCTTAGCTATTATATCCTTGTTCTTTGTTTCTCCCTCTGTATTGCTCATCTTCTACTGTTCTAATCAACTTTTGATTATTTATGTCCACTTCCCCCTCTATCTTCATTTGATTTTTTTTGCATTTTCTTGACATTTCTCACTCATACTTTTCATTATCAACATTTGATTAGTTTCTTGCTACTTCTCCCTCTTTGACAACAATGCCAAAGACAAATTAGCATCTTAATATGCAAGTGTAGCTTTTGCAGGTTCATTCAATTTCTCTCTCTATCACCTTACTTATGACTAATTTGGAAGTTCTACACTTTGATTACTTTAGGCATGAATCCTAAAGTAAATATTCTCTGTATCGATGTGTAAAATCTTTAACAATCAACTTATTTGATGCAGGGTAGTCTTCGCTTGTTCTTAAGTAGCCTTGGTTAGGGGTATCACACCTAACTTACCTCTAAGATACTCAAAAGAATCTTTAGGTATTGCTTTCATGAAGATGTCATAAATTTGTTCCTTTGAACTAAAATATTCCATCTTCACTTGTTTATCTTCTACTAACTCTCTTACATAGTGATACTTGATTGCAATATGCTTAGTGTTAGCATGCATTACAAGGTTCTTTGATATATTGATAACACTTGTATTATCACAATAAAGTATCACCGGCTCATTTACCTCTTCTTCATACCTTGCAACAAATTTTTGATCCATACAATATTGGTGCAACTGATAGTAGCTACAACATATTTAGCTTCAGTAGTGGACTATGAGGTACATCTTTGCTTTTTTCTGGTCCATGTAATCAATCTTTTTTCCAAGATAAATGCTCCTCTACTAGTACTTTTTTTGTCATCAATGCTACCTCCCCAATTTGCATTAGTGTAGGATCTTAGCTCAAACTTTTCACTTCTCTTGTAATACAAACCATAGTCATCAGTTCCTTTTAGGTACCTCATTATTCTCTTCACTGCCATCAGGTGATTTTCTCTTGGATTTGCAAAAAATCTTGCCACTATTCCAAAAGATAATGCAATGTCTGGTCTATTACGTACAACATATTATAGCTTTCCAATCATTGATCTATACAATGTTTGATTCACTTCAGCTGATTCATCATTCTTGGATAGCTTATGTCTAATTGCCATTGGTGTGCTGACTAGTTTTGGATCTTCTAATCCAAATGTCTTTAGTATCTCCTTGATGTATTTGGACTGGGTCAAAAATATGCCATGCTTCAATGAATGTACTTGCAATCCAACAAAGAATTTGATTTCTCCAAACATTGACATCTCAAACTCATGTTTCATTTGATTAGAAAAATATTTACATAGAGCATCTTTTCCTCTAAATATTATATCATCAACAAAGATTACTGATATCAAAATGTCTTTAACTTTTTCAACTTTGATATACAAGTTTTTTTTGGCATCTGTTCTCTCAAATCCTATCTTCACAAGATATTTGTGCAGTCTCTTATACCATGCTCTTGATACTTTCTTCAATCCATAAAGTTGTTTGTGTAGTTTGTACATCATATCCTTGTTCTTATCATCAACAAATCCCTCAGGTTTTTCAATGTAGACTTCCTCTTCTAGTATTCAATTTAGAAAAGCAGACTTGACATCCATTTGGTAGAAGCAGCATATGCAAGTAGTGTTCTTACTCCTTCCATTCTTGCAATAGGGGAAAATGTTTCCCTATAATCCAATGCTTCTTCTTGTGCATAGCCTTTGCAAACTAGTCTGGCTTTGTTGTTTGTTATCTCACCATTCTCATCAAGTTTGTTCCTAAACACCCATTTGGTACCAATTACATTCTTATCAGCTGGTCTAAGAAATAGGGTCCATGTTTGTTTCTTCTCAATCTGATCTATCTCTTCTTCCATAGCTTTATACCAATCATCATCTTGTAGTGCATCTTTCACTATTTTGGGTTCAACCTTGCTCAACAAACATGATTCATTCTTGAGTCTATTCCTTGTCATTGGTCTAGCATCCTTGTCACCAATTATTTGATTTGCAGGGTTATGTCTTCTCACATACTTGGCTAACCTTGGTTCTATCCTTTAGCTTCAAAGTCATTTTGTTCTTCTTCATCTAGTATTTCATCATTCCTCTCATGTATATTATTTTTAGAATCAGAATGTGCATTTTCTACATTCTGCAACTCAGTTTCTAAATGAAACTTGGTATTCATTGGCTATGACTCGGATGATACTAAAATTGTTGTTGGTTCCCAACTTGATTTGCAACATTGTCTTCAACAGTCATTCCTTCATGTAGAATTATACAAAGGATCTATAATCCTTTAATTTCTTGGACTCATCAACTTGAACTCTTGCATGCTCATCAAAATTTACATTTGCACTCTCCATAATCTTGTTAATATTAGTGTTCAAACACTTATATGCTTTACTTCTAGTGGAATATCCAAGGAATATGCCTTCATCACTTTTTGCATCAAACTTTCAATTTCTAGTATCTTTAAGAATATAATATTTACAACCAAAGACTTTGAAATGTTTTATATTAGGTGAGTGACCATACCACAATTCAAAAGGTGTTGCATTTGTACCTTTCTTGACTTGGACTCTATTCAATGTGTAGATTGCAGTGCTTATAGCTTCTCTCCAGTACTTTAGAGCAACATTTTTTTCCATCATCAAGTTTCTAGCATAGTCAATCACTGACCTATTTCTTCTTTCAACAATACCATTATGAGGTGGGGTCCTTGGTGCTGATATTTTCCTTTTGATGCCTTTATCATTGCAGAATATCTCAAACTCCTTTGATGTAAACTCACCTCCTCTATTTGACCTTAGGCACTTTAGATTCTTTCCTGTTTCCTTCTCAACTCTTGCTAAATACCACTTGAACATTTGAAATGCATTAGATTTTTTCATTAAAAACATAGTAGTCATCATCCTTGAATAGTCATCTACAAATAGCTTTATGTATATGTCTCCTAGGTAGCTTTGCACTTCTATTGGGCCACATAAGTCTATATGAACTAACTCTAGTACTTCTCTGGAAGTGTATGTTTTTCTTTTGAAACTAGACTTAGTCATCTTCCCTAGTTGAGATTGTTTACACATTGTGTTTTCAAGTTTCTTCAAATTTGGCAACCCTCTAACTTTCTTTTTTTGCTGATGCTAATTAGATTATCAAAATTAACATGAAACAACCTTTTATGCCACAACCACACATCATCAAGTCTAACAACAGGACAAGTTGCATCTTCCATATCTATGTAAAACAAGTTATGTCTAGTTTGCATCTTCCATATCTTCCTATAATATTTCCATCAGTGTCATAGATCTTGGTAGTTTTGTTTCCAAATTCAACTTTGCAACCTACATTGCCTAACTATGATACACTCAACAAGTTATATTTCAATCCTTCAACATAGTATGCATTATCACATAAATTTTTCTCTGTAAGTTTAATGGAAGTTTTTCCTTTGATTTGACATGGAGTATTATTACCAAATCTAACACTATTTCCATCATATTGAGTAAAGGTAATGAGCTTAATGTTATCTCCTATCATGTGATTTGAGCATCCATTGTCTATGATCCACTTGTCATTCTTGTTCACACAGGTACCCAATGTTGTTACTTCATCTTCATCTCTATCTGATTCATCCTTCATGGCCACATAGACTACTTCATCATCATTCTCATCAGAATCTTCTTCAATAGTGTAGCATCTTTTTTCTTTTTCCTTGTAATCTTTACTATCATCTTCTCTCTTGTTTTTGTACTTGTTTCCTTCTTCTTTTTTCTTCTTTTGTGTACACCTTGCAACAATATGACCTACTTTGTTGCAATTGGAACATATGATAGGGACCTTACTTTTGAATTTACCTTTGCCTCTATAGAATCTCCTAGCCAGTAGTGCTTCCAACTGTTCCACATCTTCCTCATCTATGATGCTATCACTGGATGCATGTTTTCCCTTTCTTCTCTTCTTGCTTGGTGTCTCCTCCTTAGTGTCTTTTACTACCATCTTGGCCTTGAAAGTAGATTCAAGGTTCTCAAAACCGTAGTTATCAAAGTTGGATAACTCAAATGCAGTAAGCCTTCCCACTATTCCTTCAAAGGTTAGTGTGTTTCCTTTTACACACCTTAGCTCTTGGATGGCTAAAACTCTAAAAGCATAAATAGGGACCAGAGTTCTCAAATATTTGTTGCTGATAGTTTCTTCTTCCAATTAATCACCTAGACTTCTTATTGCACTTACCACTTCTTTTATTCTAGTATCATATTGAGTAGCATTTTCACCTTCCTCCATTTTCATGTCATCAAACTTTTCTCTTAGGATTTCTCTCTTTTCTCTCTGGACATTTTGATCTCCTCCATAGATATTTGATAGGGCTTTCCACATTTTGAATGTATTATCACAATTTTTGATATCATCATATTCTGCATAGCTAAGTGCATATGCAGTCTCTAGCATTGCTTGATTGTGCTCCTTCCTTTTGCTGAAATCCTCTATAGTAAGAGGTCTAGCTTGATTTACATGTTTTGTTCTAATTAAGGTTTGTGCATAGTCACCTATTGATCCAAAGTGTAATTTCATCAGACTCTACCATGCAACAAAGTTGTCTTTGTTGAGCTTGGGAGCTTCTCTCTTGGACATCTTGATCTTCCTACTTCTAGTACCTTGAAACTAAATCAACAGATGGCTTTGATACCAATTGTTAGAAATGATTTAGAATAACTAAGAGAAGGGGGGTTGAATTAGTTATTCAAGGTCCAAATAACCCATTCAAAATTTTTCACTAAGTTTAGTGAGCCCATTCAATCATTCATTCATCCAAGCATTAAATTTCCTAATCATCAAGTTATTGTAAATTAACATGCAAGCATAACACATAAATGATCAACACATAACACAGTGATTTATGTGAAAACCCAATTTGGGAAAAACCACCAGTAACATGCTACTCAATTCTCACTCTTCTGAAGTGATGCCCTGTGAAAGGCCTGCCCTATTAAAGGCTTACAACACAGTGTTAAATGTGACCTTGTTAGAGGATTTAACTACCCTATTAGAAGTGGGCCTTGTTAGAGGACTTTTGAACATTCACTTGGAATTCCACCCTATTGAAGGATTTACAAATGGCTATTAGGCCAACCTAATTCCATAGGGTTTTCCCTCTATCCTAATTGATACAATTGCTAGAGAGTAACAATTGGGGATTTTGACCTGATTATAACATACAACTTAACCTGTAGATCTTAGATCACTCTTTAGCTCTTTCTAATTATCTGGCCCTCATTCATTGCAACTCTTGACAGCTTGCCCTCCTTTCAAGCTTAGTCTCCTTGAGTCTTCATGCTCAATGTACTAGTGCAATCATCTCTTCTTTACCACTCGTAGAAGAAAAGCCTCTATGCTCTTCCTTCTCCTAGATGTCTTCTCCTTGACACCCTTCTAACCACTTCACAATTTGGCTCTTTAGTAGCAGCAGCATCAATAGCATTTGCTTCCTCGTCTATGACTCCTTAAATAGAAGTCTTGGAGTTCCTTTTTCCACTTGATTCTTCCATTCTTTTATTTCAATTCATGTGGATTAGGTAGGATTCATTATATCTAACCCATGTTTTGTTTCCTCTAGAAACTTCTTGAATAATTCTTTTGAATTCACCCAAAAATGGTTTACATAGAATTTTGTGCCACGAGCTCATCCTCCTTATCCTCCAAATGGTTCACAAAATTCAAGACAATAACTTTGTTAGCTTAGATTTGGTGAATCTTTTTCATTTAAAATAATGTAGTAGCTTGGCACTATTGAAATATTGGTGCTCGACACGTACTATGTTACTCGACATCAACTGTGTTTTTCTTGATTCTTGTCACCTGAAGATTACTCAACACCAACTAAGATTTTCTGATGCTTGGCACCTAAACTTTACTTGGCACCTAAAGATCACTTGGCACAAACTAGAATTTCCAATTACTCAACTCCAACTAAGAATTTTCTCAGCTTCAATTAGCTTGCTCGACACCCACTAATGAACTTAGTTTAAGCCTTGTAGTCAACCTTGTTTCAACTTATTCCTACAATGTTTCTAAGTGTGACCAACCTCTATATCTTCAAGTATGTTATCGATACATCATTTAACCATTATCTTAACTAATCCTTGCACTTCATTACAACATCATAACTCAACATTTCCCTTATGTACTCTTGTTACATTTTGTTGATCAAATCCTCTTCATCAATCAACTAAGTGATAGTACTTGGATCTTATAAGAAAATGTCATTCCTACAAGTACCAAGTTTGACATCAATGAGAAAACAATGATTGAAAAAAATTTGTTAACAACAATCTCCCTCTTTGATCTTCAACAATGAGGTTTTCAATCAGATTTCCAACAATTTCTACATCACGCTTTGAATGTGCCCTAGATAATACTCTCAACAATCTTACCTCATCTTGATCCTCTTTAGCTTCATCATCACTCACATCATCAAGATGTGCTCCTCTCCTTTGGGTTGTCTCTACAACATCTAATATGGATGCAATTTGTCTCAATGTATCTAATCAACATTCTCAACACTTCCTCTAGCTCGAACCATCTTTATAATCAAGTTCCTGCAAGATCGCAACCCTCTACAAGTTGTAGGTCAAATCCTTAGATCTTCTACCCTACAACCAAATAAACTTAGGGTTCTACATGATCGAATCTTCATGAGGATGAACCTCAAGGCCTAATACCACCTAACATAGGGAGGAACAATGGAACTAGGGCCAAAGGCACATCGAGCTACCAAATTCACCTACAAGAGTAAACACTATGGAAAACACATCACAAAGAAAAACAACCAAAGGAGATAGAAGAGAAAAATACTTTATTGATTCATCAATCCATCAATATACATGCCTAGTTTTGAGGTCTTGTAGGTTATGGCCAACATTAAAATTCAAACTTTGATCTTCAATGATGATCTTCACATTCTAACCCTCCTACTGTTCCTGATCAAACTACTACCTTCTTGATCCTAGGACTCTACCCAAGACCCCTTTAAATACATGCACAACCACAACTTAACCTATTACGAATTACTAAATAAATAAACCCTTACATTAAATGCATATACATGAAATTAAAAACAAATATTAAATGCAAAGACATGAAATTAAAAACATGCAAGGTTGGTCCAAATTGGAAATAGAGACAAATAGCTTGGTCAAAGGACCAAGGTAAACATAGGAACTTGAAAACATTCAACACATACATGAACTTGACATTAATATGCACTCAGCATCAACCACAAACTCAATATCAACTATGAGCTCGACATCAACTATGAACTCAGCAACAATAGTGAGCTCAACAGTAAGAGAGAACTCAATAGTAACAAGGAACTTGATAACAACTAAGAAACAAGAAAACATGTAGGATAGCAATGTCACCTAGGATGCTCCTGCATTAGTTTTAAAAATAAACTTAGCATATGTTAATTATTTAATTTTACAATGATAAATCTCTCTCTCTCTCAATTTTTATCTATTTTTATCCCTTAGTATCCTCCTTCAAAATATTTATATCATCTATATATTTTTCCCCTACTTCTATCTCCCTCATCTCCCCCTCCTCCATCTTTAGCCTATATTCTATTGTTATATTTTGAAAACAAAGTTAGCAGATGTTAATTCTCCAATTTAGAAACCATAAACCTCTCTCTCTCTCTCTCTCTCTCTCTCTCTCTCTCTCTCTCTCTCTCTCTCTCTCTCTCTCTCGTATTACTTTACCCATCAACATATCTTTATATTTTATTTCATAATTATTATATAGCTCTATCTACCTCATCACCCTCATCAATCTTCCTCTCACTATCTCTTCCCCATAATTACCATCTATGTCCACCTCATCTATCTATTATCTCTCTCCTTTTTATTATCTTTCACTTATGTCATCCTTCATCTCACCATCTCTTCCCCATCTTTAGCCTCTATGTTTGTCTTTTCATGTATTTACCCCCCTCTCACTCTTTCTCTCACCACTACATACCCCTATTTACCCTCTATGCACTTTTCATATTTATCACCCTATGGATCCCTTCTCTCAGTTGCTAGCTTCTCTCTCTCTATAACACCCCGTCAGGGAACCCAAAATAAATTAACCTATTATGTCACTAAGTTTGCTAAACATTTTTTTTAAAGATTAAAAAAATAAGAGATAACATGGTGGAAGAAATAAAATACATACATACATAAGTAATACATTAACAGTAACATCCCTTAAGGGTTCTGTGATGTTGAATCACATACATGAGGTTTAATAAGATTAAATCTGATAAGTATACAAAGTCCATGTCATAGAATAATCATAAGTATGAAATAAAATGAATTAATATACAAGTACATAAGATACCACATGGCATAACCAAAATGCATAATATGAATCCTCAAGTCACAAGGTCTAAAAAACTAAAAGAATATGCATCATGATAATATACAATATCTTAAAGGATCTAAAAATCAAAGTATGGTATACCAAAATATGACCATAGAACATAATCAAAAGACAATAAGGGTAGAGAAACTATACAAAAATATGCAACATCGTCATCCAGCTATCAGAATCTTAATGGTATAAGAAACACTACCACCCAGTCTCATGGAACCTAAATGGCCCACTCCCACCATGCTGAGGAGATAATCTCAAGTCCTAAATGGATAACAATCCAAAATTCATTAAAAGAATCTCGTTCAAGGAATCTTGATAGAAATCTACCTCAAAGTTATCAAGAACACAAGTAACTTCTAATCCTAGAGGCAACAAAGAAATGTATGGAACTTAATATGAATTTGGGCAAGTGTCATCGCATGAGCCAACTCTAAGGTTACCATAGCAACCTCTTTAGACATTGGCCCTCTAGTGACTCTATGTGGCATAAATATCCTCTCTTATAGATAAGATATACCAATGAAGCAAGGTCGCAACCAAGCATCCTCTCTACTCTCATTCTAGTCTATACTAGCACTCAAGGCATGGGTGAAGTAAAACACTAACTCTTGTTAATTCATTTAAACCTAATTAATAAAATGTTATCAATTATTATACAACTTAAAATGGGTTACCTAAGTAGCCTCCAACCTCCATTACAAGTGACTTCCTAGCATACACAGAGGTAACCTACCCTAAGCTCATAAAAAGTATATCATGTAAAACCATAATATTCACCTCAGTCCTATACAAGAAACTAGAAATCACCAAGAGATAAATAGCAATAGTCACCTCAATCCTATACAAGCAAGTGGAAAGCACCAATAAATAAATCTCAATATTCACCTTAGACCTATACAAGCAACTAGAAAGAATCAATAGATAAATCAAAATATTCACCTTAGTCCTATACAAGCAATTAAAAAGCACAAATAGATAACTGATCAAACACCTCATAGGTTACACCACAAAAATTAGAGTATATGATCTTATAGAAAAGAACTCGATTTCATCACACAAACACATGGATATAGTACATTGGTTAGGAATAAAATAACTGACAATAAACAACATCACATAAAAATATCACAAAAATAACAAATTCTCAAGCCTCTAGTAAACATGCCTATCTATTCAAACTACTAGGTTTCCTCCAAATTCACCACAAAATAAAACATGACATCTTGACAAGCATTTAGTTATTTAGTCTTTTAAAAAAATATACATATATATTTCCATAAAAACTTATTTGCATCAAATTCAGGTTTTCATTTCATAATCGTTTCATAGATTGATAAAGGTAATCAAACATACAATATCATCATGTTATTAATTTAAATAATCTTAAATCATGAATGGTTTAATTAATAACATAAATGTATATTATTAGATTAAATCTTAATATTAATTTGACTTCTATTTAAGTCTAATATTAATATTTACTTTTCCTTTAATTCATAATATTTAAATATTCATAACTAAATGATTATAAAGTTAACTCAACTATAATTCTTCTTAAAATATAGATACATGGCAAAAAATATATTTATTAACATATAACTCCGCTTGCATTAATAAATATATAACAAGTTATAACCCACTCAGAGTTTTTCAAAAGAATTAAAATTAAAAAATTCACCTATAAGAAAATAAGTAGTATTTATTCATTTAAATTTAAAAATAAATAAAAATAATATTTTATTAAATTAATAATTTTTTAATAATGTTTTCTAATAATTTATGAAATTAATAATTAATCATAAAAATATTTTTCTCAAAATAAAAATAAAAATTTATAATAAATATATTCAAAAATTAAATTAAAATTTTATAAAACAAAAATAAACATTAAATTAGTATTTTTGCATGCCTTTGAACTCTCCAATCATGCAATCATAATATACTTAGTTTTATATATTTAGTATAATAATTTTTCACATGCATGTATAAGTTTATCTACAACATTCTTTCCTCTCAATTAAATTTTTTTTTTCAAATAAATTTTGCAATTAAATTATTTTGCATATAAGAAGAATATTTAACCATGGAGGAAACTCCGTAGTTAAGCGCCCTCAGGCTGGAGTAGTACTGGGATGGGTGACCTCTTGGGGAGTCCTGGTGCTTCACCCCAGTGAGCATCACCTAAATCCAATGAGTGCTAAATGTTCCATTTATTCTCACAAGAGATGGATTCATGTTGAATTACTACTCATGAAACATGGGTTAATGAGTTTGACCCAAAAATTACACAGTTAAATCCTAATAACAATATCACAATTTGACTTGCTATGGAAATTATCTCCTACTTATCAATTGATGAGCTTAAGGGGCTTTCTAATGAATGGTTCATAAGGCACAACACTTGGTGAAGGTTTTTTAAATGGGGTTGCAAGCTTTGGGTTTAACCATGGAGGAAACTCTATAGTTAAGCATGCTAAGGCTGGAGTAGTACTAGGATGGGTGACCTCTTGGGAAGTCCTGGTGCTTCACCCCTATGAGCATCACCAAAATCCAATGAGTGCTAAGAGTTACATTTATTCGCATGAGAGATAGATTCATGTTGAATCACTACTCATCAAACATGGGTCAATGAGTTTGACCCAAAAATCACACAGTTAAATCCTGATAGCAATTTCACAATTTGACTTGCTGTGGAAATTATCTCCTACTTTTCAATTGATGAGCTTAAGGGGCTTTCTAATGAATGGTTCATAAGGCACAACACTTGGTGAAGGTTTTGCAAATGGGGTTGCAAGCTTTGGGTTTAACCATGGAGGAAACTTTGTAGTTAAGCATGCTCAGGCTAGCGTAGAACTATGATGGGTGACCTCCTAGGAAGTCTTGGTGCTTCACCCTTATGAACATCACCTAAATCCAATGAGTGCTAAGTGTTCCATTTATTCTCATGAGAGATGGATTCATGTTGAATCACTAATCATGAAACATGGGTCAATGAGTTTGACCCAAAAATAACACACTTAAATCCTAATAGGAATATCACAATTTGAATTGCTATGGAAATTATCTCCTACATATCAGAAGAATATTTATCTTTATTTAGAAAATTCGTAATACTCACATGAAAAATTTAAAATTCAAACCCCAACAATTAATTTATTGTTTTCTTCCAATTTTCTATAATTGAATTAGAAAGAGTTTTAAAAGAATACAATCATAATAATTTTCTAAATTTTTTCCTAGAGTTTTCCTTAGTCACATTTTCTTGATTAATAAGTTTTCCTTTTCAAAATCTATAGCATAATTCTTTATCCAAAGATTAATATAATAAGTTAATAAGAATTATGCAAGCACCCAAGGAGATGTGAAGTAGATAGATCTTTCAATAAAATTCTACAATGGGTTTTCAAACCCTACCTCAAAAGAATAGCTAAAATTTGAGATAACCTGTGTATGCATGCAAATCCAAACCCTCTGAAACTTTCAACAATTCTTTTACTCCAATTCCAAAATTTTCTCCTCAAAACCTATCTATGGAGAAATGAGCTCTAATCTCCCAATAAAGGTTTTAACTCTACCTAAGGTTTCTAGTTTTATGAACATGTAAAAGCCTCTTCTTTTTTATTATTTTAACTTATTTATTCTTTGTGCATATTTTTTACTTTTTAATTAGAATAAAGTTTATTTTAATTATTCTCACTTTTTTAAAATTAAATAATAAGACGTATTTAGAAAATATATTTATTAATTTAACTGATAATAATATTTAAATTTCATTATTTAAATGAAACTTCTAAATTTATTTAAATAAATATAATTACGCCAAATTTAGTCTTTTAATTAAACCTTTAAATTTATTTCTTCTATCTAATTATTTTCTCAATTAATTAAAATTTTTAAAAAAAAGATTTTTCTTTTTATATATTTTTGTTTAGTTAAATCATTTAATATATTTTTGTTTGATTTAATAAAAAACCAAAAATCACACTAGATTCACAAACTGAAACAAAAAAACTCATCTAAAAGATGAAGTACAAATTCAAACATAAGGATCAAAATCTTGAATTTATGTCACTTGATGAGTTCAAGAACGCAAATAACTCAGATACTTGTCCTAAATTTTAGAACAATTGGCCCAGGTTTAAGATTTGGACTCAATAACTATCTCCCCTCTTTACTATTGGGATATTATGATATGGCACTCTCATCCTAGCAATTCAAGGAAGTCGATGTCTAGTACCTACAATTTGCATAAAAGTTGAACATGTACATATGCATATAAATCTAAACTAAATAGACAATAATGGGGTGTGGTACATCATGTAGATCCCAACTAGAAGGTGGCTATGACTCCCTCCCTCAAACACATAAAAAATGTCAAACATAAAGTAAAACATACATGTACAATATACACATGCAAGTATGGGGGGACCCCTATTATTCTATGGGTCATTGGCCCCTACCATTCTATAGGCTCGTTTCCCACTAGAATTGTAGGGGGCAAATAGTGTCATATCAACAAGCTTCATGATCATCATTTATGTATGACTGGCACCAGAATTTGCCCAAGTATAATAGTAAATCCTAAAAATAAATAACATCATATTCTAACATGAATATCTCATCATTGTGATCCTATAATAAACATCTTTCTAAGACACACCATATGACATCATCATAAAAGTAATTTCATTAACTAACTAAATGAAATTAAAGCATTTTCACTACCAGTAAAATTTTTTTATGACCTAATGTAATCAATTACTAAACATATCAAAGTATTGTATTTCAAATATCAAATAAAGGCTAACACATCTATAAAAGAGTCATAAAGAACTTTACCAACTAAGTCTACAATGATAGAAATGGAGCTCTCTCTCTCTCTCTCTCTCTCTCTCTCTCTCTCTCTCTCTCTCTCTCTCTCCATGAACTTTAGGGTTTAATATTTAGGCTAATGTGATCTGATTAGGATCTAGGACTATTACAAAGGAATACTAACTAATTACATAAATTTAATTTTAAAGCTTTAAATGAGGCAATTAACATAATTGAAATAAAGGAACAACACAAATTAAACTGACGGAAAGGAAATTGAGAGATAGAAGACACAAAATAATTTGATCTCAAAGTTCATCCATATGGACTACATCTCTAGGTCCTACTTCAATAGGGGGACTAATCCAATTAACTCTAAAATTAGGTATAAGTGTTTACAAAATCACTCCCTTCAAGTACAACAACATCATGTTGTTCCAAAGTACAACATTGATCACACTTTCATAATTTCTCTCTCATTCTCAACACTTGGACATTCTCTCCATTTCAGAATGAATCCCATATAGAATCCCCCCTTTTATACACAAATTTAGCCAAAAATATGCTAAAACAAAAATTTACAATAATAGGCCCTTCAATTAATTTCCCTCTCAGAATAAAACTTTAACCATTTTTGAAAGATTTGGCTTTTACCAATTTTGGGGTAAAAAAATAACAACCAACCTTAATTTACTAAGGTTGGCAGGATTTGGTTATAATCTAAATAGAAAATCAATTATATGTATATTTAAGTGTGTAAATAGCATAACGATAGTTAAGATTTTGGTTGAGCTAGCTGGTTAGGGGTTCCAACTCTGCCAATGGCCTCCCTTCTACAATATTTGACGGCAATTAAGGATTAAATACAATGTAACAAATATAAGTCTTGTAGTGCAATGACCATCGACTGGGTTTTAGGGACTGGTGATCAGGGGTTGAAATCCCATTAAGAAATTTTTCCACCTACTATCCTTTCCAAATGATGATGTCATGCTAACATCATCCAAATTTATATTTTTACCTGAATTTCAAACTGCCATAACTTCCACATACGGAGTCTGTTTTCGAAAAAACAAATGCCACTAGAAAGCTCTCAACATGATTTTTAATTTGAAATCCATTGTTGACCATTTTTGAGATGTTTATTTTTTCACCTTTTCTAATGCCCTTTGAACCAAGGTTTACTGAACTTTGATTGGCCATAGCTCAAGCATATAGATTCCATTTTTGTCTGTTTGAATTGTGTTGGATTCAGAATTTTGAGAACTTTAACATGGTACTAATTATTGGAGTTTTGAAAATGCTTCAAATTTTGGGAAAAATATCCTCTAGATCAATCCTCCCCACTAAACATCTTTTGGACCTCCGAAAGTTTGGATTACTCAAAAAGTTGGCGAGGGTATAATTCCCTCACTTTACCAATCTCCATCCATCTTGCTTTGCTTGGATGCATCCCCTTCAATCCCACTCAGACATATTCAACTCATCCTCTTCATGAAGTTCTAACATTATTGTCAAGGATAACATCTTCTGGCAATTCTAACATATACTTTGGTGAAAGATCATCAACTGATGAAACCTGAACATTGATGTCTTCATCCAAAATCATTGGAGGCTCATACAACTTTAGATTCTCAACATTGATAACTAAGTAAATTTGTATGTATGGAGGAAGATTAAGGTAGAAAGCATTGGTATCAATCTTTTCCAAGATCTCAAAAAGACCATACCTAATAGGCTTGAGCTTCCTTCCTTTACCTTGCATTCTTTCCTTGTTGATATGTAACTAGACTCTATCACCAACTTAGAAATGGTGATTGATGCAATGCTTATCATGGCAAGCCTTGTATTTTGTTTGGCTCTACTCCAACTATGCTTCTACTAACTGATGGATTTCTTGGACCTTCTGGATGAACTTTAAAGCCATTTCTATATCATGGTGTCCATTGATAATGTCATCCTTCCCAAAATAAAAATCTATTGGTGTCTTAGGCAAATAACCGAAGCAAGTCTCAAAAGGAGACCTCTTTGTAGAAGAATGTGTAGCATGGTTGTAATCATGTTGTGCATAATGAAGACTTTCATCCCATAACTTAGGATGCTTGTTGCAATATCCTCTATGCAGATGAACAGCTATCCTATTCACTACCTATGTCTGCCCATCAGTCTGCAAATGGAAGACTGCACTTTTCTTTAACTTGGTATCCATGAGACCCCATAATGTTGGCCAAAATTCCCCTAAGAATTGAGAATCTTGATTTGATACAATAAAAGTCGATAACCCAAAATGAACCCATACATTTTGAAAGTACAAATGAGCTATTAGTGTTAGTGTAGTTTTTTTATTTTTTCTATTTTGCTAGGTTTTTCCTACACTTTTAATAATCTCGCTTAGGTTAATAAAGCATGTCTTATTAGGTGAATGGTTGTGAGGTGTCACCTTCCTACATGTGAGCATCCATTAGCTATCTTGGGAAGATACTTTGCTATCTTTAGTCCAATAGATGGTTGCTCCTCATTGGTTGGTGTTGCCACCTCCTCCCTCTTCCTAGCCTATATAAGCATGCTACCTGGCTTGTATTTGTATCTCTTATTTTTGCATCCTCTTAATGCTATTTTTCTTCCAGCATTTGCATTACTCTCTTGGAGACTAACTCTATGATGCTATTTTGATTTTGTATCATTTGCATTCATAGTTTAGATATTTACTCTTTGCACTAGTTTTCTAGGTTATTAATCTTTTCAGATTCTAACATGGTATCAGAGCTTTTCTATGTGCAAGAGTAGATTTTAGTTTCCTTATTTGAGAGATTCCGGGGGGGCAAATAAACTTTATTTTAGTTTTTTGAAAAATGAAGTATGCTCTTCTCTTGCATCTTTGGATGATCGTGAGAATCAGAAAAGTTTTGACAAAAACAATTTTTCTCTGGGGTTTCAATCTCAAATCTGACAACCAACTTGCATATTTGGAGTTTTCAATCAGTTTTGCAGGTTCCAGCATGCCATTGATGGACTTGAGAAGCTGATCCAGCATTTGCATGTCAAATTTTGGTTGCTAGGGTCATTTTTTGATTTTTGGAGCTATTTTTTTTTTGTTAAAGGCGTCTGATTTACACTATAGCAACATCTTCTGTTCATCAGCAAGAAAAATGCCTTTCTGGGTTTTGTTCGCAGCCCCAAAAAACCATCTGGGTATCTTTTAGATTTTGCATGCAAGCTGTATATTTTTCAGAATCGAGCATGCAAAGCTACAGCCATACCCCTTTCCATTGGCAGTCGCAGATTTGAATGCAGTTTTCAAATGTCTCGTTCTTGCTCATACGGACTCCGATTTTGATGATTCTTGTTATGAACTTGGCTATTTTTTTGTGCTCTATCCACTATTGGAGTTATTTTTTGTTTTTCATGCATGAATTCTTCAAAAATTGTAGATTCTCAGCCGTGACTGTGCACAGTTCTTATTTTGGAAACTTCAGAGGATCATAACTTTCTCATACGACCTCATATCGAGGCGATTCTTTTTTTGAAAGTGCATGATTTTTTGAGTAGATCGCAGTGGTGTTATTCGTTTCTTTGATTATTGTGCCCAAGTTTCACTTTTAACATATGCTCTTCATGAGGATTTGTAATGCATTGAAATCAAGACCTACTTGTGGTTTTTTGGCCATAACTTTTGCATATGGAGGTAATTTTTCCGATCCGAAAGAAGCGTCGAAAAGCTGGTTCTGAGACAGAGATACCGGTATAGGTTTTTTTGAGTTTTGATACAGTTTGGTTGCCTATTATGGCAATCAAAGTCAGATGTTCTATTTTGCACTCCGGGAGGCGTATCTTGAGCTTCCGATCTCCATTTTTGGACTTCTTTATATCGCTGGAAAGCTCTTTCTATGCTCTTTCTAGTGATGTTGGTTGTTGTTCTAGATTCTATTTCAGACACATCCTATTCAGTCTTTTGCATTTTAGCATTCTGGTGGATATTCTGTTTGTTTCAGGTCTGGAGATCGATTTTGTTGCTTCAGTTGTTTCATTTTGGGCTTTACCTTCTGTTGTTTCAGCCTTATGTTTTTTCTAATCATTGTTGATATTCACTGTAAGCATCTTTATGCAACGCACTGAGATAAAATGCCACTCTTGTGATTCGGGATCCTTTTCATCATTGTGATTTGTTGTACTCGCACTATTATATAAAGTTCCATGGGGGGGATAGTTGTTTACCGCTTATAGGCTCTCTTTCTCTAATTCCTCATGTAGTGTCGATGACACATGCCTTTATTTGTGTTTGTACCTCACTCTCGATGAGTTTGGCTCCTGTGTTGTAGGAGATTTTTTGGCCCATCTTTTGAGCTGCCTGTCACCTCACCTACCTTAAGGGGAGGTTATATTGTTGTTCTATGTTCCTTTGGTTGATGGTTCGTGCCTTCTATTTCCATCGAGGTTCCTTTGGTTGATGGCTCGTGCCTTCTATTTCCATGGAGGTTCCTTTGGTTGATCGTTTGTGCCTTCTATTTCCATGGGGGTTCTACAGATCAGCATTTTGACAGAGTTTTGCGGTTCTTCATGCTTTAGTGATGCTGCTTCTTCATGATCACTCCTTGTTCCTATTTTAGGGGACAATTTCCCTAGCGGGAGACTTCTTCAATTCTTCACTAGGTTCTTACCTCTTTTTGGGGGAGGGTTTTTCCCTTGTGGTTTTCTCTCTTTCCTCGCTTTCAGAGGTTGCATCTTCTTGCATTGTACTTGGGTACCTACATGGCCTCGTTGCCGGGACCCATTTCTACATCCACCTAAGCTTCGCTTATGGGGGGGTGTTAGTGTGGTTTTTTTATTTTTTCTATTTTGCTAGGTTTTTCCTACACTTTTAATAATCTCGCTTAGGTTAATAAAGCATGTCTTATTAGGTGAATGGTTGTGAGATGTCACCTTCCTACATGTGAGCATCCATTAGCTATCTTGGGAAGATACTTTTCTATCTTTAGTCCGATAGATGGTTGCTCCTCATTGGTTGGTGTTGCCACCTCCTCCCTCTTCCTAGCCTATATAAGCATGCTACCTGGCTTGTATTTGTATCTCTTATTTTTGCATCCTCTTAATGCTATTTTGCTTCCAGCATTTGCATTACTCTCTTGGAGACTAACTCTATGATGCTATTTTAATTTTGTATCATTTGCATTCATAGTTTAGATATTTACTCTTTGTACTAGTTTTCTGGGTTATTAATCTTTCAATTAGTTCAATAGTGACCTACTTTCTACAAGGCATTAAAATACACATTTTTCTAAACCAATCAACTACTACATGCAAATAATCATGACCATTCCTAGACATAGCTAAATCCCCCACAAAGTCCATAGATACAGTTTCCCATGGATGGGATGGATGGTGTGTACAAACCTAATTTCCTATTACTTGGTTTGCTAGTTGCACATATTACACATCCTTTTATATACTTACTTGCAATTTCTTGCATACAAGGCCAGTAAAAATATTTCTATAATTGAGTTGATGTTTTACTTACCCCAAAATGTCCTGCAATCAAAGAGGTATGTGCTTTCCAAATTACATGTGCTTGTTCATCTTTAGGAATTTTTAAGTTTCCCAAGTGGTACAACAAATTATCCTGCACATAGTAATCTTTCTCTTCTACATGTTTACACTAGAGTAATGCTACATATATATCCTTAAAGTTCTCATCATTAGCATATTGTTCCTGAAAACTTTCATGAACCATAAAACTATTTTGAATGACTATCAAAGCATTCTTAATAGGAGGTCTAGAGAGCATATATGCTACTTTGTTATGGACAACTTTCTTGTACATAATTACACAATGAAACTATTGTAGAGAACCCATCCACCTAAAGTGCCTACTTTGTTGCAACTTAGATTGTGAGTGCAAATATTGAAGTGGTTAGTGATCAGTGTGGATTATAGTTTCTTTCCCCATTAAGTAATGTTTCCATTTCTTAACACTTTGAACTAAAGCATAAAGTTCTTTATCATAAGGTGGATAGTTACTGCTCTGGAAAAAGTTGGTAGCAGACTATTTTACCTCCTTGCATTAATACAGCTCCCATAGAAAATCCACTCGCATCTATCTCAATCTCAAATGGTTGATGTAAATTTGGTAAAGCTAGAACTAGTACAATGCTCAACTTTTCCTTCAAAGTGTCAAAAGTCTTCTACTATGGACCTCCTCATTGAAAAGTTGTCTTGGTACTTGTTAATGCATGTAATGGTGATGCAATATAAGAGAAGTTTGCAATGAACTTCATTCAGTACTGAACTACACCTAAGACACTCCTAACTTCTATAACTATACTTGGCTTAGGCCATTTTACAATGCATTTGACCTTCGCAGGGTCTACTTTCAATTTACCATCTCCTACAACATAGCCTAAATACACTAAGGATGTCTTAGTGAAATCACATTTAGACATCTTTATAAAAAGTTTTTTTTTCTTAGTATATCAAATACTTTCTTTCCATGAATAACATGATCATTACAAGACTTACAAAATACAAGAATATCATCTAAATAGAATATGAAAAATTCATCAATAAAAGGATGAAAGACATCATTTATGACTCATGAATGTAGCTGGTGTATTACAAAGCCCAAATGACATTACCAACCACTCATAAAGTCCTTGTTTTGTCTTAAAAGCAATTTTCCAAATATCATTTTCTACAATTCTTATCTAATCATATCTGCTACGTAAGTCTAGCTTAGTGAAATAAATTACATTTTTCAACTGATCAAGTAAATCATCAATTCTAGGAAGAGGGTACCTATTCTTTATCATTATCTTGTTCAGAGCCCTATAGTCAATGTACATTCTCCAAGTCCCATGTTTCATTGGAACCAACACAATAGAACCACAAGGAGAAGTATTAGGACAAATAACTCCTTTCTCGACTAGCTCTTGAACTTGCTTCTTGATTTCTTCATTTTGTAGAATTGATGAATGATACATGCCGATATTAGGAAGTGGCACATCCTAATGTAACTGAATTTCATGTTGAATCTCTCTCTTAGGAGCTAACCCTTTCGGTTCTTGAAACAAGTCATCATAAGCGGAAATAATCTTGACCATTTCAGAGTTATGATTAGGATCAACACCCCTTAAATGCCTTAGATGTTTCATCTTCTTTAGCTTTTACAAGCATTAATACCAAGTTCTTACTAGAGTTGACTAACCTTTTCATTTGACCAGCATTGACTAATGCCAGATTAGTATTTATCTTATGTGCTCATACAATGTATTCAACCTTATCTTTGAAAAGATGGAATTTTTTCTCCCCCTATAAAAGATAGCTTGTTGATTATACAAGTATGGACTCCCAAGCACAAGACCACAAATATCTAAAGGGACTACATCAACTTCTACCTCACCTACAAAGTTTGTAGTGATAGAAAATCTAAATTTACATTGCTTAATTACTTGTAATTGTGCATCATTGCAAAACCATCAAAGCAGATATGGTTTTGGATGAGATGTTGTAGTCAAGCTAATCTTTTTAACAACTTCTTTAGTTATCAAATTAACTTGAAACTTGTATCAAACAAAGTATCAACCTTAGTATTTTTGATAACAACCCAAATATGAAATAATTCATTCCTTTTCTTATCATTCTTATGAGAAGATTCTTTACTTGTACTTGCACTTATATTTAAAGAAATTCTAGTTGATGAAAGAGATATACCTTTTCCTTTACCTTGGATCCCAATAGAAACAATCTTTGTCTCATCCCTGGAGTCAAATCCAAGATTTTTTTTAATTACAGCAATAGTCTTTTGTTTGTCTTTGTCTCCACCATATCACTTTGGCCTCTTTTCTAGATGTAGCTTCCAACATTTAGAATCATCATGCCCTTCTTTCTTGCAATGTGAGCCTGTGGGTTTTTCACCCTCTTCCTTTATTGTAGTTGTCTTTTTCCCCTTCCCTTTGTCTTTAGATTTACCTTCAAACTTAGATGACTTCTTTTTGACCCTATCAATGAAAGTACCCTTTCCCCTTGACTCTAAGTGTGTTGCTTGTACACTTACCTCATCCAAGTTACATGGATTCAAAACCAAAATAGAATGTCTAATGCCAGAATGAAGACCACCTATCTACTTGGTTAAAGTATCATGGGTGTACAATGGAACATTTAATGAAATAGCCTTTTTACGAAATTCATGTGTGTACTCCTGGATAGTTTAACCTTTCCCTTGCCTAAAATATTTCTAGTTCATCATTAACTATTACATATGGCCTAGAGGGTAGAATTGCTTCTTTAAAGGACTAACAAATTTTGACCAAGACAATTTGAACTTGCCATGCTGTGAAGTTTCATCCTAAGTCCTACTCTCCCACTAGGTTAGAGCTACACCACCTAACCGAAGAGTGGCTAACTAAATTCTATCAACATCATATACAAGATTTTGAACTCTATAGTAGATTTCTACTTGTTGAATATAGTCATCTAATTCTTGGCATTTAACTCCCTACAATACTTTTGCAAGTCAAACTTTACATTCAACTTGATTTTAGGCTTATGTCCACCCTTAAAAATGTTAGAAGATTCAGAATGGGTAGAAGAAGGAGAAGAAAGAGAAGAAGGAGAAGAGGGAGAAGGAGAAGAGAAAAGTGTGTTTGGAGGATCATGACCATCTCCTTTCTTTTTCCCTTTACCCTTTCAAGTTGCATGTCTTTGCATCTTTTCTTTTCTTTCTCGTACCAAAACTTCTACCATTGTTTCAAAATTTTGAAGTTTTCTGGATACTCTTAGCTTGAAAAACTTTTCTGCCACCTTCATTTGCCATTTGTGATGAAGGTTTAGTCCTTTGTTTTTGATCTCAAGATTGTATTCCTTGAGCTTTCCTTCACCTTTCTCAATCCTAGATCTTGTTAACATTCAAATCTACAATTCTAGTCACACAATAGCTCTGATACCAAATTTGATTTGATTAAATGATCTAGGACTATTAAAGAGGAATGCTAACTAATTACATAAAGTTAATTTTAAAGATTTAAATGAAACAATTAACATAATTGAAATAAAGAAACACCAAAAATTAAACTGACAAAAGGGAAATTAAGAGATAGAAGACACAAAATAATTTGATCTCGAGGTTCGTCTATATGGACCATGTCTCCAAGTCCTGCTCCAATAGGGGGACCAATATGATTAACTCAAAAATTAGGTACAAGTATTTACAAAATCACTCCCTTCAAGTACAACAGCATCATGTTGTTCCAAAGTACAGGACTGATCACACCTTCATAATTTATCTCTCCTTCTCAGCACTTGGACATTCTCTCCATTTCAAAATGAATCCCATATAGCCTCCTAAATCCCCTTTTTATACACAAATTTAGCCAAAATTAGGCTTAAACAAAAATTTATGATAATAGGCCTTTTAATTGATTTCCCTCTCAAAATAACCCTTTAGCCATTTTTGAAAGATTTGGCTTTTACCAATTTTGGGGTAAAAAAATAACAACCAACCTTAATTTACTAAGGTTGGTTGGATTTGGTTATAATCTAAATATAAAATCAGCTATATGTATCTTTTAGCGCAAAAATAGCACAACGGTAGTTATGATTTTAGTTGAGCTAGCCAGTTGGGGGTTCCAACCATTCAACAACCTCCCTTCTACCATATTTGGTGGTAGCTAAGGGGATTAAATATAATGTCACCATATAAGTACTGTAGTGTGACGACCACTGGCTGGGTTTTAAGGGTCAACGGTCAGGGGTTTGAATCCCATTAAGAAATTTTGTCACCCATTGTCCTGTCCAAATGATGATGTCATGCTGGCATCATTCAAATTTATATTTTTACCTAAATTTCAAATTGCCATATCTTTCACATATGGAGTCTATTCTTGACGAAACAAACACTGCTACAAAGCTCCTAACGAGATCTTCAATTAGAAATCATCGTTGACCACTTTTGATATGTTTATTTTTTCACCTTTTCTAATGCCCTTTGAACCAAGGTTTGACCAAAATTTGACTAGCCATAACTCGAGCATATGGACTCCACTTTTGTCCATTTGAGTTGCATTGGATTCAAAATTTTGAGAACTTTAACACGGTGCTAACTATTGGAGTTTTGAAGATACTTTAATTTTTGGTGAAAATATCCTCCAGATCATGATGGTTTAGGTTTTTAGTGTTATTAGGATTTTTTTGTGTTAGGATCATTGTAAGATTGATAATTTATATCATGATTACAATTAAAATTATTTTAGTCCTCCCCCCTCCCCACACATGAATTTCAGGATTCAAGATTTAAGCTTATGGTTAACTTTTATCTTTAGCGTTATTAGGATTTTTGTTTTAGTGATAATATTATTTTAAGGTTGACAATTTATATCATGATTACAATTAAAATTTATTTTTATTACAAATCTTCAAATTTATTTATTAGTTATAAAAAAATTTATAAAATTTATAAAATAACAAAATCTAAAATTTGCATTTTTAAAAAATAAATTATTTTCATTAAAACTTTATTTTCATGTGTAAATTTTAATATATTATAATTTTCATTTTAAAGGTTTTAAATCCACAACGATTTTGAGATGTTTATTTTTTCACCTTTTATGACGTCCTTTGAACCAGGGTTTAACCAAACTTTGACTGGCCATAACTCAAGCATATGGACTCCATTTTTGTCCATTTGAGTTGCGTTGGATTCAAAATTTTGAGAACTTTAACATGGCACTGATTATTGGAGTTTTGAAGATACTTTAATTTTTGGTGAAAATATCCTCTGGATCATGATCGTTTAGGTTTTTAGTGTTATTAGGATTTTTTAGTGTTATTAGGATTTTTTTGTGTTAGGATCATTGTAAGATTGATCATTTATATCATGATTACAATTAAAATTATTTTAGTCCTCCCCCCTCCCCACACATGAATTTCAGGATTTAAGATTTAAGCTTATGGTTAAGTTTTATCTTTACTGTTATTAGGATTTTTTTTTTCTGATAAGATTATTTTAAGGTTAACAATTTATATCATGATTACAATCAAAATTTATTTTTATTACAAATCTTCAAATTTATTTATTAGTTATAATTTTTTTTTTAAAATCTAGTCTAAAAAAATGATAAAATAATAAAATCTAAAATTTGCATTTTTAAAAAATAAATTATTTTCATTATAACTTTATTTTCAAGTGTAAATTTTAATATATTATAATTTTCATTTTAAAGTTTTTAAATCCACAACGATTTTTCATTCAATATTTTTGAGTAGATAAGGATAAACAATATTTTCAGTAATAAAAATTAAGAAAAATAAATAATGAATTTAAATAACTTGCTAATCAATCATTTCATTCTTATTAATCAATAACTTTAAAATCTAAATAAAAATAGAAAATAACAATGAACATAAGATATCTATGATGTTGATGATTTTTTACACATTAATATCAATTTTAACTAATTATGAATCACTTTCTATTTTTAAAAGACAAATTTCTATTACAAATATTCAAAATTTTCCTCTCTAATTAGTTATAAACAACACACTTCTTAATTTCATGACAATGTGATAAAAAACATAAACCTAAATGTTTTCTTACTTTTCCATTGTAAACCTTATTTCTATTATGAAATAATAAATCAACTTTAAAAAAATTATATATGATTTACATATAATTTAAAACATTGGCTAATAATTTATTTTTCATTGATAGTAATAAAGGGTGCAATCAAATTTATCAACTAAGTAAGAAATCTAAACATTAACCAAATAAGCAATATGATTTTGCATTTCATATGGAGGCTAGAATAAAAAGCCAAAGCCTAATTTCTTTCCTTCACATAAGAACATGACATAGGCAATATTAGTGCTATTAGTTTTTAAATTGAATTAAATTACAAATACTATAAACAATAAACAATCTTATGTTTTTCATTACTTTGCTCTAAATTTTATTGTTCGCCTCCTTTGTTTTTCAAATATGATGATCAAATAAAAAATTTAAATCATATCAGATCATCTTCAACTTTTGGTTTCACGTGTTATATTTTGGATGATCAATAAAAAAATTAAACCATCAAAAATTCAAAGAAAAATATTTCAAATGAAACAACATGTCTTGAAGATGTGACATGAAATAAAATAAACCAAGAGAAACACAAAGTATAATTCATGAATACTATTATTTCTAATGAAAGCACACATTACCTAGTCATAGTCATAAGCAATTATCTATAGTTCAAATTAATAGAGTTAACACAATGTATATTTAAATTCCCTTGCACCAAATGTGAATAGTTCCATTATTAACATAAATTTTAAAAGAAAGAAACTAACCTATACCCTCTACTAATTTTTTGTACATGATATGTGCTCATTATGTTATAATATTTAGAATAACTGAGAGGGGGGGTTGAATAAATTGTCCAAGGTCCAGATGTACCAAAACAAACAAATACTTAATAAACTTCAGAGCTTATCATTTCATAACTCAGTCTCTATAGTTAACTTTCAATAGCATCAACTAGTAGTTCACTATCCTAAAATAACAGACTTGCAGAGTGTAAACATTAATCAATAAAACATTAGAATAACATCCACACAAGTTTGACACTAGGATTTAACGTGAAAATCTAATTTGGAAAAAACCACTAGCAACATGTCACCAATTTTTCATTCTTATGAAGTGTGCTCTGCTAGGAGCCAACCCTATTAAAGTTTACAATATACACTATTAAATGTGGCCTTGTTAAAGTATTTAATTACCCTATTAGGAGTGGCCTTATTAGAGGACTTTAGAACATTCCATTAGAATGTCACCTTGTTAAAGGATTTACATATATTGTTAGGTCAACCTTGATTAAAGGATTTCAAATACTATTTACAATGGTTAGAAAATAATAATGGGGTTTTGATATGTCAAGTACAATTCACTTTGCAAATTTAGATCTCTATTTGGCTCAAGAATTGATTCACTATCTAGCCTCCATTCTCATCTCTCTCTGTAATTTTCCTGGCAACCCTTCAAGAAAACTCTCTCATTCTCTTCAATTCTTCTTAGCCTTCTTAAATTCATCAACCAATAACATCAACAATGAGTCTAACCTTCCTACTTTATGGAATATTTCTCATGCACTCTTCAAGTTCACCTCTATACCTTCTTAAATAGGTAATTTTGATCTTTTTTTTCTTAAACACCAATGTAGATCTAAGGTTTTATGATTCAATTTTCCACATACAATGAATCTAATCGCTATTTCATTTTTTCTCTTCTTTTCTAGAAACTTCTCTTGGAATCCATTCATTAGGTCATTTACCCAATCCTCTCCTAGAATTAAATGATCCAACTCATTAATCCTTACCATTCAACATGCTTTCCATATTCCAAGAAATCAACTTAGTCTGCTGGAAGTTATGATTTCTCATAAGGAATTAAAATTTTGTTCCTCAGCCAACACTAAGTTCTAAAACTCGATCATCACTAGGTTACTTGGTTTCTACTAAATTTCTTGCTAGACATATATAATATCACTCCATCAATACTAATTCTTAGTCAACACTATTTTTTCTTGGCTTGATCTGGTGCTTAGTTGACATTAGCATCACTGGGCATATGCTTCAAATTCATAATCTTTTTCTCTATTACTTGGTCAAGCCTATGCATTTGATTTGTCTTTGATCACACTTTTAAGGCTTGAGCAATGCTCTCCTCTCCACTTGTAATATGATTTAAACAATCAAGTTATCTTGTTAAAGTCCAACTAATCAAATGTCCATTCATAGTTTCATCTTAATAACTTAACCTTTCCTCTAGATACTTTTTTTATAAACAACTTCTCAAGGCCTCTTCATTGATCAAATAGATATGACACTTACATCAGGTATAAAATTCTCTCACCATTTGACATCAATGACAACATAATAATTATTCCAATTGTAGTTTCCAATATTAGAAATTACAGTGTCAGATAAAGTGACAACAATAGACTCTGACAAAGAATTTTCTTAAAGAAAAACTAACAAAAAATGTTGAAATCCCACCAAAACAAAAGAATTTTCCTCCTTTGTCTCCATTCTCTTTATGCTTCTCATATATTCAAATTTGTTTGTCTCTTAAATTTCATCCAACTATTTTCCACTTTACGATTGTGTATACTTGTTCTCCTAGTTTCCATAGACTCGTGACCTTAGTTTTTTAGAAAATCAAATAATCTTTAGTTGAGTTTGTAAAGGAAGAGTCTTAAATTTTAGAGATTTCCTAATCAAATAGCCTCAGGATATTCATTTATTTTGAAATATATCTTCTACATATCATGCATTAGGCTATAGTTCCAGAGATGGGAAATGAAAAACTAAATTTAAAGTGACAATTGGATGAGAAGAATATTTGAGGAGTAAAATAAGAAAATATGACATTAAAAACTTATAGAAAAATCCTCATCCCCTATCTTCAAATGGATGTATACTTGTAGTGTAAGTTAATTTAGAATGCAAAAGAAATGTACAGAACAACAAGACACATAAACATAAATGTTTATCATGGTTCACCAAAAATCATGGCTATGTCCACACTAAGAGAAACATAATTATATTGATGAAATAGTAATGAGATTACAAATAAATGCCATCAACATTTATAGATCACAAATGATCAGCTAAAGAGACAAATTACAAGTGGAGGAAAAACACCCGTGACTATTGCCTTTCAAACACTCAACAATCTCCCACCTAAAGACAACAAATAAATCAGCTGATCACCCATTCCCCTGCTCTACATGCTAACCTACTTCTTTTTAACAAGGCCAAGAGAAGTCCTAGCACATTCAAACTTCTCCTTAGAAACAACCTTTGTCAACATGTCCGTTGGATTGATCTTTGTATAAATCTTGGCAACCTTTAGGTGTCCTTCTTCTACCACCTAGTCAACATAGTGAGCATGGTTGTCAATATGTTTGGAGTGTTGCTGAGAGGAATGATCATGAGCCATAAAAATTGTACTTTGACTATTAGAAAATAAAACATAATCATATTGTTGCCAATGTAGATCACTGAAGAAGTTTTGCAACCAAATCAAATCATCTCTCTAGCTCCTTTGGAAAGAGCAAAGTATTTGACTTTAGTAGAAGAAAGTGCAACACAATGTTGCAGCCTTGAGGCCCAACTAATGGCAGCCCCAGAAAATATGAAAGCATAACCAATAGTAGACCTGCATTTTTCTTGATCTCTAGCAAGATCTAAATCGCTGAATCCTTGCAGTTGAGCATGATTTCTACCAAAACATTATGCATAATCAAAAGTACCCTTGCAATACCACAATATCCACTTGACTGCTTCCCAATGAGGCTTCCCAGAATTTCTCATGAATCTACTAACTACTCCCACCACATTAGAAATGTCAAGACATGTAGAAACCATAGCATACATTATGCTACCAACTGCTGATTTATAAGGAACATTATGCATAAAATCCAAGTCTCTTCTTTTGTTTTGGTACACAAATTATAACTTAGGGAAAGTGAGGAGCAAAAGGAATAGGATCATGTTTAGCTTCAACCATACCAAACCACTGTACAACTTTGTCAATGCATGATTTTTGTGACAAATTAAGCATTTTTTTTGTCTATCTCTAGTGATAGTCATTCCAAGAATCTTTTTGGCAGCCCCTAGATCTTTCATAGAAAACCAAGAAGCTAACACTTTCTTTAACTTTCTAACTATTTAAGGAGAAGAACAAGAAACTAACATGTCAATAACATAGAGTAGATGAATGAAAAACTCACCACTAGGAAGCCTTTAATAGTCGATGCACAGATCTGATTTGCACTAGGTGAAGTTGTGTTTAGCCATGAACTGATCAAACTTAATATACTACTATCTTGGAGCTTACTTAAGCCCATACAAACTTCACTTCAATCAGCAATAGAGATGTTCTTTCCCCTTTTGAACAAAGCCTTTAGGTTGTTCCATGTACAATTCCTCATTGATGTCACCATGTAGAAAAACTGGCTTGACATCAAGATGTTCAACCTCGAGATCCCAAATAGCTACCAATCCCAAAACTGCCTAGATTATAGTCATTTGTACAACTGGTGAGAAAATCTCTACAAAATCTAGCCCCTTTTTCTAAGCATACCCTTTTGTAACTAGCCGAGCATGGTATCTCTTTCTGCCACCATCTTCCTCTTTCACCTTATATACCCAATGATTTTTTAGAGCTTTATGGTTGGTTGGAAGTGGAACTAAATCCTAGGTTTTATTAGTTTTAAGAGAGTTCATCTCTTCTTCAATCATAATCATTCACTAATTTTTATTAGTACTTTTGCAAGCATCTTTGAAATTAGCCTGTTCAATTGGATCAGAGATTAAAATCTCAAGTTTTGCCTACTCAAAGTAGAGCAATTCATAATCTAAATATTTCGCAGGCATCATTCTCTACCTAGTAGATCATCTTAAGTCTAGAATATTTGTCTCCTTAGAATTATTTTGTAGCAATTCATGGTCACTCCCATGTGAAGATGTTTGAATTTTTTTATTCAAGTGATTCTATGTATTGACTCTGACCAATTTCTTATTTTCTTAGATGTCTCTATCTCCAATTGAACAACCAATGTCATTGTTCATCTCGTGCTCTTGAGAAATCCACATGCCATGTTCTTCACTGGTAGCATTATGACCATAGGAATGTAGACAATGTTCTGAAGCATGTATGTACTTTGTTGCTATTGGGTGAGGAATGGTGTGAGGAAGTTTTAAAAATGAATCTTGCAAAGGAGGAGACCATGTTCTTTGTTGACTCCCATTGCTCCCTAGTTCATGGTTACCATCAAACTGATTTCTAACATTCCACTACTTGGAATAGTCAAGGGTAAATGGAAAGAGTCATTGTTCATTCTAACAGCTGCTTGCTCTTTATTACCCGCATCAAATTCTTGTCCCATCTACAGTGTGGGTGAAAGATCCCCAAACTCATAGACACCTTGTTCATTACTGTGTCCTGCTAACTAGGATATGCCATGACCAATATATGATTTGTCTCTATCCATGCACTTTGATCTCCTAACATGTCAATGCTCTATTGGGCAGCCAAATATTCATGAAGGTTTTGTTTCAAGATTGTGTTCAACATGGGTAGAAGCAGAGGAAGCATTGATATTTCTAAACACGTAACTTGTCTCTAGCATAGCATGTCAATGCTCTCCCTTATTATGAGTAGTAAGAACTTTTACAAATAATTCTTGTATGATTTAACCATTGTGACTACTATCCAATACCCCACATCTCCTACAAATTGACGAATTTTAATTGCTTTCAATTCTTTGACCATATCCCTACAGATTGTCTAGTTCATGGAATTGCTTGTCCTCAGAAGTATGCTATGCTTGTGATGACTATTCTGTGTGAGAGAAACAACCTAAATATCTATAGGGTAAAGGACTATGATATTTGATGTTGTGGGAATAAGAATCAGTATTCATATTTTCTAATGAAAAACTAGGAATTGGAGCTTAAATAGAGGTAGGAATATGTAAACATAGGCTAAGATTGTGGACTTAATGAAGAATTATTCTCATTAAACAAAGACATTGGAATAAATTCTTCAGTAGATGCTTCCTGAGATGCCAATTGAAGGGTTGGAAATTTTGTCTCATTAAATACCACATCCTTACTCTATACAATCTTATTTGCAATATGATCCCATAGTCAAAATCCAAACTGATATTCACCATAGCCCATGAAGATACACTATTCTGATTTTGAATCTAGCTTTTTCCTTTTTTATTTAGGAACATGAACAAATGCTTGACACCCAAACACTCAAAGCTGTGAGAAGGAAATCCTTTTACCCAACCATTCTTCTTTTGGAATTCGAAAGTCCAAATGAGATGAAGGACTTCAATTAATCAAATACACTACTATATTTGAGGCCTCCACCCAAAATTCTTTTCCTAAACTAGAATTAGACTGCATGCATCGAACTTTCTCAAGTGTAGTTTGATTTAGTCTTTCCACTGCCCCATTTTGTTGAGGGGTGAATGTTACAACTTTCACCCATAAAATATCTTGATTTGCACAAAATTTATCAAACTCCAACTAACAAAATTCACGTCTATTATCTAATTTTAAACATTTGATTTTGTGCCCACTCTAATTTTCAACAAGAGGTTTAAAAAATTTTAATTTTGAGGAAACTTCAGACTTTCTAGACAACATATAGACCCAAATCTTTCTAGTACCATCTTCAAGAAAGGAAACAAAGAAATTTGTGCCTCCATGAGAGGTTACTTTTGTCAAATTGAAGACATCTTAGTGCACTAACTTCAATGGTGTTGTCTTCTTGTCATGGTCATTTTTCAAAAAGCTAACACATTTTTGTTTCCCATGAAGACAATGCTCACAAAATTCTAAATCTATTGATTGGATACCTGGAAGTTGATCTCAATTAAGCATAAACTCTAGGCCCTTTTTGCTCATGTGGCCTAATCTTTGATGCCAAAGTGCAACATCAATGTTCGCAAAAATCATCACAACTCCCATTTCATTACTAGTTTCAACAACATATAGGCTACCAACTTTATCCCCTTTGGCAATAACCATGGAACCTTTGGCAATTTTCCATGTGTCTGTGAGAAGTGTAAGAAAACCTTGAGCATATAATTGATTGATGGAAATCAAATTTATTTTCAATTTGGGAACATTCCTAACATCCCAAAGCAATAATTGAGCACCTCCTTCTATTGATAAAAAAATATCACCCTTTCCTACAATTTTACAAGCTTTGTTATTACCCAAATAAACATTCCCAAATTTACCTTCATTGTAGTTTGTGAAGGCTTTGCTGCAAGAAGATGCATGAAATGAGGCCCCAAAGTCAATTACACATGAATTTGAAGTTGTGTCAATTGTCACAAGAACAAAAACACCATCACTTTGATCATGAATGATGTTTTATCTGCTGTCCAAAACCTTTTCTTGAACCCTTTTATATTTTTTGCAATCCCTTTTAACATGACTAGCTTTTCCACAAAACTAACAACTGCTTTGCCTACCCCAAGACTATGATCTTCTAGCTGATTGTGACCTTAGGTTGTTGTTATTGTAATGCCCTGCCAAGGGACCCAAAAGAATTAACCTAAAGTTTTTACGTTTGCTAAACATTTTTTTTTTTAAAGTAAGAAAGTATAACATACACATCAAACACATAGTAGTGGAAGCAATAACATGTAATAATCAACAAACATACATAATAGGTTACATTCCTTAAGGATCCCAAGATGTTGAGTCACATTTAAAATTAATTAATTCTAAGTCTAACAAATACTACATCCACATGAAAGAATAATAAGAAAGTCCAATGTCCATAATATACATTTGTTCCGAATGCCTTTTGGCAAATTAATTCGGAATACTCAATCATCCACTGCACATGTCACAGGGTATGAAAGGCTTAAAAGAATATACATATATAAAAATAGAGATACATCATCCTCGAATCCATGATACAAAGTATAGTAAAATAAATGAAACTAATAATATACATGATACATCCATACATCCATAATGATATAACATCCATCATAAAATCTAACCATCCATCATAATAATCCATGAAAAGAATGAAAGTAAATGCCACCCAAGAAAGCTCCAGCCACGGTGACCACAAATGGATCTCAATGGTAAGAGTAAAAAGCACTACCACTCGACCACGTAGAACCTAAATGGCCCACTCCCATCGCACTGAGGAGATAGTCTCAAGTCTCAAACATGATAACAAATCACATTACACAAAGCACAAGTCTCTCTAAGTCTGGGAAATCCTAAAAGTATGCTAACTCAAAGGTTCCAACATAGATAGACATCTAGACCCAGAGGCACAACAAAGACACGTAGGAAACCTGCTATGCAAGCGGGAAAGTGTCATCGCAAAAGTCACGTCGAAAGTTACCTGAGCAATCCCTTAGGAATCTTGGGTCCCTTGTGATCTTGCGGCCACTAGTATCCTCTCGTACTAACGAGGCATACTACGAAATGCAAGGTCATAACCAAGCATTCTCTCTACCCCATCCTAGTCTGTACTAGCACTCAAGGCATGGGAGAGAACATACAGTTATCTTATTAGGTTCATTTAAGTCAATATTTAGGTGAGATGTTTTCACTTATTAAAACAACTTACAATGGGTTTCTCCAAGTAGCCTCTTAGGGCCCCAACCCCCATTGCAAGCCACTTCCCGACACTACACATAGATAACCTACCCTAGGCTCATGAAATCATGAATCAAAGAATCATAATAAAATCACCTCAGTCTTATACAAGCGACTAAAAACATCATAAATATAATCCACAATCATCACATCAGTTCTCCATGAGCAACTGAATAGCATCAAATAATAAACATAATGATCACAACAAATCTCTATCAGCATCCGAAGGCATCAATAATAAATCACAATATGCAATGGTTCTCCAATGAGCAACCAACAAGTATCCCAATAATAGATCACAATACTGATCGAAGAATCCAAAATGGTCAAGTCATGTAACTCAAATACATACACCATCAGCTTCACACAAGGAAACTGGAAAGAAATAACAAACAGTAAAACATCCATCATAGAGCACTCCATCACATTACCATGGTTGGGTTAAGAAAGATTGAGACCAAATCATCATAACATCACATTCACAACCCCGAGCCTCTGGTAACAACCTAAACTGGTCAACACTAGAACAAACCTCAAAACCCCAAAACACAAACAACATACATAAAACAGAACGTAGGTATCAAGTTTGGTTTGATTGATAATATACTATTGAGTTAATGTAACGTTTCAGTTTTAGTTTCAAGGTATGATTCTAATTCAAAAGATTTCTAGATTACCCTACAGGTTGACCCATTTACTTGTTCAAATGAAACTAGAATTACCCTCCCATCATATTTTAAAACAATAATTCTACAATTTATTTCAAAATAGAATTCATCATTAATTAACTTTAATTAAATTAATTTTTTTTAAAAATTTTAAGTAATTAATAATTAAAGATCTAAATGCTCATATTAATATTTTCATTAATTATCAATTTATTAATATTTAATCAAAAATTATTTATAAATTAATATTTATATAACTATATTTAAAATGCATTAATAGTTAAACATTTAAAATGCATTAATAGTTAATTATTAAATGTTGATAACCTAATAATAAAACATTATTAAATATTAATAAAATTAATATATTAAAAATTATATATAATAACAATTCAATTTTTTTATAAAAATTAATGCAAATTTATATCATTACAAAACAAAATCGAATTCTAAATATATTGGAATGGGCACGAATTAAATATGTTTAAGCGATTATAAATCATTGGCCTAAAAAATCGTGCGGACTGCTGTCGCAGTTGTACTGCGACCACAGTCGTAGGTACGGCTGCACAGCAGCCGTCGGCTTTTATAGCCGTCAGACAATGAAATAAAAAGGGTAGGGGGTGGTTAGGCCGCCCCTCCCCTATTTATTTTATATTATTTTTTCTAAAAATATGATTTGTTATAAAAATAAAAACAAAACTTTGTTATATTACAACATACAATTTCTTTTAAATCTAATTTTATTTATTTTATACAATTTATAAATATCTAAATTCTATATATATATATATATATATATATATATATATATATATATATATATATATTTTTTTTTTTTTTTTTTTTTAAATTTTAAATATTGATTTCATCTTTATTTTGAAGGAGAAAATATTTTTAACCACCCGAGTTTTCGATCTATAATTTTCAATTTTAAATTCCAAATCCTTCCCAAGTTAAATTCTAATTTTCTTTATTCTAGAAAACGAGGGTTTTTTGATAACTCTACTATTCTTCACATATACAGAAATTATCAACAAGCAATTAATAATTCACTATTTTGAAAAGTTTAAACTTTCATTATAGAGAAGTTGGATTTACAATCCACAAACACGAAGAAGACAGGAAAGAGTAATTGCGTATTTAATCAACAAATCAAAGCACAAGACCCTACCTGGTTCTGATGCTAAAATGAAATCCCCAAAAAATCTTTCCTAGAATTCTCCTTCTAAAATTCGCTTCCAAAAGTTCTCCCCAAAATTCTGTATCTCCAAAATTCCTGTCTCCAAAATTCTTTCCCAAATTCACTGTCCCTCAAAAATGAACCCCAAAGTTGTGATAAGGAGTCTTCTCCTCAAATCAGGGCACTAATTGTGCATTCACCCGAGAGGACTCTTTGCTCAATTGAGTTAACTCTCAAATTAACTTGTATGTATCTTTGTTTTATCTTTTTGATGCACATTAAATGAATTATTAAATAACTTTATTTAATTTTTCCACTTGACTTCTATTTTTAATCTTTATTACTTTTAAACTCATGCACACTTTATGAAATTAAAATAACATTATTATTTTCTCTTATTTTATCTTTTTAATTAATTTCTTTTATTTTCAACACATGCTCGCATCATGCAATCTTACAACTTTTAATAATTAATATATTTTCACTTTTTTATTTATTTTAGAAACTTAATTGATAGAATATTTAGTTAACTTAAATAACAATAATATTTAGCATTTATTTAAAAATGAACTCTAAATATATTATTCTTAAATTAAATAAATATTATCACGTTCTAAATTTATCTTTAAACTTTTCTCTCCAAATTTAATTCTTTTTATTTAATTAATTTCTCAACTAATTAAATATAATTAAATATTAAAATGCCATAATAATTTTCTATTAGATTAAATCATTAATTTAATCTTTTTAATTAGACTTAATTAATAGAAAATACACCAAGGACTCATAAAACAACATACGAAAACCCATCATAGCAAAACACATACTAAATCAACAAAGGGTTATAATCATGAAATTACATCATTTGATGCATTCGGAGGGTACTTGACTCAGATACTTGTCCTAATTTTTAATTAGGACAATGGCTTAAAGGTTTAGGATCTGGACTTAAGAATTTATCTCCCCTCTCTTACCATTGAGATAATGCGATAGGGTACGCTCATCCTGGCAATTCAGGGAAGTCGATACCCAGTACCTGCAACCTGCATAAAATCCACGCATGTACAGACACAATATTCTAAGCTAAACATGCAATGGCAGGAAGTGGTACATCGTGTAGATCCTGACTAGCAGGTGACTATGACTCCCTTCCTTAACCACATCAAAAACACCATACATAAAGAAAAAAAATACGCACACCATACACATGCAGTATGGGGTAAGTATCCATAAAAAAAAAACACATGTGATAATAAACCATCTAACTAATCATCATCGATAATTGAAAACACTGAATATACATACATGAAATATAGAGTACCAAGTAATCTCACTATATAATAAATTGAATGTAAAACAATATCTGATAATCTGAAAGTAATGCTACTAAACATCAAGTATAAAACTGGCCTAAAAGAGTTTGGCAATTAAAACAAAATGTGAACTAGGGGCAGGCACTACAGTTATTTCTGCCTCTCTGTTGAGTTCTTCCTCTATTTTATGTACTAACCATTGTTAGCACATCATCAAATGAAGAATCTTTATTAGTCCTCCTCATGTCTTGACTAAGAAAAGTAGAGAACACCTCATCGTGAACTAGCTTGTTTTTATCAGTAATGAAAGTGTTGACCGATGTTACCACACCATCCTAGCTATCCAGTAAAGAACATAATAGGATGAACACCTTATTTTTTTCATCTTGAGGCACACCAATGGAGTGTACCTAGCATAAAAGAGTATTCAACTCATTTATGTGATTTGACATAGTTTTTCTATCCTTCATCTTCAACTTGTAAAACTTCTTCATGATAAAAATTTGGTTTGCAGTGGACATCATTTCATACATACCTTGAAGCTTGTCCCATACCTCCTTTGTTGACGTTTCATTGTTCACAATGAACAACACATTCTAAGACAACAAGAGAAAAATCTCTGAAATTTCCTTCTCATCAATTTTATTCCAAGTCTCATCTATCATGGAGTTTGGCTTCTTCACTTTACCTCTGATTCCTATTGCAAGATCATGCTTGACCTATAATGATCACATTTGTACCTTCCATAAACTAAAATTCTTCTTTGAGAATTTTTGCACTCTTGATTCCCCCATGACTTTGGAATTTGATCATCAAAATCAATCGGAGGCTCTAATACCAATTGTAAATTAATTAAGAATGCAAAAGAAATGGACAAAATAGTGAGACACATAAACACAAACTTTTATCATGGGTCACCACAAATCATGGCTATGTCCACATTGAGAGTAGAGGAATTATATTGATGAAATAGAAATGAGTTTACAAAACGATGATATCAACATTCATAGATCACAAATGATCAACACAATACAAGTGGAGGGAAAACACCCATAACCGTTGGCTTTCAAATATTCAACATGTAGAGGGCATAATAAATTTTAGATTCATAATTTATTAATGGACCACCAAAAATGTCAGTCACATTTTATTATCACAATGTGCATCCATTATTATGCAATATCAACCTTACACATCAAATTTAATAGTCATTCAATCAAATATTTCAAAAGGCACAATTGTAGTTACTAGAAGTGATCTGAAATGGATCATAGGAATACTACTAATGCAAAGGCATCTAATAAAACATTCAAATAATAAGCCTTTATAAGGTAGGTAGCAAGCACACAGAAAATCAAGACATTCAAGGACATGAAATAACAAGAATAGGTAAGAAGAATATAATCCATATATCAAAGACATGGCTATAAAAGGTCCAACAATGTACAATTTTAACATGAACACTCTTTGAAAAGGAGGATTTTTTATACTTGCTAGAAGAAATTTTTTGACCAATTATATTATTAACAGTTCCCAAGTATGTGAGGAGGGCACCGTTAACACAAAAATGCAAGTCTTTTTTATTTATTCTCAAAATGGACCTTTTAAATAGATCATGGTAGCATGAAGGGGTAAAGGTAACCTTCACAAAGAAGGTCAAGTATACAGGTTTGATTGATAGCCTAGACATAAATATGCTCAGATCTATTATTGATAAACATCAATATTTTGATATCCTTATAATGCAACTAGTGTTAGTTCAAAAAACTTAGCATTGGTGATACAGAAAAAGCATGAAACAAAGAAGTGCGGTGCATATTGGAAACTAGTAGAGAGGGATATGTGAAAAGCTTAAATATAAGAAGCTCTAGAATAGCTTTACAAATAGTTATCACTAGTAAAAGCTTCACGCCATTTTGTGTAAATCAGATCATTATATTTAAACCATCTGTGAGTGTTGGATGATTAGGAGTGCAAATAATTGCTCTCCAAAGAAAGACATGATTGTAAATTAACAATCTTATTATCAAATTTAGTGGCTTAGTCAAATTATCAAAGACACTCCTCTTCAATGAAAGTTTTCAAACATAAAATTTAGATGTCATAAACAATTTGATAATCTAGAAACAACATAATAACTTACAAATTTAGGCTTAACAGGACACTAGACATTAAAAAAAATCACACTTATTAGTAGCAAGGTCTCTTGTTCTAAAATACCTATTTCTTTAATCTTTCCAGCAGCAATCACAACCTCTGAAAGTAAAACCATCAAACATTTAGACATGATTTATCTAAAACTTTGCACAATGTACAAATGTTAAATGCTGAAAGATTCCAAAATGAAGCAAAAAAATTTCCTACCTCTACAATAATGTGATGTCTTCTTAATTTAACAAATGATATCATGTGTGATTGATTTGGTTGCATTTTAGTTGCAATTGAACTATACGTCATAAATTTTCATGTGTGAATTTTACAAATTTATGTGTTACATGGGTTTCTAGTCCTTCATAGATTTTTGTGTCTTTATGTGAGTAAAAATTACTCCAATAATGAATACCATCAAGGTGATTCTTACTCCATGTGGTAAATTTGAGTAGGAACTCAATGAAATGAACAGGAAACTTGTAATTTGATTTGTTATTAAGTTTGATAAATAAATTAATTTAATGTAATACAAATTTTACATGAAAGCATGAGCAATTATTAATTTGCATACAAAATCAATCAAATAAATAAAATGTGTTCCTTAGTACGTTAATCATGAAGAAAAAATTGACATAAAATAACTAATATTTTAAAAGCATAAAAATTGTTTGATTGTCTTACCAAGGCTAAATTTGAAGGTATATAACCCAATAACTACTACATAAAATGATTTCAACTAATGAATGTAAATGAATCACATTTTTTTAAAATTCAGGACATTAAAAAAAAAATTGAGAGTTAAAAACCTATATATGAAATTCTCGAGAAGTTATTAATGACTTTCACTAAAATAAAAAGAGATTTTTAACCAAAGGGCAATTTTTTTTTTTTGATGAATAGTGCCCTTTTCTATTAATAAAATATACTCAGATTACAATTCACAAAAAAAGGGTCAGGGGATACAAGATCACCCTACAAATCAGTTCACATGGCTAAAGCCAAACTAAAAATACACCCATAGCCAGAAACATAAACTATTCATCAAAAAAAACAATATAAGGCAACCTCATGCTACCAAAGTAGTGCCAGCCGAGGGTGGTGGATCATCTTTTTCTTGAAAACCCCAATCATCTTTAGGATTGGGGAATAGGCTGGGAATAGTCTAGCCATCATCAACAGTGTAGCCTCTGCATCTTTAACCTTTGGCCACAAAGGAGAGATTCCCAGGTCTAGGTGCGACCATTTCCTAGAATGTGCACGATGAGTACTAGAAGGAGGAGTCGGGGACCAACCAAAAACACCATGGGGTGGAGAAGGTGAGTGAAACCTCCATCTTCCATCACCACCACTGAGAGAGTGATGGTGGGAAGCCTAGGAGCATGGGGTATGCGAGTGGTAGTCAAAAGAGTGGCATCGAGGATGACAACCACGAGGCATCAAGGTCTCCACTAAGGCATTAGGATGAACTCTAGCAATAGTGCATGGAGCATTGCCCCAGTGATTCAGTAGCTCCTGTAGGTAAGCTACCTCGAGTGCAACTTTGTTAGCTTGCAGATGAATCTACATAATTACATTATTACAAATGCATGCCTTAGTGTACATAGAAATCTTAACATCCAAAAAAATGTGTGTGAAAAGATTAGCATTCCATCTTTCCATAGAGAAAATAGAATCTCCAACCTGAAGGTATGCCAAATATGGGTGAACTTCCTAGGAAATCTGGGAGAGTCGCCCAGTAAAATCATGTGCCAATAAAAAGAATCAGTTCTGACTGGTTTAAAAAAATCATGAATCTAGTGCCAATAATTTTTAGCACACTTACAAAATCAAAAAATATTCAAGAAAGAATCTAGTTGTCCATAGAAGGGGCATCTAGCATTAGGAACCCCAATGTGTTTGAGCCAAGGCCCCAGGAGGAGACCTTGGAAGGCCAGGCACCAAGAAAAATGTGGAATATTGGCTTCAGTTATAGCATTCCATATGGTATCAAAGCATTTTCTCCATTGAGAAAGAGAATATTGCAAATGACATCTGTGATTTAGTGTATCCACCATCGAAAGATGAGGTAAAAGCCATCTGTAGCCCAAACTTGGCCTGAAATTAGAAAAAGGAGTGGTAGGATACCACTTCCAATCAAGCCACCAAGTGCGAATAGACTAAATCCTCACTTTATGAACTAAGTGAACAGGGATGAAAGAAAGCAGAATGTCAAAAGTTTGTCAGTCTAAATGGATAAGGTGGTATTGTACTTGCATATCTTCCCAGGTCCTAAAACTCATTATAACCCTTTAAAATAGGTCCTTAGGAGTTCTAATGCCATGTTTAAAAAAAGGTAGAGCATTGGCCCCTTGAGTCTTGGTGAGGGGAGTACCTTGAATGGAAAATAGGGGAGACCACCAAATGTTCCGCTAATTCAAGAAGAGGTCATTGCAAAATTCATCTCCAGCCCATCGAAGCCATGGCTTAATAGCCTCCTAGGATTTCCAAATACTCTTGATGATGAATGAGCCCTAAATGACCATGGGCTCATGCATGATGAGAAAGGTTTGGAAACCAATCCCCTTCCAAGTAGGCCTATTGATAGGAAAGTTGGAAGAAATGCAGTACTAAACCAGAATCTTCCGAGCTTCATCTCCTGAAATGGCCCTAATAATCCATTTTGTACAAAGAGCAAGGCCTTGTTTCTGAGTGGAAAGAAAGCCAAGACCACCAGACTCTTTTGGGAGACAACAAAAATCCAAGGCCACTCTGTGGAAGCCACGGTGATCAGAACCAGAGGCCTAGAGAAAATCCCTGAGCAATCTTTCCAACTTCATGTAAGAATCCTTGGATGGAGCCTAGAAAGAGGAGTAATACACATGGTTGGCCACCAAAATCTTTGAGAAAATCTAGAATTTTCCAATGAGGGAGAGTGGATTTGTGATCCAGTAGTCGGGCTTTTTGCTAATCTTAGCTAGTACAACATTCTAATGTTCCACAAGCGACGCCTAAAATACAAAAGGAATGCAGAAGGTGAAAATTTTCCCCATGAGCAACCCATTTCCACTCAAACTAGGTGAGCCAAGGTGGAGATGGCAAAAATGATTGATGGAAGCAGAGCATTTTATGCCATTAAATGCTAGAACTAGAGGCTTGACAAAAGGTGTCCAAGCAACTTAAAGCATTATTGATGTTTTCTTCATCCTCTAAAAGAGTACGAAAAGAATCATCAGCAAAATGTCCATTGATTAATTGGGAGGATGATTTAGGCAAGGAAATGCCATGAACTAGTCCTGAAGACATAGAATGTGCAAGTAAAGAGTCAAAACCTTCCACAACAAGGACATAAAGCATAAGAGCTAGCAAACAACCTTGCCTGATGGAACAAAAAAGCCCAAAAACCTTAGATTGTGAATTTTTGATGGTAATGCAAGCATTAGCATCAAAAGATCATCTCCATGGACTAAAGGAAATTGGAACCAAAACCCAGAGCCCAAAGCATAGCCAAGATGAAGGGCCATTCAATGCGATCATAGGCTTTAGCAAAATCTATCTTTAAAAAGATAGCCTTCTAATTGGACTTGTGAGATCATTCCATTCCCTCCTAGACAACAATGATGTTGTCAAGAATATATCTAGAGTTGATGAATCCAGTTTTCTTTGGCCGCACAATTAAGGGCAACATGTGTCTAATTTTGAGAGAGAGTGCCTTGGAAATAATCTTATCAAACACATTCAGAAGGGTAATGGGTCTCCAATTTCATATGTCCTCTGGATCACCAGCTTTAGGTATGAATTTGATATTTCCTTTGTTTATAGTGGCTCCTAATCTTTTAGAATGATAGGCTTCAAGATAAACTTTGTGCAGATCAGGACCTATATACTCCCAGAGGTGTTTGTAGAATTCATAAGGAAACCCATCAGACCTAGGCGACTTGTCATCCGCCATGGATTAGACCACCTCTTTAAGGTCTTGTAAGGAAAGAACTTGGTCACAAAAAGCACATTGCTCAACTAGTAGGCAGTTTGGACTAACAGAAATACACTTTCTGAGAGCTTCCTCCTAAGCAACCAAATATCCCTGCGAAGAAAAAATGTTATCATAGTGATGAACAAATCTTGCAAGATGGAAGGGAGATTAGAGAGAACAACATTTCCTTGTTTGATATTTTTAATCCCAACATTGGTATGACAAGCACGAAGAGCCTGAGGAAACTCCTTTGAGGCTTTGTCGCCAACCTCTAATCAGTGGAGACGGGCTTTGATTTGGGCTCCCTAAGCAACAAAATTATTAACAAATTTTTTTTCATGGAAAATCTTGGCAAGCTAAATCTATAATTCCACATCAAAGGGATTGAGGGTGAGGGCTTCGGAGGCTTTTTTGAGGACAAGCATGTTGGCTTCATATGACCATTTTCTGAACATAGCCAATTAAAGCCCATAAATGCATAAGAATTGAGTAGTTCTAGTAATGGCATCATTCCACCATTGAATCCATCCATTTTGATAATGTGGATATGGATCCAAATTCTAAATACGTAAGATGTGCGAGATATGGAAGCATGCATCAACACTAACATGTTGAGGAAGAACTAAGACTTGGCCACCTTCGAGACAACTGTTTGCCAAGAAATGATAAAATAAATGACATAGTGGTCAGATAATGTCACATTTGGCAAGGGAATGACAAGGAGATCTCGATTCTCAGAAAAAGAGAAAAAAAATTGTGCAGTGATCATAGCACGATCAAGGCATTTTAATATGTAGTCAAAGCCAGCTCAAAAGTTGGACCAAGTGCACCAAACCCCACTATCCTAGCGGAAATTGGTATTGGGATCAAAAAGGCCCAATTTATTGTACATGTAATACCAGGCTTTTTTTTCCCTAGCTATCTAGCAAAAAGGTAGAATGTTGTCTTTGTCAGAGGCCACTTCAACCATATTAAAATCCCCACACATGATCCAAGTAGCTGCAGGCAAGTTTTCAACCAGTTAGGCCCACATCTGGGATCTTTCCACAACATCATTAGAAGCATAAACATTAATGACTCCAAAAGAATGATTGTTAATGGAAAGAAAAAGCCAAATAATTCTATGTGTGGGGTTAGAACCGTGCAAAATAATAGCAAAATGAAGGAAAGGTGACAGGAGAGTAGCTACACCACCTTGGCTAGCTTTGTGCTGGGAAGAAAACATCACGCCATCCTGCCAAATTACACAACATGCCAAAGAAAGTGTAAAACAAGAAATTTTAACTTCTTCAAGATAGAGAAAATCTAAATTACCAAGTCTATGGTGGACATCCTAAACATAGTACTTTCTAGGGAGGTCTGTGAGACCTCAATCATTCCATGATAGGAAGTTCATGAGAATACTTCTATATCATCTTCGTCCTCAAGAAAGGAGTAGCTATTCTGCAAGAAGGTAGAAACATGGTTGAAGTTAGATGGAAAAGCCTCTAGATTTATAGCTTGACATTTCACCTCTGGTATCTCCACACATCCAAGAGGACTGCAAGAATTTTGCATCACTGGTGGTGCTACGAAAGAAGCAGCAAGAGGAGTATGCACCCTAGCCAAGGAAAAAGCCCTAGCGGCTACCTTAATCCCTTAAGTGCCAGTAGGGTTTGAAACCTGCGAAACTCTGGGAGCTATTCTTTTGTCTACCACTTGCATCCCTATGTTGGCTAGAATTGATGCTCCTATAGGGATAGGAGGAACCATGGTGACCACAACATAGGACTGCTTAGGGGGTAAAGTATTTGAGGAAGCCTTGCCCTTATGCCCTACAGTAACCCAATCTTCTTTTTTTGCTTCAACCTATTTGGTAAGCACCTCTTTAGGTGTGGGCTTGACCCTAGGCATAACCAAAAGGAAATCCTTTATCTTGTGTTCCACGAACTGGCACCTATAACAGGTGTTGGGGAGGTTCAAGTAAAGCACCTTCTAAGAGAAGCTTTTAGTCCCAATCTAAATTTCCATAGAGTCCTTAAGATCCTTGGAAAGATCCACCTCTACACAAATGTGTCATTACGGGTGGGCATTAAAAAATTTATCAGGCTCCTTGGTGACAACTTTGCCAAGGGCTTTGGCAATGGACTCAATGAAAGGTCAGCATGGCAAGGGTAAACCTAGGAACTTGATCCATACAAGAACCCTAAGCTTTTTATCATCTGAGACTGTGAAGTCTTATGACCATTTTTGAAAAACAAGCAATGAAGAATGCACAGACCAAGGTCTGTTGTTGAAGACCGTGTCTACTTGCGATGGGTTAGCAAAGTGAAATAAAAAAATACCTTTGATAAGGTTCTGCATAACGTCAAGGTGGACTCCATGAGGAGTCCAACTCTTATTAACTCATTCTTAGAGCATAGCTTTAGGGGAGTCCTACCCAAAAAATAACCTATCAAGGTGTGATGTTCTAACCAATCACATGTAGCATCAAATTCTTGCAAAGGAAGAATAATGTCAGGATTACCTCGTGAAGAACCTTTGAGACAAACTTGCATGGATTTTTGTTCTATGGAGGTGCCATGGTAGACCAAAGCAGCAGTATGAACATTAGAAAAACCTGGTTCACCACTAGCTAGAGCCATTATATCCTTTCCTAAAAAACTCCTGTAGTAAATGTGATGTGACAAGTGGAGCTTACAGAAGGAAAGTTTAGATGAAAATCCGTACATAGAAAACTAAAAGTTCACATGAAGCAAGAAACCCTAGCAAACCAAAAAACTCAAACTACCCCAAAGGGAAAATTAGCTCTACCATAGAACTTAATTATGAAATTACATTATGACACACTACTTACATTATCCCAAATGCTCTTGCAATTTATGTTTACCTTGAATGGCTTTAAAGGATCGAGATCACCATCAATTCAATGAATGATCCTCATAATGATAAAAAAATTTATGCTTATTGGAAAAAAAAAATAAATAAATAAAATTTACTCCCCATGAAACACCTCTTATTTCATTGGATCACATTTGCATTCAATTCTTTCTTATATCTAAAACTATTGTAATTACTTGAGAGTATCCATTTGGATCTTTGCATGTGGGTGTGATCTCTTTGTTGATCTACATCAATGGTGGCCTTTTGAAAAGAAATTGTCTCTATGTTTCTATCACATCAATAGAGATTTTTCAATTTCCACTATTTGCTTAACAAAAAAATTTTGAGTAAAAAATCTTATGCTTCAACAAAGTTATTCCTTTGATATATTTCGTGTTTTCAATCTTTTGAAATTGGAGTTTTTGGCATGTAAGAACTTTGCATAGCCTACATTGACTTGCATTTTTGTTAGCTTAAGACCATGCTAATATAGTGGATAAATATTAGATAACAATAGTTTTCGCACTTATTCTCTTGGGTCCACTAACAGTCTAATTTATCTTTAGAGAAGTCGTGCAGGGTTTTTCTGTCATGGTTGTAAAGTAAAAATATATATATATAATATATAGATGAATGAAGTACATGTTGGAGTTAATGTTTCAAGTGTAGTAAATAAATAAATTTTGTATTGTGATAAACCTTGTGTGAATTGCTAGCAACATAAGTTAAGTTCAAGTGTGAGTCAAAGAGCTTTAGTTTGAATCAATATCTAATTGTAAATGTATTTGAGTTAGGTGTCCATAAGTTTCAGTTAGTTGTCAAGTTTATGTGTGTTGTCAATTATGAAGTAATTTTTTATCAATCTAATTAGCACACATTTAGGAATGTTGATGGGTCAGGATATTGTATAAATATGCATCAATTATTCAAGAATAACATGATTGTAAGTGCTTTCTCTTCTTTGTTTCTGCTATTCTACTTTTATAATATGGTATCAGAGCCATCTTCCTATTAAGTTGTGTGTTAGAAAAGAAGTTGTTAAGAAAATGAGGCTTGGAGAAGAACCAGTGGATGATTATGATTTCATTGAAGAATTCATTTAATTTTGAAGAGATCAATGGATGCTCAAATAGTCTAGGGTACTATAGGATTGAAGAAACTATACCTTTACGCGGGTTATGAGACACACATGTGTCGATTGGTGTCTAACAGTTCAAGGTGATCTAATAAGTTCAGTTCAAGTGTGAGTCAAAGAGTTTTAGTTTGAATCAATATCTAATTGTAGATGTATTTGAGTTAGGTGCCTGTAAGTTTCAGTTAGCTATTTGGTGTATGTGTGTTTTTTCAATTATGAAATAGTTTGTTGTCAATCTAATTAGAAGTCATTTAGGAATGTTGATGGATCAAGATATTGTATAAATATGCATCTATTATTCAAGAATAACAAGCTAGAAGTTCTTCCTTTCTCTTATTTCTTTCTATTGTTCTACTTTTCTAATAGTGTCAATTGTGATAGAGTTTTTATGGGTATCCACCTAACACGGAGTGGAAATAATTCAAATTCAAATATTTTATGTTGATTACAATGGAGTGGAAATGGATTGCCAAAGTTTAGTATGTTTTATTTAAGTCTATCAATAAGATGATTTTGATCATTTGACTTTCTTAAATATTGTTATTGTCATTAATTACTTACACTTTAAATATCATATGTTAAAATTTGATTCTTAGATTAAAAGTGCTAAATAGTCAAAGTTGAATTATTATTTTCTAACTTAATTTCTTCCATAGTTTGTGATGTTTGTGAATGAAACATTTCTTAACCAACACAAATCACAACATCTTTACTATTATCTTGTAAAATGTGTTGAATGATGATGAATGACACATAAGAGAACTTATTAAACTCATACTGTTAAATATGTATTTTTGTTAATAAAAAATTAAATAATAATTATTCATCTATATATATAATTAATATATTTAAATTAATTCAATCATCTTTTCTATAAAAAATAAATAAATTCATTTGGATACAACTAACATTGGTTAATAGATGGATATGGAGAATCAAAATTATGTTTTCTTACTCTATTCCAACTCATTGGTTATACTGTCTTTGACAAAGTGTGATGAAGAATTCAAGCACAATACTGCAAAGATAAAACCTTAGTGTGCAACAGATATGTCAAATAGCTAAGAAAGAGATTAAAGTGAGTGATAGAGTAATCAAAGGAGTAGGAGCATCTAGTTCATGGATGTCATCATCTCTTTAGCATCTATAGTTTGGCCAGAAGCAAATAGTATTGTAGGTTAGGTTTTTAGGGTGAAGAGGAAGAAATGGAAATACATTTTCAAGGCCTCTTTGAATGGCAATAATAATGAAGATAGATAACTAGGAAATAACCGAAGGACTAGTTCTGGCCAAGTGATATTATAATCTTGTTGAAAGGAGAAACATGGAAAAACTAGAAGAAATAAGACACTATTCTCAGAGCTTTTGTAGTTGGAAGTCATAGCATTTTGTCACCCACGTATGAAAAAGTGAGACATCACATTCTAATTATGTCTTCACTTTTCCATAGAAAATTTGATTGTTATTTATCAGCTTCTGTCTCAAAAGGTTTGCCATTGAATATGCTTATGGAGATGATAAGTTGTTCTAATTAGCCTCACATACTTTTGGCTTCATCATTCATTTGATAGACTTTTTTTTAATTGGGGATGATTGTGTCAAATATTTGATTTTTAAACTTGATTGTATCATATTTTGATATTTAATATTTATAATTATCAATAATAAAATTATTAAAATTTTACATTTTAGTTGATAGACTATTTGTTGGAACTTTACATGCTTTTTTTTGTTGTTATTGGTTGGTATATAATAAGACTACCATAAAACTCCTAACCTCCTTTAAATCTACACAACATCAAATTGTAGAGAACTAATCAATTCCTCACTAAACATTTTAAAATTTTTATATAAAGAGTACAAGCATCGTTGTTTATATAATAGAATGACTATCTCATTGGCTCAAATAGATTTGAATTACTGAATCCTTCCAATTTAATGAAATCTAATCAATTTGAGATATAGTATGGATTATAGTAGTTATATCATTCACACAGGAACTTGGTAGACTAGCTCTAAGGGAAGTCAAGTAAGTACCTACTTATTCCAAATCAGAAACTTCCTCCCAGTTATTAATGCTATGATTGGCTTGGTACAAGAGATTGTGTTTTCTCCATCTAGGGTGACCACCAATGGAAAGTCTATGACCAATTTACAGATAAGCTTATCCATGATGAATATTGACAATAGTAAAGGAGCATATGATGGCATGCATTTGTTTGTTGTACCACCTATAGTAGGATGGATTCTACTAGGAGCATTTGCTCTTAAGGCCAGCCACATGTTGATGATGGGCATCCATGGGTGTCTAGTTATTTGATGCACTAGAGAAAGGATGGTCTCTAATGGAGAATAAGTAGGTATAATTTTGAGCTCCACTTTACATTAGTGTCTCTAATTTTTTGCCTAAAATTATCACTAGTAGGAACACTTTGCATACTTAGCGTTCAAGAGGTTTCTCTTATGCATTGCAAGATGGTCTAATCATCCACTCAATCAACTTGAATAGAATTTGTATGGAGGGGTGGATAGGGAAGGTGCACACCATGGAGGGTTTATATTTTATATTTTACTTGTGAGGCCAATTGTGGAAGAATAAATCCCAGAATCTTGTTGATCTAGTGAGCATTTGTGATACATTCATAATAATTTTATTTATTAGCACTTCATTGTTCTTATAATGCATCAATTTATAAAATTGTAGATAACCTATGAAGTATTTTTTTTTTAAAAAGACAATTCAATTGAAATCTCTGTTATTAATTGCTGACCTTGAATGTCCTTACTCCTTGAAACAAACTAAAAACATGTGCAGATTCTAAGTGTGAAGAGTGGTCATAACAAAAAGTCATTTGAGGTCATTAGAGAAGTTGAACATAATTCAGATTGCCCATGAGTAAGTTCCCCATAAAAAGAACAACCTTTTGTGATTGATCAAAAGTTAAAATTTTAAGATTTGTATTACTTAAGAAAGAAATTAACAGAAATTAGAAATGATTAAATAAATAAATATTTTGTGGAGTGAAATTTCAAATCACTGTGGGCCAAAGTGTCTTTTATCACTTAAAGACACCATGGATCATGTTATCAAGTCTGGAATGGATGCTCATAAATCAGCAATGGTTTCGCAGAATAATTTATATGGACTGGCCTGCAAAGCTCGGAATAGAAATTGTTATGGTTGTGGAGAGGTGGGTCATTTTGTAATGGATTTCCCCATGAAGAGGAGGAATTATAGTGGTGCACAGTTCAAGCCTAAGAACCTACAAAGCTGCCATTTGAACCAGAGACCAAATGTAAAAGTAGAAACCAAGCAAAATGAAGAACGATTCAGAGATTTACAAGAAGCTTCTCATATAGAGTATATGAGTGATTATACTGAATGTCCCACTAAAATTGAAGATTCAAGTTATGTAGAAGGAAATCAATGCTTTGAGTTAGATTCTAGTTGGGAACAAATTTTCTTGGAAGATGGTTCAATGACTGAAGATGTTGATGTTGGGCATACTGTGGAGGAAAATCCAAGTTCAGAAGTAGACTCAAATTGGGAACATATCAACTTCAGCGAGGAAGATCATACTTAATTCTCTCAATAAAATCCATGTATGCATTGTTTTCACTAGCTTCAGAGCGCTCATTCCATCTTCTATAAAATCTTAATCTCTTACTTATCATATTGTTATACTATTCTACACTAAACCTTATAGGTTTTAACTTTGTTTGAAAAGTTAATAATTCTAAAAAGAATTAATTCAATAATTCTGAAAAAAATCATCATTAACTTTGAATTTAATATTGTAGGATTTGAGATCTAATTTATCTATATGAATAAAACATTTAAATGGGAAATCTCAAATTTTTATATATACTTTTAATTGTGAATATTATATAATCTTTTGTGAAATTATATTACATTTCCTAAATGGTTATTGAGTTTGTCACTAGATTATGTCATGAGGTAGTACAATTATTCCCTATTCCTTTTCTTATGAAGTTCTATTAAGTTCCCTCTAGATTTCTTAAATTTATTTGTAGCTGACATGTTCAATAATATTTAGTGTTTTTTTTGTTGTAGACTCTCTTTCTCTTGAAAATTCTCAATAATGAGCCTTGTTAAATAATATAACTTTCTTTCATTATTACAATAATTTTAATCTTGTACCATAGCACGACCTATAGCACATTCTAATTTATTGCATTTATATCTTTTAATATATAATAAAGTATGTGCTTGATGGATGAACTTGATTGGAGCAGTGATGCATTAACTATAGATGAGACAAGAAAGACTAACAATTACATCACAATACAGATAGCTCATAGTCTATCTATAAGAGCAAAACATGACCTGGATCCTTGCAAGATGATCCTAATTTATTAAATAATAATTTGATATTATTTAGAAATGCATTTATTGGCAATGAGTATTTACTCATGATAGTAGTACTTGTATGGGTGACTTCGAGGGAAGTCCAGGTGCTTCACCTAGATCCAATGAATGCTAAGTGTTACATTAATTCTCATGAAAGATGGGTTCATATGAACCACCACTCATGAAACATGGGTCAATGAGTTTGCTCTCAAAAATTGCATAGTTGAATGCAGATAGCAATATTACAATATTACTCAATCATATTAAGGGAAATATAAAATACATTGAAATAACATGCATGCATATGAAGGTTAAAGTTGTAGGATGCTAATGCAACGATCTTTGGAATGATTCATTGAATCTTCCTTATGATGGATATCATAAACAAATATATATGCTTTCATAGAATGATGATAGGTTAAATATATACAATTTAAAGATGATTTCATTAAGGATAGATAATAGGAATTGCTAACTTTTTATTTTAAATTTATCATTCTTAAATAGATTGGAAAATGTGAATCTAAAGTAGAAATCAAAGACTAGGAGATGAAACTATTTTGGAATAAATAATATTAATGATGAATAATATTGTAGAACACAATATATAAGTGTATAAGAAACATCAGATATGTTACAAAACTATTCACATGCTCTTTGAAAGCAATTGAAAATGACATTAAATAAACTGGCTACCAAATATTCATCAATCACTATTTTTTTTTTTTTTTTTATGGAGGTCATCCACAAATAAGTTTTAGGTACCTGATATGGGCCCACGCATGCCAGAAACCTCTTCGGCTAAGAGCCAAGGACTAAGGAGCATCCATGCTATGAAATTTTCTCAGGGCATGATCCTGACCTCATCCCTTATGAAGTCTTCAAGCCTTGCACTCAACCAAAGTTGATCCCTGGTGGGCTCTTTGTGAGTCATTCAACTTCACCGATAGACCAAGGGTCCATTGACAAGTCACTATATTTTTGGATAAAGAAACATGTTAGAATTAAAATCATTAAATGAAATCATTTTTGGTTAATTTTGATTTCATTTTTATTAATTAAAAATAATAATATTATTGAGTGAATAAAATAAATAAAAATATAAATGCAATGATAACATTTGAAGAGAAAAATTTTTAATAATATCTTCAAAACTTTAAATAGTAATTTCAAATTACTTTTTATATTAAGAATTAAATAAATACTTTTTCTGATTTTTTATTCTTATAAATAAAATAACTATCATCTATTTAATTAATTTAAAGTTATGATTATTTTTAAAATTAAAAATTAAATAAATATTTGGTCAATATTTTTTATTATTATAAAAAATAAATATTGTATATTTAGTTAATTAAAAAAGCTTTCATAAAAATTTCATTAATAGAAAAGGTAGGTTATTGTTTTTAAGTTTACATTTTTTATTAATCATTTTTAAAAATAAAATAAATAATAATATTGTATAAAATAATACCAAATAGATAAAATTAATTGTATAAAACTTAAAACTTTTCTTTTTAGGGCTTAAAAAATGTATTAATGAAATGATGTATTAAAATTATATAATATTATAATTGCAAAAACAAATCTCATTCTAATTAAAGTAATATCATTAAATGATTAAAAAAGAAAAAATCTAAATGTAATGATAATATCTTCACATATTAAAAAATTATTATGATAATATTTGAAAATATATATATACTAAATTTTAGATTATTTTTATATGAACAATTAAATATATAGTTTTTCAATAAATTTTTTTTTGATATAATTTTTTTGCTCTATTTGTTAATAAATTAAACAATCAAAATAGAGTATCTTTTTTATCAAATAAAAATATCATAATTAAAATAAATATTAATAAGATATCCAATTCTATAGATTACTAAACAAAATAGATTTATATGAAATAAACTAGATTTCTTTTAATTGAAAAAATATATTTTAAATAATAATTTGGGCAATAAATTTTTTTAGTAATTAAAATAATCAATATAAATTGTCTACTTTTTATTAAATAAAAATACAAAAATTAGAATAAATAATATAAGACTTGTAAATCTTTAAAATAATAAATAAAATAAAAATCATCTATTTTTATATAATTTTAAATTTTCCTAAAACTATGCATAAATCTTGTTATGTGTTGAACTTATGTCTCTAAATATAGGGTCATAGTATTTCAAATAACCACAAATTTGAAAAGACTCACATACTAAAAGGTGTTTGACATATTCGTATGAATGAAGTTCAAATTGGATTTTTAATTGTCAATATTTTGGTAGTTTCCTATTTTGTACAATGTTAAGTATGAATTGTTCATTCAATATACTAATTACTACTAAAATGGATCAAGTGCTACAAGCATTTATATTCAAGATTTATGAGTTTTTGTTTAAAGGCTCTTTGAATAGACCCAAGTTATTTTGTCAAAGACAACTTGTCACATGGTAATATCTACCCTTGTTTTAGATTGTAAAAAATAAATTATTTTACTGTGTGGTATGATTTTATATTCAATTTAGTCCTCTAAACAATCTTACAATTGTTTTGAATTCAATTTTAGTAAGTAATTATTACTGGATGATAGGTTTTTTTGGATGTACTAACCTTTACTTTCTTTTCTTTTTGAACATTTTGATCAAGATGAACTAGATTTGAATGCAAAATGTTTCATTAGCATCTCTATGATTGATATCAAAAGTAGATTGTGATAGACACTTGATTTATTTGAGCTAACTTTGTTAAAAAATATTTTCCTACAAATGAGAGTCTTTAAGCAACATTACTCTTATTTCTTCTTCTTTATCATCTTATTAGGTTTGCAATTATGTATAGATATTCTGGCAGGTAGTCATCAAAATATTTTTAATACCTCCTTTGTGATGTAGCACACCAATCTCAATTCATAGAGAACTTAATAACTCATGACAAAACCCAATATAGATTCAAACTTTGAATTGTTCATTACTAAAAACTGCTTCTACATGGATTTCTAACTCCATTAAATAACAGCTAACTCCAAAATGAGAAAATAAGAAATTTCCCAAATTTGGCAGATTTTGACAACTAAAAAAATATGCCATTTTTGGTAACTTCTAACAAACCTCCAAAAGAAAATTTTAAGTTTCCTATATCTACCCTTTAAACCATAAAGGTGAATAGCCAACTAATCTTCAAAATTTAGAAAGAGATTTCGAAGTAATTACAAAGCAAAAAAAAACAAAAAAAAAAAACACCTAAGATATTTTGAAACTAAAATTTGGAGGTCAAGATGGAATTTTTGGCTCTCAAAAAATGAATCGAAATGGCCCCAATAGAGATGACTAAGTTGGAATCCACCTTAGCTATAGATTTTGAAAAAAACCTAGAAAAATCTAAGAAAACCTAGATTTGAGTCAACAGTTATGACTCTTCAAACTCCCTGCATCATTCTCCCCTTCTTAAAAGAAATGTTGCTCTTGCAAGTGACTATTGGTGAAGTGGTGCAACTTGGAAGGATCTAATAGTAGGACTCTCCACTCAAATAGCCATGTGTTTTCAATGTCTGGTAAGCCATCCCACTATACTAAATAGTGGTTGTATTGACCATTCCTTGTGGAAGTAGATTGTTTGTCAAGAATTTGGGCAATGGTATCCTATTTCTTATTTGGAAGGTGATGTTTCCACTCAACTTCCTATCCATCAACCACCTCAGAAACATTTCCATGAAATTTATGCAAATCAGCAACATTAAACACAGGAGGGATGTCTAGATTTTTGGGTAAGATAACATTAGAAGCATTATCATTAATTTTCTTAAGGATTTTGCAAGGCCCAATCTTTTTTTATTTCAGTTTGTGATATGTGCTAGTAGTAAACTACTCTCGATGTAAGGAAACCATGACCAAGTCACCTTCAGTAAATGTTTGGTGTCTTCTAGTAGCATCTACAAGAATCTTGTAGCTATCATTGTTGTGTTATAACTTGTGCCAGACATCTTGTTTTACTTTTGAAGGTGTTCACCAAAGGCCACTCCATCATCACTAATCTTGTCACCCAATGGTAGAGCATGAGATCTAGAACACCTAAAGGATTCCTACCATAAACAATTTCAAAAGGAGATTTCCCTGTTGACCTATTAACAACACTATTATAAGAAAAATTTTCTTAGGGTAATGCCAAGTCCCCTTGTTTGGGCTTCTCACGAACAATGCATCATAACAAATTCCCTAAACTATGATTCACTACCTCCATTTTTCCATCAGTTTGAGGGTAGTAGGCAGTGCTAAAATATAACGTGGTTCCCAATTTCTTCCATAAAGTCATTCAAAAATGACTCAAAAACTCCGTATCATGGTCAAAAGTAATGGTTTTGGGTAGACCATGTAAGCAAACAACTTCTAAGAAGAACAATTCAGAAATCCTAGTGGCATCATCAGTCTTTTTATAGGTAATAAAGTGATCCATTTTAGGAAACCCACCAACAACAACAAAAATATAGTCATTACCTCGTTGAGTGTGTGGAAGACCCAATACAAAAGCCATACTCAAGCAGTCCATGGTTCAATGGGAACTGGCAATGGCATGTATAAACCTATATTCTGTGAATTTCCCTTAGCCATTTGATGGATTCTACACCTTGCCACATACTTAGTAATGTCTCTCTTGATTTTTGGCCAATAAAACTTATCTGCCACCAAGTGTATTGTTTTTTTTCCTTTTTGAAGTGTCTAGCCATCCCTTCACTGTGGAATTCTCGAATAATATTTTCTCACATAGAACCAGCTAGTATGCATAGTTGTCTTCCCTTGAAGGGGTAACCATCCTATAGAAAATAATCACTCTGTTATATTTGTAGGAGTGGGCCATTCGACAATCGCTCTAATCTTCTCTAGGTCCATTTGAATACCATCTCTAGAAATGACAAATCCTAAAAAGGTTAAGCTAGTCTACATGAATCTACACTTCTTTAATTTTGCATAGAGTCTCTCTCCTCTTAGTACAACCAAGATAACTTTCAGGTGTTGTAAATGTTCTTCTCTAGTCTTGCTAAAAATCAAGATGTCATCAAAATAAACAACCACAAACTTACCAATATAAGGTTGCAGTATAACATTCATCAATTACATGAATGTTCTTTGTGTATTAGAAATTCTAAATAGCATAACCATCCATTCATACAAACCATCCTTTGTTTTAAAAGATGTCTTCCATTCATCCCCTTCTCAAATACGAATATGGTGATAACCACTTCGAAGATCAATCTTGATGAAGTACTCGACACCTACCAATTCATCCATCATGTCCTCGATACGAGGAATAGGAAATTGCTACTTAATGGTAATCTTATTAATTTCTCTACTATCAGTGCACATCCTCCATGTACCATCTTTTTATGGAGTCAATAATGTTGGTACTACACATTGGCTCATGCTTTCTGTAACCAAACCCTTTTGCAAGAGTTTTGTGAACTATTTATTTAGCTCTGCATGTTGGGTTGGATTCATTCAATAGGCTTCTTGATTAGGTAGGGTGGCTCTAGGGATAAGATCAATGTTGTGTTGGATATCCCTCTTTGGTGGTAGACCATCTAGTAGTTCATTAGGCACAACATCAAAAAATTCCCCTAATACCTTCATTGCATCAGATGGTATTGGGTTCTCTTGGTCTTCTTTCCTTTTCACTACTAGGGCATAACAACACCCTGTCACCTTCATTTCCTTGGCAACTTCTTTTGCAAACAACATGGCCTCACTCTTCCTTTCATCCTTAAGTGGTAATAGAACCACTTTTGAGCCATCCTTCCAAAATGTGTATGTATATTCTTCTTGCCATTATGTGTGACCTTCCTATCATACTACCATGGTCTGCCCAATAATGTATGACAAGCATCCATAGGGATAACATCACACCATATCTCATCCTTATAGAGTTTTCCTATGGCAAACCTTACTAAACATCTTTTATCAATAGTGAATTCATTTCCTCTCTTAAACCATGCAATATGATAGGGATGAGGGTTCTTTTCACATTGTGAACCTAGTTTCTCTACCATTTCTCTAGATACCATATTCTCACAATTACCCCCATCAATAATAACTTGACATACCTTTCCACCTGAAGTCCACTTGGTTTTGAAGATGTTAGTTCATAGCCATGAATTCTTAGAGTTATTTGTAGGATTTTTGTCCTTCTATGGGATGATCATTGATCTCCCCATCATGATATTTTCTCCTACGTCTGGTGAGGTTTCTGTCTCCTCTTCTTCTATCTGCATCAAGTTCACTCTAGTTTGTCCTCCTTGCATTCTTTCTGGTATCTTATAGTTTGAGCATTTGAAAGCCCTATGTCCTTCTTCTTGTCATCTAAAGCAAACAAAAGGCCTTCTTTGATTTTCCCATCCTCTTCCATGACCATAGCCCCATCCTCTCCTCTTTCTGGGTTTTGAGGTTCTTATTGGGTATCTATTGCTTTATCAAATCCTAAGGATGAGTCTCCTTGACCATAATCAAAACTTCCTCAAAAAGGGTTTGGTGTGCCTCTTCGTCCTCCTCTATTCCTCTGATCATATTTTCTATTATGTTTCTCTACATCATTTAGAGCCAACTGATAGGCCTCTTCCATACTATTGACATGGTGCATGTTCAACTCATCTTGGATGATGAATTTTGAACCATTTATAGACCTAGCCACCATCTTCTCATCATCTTCTTGATGTTCTATACACATGGATAGCTTATTGAATTCATTTGTGTATTCTTGCATAGAAGATAAGTTCTACTTCAGATTTTGGAACCTACAAAAGAGAGTTTGAGAATAATCTACAGGTGAAAAAACAATACTAGAATAGATAAAATTAATTGTATAAAATTGTAATGCCCCGCCAAGGGATCCAAATAATTAACCTAAAGTTTGCCAAACATTTTTTTTTTAAAACATGAAAGTAAAACCATTCATAATATCTGTGGAAGCAATAATAAAATCTAACTAAAACTAAACATAACATAACAGATTACATTCTTTAAAGATCCCGTAATGTTGAATTACATCTTAATCAACCATTCATCTACCATCACATTCTTATGAAATAATAATGATACATCCAACATTCTTAAACCATATACAAGTGTCCTTTTTGTAACTACATTTTAGTTTAGCTCAATTATCCACTGTACATGTCACAAGGTATGAGAGGCTTAAGAGAATAAACATCCATGTAAAGAAAGTACATCATCATACTAACTCTAAACCATGGTGCAATAACATAAATGAAACCACATTTCATACATGATACATCATCTCAAAAGATATAATCATCCATCATAAATGATAACCATATATCACAAACATAATTAACTAAGTGCACAGTTCCTCCCAACCGTTAATAGCATCATTAGACCATCGTGGATCCTAGCCATCCCTATGTGCGTAACATTTCAAAGCATCGAAGAGATCATCAGTATTAACATAGTAGGAATCTCACTCCTAAAACATCCTACTAACATGCAAAGTAAACCATAAGATAATATCAAAATAAGAAACATACCAGTAAATACATCCATCATAGGGTATATCATCTATCATAATGATCCAAGAACATAATGAAGATAAATACCAACCAAGAATGCTCTAGCCACGGTGTCTCAATGGATCTCAAATGATAAGAGTGGAAAAACACTACCACTCGACTGCGTGGAACCTAAGTGGTCCACTCCCACCATGTTGAGGAGATAATCTCAAGTCCCAAATAGGTTATCAAAATCACATAGCATAAATCTCTATAAGCCCAGGAATCCTAAAAGTATACTAACTCAAAGGTTACATCACACAAAACCGACATCTAATTCCCAGAGGCACAACAATAAGTACACCACCAAAGGTACATAAAATATATAGAGGAGACTCAAGCTACATACTAGGGAGTGTCATCACATGGCTACTTGAGTTACCTTGGACTGGTCTCTCATTAGACCCCAGACCCTCAAGTGTTGAGTTACCCTGGACTAGTTACTCTAAACCCCAAACCCTCAACATGGCACATGTGGAAACCAAGAAGCCCTCTCAAGAAGACAAGGCACTTCTCCCATCCTTAGTCTATACAAGCACTCAAGGCATGGGTGGTTTAAATATCTCTAACTTATCTTTTTAGTGTGTTCCCCCCTCATAAATTTTAATTACTAGATTATCACTTATTACATAACTTGCATTAGGTTACCCTAGTACTGACCACTTTGGGCCCCGGACCCCTATGCAAGCCACTCCCATAGTCATGTACCTAGACAACCTCTCCTAAGCACATAAATCCATATTTGTGTCCCATACCACAACACTCATAAAAATCAAACTCAGTTCCTTAACAGGAAACCTGATAATAAGATGGTTCTCCCATCCAAGAACACATAAAAGCTCCACAAAATAAACCTCATAAATATAATCTCCAATATGAATCACAATATCCATTGGTTCTTAACAAGCAACCAAGAATATCTCAAAATAATACTTATCAAAGACTCCAAAATGGTTGAGTCAAAACATGTCACAACATGACATCATCAATAAATAAATCAACACTTCAATCCCATCAAGGCGACTGGAAAGCAATCCAAGGATAACTAATCGATGACTCAAAAATGATTAGCTCAAGTGTCTCATACACATACATCTCAGCTTCACACATGAAGACTGATAAACAATAACAATCAGTACTTACAAACATCTCATAGAGCATTCCATCACATAACCATGGTTGGATTTATAAAGATCAAAACCAAATAATATCAACATGCCATCACATCTCATAACCCCCGAGCCTCTGTAACAACCTAAGACTGGTCAACACTAGTCAACCCAAAAACCCAAAACAAGAAGCATAGAGAATACATGATGCAAATACATGTTTTGGTTTACTAAAATCACATAGTTGAATAATGTGTAGAGCTTCAGTTTTCATTTCAAATATAAATGTGTAAGGTTCTTCATTTGACCTACACGTCAACCTGTTTGTTTCCCCGATAACATTATCCTTCCATTATTTAAAATTACATTCTAAAAATAACTTAAGGGTAAATATTTACTCATTAAACTAATCATCATTAACCCTTAATTAAATTGTTCTCTTTATTTAACTAAGATCCATATTCTTATTGAATAACTCCTCTTTAATGTTACTTCAACTTTTTCAACATAATCAGAGGATCATTATTCGTTAAATTATAAGAGAGCCAATTATCAATCTTCAAATAAAAAGAATTATAACTTTATTAAAATGATTAATTAAATCAATCAATTAACATAGGTACACAATCCATGACCTTTTTAAGATTCTAATAATACTTTATTAAAATTTAATTAAATATTACTAAAACTTAAGTCTCTTGACTAAATCATCACCAACAACTATTAAAATATCTAAAGTCTTTATTCAAGTCATAAGACTTATCAAATTCGATATAAATAATCTACAATCTCGTAAAAAGAATTATATCAATTAAATCTCTATTACATAACTTAATTATTAATTAAATCTAATTAACTCTCATTAATTGATTTAATTAATATTTGCATAACCATAGCAACGTTCCAATTAATATCAATTGACTAATAACTAACTAGAATTCTATAAGATAAAAGGCAACTATAATTCAGTACTCAAATGATCATATTAATAATTCAATAATAATAACTTGTTAATATTTAATAACAAGCTATATTGAAAATCTTAATAATAATTCTGTAATGACCACATTCGTCATTCTTATATAAATACCTATGTTTCCTTAATTAATCCATATTATCCATAATCATTTAGATCATTACTCTATTATTTATTAATAATTTGCTAGACCCAACAAACATTAATAAATAATAAACTTATCACAACTATAAATAATCGATCTAGAGAGCCTTTACATAAACTTCATTAGCTAACTCTAATCGCCATTAAGGTATATCAATAATTTATTTAATAATCCAAACATATTATCAATAACATAACTAACCAAAACATAGCAATGTTATAATGATGTTATAATATAATAATGACTCCTTGTCAAGTACAACTTAATTCAGTATCATTAAAGTCTCATAATTTAAATCGACACAATATAAATTATCATCTCTCAACTATTTAATATAGTATAAAAAGTCCACTATAGGAACTATATTAAAATCTCTTCTCTATTAATAATAATTAACAAATTATTATTAATCTTTTTTCATTTCCAATCAATCCATTTACAATTTCAAAACTTCATAAATTCTAACTATATTGCTTTATTGAAATTTCAATGACTTGATTAATTACATTAATAAAATATTTTATATATATATATATATATATATATATATATATATATATATATATATATATATATATATATATATATATATATTCAATATCTTTGTCATACCTAAAAGTCGAATTACCATATTATTAATATATTCAATATCTTTGTCATACCTAAAAGTCAAATTACCATATTATTATTATTATTATTATTATATATATAATATTCAAAATCGAATCACCAAAAATCTGATTCATAACATATTACCATACCATCTAATTCATAGAATAATATTATCATATAACATTACTAACATTATACATTATAATATTACCAACGAATCATTAGTAATATTTCCCCTCCCTCGTACCCTGCGATTATCTATTGTGCAGGCAGGTGTTCCATGTCGTACTCACAGCCTTTAGCAAATTGCGTTTGACATTGTTTAAAAATGCATGACAAAATATATTTGTGTGGGTCATGTGGCTTTCAAAAGCCCAGCCGAATAGTCTTGGCCTACAGTCATAGGTCTGTGGCTGCAGGTACGTGACCGCCGACGCATACATTAAAATGGGTACGGGTGGGTGTATCCCGCCCCCAAGTTATAATTAAATTTATTTTATATAACATTTTTTTAACAAACGTTTGCCCAATGCGGATCACAATTCAGATTTTAATAAATATTCTTCCACTGCGATTCAAATATATATATATTTATATATGTGTATATATGTATATATATATATATATATATATATATTTATTTATTTATTTATTTATATTTATATTTATATTTATATTTATATTTATATATATATATATATATATATATATATATTTATGTGTATAAAAATATGTGGATTATTATTAATTATAACAGCATATATGTATATATATATATATTATATATATACATATATGTATGCAGATTTGCATAACTTGATAAGAGAACAAACAAGATTTTCTAAATCAATAAATTAAGAATTTCCTCTTAAAATAATTGTTCTCTAAATTTAACCATAAAAGGGTTTGTTCATACGCATCTAAAAATATAATTTCTATTTTAATTCCAAATCTTGTCTTTCTAATTTAATATAAATTCGAACCCAAACCCGATTCATATCTAATTATTTCTCCTTAATTGGATCTAGTATTTTTCTATTATTTTCTTCTCAACCAAATAGCATATCTAGATTCTAATTTCAAAATTGCAGATCCAATCACAGAGAATATTCAAACACATATAGCAGACACGATGAAGACAGGAAGAGAAAGAGTGCAAATAAATTATGTGATTATCACGAGTGCACCTGGACACTGATGCTAATTTTTCATGCCTCAAAAGTCCATAGAGAATCCCTTCCTTCTCCAACATTCGCAATTCCTCCAAGATCCAAGCCAACTGAATCCTCCAAGTGACTAGAAGTGCTAGAAGAAGCATACAAGCATGTAGAAACATATGAGCATGGAGAAACATATGAGCATGTAGAAGCATATGAGCTTCTCAAATGCATGTAAGCTTGAAGCTTCTATTTAAGCTTGTCCAAACACACTAGGAGAGCCTCTATTTAAAGGCCTCTAAGATGCAACTAGAATGTGTCTAGAAACAACTAGAAGACAAGCATAACAACTAAGCATGATCCTACTCCAACCTTCTAGATGAGTCATAAGGTTGTAGACACCATGTGCTCAAATAAAATGCTAACTCCCAAGTGTAGACAACTTATGCATTCTTAGAATGCAAACTCCTGTATTGTCTACATGACAGCTCTCGAGAATTTGCAAACTCTTAAATATTAAAATAATGCACAATCATTAATATAATATTTAATTTACTCTTTCCAATTTAATTTATTTATTATTAAATCTCATGCACTAACTTTAATAAATCCACTTGTTTAAAACTAAATATATTTATATTTTAATCACATGAGATCTATAATCTTTTAATAATTTTAATATATTTTCCACTTTTAAATTTCATTTTCCAAAACTTAATTGCTAAAATATTTATTAGCTTTAATAATATTATTATTTAGTCATTTATTTAAAAATGAACTCCAATATATTCCAAATTTAAACTTATAACTTTTATTTTCTAATTTAATTATTTTATTTAATTAATTTCCCAATTAATTAAATAAAATAAATATTAAAATATCATATTAATTTTTCCATTAAATTAAACCATTAATTAAATCTTTTAATTAGGCTTAATTAATAGAAAATACATCAAAGACTCTTAAGGTAAAAATATGAAAACCCATCATAGTCAAAATACATACAAAATCAAAACAAGGGTTAATATCACGAATTACATCACCCGACGTATTCGGAGGGTACTCAACTCAGATACTTGTCCTAATTTTTTTTTGTATTAAGTATAGAAGGATCAAAAAAGTACAAAAATGAATGGAATCATTTCAAAGGAGGCCAAGCCTCACCAAAAGACAAAAGGAATTACATTTCAACCAAGCAAAAGAGAGAAGAGAAAGAGGGGCAACTAATGGAGAACATCAACATAAGTATCCGTCCATGTTGTCCAAACTAGATTTCCTTCAATTATAACAAATGGCTTAAAGGGTTGAGATTTGGACTTGAGAATTTATCTCCCCTCTCTTATCATTGAGATAATGTGATACGGTACGCTCATCCTGGAAATTCAGGGAAGTCGATACCCAGTACCTGCAATCTGCATAAAAACTATGCATGTACAAGCACAATATATACTAAACTAAATAGGCAATGGCAAGAAGTGGTGCATCATGTAGATCTCGACTAGCAGGTGACTACGACTCCCTTCCTTAACCACATCAAACATGTCATACAAAAGCAAACACGCACACCATACACATGCAAGTATGGGGTAAGTATCCATAAGAAAAACACACATGATAATAAATCATCTTACTAATCATCATTAATAACTACAAACACTAAAAATAGTCATCATGCATATATGAAATGTAAAGTCTAAGTAATCTCATCACATATCAATGGAATCCATAGCACAATATCTGATAATCTCATAACAATGTTACTAACCATCAACAAAAAACTAACCCTAAAAGAGTTTGACAATGATAACAAAAATGCAAGCTAGGGGTAGGCACTACAAAAACTTAAAGCTTTTCTTTTTGAGGTAAAAAAATATGTATTAATGAAATGATGGATTAAAATTATAAAATATTATAATTGCAAAAACAAATATCATTCTAATTAAAGTAATATCATTGAATGAATAAAATAAGAAAAATCTAAATCTAATGATAATATCTTCGCATATTAAAAAAATTATTATAATAATATTTGAAAAAATGTATTAAATTTTAGAGTATTTTTATATGAACAATTAAGTATATAGTTTTTCAATAACTTTTTCTCAATATAATTTTTTTCTCTATTTATTAATAAATAAAATAATCAAAATAGAGTATTTTTTTTATCAAATAAAAATATCATAATTAAAATAAATATTAATATGACATCTAATTCTCTAGAATACTAAATAAAATAGATTTCATTTAATTAAATATATATTTTTAATAATAATTTGGGCAATAATTTTTTTTAGTAATTAAAATAATCATTATAAACTATTTATTTTATTAAATAAAATACAAAAATCAGAATAAATAATATAAGACTTATAAATCTTTAAATAATAAATAAAACAAAAATCCTCTATTTTTATATAATTTTAATTTTTCCTAAAACCTATGCATAAATCTTGTTATGTGTTGAACTTATGTCTATAAATATAAGGTCGTGGTATTTCAAATAATCACAAATTTGGAAAGACTCACATACTAAAAGGTGTTTGACATATTCGTATGAATGAAGTTCAAATTGGATTTTTAATTGTCAATAATTTCGCAGTTACCTATTTTGTACAATGTTAAGTATCAATTGTTCATTCAATATACTAATTACTACTGAAATGGATCAACTGTTGCAAGCATTTATTCAAGATTTATGAATTTGTGTTTAAAGGCTCTTTCAATAAACCCAAGTTATTTTGTTAGAACAACTTGTCACATGGTAATATCTACCCTTGATTTAGATTGTAAAAAAAATAAAAAATTTATTGTGTGGTATGATTTTATGTTCGAATTAGTCCTCTAAACAATCTTGCAATTGATTTGAATTTAGTTTTAGTAAGTAATTATTACTGGATGATTGGTTTTTTTGGGTGTACTAACCTTTACTTTCTTTATTTTCTAAACATTTTGATCAAGATGAACTAGATTTGAATGCAAAATGTTTCATTAGCATTTCTATGATTGATATCAAAACTAGATTGTGATAGAGACTTGATTTATTTGAGCTAACTTTGTTAAGAAATATTTTCCTACAAATGAGTCTTTAAGCAACATTACTCTTATTTCTTCTTCTTTATCATCTGATCAAGTTTGCAATTATGTATAGATATTTTGGCAGTTGGTCATTAAAATATTTTTCATACCTACTTTGGGATGAAGGGGAGTTCTATATCTTAGATTAAATGGGAACATGTGGGAAGGGTTCACTCAATAGTTCTCAAAATATTAAACCATTAAGCAGGCAAGTTCTACAAAAAATGAAAGGAACCTCGAGGTTACTCTCTAAATCCATTTTTCTAATTTGATATTTTGTCACTTCCAATCATCAGGTTTCTTATGAACAAAGTAAAGAGTATTGAAAATTTAAAAGGAAAAACACTCTTGCCTCAATAGAAAATAAATATCTTCTATTTAATTAGTTAAAAAAAACTTATATACTAGAGTTAATATTAGTTTTTATATTAAAAATTAAAAATAAATATTTTCTCAATAATTTTTGATAAAAAATAAATATCAATAATTTAATTAATTTAAAAACCCACATAAATATTTTAAAAATATATATTCATAAATCTCTATAATAATAAATAAAAAAGATTTATATTAATTGAAATAAACCAGAATAAGATTACTAATAATTTAAATACAATATATTTTTGTTAAAAATAGATTTGTATTAATTGAAAAATAATATATTTTATTTTAATTTTGACATTAAAAATAATAACATTTTAATTTATTTTTTACTAATTAAAATAATCAACATAATGATAAAGAAATTAAAAATAATTAATATAAATTATTATTTTATTAAATAAAAATATGAAAGTTAAAATAAATAATAATAAGATATCTAAATATATAGGGGTGGAAGCACAAACTTGTGTCACCCTATCTAATATCCATAGGGGTTCTGGCCGAAATAGTTTCGGTCAGAATAGTTCTGGCCAGAATTGTTTCGGTTAGACAGACGTGGCGCTTTCCCGAGCCAACGTGGCAACCAAGGTTCTAACCGAAAGGGTTTTGGCCAGAACCCATTGTGATATTATAAATATCCCAAAATCTCTATCGGGCAGTCATTTTCACTGTTGATTTCACTGTAGCGGTCACCAGCGCAATCAGGGTGTTTCAGCCGTAACATGTAGGTGAATTTTTTTTTTTTTTGTTTTTTTGTTTTTTTAAAATGTTTTTTAGTTATCAGATGATAATATTAATTAAATGGATTGTTTTTAAATGTTTTATTAATTAAATTAATTATATTTTAAATGATTTTTTAAGTAGTTGATAATGTGAGGCCTCGCCCCGACCCTTCGTGGCCTTAGTTGTTACTTTATCATTTTGATACTCACAACTCCAGATGTCGAGACATTATCTGATGCTTAGAACATACTTTATTATTTCATGTTGTGTGATGTTACTTTCAGATATATTTGATGATTGTCATTTAATGTTTCATATATATGTATGTTGATGAAATTAGTAGTGTAGGATTGATATTTTGGTTCAAGATATTTTAATTGGTTAAGAATTAAGTAGGATGAAAGAAACCCTGAGCGATGTTGTTCCAATTTATGTGAATTTCTAATGCGTATACATATATGTACATGTGATTTTTGGGCCTACTAATGTGTGCAATGAGTGTGCAGATAATTTTAGCCGAAGAAACCGACAGAGGAACAGAACTAATCTCTTTGTGTTGGTTTTGAAAACCTTGTTGTTCGTAATTCAAGTATTGTACTGTGAGGTGTATGTATGTATCTCTTTGTGATCAGTAAATGTTAATGTTCATAACTATGTTATTTTAGTGTCGCTTGACACTCGTGAATTGTTTGTGCTCCTTAGTGTGCTAGTTAGGGTTACTTGTGTAACCCATGGACCTAAGTTAGCTTAAGTTAGTGTCAGTTTGCTAATTGGTTCTTAATCGAGTTTAGTCACCCTTAAACCAATTTAGTGCTTAATCTGCTTTTTAGAGTTGTTATTTGGTCCTTCTTATTTCCTAGATTTTTGTTTGGCTCTAAACCTTTTCCTTAGGCTTTAAAACATGAAATAATTATACCCAAGGGGTATGGGTAGGGGTTGGGGGTCTTTTCCAACCCCTAAGCCCCTTTTGTTGACTTTGGAGATCACTCAAAAAGTCTCATTTTACCTTTGTGCGAAAATTGCATGTGGTTATCATGAGTTGTCTTACCCCACCTCCTTTTAGTGTCTAACCATAGTGAGGGTAGAGTTAGGAGTTTCTAGAATTGCAAGTGGGTGGGAGAAGTTATTGATCCCTTTGGTGGTTGAGTTGGAGGCTTATTTAGAGGCCTTTGTTGGACTAGTGGAGGTTGTTACCCAATTTCTACATTTAGAGAGGAGTTCTTGAAGATTGAAGCAAGGAGAAGGAAACTCTACTCAAACTTTTTCATTGCCATTACCTCTTTGTGAAGGTTGGAATTCTCATCTCCCTTGTTCAGATTTCATTCTTGTTTCATGCTTATGCTACCTTGTTGTTGTTTCAATGTTTGTATGGTTGTGGGTATGTTGGGAAGATTTGAAAACCATGTTATTTTTGGATGATTTCCTTTCATGTTTATGCTTGCAATTTTGAGATTTTTCTTGTATGGGTGTTTTGGTATTACTCACCCTCGGAGAGGGCAGAAGTGACCAATTTTGGGAAAGTTCTATTTAGTCGGACTCCAACCAGTGTAGAGTCTCTTCTCAGGATGAGAAGAGGGAGAAAGGGTAGGGTGTTATGGGCCCCTACCTGTCAAAACAAACCTTGTATGATTATGGTGTGTTGAAATGGAAGAGAGAAAGTTCTTGGTTTATAGCCCCGATTGGGCATCTGTTGGTGTTGTGCTTGACTTCTCCTGGTTGGAACAATCCACCTTTCCCTAGAGTTGATTCATCATGAATCATATTGTGAAAACCATGTATGAATATGCATGTTTGATTGTCTCTTGGTTATGTTTTGTTATCACCTGATCAGAATTCTAGTTCCTCCATGGTTCTTGAATGTGTTGCAGAAATCGTTATGAATCCCTTGATGAGGGTCATGAAGAAAATTCTTTTAAACTGTTGTATTTGGGATTGATATGCTATGTAAATTTTTATTTCAAACTTTTTTGGATGGGCAACGAAGCCGGGTTTTCTTCCTGATTCTTTCCTGGCTGAGCCTTTGAATCAGGTTTGCCAATAAAATTGGTGTTGAGTATAATTGCTTGTCATGTGATTTAATCATAAATTTTAAATTGGATGGATGAATATCAAAAAAAGAAGATAAATGATGATGATTTAATTTAGCAAAAATTTTAAGCTTTCTTGTAAGTGGAAAATGAAAAAAATCACGATCATGCATGTAGATTTAGTTTTTATGATTATTGAATCAAACAAGTATTACATTATTGAATAAAATGAATAATTCAAATTCTTGATAGGTTATGGTTGTATCAAGTCCTTATAGATTTGCCTTAAAAAGAAATTAATGATGAATTTAGTCCTTGGATCAATCTATTTTAGATGTGATAGAAATTGTTTTGAATCCTACCTTAATCATCTAATAGATTTAAGAGATGCACTATTAGTTTTGTATGCCATTAGAAACTTTAGGAATTGAAATTATGGGGTAATATTAGCAATTTATAGTAGCTTTTCAATTTTGATCCAACTTAAAGAAGATTAATTTAACTTTGCATACCACTCCTAAGAGAAAATTCATATTAAAAAAAAATAGAAGAAACAAGAAAATTTCCAAAACACCCACCTACAGGATGCTGGAAATTTGTATGGGAGACCAATTAAATTTGGAATGGAAAATAGAGAATATTCTTGAATTATCCTTTTTATTTAAATTTTGAAATAAGACAAAATAGAGTAAAACTTAGATATACATGATAAATTAACAAAGAAGATTTAGAAAGAAAAAACATATATATTTATAACATCATATACTAAATATCCAACTTACCTATAAAATTTTTTACATCAATGCTTAACCTTCCTTAGTGACGTCAGTTTTGGAGGGAGGTTTTGTTTTTAAATGTTTTAGTTGTGCAAGTACAGATTGTACATGGTGGGGGGGGTGACATCACCCTGTCCCCCATGTCACGTCTCCTTTTTTTTCTTTCAATGTGGCGCTCAAGCTTGGAAGGGCAAGTATTAGACTTTTGTTTTAATCAAAGTTTGCTTGGCATATATTAGGTCTACGTCCTTTCTTGTGCTCCACTTGGGCAGCACGCTGTCCCAAGTGTAGCGCTTGGGAATCGCTGCCTAAGGACGTAGTGTAGGGGTGTAGGGTTTATGTGGAGCTAGGTTAGTAGGTAGGGTATGGGTAGTTAATAGAGTTAGGTGATAGTTAGTATAGGTGTTAGATTTTTATGTTGGTTAATTTTAAATTTTAAGATTAAATTAATTTTTTTGTATGTTAGATTTTAGTGTTAGTTTAATATGTTAGTTTAGGTTTATGTTAATTATTTTGTTTGTTTATTATTAATCTTTTTAGATATAAGTTAGCATAGGTTAGTTAGATTAGTTTATGTTAGTTAGTTTATTAGTAAATTTGATAAGTAAAATATAGTGTAGTATTTGTTATGTCAGATTATTATTCTTATTTTTAATTGTTTTTGTATTAGTATATTTTTAATCTATTTAATTTTAGTTTAGATTTAGTTATTGGTATATACTTGTTTGAATGTAAATATTTAGAATGTTTCATTCTAATAGATTATAGTTTTAAATAAATTGTTATTAAAATGAAGTGTATTTAATTATATGTTAGACATTATTTTAGTTAGTATTTTTTTTTAGTTAATATGTTGTTAAAGTTAAGTAGTTAGCATACTTAATCCATCTTAAAATTACTTGAAAATTTATTATAAATGGTTATATTGTTCTTAAATTAAAAGTTCGTATTATTTTACCTTGAAATGCTTTAGGTTAGTAAAGGTTGTAAAATTAAGTGAGATTATTAGATTAAATTTTAATGTTGATTATTCATTTTGAGAGTTGTTTTGTATTGTGAGATTTGGAAATTTGATTTAATCATTCTAAGCTATAATAGATTGCTCTTAAATTAAAGTATTAATGTAGCTATTGTCGATATCAAATTTGTATCAAGAGTTCATATTTAATGATTCAATTCCTCCTTAAGTCTATAAACTTAGACGTTATGTAGAGAACTTATTCTTTAACCTTGTAAATATATATATCAAACTTATAGTTCGTTTATTTATTATTAAAAAAAAAATTGTCTGTTTTTGCCCTCGTAGTTTGGGCATGAAATTTTGGTATCAGAGTCTGTGTTTCAACACTAGGAACCTTAAACCATTATGCTTTCAAAACTTAAAATGAAACATTAAATTGTGTAGGATGCCTCCTATTACTCGAAGCAACCAACAAGGCAGAGTTTGAAGGGCGAGAGGTGGTAGAGCAGGACAAGAGGATGGACCACCTCCACCACCTCCACCTCCATCACCACCTAACTCGAATCAGGACATTATTGATACACTTCAGACTTTGAGCGGTGTAGTTCAGCAGAGGGTAGTACCAATAGTTCAGCCAGTTCAGCAGATTCTAGTTGTGGAAGTAGAGGGGCCCACAGGAGGAGGGCCCAGAGGCAGAGAGAGGACTAGGAGTCCCCCACCAAGACAGTTAGAGGGGTAGGATGAGCATGAAGGTGAGTCAATACACCAGAGAGGACCCCCATTTGTCATACCTCCTAGACATATAGGAGATGATATCAGGGAATTGATTCGACTTGGGCCACCATTATTTACGGGTTCCACTGAGGGGACAGTAGCAGAGGCATGGTTGCAGAGCCTACAATGGTGCTTTGAATTATGACCCTATGGGAGTAATCTAAAGGCACACCTAGCAGTTCATCAGTTGAGAGGGGATGCCTCCAATTGGTGGCATTAGGAGGAGATCATAGGTGGAGTGAGGATGGATACCCTCACGTGGGAATCATTTCTAGAAAGATTTTGAGAGAGGTACTTGTCAGAGAATTTTCAACAGAAACAGATAGAGGAGTTCCATTCTCTTTATCAGAGAGGTCTTACAGTGGCACAGTATGAGAGCAAGCTTCTCGAGCTCCTTCCTTATGTGGAATACATGAAGGATGAGAAACTACGGGTACATTGCTTTATCATGGGGCTGAATTTATCACTTCGGGGACCATTTTGGATGGCCTTCCCTACCACCTTCAGACAGGTAGTGGAGAAAGCACTAGTGGCAGAGGATACTCAGGGCAGACAGGAATCACGGGATCGGTCTCAGAACCGAAACTCTACTCGGAAAAAACCCCCTTGAAAGGGAATCAAAACTATACACCAGGGTCCTCTAAGGGCCAACAGTCTCAGTAGCAACAACAAGAACCCTCGCAGGGTTATCAGGGCTCTAAGCCCAAGCAGTGGCAGTTACAGCAGGATTAGAGAGTACATACCCCACAGTCACAGTCAGTGCAAACTTAGTAGTCTTCCAGGGGTGGATACAGTGGGTCTAGCAGGTCAGGGGGCTCACAATAGTCAGGATCACAGGATACATGATCTTACACCTAAGAGCCATGCTACGCTTGTGGTGGCATGGGTCATATAGCTAGCGAGTGTTCGCAGGGACAGTCATCCAGTGGTCAGGAAGGGGTTTTTTTAGAGCCGACAGTTGGAGACATGGGCAGGTCCCACAGAGTTTTTACAGCAGTTGACAACTGCCAGATTGAGCATCAAGGTATAGGTATTGGGGCTACAGGTGGAGTTGGTCAGCCAATTAGTGCTAAAGACTATCCATATTATTGCTCGATAGACCTTAGCTCCTCGAGGTTGAGATCTGGACTAAGTTAGGGTCTAGCAGGAATGTTATGATGAGGTCACAATTTCTTTGGGGGATGCAGCACGGATGCAATCTCTATACCCTTATCTTTTGATGAACTCCAGGACGAAGTTCATGCCTAGTGGGGGAGGATGTGAGGCCTCACCCCGACCCTTCATGGCCTTAGTTGTTACTTTATCATTTTGATACTCACAACTCGAGATGTCGAGACATTATCTAATGCTTAGAACATACTTTATTATTTCATGTTGTGTGATGTTACTTTCAAATATATTTGATGATTGTCATTTAATGTTTCATATATATGTATGTTGATGAAATTAGTAATGTAGGATTTATATTTTGGTTCAGGATATTTTAATTGGTTAAGAATTAAGTAGGATGAAAGAAACCCTAAGTGATGTTGTTCCAATTTATGTGAATTTCTGATGCGTATACATATATGTACATGTGATTTTCGGGACTACTAATGTGTGCAATGAGTGTGCAGATAATTTTAGCCGAAGAAACCGATAGAGGAACAGAACTAATCTCTATGTGTTGGTTTTGAAAACCTTGTTGTTCGTAATTCAAGTATTGTACTGTGAGGTGTATGTATGTATCTCTTTGTGATCAGTAAATGTTAATGTTCATAACTATGTTCTTTTAGTGTCGCTTGACACTCGTGAATTGTTTGTGCTCCTTAGCATGCTAATTAGGGTTAGCTGTGTAACCCTTGAACCTAAGTCGGTTTAAGTTAGTGTCAGTTTGCTAATTGGTTCTTAATCGAGTTTAGTCACCCTTAATCCAGTTTAGTGCTTAATCTGCTTTTTAGAGTTGTTATTTGGTCCTTTTTATTTCCTAGATTTTTGTTTGGCTCTAAACCTTTTCCTTAGGCTTTAAAACATGAAATAATTATACCCAAGTGGTATGGGTAGGGGTTGGGGGTCTTTTCCAACCCCTAAGCCCCTTTTGTTGACTTTGGAGATCACTCAAAAAGTCTCATTTTACCTTTGTGTGAAAATTATATGTGGTTATCATGAGTTGTCTTTCCCCACCTCCTTTTAGTGTCTAACCATAGTGAGGGTAGAGTTAGGAGTTTCTAGAATTGCAAGTGGGTGGGAGAAGTTATTGATCCCTTTGGTGGTTGAGTTGGAGGCTTATTTAGAGGCCTTTTTTGGACTAGTGGAGGTTGTTACCCAATCTCTACATTTAGAGAGGAGTTCTTGAAGATTGAAGCAAGGAGAAGGAATATCTACTCAAACTTTTTCATTGTCATTACCTCTTTGTGAAGGTTGGAATGCTCATCTCCCTTGTTCAGATTTCATTCTTGTTTCATGCTTATGCTACCTTTTTTTTTTTTCAATTTTTGTATGGTTGTGGGTATGTTGGGAAGCTTTGAAAACCATGTTATTTTTGGATGATTTCCTTTCATGTTTATGCTTGCAATTTTGAGATTTTTCTTGTATGGGTGTTTTGGTATTACTCACCCTTGGAGAGGGCAGAAGTGACCAATTTTGGGAAAGGTTTGTTTAGTCGGACTCCAACCAGTGTAGAGTCTCTTCTCAGGATAAGAAGAGGGAGAAAGGGTAGGGTGTTATGGGCCCCTACCTGTCAGCACAAACCTTGTATGATTATGGTGTGTTGAAATGGAAGAACGGAAGTTCTTGGTTTATAGCCCCGATTGGGCATCTATTGGTGTTGTGCTTGACTTCTCCTGGTTGGAAGAATCCACCTTTCCCTAGTGTTGATTCATTATGAATCATATTGTGAAAACCATGTATGAATATGCATGTTTGATTGTCTCTTGGTTATGTTTTGTTGTCACCTGATCAGAATTCTGGTTCCTCCATGGTTCTTGAATGTGTTGCAGAAATCGTTATGAATCCCTTGATGAGGGTCATGAAGAAAATTCTTTTAAATTGTTGTATTTGGGATTGATATGCTATGTAAATTTGTATTTCAAACTTTGTTAGATGGGCAACGAAGCTGAGTTTTCTTCCGGATTCTTTCCCGGGTGAGCCTTTGAATCAGGTTTGCCAATAAAATTGGTGTTGAGTATAATTTCTTGTCATGTGATTTAATCATAAATTTTAAATTAGATGGATGAATATCAAAAAAAAAAATGATGATGGTTTAATTTAGCAAAAATTTCAAGCTTTCTTGTAAGTGGAAAATGAAAAAAATCACGATCATGCATGTAGATTTAGTTTTTATGATTATTGAATCAAACAAGTATTGCATTATTGAATAAAACAAATAATTCAAATTCTTGATAGCTTATGGTTGTATCAAGTCCTTATAGATTTGCCTTAAAAAGAAATTAATGATGAATTTAGTCCTTAGATCAATCTATTTTAGATGTGATAGAAATTGTTTTGAATCCTACCTTAATTATCTAATAGATTTAAGAGATGCACTATTAGTTTTGTATGCCATTAGAAACTTTAGGAATTGAAATTCTAGGGTAATATTAGCAATTTATAGTAGCTTTTCAATTTTGATCCAACTTAAAGAAGATTAATTTAACTTTGCATACCACTCCTAAGAGAAAATTCATATTAAAAAAAAAATAGATGGAACAAGAAAATTTCCAAAACACCCACCTATAGGATGCTGGAAATTTGTATGGAAGACCAATTAAATTTGGAATGGAAAACAGAGAATATTCTTAAATTATCCTTTTTATTTAAATTTTGAAATAAGACAAAATAGAGTAAAACTTAGATATACATGATATATTAACAAAGAAGATTTAAAAAGAAAAAATATATATATTTATAACATCACATACTAAATATCCAACTTACCTATAAAACTTTTTACATCAATGCTTAACCTTCCTTAGTGACGTCAGTTTTGGAGGGAGGTTTTGTTTTTAAATGTTTTAGTTGTGCAAGTCAAGAATGTACATGGTGGGGGGGTTGACGTCACCCTGTCCCCCATGTCACGTCTCCTTTTTTTTCTTTTAATGTGGCGCTCAAGCTTGGAAGGGCAAGTATTAGACTTTTGTTTTAATCAAAGTTTTCTTGGCATATATTAGGTCTGTGTCCTTTCTTATGCTCCACTTAGGCAGCACGTTGTCCCAAGTGTAGCGCTTGGGAAGCGCTGCCTAAGGACGTAGTGTAGGGGTGTAGGGTCTATGTGGAGCTAGGTTAGTAGGTAGGGTATGGGTAGTTAATAGAGCTAGGTGATAGTTAGTATAGGTGTTAGATTTTTATGTTAGTAGGTAGGGTATGGGTAGTTAATAGACTTAGGTGATAGTTAGTATAAGTGTTAGATTTTTATGTTAGTTAATTTTAAATTTTTAGATTAAATTAATTTTTTCTATATGTTAGATTTTATTGTTAGTTTAATATGTTAGTTTAGGTTTATGTTAATTATTTTGTTTGTTTATTATTAATCTTTTTAGATATAAGTTAGCATAGGTTAGTTAGATTAGTTTATGTTAGTTTATTAGTAAATTTGATAAGTAAAATGTAGTGTAGTATTTGTTATGTCAGAATATTATTCTTATTTTTAATTGTTTTAGTATTAGTATATTTTTAATCTATTTAGTTTTAGTTTAAATTTAATTATTGGTATATACTTGTTTGAATGTAAATATTTAGAATGTTTCATTCTAATAGATTATAGTTTTAAATAAATTGTTATTAAAATGAAGTGTATTTAATTGTATGTTAGACGTTATTTTAGTTAGTATTTTTTTTTAGTTAATATGTTGTTAAAGTTAAGTAGTTAGCATACTTAATCCATCTTAAAATTACTTGAAAATTTATTATAAATGGTTATATTGTTCTTAAATCAAAAGTTCGTATTATTTTACCTTGAAATGCTTTAGGTTAGTAAAGGTTGTAAAATTAAGTGAGATTATTAGATTAAATTTTAATGTTGATTATTCATTTTGAGAGTTGTTTTGTATTGTGAGATTTGGAAATTTGATTTAATCATTCTAAGCTATAATAGATTGCTCTTAAATTAAAGTATTAATGTAGCTATTGTCGATATCAGATTTGTATCAAGAGTTCATATTTAACGATTCAATTCCTCATTAAGTCTATAAACTTAGACGTTATGTAGAGAACTTATTCTTTAACCTTGTAAATATATATATCAAACTTATAGTTCATTTATTTATTATTAAAAAAAAAATTTGTGTGTTTTTGCCCTCGTAGTTTGGGCATGACAGATAATAAAGCATTAGTTACAATTTACAAAACATTAACAATGTAAACATTTTACAAAACATTAGCATATGGTTTAGTAGTTGATAATAAAACATTAGTTACATTTTACAAAATATTAACATAGTACACAGTAACAACAAATCTATTAGTTACATTTTACAAAACATTAAGATAGTAAACATTAATATTCAACAAACCTATTAGTTACATTTTAAAAAACATTAACATATAGTACAAATTAATAGCAAACCTATTGTTTTCATTTTACAAAACATTAACATAGTAAACATTAGTTCAACAAATCTATTAGTTACATTTTACAAAATATTAACATAGTAAACCAATATGTCCTTTAAATAACATTACATTTTACAAACCTATTAATTACATTTTAGAAAATATTAACATCGTAAACCTAGATGTACTAAATAACATACATGCATATTTTTTATTCACATACATGAGCTAGACGTGCATATTTGAGCTAGATGTTCACATACATGATCTAGATGTACTAAATAACATGTGCATATTTTTAATTACATTTAACTTTGTACATATTTATATACATACATGTTTTAAATTAAATTTAACTTTTAGTTTTATATGTACTTATGTATGTATATCTTAACTCTGCATTTATAGATATCTAGATCTTTGCATATATATCATTATGGCATCTGGTACTGGTTGAGCACCTACATCCTCAAGGGAGGCTAGTGTTCATGGAGGGGGTCCTAGTGTTGAGTCAGGCATAGCATGTAGACAGACATCATCTACTAAGGAGAGACAATGCTTATTTACAGATATTGTTGCTAGATTATCTCGTGCTCTCGAGTATCTTGATTCTATATTGTTAGCTTCTACCACTCTCCCTAATAGGGAGAAGGTTGTTTCTATTAGAGATGAGTTGTGCCAGATGATCGACATGATCTCTAGGTACAACCCATTTGATGATATTAGTATTGAGACATTTTACTCTTCCCTTTCTCATAGTGTCACTGGCATTGTGAAGTATTCACAGATTGATAGTCAGGTCTCCACTGCTATAGTGAAGACCATGCTTCGCTATTATATAGATAGGCCTAGGGTTAGAGGTTATTTAGTGATGAAGTGTATAGATCCACTCATCACTCTATTTATGTATCCTCAGTGGTTAGACATGCATCACAAGAAGCCACAGAAGGATGAGTTTCCCCTTTATTTCTGTAAACAATTGTTTACAGAATTTCATTTACATTAGGATGTCGAATATATAGATTTTCTAGGTCATGTTAGACAGGGTCGAGGCTAACTGTCAGAGAGATTTAGACCTGGGAACACCCCTGCACCCATTAATAAATAGGTAATAGTGGGCCCAAAACTTTTGGTCATGTTGAGAGGTCCACAGATGACTGTTGTGGGTTTGAGTGTTCCTGATGATACAATCAGGACTCAGATATATTCTAGCATTGCCACAGTTGTCACACAGTTACAGGAGATATCTTCAGATAGATGTGGTGGATACATGTTATGATCTCATGGTCTCATTTTAATAGGTGCATCCTCTAGCACAAGAGCTAATGATTTATATGAGATGACAAATCTACCATCATCACTACAGGTTTCAGCCATATTAGATATGGATGCATTATGTCGTATGTCATCTTATTTAGTATCTGATCTTCTTAGAGCATATCAAGCATTATCGATGGTCACAGGGATTCCTCTTCGTGACATAGGTGGATACATCAGCCATATTTTTTCATGCACAGTAGGACCATAGCCCTCACAAGGACAGGAGGATATCCCTGCACATTCTATAGCACCTACTCCTATAGAGGGTCATACAACTCCTGTCCCCACAACTCCTATCCCCATAGCAGCCCCCACACCTACTTGGGATCCTGTAGCACCTGCTCCTACTCCTGCATAGCCTGGCCTTAGGGCACCTAGATTCTATGATTCAGAGATCACTCTATCACTACATGACTCAGATATTAGTTAGATTGGTAGAGAATTACATGATGCTAGGGTAAATATTGTAAATTTATATATGTTTATATATTTTTTTACTATATAAAATTTACACACAAATTTTCTTGAGTGATTCAATTTAACTTGTGCGTACATGTACATGTGTGTTTTGGGTATGTGCAGGATCATGGTGTACCAAACTATGGCCTTAAGTGGTAGTGAAAAATTAGCAAATCAGGGTTATGTCAACTTGACACATAATTTTAAAGTGGTTATCGACTTTATATCAAAAAGTTGTAAGAAAATAATTTGTAGAAAATTGAATGTAGTTTCTAAACTACTAGGCCTTATTGGGAGAAAAAAACAATTGATTGGTCAAAAGTTTGGATTTTAATGCAGTACTGCAAAAATTTCAGAGAAAAAATAAAAGATAGGTGTATGTCTAACCATCTTAATCAAAATCAAATGATAATATTTTTTTAATATAATTATAGATATAAAAATTAGACTCATGCCCAGATGTGAAGCATATTTTTTGGTATTTTTATTCCAAATAAATAATTAAATATGAATTTTCTACCAAAACTTTTTCAGAAAAGAAAAAACTCCTGTGTTTGACAACCTTAACTAAAAAATTTTTTTACCAAATTTATTTTTATTTTTATTTTTCTTATACTAGGTGAAGCATAGAATGTGACACAACTTTTAGATTTAAAAAATGTTATATTGTTTGAAAGTTATAGCTATTTTCCAATCAGTATGTCAATCAACACTTTACAATAATCTTCATTGATAATTAACTAATAAATACTTATCGAACTCAAAATTTGACAGCAATTATATTGATGGAATCTCGAGAGCAATATTAAAAAACTCTTTTCATTTCATTCAATTTCGATCAAAATAACATTGTTAGATGGCTACTCGAAGACTGAGTGTCACTAAAACCTTCCTCAAACACATTTTTTGGGTTGATCGGGCAAGCTTGGTAAATACCAGGCCTAATCGGATATCCAATATAGCTCAGTGAGCCTCCATCCACTTTTGGAGGGAAAACCAAGTTTGTGATTTATAGTTTATAACTTATCAAATATTTGAGTTATATTACTATGTAAAAATATATTATAATATACTATATATATAATATAACGTAACGTAAAGATATAACATATAATCTATTAATATATAATAATATATTATATTATTCTTATTATAATATATAAATATAATATATATTATTATTATTTTTTCTATATTTTTATTAAATATAATAACATAATATTATTATTATATATATGTATGTATGTATGTATGTATGTATGTATGTATGTATGTATGTTATTAATATATAATAATATATTATCTTATTAGTATTATAATATATATATATATGTCCCTAGGGGTCCTAGGACCACTAGGGACATATTAGAATCATTTTTATGGGTCGAAGGGGGTCATACAGTGACCTATGACCCTCTTTGACCCATTACATCATGACATATGCCCCTAGGACTCCTAGGGACATATTAGAATCATTTAGAATCATTCTTATGGGTCAAAGGGGGTCATAGGTTAACCTATGACCCCCTTTGACCCATTACATGACGACATATGTCCTTAGGGGTCCTAGGACCCCTAGGGACATATTAGAATCATTCTTATGGGTAGAAGGGGGTCATAGGGTGACCTATGCCCCACTTTGACCCATTAAATGATGACATTTGTCTCTAGGGGTATTTGGACCCCTAGGGACATAGTAGAATCGTTCTTATGGGTCGAAAGGGGTCATAGGTTGACCTATGACCCCCTTCAACCCATTACATGACAACATTTGTCTTTAGGGGTCTTAGGACCCCTAGCGACATATTAGAATGCTTCATATGAGTCAAAGGGGATGATAGGTTAACTTATGACCCCCTTCGACCTATTAAATGACAACATATGTCCCTAGGGGTCGTAGGACCCCTAGGGACATATTAGAATCATTCTTATGGGTAAAAGGGGGTCACAGGTTGACCTATGACCCCCTTCGACCCATTACATAATGAAATATGTCCCTAAGGGTCCTACGGCCCCTACGAACATATTAGAATTGTTCATATGTGTCAAAGGGGATCATAGGTTGACCTATCACCTCCTTACACCCATTACATGACAACATATGTCCTTAGGGGTCCTAGGACCCATAAGGACATATTAGAATCATACTTATGGGTCAAAGGGGGTCATAGGGTGACCTATAACCCATTTCAACCTATTACATGATGACATATGTCCCTAGGAGTCCTAGGACCCCCAGAGACATATAAGAATGCTTCATATGCATCAAAGGGGATCATAGGTTGACCTATGAACCCCTTCAACCCATTACATGATGACATTTGTCCCTAGGGGTCCTAGTACCCCTAGCCACTTATTAGAATGCTTCATATGGGTCAAAGGGGGTCATAGGTTGACCTATGACCCCCCTCGACTCATTACATGATGAAATATGTCCCTATGACACTATGACCCCCTTTGACCCATATGAAGCATAATAATATGTCCCTAGGGATCATATTATTATGCTTCATATGGGTCAAAGGGGGTCATAGTGTCATCATGTAATGAGTCGAAGAGGGTCATAGGTCACCCTATGACCCCTTTTGACCCATATGAAGCATTCTAATATGTTCCTAAGGGTCACCCTATGACCCCCTTTGACCCATATGAAGCATTCTAATATGTTCTTAAGGGTCCTAGGACCCTTAGGAACATATTAAAATGCTTCATATGGGTCAAAGGGGGTCATAGGATGACCTATGACCCACTCGACTCATTAAATGACAACATATGTCTCTAGGGGTCCTAGGACCCCTAGGGACATATTAGAATCATTCTTATGGGTCAAAGGGGGTCACAGGTTGACCTATGACCCCCGTTGACCCCTTACATGATGAAATATGTCCCTAGGGGTCCTAGGACCCCTACGGACATATTAGAATTGTTCATATGTGTCAAAGGGGATCATAGGTTGACCTATGACCCCCTTAGACAAATTAAATGACAACATATGTCCCTAGGGGTCCTAGGACCCATAGGGACATATTAAAATCGTTCTTATGGATCAAAGGGGGTCATAGGGTGACCTATGACCCATTTGAAGCCATTACATGATGACATATGTCCGTAGGGGTCCTAGAACCCCTAGAGACATATAAGAATGCTTCATATGGGTCAAAGGGGATCATAGGTTCACCTATGACCCCCTTCGACCCATTACATGATGACATTTGTCCCTAGGGGTCCTAGTACCCCTAGAGACATATTAGAATCTTTCATATGGGTCAAAGGGGGTCATAGGTTGACCTATGAACCTCTTCAACCCATTACATGATGACATATGTCCCTAGGGGAGCTAGGACACCTAGGGACATATTAGAATGCTTCATATTTGTCAAAGGGGCTCATAGGTTGACCTATGACCCCCTTCGACCCATTACATGATGACATATGTCCCTAGGGGTCCTAGGACCCCTAGAAAAAAATTACAATCATTCTTATGGGTCGAAGGGGGTCATAGGGTGACCTATGACCCCCTTCGACACATTAAATGATGACATTTATCCCTAGGGGTCATAGGACCCCTAGGAACATATTAGAATAATTTTTATGGGTCGAAGGGATATATGTCATCCTATAGAATGATTCTAATACCCATTTGACCCATATGAAGCATTCTAATATGTCCCTAGGGGTCCTAGGACTCCTAGAGATGTATTAGAATCATTCTTATGTGTTACCCATTAAATAATGACATTTGTCCCTAGGGGTCTTAGGACCCATAAGGACATATTAGAATCGTTCTTATGGGTCGAAAGGGGTCATAGGTTGACCTATGACCTCTTTCAACCCATTACATGATGACATTTGTTCTTAGAAATCCTAGGACCCCTAAGGACATATTAGAATGCTTCATATAGGTCGAAGGGGGTCATAGGTTAACCTTCGACTCCTTTTGACCTATTTAATAATGGCATATGTCCCTAGGGTACCTAGAATCCCTAGGGACATATTAGAATCATTCTTATAGGTCAAATGGGGTCATAGGTCAACCCATTACATGACGATATATGTCATTAGGGATCCTAGGACCCCTAGGGACATATTAGAATCATTCATATGTGTCTAAAAAGGTCATAGGTTAACCTATGACCCCCTTTGACCCATTACATGATGACATATCTCCCTAGGGGTCCAAGGAACCTTAGAAACATATTAGAATATTTCATATGGGTCAAAGGGGGTCATAGGTCAACCTATGACATCCTTCGACCCATTAAACAATGACATATGTTCCTAGGGTTCCTAAGACCAATAATGACATATTAGAATTGTTCTTATGGGTCGAAGAGGGACATAGATTGACTTACGACCTCCTTTAACCCATTACATGATGATATTTGTCCATAGGGGTCCTAGGATCCCTAGGGACATATTAGAATGCTTCATATGGGTCAAAGGGCATCATAGGTTGACCTATGACTCCCTTCCACCCATTAAATGATGACATATGTCCTTAGGGGTCTTAGGATCCCTAGGGATATATTAGAATCATTCTTATGGGTCAAAGGGGGTCATAGGTTGACCTATGACATCATTTCGCCCATTACATGATGACATATGTCCCTAGGGGTCCTAGGACCCCTAATGACATATTAGAATCATTCATATATGTTAAAGGGGGTCATAGGTTGACTTATAACCCCCTTCGACACATTGCATGACAACATATGTCCCTAGGGGTCCTAGAACCCCTAGGGACATATTAGAATCATTCTTATGGGTCAAAGGGGGTCATAGGGTGACCTATGACCATATTTGACCCATTACATGACGATATATGTCCCTAGGGGTTCTAGGACCCCTAGACACATATTAGAATGCTTCATATGCGTCAAAGGGGGTCATAAGTTGACCTATGACCCCCTTCAACCCATTACATCATGACATTTGTCTTGAAGGGTCCCAGGACCCCTAGGGACATATTAGAATGCTTCATGTGGGTCAAATACGGTCATAGGTTGACCTATGACCGCCTTCAACCCATTAAATGATGACATATGTCCCTAGGGGTCCACCCCTAGGGACATATTAAAATTCTTTATATGGGTCAAAGGGGCTCATAGGGTGATCTATGATCCCTTTTGATGCATTACATGACAACATGTGTCTCAAGGGGTCTTACAAACCCTAAGGACATATTAGAATGTTTCGTATGTGTCAAAGGGGGGTCATAGGTTGATCTATGACCCCCTTCAACCCATTAGATGATGACATATGTCCCTAGGGCTCCTAGGACCCCTAAAGACATATTAGAATTATTCTTATGAGTTGAAGGGGGTCATAGGGTGACTAATGACCCCCTTCGATCCATTAAATGATGACATTTATTAGAATCCTTCTTATGGCTCGAATGGACATATGTCATCATGTAGAATGATTCTAATACCCCTTTGACCCCTTTGAACCATTTAAAGCATTCTATTATGTCCCTAGAGGTCGTAGGACCCCTAGGGACATATGTCCTCATGTAATGGATCGAACGAGGTCATAGGGTGACCTATGACCCCCTTCAACCCATTAAATGATGACATATGTCCCTAGGGTTCCTAGGACCCCTACGAATGTATTAGAATCATTCTTATGGGTCGAACGGGATCATAGGGTGACCTATGACCCCCTTCGACCCATTAAATAATGATATTTGTCCATAGGGTTCCTAAGACACTTAGGGACATATTAGAATGCTTCATATCGGTCAAAGGGGGACATAGGTTCACCTATGACCCCCTTTGACTCATTAAATGATGACATATGTCTCTAAGGGTCCGAGGACACCTAGGGACATATTAGAATGCTTCATATGGGTCAAAGGGGGTGATAGGGTGACCTATGACCTCCTTCGACCCATTACATGATAACATATGTCCCTAGGGGTCAAAGGACCCCAAGGGACATATCTGAATGCTTCATATGGGTCAAAGGGGGTCATAGGTTGAACTATGACCCCCTTCAACCCATTACATGATGACATATGTCCCTAGGGGTTGTAGGACCCGTAGAGACATATTGGAATCATTCTTATGGCTTGAAGGTGGTTATAGGGTGACCCATAACCCCCTTCGACACATTAAATCATTACATTTGTCCCTAGGGGTCTTAGAACCCCTAGAGACATATTAGAATCATTCTTATGGGATGAATGGACATATGTCATCATATAGAATGATTCTAATACCCTTTTGACCCCTTTGACCCATATGAAGCATTCTAATATGTCCCTAGGTGTCTTAGGACCCCTAAAGACATATGTCATCATGTAATGGATCGAAGGGGGTTAGAGGGTGACCTATGAATCATAAGAACAATTCTAATATGTCCCTAGGGGTCCTAGGACCCCTAGGGTCATATTTTGTCATGTAATGGGTCAAAGAGGTGTCATAGGTCAACTTATGACCCCTTTTGACCCATAAGAATGATTCTAATATGTCCCTAAGGGTCCTGGGACCCCTAAGGACATATGTCATCATTTAATGGGTTGAAGGGGGTCATAGGTCAACCAATGACCCTCTTCGACCCATATGAAGCATTCTAATATGTACTTAAGTGCATTTGGACCCTTAGGGACATATGGCATCATGTAATGGGTCAAAGGGGGTCATAGGACACCCTATGACCCCCTTTGACCCATTACATGATGACATATGTCCCTAAGGGTCCAAATGCACTTAAGTACATATTAGAATGCTTCATATGGGTTGACCTATGAGAATGATTCTAATATGTCCCTAGCAGTCCTAAGACCCCTAGGGACATATGTCATCATGTAATGGGTCGAAGGGGGTCATAGGTCAACCTATCACCCCCTTGGACACATAAGAACAATTCTAATATGTCCCTAGGGGTCTTAGGACCCCTAAGGACATATGTCATCATTTAATGAGTCGATGGGGGTCATAGTTCAACCTATGACCCCCTTGGACCCATCAGAACAATTCTAATATGTCCCTAGGGGTCTTAAGATCCCTAGGGACATATGTCATCATGCAATGGTTCGAATGGGATCATAGGTCAACCTATGACCCCCTTCGACCCATAGGAAGAATTCTTATATGTCCTTAGGGGTCTTAGGACCCTTAGGGACATATGTCATCATTTGATGGATCGAGGGGGTCATAGTCAACCTATGACCCCCTTGACCCATAAGAACGATTCTAATATGTCCCTAGGGGTCTTAGGGACATATGTCATCATTTAATGGGTCGAAAGGGGTCATAAGTTAACCTATGACCCCCTTCAACCCATATGAAGCATTCTAATATATCCTTAGGGGTCTTAGGACCCTTAGAGATATATGTTGTCATGTAATGGGTCGAAGGGAGTCATAGGGTGACCAATAAGAATGATTCTAATATGTCCCTAGGGGTCCTAGGACTACTAGTGACATATGTTGTCATGTAATGGATTGAAGGGGGTCATATGTCAACCTATTAATCCCTTGGACCCATAAGAATAATTCTAATATGTCCCTAGGGGTTCTAGGACCCCTAGGGACATATGTCATCATTTAATTGGTTGAAGGGGGTCATAGGCCAGCCTATGACCTCCTTTTACCCATATGAACGATTCTAATATGTCCCTAAGGGTCCTAGGACCCCTAGGGACATATGTCATCATGGAATGTGTCGAAAGAGGTCATAGGTCATCCTATGACCCAGTTCAACCCATCTAAATGATTCTAATATGTCCCTAGGGGTCCTATGACCCCTAGGGACATATGTCATCTTGGAATGTTTTGAAAGACCCATATAAACAATTCTAATATGTCCCTAGGGGTTCTAGGACCCCTAAGGACATATGTTGTCATGGAATGTGTTGAAAGGGGTCATAGGTCATTATATGACCCCTTTCGACCCATATAAATGATTCTAATATGTCCCTAGGGGTCCTAAGACCCCTAGAGACATATGTCATCATGGAATGTGTCAAAAGGGTTCATAGGTTGTCCTATGACCTGGTTCAACCTATATAAACTATTCTAATATGTTGCTAGGGGTCCTAAGACCTCTATGGACATTTGTCATCATGGAATGTGTTGAACCTATGACCCCCTTTGATCCATATAAACAATTATAATATGTCCTTAGGGGTCGTAGGACCCCTAGAGACATATGTCATCATGGAATGTGTCGAAAGGGGTCTTAGATCATCCTATGACCCCCTTCGACCCATATAAATTATTCTAATATGTCCCTAGGGGTCCTAGGACCCCTATGGACATATGTCGTCATGGAATGTGTCGAATGACCTATGACCCCATTCGACCCATATAAACAATTCTATTAGATATAATATAGTAAAAATAATAATAATATAGTATAATAATCATATATATATTTATATATATATAATATATTTATAGATTATAATAATAATAACATAATATATTATTATATATTAATAAAATAGGTCATAATAATAATAATATATTATAGATTATACTTTATAGATGATAATAATAATAATAATAATATATCAATAACATATATATAATATTTATAAATTATAATAATAATAATAACATAATATATTATTATATATTAATAGTTACGTTATTATATTAAATAATAATAATATAATATACTATAATTTCATATATATATATATATATATATATATATATATATATATATAGATTAGTCATAACTCAAATTAGTTATATAACTCACAAATTCATTTTTCCCTTCAAAATTTCTTTTTCTCTCCAATGTGTTTGTGTCGTCAGTATTGGATATCTGATAAGGCTTGGGCCTTACTTTCCAAGTTTGGTACCTAGATAGGTGAAAAAAAGTCAAAGCCAATTTTTTTCACATCGCCACTTTTTGGCACGCCATGATCCTACACATACCCTTCTGTAGGGTCTTAGTGATAGTCTGTTGCCTTTTAGAGATCTTCAGACTCCAACAAATCCTCCATGACATGATCATAGGTGTGTTATATATTTTTGTATTGTGTGTGTGTGTGTGTGTGTGTGTGTGTGTGTGTGTGTGTGTATTTTATTATATATTTTTTTCATTTGACGTGCAGGGCACAGATCTAGATCATCGAGCCTTTTGGGGTCAAGGATTAGGAGGGGGATGTGATTGATGTTATTTTACACATACATGTCTATTTCATTGATGTTGCCAAGATATTTTACACACACACACACACACACACACACACACATCATGTACATGTCATTTTAGATACTTTTATATCCATAGATGTATGTTATATCTTAGATACATGTGTTATTTTATAGATACTTTTATATGGATATACGTATGTTATTTCAGATACTTTTATATGGATGTACATTGTTATTTCAGATACATTTGATGCATGCATGTGGTATTTTACAGATAATTTATGTCGTATTTTAGAGACATTTTATATGGCATTTTGGATACATTTTACCCATGTATGTATACATTATTTCATAGATGTGTTATTTTATGTATAGATGTACATATTATGTTCATGTTGAATGTATACATATGTTTTCAATATTTAATCAATAACTTTAATGCATGTATTTAAGAATATAACTCAAGAGTATTAGAACTTAATATCTTATGTATGTACACATGTTAAATTGATCTTTCAATGTCTTAATGTTTTATGTTTATGTATGTGTTATTCATGTTTATGTATATGTGTTATTCTTGATATATATATTTCAATAAATTTAATACATAAATTCAATAAATTTAATACATAAATTTGAAATATATATTTCAATAAATTTAATACATAAATTCAAGATATATAATTTCAATAAATTTAATATACATAATTCAATAGATTTAATACATAAATTCAATATATTTATGTATATTTTATTCCATAGATGTATGTAACTATGTTCATGTGTTAAATGTACAGATATATATGTTTTCAATATTTATGTAAATATGTATATGTTATTGTTTTTAATGCCTTAATCTAAGTATAATTAACTATATTAAATAATGACATTTCCTAAGGGCAAAATATACATGTACATGTGTAACATATAAAGAGTATAACATAGAATATAACATATACATGTAAGAACATATAAAGAATTTATAAATCTAGAGTATAACATAGAATATAACATAAATACATTTATTAACAATCATATGTAAGAAAACATAAACAATGTATATAAATACATACAAATACTAAAGGGGTTGTCTTAAGCAGAGGTCCTAAAAGGTGGTACTAAGGGGATGTCCTAATAGGTGGTCTTAAGGGGAGGTCCTAATAGGTTGTCTTAAGGGGAGGTCCTAATCTAGGTTGTCTTAAATGAGATATCCATATCTAATTTAAATAAAAATAACAAAACATGTGTCTAATTTCACATATCCAAGATAAATGATCCAATATATACAAATTTATAAAACAAATATTCTATCAATGTTAAATGTGAAAGTATAATCTAGCTATATAGACATAGGTGAACTAAAGCTCCACAATAAGTACATAAGTAAACTAGAGCTCCACAAACAATGTATTGTTAGGATCCTCTCTAGTTTTTATTATCTCTAGAAGTTTTTCATGTTCTTCAATAGATAGTTTCCACTTTTTATTTCCACAACGTCCTCTTCTTTGTATTGCTTCAAATTTTAACTTTGTTGCTATAACATGGTTACTGTAATGTAAAACTTTGTTTGTTGATAATATGTTCCTTCAATAACAACTGATCCAATTGGATATGATTGTCCACAGGTATCTATAGTTCCTTCTAGTAACTTGTGTTTTGCTTTTGTGCATCTTAAAAGATAATAGTCCACATTTTCCAAATTATCTGGTAAGGCTTGAACTATAAAAATATCTCCAACATATATATGAAAATACAGATAAATATAAATTAATTTTAAAATGAATATGCATGTATATTAATTTTTATATATGTACTATAATAAATGCACACAAACCAACCATAACTAAATCAGAAATGTGCTCATAATCAGCTAAATATACAGGATCATGAATTTCAATGTTAATGTCAACATCTTCAAAAGGAGGCTTTCTAACTATCTTCTTCAAATCCCAATGTGAAACATATCCATTCACAATATTTTTGCATGCACTCACTGGATTTCCCTTAATGCAATCATCACAAAAACATGTTTTCTCTCTTACTTTAATTACTGGAGGTTTATCATTTCCTACAGTCATCACTTGATGCAAACTTCTAATACTAGGGATCATTTAACAATTGTAAGGATTAGATTGATCTATATTTGTTACAAATACATTAAAAATAATTATCATATTTCAAAATATTTATATCTAATATAAAACTGAACAATTTGAAAAATACATTTAAAAATAAATATAACTTAGAACTCACCTTTCACTTCCCAAAAGTAACACTTATTGTATTCAGTATCTCGAGTAGCAAAATGAACTTTGCACCATTCAACAATTTGATTTGCACTCTCTATCCTATTCCATGTATGCACATACAATATGCATATATATAAAATTTAAAAGTATATATGCTACTAGTATTAAACATTCACATTAAATGCATATATTTACCTACAAGTTCATGTTCTTGAAGCGCATGCTTTATACATGCTCTTGCTCCATCATGCTCCCCTTTTCCATGTCCACTTTCAAAGAAATTCTATAAAAACCTAACATTGGTTCTAGCATGTTGCATTGCTAACCAATTAAATGTTTTTGTAGATTTGAATTGTCTTGTGAACATGAAACATGATAAGTATCTACAATTATCTCTGTACATGTTGTTAGAATTCTTCAGAATAACTGAGAGGGGGGGGGGGGTTGAATCAGTTATCCAAGGTCCAAATGCCCTATTAATACTTTTTCACTACTTTTAATGAATCCATACACTTTTCATCCATCATATTAACAAGTTATAGTAAATCAACATGCAAAGATAAAATATGCAAGATCAACACATGACACAATGATTTATGTGGAAACCCAATTTAGGAAAAACCACCACTAACATGCTACTTGATTCTCACTCTTCTGAAGTGATGCCCTGTTAAAAGCCTACCTTTTTAAAGGCTTACAACACACTGTTAAATGTGACCTTGTTAGAGGATTTCACCAAACTGTTAAAAATGGGCCTCGTTAAAGGACTTTAGAACATTCACTTGGAATGTCACCCTATTAAAGGATTTATCTCATGGCTATTAAACCAACCTAAGTCCATAGGATTTAAACTTTACTGTTACAATTGATAGAAAGTAATGATAATGGTCTTTTGATCTGATATAACTTACAACATACTTTGCAGATTTCAGATCACACTTTTAGTTCAATCCTAATGCTTGGCTTCAATCACTTCAGCTCTGACTACTTGACTTCTTCTCAAGCTTCGTCTCCTTGAGTCTTCTAACTCATTGTACCAATGCATCCATATTAGGGGTCTTCTTACTGAAACAGAGTCACTATGCTCTCTTATCTCCTTAGCACCTCCTTTAGCATTTCATGCTTTCATGCTTTCCCGCCTCTCTCTCTTTTTTCATTAACTTATGACTCCTTAAATAGAAATTTGATTTTCCTTTTATGCTCATTTCTCCCTCTCCAATTTTAGGGTTTCGAATGGATTAGGTAGGATACAATGTATCTACCTCATATCTTGTTTTATCTTCAAACTTCGTTAGTTATATCCTTAAAACATTTTACATGGTGTTCTGTGCCACCAGCTCATCATTCTTATCTTCCATTTTAATTCACAAACTTCTAGATAAAAATCTTGTCAGCTTAGATCTGGCGAATCTTCAATTTTCAAAATAATGCAGCAACTCGGCATTATTGATTTACTAGTGCTCGGCATCTCTGTGTTACTCGGCACCTATCTCTGCTCGGCACTCGATATCACTCGACACTTGAACTTGCTTGGCACTTGAATTTTACTCGACACTTGAACTTGCTCGGCACTTGAAGTTTACTCGGCACTTGAACTTGCTTGGTACTTGAAGTTTACTTGGCACTTACTAGGAATTTGCTTGGCACATACTAGCTTGCTTGGCTCCTTCTCTCTAATGAACTTAGTTGAGCTTTACAAATGTCTTAGCTAAAACCTTACATCTTTGATATGTTTCAATGTGCCCATTCTCTGTATCTTATAGTATGTCATCAAATACACTTTTTTATCAATGGCTTAGTTGATCCTTGTACTTCATTACAACATCATAACTTCAACCTTTCTCTAGGTGTTCTAGTTACATCTTATTGATTGCCTCCTCCTTGACAATCAACTAATTGATAGTATTTGGATCACTAAAGCAATTATCATTCCTGCAAGTAGCAAGTTTGACATCAATGAAAAAAAAATGATTGAGGACATTATTTACCAGTTCCATATATCATTCCAACAGCTTTTCTTATGATCATTTCAATCATTTCCAACAATCTCCCTCTTTGGCATTGATGGCAAACCAAACTGATCAATTGATCAACTTAGTTACCACCAAGATTGTATACGTTGTCGTCTATATTTCTTTGTTGCTGCATCTTTTACTATTGATCTCATATATCTCCCTCTTTTATATATACCTCCCTCTTTCTTATATATTGATCAGGTTTCTACACATTTCTCCCTCTTTGACATAAATGCCAAAGATGTAGCATCTTTATCATGTTGAATATGAGCTTTGGCTTCTTGTTTTTTTCTCCCTCTGTCACCATGCTTGTGATTGATTTGGAGTTTCTGCTCCTGTTGTCATCCTCTGCATCACTCTTCTAATATTTCAATGATTTGTTTTTGTTGATGCAGGGCAGCATCCTTGTTGGTTTAAACTGCTTGAGTTAGGGGTATTACCCCCAACTTGCCTCTAAGATATTCATAAGCATCCTTGGGCAATGGTTCGGTGAAGATATCTGCAGTTTGTTCCTTTGTGTGAATGTATTCTAACTTCACTTGTTTGTCTTCTACCAATTCTCTGACATAATGATACTTGATTGTGATATGCTTGGTTTTTGCATGCATCACTGGATTTTTGGATATGTTTATAGCACTTGTATTATCACAATATAATATCAGAGGTTTTTTTACCTCTTCTTTCATTCCTTTCAATAGATGTGTGAGCCATACAATGTTTGTGCAATTGACTACAGCTGCTACATATTCTGACTCTGCAGTGGACTGGGATGTACATGTTTGTTTCTTGCTAGTCCAGGTAACTAGCCTTTTGCCTAGAAATAATGCACCTCCACTTGTGCTTTTTCTATCATCAATGTTCCCTCCCCAATTTGCATCTATAAATGCATTGAGCTCAAATTTTTTATTCTTTTTGTAGTATAGACCAAAGTTATCAGTTCCTTTAAGATATCTCATTATTCTTTTTACTGCTATGAGATAATTTTCTTTGGGATTATTAGATAATCTAGCTACTATTCAAACTGTTAATGCTATATCTGATCTACTATGTACAACATATTGTAGTTTTCCAATCATGGATCTATACATTGTTTGATTGACTTCAGCAGATCCATCATTTTTGGACAGCTTATTTCCTATTTGTCATTGGTGTGCTGACTGGTTTGGATTCCTCCAATCCAAACATTTTAAGAATCTCTTTGATGTACTTTTATTGTGTCACAAATATACCATGTTTGAGTTGATGTACTTGCAATCTGACAAAGAATTTGATTTCTCCAAACATAGACATCTCAAATTCATGTTTCATTTTGTCAGCAAAGCTTTTGCAAAGCACTTCCTTTCCACCAAACACTATGTCATCCACAAAGATTTCAGATACAATAATGTCTTTATCTTCTTCTGCTTTGATGTACATGTTGCTGTTATCATCAGTTCTTTCAAATCCAATTTGCACTAGATACTTGTGAAGTCTCTCATACCATGCTCTAGGTTCTTGTTTCAAACCATAGAGTGCTTTATGTAGCTTACACACCATATCCCTATTTTTTTCATCAACAAATCCTTCTGGTTGTTCAATGTAGACTTATTCTTCTAGTATACCATTTAAGAAAGTAGATTTTACATCCATCTGATAGACTTTAAAATCTTTGTAGGCAGCATATGCAAGTAAAGTTCTTACTCCTTCCATTCTAGCAACAGGGGCAAATGTTTCCCCATAGTCTATTCCTTCTTCTTGAGCATAACCCTTGCATACTAGTCTAGCTTTGTTTCTGGTAATCTCACCATTCTCATCTAGCTCATTTTTGAATACCCACTTGGTGCCAATCACATTCTTGTCAACTGGTCTGGGAACCAGACTCCAAGTTTTGTTCTTCTTTATTTGATCAATCTCTTCTTCCATAGCTTTGTACCAGTCATCACCTTGTAATGCACCATATATTGTCTTAGGTTCAGATTTACTGATTAGACATGATTCATGTCTTAGTCTGTTCCTTGTCATTGGTCTTGCATCTTTGTCACCAATTATCTGTTCAGCAGGGTGATGTCTTTTTACATATTTGGATAGTCTTGGCTCTATCCTTGCTTCGATGTTTGATCTTTCGGATTCCATGTTTGATCTTTCGGATTCAGGATCACTATGCACTTCATTGTCAGGTTGTTCTTCATCATGTGTATTGTCTTCAGAATCAGATTGTGCATTTTCTTCATTCTGCAACTCGACTTCTGAATTCAACTCGGTATTCATTGGTTGTGACTTGGCTGAAACTGATACTTGTTGTTGATTTTCAATTTGATTGACATCATCCTCATCAATAGTCATTCCTTCATAAGAATACACAAAGGTTTTTTATTCTTCCATTTTCTTTGGTACTTTAGCTTGGACTTCTGTGTGCTCATCAAAATTTACATTTGCACTTTCCACAATTTTGTTAGTGTTAATATTCAAACACTTATATGTCTTACTTCTAGTGGAGTAACCAAGAAATATACCTTCATCACTTTTTGCATCAAATTTTCCATTTCTAACATCTTTAAGCATAAAACATTTGCAACCAAAAACTTTGAAATGTTTTACATTGGGTGAGTGACCATACCATAATTCAAAAGGTGTTGTATTTGCACCTTTCTTGACTTGTACTCGATTCAGTGTATGAATAGCTACACTTACAGCTTCTCTCCAGTATTTTAGAGAAACAGTCTTTTCCATCATTAGTGTTTTGGCACAATCAATCATAGATCTATTTCTTCTTTTAGCAATTCCATTCTATGGGGGAGTTCTAGGAGCTAATGTTTGTCTTTTGATTCCTTTATCATTACAGAATATTTCAAATTCATTTGATGTGAATTCACCACCTCTGTTTGATCTTAGACATTTCAAGATTTTTCCTGTTTCCTTTTCAACTCTAGCCACATACCACTTAAACATTTGAAAAGCATCAAATTTTTGTTTTAAGAACATAACAGTCATCATCCTGGAATAGTTATCAACAAACAACATTATGTATTTATCTCCTCTATAGCTTTGTACTTCCATTGGACCACATAAGTCAATATGAACTAATTCAAGTACTTCTTTAGGTGTATAGTTTTTACTCTTGAAACTTGACTTAGTCATCTTTCCTAGTTGACATTGTTTGCACATGATATTATCAGGCTTCTTCAATTTTGGTAAACCTCTGACTTTCTTCATTTTACTGATGTTGACCAGATTGTCAAAGTTGACATGACATAATCTTCTATGCCATAACCATTCATCATCAAATTTTGCAATAAAACAAGAAACATTATCCATATCAAGGTAAAATAGATTACTCTTTGTTTGATCTCCTTTTCCTATCAGTTTACCATCAGTATCATAGATTTTTGCAGTTTTGTTTCCAAATTCCACTTTGCATCCTATATTGCCTAATTGTGAGACACTTAGTAAATTGTAGTTAATCTTTCAACATAGTATGCATTATCACATGAAATTTGTTCTATGAGCTTTATGGAACCTTTTCCTTTGATTTGACATGGAGCATCATTACCAAATCTAACACTATTTCCATCATACTGAGTAAAGTTAACAAACTTACTTTTATCTCCTATCATGTGATGTGAGCATCCACTGTCTATGATCCACCTGTCATTCTTGTTTATACATGTTACCAGTGCTGTGGGTTCTTCTTCATTAGATTGATCCTTCATGGCTACATAAACAACTTCATCATCATTTTCATCAGAATTTTCTTCAACAATGTAACACTTCTTACCTTTTTCTTTGTAATCTCTTTTTTCATCATCTCTTCTAAATTTTTTTTTGTTGCCTTCCTTGTAATCCTTTTTCTGTGGACACCTGGTTGTAATATGACCTATTTCATTACAATTGAAACAAATGATAGGCATCTTACCTTTGAATTTTCCTTTACCTCTGTGAAATCTTTTAGCAAGCAATGCTTCCAATTGTTCCACATCTTCTTTATCAGTGTTGTTGTCACTGGATACATACTTCATTTTTCTTCCTTTCTTTGATTTCACCTGTTTAGCATATTTTAGTAATAACTTGGCCTTAAAGAAAGATTCAATATTCTCTGGTCTGTAGTTGTCAAAATTAGATAACTCAAATGTAGTGAGTCTACCTATTATACCTTCAAAACTTAGATTGTTTCCTGGTATACATCTTAGCTCTTGTATTGCTGATACTCTAATGGCATAGATAGGAAGCAAGGTTCTTAAGAACTTACTATTAATAGTATCTTCATCCAGTTTACCACTCAAGCATCTTATTGCACTTACCACTTCCCTTATTCTTGCACCATACTGAGCAACATTCTCATTTTCTTTCATTTTCATATCATCAAACTTTCCTCTGAGACTTTCTCCTTTTGCTTTTTGTACATTCTGATCTCTTCCATAGATGTCTGATAGGGCTTTCCATATTTTGAATGTAGTATCACATCCTTTGATGTCATCAAATTCAGCATAGCTGAGTGCAGAGGCAATTTCCAGCATTGTCTGATTGTGTTCTTGCTTCTTTTTCATATCTTCTGCAGTAGGAGCACCTATTGGATCTACATGTTCAGTGACAATTGAATTTTGGGCATAATCTCCTATAAATCCAAGATGTAGCTTCATCAAGCTTTTCCATGCAACAAAGTTGTCTTTATTGAGCTTGGGAACTTCTCTCTTAGGCATTTTGATCTTTTCTGCTTATAGTTCCTTTAAACTAAGTCAGCAGTAAGGCTCTGATACCAATTGTTACAATTCTTTAAAATAACTGAGAGGGGGGGGTGAATCAGTTATCCAAGGTCCAAATGCCCTATTAATACTTTTTGACTACTTTTAATGAATCCATACACTTTTCATCCATCATATTAACAAGTTACAGTAAATCAACATGCAAAGATAAAACATGCAAGATCAACACATGACACGATGATTTACGTGGAAACCCAATTTGGGAAAAACCACCAGTAACATGCTACTTGATTCTCACTCTTCTGAAGTGATGCCCTATTAAAAGCCTACCTTGTTAAAGGCTTACAACACATTGTTAAATGTGACCTTGTTAGAGGATTTCACCAAACTATTAGGAATGGGCCTAGTTAAAGGACTTTAGAACATTCACTTGGAATGTCACCTTGTTAAAGGATTTATCTCATGGCTATTAAACCAACCTAAGTCCATAGGATTTGAACTTTATTGTTACAATTTCTAGAAAGTAACGATAATGGTCGTTTGATCTGATATAACTTACAACATACTTTACAGATTTCAGATCACACTTTCAGTTCAATCCTAATGCTTGGCTTCAATCACTTTAGCTCTGACTGCTTGACTTCTTCTCAAGCTTCGTCTCCTTGAGTCTTCTAACTCATTGTACCAATGCATCCATATTAGGGGTCTTCTTACTGAAATAGAGTCACTATGCTCTCTTATCTCCTTAGCACCTCCTTCATCATTTCATGCTTTCATGCTTGATCGCCTCTCTCTCTTTTTTCATTAACTTATGACTCCTTAAATAGAAATCTGATTTTCCTTTGCCACTCATTTCTCCCTCTCCAATTTTAGGTTTTCAAATGGATTAGGTAGGATACAATGTATCTACCTCATATCTTGTTTTATCTTCAAACTTTGTTAGTTGTATCCTTAAAACATTTTACATGGTGTTCTGTGCCACCAGCTCATCATTCTTATCGTCCATTTTAATTCACAAACTTCTAGATAACAACCTTGTCGGCTTAGATTTGGTGAATCTTCAATTTTCAAAATAATGCAGCAACTTGGCATTATTGATTTACTGGTGTTCAACATCTCTATGTTACTCGGCACTATTGATTTTACTGGTGCTCGGCATCTCTATGTTACTCGAAACCTATCAATTTTACTGGTGCTCAGCATCTCTGTGTTACTCAGCACCTGTCTCTGCTCAGTACTCAATATCACTCGGCACTTGAACTTGCTCGGCACTTGAAGTTTACTTGGCACTTGAACTTTCTCAGCACTTGAAGTTTACTCGGTACTTGAACTTGCTGGGCACTGGAAGTTTTCTTGACACTTACTAGGAATTTTCTCGGCACATACTAGCTTGCTCAGCTCCTTCTCTCTAATGAACTTAGTTGAGCTTTACAAATGTCTTAGCTAAAACCTTACATCTTTGATATGTTTCAGTGTGCCCATTCTCGATATCTTATAGTATGTCATCAAATACACTTTTTCATCAATGGCTTAGTTGATCTTTGTACTTCATTACAACATCATAACTTCAACCTTTCTCTAGGTGTTCTAGTTACATCTTATTGATTGCCTCCTCCTTGACCATCAACTAATTGATAGTATTTGGATCACTAAAGCAATTGTCATTCCTGCAAGTAGCAAGTTTCACATCAATGACAAAACAATGATTGAGGACATTCTTTACTAGTTCCATATATCATTCCAATAGCTTTTATTATGATCATTTCAATCATTTCCAACACATGTATCAAATAAAAATAGGCACATGTGTACAAATAAATATAAGTTAAAATAAATTTAAATAAATGTGTAAGTTCATGTATACTAACCTGAACATCCATCAGACCAAATTCAGTGCTCTGAAACATTTATTCCATGATTTTTGATATCTTTAGAGAACATTGCAAAACAATGAGCCACATAACTCCTATCATGAACTCTATCATCACTAATATAGAAATGAACCTCTTTGATGATGGTGTGTTCATTTTATCCAACCTTTCTATCTGATCCACCTCAAATTATGCATGTCTATAGGTCACTTGCACAAATATTGCAACTTGTTTAGAATGATAATGTTTCCTTTGAAGCTTAGTTTGAGGTGCAAATGTATAATTCTTAGAAAAAACTATAACTAAAAGTATACAACCAGGTGGAAAAAAAAATTTGAAATCACAAAACTATTTAGCTTTCCATCGTGCACCATGACAATGTTGGATATGTGGATATATCAATGGATGAAACTTGGTCATAAACTCATCATAATGAAATTTAATCTCCTTCAATACAATTTTTCTAGATTCATCTCCTGTCTTATTTTGGTATGTCTAATATTCATATCTCATCCATGAGACTGGTGTGGATTCGTTAATATTCTCAATTTGCATTTCAGAAAATTTGCGTAAATCTCCACAATCTTCACACTATTTTTGATGCATTGCACTTTGAACTCATCTGAATCTTCTAATTTATGACATAATATGAACTTCACAAATTGTGTTGTATTGCTAGGGATGACCAAATTAGGATCAAGTACTGCCATAACTTTTTTATATGATTGCAAGTGTAGACCAAATTCAACATGATTTTGACAACAAGTTTCATGCATCTTATTTATGGGTACAAAGGAAGGACACAAACTCTCAAAAATTCTCTGACATATTTTGACATTTGAAAATTCTTGCTTGAATTTTTGAAATAATTCACTTTGAGTTATATCTATGAAATATTTTGGATGTTCAATTTTGGCCTCTGTCTCTTGATCTTTAATTTGTATAGTATAATGCATGTTGGAAGAAACACAAGAATGTGTGGTCTAACATTCAATAACTTGTTTTTTCACATCTTTAGAAATTCTATCTTTTTGAGGAACTCTACAAATATTCACCCAATTATTCTCAAAGTTATCGTCTAGCATATTTCTCCTCTTGATGTATCTCTAAACAATTCTTCAAGATATATGTAGTACATCAAAAATTGCACATACCTATTTTCTATGTGTCAATTTTCTAATAGATATAATAGTCATCAATGCTCTACGTGCATTACTCAAATCACCTCTTCGAGTTGTGTTTTCAATTTTGTTATAAGAATTTTGCAAGTTTTCAACTATTGTTTTATTAATATTATGCATATGTTTTTTCCTGTTATCAACACCCAACAACTCTAAAATAAGTCTCATATCTTTTTTCCTAAATAACTTGACAAATAATTGTGCTTGTCCAAATATACTTTTATCTTTGAAATATTCATCCCACGTTCTAACAATGCTTTCTAATAATGTTGTCATTTATTAGATCTTTAGACGGAATTTGGTTTAAAAGTAGTTCCTCATCCAAATCCATCAAATTTGTTATGCCTTATAATTTCTTTCTATCAGTAGAACTACCAATTTCTTCCTCTTCTTTACTTTCATTCTCTTCATGAATCTCATCCTATTTAGAAATTTTAGTAGGTTGGTTTTGGTTATGTTTAGTATGACCTTTCATTTTTTCATCTGTTTTCCTATCATATTTCCTTGATCTTTTCCTTTTACTACCCATTGAATACTTTTATCTATAGAAAAAAATTTTAAAAATTAGATTTGGATACTAAATACCAACTAATGCTTCAATTTAGAATACATAAAAATAAAAATAAGTAGATGGGAAAAAACACCTTATAAATATTTGATCCTTTGTGTTTCTAAGGATTTCTGCCGAATAATTGTTGAAAATGACTTCAAAAATCATCGTCTTCCGAAAATGCTCTTCAAATTTTTAGTTCTTTTCTATATTTATTAAAATAACAAAAACAAAAATGTTGTTTGTTACATGAAATGGTTTGAAATTAAGTTATTTTATACTTGAAATCGTCAAACTAACTGCTTGCGGTTAGTTGGGCTGACAAGGGTTGTGGCCAAAACACTGTCGGCTGGAACTACCTATGTGGCATCCTAGGTGGCAACCACACAAGCAAAAAATAAGAACTTCTACAAACTTCTCACTTTGAAGGCCAATTTGACCTACTAAATTGAAGTTTTTTTTAAAACTAAAAATAAAGCTTTGTAGGTCTCAGAGTCAAGATTACAGTCATATAATTTTTTTTCTTTTTGATTATGGATAATATGTTATAATTTGAAAATTTTACAAGTAGGTATTTTAAGATTCAGGAAGTTCTCTATTCAAAAATAAGAAAAAAATAATAAATCATGTCCAAAAATTATTATTTTCTAATGTTACACTAGAGGATAGAGTCTTCTTCAAGAATATGTATTTGTTTCAAAAAATATGTAGATTTGATAGAAAAAATTTGATGGGAAAAAAAACTGTCAATTTTTGATAACTTTGACTTTGACCAATTATAACTTGAAAAATATTAACCAAATTTCAGTTTTTATTTTTTGGTGCACTAGGTATACATATCGACTCTAACATATTTGAAAATCAAACCAAAATATGAACATTTGCATATATTTGTTTGACGGGAAAAAAACTCTATATTTTCAGCATTTTAAAAAAATTAAAAAATATACTTTAAAAATTTTCATTCAATTTTTTAAAAAGAAATTATAGACATAAACTTCATCTAATTTTACACATTTCATTAGTTTACATCATCTTCAAATTCTAAGCATAGATGCCACTTTTATGCGTTAAAGTTGAAGACTTTAAATTCTGATATCACTTCTCCTTTATAAAAGGTGACACAGATTTGTACTTTTACCCATAGAATAATAAATAATAAATCTTTTAAATAAAACACATTCATATTAATTGGAAAAAAAATTAATTTTAAATTTTGGCAATAGAACTAAATTTTTCAATCTATTTTTTAATAATAAAAATAATCAATATAGTTTGTCTATTTTATTTAATAAAAATACCATAATTAGAATAAATAATAATTTAAGATTCATAAATCTCTTAAATAATAAATAAATAAATTCATTGTTTTTATTATTATTTTGAGTTTTCCTAAAAAGCTATGTATAAATCTTCTCATGTGTTGAACTTCTGCTTATAAATATATGGTCAAAGTATTTCAAAGAATCACAATTTTGAGAAGACTCGCACACTGAAAGGTATTTTACATATTCATAAAAATGATATTCAAATTAGATTTTCAATTTTTAGTGGTCTAGTAGTTGTCTATTTTGTAGTGTTAAGTGTGAACTATTCATTCAATATATTGACTACTGTCTTCAATGACTTTTCTATAGTAAGGGTTTGCATGCATTATTTATTACACAGAATTTTTCAAACTGTGAGGCCTCACCCCAACCCTTCATAGCCATAGTTGATAAATTATTATTTTGATAGTCAGGAATCGAGATGTCGAGACATTATTGGATACTTGAACATATTATATTATTTCATGTCGTGTGATGTTACTTTCAGATATTTGAGTTTGTCATTTAATGCTTTATGAACATGTATGTTGATGAAATAAGTAAAATGCAGGATTAACACTTTGATTATGAAATTTTAATGATTAAGGATATGAGTAGGATGAAAGAAACCATAAATAAAGCTTCTACAAACTAAACAAAATTCATAAACTTCAAGATAGACTAAGATGAGCTCTTAATTGAGAATATGAGCCATTAATGGACTCTCTCAATAAGAAGCTCTCTTGTTGAGTGGCTTTGTCTAAATAGATAGGATGTATTCTCAAGCTTTATGCTTCAAAAAGGGCTTCAAATGGAGTTGTAATTTGGGTGTGAGTGTATGGTTTTGATGTAAAATGGGTTCTTAAAATGGCATTATGACTTTACTTCATAGATTGTGTTATTTTGCAAAGGGGAAGGATCCAATTTATAGGCAAGAGGCTTGAGGGATTGAGGGCTAAGATGCAAGGATGGGAAAAAGCTCATGGAGGGCTCAGATTGCATAACAAGAGAGCACATGGATTGTGCTTCCTTACAGCCAATCAGGGAGTGACACATGTCACAAGGTGAGAGGATGGAGGAAAGGGGAAGGATGAGTCAACAAAGGAGGCTCAAGGGATAAAATCTTCATAAAGACCCTCATAATGACTTGTAAGAGCAATAAAAGGGCTTGGAAGAGTCATTTATGGCCTAGTGGGCTTCATAAAGTTTTATGGTTGAGATATTTTGAGGGAGATGAGAGCAATTTTGACTTGGGCTTGATTAGGAGGGTTTTAAGCTTGCTTAAGATTATGCAAATGATTAGAAGATGGATTAGGATGGTTTAGAATTAGCTTAGGGATAGGCAAGTGGATGGCATTTAATGAGGGTGGGTGAAGGAGGAGATATTTGTTAACTTTGGCTTGGGTTAGTAAGTCTTAACTCATGTTTAGAGAATGTGACAAGGTTAGGAGGGGATTAGGATTAGTTTTAAAGACATCTTCTAGAAGAGTCTAGACTTTGGATGAGGATAAAGACTTTCTAGAATAGTCTAGAATTTTCTAGGATGAGGATGAAGACTTTCTAGAAGATTCTAGAACTTCTTAGGATGAGGATAAATTAGATTTTTAGGAAATAAATACAGTTTTATTTATTTCAAGGGTTTGGGTTGAGGAGATATTTATTAAAACTTTTTTAATAAACATGAAGATTAATATTTAATCTTAATTAAATATTTTGAGTTGGGATTAGGGGTAGGAAATGATGGGATTAACCTTTAATCAAAATTAAAGAAGGATTAGAAGATTTTGGAAGAGGTAAGTGATCTTAAGAAAATTGGCCAAGTTTTGGGCAAAAAATAATTTTTTTATTTATTTTGGGTTTTTTGGTCAATTTATTAATTAAATAATTAATAAATAAGGAAATAATGTTTAAATAAGATTTAAACATTTTTGGGAGGGATTCCTTAATTAAATATTTTTAATTAAGATAAAGGGATTTAATGACATAAAAATAAATTAAATAATTAATTAATTAATTAATTAATAAATGATGATGTCATCAGGAATTTTTCAGACAATAAAAATATTATTTTCTAAAGAATTTTTAGGTGTCTACATTTTACCCCTCTTTGATGTGATGCCGCAAGTGGCATGGCATCAAAGATAAGAAAATAAGATGCCCAAGGCTAGAGCAGAAGAGGAGAGAATGGACTGTGAGATGCCCCCTCAAGAAGGCGGTGGGGAGAGAAAGCGAAACTCGATGGCTTCTTGAAAAGTACAAGAATCTCGGATGAGAAAGAAGACTTAGATTGGCTTAAGAGAAGAGGTTGAATTAGCTCAAACTCTCACTATGGGAGAATGATAAAGGAGAATCAGATGCACAAGAGGAAGCAAGCTTAAGACTTTAGGGAAGGTGGAGGATGAAGGAGTGGAGCGCTATAAAAAGGAATCCAGGATAGGGAGATGGATGAGGAGATTATAAAGCTGATGCAATAGGATTTCAAAGAGTCAGATTAGCGGAAGATGGGTTTCGGAGATCCTTAGGACAAGGATTGTGGATCTCAAAAGATGAGGCTTGGTGGATTGATTTGGATTGGTGGATCCCTAAGACTAGGATTGTGGATCCCTAAAGCTAAAGGTGAGGAGTGATTCAAAGAGATACTGATGCATAAGCTAGGGTAGGAGAGACAGATGTTGGATATAGATGGGGGATAATGGAGATGAAGGGATTCCATTGAAGCTTTTTGAGTGGGGGGATACTTCAAAGAGAAGTACCACCATGTAGTTGAGCACTAGATTTGCTATAGGACTATTGGTTAATTGCCAAGGTTACCAAGAACATCAAGGCCTTTTCACCAACCATCCAGAGGACTGATGAACTGACTCAAAACAAACATGCAAGGATTGCCCCAGCATCACACATGAATCCTAGAGGAAGCAGCATGGAACCGACACTGGGTAACCCACAAGTAGAAAAGAAAAACAAGCAAAAGATATGATCAAGACCTTACGCCCATATTGCCCCATTCGCAGTATACCATGATATGGAAGATCATGGCAACTTTGAGGAGGGAACAAAAGGATTGTTTGGAAAAGATACTTCAAGACCCAAAAGGGAAGATTCCAAATCAAAAGAAAGTGAAAATCCAAAAGAGAAACATTTTCCAACGAGATGGGTAGGATGAGGTACTAACTGACTAAGATTAGACATGAGGAAAGCTATATCCTACAAGGATCTATTGGAGAGCACCTAAGCTAGTGGATCTGGATGATTGATGCGTCTGGCAAGCTGAACTAAGAAGGATAACACTTTGGTGATAGGAGATCTAGTTAAAGGATGCATTGGAATAGCTAACCAAGATGTGCGATGTGTGCAAGATGCTGATCAAGGAGGAACTGACACAAAAACTAGATAGATACAATGGTACTAAGCTAGAGAGGATGTACAAGCTGACGGACCAAGATATTTACAAGCGGGCTAATCAAGATATGGTACAAGCTAACAGACCAATGATAGGTATGATACAGATGGATAAAAAGCTTAGGATGAGAGGATAGCAGGATGGCTCAATGTTGTGCAAGATGCAAAAGCTAAGGGTGGGGTGATAGAGAAAGATATGGATTTGGCAGGATGCATCCAATAATGATGAGAGATTTTGTGACCAAGGATAGCTAGAGGATCAGGATGAGATGGTTGGATAGGATGGTAGATAGCTAGGATTATGATGGATATAAAGAGATGACATTGGGTTTGCATGAGGATAGCCTAGAGCTAGATACCAATGACAAGAGAGGATGGACAAGACAAGATCTCCAAGGAATATAGTGCCCTTAGTTAGAAGATGACATGTGGAAGGAGGTCTTACAATGGATGTGATAGGATTCAAGCTAGGATGGAAAAGAGGAAGGTGCTAGGGAGATGGATGATAGCTAGGATGGTTGGCTGAAGCTGCTGGAGATAAGTGGATGGTGTGAGATGGAAGATGGAGAGTGGAGGATAGGTGGATAGATTGGAAGATGGATCTGGATGGCAAGATGTGACCAAAAGCATGAGGATGATAGGCTAAGCTTGGGATGGCTGGATTACGCATGATGCTTGTTTGCCAAGTTTTCATCATGGTACTTGTCCAAGGCGCTTGAATTGCCAAGTTTTCACCAGTGGACGCTTTATTTTTCTTTACTTTTTTTTGACTTTGGACTTAGCTAGAACGATTTTGGCTTTCTTTAGCTATTTTTGGCTCATAGATGTTGGTAGGATGGATGAAAAAGGATTGGATTGAACAAGTGGAATGGTGGGTGGGAGTTTGACAGATAATGGATGCGAAGACATAAGGCTTGTGGGTAAATGGATGAGGAAAATAGAAAGATCATCATTGGCATACACCTTGAGAGGTGATAAAGTAGTGGGAAAGATGGTTTTGAGCGAGGTTGAGGAGAAAATGGAGGAAGAGAAAGATAAGGACTAAAAGTAGAGTTGGAAGATGGAGGATGGGAAATTTAGGATAAGAAGCATATGGACTAAAAGTGGATTGGGGGGATGAAGGATGCTTATATGGGGATTTGGATGAAGGATGGATGGATGAGGATTTTTGAGTAGCATGAATGGATGCCAATTGAGATTTTTCTTTGAGATGCATTTCTTTTATGAGCATCTTGGGTATCCACATGATTTTTGACTTTTTTAGCTTGGGCTTTTGTGGCCTCTTGATTTTTTCTTTGATTGGGATTAAATGTTTCTTGTTTTGAACATGTATTTTAGAAGGGACATGTTGAGACTTGGATTTTTGTGGATTTTTGGATTTATGCTTTTGTATTTTGGAATCCAATATGCTTCTATTAGCCATGGAATGGGAACAAGAGCATGGAGGAGATGGAGGGATAATTGATGGAGTGATAGGGTTTAAAGGTTGGAAGGAATTCAAGGGTGAGTGCCTTTGATGATCTAGCTGGTGGATTTGAGGGGATGGAAGGATAGATTGGAACATAGGATATGGATGGATATAATTTCCCAAAATGGATGGAGGGAAGGAAGGATATGGGCCCAAAATAGATGGAAATAGGGAAGGTGTAGGTCCCAAAATAGATGGAGGGGATAAAGGATTCATATTAGGTATGTAAGGACCCAAAATGGATGGAAAGGGTGTGGGATTTAGATAAGAGATATATGGACCCAAAATGGAGGGTTGGAGATAAGGAGTAGGATGAGGGCCCAAAATAGATGCAGAATAAGATGGATGAGAACTTTGGGTTGGAGATGGAAGGACTTGGGACCATGCAGGAATAGCGGGGATACCAACATCTAGAAATACATTTTCATTTATTTTTTCAATATGTTGTTCATTATTTGGAACACAAGATGTGAGTCCATTACTAGCTAAAGGAGTTGGAGCTTCGAATATGATAATTAGTTCTTTTTTGATGGATCTATCATCATGGATTATGGGAGATGTATGATAATGAAGCAGAGGAGATGGGAGGATAAGATCTTGAGTTGGGTGGGCTAAGGGAAAGGCATCTTGAGATGGAGTAAGTAAGATGGTAGGATTTAGATATGGAGGGGATGGTAAAAGTGGATCATGTAGGGGAATAATTGGGATGACAGGATCTTCTATTCTATCGGAGGATATTTCAACATGCTTTTGGACAAGATCTTGACAGGAATGGATGGGAGTGGATGCATGAGGTTCATTATATGGGATTTGGATAATGCTTGGAGGAGGAGATGTGGATGGGATTTGGAGCGATTCGATGGGTGGTGAGAATTTGATGCTTGCGGGAAGTGGAAGGATTTTAAGAAACTTGATGGATGGTATGGGGATGAGAGCTATGAGAGATGGGGGTGATATTATAGATGGGGAAGCTTCATCACTAACTACTTCACATGGTTGGATTAGATGAGATGGCTTATCAACTGTTGGAGGCAGCTTTTCTTGTATTTCCTCTAGGAGATTCCTTGGAGACTCATGTGTCGGAGGTGGAGGTGGTGGATTGATAGGAATAGCTGGTGTAATGAGGGTGGCAGATTGGAAGCTTGGTTGATTGGGTGATGGAGGAGAAGCTAGGATATCAGATGGCATGACTAGATAGTTTGGAATAACTCTTGGATTTTGTGGGATGCTTGGGGGAATGTTTCTAAGGCTTTCAATATACCCATCATAGTCAACAAGATTTTCATCATCATTGGAATAGGAGGTGGCGGCAGCAAGGACAATATGACCAAACACATCATGATAGGTTTGGGATTTCATGTTTTGATGATTTGTCCAATTTTTATGCCCAAATGAAGTGTGAGCGAGATTAATGCGCATTTAAGGAATTTTCTAACTTAGAAAAACCACTAAAGACCCAAGTGAGTGGAGTTTGATCTTTGTGGAGCACTTAACACCCTCTTAGGTAGACCCATCCCCATAGATGGCACTAAGATTTCAACCAATGGTTAAATTGATGGGTGATTAAAGAGGGTGAGTCCAACTACAAACTTACTCAAAGTGTCTTTATTAGTTTTTATAACTTAGAAGATTTCAAAAATGTTGATTCTTTTTATGCCCCAAAAGATGATTATTTGATCTATGATATTCAAGATTGGATTTGTTGTTTTAATCATGCATTCATAAAAAAAAAAAACTTGATTTTAATCCATGGCACTCAAGAGTGATTTTAGCAACATGCATTCAAAGGCAAGTGATTAAACATTCAAGTTTTTTCCTTTGAGCATTGAAGATTGAGATTTTGTGTGTTGTTTTAAGAACTTTGAAGTGCTTTGTTTTAACCTTAGATCATTCAAGATTGTTTTGGACTCAAAAGTGAAAATGACTCTTTGGACTTTGGTTTTCATTCAAGATTTTGTGTTCTAGTTTGCATATTTTAAGCCCAAAAATGATATTTCTAGATTGTTTTGATGCATGAAAAACCTAAGAAACATTCAAGATTTTACAACAAGACATTTGTTTGGAACAAATAACAAAGCTTTTTAGGACAATTTTGGCAACCATTTAGGACTCTTAGTTTTCATCAAATTTTTAAAAGAACTTTAAAATATTTGCAAATGAGGTTCATTTTATCCTTGATTGATGCTTTGAGTTTGATTTAGATTTTAGTGTGCACTTAATGTTGATTTTGAACCTTTTGAAATGGAAACTTGAAGTTTTTTTTAAATTCCCAAAAATGAAGTGTTCCTAACTTTGCATGAATGCATCTAAAACCTTGATGTTGCAAGGATGAAAATGATTGGATTGGTTTAGTTTCACTTGTTAAAAGATTTTTTCTTTTTTTCAAATCTTTACTTTTTTAATGGATCTAAGTATGATTTGGGGGTTTATTTTAAGCACTAAAAAGAAGTGTGTATGATTTTGCTTCCTTAAAAAAAAAATGGCCAAGATCTCCCACAAGAAGAAGAAGAAGTAGATGGAATAAGAAGAATATAGACAAGAAGAGGAAGAAGAATTCCAAGTGCTTTGTCCACCTATAAGCTTGAAAAATCTGCAAATACTATGAGATAGACTATGAGATCCTTTGTCTTCTTCATACTCATGTGGACCTAAAAAACCAATTTATACAATCCTACCAATCACAAAAACAAGCAAAATTAACCAAAATTAGAAAATGACATACAAAACTTGACTAAAAAAGCTAATGAAGATGACCCATGTGGGGTCCCACCGAGCGTGCCAAAATGTATATGAGCAATGTTAGTATGCTAATAGAAACCAAATTTAAATAAAGCTTCTACAAACTAAACAAAATTCATAAACCTCAAGATAGACTAAGATGAGCTCTCAATTGAGAATATGAGCCATTAATGGACTCTCTCAATAAGAAGCTCTCTTGTTGAGTGGCTTTGTCTAAATAGATAGGATGTATGCTCAAGCTTTATGCTTCAAAAAGGGCTTCAAATGGAGTTGGAATTTGGGTGTGAGTGTATGGTTTTGATGTAAAATGGGTTCTTAAAATGGCATTATGACTTTACTTCATGGATTGTGTTATTTTGCAAAGGGGAAGGATCCAATTTATAGGCAAGAGGCTTGATGGATTGAGGGCTAAGATGCAAGGATGGGAAAAAGCTCATGGAGGGCTCAGATTGCATAACAAGAGAGCACATGGATTGTGCTTCCTTACAGCCAATCAGGGAGTGACACATGTCACAGGGTGAGAGGATGGAAGAAAGGGGAAGGATGAGTCAACAAAGGAGGCTCAAGGGATAAAATATTCATAAAGACCCTCATAATGACTTGTAAGAGCAATAAAAGGGCTTGCAAGAGTCATTTATGGCCTAGTGGGCTTCATAAAGTTTTATGGTTGAGATATTTTGAGAGAGATGAGAGCAATTTCGACTTGGGCTTGATTAAGAGGATTTTAAGCTTGCTTAGGATTGTGCAAATGATTAGAGGATGGATTAGGATGGTTTAGGATTAGCTTAGGGATAGGCAAGTGGATGGCATTTAATGAGGGTGGGTGAAGGAGGAGATATTTATTAACTTTGGCTTGGGTTAGTAAGTCTTAACTCATGTTTACAGAATGTGACATGGTTAGGAGGGGATTAGGATTAGTTTTAAAGACATCTTCTAGAAGAGTCTAGACTTTGGATGAGGATAAAGACTTTCTAGAATAGTCTAGAATTTCCTAAGATGAGGATGAAGACTTTCTAGAAGAGTCTAGAACTTCTTAGGATGAGAATAAATTAGATTTTTAGAAAATAAATAAAGTTTTATTTATTTCAAGGGTTTGGGTTGAGGAGATATTTATTAAAACTTTTTTAATAAACATGAGGATTAATATTTAATCTTAGTTAAATATTTTGAGTTGGGATTAGGGGTAGGAAATGATGGGATTAGCCTTTAATCAAAATTAAAGAAGGATTAGAAGATTTTGGAAGAGGTTAGTGGTCTTAAGGGAATTGGCCAAGTTTTGGGCAAAAAATAATTTTTTTATTTATTTTGGGTTTTTTGGTCAATTTATTAATTAAATAATTAATAAATAAGGAAATAATGTTTAAATAAGATTTAAACATTTTTGGGAGGGATTCTTTAATTAAATATTTTTAAATAAGATAAAGGGATTTAATGACATAAAAATTAATTAATTAATTAATTAATAAATGATGATGTCATCAGGAATTTTTCAAAAAATAAAAATATTATTTTCTAAAAAATTTTTAGGTGTCTACAGTATGTTTTAATTTATGTGAATCCCTGATACGTATATACATATGTGCATGTGATTTTATGGGACTACTGATGTGTGCAATGAGTGTGCAAGATATTTTAGCCGAGAAACTCGATGGAAGAATGAAATTGATCCCTATGTCCTTTTTGTGGAAACCTTGTTGTTCGTAACAAAATTATATTGTGAGATGTATGAATGTATCTTTCCCTGATCAGTAAATGTTAATGTTCGTAACTATGTTCTTATAGTGTCATTTGACACTTGTGAATTGTTTATGCTTTTCATTGTACTAGCTAGGGTTAACTGTGTAACCCTTGGGCCTTAGTTGGATTAAGTTAGTGACCTTTTTGCTAATTTGTTCCTTAATTGAGTTTAGTTACCCCTAATCTGAATTAGTGCTTAATCTACATTTTGGAGTTGTTAGATGGTCCTAATTATTCCTAGCTTTTTTTGGGTCCCAAATCTATTCCTAAGGCCTTAAAACATGAAATTTTTATACCCAAGGGGTATGGGTATGGGTTGGGGGCATTTTCCACCCCCTAAGCCCCTTTTTGTTGACTTTTGAGGCCACTAAAAAGTCTATTTTTTCCTTCATGCGAAAATTGAAAGTGGTTACCATGAGTTGCATAACCTCAACTCCACTTATTGGTTAACTTTAGGATTGGTTGAGTTAGAAACTTCTAGAATTTTAGGTGAGTGGGGGGAAGTTATTGCCCTTTTTGGTGGTTGATTTTGGATCTTATTTAGAGGCTCTTCTTGGATTAGTTTTGGTTGTTATCCAATCTCTACTTTTAGAGAGGAGCCTTGGAAGATTGAAGGCAAGGAAGGAAAAGCTCTTCTCAAAATTGTTCATTTACCATAACCTCTTTGTGAAGGTAGGAGTTCTTCATCTCCTTTGTTCAGATTGTTCATGCTTGTTTCATGCTTATGCTTTTGGGATTGTTTATTTGTATTCTTGTATGTATGTTGGGTATGTTGGAAAGGATTGAAACCATGTTTCTTGAATGCTTTTCCTTCATGTTTTTGTTTAAATTTTGAGTTTTCTTGTATGGGCGTTTTGGCATTACTCACCCTTGGAGAGGGTAGAAGTGGCCAATTTCGGGAAAGGTCTTTTTAGTTGGACTCCAATAGTGTAGAGTCTCTTCTCAGGATAAGAAGAGGGAGAGAGGGTAGGGTGTTATGGGTCCCTACTTGTCAGCACAAACCACGTATGAGTTTTGGCATGTAAGAATGGAAGAACGAAAGTTCTTGAGTTATAGCCCTAATTGGGCACCTAGTTTGGTGTTGTGTCTGATATCTCCTATTGAAAAAGTCCACCTTTCCCTAGTTTTGATTCAATGTTGAATCTTGTTGTGAAAACCTAGTATTGATATCAATGTTTGATTTTGTTTCTTTGCTATGCTTGTTTGTTACCTAGTCAGATTTTGTTCCCTCCACGATCTTAGCATTGTATTGTAGAAAATGATATGGATCCCTTGATAAGGGTCATGAAAGAAATTTATTTGATTTTTGTAATTTCGAGATTGGAATCCTATGTAAATTATATTTCAAAACTTTTTTGTAATGGCAGCGACGCTGAGTTTTCTTGCTGGTTCTTTTCTAGTTGAGCCTTTAAATTAGGTTGCCAATAAAATAGTGATTGAGTATTATTGCTTCTCATGAGTTTTATTGTAATTTTTAGTTATATGGATGCACATAAAAAATAAGATAAAATGATGATGTTCAATTAGGCAAAATTTAAGTTTCATATATGTTGAAAACAAAAATTATGTTATGAACGTAGGTTCAATTTCGTAATTATTGAAAAACAAAACAACTGTTGCATTGTTGTTAAAATGGATCATTCAAATTCTTGGTATATTTAGTTAGTAACAAATCTTATTAGATTTATTTTGAAAAAAATTATAACCCCCTTGGCAATTTTTAGCATTAGCAATTCTAACACTTAAGAAAAATATATATATATATTCCTAGAGAAAATGTCTCTGGAATTTGTATGGGAGCAAAAAGATAAATGGATTTGGTTGCAAAAAAAGAATATTCCCCCAAAGATTCTTGCATTTATCCCTTTTGTTGGAAATTATTTAATTTATAAAGTCAAAAAAAAAATTAAATTAAATATAAAGCTTAAAATAAATAATGTTAGCCCACCTATATACTTCACCTTCTTTAAAACTCCAACCCCACTCCCATGCTGATGTCACCTCTGTGCAAATTGCTTTGGGCACAGTATGCATTTATGGGAAGTGTTAGATAAGTCAAAGTTTAGTTATTGAAGGGGGCGGGGGGGGAGGTGGGCGGCATAGTTTTTTGGTAAAGTTTATATTTAAAAACTTTAAAAATAAATAAATAAACAAACACCTTTTTCTTCATCCCCACCACTTACCTTTGGAGCGCTCAGCTAAGACTGCTCATGCATGGCAAGGTGGGGGGGGGGACAAGACTGATGTGAGTACAGTCTTGGGGCAACGCGTAGCATGGGTAAGCATATCAGCTTTGTAAAGGAGATGTTATGTGTGGAGGGGGTTAGTAGTTGTATGTGGTAGATTTGATATGATCTAGCATAGGTTTTTGATTGAGATTTTTTTAATATGAATAGTATTAAATTAAGTGTAGTTCAGTATTATGTTTATTTTTAATTTAATTTAATTTAGTTTGTTTTCTTCTAATTTTAAATTAAGTTAGTTATAATGTGTTTAATTATTAAATAAAGTTTTAAATATTAAATTTGTTTAGAATGTTTATTTTATGTAAAGCTTTAAATTCAAGGTAGTTTAAATTATTAAGTAAATACTTGTTTAAGAAGATTAGTGTAATTTAGATTTAGTTAAATATGTTTTGGTATTAGTGTATATATATATATGTATATGTATATGTATGTATGTATGTATATATATGTATGTATATATGTATATATATATGTATGTATATGTATATATATATATACATATACATGTATAGATATATACATATATATGTATATCTATATATATATTTGTATATATATATACATATACATGTATATACATATACATGTATATATGTATATACATATATATGTATATATGTATATACATATATATGTATATATATACATGTATACATATATATGTGTGTGTATATATATACATATATGTGTTTATATACATATATATGTATACATATGTATACATATATATGTATACATATGTATATACATATATACATATATATGTATACATATGTATACATATGTATGTATATATGTATACATATATATATACATACATATATATGCATACATATATATATTTATATATACATATGTATATATATACATACATCTATATATACATATATATATAAATATATATGTATGTATGTATATATACATACATATATATATATTTATATATATATTTATATGTATATATATGTATGTATATATATATATATATATGTGTGTATATATATATGTATATATATTTATATATATATGTATGTATATATACATATATATTTATATATATATATGTATGTATACACACACACACACACACATATAAAATTAATTAAGTTTGAGATTTTTAATTAAATTTTTCATGAAATTCATTTTAAATGTAGTTATTAATGTTGTTTTAGAGTTATTTTAAATTATAATGGAGTGTTAGAATTGGTTAGATATTAGAATTTGTTGTATTATTACTTAGATTTTTAGTGAGTTTCAAATTTAGTCAGTTGTTTTTGTGTTGAATGTTTTAATATTTATTTTAGTTAAAGTTTAGTTGTAATAAATATTAGATTCATAAATAACTTTAGTATAAGTTTGGTTACTATAAACGTTTTAAATATTAGTTGTCTTAGTATGTTTTAGTTTAGATTTCATTCATTCAATTTTAGTTATATAATTAATGTTATTATTTTAGGATAATTCTTAAATTTTAAATGTTTTAGTTTTAGAATGAAGTTTAATTATAGTTGGGATTATTATATTACATGATATAGTAAGGATTAGTTCTTGATTTTTATGCTATGAAACAATTAGACTTAAACTCCATCCGATCAATCTTAGAATTAATACTATATATCGTTCATTAATATTTTGCTCAATAATGTTTTAAATGGTTAATCTTCATATGTACATCTAATTAGATGACAATTATGTTTTGAGTGAGTTGATTTATTTTTAACTGGCATATCAATCTCTTGTACCCTAGTGAACCTAGTAAGTTTAATTATTCCCTTTTAAAAAAAAATTGGTGTGTTTTTGCCCACATTTTTTGGGCATGACACAAACAAACAATAACACCAACAATGTTCAATAACAAACAACTGATTGATAATGTAATTAAAAACCCACACCACAACTCTCTACCTACATCAATGTTTTATAATATTGTGTGGAGAGGTAATTGTGAAACACTTACATGAAACAAATTATTGGTGTCGCTATGAATAGAAACATTGAGGATTTGCACATATAAAAAGATTCATTTGGCTACCTAATGCACCTTCCATGGATGCGCTCAATTGGGAAAATAGAGCCAAATTTATCAAAGAACAGGATTTCTTTGACAAGTATGTTACCTCCTAGAACCCCCATTAAAAAAATCAAGATACAACATGATACACAGATCTCCTACAGACAACCCATGCTTATTTAGAAAATCTAAAATCTTTGTAAGAAACCCTAATGATAATTATGAGGATTTAGTAAATTGTGTCCATAGACACACAAAATGCATAGAACAAACTTGCCTTTGTAAAAAGGGGACACCATTAGAATGTAGATATAAAGTTACATGAAAAGAATGCATGGAATCCACCTTAACATGTGACAAGTCATGCAAAAATTCATAGGAACCATCAAGAAATGATGATAGGCTCAACATTAATAATCATAACATGCTCTAAATATGGAGAGATAACATAGATTGTAAACTAGTAATCTCATGTCATATTGTTCTCAAATACATTACCAAATATGCATCAAAGGTAGAAAGAAAATCAAAGACTTGTGTTGATATGTTAGCAAGGATTTTCTCACCTAAACATTACAACACCCATCCCTTAAAGAATTCTAAAAATTCATGTCAGAGATTGCTACAGAGAGATTTATACCTAAGTACAAGAAACATGTCATATGCTTCAAAACTTACTGCTTTTGATATGCAATCGATAATTTATACCATTGAATGTAAGTAAAAAGGTTCTCTGGAACCTAAAGAAAATAAATGATGGAAGTGTGATATAATAGAACTATATCCAATCCTACTTGCAATGACCTAATCAAATAGAAAGGGTAACACTAACTATATCCAATCCTACATGCAATGACCTAATCAAATAGAATGTCAATGAAAGAAAAGAAAAGAACATACGATAGTACAAGTGTTTTCACAATTTTATACCACCCCAAAAGAACACTTGGAACATTTTGACATATTTTTTTGGAGTGAGTTTCTATTGTATAAAAATTTCCAAAAAAGTATGATAAAGAAATTGAAAAATAAAAGAAAAAATCATCAACAATTAGAAGAAAATGAAAGTGAAAAACACATTGCATGGCATGTTCATAGAAGAGATGAAATTGAAGCTAATATATATGAGAATACCTCAATTGATAATGAAATGATCAATCAAGATAATGTATTATACAAATGAATGAATGGAAACTACTATCTCACATTGGACTTTCCAGTACTGTCAACTTAAATGATCTTGCAATGCTAGGTCGACATGATTTTGGCAACAACAATTAGGAAAACCACAATTTCCAACTACCTTTTCATGAAACTGTACCCAGCTTTGTAACCACAAATAAGACCTAAAAATAACCATAGATATGCATAGTTATGACAACAACAATCTTTAGAACAAGAACATGCATTTACTATCATTAGAAATCATTCACTAGATATCTCTTCCAACCAACCCTTATATATGGTAATATAAGGAACAAAAGGAACTAGAAAATCCTATATCATCAGCTAGAAAATAAACACAATATGAAGAGAAGAACAACAAGAAGTAAAACCACTTGGTATTCTTTCTCCAATAGGAATAATTGCATTTAATGTACTAGCCTCAAGAATATGTGAAATCTCTCTAAGAAAAACCATTAACATCTGTCCAAGAAGAGGTGAAAAATATAAGATACATTCTCATTGATGAGATGAGCTTCATTGGGCTAAAGATGCTTCTATAAATTTATAGAAGGCTCCATATAGAAATGCTCCAAAATCAACATCTTTACTTTGGGGCATTAGTATCATCCTCATAGCTGACTTTGCACAACTACCACATGTGATGGACATGCCTATCTACGCATCTCATACTACAATAGAAAATATGAGGAACAAATTTAATATAGTTGTAACATTTTAAAAAAATTACATACAAGAGGGTTTTGATTGAATACAAATACAATTTTGAGAAACCTTAACAAAATATGCTCAATGCAGAACCAAGAAAAACCCAATTGCGAATTGTTAATGACATGCACAAATAAGAACCTAACAAAAATTGAACAAGAAAATTTTGGCCTATCCATACACTTATTACCAACAAATGAACTCGTAACAATACACAATATAAAAAGATCACAATTGTTGAGAAAGTGGGTGTTGCACACATTATATTATATTATTATATTGTATTGATTTATTTTACTATGTAATGTTACACCTACAAATACCTAAATGGATGTGGAACATGTAAACATTCGCATGGGATATACTTGATGAATTGTATTATAGGATTGTGTAATATTTGATGTAATTATTTAATATTGGGGAGAATAATTAAATGCCCAATATTAAATGTGAGGTTAATGGATTAGTTAGCACATGGTTTGTGTAATACCACTTGGTGGTTTTGTGGGATTTTCTACTATGTAAGCAGTCACAAGGGTAGTTGTAGAGATAAGAGATAGAAGGTGAAAAGACAAGAGTTGAGCAAGACAACGTTTAACAAGTTAGCTAAGGGAACATTTATGAAGGTTGGAAGCATGGAATGGGATCTATGGATTCATGCTTGTTTACATGGATTTCTTGATTGTGGCTATGGCTTTGAAGGATTCCTTGGTTGTATTGTAATGATATTTTTTTTGAATAATACATAGTGATGGATGTTTTTAGTGTTGAAATTTTCTCTCAATGAGGGTTTCCCAAGGTATATCTTGTATCACATTTTTGTGGGTATGTTGTCTATTCTCTTACATGTGGAGTTCAATTACATATTTATTTAAAATCTATTATAGATTATGCAAAAATGGTTACCTACTATTTTGCAAGTTTCCTTACAAGCGGTATCAAAGCTATGGTTTTATTGTTGTAACCCTAAATTGAGTCCATGAGAATCCATGAGAGGATAAAAGAAATGACAATATATATGGGTTTCATAGGTTATTTATTGCAGATCTGAGGGTTTTAGATTTATTGTTATGATGGAATGTTGGCTAATTTTGGGCATGTGGAATTGTTGGTCAAAAGGGTTTTTTAGATGTTTCATTTAGGTAAAAACAAACCTCACCATTGGATCTAGGTTGATATATCTATTAAATTTTGAAATATAACATACCTTAGTTTTTCCATGTTGAGAGAAAAATACAAAAGATCTTAGTTTCATCTCGTGATAGCCATTGATCCCATCAAAAATTTTGTCACTAAAAGAAAATTGTAGTGAAACTAGTAAAATTTGTGTCATTGAAAAAATACCATAAATTTGTCTCAAGCTATCAGATTTTGGACTTCTTATAGTCATTGGAAAGATATTTTAGAGAACTACAAGTTGGTGTGGATTTGATTCTATGATTTGAAGATTTTTTTAGGTTTTAAGAGCCCAAAAATTAGATGTTATTTTTATTTTGAGTGCAAATTTAAATATAACTTGGGTATACAAAGTCAAATTTTTCACTTTGAATAGTCGACAAAAAGCTCTTGGAGAGTTATACACATTGGCTTAGATTTGGTGTAGGTTTGGTATGATTTACTTGCTGATATATTGATATGAATTGTTTATGATATATATTGACTATGATAACATTGTGAGTTTATGGCATTGTGTATTTTGGAGATTTGAATTTGATGTCATTGTATAATCGATTCATATTTCAGATTGGTCTCATGATGATATGATTATCATTGTTTGATTTGGATATGTATGATGACTTGTTGAGTCTACAAGTTGTTCAATGTTTTAAGCGGTAGATACTTAGAGGTTACATTTATAGTTTGGCTATGGGTTGTCTTTTCCTATTGATCTTTCATTATTGATACATATTCAAATTGGTGACTTGGATTTGGGTTATTTATGCCCTAAGTCACATAATTTGCTGATTTTTTTTTATGTAGAAGGGATGGGATATTGTTACTAGGTATAATCATGGTGGAGGATGGCGGTTGACTATTTTATGCTGACAGATTGGACACTTTAAGACTTAGATGCTCAGTTCATGGATGTGATAATGGTGCCATGGATTTTTTCATCACATGATTAGATATACAGGTACTTCATTGGTGCTCATGGGTTTGGATTCCTGATTCTATTATGGTGGTATATCTTCTTGGTTTGAGGATCATGGTAATTTGATTTTTTTCTTTTGAGGAGCTCATAATGTGCACTTTTGGTTCTTTGATGGTTTGATGCCTTGGTTGATTCTCATGGTTAGAAAATAGTTTTTCATCATGATGTCATGGATAGATTGGATACATGATTTAGTGGGAGATTTTGATAGTGATTAGGTGGTCCTGCATGATTGGTTCTTGGTTTGGTTTGTATCTTCTTGGTTTCACTTGGTACTAACACTTTGGTTGTGTGAGTTTAGACCTAGGGGATCTTCATGTAGGAGATGGATTTTATGATGCCATGGGTGACTCGATACCATGGTTGAGTGGAATTTTTTAGAATTGATATATTTATTCAGTGTTTTTAAATGTTGACGATTTTTATTAGATCTTATTGCTATATAAATGTCATTGATATTTGTATGGTAAACTTTTTATCTTCACGATGTGTGAAGATGGTTGGATCTTGAGGACTCATGGGTTTCTTGGTTATCTTCATGGTGAGTAGAGATGGTTCTTCATGGTATGTGGACATGGTTTTCTTCATGGTGTGTGGAGATGGTTGCATCCTAAGGACTCATGGGGTTCTTGGTAATGGTGTGGTTTATGCTTTCATTTGACATGCTATCCTTGGTGTTAGGATGATTTCATTATTATGTCATATCATACCCTTGATACATATTTAGTGGTTTGACATGTTATGGTGTGTTCATATGGACCATGTTATCTCTTTGGTTGAGATGGTTTATACCATGTTGTCATGTTTATGTTCCTAAGCCCATGGTTGAAACTTTGACATTAATCTTGGTTCAGCTTCTTGGTATTGAGTACATTGATCATTTGATGGATACTTCATGATATTGCTGTGTTGCATTTGGAGAGGGTATGGGTTGATTGGTTACAAGTTCTCATGGATACTTAGAGATGGTTGTGATGTTGATCTCTCTTGGATTAGAGAAGTATTTGTTGGGAAAGGTTATGGCTTCAGTAGGCAGTTTAAGGGGCATTCCTCTAATATGGACTTGAGAGGAGATTTTTGATCGATGAGTCTTGGTTATAGACTTGGATATCTTGATGAGAATTCTCATTCCCCACTCTTGGTCTACTTGATAGATTGCTACTTGAGAGGTATAGACCATTGTTTCTCTCAAGTGTATTATGTTTATGCTTGTTTCTCATGGATATGGATCTTGAGTCATGGTACATGAGTTAGTTCTAGAGGGTTCATTTGAGAGATGGTTTAGCATTGGTTATCTCCTTGTGCATATGTTTTTGTTATGTTGAGTTTAGTTTGGGAGATGGTTTTATATTGGACATATTCTTTGGATTAGAAATAGTTGTTCCTTGGTTTGGGAATGGTTTATGAGTTTGATCTTCTTGTGAGAGGCTTGCATCCATGCTTGGTTATATGGTATATGTTGAGTTGTCATTTTACATGATGTTGAACAGTAGGGATCCTTTCGAATCCCTCTCTTGAAAATCTGATCAAGGACCAAATCCAAGGTTTTGGGTGCTTTTGCAACCTGTTTGGTTCACTCAATTGAAGATAAATGTGTATGTTCAGGAGGAGACCTTTTTTGGTTTGAATGAATCTTGGACAGTCTATTTCTATTTGAAATTTAACCACAAGAGATATATTTTTGTATTTTCTATTTTAGGATGAATGCAATTTATCAATGCAACTATATGAATTAATTTTTTAACCAAGATTTTAAAATAAAATAAAAAATAAAGAGTAATGAAACATTAAAAAAATAACTTGAAAGGTAAATTCTTAACTGACATAAGCTAATAGCAAGAAAACATCTATGAATTAAATTATCAAAAGGATCGGGTATGAAACCAATAAAATTAGGAGTAGCACTTCCTCAACTCCACTGATGCAATCATCAATGGGAACTCAATGTAAAATGAAAGATGTTTCACATTTCATCAAATCATGAGGTCATGAGAAGTACACTCATGCAATACAAGACACTATACAAGAACAAAGATTATTCTTTCTCCAATTTGTCACAACAGTGAAATTTATTAACACAAGGAAAACACTAGAACTAAAAGCTCGCACAATCATAACAACTTAATAAAACCATTGGCTCCATTATTATTCATGAACATGCATTCACAAAAATAACACACTCTAACAAGATTTTCTACACTCAAAATGAGAGCACCAATAACATATATTATTGCATCAAAATAATGACCCAGAGTACATATTACATCCATGTATTTATAAAAAATTATCTTCTCCATTTGTGTTGGGAGTGAGAGCTCTTTAAATGAAAAATTATGCTAAAAACTAATCAAACAAAGCTAACTAGGCAAGAGCCTACAACACAACGGTAAATTATGAGTCTCTTATCTAGGAGGTCTTGGGTTCAAGCCTACTTGAGCTTAATAACTAATTATAAAAAATTACAATACAAAATAATAATTAATCTTGGCTTTGGCCTCTTACCAATCAAAAAATAAAAACAAAAGAAAGCTGATTATATACAAACTAACTCTCTAAATGGTGCTAAGAAGGTCTCCACCCTTGTTTATATCCATTAATAGGTGCATGAGCCTTTACATGACATAAAAGAATAAAAGAATAACAAGATAAAAAGAATGAAGCTACGAGATGATCTGGAAGTCTTTGGGAGCTTTAAAATTGGAAGCTTGGTCTTCTTTAGACATTTTAGGGAGTCTAACTATCATCAAAATACATTTCTAGTACATGGAATGCTCTAAAATAGCAACTGGCAATTAACTATCGATGCATTGCTTCTTCAAAAAAATTGGTGTACCTCTATAAAAAGTGCACTTGTGCACCTGCACACCTTTGTGACAGGTTCCAAAAATTTAAAAAAATCTTGTAAGAGTTACAATTTAATTTCCAACATCTAATTTTCTTCCCTCTTTACACGAAAACCATATTTGGATGTTTATTCTTGAATTTCTCTATCATCTTTGCTACTTGAGTAGCTTCTAGTAAATTGAAACCCTCAAACTTATTCTTTTCTACTTGCCAATAATTACTAACTTATCTGAGACTCCACAAAATCCTCAAGCTTTGTGTCTAGTTCCAATAGTGCTTCTTAAGTTTTACATGCTTGTCTAATGTCATCTTCTAATGAAGCTTCTTCAAATGTTCTTTTAAATAGTTGGACTACTGATTGTATTTCAAAAAGCTTGGTCTTAGTCTCATCTTCAAAAATCTCAAGGCTCGTAGCATTATATTACCTCTCCAATTCCAAAAATAAATCTTGATCTTTGTCTTTAATCCGTTGGATTTCCTTATGCAATCCCTCCATTACTTTATTCCTTATTGATATCTTTTCAATCCAATCATTGAGATTATTGAGCTCCTCTATAACGTATACCTCCATAAGTATCTAGTACCTCTGACCGTTTATTGATCTTAATAAATGTAACTCCTTGGCCCAGGTCCATACTTCATCCATCAACCTAAAATCTTGGTTCACTATAGAACCAACTTGTCTACATTTGGTTGGATGTTGTGTGATAGGTTCAAATTGCCCTATATTATTTGCACTTCCCTCTCTTCAAAACTGTCACACCACTACTGACATGCCTCCAAAAATGAGTCCAACTATTTTCTTTCCTCTTTTCTTCCTAGTGTCACTCCAAGAGAAACCTTTGCATTCTCTAGGTTAATAGGTCCCACTACTTCATTTAGGTAGCCTCTAAGTAGCTCATTCTGCTTGTACAAAGTTATCAATTCTAATGCATCCTGATCTATGTGTCAAAAAATATCCGTCATGTCCATGGTGATCATTACTTTAGGCATGTCCACTATGGGATTTCTCAACATGACCTCCTTGATTTTTTAATCTTTAAGAGTTATTTCTTTAGTTTTGGCATGAGGAGGAGGAATGGTGATATGTGTGAGAAGTTCCTGGTCTTGATTCTTCATTATAAAGGCCAATCTTCTCGCATCACCCTTAAGTGGCTTAGACCTCTTCACCACTTTAATCAATTCCTTCATTCCCTCCTTTGTTTTCAACCCTCTTACTGCTTCTTCTTTCAAAACACGACCTCCTCTTCAACCATGCTGGTGTGGTGCCCATAGGCAATGTGTACTTTCCTAAAGAGGTTGGTTGTGTAGCAAGATCCTTTCCCTTATCACTTCTCTCTAGATTCTTTTCATGTTGAGGAAGATCTTTAGAAGGAGTCTCTACACTCTATTGGGCTAAAGATCTAGCCTCTATATCTCGAGGATTTTGCTAAGTTTCTTCCACTATTTTTCCCTCCTCAGATACTTCATCAACACAAAGCTGTTGGAATCCTCCTTCCTCTGTTTGATTTTTTTTCACTTCTACTTAAATAATGAGATGAGGTGGGTTTACTCACCCCTTATCTATAATAGCCACATCCTATGATGGTAGAGGTAGAATGTCCAAAGATCCTTGAGGTAGATGAGGAAATTTATTTCAATCCTCTCCTAAAGGTTCACTCATGGGAGTATCTCTAATCTTCTCTCCCACTATCTCAGTGCCCACTTGTATAAAGTCAAAATCTAAGAGGTCAAAGACATCAGCTCCTTCACCCTCCATCTCTACTATCCACTTTTTTTCATCATCTCCTAAAGTTGATACTTGGACATGTTGAAGAGTATGAAAGATCAACCTCGCAACTCCCAAGAATCACCTGCATGCAAACACCTGTCACAGAAAGAGAGAAGCAAAAGCTATGGAGGTTGGATTTAGTAGATCCATAGATGAGCCATTCTTGATGAGAAAAAAGAGATATTGTTATTATCAAAAGTGAATTAATAAATTACAAAGAGATCAATCCTTATAAAAGGAGATCAAAACCCTAATAGGTAACTAACCTAGGTTGCATGATTATAATTAATAGAATAATTAATTATTATATGCGCAAAGTTTAGCTTAAGTAAACTAGAGATAATAAGTGACTTAATAATTAAATAAATATTATTTAATTAATAATAATAAAACTTTATTACTCTAACACCCCCCTTAAGATAAACTTAGGGAGTAGCTAAAAACTTGGAAACTACTACTAAAAGTAAATTTGGCTCCTAGATACAAGCCTAATGAGGTACCCAAGTACAAAAAAATCTTTGAAAAGAGGAGAAATAAAGAAAATCACATGGGAAGAACCCTACTCCAAAAAGAGATGCAAATAATGTTCTTGAAGATAGGAACAAAGGGATGATCATGAAGAACACCACCGAAGCATGAAGCTTCAAACACTGTCAAACTATTGATCTAAAAAACTTCCACTATATAGAACATGACCAAGTAGAGAAGACCAATTTTGAAGAGTTGATCAATCAAATATGAAAGGTATCTTCATGGCCTAGTACATATGATGAAATATTAAATACATATCTCACTCAATTGAAACAAGAAAGTAATAGAGCCAATGTAACCCCCCTATAATCTAGAGAGGTAAGACATGAACATTGAAACTGAATGCAATATCTTTTGTAGAAGGAAGAACTTGGAACATCAAGAGTACAATAGAAGTACAAAGACCTATAATAGAACATGTCATCAACACATCATGAGGCTAATCTCATGGAAAAAACACTCACTTGACAAAGGAAGATGGAAAATATGGCCGACATGAAACCCCACAAGGAAATTTATAATGTAGTACATATAAAACAAAACACAAAGATGTCCAAGATCTCAAAATTCAATAGAGTGGCACTTTATGTCAATGTGTTTGCAAAAATACTACAAAATGATGCCAACAAAGATCAAAAGAGACTTAAGCCTGATACAAGAGATAATACAACCCATGAAAAATAATCTAAAGAAACATAATTGATGTCAAGACATAAAACAACCAAGATATCCACCATAATACAAAAAAGGAAAAAAATGAATGGGATATGCCTAGAGCATAATCTGGAAAATAGAATGTCTCAAAATATGTCTCTCAGAGTGCAAAAAGAGAACCTCTAACTTTGAATTCATAAACAAGAAACCAAAGAGGACCAAAATTCCAAATAAACTACACTATATTGATGAGCTCACAATTAGCTTTTCAATGATATCTTATTTGTGAAAAATGAGGTCCAGATGAGCAAGTTAAAGCCAAAAAACCACATATAGGTCAAAACAAAGCTAGAAGCGAAAAATAAAAATATTTACTACCTTAGGATTTGTGCTAAATGTCTCAAAAAATTCATCCATTAGTACAAAAAATTACATTGGGAAGAGTGTCAGTTGCATACCAAACATTGTCTTGATTTCAATGTAAAAGATCTTGATTTGTGTGTTGGAAAATCTTAATTTTTTGTGCAAAAAAATCTTGATTTGTGTACCAAAAAATCTCAATTTGCACACCAAAAATCCTGACGTACATGCCATAATTATTGACATGTGTACCAAAAACTCAATTTGCACAAAAAAATCTCAAATTTCATGTCAAAAAATCATCAGATCATTGCCTTGGGAAATGTGCTCAATCTAGGAGCAATTGTTTTGCCTCAGATTCCAATTGTGTCAAAATTGGATAAATTTTATATGAAAATAGGGGTTTTTGGGCACTCTAAGCTCAATGTTGCTATATGTTTTTTTCTCAAAGTGCACCAAAAATCAGTGACCCTGAAATCCAATACAAAAATATTCTAAAAATTGAAACCCTTTGAAAGAAAAAACAAAAATTTGAAAGTTAAGCCAAACCTCTCATAAATAGAAAAAGGACAAGAAGATCTCGAGCTCTGATACCATGTTGAATTTGATGAAAGATCAATGCCATAGCTCCCAAGAATCACCTGCATCCAAACATCTATCATAGAAAGAGAGAAGCAAAAGGTATGGAAGCTAGAATTCCAAGATCCATAGATGAGACATTCTTGATGAGAAAAAAGAGAGATTGTTATTATCATAAGCGAATAAATAAGTTACAAAGAGATCAATCCTTATAAAAGGAGATCAAAACCCTAATAGGTAACTAACCTAGGTTGCTTGATAATAATTAATAAAAGATTTAATTATTACATGCCCAAAGTTTAGCTTAAGTAAACTAGAGATAATAAGTGACTTAATAATTAAATCAATATGATTTAATTAATAAGAAAATACTTTATTACTATAATAGGATAGACTCTATTGGAGCAGATGGAGGTGTCTATATAGAGCTTCTTCTTCTCTCTTCCTCTATGGCTTTGGCTGAGTGAAAAACTCTATTTTGTTCCCCTTCTTACTCATCCTTGGCTTCCAGGATGGTTTTTGAAACCTATGGGGATGCAATATTTTTCATCTTCAATCTCCTCCTTTGTGTACCCATTAGATTTTTTTTTGTCCTTGCTCTCTTTGAAGCCAAGGGGGAGGATTTTTCATCTATAGTTGTTGGTAATGGAACCCTCTGCTACTCTTTTTGTTATTCCTCCTACTATTATGGTTGTGCCTACTCTAGAGGTTGATTTGCTAGCTCTACTCAAGGCTTAGCTTGCCCTTTCCCAGGTTGTTCTTGTTCTAGAGGTGCTTGGGCCTCAACTGCTTATTTCTCTTCCCTAGAGGGCACCCTTTTCCTCTTCTTCTCTTATCTACCTCAAAGTACTCAACCTCTTTCTCTTAAATTGATGTACCATTTCTAGCCTTATGAGGATTGAGTGGGCTAGGTTAGTATTGTGACCTTTGCACCTTTACCTTTGATAGGTATGGCTATGGCTTGTAGAGGTATGGCTCAAGGAACTAGATCCATCCAAAATGGCTTCCAAATGCATTCCCTTGTCAACTCAACCACATGTCTGGCCTGATGATTTATATCATTATTTTCCTCTCACCCTCTCTTAGCATTCATGGTTGGCATCTTGTATATTTTGTCTCTATTGTACAAAGGATTCATAACTTCTAGAACATCCTTTGCCACAACCTTGAGAGGAATCTTCATCTTCAACATATTTTCTACTAGGTATAGACTCATCCTGCAATAGTCCCATATATAGACATCATAGTCATGTATTGCATTCATCCAGTGATCTTCTAGGGCATCAACATGTACAAACTATTTCCCTACTAGATGTTGAGCCATCCCAATGTTGTTAAAGAATGGGTGAGGGGAGTTGTATTCTTCCAAGGGATACTAATCCCATTCAGAGTCAAAGGTGGAAATATCTTGTTTCTTCTTCACCTTGAATGTGCCAATTGTAATTGGCTAGACCCATGACTTCTTATATTGTTTCCTCACTCTGTCATAAAAAGAAATGAGTTGGTGGGCTATCTCCAATAGTATAATCTTGTGTCAAGGGTATCTCTGAAGCTTTTTGGGGAAAAGGAGAGTACCAGCTACCAAAAGATACATGAAGGTCTGTAATTGAATCTAGTAGGCACCTATCTCTATGATTTTGGTTGTTTCCTCTATTAACATTCCTTTTGAGTAATCACCTTCAATGAATTTGATGATGGCAAATATGAACCCATCATTGACCACTCTATATTACACACTCTATAATGGGAGCTTATTTTCACCAATTGTGGTTATACTACATAGGGCCAAGCAATTTCATCTTGCATGATTCCCTTTTTGTACTACCTTGGATAGTTAGTGGTTCTGGCTACTAATAAGTACACCTTGTCTGATGTCATTTTGAAATGAGGATCTATTTTAATGGTGAATAGTTGCTAATTCAATTTATCACTTAGGATGATGGTCCAATCAATGGGCATCTTGGCAGTCCTTATGGTTTCAATGAAATTAACCATCCATGCTAGCAAGAAATTAGTTGTAGGAAGGCCCATAACTCTACTAAGGAGGATGATCGAGTATCCAATGTCATCTTTCATATACCCTCTAGTGATATTCAACTTGCCTACTTTGTGGCCCAAAGGTGTCCTATCAATCAAGAATGAAGTTTGTACTAGCTCCTTAGAATATTTCTCATTATCTCTATGTCATTTCTCTGACCCATCATATGAAATTTGGAGGTACTAATTTTCCCTTGGAACATTAAATATTTTCTCAATGTTTTAGGGTCAGAGGTCCAGGAAATCTCTCCTCTTGCACTTCCCTCTATTACATAATGGTCTGCCAATGTCATTATCAATTTCAAAACTTGAACTAAAGTGGGATGTGATGTTGCATTTATGATCCTAGACTGGATTAGTATAGATATCATTATTGACCTCTCTCTTGGTTTTTTGCAAATGGTCAAAAGGCATTCTATTCAATATGGCCCAACTTAGTATCTCTAATCTTTGTGTGCCCATCCTAAAATATTGATTTCTTGGTGCTCCTTGATATTTGAATGTAACATGTTTTGGTGCCATGTTCTCTACTATGGAGGATGATGATGATGTCATTAATGTGCATGATAGAGGAAAACATTGGTCTTATGGATATCAAGAAGGCAAAAATGAGACCCAAAAAGGACCTAGACTAACTCCAAAATAGATCAAAATTAGTTTGAAAAAACCATAATGCAGTTCTCCCCCCAAACCATCCTATTATGTATCTTGGTGCACCTAACACACCCTTACAGGTGCATTAATGCACTTGTTAAGCCTTTGATATGGTTTTGTGTGTAGGTGTGCACCTTAGCAAGTTTCCCAAATGTGCACATGCACAAGTGTCTTAGTGCATGCAAGTGGGAGGTACCGAAGTCTTCAAGTTGTATGGAGGTGCGTACATGCACACCTCATGGAGGCACATACGTGTACACCTTCATGAAGCTTTAAGTATTTGTTACTTCTAGGTGTTTTTCTCTTTTTTATGGATTTCTTTGTTTTTCTTACTGCCATAGTGCATACATGCACACCTTTAAGGGGTGTGCATGTGAACACCTCTCAAGGTCCCAACCTTGTGTGGTTTGTGTACGGGGATTGGACAACAAAGCAACATAGTGGAAGAAGATGCAGAGGTGAAGAGCTTGGATGAAGTAAAGAGAAAGTGAATGGAAAAGGGGGTTCAAGGCCTCATATAGGCTCTTCGGTAGTGTGAAGTGTGCACCCCTGAGCAAAGGTAAAGTGTGCATTTGCACACTTAGCACACATGCACATGTTTTCAAGTGCACATATGCACACTTAAAAGCACAATGGAGTCCCAAAACTTGACTTTTTCTCCTTTCTGACTATTCTACCCTTCCCAGTAAGAAGCTAGGATTTTACCTAGAACTAGAGGACGGTCCAAAATGACTGAGGCTCTAGAGTAGAAGCTTTAGAGGAGAATTTAAAACTAGGGGTCCCCATTTTCTAAGTAAAAATGGGGCGTGCATTGTGAAACCAAAAAAATAGCCCCAATAAAATGGAAGAATTGATAAAGGAAATTCTTCATTAGGAAGCATGCTTCTAGCACGCATCAAGTGATAGCTGGATTTTGAACATTTCAAGCAACTTTCAAGTCCCTTGGGAGTCAAAAAATTTAGAATCCTGAATTTTCAATATTAATGTGTGCTTAGTATATTAATTTCCTTTGACATCTCAAGGTGCAATCTATCATGAGTATCTAGCAACTTGGAGAGAATATTTGGGTCCATTGGTCCATTCATCTAGAATCCTCATAAAGCCTGTTTGTTAACCATTATCTATCTAGATGAGAGAGTCTTTTCTAAGGGCTATTTTTGAGTTATCAATTCTTTCTTTTGTCTTTGGTAATCCCTTTTGATTTTCTTCATGGAGATTATGTTTTTCCATTTTATTCTTCTTTGAAGCATTTTGTATAGAATAGGATAGCCATTTTGGAGGGCATGTCCCTTTATCTAATTACCTTTTATAATCATCTAGAATCTTTTAGATTTAACACATCTTGCAATTCTTTTTCTTTCTTTTCTACCTTGACCACGCTTAGACTATGTGGCCAAGGCTTTGGTGTTATTTTCTAAATCTATTCTTTCATTTGATAACTCTTGTGTTCCTCTATTGATGAACTTTTGTGAAACTTTCATGCTAAACAATGATCTTAGAAATTCTTTGAAGGGACTGTTTGTCTCAACTAAATTTTTTTGAATTGTCCCTTCCTACTATCAACTTAGATTTTAAAATCACCAAGATGGTCAATTCTTGAGTTCGTAAAATGTTGAGAGCTATCAATCTACAATTCTAATTTTAAGACTAGAAGTCCTTTATAACTGTAGGTAACACTTATTTTCAATTGGTACAAGAAACAAAATCAATGGAATGCTTTGACAAGGAAATACCTCTTCCCTAAAGTCAAAACCAAATGGATTGATCTATTGAATGCATCAAGAAAGAGTCTTGATTACACATAATTTCTGAAATGATAAGAAAAAAAGACACAACTTTAAAGCAAACACACAACTGAAAGTAAAGACAATTGCAAAAAGTAAACATGAGACTGAAATTTTTTTTAAAACCTTTAAATTTTATTTTATTTTTTTCTTAATTTGAAATGTTTTCCACTTTTAGGCCTCAAAATAATGTTTCAAAAGTTGGTCATTGACTGGAAATGGGGCTAATTCCCCTTGTAAAGAACTTAGCCTAAAAGTATTTTCTCCTAAAATCTCTACAATCTAATAAGGGCCAATCCACAAGCATTAAAACTTAGTGTGACTACCTAGTTTTTCTTTTGGCTTGTCCCACAAGAGAATAAGATCTAAGATTCTTAAAGATTTGATTATGGCTCGCTTTTCAAACCAACATTTTATGACATCTTGATATTTCTCCATATGCCTTAAAATGGTTTTCGTTTTCTCATCCAATTCCAAAAGATTCATTAATCTGATCTGAACTCTATCAACATCCTCAGCATACCCTCTCATGAATTTTAACATTGGAATCCTGATATTGAGTGGGAAAACTAGTTCCTATCCTTAGACAAGTAGATATGGGGATGTTCCCAAAGCAATTTTAATCCTGACTCTACCTATCCATAATGCATTTTTCAGTTGAGTGTGCCAATCTTTTGGGTTCTCCTTTAGAAAGCACTTTATCAGTTTGATTAAATTCTTATTGTTGGACTCAGCCACACCATTCCCTAGGGGATGGTAATTAGATGAGAACTTGATTATAACCTGATTCTCTAATGCCCGTTGTGTAAGGAAAATCAAAGAAAAAGATGACCCATTATCGTATACAAGGAAGAACAACATTCCAAACCTACTAACAATGTGCCCTTCCAAGAAATCAGTAACCACTTTTGTTGTAGAGTTTCATAAAGTTTCAGCATTGGTCCAACGTATGCAAAAGTATATAGCTGTGAGGATGAACATGTATCCTATTTATGATGGTGGGTTTACTAGTCCAATAAAGTCCAAACCCCCACTTGGCAAAAGAGCGTACCTCAAACACTAGTTGTAATGGCACAACTAGATGTCTCTCCCTATTAGCACTTGTTTGAAAAGTGTGGCAAAAGTGTACATGTTCAAATATGTCCTTGAAAATTGTAGGCCAAAAGTAACCCAATCTAAAAATCATATGGGTTGTAGCCTCTATTGATCCATGTCATGTACCATACTTATCATGATATTATTCTAATAGTTCTTTTTCTTCTTAAAGTCCCAAGCACATCAAATGAATTCCCTCATAGTTTCTTTTATAGATTTTCCTATCTTGAAGAATATGGGATTCACATTTCAGCTTGAGTCCTATGCATTGGGAACTATTCATCCAATTAGGGTATTGATTTTGCAAGAGGTAATACATGATATTTTGATACCATAAATTTATAATTATTCCTTTGTGAATGTCCACTTGAGACACTATGATACTATGTTCATTGTTAGTCTTGGTCTCATCATCAAATCTGGTATCATTGTTAGTATTGATGCCATTGTCATCTATCATCTTAGTTAGCCCTTTTCCTCTTACCAGCTTCATTGGTTGAATTTCCAAATTGAAATCTTGTAATATGGCCATCCATTTTCCTCTTCTTTTTCATAATTCATTCTACATCAGTAATGATTTGATTGTAGGATTCAACACAATAGCATATACTTGACTACTGAGTATGTAAGGACAAAATTTCTTGACTACCTTTATCAAGGTGAAAGATTGTTTTTCAAGATTGGAATATTTCAATTCAACATTATCTAGTGGACAACTCATGAATGTGATAGGTCTCTCATCTTCTTTGTCTTTCTTTTTAGTAACAATCCTAGTATATGAGTGTTCTAAAGAAAATAAATAGATTTTGAAAGGCAACTCATAATTGGGACTTACAAGTACTGGAAGTATGGAGATAGCTACTTTGATGTCTTCAAAATATTTCTTTATCATAGGAACCTATTCTGTCTATGTACCTTTCTTTGGCAAGTCACTAAGAGGATGAACTATTTCACTGAACCCACTAATGAACTTTTTCACAAAGTTAATCTTCCCAAAGAAAGATTTAATCTCTTTATGACTACATGGAGGTGACAACTTTAGAATAGCTTCTACCCTTTCAAGATCAATGGATATCACAACTTCAAAAATAATGTGACCCAAAAGATTTTCTTTGGTAACCCTGAATGAACACTACTTAGGATTAAGAGATATGACATATCTTTGGCATCTATTGATCAGCCCTTTGAATGCTTCATTTATTGCTCTTTGGAATCTGGTTCCTAAAATGATTAATCCAAAAGACATTCTTTTGTATGCAAAAGTTCCCTATTTTTTTGTAAATGTAGTCTTTAACCTATGAAGTCCTCATCTACCATCACCTGATTATATCCTAAATATCTATCTAGAAAGGACATCATTTTGGATCCATTTACAATTTGTACAACCTCATCTAATGATGGAAAATGGTAGTTATCCTTTTGGGATGCTAGGTTGAAATTCTAAAAATCTATGCAAATGTAAATTTCTCTAGTCTTTTACCTTACTGGAACCAAGTTAGCAACCCATGTAGAATATCAGATTGGAAAGATAATTTTAGCATTGAGAGACTTCTAGACCTCTTTCATTATTAACGGTTCAATAATGGGATTAACTAGTCTTTGTCTTTAATGAAAAGGTTTGGCATCAGGCTTCAAGGTAATGTCATGAGTGATTATTTCAAGATCATACATCTTGAGTTCTTCATAATTCCATGCTATGACATCTTTGTATTCTATAATTAATTGAAGCATACTTCCTTGTTATTGAGGATTACATGCCTTTCCAATTCTCACCAACTTAGACTCTTCCTCTGTGCCCAGATTATATGAATCACATTCTTTAATCCCTTTTTCTTCAATAGTTCTTTTACTATGTGTTGATGCATCTTAGTCAAAGATATGTTACAACTCTACCATCCCCTTAGGAATATTATTGGTTTTAAAATTTATGGTCCCATCTTCATCTTCTAGTTCTTCATCCTCTAATTTATCATCGAGAGTATCATCAATCTCTTGTCCTTTGAAAAAAACCATTGGACATAATGAACTCAAGAATATGTTGGTCATCTTGGAAGACTTGGAAGTTAGTAATGTTATCTAGAATAGACAAGGTAACCACTAATTCAACCAGAAACCAAAAACCATTTTATTTTTGTTCTTTCAACAGGATGTAATGCACTAGCTAAAATTGAAAGGGTGATGACTACCATATTTCTCCTTCTTTGGATGGAATTTATGTTTAGGGCCTCAAAATCTTCCATCAAGTCCTAAACACTTTTTTGATAAGCAAGTAGTCTTCTATTATTGCAAGAATAGATTGATTTAACCTATCTAATCACCAATTTAAATTCTCCTTCAATTATGAGAGATTTGGTGTCCTTCTCTAATGCAAATAGTCTGTGGATCAAGGCTTCATATTCTGCAACATTTTTAGTACATCTAAATTATAAATAATATGTAGCATAAAATGACCTAGCTTTGGGATTAATTAGTTCAATACCTACACTAGTTCCTCATTTTCATTTAGAGTTGTCAAACCTGAGTGTCTAAATTGGTTGATCTTTCATCTTTCTTGACTTATGTTTATTTGTTCAAAGTATTTCTTTCACTTGAACTTTGAAGGACTATTTCTTTTGGATCCATTGCAATATTTTATGTAGAAGACTTGGTGGGATACTATTGTTTACCTTTGATATGGGGATTATCCATTTCTCTTGTTGATCTTGAATTTTCCTAATCAATTATGTGATTTTACTAATTTGTGGATTAGGATGAACAACTACCAAGGTCCAGCCTTGGCCTTTTACAAAAAATCTTCTCCTTAGGACATTAATCATCCTTGGTGGAGGATAAGACAAAGCTCCACCATCTGAAGAGGTGTCACTATATGATGCATTAAGACCTTCCTTTTCCTCTTCATCATTCTCCATAACCTCAGATATGCACATGGAACTTGAATTTTCCTTTTGTATCTCACTTGGAGTTTGACCATTTTTCAAGTTCATTATTTGAGTCAATACCCAAGAAATCACTTTTTGGCAATGTGAGCACTCAAATTATAAATGACTTATTTTGTGTAACCTATAAAATCCTGGAAGGAGAAAAATGCTTGGGTCTACTTCTTCACCTAAGTATTGAAAATTTGCAATCATGTTGTCTATCAACTAAGTCACAACCTCATTTCTTGGGATAGTGTTCATAGATTCTCTATTTAGATTGTCTTTTCTTTTAAACAAAGCTATGTCAAGAGCCATCACCTTGTTAGAAACTAGGTTTGATTGAAGAAATGCTACTTCATTTACGCCATTATATTATGTGATCATTTTATTTAGCTTTAGTTGGGTCTTTATCTAATTATTCACCACTTTCCAAGGTAACCATAGTTGAGTGAAATTAATCGAGAACCATCCTCTCAGACACCAAGTCCATTCTCTACTTAGTAAAAAAATATGTTTCCATATTTTCCACCATGTGTATATCTATAATGTCTTCAATTCTAGGGTCCATAGTTAACTATATTTCAATATCTTTGAATACCCCAATAACTTTTACTTTCATTTTATCAAGTTGAATCACTATATGACTCATATGTTGATGGGTGACTCCCAACCTTTGAGCTATAGAAAGTGGAGTGACATTATAGGAATCTCTTGAATCTTTAAGACAATTATGGAGGATTTTCCCAAAAATTCTAATACTAAGCAAGAAAGTAGGCACTTTCCCCATGTCTTTATACATGGTGGGCATCACTTTAGAAATGTTAAGCTGTTGTGATAATGTCTTATGAGGGTCTATAGAAGGTGTTTCCTTGGTATGATCAAGAGTCTTTAGCAATGCTTCCCTCTAATCAGGACAATTTTGTAACATATCAAACAAGGACATATTGGCCTTTGTCCTTTTTAAGTCTTCAACTACACAGTACTTTTTAGTTGATCAAGTAGGATTCTTTAGTATCATGGGTATATTTCCTTGGTTCTGATTTTTTTTTTCAACATAGGGTCCTCATGTAGGTACTGGATTATTATTATCTCTTAGATCTAGAGGCATTGTTTGCAATGTGGGAGGAATCCCATTAGTTATAGGCTCCCTTTGATTCTATGAATTGTAAGTATTTTGATTATCATTCTGAAATGAAAACATCTCTTCTAGTTGGGGATCTAATTCTTGACTAAATGGAAAGGTAAATTCTTTGTTGAACTGTTCTTCCATTTTAGGATTGTGTACAGAATAATAAGATTCTAATAGCATATATTTGAACTGCATAGGGGGCTCATTGTTATTGCCTTGTAAATTTCAGTTCACTTATTGATTTCTATTAAAATATGAACCACTATTATTGGGTATGTTCTGACTGGTGTCAAATTGATTGATGGCCACAATTGGGCATTGTTATTTTTGTCTACAAGGACACTTCTATTGTTTGGATGGGTATTTAATTATTGGTTTTTTTTTTTTAAATGATTATTGTGATCTAGAGGATTCCCTGAATTATTATTTATGCTGAAATTCTTCTTGTAGTTCTAACCATAGTTGTTGTTTTTGTAAGGGCATGCATTTGTTCTTTGAAAATTATTGTTTTATCCTTTTGATAAGCTCAAATGGGTTATCTCATTGGTAATCTACGACATGGTCTTCTTCATTTGGCCTAACTTAGTTGTGACATTATTTTCTGTCTTAGTGGGTATTGTTTTCTTTTGCTCAAGGAAAGCATCTTTTGAAGGTTCATATCTTGGATAAGTTATGGTTGGAGCTAGCATAGCTAGTGCCTATTGTAGTAGAATCAGAGTCAATGGAATGAATTGACTAGGCATCACTTGTGCTCCCCCAAGATATGTCAGTATTGTTGTACTAGCTTGGGTCAGAACCATCAATCCTTGTCAATTAAGATTGGCTTATTTAGTAAATGTAATTACTTCTTCAAAGACATTCTCCAATGTGTTAATGTTCATTTTAGGAAGTCTTCTTAGGAATATAGCAGTAAGGTGGTCCATAGCATTAAGATAAATTTGGATTAAAACTTCAACTAGTATGATGTAGGGTGTCTCCAACTTGCAATATTCCATATGAAAGGGGATGATTAAAAGATGAAATAGTCTCTATTGGGTCCCTCTTCATTGATATGAATTTATGATGTATCATAGTTGGGTTAAAAAATGTTATAAATTGATCTAAGAAAAAAATTTCCAAGGTGATCTAATTCTGGATACATCCGAGTGGCAAATGTATCTACCAATTGAAGGCAAATTCTCCCAATGTGTATGGGAATAAATGCAAGACTGAATTCTTTCCTTGAATCTATATCCAATTGCATAATTTTTTTAATAACTTGATATGATCCTCAGTTTTCTGTGTTTCTCCATAGATGAACCTTGGGTAGAATTTCTCAAAAATCTTGGGAAAGTCATTGAGTGCACCTTGAAAATTGAATGGTGCACATACTGCATTTGCAAAGAAGGTCATTGGTGGAGGAATAGGTTGAATGGTAGGTGGAGGTTGGTTCTAAGATGGAATTGAAGATGATGAGATTTGGAATGGAACTAGAAAATTTTTGGGTGTCCCCTTATCACTGTGAGGCTTGGGGAAAATGATTGAGTTCTATGAACTTGTGTCCACCAGTTGAAGACCTTAATGATAATTGAAATGGAGATTGTGGATCAAGGTCTCCCAATTTATGTTGATTATAGAAAAGTGCACCTCTTCAAAACAATGCACCTACGCACCTTTAGACAATGTCAAATAGAAAATTAGTTGAACTTCTAAAAATTGTAGATTTTTCAAGCAACAACTTATTTCTTTATCTGAATGGTTTCAAGCCCTCCTTCTAGCACCACTTCTATTGAGCTATCATTTTGCATGATGTTGAATGAAAGAGATCCTTTCAAATTCCTCTCTTGAAAAGTTGATCAAGGACCAACTCCAAGGTTCTGGGTGGTTTTGCAACCTATTGGATTCACTCCAAAGGAAATAACAAAGATAGAGTAATGAGAGATTAAAAAAATAACTTGAAAGAGAAATTCCTAATGGACAAAAGCTAATAATAACAACATGTCTGTGAATTAAAATATCAAAAAGATTGAGTAGGAAACCAATGAAATTAGGAGCAGTGCTTCCTCAACTCCACTGATGCAATCATCAATGGGAACTCAATATAAACTGAAAGATGTTTCACATTTCATCAAATCATGAGGCCACGAGGAGTGAACTCATGTGAGACAAGACACTATGAAAGAACAAAGATGATTCTTTCTCTAATTCATTACAATAGTATAATTTGTTAACACTATAAGGCAAAAACCATAACTAAAAGGTCACCAAATCATAGCAAAAAAATAAAACCATTGGCTCCATTATTATTCATGAACATGCATTCACAAAAAAAACACACTCTAGAAAGATTTACTATGCTCAAAATGAGAGCACCAATAGCACATATTATTGCATCAAAATAATGGTCTAGAGTACATATTACATCCATGTATTTATAAGAAATCATCTCCTCTATTTGTGTTGGGAGTGAGAGCTCTTTAAATTGAAACTTATGCTGAAAACTAGTAAAAAAAAGCTAATTATATACAAATCAACTCTATAAATGGTGCTAAGTATGTCTCCACCCTTTTTTATATCCATTAATGGGTGCATGAGCCTTTAAATGACACAAAAGAATAAAAAGATAAGAAGTGAAGTTGTGAGATGATCTGGAAGTCTTTGGGGGCTCTAAAAATGGAAGCTTGGCCTTCTTTAGATGTTTCTAGGAGTTGAATTACAATCAAAATGTGTTTCTGGTGCATGGAATGCTCTAAAATAGCAAGTGGTAGTTAATTGTAGGTGCACTACTTCTACTTCAAAACTGTCAGAAACCTTTGTAAAAAGTGCACCCGCACACCTTGGTGATACGTTCCAAAAGTCTAAAACATCTTGTAAGTGTCAAAATTGAATTTCTAGCATCTAGCTTATTTCCCTCTTTACACCAAAATGATGCCTTGATGTTTATTCTTGAATTTTTCTATCATCTCGACTACTTGAGTAGCTTTTGGTAAATCTAAAGCCTCATACTTAATGTTTACTACTTTTTGGTAATTACTGACTTCTATCTGAGTCTCCGCAAAATCTTCAAACTTGGTGTCTAGTTCAAATAGTGCTTCTTTAGTTTTAAAGTCTTTTCTGATGTCATCTTCTAATGAAGCTTATTCAAATGTTCCTCTAAACTATTGGACTATTAATTTCACCACAAAAAAATTTTTATTAGTCTCATCTTCAAAAATCTCAAATTTCACGATGTTATAGTACCTCTTCACTTCCAAACATTTCTCTGCTAGGTTTCCTCATGTATTCCCTCCATTACTTTATTCCCTCTTGACATCTTTTCAATCCAATCATCAAGCTTGTCAAGCTCCTCTACACCATATACCTCCATAAGAATCTAGTACCTCTAACACTTTATTGATTTTAATGATTTTAAGTCCTTGATCTAGGTACATACTTCATCCATTAGCCAAAAATATTGGTTCACTATAAAAAGCAACTTGTCAGCATTTGATTGGATGTTGTGCAATAGTTTCAAATTTTCCAATATTATTTGTACTCCTCTCTCTTCAAAATTGTCCCGCCATCGCAAACATGCCTCTAAAAATGAGTCCAACTATGTCCCTACTAGTTTTCTTCCTAGTTCTACTTTAAGAGTGACCTCTGGATTCTCTAAGTTGATAGGTCTCACAAATTTGTTTAGGTAGCCTCTAAGTAGCTCATTCTTCTTGCATAGTGTTATCACTTATGACTCATCTTAATCTATGGATCAGAAAACCTTGTTCATGCCTATGGTGATCATTACTTCGGCCATATCCACTGTGGGCTTTCCCAACATGACTTCCTTGATTTGGAAATCTTTCAGAGTAATTTCTTTGGTGTCAACATGAGGAGGAGGAATGGCAATATGTGTGAGAAGGTCCTAGTCTTGGTTCTTCATTATGAATGCTAGTGTTCTTCCATCACCCTTAGGTGGCTTGGGCCTCTTCACCACTTTAATCAATTCCTTCAACCCTTTCTCTACTTTAAGCTCCAACTACTTATTTTGTCGAAACATGACCTCCCTCTTTAGCTATGTTGGTGTGTTGCCCATAGGTGACATGTACTTGGCTAAAGAGATTGGTTATGTAGTAGGCTTATTTCCCTTATTACTTCTCTCTGGAGTCTTCTCACATCAAGGAAGATCTTTAGAGGGAGTCTTTGAACTCTATTGGGCTAAAGATCTAGCCTTTGTATCTTGAGGAGTTTGTTGAGTTTGATGTAGTATTTTTCCCTCCTTAGATACTTGATTGGCATAAAGCTATTGGAATCCTCCTTCCTAAGTTAGTAATTTCTCTACTTCTACTTGAATGACTGGTGGAGGTGGAGTTACTAACCCTTTTTCCAGAATAGCCACCTGTAATGGTGGTGGTGGAATGCCTAGAGATCCTTGAGGTAGAGGAGGCAATTGATTCCAATTATTGTCTCCTATAGGTTCACTCGTGGGGGAATCTCTAATCTTCTATCCAACATCTTAGTGCCCACTAGTATTATGTCAAAATCTGAGATATCGAAGATATCAGTTCCTTCACCCTCCATCTCTACTATCCACTTTTGTTGGTCATCTTCAAAAGTTGATACTTGGATAAGCTCTCTTGGAGAAGATGGAGATGTCTATGTAGAGATTCTTCTTGTTTCTTCCTCTATTGCTTTGGTTGAGTGAGTCATCTAGCTCAAGAGGAAAAACTTTAATTGTTCCCCTTCTTGCTCATCCTTGGATTCTAGGATGGTTTCTAGAACCTATGCAGATGCAGTATTTTTCTTCTTCAATCTCCTCCTTCAAATACCCACCATAGTTGTTTTTCTCCTTTCTCTCTTCGGTGATGAGGGAGAGGCTTCTTCATCCATAGTTATTATTATTGGAAACCTCTATTCCTCTATTTGTTCCTCCTCCCATTATTTTGGTTGTGCCTCCTCTAGAGGTTGATCTGTTGGCTCTGCTTGAGGCTCAAGTTGCCCTTGACCAGGATGTTCATGTTCTAGAGTAGCTTGGGCCTCAACTACTTTTTTATTTTCCCTAGAGGGTACCCTTTTCTTCTTCTTTCCCTTAGCTTCCTCGAAGCACTCAACCATTTTCTCATGTTGATGTATTGTTTTCAGCATTACTAGAGATTGAATAGGGTAGGTTGTTATTGTGACCTTTGCACCTTTACCTTTGATAGGCCTAGTTGTGGCTTGTAGAGGTATGGTTTGAGGAACTAGATCTATCCAAAATGGCTTACAAATCCATTTCCTTGTTATCCCAACCATATGTCTAGCCTAATGATTTATATCATCATTTTCCTCCCACTCATTCTCAACGTTCTTGATTGGCTTGTCATAGATTTTTTCTCTATTGTACAAATGATCCATAACTTCTAGTACATACTTTTCCACATCCTTAATCAAAGGACTTTCATATTCAACACATTTTATACTAGGTATATACTCATCTGACAATGGTCCCTTATACGGACATCATAGTCATCTATTATGTTCATCCAGTGATTTTCTAGGGTATCGATATGTACAAACTATTTCCAATGATCTTCTAGGTTGTCAAAGAATAGACGAGGGGAGTTGTATTCCTCCAAGGGATATTGATCCCATTCAAAGTTAAAGGTAGCAATGCCTTATTTCTACTTCACCTCGAATGTGCCAATTTTAATCGGCCAAACCCATGTCTTCTTATGTTGTTTTCTCATTTTGTCATTAGAAGAAGTGAGATGGTGGGCTATCTCTAGAACTATGAGCATATTTGAAAGGTATCTCGGAAGCTTTTTATGGCAAAGGAGAGTACTAACTACCCTAATATATGTGACAGTTTGTAATTGAATGTAGTAGCCACCTATCTTAGTGATTTTTGTTGCCACCTCTACTAACATTCCTTTTGCGTAATCACCTCCAATGAACCTCATGATGGAAAAGATGAACCCATCATTAACCAATCTATATTCCACACTCTATATTGGGAGCTTCTTTTTCACCAGTTGTGATTATATCACATAGGGCCAATCATTTTCATCTTGCATGTTTCCCTTTTTGTACAACCCTTGATAGCTAGTGGTTTTGGCTGCTAGAAAATACACCATGTATGATGTCATGTAGAAATTAGGATTAGTTTTAATGGTGACTAGCTTCTCATCCAAGTTATCACTTAGGATGGTGGCCAAATCAATGGGAATCTTGGTGGTCCTTATTGTTTCAATGAAATGAACCATCCATGTAAGAAAGTGACCCGCTATAAGAAGTCCATAACTCTGCTAAGGTGGATGATCATGTATTAGATGTCATCTTTAATATAACTTCTAGTCATATCCACCTTTCCTACTCTCTAGTCCAAAGGTGTCTGGTCGATCAAGAATGAAGTCTGTACTAGCTCCTTAGCCTCTTTCTCATTATCTTTATACCATCACTCTGACCCAAAATATGAAATCTGGAGGTATTGATCGACCCTTGAAGGATGAATTTATACTTTCTCAATGTTTTGGAGCTAAAGGTACAAGACTATCTCTCCTATGACACTTTCTATTACCTTTTCCTTTGTCACATAATGTTATACCAATGTCATTATTGGTTTAGGATATTGAACTAAAGTGGATTGATGCTACATTTATGAGCCTAAAATGGATTAGTGTGGATATCATTGCTGACCTCTCCCTTGGTTTATTGCAAATGGTCAGAAAGACATTCCAGTCAATGGGTGATCGCACAATAATGGGTTCTACTTTTTGACCAATTTTAATACTAAAATCGATATTTTTGAAACAAACCTTCAATTTGAGTGACTATATCTCTAAAACTATGAATAATTTCAAGATGATGTAAACTAGTTATGTCTAGTACTTTGTTCCTACTTTCTAACCATGTTTTTTAAAATTTCTTTTTCTTAAATTTAAGTCAATTTTTTCTTCTCCTCCGAAAAGTGGTACATATTAAAATTCAATATTTTTAAATAGTGACAGTCCTCTTGACACAATTTTTTTTTTTCTAGAAAAGATAATGAGGTAATTATTTTGGAGTTTGATTTGTAACATCTATATCTAGAGGATGCATTTGGCTTGATTCAATTTGGTTGAATATTGTATACTTTATGAAGTTTTGAAGTGACACCAATTGTAATTTAGACATATGTTTGTTTTGACACATATAACTTGAACTCAATTTATCATAAATCTAAAAAAAATCTTTGAATAGAAAGTTATCTCAATAACCTATTTCTTAGATATTTTTCAATTTGTTTTGACCTAATTTACTAATTTTTCTGAAGTGTCAAAGACAATTGATGTTCAATCGGTAAAGAACCTATAGTGAGTTAAACTCATATTTGAAAGTCTTAATGTATATAATATGTATTACAATTATAGTCATTGGAAAGCTTGCTCTAAGTAGCACAAATTGGAATTTTTTATTTTACAGTAGGAGATCATTCATTTTCAATTTTTGGTGTCAAAAGAGCCAATTTTATTTTTTTTAGAAAAGAGGGTCAAAAATTTCTAAAATTGCATGTTCGTGTGAACACTATGTTCACGCGAACATATTAAAAGTGTTTGCACAAATATGTCAGGATAAGTTTTTCAAAAACTAGAAATTTTAATTTGACATGTTCACCTAAACATGTCAAATTATTTATGTCCACACAAAAATTCAAAAAATAAAAACATGCTGACATCACTTGTAGACAAGTCAATTTTTATATAGTGAAGTCATACTACAAAGCTGTACTGTGACATTTTTATATAGTTACTACATGAAATTTATCAAGGAAAGGGTAATTTTTTTATTTTTATGATTTTTTAATGGGAAACAAGAAAGGAAGACAAAACAAATATGCAAGGAAGAGATCTGATGAAGTAGAACAAAGAAATCTTCAGAAGACTGTGACATGTTATCATCAAATTAAACAAGGTTTTTATATATATATATATATTATGGTCTTGAATTTAATTATGTTTCAATCTTATTTTTTATCTAATTTGATTTATTTATAAATTTGTTGTAGACAAGCAACAAGGTGAAGGAAATGTTGAAGAAGGCTCAATAGAAGTAGAAGAATTGCATATGGGAGAAAGGTTAGGAACACTCCCTATGGAATCTCAAACAATGAATGTTGAAGAAGGTTCAAGATCACTCCCTATAGATGTTCAAATAAAAAAAGTTAGAGAAGTGTCAAAATCTTTTCCTATTAAATATCAAACAGTGAATGTTGGAGAAGGCTCAAGATCACTTCCGGTAGAAATTCCAATAACAAAAGTTAGAGAAGGGTTAGGATCAGGTGCAGGAACTAGTATGGATGAACTCCTAAATATTTCCCAATCTATAAAGAATGGTATTTCATATAAAAATTGAGATCATTTACTTAAAATGGATGTGGATAAATTGAGAAGACTTGAAGCTACTATTCAACCCTTAAGTTTGTCTAAGAAATGGTCAATGAATAAGAAGATAAGAGAAATTATGACTAAATTTAATAAGACTGAAACACTTGAACAAGCTTAGTTGCTTTCACTTTTTCTTACACAAAAGAAGTTGCAAGAGGCATTGAAATTGTTAGCTGTAGACACAACATCAAAGAAAAGAAGATTTTCTAATATGCAAACTAATGTGATTGAAAATGTTAAACAAGGTTTGAGAAACATAGGAAAACACTCTCAAACTAAAGATAAGTCCATGGCAAAAAAAGTGATGTTGATGTCTATTGTAAATAAGAATATGACCCAGAATAGACAAATATCTTCAATTTCATCTGAAATTGGTTTTAGTAGGAAAACAATGAGAGAATATGTTAAGAGAAAATTAATTCTGGATGATAGCACTATGTAGGGAAATTGAGCAATCATGTATACAGCACCTCATTCTGATAGGATTGAAAAGGTATTAAAAAATTTAGTCATATCATTTTGGATTGATAACACTCATCCTTCCTCAAATAGTAGAGATGTTATCAGGCATAGGATTGCATTTACTCAATATGAACCTCATACAAAATATTGGTTGGACACAACATAGCATGAGTCATATGTGTTGTTTTGTAGTGAACATCCTAATGTAAAATTTGGGCAAACATTGTTTGAAAAATTGAAGCCATACTTTGTGAGGTCAAACAAAGTGTTTGAAACATGTTGTTGTCATCATCATATTTATTTTGATCTCCACTATTAGATATTTTGAAAGTTTGTAGAAGACACATATGGTTTTCATGTTGCTCCTCCTAGTAGGAGAAGTGACTTTATATCATCCATTCTATGTGAAAAAAAAGATGATCCAGGTGGTCAAATAAATTGCATCAAAGGATAATGTGAAATATGTGGTGAATTGGATCTATTTCCTTTCAAAATGGAAAATATTGATCTAACAAAAAAATTGAATCGCAAAAGTTACAATTATGTGAAGAATGAAACAAAGTTGGGGAAAGAGATAAAAAGGTTGGAATATGTTGAAGAGGAGTTACCTATTGTAACATTTATGGAAAAATTTAAGAATTTGATTCAACCTTATATTCATCACACATTAAACTTTCCACTTGGAACGATTGTATCAGTTGTTGACTTTATAGAGAACTATTCATTTTTTCATCAAAAAGCAATTCAATCATATTATTTCTTTTCTAAGCAGGTCACTATTATGGTACATGTTTTTTGGAGACATGCATAGTTAGATTTGGATGGTGTTCAGAGTATAGTTCAAGCACAAGTAATTAAAAAAGAACATCACTTTTATATAAGTGATGATAAAAAACATGAAAATTCACTATGTAGAACATTGCTTCAATATGTTATTTTCTTATTTAAAAGAAAGAGACATAAATGTTGATAAACATTATGTTTGGTCTGATGGATGTGCCACATAGTTAAAATCATCTAGACCATTTTATGCATTATGTAGATATCATCACAATGAGAATATAAACACATATGGAATTTCTTCAAGAGTGGCCATGGAAAAGGTGAACATGATGGTGTTGGAGCTTGCATCAAACGTGCTCTATGAAAGTATCAAATGAATTATCAAAGAGTTCGTATAAATGATGCACATGATGTTGTTGAATGGTGTAAGACACATTTTGCATCAGATGAGGTCAGGACATCATCAACAACGAGTCGATAGGTGTAGACACCTAAATTTGATTACACTATTTTAGTAATCCTATTTAGTTATCTAAAAAGGCATTATTAATTAAATTTCTATTTAATTAATCCTTTCTCATCCCCTAGTTGATTAATTTAATTAATCATCTATAGTCCTAATTGATAAATCAAATAATCTATTATTTATCAATTAAATCCTATTCTTCTATCTAATTCCAAAAATCCCCATTTATTAAATAAATCTATTTGATAAATGAAATCCTCAAATTCAAAAACCCCTAACCTATCTCTAATCCTCCATTTAGCCTAATCCACCCCATCCACCCATGCTAACCAAGCTTAGCCACTAACTCACCCACCCTCATTAATGCCATCCACTTGCACATCTCTAACATCCCTAATCTAATCCTAAAACCAAGCCTAATCCACCCCCTAATGTTGTCACATTCCTTAAACAAGTTTAAGACTTTCCTAATTCAAACCAAAGTCTCCCCTCAAAAAACCCAACCACTAAGTCATGAGTGCTCTTACAAAACATAAAGACTCTTACAAGCCCACTCATGACTCTTACACCCATCTTCCACACTCTTCCCTCTTCCACACTCATTCCTCTTACATCCCTCTTACATACTCAACCCCACTCATCATGACTTTAACCAACCCTTTACCCTACTCTCTCACACTCATCCTCCTTGTGACAAGTGTCACCTTCCCATTGGTGCTAAACAAGAACAATCCATGTGCTCCCCTTTGAGTGCATCTTAGCCCTCCTTAAGCCTTCATCCATCCTTGCATCTAAGCCCTCCATCCCTCTACCCCTTAGCCTATAAATTGAATCCCATCCCAAGCCATTTCATCAACAATCTTTGAGCTAAAGTTACCATGCTATTTTGAGAACCAAAGCCATCAACCATACCCTTATAATGCCAAATTGAGAGCTCACAAAGCTACCAATTTGCCATTACCCATCTCCATTGAAGCAGCTTTTGAGCATCTTGAGCATACATCCACAGCAAAAGGACACATCTACAGAATCAAGAAAGCATGGAGTGTTTTCTCTTGTGAGGTTTGCACTTCTTATTTTCTTTCTTAGTCTAAGCATATATGTGAATTTAGTTTTTGGTTTGTGAATGTTTACTTCATTTGTTAATGTTCTTTGCATACTGATTCTGGTTCTACATTTTGGCACGCCCGGTGGGACCCCACTATGGGTCATTTAATCATCTATTTTCATCTATATGTCATTTTTCTAACCATCTAATGTTTGCTATTGTTTGAGTGTGTTGTGAGGGTGTTTTGCTTGTTTTTGCAGGTTAAAGAATGCACTTAGGAAGAAGAAATACCATCTAAAAAAAAAAATTCGCATTTTCAGCTTTTTTTGGCGCAGTTTTGGCGTCTGCAACCTGTTCGTTCTGCGAAAATCGACTTCTGCGAAAATTCGCGTCTGCGAAAATCGACATCTGCGAAAATCCGCGTCTGCGCAAATCGACATCTGCGAAAATCCGCGTCTGCGAAAATCGACGTCTGCGAAAATCCGCGTCTACAAAAATCGACATCTTTGTTTTGTCCTCTTCCTATTTTTGTCCTCTTCATTTTTGAAGATTTTGGCTAACTAACTAAAATTGCTTTTTTTTGTCTCATTGCAGGTTGGAGCACATATGGAACCACTAACCATGTTTCTTGCAGGTTTTCATGTTGCTAAAAAAATGAACTTGAATGGTTAAACACATTTTTCATTGAATGAATGTTGCTCAAAAACACACTCTTGAATGTAATGGGTTAAAATCAACTTTCTTTGGAATGCATGCTTAAAACAAAAAAAATCCAATCTTGAATGCCAAGGATCAATTAACCATTACAAATCTCTTTTTCACATGCAATCTAGGTAAAATTGGATTTTTGGACATTTAAGAAACTTTGTTAAGTTAAAATACAAATTTACAAAAATCAATTTGAGTAGTTCCTTGGACTCACCTCTTTTCTAATCACCCATCAAATATTAACCATTGGTTGCAATCTCAGCGCCATTTATGGGGATGGGTCTACTTGAAAAAGGTGTTAAATGTTCCACAATCTAACTCACTCACTTGGTCTTTGAACGTTTGCTTTAACTTTATCAAAATTCTTAAATGGTCAAAACTCTAGATTAAATCGATCACACTTCAAGTTTGGGCACTAAAATTGAACAACAACTGACGTGGAGAGCCTCCGGGCGCGCGCTTGAAATCGAATCTCACACACTTTTGTTTTGGGCTTAAAACAAACTCACACTCAATCTTGAATGCCTTAAAGAAAATTAATCGATACTTGACGTGGAGGGCCTCCGGGCGCGCGAGTTTGCTTTTGTTGACCCTAACTCTGCTTATTGTGTGCATTCTTCGATCGATTTACTTTTGTTGGCGCTTCAAGTTGGAATTGAACATTGTCTCTTAAAGATGAGTGCTTGCAAAGTCTAGATTAGCACACATAAGAGTCAGTTGGTAAAAGAACAAGCGTGTTTTTTAGCCCAAGGTCATCCGAGTATTCTCTCCCCTTGTCGTCTTTCGAGGCCATCTTGGGTGCATAAGATTAGGATCCAAAACCTTGTTTCTTTTTTAGGAGGCCTGCTTGGGGATTTCATCACCCCTTGGACGACCTCAACTCCAGCGTTCCGGCGGAGTATAAGAATCGGGAGGTGAATCGAAAGACACCTCTCTTGGGATCAAGATTTTGTCATTCGGGCTAAGCCTCAAGGAACTTTATACCCTTGAGAAGTGAAAGAGGAGAAGTGGGTTACCGCTCCTCTCGGCTGTGTGACATCCTTTTGGTCTCATCTACGGATTTGGGCCTCACGTACCTTGCGTATATCGAGGACTCCCTAGCTAAACCAATTGTCTGCCTTGCAGAAAACCATCTAGGATGTTAATGTGTTTGGAGTGACTGATCGAAACATTTGTAGAACATACACACTCCTTGGCGCAAGTACCACATTCTGAGAACCACAGACTTCTATCTGGGTGTTTTTATTTTACTTGTTGAATGAATGTTTGCCAAACTTGGTCAATCCTAGCTTAGGGCACACTTAGCGTAGTCACTGCCTATTTTGGAAGTTGAACAAGTTGAAGCAAAACAACTGAGATTTTTTCCAAAGCCAAGCAGATTCAGGAATTTATGTCAAAACAACCCAAACCCAAACCCAAACAGAAGTTTCATAAGGTCAAACTCAAGCCATCTCTAGCATACCAAGAACTTTCAGCCAAGAGAAAAGCAATAACACCAAGCCCACGAATTTCCAAACTCCACAAAGCAGAGGACAAAGCTACCGACGAAGCACTTCAAGAGGCCTAGTTAGAGCGCACCATCAAATTTAGCCAACATCCAGGAGTTAATCCTACTTATGCCTTACCAACTAGGCATGATTTCTATGATTAGACACCCTTGTTTCTCCACATCTTCTTGGATAAGCTTCACTTTAGAGTCATCTTTGTAGAAAAGCTAGCCATCTTAGCTTATCCCCTTAAGCATTATTAGCTCATCCATCTCATTTAGAATCATACCATCTAGCTAGTAATCAAAAATCTGCACATCTAAGCTTTCAAAATTGTTGTCACCTTGCTAAAAGTTTGCCATTCCTAAAATCTTCCAAATCCACCAATCTCACCAAGGTTATCCCTTTGACAGAGCTTTGTCTAGGGTAATCTAGCTTTGTCACTTGTTATCCCTCATCACCTTGAGCTAAAGGTTGGGATTCGCAAGTGGTCAATCTCGTGTTCTTCCTAAAGGATCATCAGTCTATCCTTAAGTTGACACAATCACCACCAAGCTTGCACATAGGAAAGAAGACCTTTTGTACTTTGACAACATATCTTTGAAGTTAGAATCCCCAACCCAATCCTCCTTAGGTTTTGTCATATAGTTTTGCCTCAACCTAGGAAATCATTTGCATAGAAAAGCCTTCCCCCTTTTGCATCCATCAGCATTATTGCATCTCATCCCTAGGAGCATTTTTCATGCCACCCGTCACTCGCTTAGCCAAGAAGAAAGAAACAATGGAGCCCTATCATTTGGATCGAACAGCCTCACCCCCCTTGAGCACTCAGCCATCCTTCAGCCCAGAGCAATCTATGCCATCAACTACTGACATTGAAGCTTTCATGAACCAACCAGGAAATGCAGTATTGGTAAACGCCATTATAGACAAAAACAAAGAGACAATCATGGCTAACTTTCGAAGGGACAATGTAGGAACCTTTGACTTTGGAAGACCCCCTCCATTATCAGATCCATCTCACCCATTATTTGGGCAGCTGCCACCACCCATAGGCTCTTATGATCCAAATTATCCTCAATTTATTCCAAAAGAAGAGCCTCCAGCCAATCCATATGACCCAACAGACCCAAACATACCATCATCCACCCAAGTTGAAATCTCCATGCCGCAAGCCAACCCAGCCACCACCACTCCATCCTTGATTCATACCTCTCCGCTCCAAACCCCCTTTACCCAAAACACCTCTCCGTTCACCCCCTTCACTATTGCTGCTGCTCCCCAACCTAGCCTTCCCAATCCACACATCTCCCAAATTAGTGCTAGCATCTTTGGCCAACCTCAGCAATATACAACAGGGATGCCACCCATGGGGCCAAGTAATCAACCTTTCATCGCCCCCAGCTTGTTCACCACAGCCCAAAGCACAATCCCATCATTTCCATTAGGTCTTGGGAGCTCAATACCACCAGCCACAAATCCACAAGCTACTACCTTCACTCCACAAAGCTATCAAAACCCACAAGCTACTGCCAATCTTCTACCAAGCTCCCAAGTGACCCTAGCTCCCACAACCCCTCTACCAAGCTTCCAAATCCAGCCACAAAGCTATCAAACCCCATCAGTTCCATTCCCAAGCTTTCAATTCCCACCACCTCCACCACCAACTAATCCATTACCTCCAATTACCAACTACTTTTCAATGCCACTTCTAGGAGGTAATCCACCACCCCAGCCAACCACCAATTATTTGCAGATGCCATCCCAAATGGGGGCACAACCCACATACATTGGTCAAACCCCACAAGCCCTCTGATCCTTTCCCCAAGCCTCACAACCACCTTATACCTTACCTCCACAAAGCAATCCATTTATCCCACAGCCAGCTTATGTTCCTCAATCCCAACCTCAAATCCCATATCAACAGCAAGCCTCGCAGCACATGCAGCAATATGCACCACCTCCCCCTCAACAACCTGTCATCCACCATGCAGCTTCCCAAACAATGTACAATCCCTATCAGCAAATCCCTCACAGCCATCCATATTCAGTGGCCCCATCCAGCACATACCTACCTCAAGGTACTCCTACATTGGGGGCACCCCAACCATCACCTATCAATTCAGAGTGGGAGCAAATGAAGACAGCTCTGAAAGCCATCCAAGAAGGGAATGATCCAAAGACATTCAAGTTTGAGAATGTGTGTCCTTACCCATTTGACAGAGCCATTACCACGACACCATTTCCCGAACACTTTGAGGTACCTAAATTTGACAAGTTCAGAGGAAAAGGAGACCCTGTCACACATATCAAAGAATTTTACATGCATTGCCAGGACGTGGCATACAATGATGTCTTCCTCTTGCGCCTTTTTCCCAAAAGCTTGGCTGGACCAGCTCTTGAATGGTTTTATAGAATCCCCTATGGCACAATTAAAAACTTTGCTGAATTATCTGAGGCATTTGTAGCCCAATATGCCCATCTTGTTGAAACAGAGCTATCAATAGTTGATCTTGTCCACACCAAGCAAAAAGGTGGAGAAAGCCTTGCCGAATACCTGCAAAGATGGCAAACCCTTACCACCCGCATATCCTGCACCTTGCAAGAACGCCATGTGGTGAAAATGTTTATTGATAATGCACATCCCAGCTTGGCTCGCCACATGACCATGAACTGTTTGCAGACCTATAAGGATATTAAAGAGAAAGGAATGATCCTTGAGCAAGGACTCATCAAAGATGGTGTGGTAAAGATTTACAAAGAGGCCAACCAAAATCAATCACATTCCAATGACAAGTCTAGGTATTGGAACAAAAACAAGCATGTTGCAACAGATGGGGTTACTGACACCAGACATGTGAATATCGTTGGTCCTTCTCAAAACCAGTCTAACCCACCATATCAAACAAACAACCAACGAGCTACCAATTACCAACAACGAAACAACCAAAGCTATCAAAACCACAATACAAGACCCAACTTTCAAGGGTCTAACAATCAAGCTAATGCCATCAATGTAGCTGCAGGGCAAAAGCCCAGATTCCAACCTGCACCTAGAAACTATACACCCCTTGGTGAGCCATTGGATGTTATTTTTGAGAAATTGGCTAAGGAAAACCTCATCAAATTTCCTCCTACCCAGCAAATTGATCCAAGCCAATCCAAAGCTGCATGGTACAAGGACAATGAGTATTGCAAGTTCCATAGGGTAAACGGTCACACCACCCTCAGATGCATGATACTGAAAGACTATGTGCAAGACCTCATTGATAAGAAGGAAATCATTGTTGGTGCCCAAACCTCTCCCAATGCAGGCTTACAGATTTATCAAAATGCTTTTCCTCCACACAACAACCAAAATCCTGGAAAAGCACCTATCCAAAACCACACCAACAACCGCCAACCAAACCAACAGCATGGGAAGAACAATGACCACACTTCATCCTATATAGACTATGGTAGCCTTATAGGTTGTATATCGGAGAAAGAGCCTTCTGTCAATGTTATCAATATCCGAGGACCAGACAATGAGTGTGCGGTCACCACTCGAAGAGCACGATTTAACATCGCAGGCCCACCAGTTTCATCAACACCATCAGCTCCATCAAAAAGCCGGTACAATATCTTGGAACACCTTGGGAACATGCCAGCCCAAATATCCATTTTAGACCTTCTCCGCACTAGTCCTGTGTATAAAGACATCCTTGACAGTGCTCTCATAGAATCCCGTGTCCCTTCTGATATCAATGCTATTGATTTTCGTAATCTTGTTGGACACCTTTCATCCTCATGTGCCCTATCTTTCAAACCCACCGACATACCTGCGGTTGAGCCAGATCACACCCTTCCACTTCGCATAGCCATCATGGTATCCAATTTTTCCGTGAAAAGAGTAATGATAGATAATGGATCAGCCTTGAACATTTGCACCCTAAAATTCATAAAACAAGCTGGGTATACTGAGGCAGATATGATCAGTGAGGTTATCACCATCAAAGCTTATGACAACTTGGAAAGGACCACAGAAGGGACTATTTTGCTACCAATCAAGGTTGGGCCAGTCATTCAAGAGACAGTTTGCCATGTTGTTGATCTAAACCTACCATTTAACATCCTCCTCGGTCGCCCATGGATTCATGCTATGAAGGCCGTTCCATCCACCTACCATCAGTGCATCAAATTTCCGCATCAAGGCACTGAGGTAACCATCCATGCCGATCCAGAACCCTTTGCTTACTGCAATGCGGTTGAAGCTTCATATACAAACCATTGCCCTGGAATAGACATCGGCACAGCCATCGCCAGCTCATCCCACACTTGTAATGATGCAGAAACCATCCTTGCCTCCACCCTATCTACTGTAAAGATCAACAACAAAGGATGTGGAGAATATAGTCTATCAGATGCATTTGCTGTCGGAGCAATCCCACTTGATCCACATACCCATGGACGGCCAACATATCACAAAGCTAAAGAGATTCCACCTCCTCGATACAAATAGTTTTGCCCAACCACCTTTGTGTCCTCAAAAACCCCTCTTCATGAGGAGCTCACTCCAGATATCAACAATTGGCTACATAAGGATGCACCTCCAAGAAATCAAGCGCGCCTTGATCACTTCAGCCAGAAGTATCCCCAACAACATAAGCTTGTCACTGAAAAATGGAACTATCAAGGAGGTGGACTAGGACCAGAAGAAAGGGGCATGCAATGTCCCATTGAAGCACATGATTGGGAGATAAAGTCAGGTCTTGGCTTTGGCATACCCACAACTGGGGGCACCAACGAGAATGGTCACGCTTTTTCGAACATCCACCGCGACCTTGTCAAAATCGAAGACATTCCTGAGGAAGTTGAAAAGAGAGCCTACGACGATATCCCAGACCAAATCTTCCTAGGAGACTCTATTCTCCGAGAACTATCCATCCATCTCATTGACCTACCACTTGCTCATCCACAACTCATAGATTGGGACCAACCAAGTGTCATACATATTGATGAGTTCGCATCAGAGGAAGTGCTTCTAAGATTCATGGGAGCTGAAACTCCTCATAAGAAGACAAAGCCAGATTCTGCCTACATCTACAAGCTAGATCCCAAGGGGTATTTTGGAGAAAATCCCCAACCTAGTTTTGATACACCCAAAACTGGAACTAAGGTAAATCTGGGACTAGCTAAGGCAGCGAAGAGAACCCCTCAACAAGAAAATCCAGAGCCACAAGCAGAACATGAGGATTTAGTATTGCCTCCTCAAGATAATCGACCAGAGGTGTCTTCTATTCTAATAGAGGATACTAGAGAAGTCAACATTGGTTCTTCAGAGATCCCTAGAATTGTTCACATTGCTGCATCCCTATCACAAGACCAAGCTGACCTCCTTTTTGAGGTTTTACGAGAGAACATTGGCCGATTTGCATGGTCATATCAGGACATGCCAGGACTCGATCCAAAGCTTGTAGTTCATCATCTTGCAGTCGATCCAAAGATCAAGCCCGTCAAACAAAAGCTTAGGAAAATGCACCCCAAGGTGGCATTACTAGTCAAAGCTGAACTAGAAAGAATGTTAGCTGCTAAGGTTATCCGACCTATCGACTACTCAGAATGGATCTCCAACATGGTCCCTGTCACTAAGCCTTCCGGTGACATTAGAATCTGTACTGATTTTAGAGATCTTAACAAAGCTTGTCCAAAGGATGATTTTCCCTTGCCCAACATAGATATGATTGTAGATCTTACAGCTGGAGATGAAATCCTGTCCCTTATGGATGGATTTTCTAGGTATAATTAGATCAAGATTGTAGAAGAGGACCAGCATAAGACAGCATTCACTACCCCTTGGGGAACCTTTTGCTACACCATGATGCCTTTTGGCCTAAAGAATGCTGGGGCTACCTATCAAAGAGCTATGACAACCATTTTCCATGATCTTATCCATAGCATTTTGGAGGATTATGTGGACGATATCCTAGTCAAATCTCACACCTTCATGGATCATCTTGCTGACCTGGAGAAAGTCTTTGATAGGTTGGCCCAATATCATCTCATGCTAAATCCCAAGAAGTGTGTCTTTGGGGTCACATCTGGCAAGCTTCTAGGCTTCATAGTTTCTAAACGAGGTATAGAGATCGACCCCAAAAAGGTCAAGGCTATCTTAAACATGCCTCCTCCCCAGACACTACGACAGCTTCGCTCTCTTCAGGAAAAACTTCAATCTGTCCGGCGCTTCATCTCCCAACTTGCAGATAAGTGTACACCGTTTTCACACTTGCTAAAGAAGAATGAGAACTTCAAGTGGGATCTTTTATGTCAGCGCAGCTTCGATCAGCTCAAGCAGTATCTCACCAATCCCCCTATCTTGGTTCCACCAGTTCCTGGTCGTCCCTTGATCTTGTATATATCAGCAACACCTACTGCTCTAGGGGCACTTCTAGCACAACATGATGATTATAGCAGAGAGAGAGCCATCTACTATATCAGTAGAACCCTAGTTGGTTATGAAATCAATTACACCTATGGAAAAAGCTTGTTTGGCAGTTGTTTTCTCAACTCAAAAGCTTCGCCACTACATGCTAAGTCATACCATCCAACTAGTCTCCAAGATTGACCCTCTCAAGTATATGCTCTCCAGAACAGCACTTACAAGCCGTTTGGCCAAATGGGTTATGCTACTAAGTGAGTTTGACATCCAGTATGTGGACAGAAAGGCAATCAAAGGGCAAGCTATAGCAGATCACCTAGCTGATGCACCTCTAGTAGATGCATATCCTTTGCTCACAGAATTTCCAAATGAGCATATTTGCCTAATTGAAGAACAACCCCCATGGAAGCTTTATTTTGATGGCTCATACACCTCTCATGGATCAGGGGCAGGAATATTATTAGTTACACCTCAAGGAGATTACATTCCAAAAGCCTTCAAGCTACAATTCCCTAGCACCAACAATATAGCAGAATATGAAGCTCTTGTAGCAGGATTAAAGATAGCTGCAGAATGGAATATCACTGAGTTACAAGTCTTTGGTGATTCCCAAATCATCATCAAACAAGTCTTAAATGAATATCAAACCAAAGATGAAAAGCTATTACCCTACAAAGAGCTAGTTGATCAGCTGACCCAGCATTTTACAAAGCTTCAGTTTACACAAGTGCCTCGAATGCAGAACAAGGCAGCAGATGCCATGGCCACTATCGGCTCACTCTTGGAAATTCCCCAAGAAGCTACACAGTATGAGTTTTTAGTTGAGCAGCTCCTCACACCTGCCTATGCGAATGAGGATTCAAACCGTGTTTGTATCTTGGTTGGTCCCCAATCCCCTTGGTACCATGAAATTCATGCTTACCTTAACGATGGTATCATATCCCCTCACCTCACACGTACCCAATGCCAGAACCTCATCCGAAAATCATCCCGCTATGTTATCATAGCCAATACCCTATATCGTCGAGGTTATCACGATACTCTCTCTCGATGTTTAGATGAAAATGAGGCCGCGATGGCATTAAAAGAAGTACATTCCAGACTTTGCGGTGCCCACACGAGTGGTATTGTCCTAGCACAACAAATCCTTAGAGCAGGCTACTATTGGCCTACCATTGAAGAAGACTCTTGTGACTTTGTCAGAAAGTGTCTCCCATGTCAGCAGCATGCAAATCTTGTGCACGCTCCAGCACAGGATCTACAGCCTATTGCACCACCTTGGCCTTTCGCTTGTTGGGGCCTGGATCTAGTTGGAACTATCACCCCTCTCTCATCTGATGGACATAAATGGATAATAACAGCTACAGACTATTTCACTAAGTGGGTGGAAGCAGTCCCCCTAGTCTCAGCTACAGGAGTTCAAGTCTCCAAGTTCATCTTGTACCACATTGTTTGCCGCTTCGGCATCCCATCCACCATCTTCACTGACCATGGAGGTAATTTTGAAAATCTCAACATGGAAGAATTATGCACTTCCCTCCGCATCCATCACCGCTTTTCTAGCCCATATTTCCCACAAGGTAACGGCCAGGCAGAGGCAACTAATAAAACCCTCCTCAAAATCCTAAAGAAAGTTGTCAATGATTCCGGCCGTGATTGGCACCTTCAAATAAATCCGGCTCTATGGGCCTATCGAACTTCCTTCCGTACATCCACAGGCACAACTCCATACTCCCTAGTCTATGGTGCCGAAGCGGTATTACCTATAGAAGTTGAACTTCCCTCACTACGCATATCTTTGCGAGGACAAATCTTAGATGAAGAATACATAGTAGCTCGACTCACCCAGCTAGATCTCTTAGACGAGAAGAGACAACAAGCCTATGACCATCTTACAGTCTATCAAACTCGTCTCAAAAGGAATTTCAACAAGAAGGTGCTCCCACGACACTTTCAGCCAGGTGACATGGTCCTCAAAGAAAATATGAAAGTCCAAGCAGATCGAGAAAAGAAAGGCAAGTTTGAACCTACATGGCTTGGTCCCTATGTGGTTACTGCCTCCTTTGGCTTCGGAGCCTATCAATTATCTACACCAGAAGGAGAACTCTTAAATGATCCCACTAACATCATTCATCTCAAGAAGTTCTATGCTTGAAGATCCTTGGTATACCCAGCTTTTGAAAAATACAACCAAAAAATAGTAAAGAGAAATAAGCGTCCAATGGTGAAAACTTGGCAATTCAAGCGCCTTGGATAGGTACCTTGGTGAAAACCTGGTAATTCAGGCGCCTTGTGTGCTAAAGACTAATCCATTATCTATCACTATCCTATCCCTCATCCATCCACCCACCATCCCATAAAACACCTGCTTGTTCCCTTGGTGTTCCAATCAAATATCTAAAATCTGATGGAGCTTGTCAATACCTCCTATACAGCTTGTAAATCTTGTACCAAATCTTGTATTATACCTTGTAAATCTTGTACCATACCTTGTATATATCCAAAGCTTGTACCATATTCCATCTTGTAAATGATCTTGTATCCTAGCTTGTATCCTATCACATGCACACACAGAATCCCATTTTCCTTAAGCTTTTCACAAACCATCTACCTATCCACCTATCAACTATTATAGACATCCCATCCTTCACAAACATTTCCATCTCACAAAAAAACCAAAACATGAACAAACTTGTACATTTGTAACATATCTTGGTCTGTCAGCTTATACATCCTCTTTAGCTTAGTATCATTGTATCTATCCGTCTTTCATGTTAGTTCATCCTTGGTCAACATCTTGCACACATCGCACACCTTGGTTAGATATTCCAATGCATCCTTTAGCTAGATATCCTATCACCAAAGTGTTATCCTTCTTAGTTCAGCTTGCCAGATGCATCACTCATCCAGATCCATCAGCTTAGGTGCTCTCTGATAGATTTTTACAGGATATAGCTTTCCTCATGTTTGATCTTGGTCCGTTAGTACCTCATCCTACCCATCTCGTTGGCAAACAGTTCTCTTTTGGATTTTCACTTTCTTTTGATTTGGGATCTTCCCTGTTGGGTCTTGAAATATCTTTTCCAAGCAATCTCCTTGTTCCCTCCTCAAGGTTGCCATGATCTTCCATATCATGGTATGCTGCGAATGGGGCAATTAGAGCGTAAGGTCTTGATCAGGTCTTTTGCTTGTTTTCTTTTTCTACTTGTGGGTTACCTAGTGTCGTTTCCACGCTGCTTCCTCTAAGATTCATGTGTGATACTGGGGCAATCCTTGTGTGTTTGTTTTGAGTCAGTTCGTCAGTCCTCTGGACGGTTGGTGAAACGGCCTTGATGTTCTTGGTAACCTTGGCAATTAACCAACAGTCCTATAGCAAATCTAGTGCTCAACTACATGGTGGTACTTCTCTTTGAAGTATCCCCCCGCTCAAAAAGCTTCAATGGATTCCTTTTATAGCTCTCCGCTCCTCCATCTCCCCCCCCCAATCCTGGAAAGTCTTAAGCTTGCTTTACTATTGTGCCTCTGATTTTCCCTTTATCATTCTCCCGTAGTGAGAGTTTGAGCTAATTCAGCCCCTTCTCTTCGCCAACCTGCGTCTCAGCTCATCTCAATTTCTTGTACTTTTCAAGAAGTCATCGAGCCTCATTTCTCTCCTCGCTGCCTTCTTGAGGGGGCATCATCTAAGTCTAGTCTCTCCTCTTCTTATCCAAGACTGGGGCAACCTTGTTGCTAAAACATCTTCTTCGTGTCGTCTTCATTCGAACTTCTTTGAAATAGTTTTGTCTCAATACTATGTCAAAGAGGGGAAAAATGTAGACACCTAAATTTGATTACACTATTTTAGTAATCCTATTTAGTTATCTAAAAAGGCATTATTAATTAAATTTCTATTTAATTAATCCTTTGTCATCCCCTAGTTGATTAATTTAATTAATCATCTATAGTCCTAATTGATAAATCAAATAATCTATTATTTATCAATTAAATCCTATTCTTCTATCTAATTCCAAAAATCCCCATTTATTAAATAAATCTATTTGATAAATGAAATCCTCAAATTCAAAAACCCCTAACCTATCTCTAATCCTCCATTTAGCCTAATCCACCCCATCCACCCATGCTAACCAAGCTTAGCCACTAACTCACCCACCCTCATTAATGCCATCCACTTGCACATCTCTAACATCCCTAATCTAATCCTAAAACCAAGCCTAATCCACCCCCTAATGTTGTCACATTCCTTAAACAAGTTTAAGACTTTCCTAATCCAAACCAAAGTCTCCCCTCAAAAAACCCAACCACTAAGTCATGAGTGCTCTTACAAAACATAAAGACTCTTACAAGCCCACTCATGACTCTTACACCCATCTTCCACACTCTTCCCTCTTCCACACTCATTCCTCTTACATCCCTCTTACATACTCAACCCCACTCATCATGACTTTAACCAACCCTTTACCCTACCCTCTCACACTCATCCTCCTTGTGACAAGTGTCACCTTCCCATTGGTGCTAAACAAGCACAATCCATGTGCTCCCCTTTGAGTGCATCTTAGCCCTCCTTAAGCCTTCATCCATCCTTGCATCTAAGCCCTCCATCCCTCTACCCCTTAGCCTATAAATTGAATCCCATCCCAAGTCATTTCATCAACAATCTTTGAGCTAAAGTTACCATGCTATTTTGAGAACCAAAGCCATCAACCATACCCTTATAATGCCAAATTGAGAGCTCACAAAGCTACCAATTTGCCATTACCCATCTCCATTGAAGCAGCTTTTGAGCATCTTGAGCATACATCCACAGCAAAAGGACACATCTACAGAATCAAGAAAGCATGGAGTGTTTTCTCTTGTGAGGTTTGCACTTCTTATTTTCTTTCTTAGTCTAAGCATATATGTGAATTTAGTTTTTGGTTTGTGAATGTTTACTTCATTTGTTAATGTTCTTTGCATACTGATTCTGGTTCTACAATAGGTACCATATAGAATCTTTTGGGAGATAAAAAGTATGGATGTGTACATCTATTTAAATTTTATATAATTAAGTTATAAAATTTTACTACTAAGTTTTATCTTTCAATTCATTGAAGTTTAAATTTAATTTTTCCATATTTTCAATTTAATGAACTTTCAAGTGTTAATAGAAAAAACATCCATGGTTGCAAGAGGATAGAAAAGACACGTTCCTTACATTCAGTCATGAGTACAAATAATTGTAATTGGACATTGAAGACAAGAGAATACTCATGTTTTTGTGATAGTTGCATTGATGAAGACTGTGAAGAATGCATTAATCAAACACATGGATATATAGGTGCATGGATTTTAGTACCACTTGATGTTACTGATACATTTGATAAAGATGATGAAAATTTTGATGATATTTTATTGATTTCTAATGATTATAATCATATCTCTGGATTTGTAAAAGTGGGTAAGTATTATAAAAATTAATCTCAACTTGTCAATTAATCTCAACTTATTATTTAATTATCAATTTGAAGTGTCTTATATATATTGTACACATGTATGTATACTTGTTATGCAGGAGATGTCTTTGTAGTGATTGTTAACCCTAGAAATCATGAAGGTGTCAATTATTATTTATTCTTTTGTATTGCAGAGAGGAAAAAGTTATATGATCCTAAAGAAAGTGATGGAATGATGTTCCGCATAGGTATTATACATATATGTGTGCACGTACATATATGAATGTGTGTGTGTGTGTGTGTGTGTGTGTGTGTGTGTGTGTGTGTGTGTGTGTGTGTGTGTGTGTGTGTGTGTGTGTGTGTGTGTGTGTGTGTGTGTAACTTTATATCTATCAAATTTTAAAATATTTAAATTCATGGTGCAAGTTCTGGCTTGATAGAGGGAACATATTTGAAGCAATAGAAAATATTCCAACATGGAATACACTTTGTTGATTATCAACCTAACAACAAGGTTTTACAATACAACCACCTGGTCGTTGCTACCGAGCTTTGTCTACATCTAGTCAAATTTAAGCATGTACATTGCAAGTGGAGACTAAATAGTGAAGATCATGAGAAGATATTGTCAGAAATGCTTTAGAATAACTAAGAGGGGGAGTGAATCAGTTATTCAAGGTCCAAATGTCCTAATAAAAACATTTTCAAGTAAAATGAGCCCATTAAACTGTTCATGCATCCAAGCTAAACTTTCCTACTGAGCAAGTTACTGAAAATCAACATGCAAGAATAACTCATGAAGAATCAACGCATAACACAGTAATTTACATGGAAATCCAATTTGGGAAAAACCACCAGTAACATGCTACTCAATTCTCACTCTTCTAAAGTGATGCCTTGTGAAAGGCCTGCCCTATTAAAGGCTACAACACACTATTAAATGTGACCTGGTTAAAGGATTTAACCACCCTATTAGAAGTGTTCATGGTTAGAGGACTTTAGAACATTCACTTGGAATGCCACCCTATTAAAGGATTTACAAATGGTTGTTAAACCAACTTAATTCATAGGATTTTACCCTAACTAGTACAATTGCTAGAGAGTAACAACACGGGCTTTTGACTTGATACAACTCACAACTTAACTTGCAGATTTCAAATCTCAGCTTAGCTCTCAAATTTGTTTGGCTTTCATTCTTTGCAGCTCTGACAGCTTGTCCTTCTTTCAAGATTTGTCTCCTTGAGTCTCCATGCTCAATGTACTAGTGCAATCTCCTATGTGGCCACTTATCGAAGTGGAGTCTCTATACTATGTTCTTCCTTCTTCCTCCTTAATGCCTTCTCCTTCACACCCTTCAACAACTTCACAACTTGGCACCTTGGCAACTCTAGCTTCTTGGCTTGTGACTCCTTAAATAGAAGTCTGGAAAACTTTTCCTAATCTTCATCTTCTCAATTTTAATTTTAGATCGAATGGATTAGGTAGGATTCAATGAATCTAACCCATATCCTCTTCCTTCTAGAAACATCATGAAGAATCCTCCTGAATTTACCCAAAAATAGTTTATCTAAAATTCTGTGCCACTAGCTCATCATCCTTATCCTCCATCTGGTTCACAAAATTCAAGATAACAAACTTGTCGGCTTAGATTTGGTGAATCTTTGACTTTTCAAATAATGCAGTAGCTCGACACTATTGAAATTTTGGTGCTTGGCACAAACTATGTTACTCGACACCAACTACATTTTACTGATGCTTGTCACCTACTATGGATTCACTTGGCATCCACTAAGTTTTTTGATGCTCAACACCTATTACTTTGTGCAGCACTTAAATTTTCTCGGCTCCTTCTATTTCAGTCGCTACACACTAGATTTTGCATTTGCTCGGCACTAACTGAAAATCTGCTTAGCATGAACTACCTTGCTCGGTACCCACTAATGAACTTAGTTAAGCTTTGCAAACAACCTTGTTACAATTTATCCTTCTAGAGTTTTTAAGTGTGGCCAACCATTGTATCTTCAAGTATATTTTCAATACATCATTTGATCATTGTCTTAATTGATCCTTGTACTTCATTACAAAACCATAACTCAACCTTTCCCTTAGGTGCTCTTGTTACATCCTGTTGATTAAATCCTCTTCATCAATCAACTAAGTGATAGTACTTGGATCTTATAACCAATTGTCATTCTAGCAAATAGCATGTTTGACATCAGTGACAAAACAATGATTGAAAACATTCTTTATCAACAATCTCCCTCTTTCCAATAGTCTCTCTTCTTCAATAATGATATTTTCAATCATATTTTCAATATATACATTTTGTGGCTGAGGTGCATCAATTGAGCCCTGCATATATATATATATGTGTGTGTGTGTGTGTGTGTGTGTGTGTGTGTGTGTGTGTGTGTGTGTGTGTGTGTGTGTGTGTGTGTGTGTGTGTGTACACATGTGTGCATATTCAAATTAAATATGAGTGCATATATCTAGTTTGAAACATAAATAACTTTACAAACTATTTAAAACTTGTACCTAAGCACTCTTGGGTGTCTCAATAGAATCATCTCTTTGATGTACATGACCTAACCCAACACTAGATGTAATCATGTGCTCGGTGACCTGTGTCTACATGATTTATTATAGTTCTTAAATTAAATATCTATTTGAGCTGAATTTTTTAATTTAATATATTTAAATTTAAAAATAAATTATATATATATATGTATGTATGTATGTATGTATGTATGTATGTATATGTACCTAGGTCTCCACAAGTGGAGGATGATCAGCAGACTCCATCATATCATCTATCGATGCACCTCTATTGTCTAAAACATCAATGCATCCTAATACTCCAACATCATCTCCTAAAACTTTGACACCTACTAAACTACCCTCAACCACACAATCTCCAACTACCAGTAATGATCTGAGTGAAGTGGACTATGTAACTGGTTGGGTAATGGTGTAGAATGAGTGTCGAGTTAGAATAACATGTCCATGTACAATGAAAATCCCATGCTCAGACTAGTATTAATCTCAGATAGCCCTCGTAACTACTCACCAAAATCATCAAGGCCCTCAGCTGTGATCCTAACATCTCCAGCTCGTATGCCTGAGTGATCTATAGAGTGTCGTGAGCCTAGTGTAGAATGTTGTGAGCTTTGTCATGTGGCGACAGTCACTGGTGTGGTCTATGCCTATGGAACTGTGGGGCTATATTGGTGTTTAATGGCGTCCATCACTAAGTGAACTAGCATCCCTTGTGTATTAGAAATATAACTGATACTCTGCACCAAATCCTCTAAAAAATACAAAGCTAAATCAATATGCATGTGCTGTCCTAAAAGAGCACGAACACTGCCTAGTATTGGTAGTCTAGCAGCTCTATATGTCTCATCAAAGGAGGTGCCTAAAGTGCTACTGGATGCCTCTAAAGATGGTCGACCTAGATGACACCATCAAGTGTGAATATAACGACCAAGAGAATTAGATGTGATACTAGTAGCCACAGATGCAATGTGTCCAATAATATTAATTGCTCCCCTCTGGGAAGCAAGGAAAACTCTATCTATAATAGGCGCTAGTGCTGGAGTCACTGGAGGAAGTCTCTATCCAACGAACTTTCTCACATCTGGAGGTGGTAGACACTCTGCACTACAATACTAGTCATGATCTACAATTTGACCACACCCCTATCCGCAATAATCTAAAATGTCTAAGTAGTTGACATTGAGCCCCATGTGGAACTCAACATACAATTGTTGTGCAAAAATAAAGAGGTATCTGGTCATTATTAGGATAACGACCATGTGCGGCTAAAAAATGAGGATAGATCATACTAGCAATAACGTGATCTCTGCATTGTGCGACTTGATAGCCTCTCACCCTACCCTGTGTATCCTCATATGATGGAAAGAGATCTCATTTGATGATGTCTTTGGGGCCCACCCTCTTGACGTCATCAAAAGATGCATCTCTTAAAATCTCAACTCTAAACTCCCTAGATATGGTAGCTAATATGTTAGGGGTAAATGAATGGTGAGCTCTAAATCTAGTAGTCAGATCCTGTAAAATCCTACATATAGTAGCACATATGTCTCTATATAGACCATCATCAGAGGACAATATAGACTACTATAATCTAGCAACCTCCTACTCTACAAATGAAAATAATGCATCAATATCAATGTCTAGAGGTGGTGTAACAAGACCTCCAACAAGAACTGCACTAGAAGCCATGCCAGGACCTACACCACCTAGAGTTGCACTAGGAGCCACACCATGAGCCACAACATGAGCCCCACCACGATCACTATGACAAGCCATATCATGAGCCCCACCATGAGCCCTACAATGAGCCATAGCATGAGCCCCACCATGAGACATAGCATGAGCATGACCACGAGCAACATGACAAATTGCACAAGGAGCCACAATAGGAACTGCATCAGGTGTCATAGCAAGAACTACATCAAGAGTTGCAGTACAAGCCACAACAGGAGCTACAATAGGAGGAGTCACAATAGGAGCCTCCTTAGTGCCCTCGGGATGATGAGCAAGCTAATCATGTGAAGTCATTTATGTACAATGATGGAGCTAATTTATATAAAATTTGTAAAATGTATATAACACATACATATTTAACATGTACACATGTCTCTCTAAGTCTAGTACACACAATTTTTTATTTAAATTAAAATATATATGTAATCACATACATCACATGTCTAGATAATCTGTAACATACATATCAATAAAATTTATATGATCATGTACATGTATGAGAGTTAGAGTTAGAGTTAGAGTTAAAGGGAACTTGAGTTTTCAAAACTTTAGGAATTAAATATTAGTACCTAGGTTTGACTTAAAGGGTTCACTTGAGTTAGATTATGGTAATGATTACAGTTTCATTTAGATTAAAGGGGTTGATTAGGGTTTGATTTCTAGGGTTAAATAGTTAGATTAGGGTTCAATGAGTTAGATTAGGGTTTGATTAGGATTTCATTTAGATTAAAAAAGGTTTGAGTTTTCAGTTCTCGATTACATTAGAGTTTGAGTTAAATAAATTAGGGTTTAAGTTTTCAGTTACCTGAAATCTTAGATTAGAGTTTGAGTTAGATTAAAGAGTTTCATTTCTAGATCTAAGGGTTTGAGTTTTCAGTTAGGATTGTTTAACATTAGATCTAGTTTGAGAACTTTATAAAAATTAGGATTTGAGTTTTTAGTTAGGATTAGATAAAGGGTTTGATTATGGTTCAAATGGTTTAGATTAAAGGGTTTTCTAAAAGTTAAAGATTACCTCATGATTCTAGGGTTTGATAAATAGAGATATCTAAGGGTTTGGTTAGGGTTTGATTTATAGGGAACTTACATGGTTAGATTAGGGTTTGTGTTAGATTAGGGTTTGATTAGGATTTCATTCTAGGGTTTGAGTTAGGTTAACTTAATTTAGATTAGGGTTTCAATTCTAGATTAATGGGTTTGGTTGGGGTTATGGTTGCACATTAAAATTACTTGGTTCGAGTTAGGGTTTGATTTAAAGGAAACTTTTAATTTAGATTAAAGGGTTTGAGTTAAAGATTAGGGTTTGGGTAGCATTTGATTTTTAAAAAAATTAGGGTTTAAGTTTTCAGTTAGGAAATTAGATTTAAGGGTTTTATTACATGGTTTGATTTCTAGATTAGGGTTTGAGTTAAAGATTAAGGTACATACATGTGATTAGGGTTTGATTTAGATTCTAGGGTTTGGTTAGGTTTTGATTTATAGCCCTATTACATGGTTAGATTCTAGGGTTTATGTTAGATAAAGGGTTTGATTCTAGGATTTCATTTAGGTTAGGGTTTGAGTTTTCACTTAGGTTTAGGGGTAAAAGAACAAACTTGTGTCACGTTTTATAAAGAAATGAGATATCAGAATGTGACAATTCAACATTAACGTTAAAAAAAAAATGGTATTTGTGTTTAGAATTTGAAGATGATGTAAACTAATGAAATGTGTAGAAATGGATGAATTTTATGCCTATAATTTTTATAAATCTTTTGAGTAACAATTTATTCTTTTTTTTTTTTTTTGAAGTCCTTTTTTAAGGTTAAAAAATATAGGGTGTAGTTCCCATCAAACAAGTATCTAAATATCATATTTTTTTGTTCTGATTTGAAAATATCTTATAGATTACATGTATAACTAGGGAATAAAGAAAGAAATAATTATTTTTTATGTATATTTTCTTTGTTATAAGTACTAAAGCTCAACCTTATCAAAATCCAACAATATTTTTCCTCCCGTCAAAAATTCCCTATCAAATCTACACCTTCTTGATAAAAAGTTACATATTCATGAAGAGGACTCTCTCCTCTAGAGAGAGAGAGAGAGAGAGAGAGAGAGAGATTTTTTAAATTATTATGATTTTTTTTTCCTTTTTTGAGGGAGCATCTTCTGAAATGTTGAAATATTGACTTATAATATTTTGAAATTATAACATAATATAACTATTCAAAAAACTCAAAAATTTATATAATGATGATATTGAATCTAAGATCTATAAAAGGGTATTTTTAGTTTTTGAAAAAAAAAAAGAGTTTTGATAGTGAAATGAGATTTGACCAAAACAAGTTTTGGTATACTAAATAGTGACATAGATCTATGCTTTTACCCTTAGATTATAGGGTTTTAGTTTTTAGTTATGATTAGATTATAACCTTTGAGTTAACGTTTGGTTAGGGTTTGATTTCTAGGGTTACCTTTAAGATTAGGGTTTGAGTTAGATTCTAAGGTTTGATTTAAAGATATATAGGGAACCTTCATTTTAAGATTAAAGGGTTTGAGTTAGATTAGGTTTTGGTTATAGTTTGATTTCTAGACTTACGGTCTTATATTAGGATTTTTAGTTAGATTAGGGTTCATGATTAGGGTTTGATTTAGATTAGGGTTTGAGTTAGAGATCTAAGGGTTTGGTTTAAATTAGTCAGGATTAGATTAGGGTTGTATGGTTCTACCTAGAGTTACATTAGCTCATTTCAGTTACGAAACTCTAGGGTTAAATTAGGGTTAAAGAGTTTCCGAGTTAGCGTTAGAGTTTGAGTTAGGGTTACAAATTAGGGTTAGAGTTTGAGTTACAGTTACCTAGGTTATGGTTAGTGTTATTTTTTAGGGTTATAGTTAGTGTTCTAAGGTTATCAAGATCTAGCTCTCATTCTAATAGTTTTAAATTTTCTACATGCTAATTTATTTATTTTTTCTAATATTTTTTTAATATTTCAAGTCTAATGTTTTTTCTAATATTTTGTAATGTTTTCTTCAAATATTTTATTATTTTTTTCTAATATAATTTTTTTTTCTAATATCCTCTAATTTGTTATATACTCATTTATTTTCTTTAATGTTAAATACTAATATTTCCTAATGTTATAATACTATTTTTTTTCTTAATATTGTAGACTAACGTTTATTTAATATTTCACTTAGTAATGTTTTCCTAATAATTCTACACTATTGTTTTTTAATATTTTTATAATGTTTTTCTAATATTTTCTAATTTTCAAGACTAATATTTTTTTAAATCTTTTCTAATATTTCCTAATGTTTTTTCTAATATTTTATAATGTTGTTTATAATATTTTCTCATAGTTTTCTAATTTTTTCAAAGTAATATTTTTAAATGTAATTTCTAATATTTTTCTAATATTTAAAAATGTAATGTTTTTTCTAATGTTTTTCTAATAGAACTAATATTTTTATTTTATTTTTTAAATTATTCTACATTATTTTTTTAAAAATATTTTATAATGTTTTTCTAATATTTTTTAATTTTCAAGACTAGCATTTTTCAAAATATTTTCTAATGTTTTTTCTAATATTTTTCTAATATTTTCTAATATTTTTCTAATATTTTCTAATATTTTCTCATAGTTTTCTATTATTTTCCAAACTAATACTTTTAAATATTTTTTCTAATTTTTTCTAATATTTAAATGTAATGTTTTTTTCCAATGTTTTTCTAATAAAAACTAATATTTAAATGTAATGTTTTTTCTAATATTTTTTATGTGATGTTTTTTCTAATATTTTGATTTAACATTTTTTAATATTTTCTAATGTTTTTCTAATATTCTAAACTATTTTTTTCTAATATTTATCTAATTTAACACTAATTTTTTTCTAAATTTGTTTTCTAATGCTATATTAATAATTTACTAATATATAACTAACATATACAAAAAAAAATTATAAACATTAAATTAATAGAATTAAGTAACATAAATAAACAATAAAAATATTAAATTAACATGAAAATATGCTTTGAAAACATAAAAAATATTTAAATAATAACATATAAACATATCCAAAATAGCGCAACAATGAGAATTTGGAGGAGAATGATAGAAAATGATATGGGAGGCTAACCAATTAAATGTGTTCACTCCAACGTCCTAGTCGAAATTGCACGCTATAGAAATGAAGAGTAAAATGGAGAAAATGACATATTTGACAACGAAATTCGTCATAAAATATGTTCACATGAACATATTAATGAGGTATGTTCGCGTGAACGTACCTCATGTATATCAAATATGTTTGCACGAACATGGATTATAATTATGTTTGTGTGAACCTAAAATGAATGTTCGTGTGAACATATGGTAAATCCAATATGCGGATTTTTCCCTTTTTTTTATTTCCTTCATCCCACAAAAGTGGAATCCATTATTGTGGGTTCACCCCAATGTGACCCAACTTAGTATCTTAGATTTTTATGTGTCCATCTTGGATTCTTTATTTATTGGGTGCTCCTTGATATTTGAAAGAAATAGGTTTCGGTGTCATTTTTTGTGCCATGGAGGATGATGACGACTCCATTGATCTACATGATAGAGGAAAACATTAGTCTTATGGATTCCAAGAAGGCAAAAAGAAGACCTAAAAAGAAACTAGATTGACACCAAAATATATCAAAATTAGTCAAAAAAGAACAAAATGCAATTCTCCCTATAAACTAGCTTGTTATGCATCTTAGCACACCTAGCACACCCTTATAGGTGCACTAGTGCACTTGTTAAGCCTTTGATATGGCTTTGTGCATAGTTGCACACCAGTGCATTTGTACACCTTAGCAAGCAGGAGAGGGGGGGGGGGGGGGGGGGGGGGGGGGCATCGGGGGGGGTGGCAGTAGGGAGTCTTCATGTTGTATGGAGGTGTACACATGCCCACCTCATAAGGTTGTGAATATGTGCACTTTCATGAAAATTTAAATCTTTGTTAGTTTTAGGTTTTTTCTCCTTTTTATGGTTTTCTTTTTTTTCCTTAATTTGATGGTGTGCACATATGCACCTCTGAGGGGTGTGCATGTGCATACCCCTAAAGCTACTAACCTTGTTTGGTTTTTTTAGGGGTACTGGACATCCAAGTAGTGCAGTGGAAGCAGGTGCGGAGGTGTGGAGCTTGGAGGGAGCAAAGAGCAAGTGAATGGAACAGGGGGGAGGGATTATATAGGCCCCATGGTAATGCCAAGTGTGCACCCACATAGGTGTGCACCTATGAAGGTATGCATCATATGAGGGTGTGCATGTGCACATCCCCAAAGTGAGGGTAAAGTGTGCATGTGCACACTTAGCACACATGTGCAAGTGCACATATGCACACTTGAAAGCATAATTGAGTCTTAGATCCTGACTTTTTCTCATTTCTAGTTGCTCGACCCTTCCTTGTCTTAGACTTCCAAGGATTTGACCTAGACCCAAGGAAGGGTCTAAAATGACTAGGGCTCTGAACTAGAAGCCTCAAAGGGGAATTAAAAACTAGGGGGTTCCCATTTTTTGAGTGAAAATGGGGCATGCATTGTGAAACTACAATAGTATGGTTTATGTGTTGTTGTGGCTTCTTGCTTGGGGTTTTATCGAGGAGATCATACTTGCACAATTTACATCTAGATTTGTGTGTAGAGGGACATGATGTAGGTTATTATTTGCATGATTTCTCTCTGGTCTTGGTTATCTTCTAGGATGTTTAATTTTCACTTACATTGGATTTGAGATTGGTTGGATATGTGATCATTGGTTTGTGTTCATGTATGTTATGTAATAGATGGCAAGTGAAAGCACAAACCTGTGTCACCCTTTTGTAAAGAAAAAGGCTAACAAAAGTATAATTGTTCACCCTCAATGACATAAACTTGGGATTATTATTTTGAATTTGAAAATGAAGTCAAGTAATGAAATGTGTAGAAATGGATGAAATTTAGGATTATAATTTTTATTAATTATTTGGAATAAGAATTGATCTATTTTTCTAATTTTTATAGATAATTTTTAGTTTCTCAAAAATGCTGAAAATAAGGGGTCTAGTCCCCACTACAAAACTATATGGAAATAAAATTATTTCCCTCTAATCTTAGACTATGTAATAGATACCATATATAGCTAGAACAATCAAAAATAAAAGTCAGCTTTAGACCTATGTTTTCTCTTTTATAATGATTCAAATTTCAACTCACTGAAAATTGATAATTTTGATCTCCCAACACATTTTTCAAAACAAACCTATTATAACTAGGAGAAAAATTATACATTCTTGAAGAGAACTCTATCCTCTAGAATGTCATATAATTTCTAAATTTTTTGGATATGATTTAATATTTTTTTCTTTCTTAAAATCAAAATATTTTCAAGTGTTAAAATATGTTCTTGTAGATTTTTTTAATTATAATATATTATATATAATTAAAACACTATAAACTCTATCTAAGAATATTCTTGACTTTGAGCTCTATAAAATGGTGTTTATATGTTATTAAAAAAATATCATAAAAAATATTAAGAGTTATTGAAATGCCACTTTTCTGAAATAATTTTATTTATTTAGTAATTGGATACAAACTAGTATAAAGCATGCATTTAATAGACATTTATATTGGAATTACAATAGGAGAGGTAAACATCTGAGGGGGGCAATGAGCCGGATGAATCGGTAGTTTAAACTTGGACCCATAAAACTTTCACCATACATCCATCTCATACATTCAATGAGTAAACTAAAATAACATGTAAAGCATGTACATCTGAATAATGTAAACACATAAGCAATCATACACATATGACAATAGATATGTTTACCCAGAAACCCTCCAATGAGAAGGCAAAACTGGGGTTGAGATGACACCAACAAATCTTCACTACTACAGTAATAAAGTGTGTCCAATGAAGGTTACAATGTTTTGACCATGAAACATGATCTACCTTATGAAAGGTATGCCCTGTTAAAGGCTTACAAAGACTGTTAGGTCTCATGTTGTTAGAGGATTTCAACACCCTGTTAGAAGTGTGCCTTGCTAAAGGACTTTAACTTACAACTAAGTAAGCACCCTATTAAAGGATTTCATATAGCCTATTAGGACTACTCTGTTAAGAGATTTTGACTAAAATCACTTGTTAGAATCTCTCAACTTTGATCCTATAGTTAGCACTTGCTTGCTTGATAATAGATCACCTAGAAACTGATGTCTTCTTAATCCTTCTCAATCAAATGTCTCTTTGCTCTAGTTTTTTTGCTATCCTTTGTTCTACTCTAATTGATTTTGCAATGTTGTTCACTTCATAACTTCTAAGCCACCATAAATGCTCTATTTGTGCATGCAAATTTCTCCTTCAATTCCTTATATGCACGCTCTCTTCTTTTTCTATTCCTTACACACACACACACTCTTCACTTTGTAAAGAGTTTAGGGTTTGTCCTCCTTAAGAAGACTTAGTGACCTATGGTTAAGTATGAATCTATGGATGAGATTCATCCATTTTGCCACTTAATCCTCCCCATCTTCTGATTGGATGCATGTATTGCATAGGGAATCCAACTTGAGATTCATCTTTATCTCCAAAATATTGAAATTCAATCTTAAGTTGGCTCAAAAATAGTTTACATAGTTGTTTGTGCCTTTACAAAAAAATATGTCAAAACTATCTTAGTTGGCATCTGAAGTCTCTGATGCTTAGCATACACTTATCTCTCTGCTATGACTTGGCACCTATATTACTCAACATCCATAGTTTACTTGGCTCCTATGTCACTTGGCATATAATATATGCTTGGCACTTGAGTGACTCAGCACATGAGTGGCTCAACACTCGCTATGACTTGGCATGGTCTAATATATACATGGTGTGTGTGGCATGTACCACTAGTTCAACATAAACTAATAAATAACTTAAGTGTTTTGAAACTCACTTGTCAAAACCAATCTGAGATCAACAATCTCCCCCTTTAACATGAGTGTCAAAAACACTTGAGTATACATTATCATCCTTGAACTCACAAGCATAACATATTTTAACTTGGCTTATATACAAAACTTCAAAATTTCAAAATTTTGTAATCACTTAGATACCTCAAAATTTGATAACTCCCCCTGAGTTGATATGTTTGTTTTGCATCCAAAATTTTGTGGTCCTACTGAGTAAATGTATCTCTACTAATATACTTTGACTTCATGTTGCTTTGTTGATACTCTTTCATCTGATACTTCTACTATGTTTTGATGCTTGCTCTCCCTTAGCTAATTCTGGCTTTTCTTTGTTCCTCTTATTTCTTACTCTCCTTTTATCTCCCCAAAGTAATATATCTCCCATTCTTTTATTTTATTCTCCCCTTTTCTCTATTTCTCCCCCAAAAATATGTCTCTCCCTTTATCTTATTCACCTCCTTTTTGACACTCATGTCAAATGGGCTATACACTTATTGTATGTTTGTCCAAAAAAGATTTATGGACATCCAATATCATCTTAAGAGTTGCATCCCAATTCTCACATGCAACATCCAATGACTTGATTTGGATTGCTAGCTTGGCAACAAGGTGGACTAGACCATCTAAGATAGAAATATTTGGGTCTTTCTTCATTAAGGTTTCGGCATAGCCTAGCTCCTTATGCAAAATTTCCATATGGGGTGCAAGAGTTGCTTGGGTGCTAGTCAGTTTGGCCCTTATGTTGGCCTCATCTGCTATCAATATAGCTAATTGACTCTATGTTTGAACCAATGTCCTGAAATGCTTCTCACTCTGAGTTGGATTCATTGGTATTTTTGCACCTGATGCAGTAATTAGGCTCTCTAGACTCAGAATGTGACTTCTAGTCTCTTGGGTGAAGAGTGAGGGATTGCACAATTAGTGTATAATGAGAATACATTCTCAAGTACCTTCTTCACATCCTCAACCTTAGTTGCCAATGCAACATGTGTTAGTGCTATATCATCTAATATTCTCTCATTCACTTTTTTTTGGAACTTATTTTCTAACCATTCTAACAATTTAGCATTAGTGTCTAGGTCTTCAAAACTGAACTTTTTCACTATATTTGTCAGTTATTCCATTAGTGCTTTGGTCTCATCTTCAATTGGTAAACTAAATGCATATAAAAAGATGTCTTTAGTATCTTGCAGGGCCTACTTTTTCCTATGCTCCCTTCTAAGCATTTCCCAATGCTTTTTCCTTGCTAGGGCTTGCTACAATATGCCCATTTATTCTATAGTTATGGTATCAAAATCATACTTAGGAAAAATGATCTCTTCATCAAGGCTCACATCTCCATATTGAATTTCTTCTTTAGCCTTTGATGAACTTGAGCTCGGCACTAAGATATGTAGAGGTGTACCATCTATGCTCAGACTCTAAAGAGTATGACTTGATGGAGTGCCAGATACTAGTATGGTTACCATGGCTTGGATGGTAGTTTTCTCCTTAAGTTGTGCTATCATCTTACTCTCTTCGGGCTTACCCTATTTTGCCACAATGACTTGACATGCACCTTATCCTTGTGTTGTAGGTGCAAATAAGTCTATCTGACCTATGTCTATAGTAGCAACTTGTGTTTCCTCTGTGTTCTTCTCTAAAGTATCAATCTTGGGAATTTTATCAACCTTTTTAGTAGTATCTTCTGGCATTTGAACCACTTACTGGAGGGATGACAGAAGGTGGTTCTTGTGGATTCACCTTTTCCCTTGCAACATTAGTCACTAACTTTTTTAGCTCATCCATACTGACCAAAACAAGATTATTACGAAGTTTGGCCTATAGTGTAGACTAATCTAATATCTTCTTCAAAGCATTTGCAGTAAGGGGATTGATGTTTTGAGCTGATAAATCAAAAACATCATTGATAGTTACTATTTTAGTAGTCTCCCTTGTTACATGTGGAAGACTAACACTCGACAATTGTGCATCTTGCACACTCTATTCTTCTAGCTACTAGCTGCTCTGGCTTAGATGTTTCCTTGTCATCTACTTCCACTTTTTTTCCTCCTCCAATAGTGTTAGCTTTGTCATCATCTTTCACTTCAATGGGTGCATGTTCTCCTTCCTTAACTATAGTCAACCCATAAGTGAGCTTCCACATCTGTGTGGACTTCTTAACAACATACTCAATATTATTTTGCAAGATGCTAAAGGCTCTATATTTAGGTGTGAACTTAACTACATATTTCTTTATAGCCTTAGCAATCTATGCCTTAGTTAGTTTAGGCATCACTTGGGCTAGAAATGTTTCTCTAATTTGTTTCTCCAAGTCTAGACAATAATGCCATTTCTACTCAACTCTATCATATAGACTCTTTGGCATTGAGTTGGCAATCTCTAGTGGATTTTTCTTGAATTTTTCTATCCTGGCATATATGGCCTCCTCTACTTGATTTTTCTCTACTTTACCCAAATTATCAAAATCTACATGTGTAAATCTTGATAGGTCTACACTATTCTTAATAGTTTCACATAAATTTTCAAGATCTGACCAAGGATTGTGACTCACTACCTTAAATTGGTTGTTTTCATCTAACTCTATTTTCTTCTCATCAGAATCTACTTGTGCAACATACTTTCTTCTTGGTCTCTTCTACTCTTCGCCTACTTGTTTTTTTTGTTTTGTCTTTTCCTTTGCATTTTGCGTTGTTGCACATGTACTAGCCCTTGTAGTAGGTGCAGTAGGCTTGGGCTGACTTGACTTAGCTACCTTCTTAGCTTTAGTCACTTGTTGAGTCTTAGTCTTCCTCTTCTTTGGCTTGGCAAGAGTAGGTGCTTCCTCGGCTTCTTCTCCCTTGGCACCTTTAGTCTCCTCCTCTTCTTGGTCTTCTCCTATACTCTAAGTTAATGCAAGTGGTGGTCCAATTTGGGTTTCTTCTTCTTCTTCTTTTTCTCCTCCTCCTCCTCCTCCTCCTCCTCCTCCTCCTTCTTCAGCACCCTCTCCAAACTTAGCTTTTAGTTCCTTCTCTATCTTCTCCTTTTTCTTCATGGTAGAGGTAGTCTTCAATTTCATGATAATTTTGGACTTTACCATCTCATAATTTCCAAATACCTTTTCACTTTTATCTACCTCTTCTTCCAATAATATTGTTATAGTTGTAGAGGCTTCATCCACATTAATTTCATAACCTAAGGGTCTCAACCATCTCACCCTTGGTGTAATAGCTTGTACAAATATATAATTAGCATCCACAAGAAAAAACACATCATCATAGTGTTTCTCAACTAAGGATACTAGTATTCTCAATCTTTCCTTCATTAACTTCTTGAAGTCTTCAAAATAACTTGTCATCAAAGATTCAAAATTCTCTCCTAATTTCTCAATGTACTCACCAATTTGTATTGCTATTGATCTATTGGTTTTCCATCCCATAGGGCCAAATGAGGGAAATTTGTTTTGCACATAAAAGAATATACAAATCAATATGGAACCAAATTTGCATTGTGCACTCTAAATGTCTTTCTGATTGCTCCAAGGTTCTCCATCAATTGTTGCAATTGTAGCTCTATTAGATCATATGTGTGATCTTTCTTTACAATTTTCGATCCCACATCCACAACCATACAAGGCACACTATTCAATCTACTAGATTGGTAAAACTTGTGTGAAATCACTCTTATAGAAAAAATTATTAGAGGATTAGTAATTTTATCAATTGTCATGCCTCTCTGGTTCCAGATATCTCTAGTATTCTTCTCAATCACTTCTTTCGAATCACTTATCAATGTCTTAGGTCAATCTAGGGTTGGGTAGCCAGTAACCCTATGGATTATATTCTCTTAGTAATTTTGATAGTTCCATTATCTAGCCATAATGAACCATCATGAATTTGGCTAAGCACTATCCTAATCCACTCTATCTTGAATACATTCAAAAAATCTAGGGCTTGTGTTAATCCCTTCCTCTCAAAAATTTTTAACTCTTCCTTCAAAACACCATTATCATAGAGTTTGTTGTATGCTTCCCTAATCTCCATATCACCAATGCTTCCTATCTTATAGTTGTATAATTTTCTTACATCTTGCACCATTATCACATCTAGTGGAATCATTGACAATGCACCAGAAGGGTCTTGCTTGTATGCAATATCAAGAATAGCTTTGAAAATGGTTTGCTTGACCTAATTACATACTAACTAAACATTCAAAACTTCCTTCCCCTCTACATTCTTCAAACTAGATACCATAATGTAAAACTAGGGTTTACGAAATTTAAACTGTGCAGCTTAGCTCTTGATAAATACCTTGTGAAATCTAACAAAATGGTAAAGAATCATTGCTCAAATCTTCTGCAACTTCTTGAAATGGATTTCTAGATCACCTTCTACTTTACTCCCTCTTTATCGAATCTAAAATGATGACAAATAAGCTAAAATAGATTAAATACCCTTTAAAACCTCTATAATTAATGTTGAGTGCTTACACAACTATGAGCTAGGCATCAACTAATTTTAGGTTCACTCGGCATCTATTGATATTTCAATCACTCAGCAACTACTATGAGCTTGACATCAACTAGCCTATCTGTAAGCTCGACATCTTCTAGCATTTCACTTGGCACACAGGAAATATTTCATGCTCGGAAACAACATGAAAAAATTAAATATTCATCTTTGATTTCTAACAACATTTTGCATATTTTTTCATGCTAATGTAATATTTTTAGTGCTAAGTCATTTTGGAACTACTAAATGATATAACCTTTAAGTATCAGTCCTATATACCTCTTGATTGCCTAGTTTGATGAGGTGTGATCACCTAAACCATTGGATGAAGTGATCCATTCTCCATTTGATGTGTTGCAATCATCTTTCTTTTTCCATGTCTTATTTATCTCATCTCTGATGTGTTCAACATCTGTCTTGCCTTTTCCTTTATCAAATTCACAACTTGGTGCTTTTGACCTAGTTGGACAATACCTACTAATGTGACTAGTCTTAAAACAACTAAAACATGTGGTTTGACTTAGCCACCTTTGGTAGTTCCCTCTAAAGTGTTTTTGAATACAAATCTCAGGAGTATGTCCATATTCTTGACAATAGTGATAGCTATATCTTGTATTATAATCCTAGTTATAAGAGTTGTCATTGCTCCTTACCATTGCTTTCCTATTTGATGACCACATGGGTTTGGATTTGCATTCAAAAGATCTATGTTCATACTTCTAACAGTTGTAGCAATATCCTTTAAATATTTGTCTATGCATGGTCTTGGTTCTACATTCATGTGCCTGATGACCTTGTTGCACTTATGGTAGTGAACCATGCTCCTAGGCTTGACATTTTGATTTACAGTCTTGCTCCTGCACACATTAGTAGTATGCCCTTTCTTACCACAATTATGACAAGTTGGTTTGGAGTTCTTACCTTTGTTGTTCCTTTCTTCTACACTTTTGAATGATTGTCCTACTTCAGTGCTTGTGTATCCCAATCCAGATGTATCATTATTGGATGTAGGGGATCTCAATAGTTGCTCAAAGTATTTGATGGCTTCATTTGGCTTGTTGAAACTTTCAGAAAATTCCTTTTCTCTCTTTAGGTCACTCTGCAATTGTTCATTTTGCAACTTCAATGTAGTTATATCAATGTTGCTGACATTCAATTCATAATTGGCATTCATCATTTGACTTAGAGTATCCAATTGCATATTGGAAATCTTGGTTAGTTAGTTGACTTCTCTTCTAGTCTATTAGCCAAAATTATTTTTTCCTCTTCAATCATGGCTTTGTCTTCTATGGCTTTCTTCTTTTGTTTAGTCACCTCACATAGCAGTATAGCTTGTGATTCTTGCTCTAAATTGAGATTTCTAATTTCCTCAGCTTGGGCTCTATTCTTTTCCATTAGATCTAAAACTACTGCATCAAATTCATTGGACTATCCATCTACAAATAGCTTAGTAGTGTTTATCTCTTTGTATTGTGTGTCAATCTCCATAATAGCAATTTCCTTCCCTCTCTTCAAAGATTTCTTTAGTTCTTCTCTTGCTTCATCCATTTGATGTAGAATGAGTTGTATTTCAATTCCCTAATTCTCCATAGCCTTTCCCAACTTCTAGACTTCCGTTTCAAGATCTTTTCCTCAAAGTTGCAAAGCTTCTCTTTTAGAGAACATAGATCTGATACCAATTGTTGGAATTATAATAGCAAAGATAAAGTTCTAAGAGGGTGAGGTGAATCAGTAGTTTAAAATTGGACCCACAAAACTTTCATCATACATCCATCTCATACATTCAATGAGTAAACTAAAATAACATGTAAAGCATGTACATCTAAATCTTGTAAACACATAAGCAATCATACACATATGACACTAGATATGATTACCCAGAAATCCTCCAATGAGAAGATAAAACTAGGTGGAGATGACACCCACAAATCTTCACTACTATAGTAATAAAGCGTATCCAATGAAGGTTACAATGTTTTGACCATGAAACTCAATCTACCCTCTGAAAGGTCTACCCTATTAAAGGCTTACAAATATTGTTAGGTCTCACCTTTTTAGAGGATTTCAACACCCTATTAGAAGTGTGCCTTACTAGAGGACTTTAACTTACAACTAAGTAAGCACCCTATTAAAGGATTTCATACAACCTTTTAGGACAACTCTGTTAAGAGATATTGACTGAAATCACCTATTAGAATGTCTCAACTTTGATCATGTGGCTAGCACTTGCTTGCTTGATGATAGATCACCTCTAAACTAATGTCTTATTGATCCTTCTCGATAAGATGTCTCGTTGATGTATCCTTTTCTCTATCCTCTATTTTTCTCTAACTGATTCTGCAATGTTGTTTCACTTCATAACTTCTAAGCCACCATGAATGCTCTATTTGTGCATGCAAACTTATCTCTTTGCTCCTTCAATTCCTTATACACACGCTCTCTTTTTTATGTTCCTTACACACACACACACACACACACACACACACACACACACACACACACTTCACTCTGTAAAGAGTTTAGGGTTTTTCCTCCTTAAGAAGACTAAGTGACTTAGGGTTAGGTATGAATCTACAGCTGAGATTCATCTATTTTTTCACTTTATCCTTTCCATTTTCTGATTGGCTACATGTAATTGCATAGGGAATCCAACATAATATTTGTCCTTATCTCCAAAATATCAAAGTTCAATCTTAAGTTGGCTCAAAAATAGTTTATGTAGTTGTTTGTGCCTTTACAAACAAATATGTCAAAATTGTCTTACTTGGCATCTGAAGTCTTTGATGCTCGGCATACACTAATCTGTCTATTGTGACTCAACACCTATATTTCTCAACATCCATTGTTTACTTGGCTCCCGTGTCACTTTGTATATATTATATTCTCAACACTTGAGTGACTTGGCACATGAGTGGCTCAGCACTCGCTATGACTTGGCATGGTCTAATATATACACATTGTGCTCGGCATGTACTACTAGTTCTGCATGAACTAATAAATAACTTAAGTGTGTTGACACTCACTTGTCAAAACCAATCTGAGATCAATAATTTCCAATTGGAAAAGTGTGAGAACATATATAACTTAGCTAGGATGAATTTATCGAGATCATATGTTTGGACAAAATTGTATTTTAGATAGAAATACTCAAATTCAATTGTTCTGATAAGTTAGCCTGAAAGGTGACACAGCTTTGTACTTTTATCCTGGCATGGTTATTTATTTATCTCCTTTCTTTGTTGGTTGTGGAGAACTTTGGAGAGCATTTGAGACTTGTTATGAGAGTTGGTTTTTTAGCTTATTGGTTTATGTATTGTGGATGGCCTTGATACTACTGGATTCACTTCTTTGAGATGTTGTGAGTGAATTGGTTATAGATTTGAGATTATATTTTGTAGTGGGAGCTTCTTTGTATATCAGTGGTATGTATTTCTCTTGATGCTTATGATTGCAAGTTACAAATTGGATATGTTGATGATGTTAGATTCACTTGCTATACCTTTGGAGGTATGGATAGTTGGATGAGTTTGAAATTTTTGTGGGTTATATTTCATTTATGGATATTTTGACAACTATGAATACATGTGAGTACTTTTGGATTAGGTGTTTATGCATTTATGTTCTTATGTGATAGGTTGGATGGATTTATCTTTAGATGGCTTCTATGTATGTCTAGTGGAAGTGGCATAATATGAGGTTCGATCATTCATGTTTGAGATGGTAGATACTTTGATTTTTTTTGTGGGTATTAGGATGCAACACTCGGTGTACTTTGATCCATGATAGTAGATGTGCTAGGAGGGATTATTTTCTTGTTCATTTATGTGGCTATGAATCAAACCTATGCAATGTATACAACCAGTGGGAGATTGTTAAGATAATGGGTGTTGCAAACATTGCATAATATTGTTATATTGTATTATTTTATTTTATTATGTAATGTCACACCTAGGAGCACCTAGATGGACGTGCTACATGAAAAGATTCCCATGAGATATATCTGATGAGTTGTATTGTAACATTTTGGTAGTATTTAATGTAATTATTTAATGTTGGAGAAATTATTCAAATGCCCAATATTAAATGTAGGGTCAATGGGATAGGTATCACATGGTTTAGGTAATACAACTTGGTGGTTTTGTGGGACTAGCTACTATATAAGCAGCCACAAGGGTAATTGTAGAGATAAGAGATAGAAATTGAAAAGACAAGAGTTGAGCAAGATAAGGCTTGACAAGTTAGCCAAGGGAGCATTTTTGAAGGTTGGAAACATGGAGTTGGATGTATGGATTCATGCTTGTCCACATGGATTCCTTGGTTGTGGCTATGGCTTTGAAGGCTTCCATGGTTGTATTACAATGGTATTTTTTGTTGAATAATACATTGTGATGGATGCTTTTGGAGCCTGGGCTTTTCCCTCAATGATGGTTTCCAATGGTATATCTTGTGTCACACTTTTGTGAAAATGTTTTCTATTCTCTTGCATGTGGATTTCAATTACATATTTATTTCAGATCTATTATGGTTATGTGGAAATGGTTACATTCTGTTTTGCAAATTTCCTTATAGAAACAACTATAATGGCCTACTATGGGATGAGAAAACCCAAAATAATACCAATACAACCAATAACATGACGGAACCATGCAAAAATTCCCCCATCAATGGCATGGGCTATCACTATAGATAAATCACAAGACTTGACACTCAAGAAGGAAATAATTGATATTGGTAAAGTTGAATGCCAAGGCCTCACCTTTAATGCAATGTCTCAAATAAAAAGCATACAAGGTCTTCAAGTACAACCACCATTCTCTTTTGATCACTATTCCCAAATGAATAAGAATCCATACAACATTAAAAGAAAAAAAGTAGAGGGTCATCTACAATTGATCTCAAAATAGAAAGGATAGGTACAACCAATAATGACTATATTGTTCATACTAATAAAATCATAGTAAGTACTTAATTAATATCAGTTACTTGCTACAATTTGACAAATGCTATATTTTATTATCTACACATATACTCTCAAAAAAAAGAATAGGGGACGATGAAGTTATACATTTCTCCTCCCCCATAAAAGGGTTTGTTTCCTTTATAGGTTATTTCTACTTAATGCTTTCAAAAAATGGATTCCTCATTTTTCAATTTCAAATTCAAATTATGAAATACTTAACAAAATTTACTAATCATTTAGAAATAAATAATTTCCTGCTTGTTACATTGATTTTCACTACAGGAAATCATGGAAATGGCATACATTACAAAACAAATATGACAAAGTTAAAGAACTTTGATTGCCAACTATTGTATGTCTTGCAGAATGACCATTGTAACATCTCTTACACATTCCAAAGGTGATTGGCTCATAACAATTATGGTTAAAGTCAAATTAATGGGAACCATTGTGTCATCTATCTAAGAAGAATCATATAAAAATTTGTATAGAACCATCACACTATTCTTAATGAGAATTCAAACTAGTAAATGGCCAAAACAACACATCTCCAAAGATAAAATCTCACCTACACTCACCCTACCAAAAGAGGCAAGTCATTTATGCAAAATAGTTTAGCAATATTCATACTGAAAATATTGTATTGTGTTATTCTTTATTATGTAATAGTGACTAGTGCTAATAAAACACTAAGTAGAAGTTCTTCTAAATCAGGCCACTAAGAACTCACATTTAGCTAAATTAATCATTTTGCCACTATATGGAGCAAGAAAGGGAGAAATACAAGGTTCAATAGGTGTTTCAAAAAACTAAAGGTATCTTACCACACCATGTTAATGCCTCCTCAAAATTTTCAAATACATTATTTAAAATTTGTTAGAATTATTTTTAGAAGAAACATTTTTTAGGCGACTAACAAAAGTAAGCCAGTAACTAATTGTACAAAAGACATCATTGAGAATAACAAGATGCCAAATGAAATGATCACATGTTTGCAATAGTCTCTCATTCCAAATACAACACATTGAGAGAGACAAAGTTAGCATGAAAAAGGTTGTTCAAGTATGAAAAAATATTGTCGTGGTATTCATACTGAAAAGCATGTATACATTTTTGACTTCTTTATTACTTAATAGTTACTATTTCTAATCAACTACTCATTTGAATATCTTACAGATCAAATTAAAAAGGAAATACTAAAGATCTACTTTGTACCTGAAAAAAGAGAGTTCTCTATCATTTACACTTAAATGTCAACTAAAAATTTACAAATGCTAAATTTATAGTGGAATGTATTTATTTTCAATGTAGTTACAATTTGACACAACTTAGAGAAAAATAAAATAACACAAATTGAAAGAAGTTAGCTCTTCCACGATTCAACGTCAATTGTCATGTTCAAAAACCTAAAAAATTTCCAAAATGAAGTGTACAAGGCATATTTTTCTTCTTGAACAATTTTTTTTATATTTTTCAACCACGCCAATATCTATTTAATAATTACATATGCATAATTTCTAATATTTTACATTCATTTTCAAAAATAGGCTAATTTGAATAGGGCTGGCAAAAGGAAGGCAAATACTAAACATGAGGAAAAATCTTGTTTCTAAGTGGTGGAAAAAATGTATATGATTTGGAAAGGTTGACTCTATCACAAGAAAACCATTAATGATATTCACAAATAAGACCTTGAAAAACCAAACATTGACTACTACAATATTTCCTATAGTTATAGTTCACCAGGTCTTCTAACATACACAAACTCTTGTGTTATTTCTTGAATCAATTGATGGATTAATCCTCATGCAACAAGGGAATGTACCAAAGGACACAAATATTCTTTTTCATACCCAAATTAGGCATTAGATTATCTTTACAATTTGCACAATTGATCCTTCCTCCAAGAAATGCACACAAAAGAAGTGCCCCTTAGATTATTTATGACATAGGATTTTGTTTGACATTTTTAGCTTGTAAACTCTTACATCATTTGACTAGGCTTATTATGTGTTACATCAAATTGAATGTGCATCATTCATTACATCTTCAAAGAAATGTACATGCTAAATCCTTATATGAGTTAGTGTATTTTTTATTTACAAAATCATACCGAGATATAGAAATGAAAAGGTTGTTCCTTGACAAAATAATGGTTTCCAACCTATAAATGACTTTAATGTCTACATTTCTGCAAGACAACTAACTAAAAAAGGAAAGGTTGAGAAAATTAGGTAATGTAAGTAATTGTATCGGAGCTATGGATGCCTAACTTGAAGTAGAGCAATGACATTTGAAAATTGATGGAATTTCATCCTCCAACATACAAATGTATTTCTGGTAACAAGGCACTATATGATTTAATATTAGGAATGACCAAACTATGTAATTTATTATGAAAAATAAATTTTAGACCATGCTTTCTCCAAAGAGGAATGCTTAATTCACACTCACACACTAGAATGGATGCTCCATTCAACTCCTTTGATGGAATGACATATGCCATCTACTTTTTGATCTATGAATTTGTAGCTTGACAATGTCATTACTAATCTTACACGCTGGACTTGTCAAATATTATGCATTGTACTTATGACCACACTCTTCTCCTCATTTGTACAATCATTTATCTTTTTATTCTATGCCACAATTCTTGAACTTTCTTGATTTTCCATTAATGTAGGTACTTTCTTCCCATCCTTACATTTCCCTTTCACGCCTCATATTTCTCTATTGAGGGCTTGGGGTTGCACAATTACATGGAAAAAAAAGATTCTATGAATTTAAAAAAGGTAGCCTTCATTGTTACATTCTACAAATATTGGGTACAACAACCCATTGTAAATAGGTTCACAAACTTCTTATTGCATAATGAAAACTATTATGTGTATTCAATTAAAATATATACAAACTATTACTTTAAGATTTGCAGTTATTGCATAACAATAAATACATTTAGAATTATATTTGACAATAACATCAAAATTTCATGTACAAATATTATAATTCAAAAATCACATTCTAATAACTATGAAAAATGCATTGATATTAAGTTAATATTTACTAATTGGACATGTAAACAAAGAAAATATCACAAATCCAAATGATACTTTTACAAAATTTTGCTAAACATTATAATTGCAAAAAAAATCATTCTAATTATATAATGATGTTTCATTCAAAGTTGTACAACATAAAACAATAACAACAATTCTATTCAAAGATGAAAAGTACTCCAACACAAACTTTGATCAATGAATCAATATTTACGTATTGATCACACACTAAAAAATACTTTATATTTAAAAATGAATGTTAATTAGTTCAATCATTAAAATATTTTCAAAAGGTTTAAAAGTTTTAATAAGTTAACAGTTATCATAAATCATCACATCCAAAGTTGTCTATCGATCATTTTCCACCTGCTATGATGCAAGTGCTAGTAATACATAAATTCTAGGAGTTGACACTTAATAAAGAAACAATTGATATTAATTTTTTTTTTAAAGATAATTCTTTACTTTCATAATTACATATAGAGTTAAATTATTAAAGAACCAATAAAGATTGAACCATCATTTTTGTTTGACTAATATGTAAGAACAAAAGATAATTTGTGTAGAATTATCAAGATAGAAGAATTCTCAACTATATTTACTCTCATTATTATGAGTTCGAGTACACAAATGATAGTAAACCATTTTGTCTATTCTTTCTATTACCAACTTCATACTATTTTTTTTACTAAAATAATTTATAACTTACTATATTTATAATTTCATGGTATAGTGTTACATTCTCGATTAAAATATGATTTGGATTTTTAATTGTTTTATTATCATTTGTATTAATATATTGATAAATTGTAGTTCCTACCATATCTTTATGGTCATGTCTACTAAATTATTAGTTAATCTTGTGCAAGTTTATTTAATGTTGTAACAGTTATTTTGTATTATTTATCATTTCAAATGTAAAATTGTAATTGGTTATTTGTAAGTTTTTTATTTTTTTAATCTTTTATATATTTTTTAATTATAGAAATTTCTATGGTTGAGTGTGCTTGATTTGGATATATAATAAGATGGGTGACCTCTTAGAAGATCCAATGCTTCATCCTTGTGAGCATCACCTAGATGCAATGAGTGCTAACTGCTCCATTTATTCCCATGAGTGCTCCATTTATTCTCATGAGAGATGGGTCCTTGTGAGACACTACTCATGAAACGTGGTCTATTAATTTGACTCAAAAACTACATAACTGAATTATGATAGGAATATCACATTTCGACTTATGAAAATATGACTCCTATTAATAATAAAAATATCACTTGCACAAATTTCTCTACCAAAATTTCAAAAGACAACAACAATGAACAAAAGATTTTTTAGTTCATTAAAAAGTTAAATGTAATAATTTTATTTTATTTTAAATAAATTCATCTTCTTCAATAATCTTCTTGAAAAAGAGTTCAAAGTAAAAGCCAGGAGAAAAACCGTCCACTCCATGGAAGGAGGTTTTAATCTCCATAATTGCACAACCCCACGTCCATTGAGAAATGCTAAGTAAAATATTGAAGCGGGATGCAGGAAATGAGAAGGATTAAATCCTTCAAGAAACTATGACATGTATCAGAACAGGATCATTAAGAAACTATGAGACAATTAACAGGATCATTAAAAACTTCAAGGCAAGTACTCTTTGCCGTAGGAGACTTTCTTTTTCTCTAAGAACATCTGCTACCTCCATTGTAGAGCGCTCATATCTCCTTATCCGCAACTCAATGGATTCGAATAATCTAAAACGATTAAATAGCAAATAGTTTTCAGGACTTTTTTTCCTGGGTCAGTACCTTTAGGGACGGTTTAAACATTACACACTAAGCTTAATTTTTAGACCAAAAGTGTTAAATAGTCAATTTATCTTCTGAGAAGCCTTATTTTCTTTCATGTCTGTAAAGCAGGAAAATGTACACAAAATATAAATGAAATGCCAAACTAAGATGGTGATTAAATAGTTATGGATATCAAAGTGGAAATAATTTGAATTCAAATATTTAGTTGATTAAAGTTGGATGGAAAGGGATTGTCAACTTTTTTTGTACTTTATTTATTTCCTACTTACCAATTGAGAAAGGATTTTGATTATTTGACTTCCATAAACATTGTCATGGTGGTATCATTAATCATCTTTCAATCAATAAAAACTGACTAACTTTCTCACCATTATAATGTGTTAAATGATGGTGAGAAGGGTTTGCTAAATCATTACAATATTTTAGCCTAACTTCTTTGTTCAATTATATATATCAAGAAGTCAATAAATTTGACTCAAAAGCTATGTGGTAAAATTCTGAAAACTATATCACAATTTATCCTAGTTATACATTAAGAAAACCATATAAATTCATATTACTAGATATGATACATTTTAATTTTTAAAATACATATATTATCTACTTTTCATTAACACAACATTAAATAAAAAATCATTCATCTATATACAATGAATACATTCAAATTAATTCGATTGCCTTTTCCATAAAAATAAAATTCAGTTCAATATAATTACTCTTTAGAACGAGATAGTAGCACATGAATATGCATAATCAATTACATGATAAATGTTTTCTTCCTCTATTCTAACGTATTGGTTATTTTGTCTTTGACAAAGTGTAATATGGAATTCAAGCACAATACGGCTGAGATAAAACCTCAATGTGCAACTAATGTGGCAAACAGCAAAGAAAGAGATGAAGGTGAGAGATATATCAATGGAATGGGAGCACCTAGTTCATGGATGTCACCATCTCTTTAGCGTCTATAGTTTGGCCAGGACCAAAGATTATTGTAGGTTTTTTTTTTTTTTTTTTGGTTTGTGTGAAGAGGAAGAAATGGAAATACGTATCCATGGCCAATTTGAGCTGCAATAATAATGAAGATAGTTCTAATTTTCTTGAAAGGGGAAGCATGAAAAGGGAGAAGAAATAAGAGACATGATTCTTAGAGCTTTCGTAGTTGGAAGTCATGGCAGGGCATTTTTTTCACCCGCGTTTGCTATTGAATGTGGTTATGGAGATACAGGTTCTTCGAATTAGCTTAATCATTCATTTGATTTGGCTTGTAGATTTTTTTTTTATTGATTTTTAAATTTGGTTGTATGGTATTTTTTTTATTTTTTATGGGCAGAAGTTTATTATTGTACGTTGAAATTAATTACTATTAAGTGTTAAATTTGAGTAGACTGAATTCAAGATCTTTCATATGAGATACTTACAAGTTACTCTTGTGTTGTAAGTTCTTGTCTGCATTATACTTTAATATTTATAATTATCAATAATTAAATTCTTTAAAATTTGATAGTTTAGGTGATAGATTATTTGCTGAAACTTTACTTACTTATCTTTGTTCTTGTTGGTTGATATATAAGAAGAGTAACCATAGCACCTCTAGCGGCTCTAAGCAACTCAATTCTTGACTGTATATATTTGTATTTTTCTATGAAGAGTACAACCATCATTATTTATGTAATAGGATGACTACCTCATGGGCTCAAATAGATTTGACTAATTGAACCATTCTAGTTTGATTGAATCCAAACAACTTGGGATAGTAGAGATTATAGTATTTATGTATCAATTGAACCATTCTAGTTTGATTGAATCCAAACAACTTTGGGATAGTAGAGATTATAGTATTTATGTATCAATTAAACACCTACTAGGTAGACTAACTATAAGGGCTATCAAATAAGTACCTTCTTATTCCAAATTAGAAACCTCATTCCAATTATTAAAGCTAAGCTCGGTGCAAGAGATTGTTTTTACGGCTATAGATGGTATAAGGGCCCTATGAGGTCATAGGTAGAGTTTATTACTTCTTAATGTAAGCTATAGTTCTCTATCTAAGGTGAACACCAATGGAAAGCCTGTGACCAATTTAGAGACAAGTTTATCCATGTTAAACATTGACATAAGTAAAGGGGCATATTATGTTGCATGTTTGCTAATTGTACCACATATATAGTAGGATGGATTCTGCAAGGAGTATTTTCTCTTAAGGTCAACCACATGTTGACAGTGAGCATCCATGATTGCTTGGTTATTAGATGCTCTAGAGAAAGGAGAGTTTCTAAAGGAGAATAAGTAGGTATCATTTAGAGCTCCACTTTGCAGAAGTGTTAGTAATTTACTACCTAAGATTACCACTAGTAGGAGCACTTTGCATACTCAGTGTTCATCGTGAAGGGTTTGTATTGCACCTGAGAGCCCAACTATGGAACAATATATCCCAAAGTTTGTTGATCAAGCAAGCATTTATGATATGTTCCTAATAATGTTATTTGTTACCAATTCATTGTTCTTAAAATGCATTAATTTATAGAATTGTAGATAGCCTATGAAACATATTTAGAAAGAGGACAATTTAATTTGAATGACACACAATGTTGTTTATTATTGGCCTTAAATGACCTTACTCATTGAAAAATAAATAAAAATATGTATAGATTCTAAGTCACATCAAGGTAGTCATTACAAAAAGTCATTTAAAGTCATTGAAGAAGTTGAAAAAAACTCAGATTGCCCATGAGCAAGCTCCAGATATCTAAAGTTGGAAACTGCTATTTGTGATTGATAAAAATTCAAAGTTTACATATTCGTATTTTTTAAATTTCGAAAGAAATTAATAGAAATTTAAATTTATTAAATAAATAGATAATTTTTACTAGTCCTATTTTTCTCTGATTATTGAACAGTTTTGATGCTAAAAAGAAATAGAGAAAACCATCATTAAAGAATAAGCTTGACAACAACAATTGGGAAAACCATAATTTCCCACTAACTTTGCATAAAACTACACTTGACTTTGTAGCCAAAAACAAGACTTGTGAATAACATATACAAATAAATATAGATGTGCATAATCAAAACAACACTTTATCTTTAGAACAAGAACATGCACTTACTATCATTAGAAATCATTCGCTAGATATCTCTTCCAGCTAGCCATTATATAGAGTGATACAAGTAACAAAAAGAATTGGGAAATCCTATCTCATCAACTATATCATAAACACAACACAAAGACAAGGAAAACAAGAAGTAAAACCACTCCTTATTCTTTCTGCAATAGGAGTAATGGCATTTAATATACAAGCCTCAACAATACATGCAACCTCTTTAAGAAAAACCATTAACATCTCACCAAGAAGAGGTGAAAAATATAAGAGACATTCTCATTGATGAGATAAGCTTCATTAGGCCAAAGATGCTTCTAAAAATTGATAGCAAGCTCTATAAAGAAATACCCCAAAATCAACATCTCCACTTTGGGGGCATTAATATCATCCTCATAGGTGACTTTGTACAACTAGCACATTTGATGGGAAATCCTATCTACACATCTCATTCAACTACAAGAAAATATGTGTCACAAATTTAATATAGTTGTAACATTGAAAAGAACTTACAGACAAGAGGGTGTCGATTAAATACAAGTATAATTTTGAGAAAACTGACAAAATATGCTCAATGCGCAATAATAATAATAATAAACAACTATAGTGAGAATTTTTATTGACATGAACAAATACAATCCTAAAAAAATTTTAAAAAGAAGATTTTGACCTATCTATACTATTACCAACAAATAAGCTTCTAGCAATACACAATATAAAAAGGTTCTAATGACTATAATGGTATACCATGGGATGAGAAATACCCAAAAACAATACCAATACAACCAATAACATGATGGAACTATAGAAAAATTCCTCCATCAATGGCATGGGCTATTATTATACACAAATCACAAAACATGACACTCAAGAAGGAAACAATTGATATCGGTAAAGGTGAATACCAAGGCCTCACTTTTAATGCAATGTCTTAGATAAAAAAAAATATACAAGGTCTTTAGGTACAACCACCATTCTCTTTTGATTGCTATACCAAAATGAAAAAAACAACCATACAACATTATAAGAAAAAAAGAAGATGGTCATCTGTGATTAGTCTCAAAATGGAAAGGAAAGGTCCACCAACAATGTTTGTATTGTTCACACTAAAAAAATTATAGTGGGTACTTAATTAATAACTATGACTTGCTACAATTTGACAAATACTACATTTCATTATCTAGAAATCTATTCTCAAACAAGAAGAATGGGGAATGATGAAGTTTTGCATTCCTCCTCCACCATAAAAAGGTTTGTTTCCTTAATAGGTTATTTCTGTTTAATGCTTTCAAAAAAATGCATTCCTCATTTTTCAATTTCAAATTCAAAGCAAGAAATATTTTACAAAATTTATGAAGTATTTAGAAATAAGTACTTACTAATTTGTTACATTGATTTTCATTACAGGAGAAAAAGAGAAATGACTTACATTAAAAAAGCAATATGAAAAAGTGAAAGAACCTTGATTTCTCACCATTGTATGTCTTTCATAATGGGCCCTATAACATCTCTAACATATACTAAATTTGATTGGCTCATAACAATTATGGTTAAAGTCAAATTAATGAGAACCATTGTGTCATCTATCTAAGAAAAATCATATTACACATTTTGATAGAACCATCAGACTATTCTCAATGTAAATTCAAACTAGTAAATGGATAAAACAATACATCTATAGAGATAAAATCTCACATACAACTACCCTACTCAAAAAGGCAAGCCATTTATGCAAAATTAGTTCAACAATATTCATGCTGACAATATTGTATTGTATTATACATTATTATGCAATAGTGACTACTGCAGATAAAATACTTACTACAAACTCTTCTAGATCGGGCAAATAAGCAATCTCATTTAGCCAAATTACTCATTCACCACTTTACAGAGCAAGAAAGAGAGAAATACAAGGTTTTAATAGGTGTTTAAAGAAAAAACTAAAGTTGTCTTACCACACCACATTAATTCCTCCTCAAAATTTTCAAATACATTATTTAAGAATCATTAGAGTTATTTTTAGAAGAAACATTTTTTAGGCGACTGGCAAAAGTAAGCCAATAACCAACACTATAGAAGGCATGCTTGACAATGATAGGATACCAAATGAAATGATCCCATGTTTACGATAGTGTACTCATTCCAAATATAATATATTGAGGGAGAGAAAGGTAGCATAATAAAGGTTGTCCAAGTATGAAAAAATATTGTCGTAATTATTCATACTGAAAAGAATTATATTTTTTACTTCTTTATTACCTAAAAGTTACTACTACTAATCAACTACTAATTTAAATCTCCTACATATCAAATAAAAAAATGGAAATACCAAAGATCTAATTTGTACCTAAAAAAACAGAGGTATATATCATTTACACTTAAATGTCTACTACAAATTTACAAAAACCCAAATTATAATGAAATTTATTTTTTTTCAATGTAGATATAGTTTGACACAACTTGTTCAAAAAAAGAAAATAACATAAATTAAAGAAGTTAGCTCTCCCACAATTCAACTTCAATTGATATTGTCATAAAACCTCAAAAAACTCCCAAAATGAAATGTGTAAAAGGTATAGTTTTCTTTTGAATTTTTTAAAAATATTTTTCAACCATGCCAATGTCTATTTAATAATTACATATGCATAATTTTTAATATTTTACATTCATTTTTTAAAATAGGACAATCTGAACAAGACTAACAAAAGGAAGGCATTACTAAGCATGAGGAAAAATCTTGTTTCTCAATAGTGGAAAAAAATGGATATGAGTTGAAAAGGTTGACCCTATCACAAGAAACCCAATGATATTCACAAATAAGGTTGTAAAACCAAACATTGACTACTACAATATTTCCTACAATTATAGTTCACCAAGTCATTTGACATGTACAAATTCTTGTGTTATTACAAATTAATTAATGGAGTAATCCTCATGCACCAGGGGGATGTAAAAAAGGACACAAATCTCTTTATTCATACCCAAATTGGGCATTAGATTATCTTTACAATTTGCATAATTAATCCATCCTCCAAGCTATGCACACAAAATAATGCCCTTTCTTAGATTATTTATGACATGGGATTTTATTTGGCATTGTTAGCCTATAAACTCGTACATCATTTGAGTAGACTTATTATGTATTACATCAAATTTAATGGGCATCATTCATTACATCTTTAGATAAATACATAGTAAATCCTTATATGAGTTTGTGTGTTCCTAATCTGCAGAATCATACTATGTTAGAAATTAAAAGGCCATTCCTTGAAAAAATAATGGTTTCCAACCTAGAAATGATTTCAATATTTAAATTTCTACAAGACAACTAACTAAAAAAGGAAACATTGAGAAAATTAGGTAATGCAAGTAATTGTATCAAGGCTACAGATGCCTAACTCATAGTAGAGAAATACCATGTGGAAATTGATGCAATATCATCCTTGAGCCTACAAATGCCTTTCTAGTAATAAGGCACTATCTAATTTAATATTAGGAATGACCAAACTATGACAATGGATTTAAGACCATACTCTCTCCAAAGAAGAATGCTTTTAATTCACATGCACACACTAGAATGAATGTTCCATTCAACTCCCTTGATGGAACGATGTATACAATCTACATGTTGATCTATGAATTTGTAGCTTGACAATTTCATTACTAATCTTACCCTATGGGCTTGTCAAATATCATAAATTGTACTTATCACCACTCTATTCCCCTCATTTTTATAACCATTTATCTTTTCATTTGATGCCACAATTCTTGAACTTTCTTGATTTTTCATTAATGTAGCTACTTTCTTTGCATCCTTACATTGTCTTTTCACACATATTTCTCCATCCAAGCCTTGGGGCTGCTCAAATACATGAGATAAAAGAGATTGTATGAATCTAAAAAAGGTATTCTTCATCGATACATTCTACAAATATTTGGTACAATAGCTCATAGTAATATGGTGGTTCACAAACTTTTTATTGCATGATAAAATGTATTATGTCTATTCAATTAAAATATATACAAACTATTACTTTAAGATCTACGATTATTGGATAACAATAAATATATTTTGATTTATATTTGATGATAACAAATAATGTCATGTCCAAATATTATAAATTTAAAATCACATTCTAATTACAATGAAAAATACATTAATTGGGCATGTAAACAAAATAAATATCACAAACCAAAATGATAGTTACTTTTATAAAATTATGCTACACATTATAATTGTAAGAAATATTATTCTAATTCTATAATAATGTTTCCTTCAAAGTTGTACAACATAAAACAGCAAACAAAAATTCTATTCAAACATAAAAATTGCTCCAACTACCAAGTTCACACTATTTCTTTTACTAGAATAAATTATAAATTACTATATTTATAATTTCACGGTATATTATTAACTCTCAATTCAAATATGATTTGGATTTTTAATTGTGTTTATTATGTTTGTATGAACATATTGATGAATTATAGTCTACTAAACTATTAACTAATCTAGTTCAAGTTTATTTAATTTTATATTATTTATCATTTGAGATGTAAAATTGGAATTGATTATTTGGATTATTTTTTATTTACTTAATCTTTTATATATTTTTTAATTATAAAAATCTCTATGGTTGAGTGAACTTGATTTGGACCCATGCTAGGATGGGTGACCTCCTAGGAAGGCTCAATGCTTCATCATTGTGAGCATCACCTAGACGTAATGACTACTAAGTTCTCTATTTATTCTCATGAGAGATGGGTTCTTATGAAACACTACATAATTGAATTCTAATAGCAATATCACATTTTGACTCATGAAAATATATGCCGTACCTTAATAATAAAAAATATCAGTTGCACAAATTTCTCTACGAAATCTTCAAAAGACAACAAGAATAAACAAAAAAAAATTAATTTCTTGAAAAATAAAATAAAATAATATTTTAGCCGATAGGCTTATTACTATCAAATGTGCCAGCAGATTGTTATGACAATCCGGCGTTGTCCAGCATAGGAAATCGAGTAGTTGTCTTGCACCGCATAAAACAAATCCTATGATAAAAATCAGCCTGTTAGAAATGATCAATTAATAAAAACAATTATTATAATCAGGCAGTCTAGTCTAACACAGGGACTTATGCTGGTAATAAGAAACTCGCGCTAGAAAATATTATTGGTGAAAATGGCATGGTGAATCTACTCGTAACAAGTGGAACCCTAGAACCACGTGAGTAGTTTGACAGTCCCCTCAACGGATCAGATTCACTAGCTTTTCAGGCAATATAAATATCTTTCATCGAGACAAATCTTTGCATTCAGTCACTTTAGTTTTCTCTGATCGAAGGTTTTGTGAAACTTATTCCACCTTTTTGTTTCTCCTTTGTATATTTGGTCATTGTTTTTCATCTTGTAGCAGAGGCTTTATTAAGAAATGTTTACTTCATAGTTTCAGCATTCTAGGAATGATGTGTTCAGCACAAATGCTAGCATGTATATTTATAATCACAAAAAGTAATAAGATTTCTATCATTGACAAATTCCTCCTAAAGATTCATTACAAATAATGACAGTTTAATAAAATATTATAAATTTTTTAAATAATACAATCTATAACACTATTTAAAATAAATCACTTGATTAGGTAGTGGAAGATTATAAATGAGATGAATTTTTTTCACAATATAAACTTTTTCAAGATTGATTTTAAGTTGTAAAAATGATTGTAAAAATGAGGAGGAAAAAGAAAATAGATAAAAAGAAAAAGAAGGAAAAATAGAAAACTGGAAGGAGAAGGTATATAAGGAGGTGAAGGCAAGATGAAGAGGGAGAAGAAAAAAATCACTTGATTAGGTAATGGAAGATTTCCTTTTGATAATCATAAATGCGATAATCAAAATTTTAAAATATGCGTGCTTTCATATTTTTCAAGATTGAAGTTGTAAGATTGATTGTAAGAGTGAGAAGGACAGGAAAAATAAATTAGACAAAAATGAAAAAGAAGAAAAAGGAGAAAAGGGGAAGAAGAAGGTAGATAAGAAGAAGGAGAAGATCAAGAAGGAGGAGGTGAAGGGGAGAAGAAGAGGAAGGAAAAGAATAAGGAGGAGGAGGAGAGTAATCTCTAATAGTAAATATTCAATAGTTAAGGATTGTAGAAATAAAGGGACATGTCAAAGCACACTTGGAATATAAAAATCACACAAACATATCTATTAGTTAACCTCCATTTCTTTAAATTTTTGTACACATTCATCCATGTTTAGAGCATACATGTTCTACTTCCAATTTTTTATATAAAATTTCTGTCAATGATGTCTCTTATTTTTATCACCAATCATAATCGACGAAGTAATAGTAGGATAGGAAAAATGGATATATGAGAGAGGAAATATGGAACAATAGAGATGGAGATGCAAATAGATATAAATATGCTAGAGAAAGATATGGAGATTGTAAAGGAGAGATGAGGATGAAGAGATAAAATGTAAGATAAAGAGAACATGATTAATATGATGAGATCGATCCAATTTTGAATGTTGATTTGAAATAGTTAAATTAAATCTATTTCATATAGGAAATGATAGTTTTAAAGGCTAGAAAAATGAAATATATAGATATTAATCTTTTCCTTCCTATCTTTGTCTTATTTTACCCTTCCTGTTACCTTTCACCTCTCCCTATGTATAGATCATATTTCTTCACCCATGTATGTTGTAGCACAACTTGCTAATTATAATGGACTTCCAAATTACCATGTCATCAGTTATCACTATACAAAAATTTGAAGGGTTTACACTACAAAAATCAATGATGGCTATCGATGCAGTTGAGTGACAAGGTCTTACTTTTACAACTATATCTGGAGTGAAATTAATAGATGGGTTTTACATTAGACCTTTGTTCACCTTTGGCAGATACTACAAAATAAAAAGTAATCCATGTACAATTATATGGAAATATTAGGAGGTTTGCCTAGATCACACTACCCTTCAAACAAAATGTCACTATTCTAATCATAGATAACAATAAACATGAAAATATTTTATAGAACATTTTACTTTGTAAAATTTAATTAAAATTAGGAACAAAGTAATAACTATTCAAGAACATTATCAAAGATGTACAAGACTATCAGTGTAATTCTTGCACCCTTTAAAGATGCAAGTGCTAATATTATTTTTTAATATATTCACTTTTTCTATCATTTTTCATAAATAAGTTTCCAAAAATCTTCTTGAAAAAGAGTTCAAAGTAAAATTTGGAGAAAAACCTTCAAGGCATCCATGGAAGGATGTTCTAAACTCCATAATGGCATAGCCCTGGACCTCCATTTAGAAATGTTAAGTAAAATATTGAGGAGGATTTAAATGCTTCAAGAAACTTTTGATTGTAAACGCAGAATATAGAAGAAATACACCGATACAAAACTATGGCATCTCCACATTAATATTGCGAATCATGATCATTGAAAACTTCAAAGCATATACTCTTTGCCGTAGGAGACCTAATTTTTCTCTAAGAATATTTGCTACCTCCATTGTAGAGCACTCATATCTTCTTATCCACAACTCAATGGATTCAAATAATTTACAACTAGCACTTGCACCTTGAGGAGCAAGGGGTACGTCGATAGTGGCAAAAGGTGCAATTCTATGTAAGATGGGAAGGAGGACATTGAAATTCTTAAATGTAGCCAATTAAAAAGTGATGAAGGAAACACATGTAGATTCATACATAATAAGGAAAATAATGAGATTGTGTACCTTTACATGCACTACAAGGAGAGTTGTTACAATCAAAACTCTTCCTTTTGCTTGATAATTGTATATGGATCACTTTCCATTCTTGAATATCAATCAAAGGAGAATGGAGGCTCCATACAAAGGTTGCCTAATGATTTAATTCCATATTGCATAAAATTGTAATTGATATGCTCTTTAGATTAAGTCGAACTATTTATTTTTCTTATAAAGAAAGAAAGAAAGAAATTAGGTTTAACATCTATGAGGCTAAAGGAAAACTATGGGATGGAGAGATAACCTAGTAGTTGAGCATCCTGATATCACACTTCTCAAAATCTTATTTAACAATTTCGAATCCCTCCAAATTATTTAGAACGACTTATTTGGCAAGTCCCCTACTTATTAGTAAGGTTTATGGTCAACATCATCAAATGGATTCCATATCCACATCATAAAAACTTAGTTTTCCGCATACAACCTAAGGCCTTGAAAGGATATAATTTCTCAAAAACCATGTCACAAATGAAGGAAGAAGGTTGATTACATGAATCATTCAAATAAAAGTGGGTCAAGAAGAGAGTCATTGTGATTGTATATTAGAACTTGTTTCCTTCTTTTAGGTTTCCAATAATTTGGTGCTTATATCCTTAGCCACCCTCATCCTGTGTACAATAAAACTCATCCATTTGAGTTGAGATTAATTTTCCAAGTGTAGATTCAAAACAAGTTTGAATAATATTAAACAAAGGATAAATTCTACAAGGATTCATTCAACATTATACACATAAAACCTTCTTTTTAGAACTTGTGGTTGAATGCCCAAATACAACATAATTCAAAACCTTAAAACATAACAATTACTCTTTTTTCATTAGGCATGATTTCTTCAACCAAGATAAATTATATTTAATATGTTCTTGTGGCTAAAACATGGTAAGGTTGGTATTATACAGTATTTTCCTACTTGAATAATAAACATGGGTATCATGTGTTATTTCAACTGTAATTCTAATATAACCTATTTCTATTTTTAGATATATGCCATGCAAACCAAACAAAAGATTTAATTTATCACTCAAATCAATATGAGTTTCAACTATAAATCTCCACATGAAAGAAAACAATGTCATGTTTTACATATATGAATCTATTATGCATGGACTCTTAATGGACTACTTGTTTGATTTACCTTACATGGTTGCTTTAGCGATATGGAAGCTTGTGTTGAGCTAATTAATGCATATCTTGGTTTGGATGATTTATGAAACTTGGAGTTTGATCCTTGCCTTTCTCTTATTTCTACCTTTCTCTTATTTCTTTTATATTATCAGTAATTATAAATAAAAATCATATAAATGATAATATGATTAAAACATAAAATTTCTTCATTTTTACTCTGGTACATGAATGGTAGTTTAGCTTTTGTTACCTATGGATATCTAATATCATCTACATAAATGCATAGATATAATCATATTAAGCTATGAGTGTTAGGGAATTATTTTGGAAGATTACACTTTATTTCTTTTCAATGAGAAGATCCTAATCTTTATATAGTTATATTGATCCATCTCAAGCCAAATTTATTGGCTCTTTTTTCATGAGTAATGGTTACTAGGAAGAACCCATCTCTCAAAAGAATGAATGGAAAACTTAGCACTTATTTCATCTAGGTGATTCACACAAAGGTGAAGAATTAGGTCTTCCCAAAAGATCACTCGTCCCAACGCAACATTAAAATATTAGACATTTACAATAATAATCTCAAAACCCTTAACAATAACCAAAATTTATACTTACTATTAAAATTTATTCTCCAAATAAAAGAAGCCCTCCTAAATAAATGAATCCAAAAGAAAAGTAATGCATAACTACAGGTCTTAATAATATTCTTGTCTAAATTACCTTGTATTACATAGTGGAAATCTAATTTATAATCTTATTAAATAGACAAAATATGTAAAATTTCTTAAAATGTCATTCAAACTACTATTCAATGTTTTATAACTTATAAAATCAAATACAACTTTCCTATATCCTTTTTGTTTGTAATTATGTCAAAGGAATGTATTACTAATAGTTTCTAATCTTTGTATAATTTTATACAAAACTTATAAATATGGAGTTTTTATAGATTGTGAGGAAGATATGTAATTTTATTTATTTCTCTAAGAAATGTGAGAAAGCAACAAAATGATCTTCGTGAAACCTACTCCAAAGATACTTGTCACTATCAAGACCAAAATAACCATACTAAGAATGATATAGATTGACTTTTACTGATGAGGTGTATGGTACACTAGCATTTGGGATAGACCACATTTGCATAGTAGGAGATATTTTCCATAACAAGTTAAATTGTGGTATTGTTATCATGATTAAACTATGTAGCTTTTTGGTAAAACTTATTGATCCTTGCCTCATGAGTACTAGTTCACACAAAGCCATCTCTCATTAGAATTAATGGAGCACTACTCCAACTTGAGTGCACTTAATCATGAAGTTTCCTTCATTGATAAACCCACTCTTCTTGCTCTGTTTGAAAAACCTTCACCAAGTGTTGTGCCTTTATGAACCATTGATTAGAAATCCCTAAAGCTCTTTTAATTGATAAGTAGGAGATATTTTCCACAATAAGTCAAATTGGGATATTTCTATCAGGATTCAATTATGTAGTTTTTGAGTCTAACTCATTGACTCATGTTTCAAGAGTAGTGGTTCACACAAAACCATCTCTCTGGAGAATGAAAGGATGTTCACTTAGAATTCATTAGATCTAGGAAAGCATTAAAATCCTTAATAAACATGAGCTAATCAAATATCATTTTGTTGATGATATTTCTCTATCTATTGAATTTGATGGGGATAATTTTGATCATACTATTGATAGGCCCCAATTTTCATGTGAAGCATCAGAAGTTTAGATTGCTCCTCAAAAATCTATTGTGATAGGGTGTGATGAATCACCTCCTAGGTGATTTGCTTCCATAAATTGAGTGTGGAATGACCCACATACAATCAATAGGTAGTTATAGATTCCTTTTTCTCACAATCTCTCCATTATGGATATGTTGAGTTGGTTATATGCCAAGATTACAAAGAAAGACCAAAAATGGAAACCCACCCTACTATCCTTGGTTGGGAGGATTCAAGTTGTATAAAAATTTATGTCCTCAAATGTTATTTATTTTACATAATGTGTTCCAATTACCATGTCAATAAATTAGAAATTATCTTAGGGATCTCGTCCAAATGGTCATATGGCATTGGTAACCAGAAAGGACACAATGTTTCTAGAATTAATGTTTTGTCCCTAAACACATTGGGGAGGGGGGGGGGGGGGGCTTGGTCTAAGAGATTTGAAAGGTCAAGGAGTTTCCCTGGCTTCTAATTTTTTAAAGATTTCTCTAACATGGAGCCGTGTAAAATATTTGTTATAGATTTTATATATATATATATATATATATATATATATATATATATATATATATATATGTGTGTGTGTGTGTGTGTGTGTGTGTGTGTGTGTGTGTGTGTGTGTGTAAAGATCCAAGAAAATTAAGTTATGGAAAGACATTGATATTTGTGACATGTTGATGGGTAGATTTGGGGTTAAACATTTTGGCTTTCCAATTTTGTTATCACTTTGGAAAGCATGGACAAGATAAGACATTGATTGACTCATAGAGATATCATTGGGCATCACCTTACCTACTTTGTCTTTAATAGGTCAATATAGTAGGGGTGATGTTTAATAACAAGGCTCTTGCACTTACACAGTATTTATCACGTATAACATGGTACTCTTCAAGCATTGTTTCTATTGGTAATATCATCATGAACAACCAGCTCTTTTATTGGGAGGATTTGTGCCTTAGATATGATATTCCTTATTCTCATAAGAAAACTTGTTCTTTGAATTTCAAGGTTGTTGGTTCTTTTTCCCTTGGGGAAATAATGAATGCAAGTCACTTTCTTGAACAAATATTGAAGTAGAGATACGAGACTTCTTTTCAAGATGTCAAAGTGAAACAAATTTATCAAATGTTGATGATGATTCCTAGATTATTGCATTAATTAATGCATCTTGGAGTTTTTTTTGGTATGAGTCTATGTGGCATTTTTTGTTGTATAGGATGTTGAAAAGTGTTATTGAAACTAAAAAACTTCCCTTAGATTGTAAGTTCTTCTAATTAAAGTTGTTAATGGTGATGTGATGTCTCCTACTTGTAGTCGCCACTCGCCTATAGAGGTTACTGTCTCTGAACCTCTTTGAATGTAAAGAATTGGAAACCCTTCCCCTTCAAATGAACAAGTTGGAAGATCTGCAGTACATGACTTGAGGCATTATATTAAGTCAAGGTTTTGTCCATTTCAAATAGAAAAAAAAATTATTTCACTCCAGTGCCTTATTGTTGACGGTTGCGACAATTTAGAGTGGAAACTTCAAAGTTCCCAGGCACAAAGTACTCTACAGTATTTCCAAATAGAGGATGTTCAATCACTCAAGCATATAAGGTATTTATCATTTGTCTACGTGAAGTTGAAAACCCCTAATGGATTCATGTAATGTCCCCCATTTCTAGAATGAAATTTGATAATAAATAATATAAATGATTCAATAATAAATAAGGTAAATATAATATTGTTTATTATTAAACTATATTATTAAGATCAAGAAGGAATAAAATATATTAATAGAATATGAAATCAAAATAATTTATGGATTTGATGATCACCTAATATAATATTTAACATAATAAATAAAGATATTACAATTAGCTAATTAGAACTTAGTAAAAACAAAATAATAATAAAGAACTAATAAAATGTCATGACTAATATTAAGTATGAATAATTAAATAACAATGAATAAAAATAATTGATTAAGGTAGCGATATATACTAGCAACCACTATTTAATCTTTAAAAAGGCACAACTAAAGAGGATAGGTAGTTCTGGGATTTGGGATGTGTGTTTCTATATGTACCTTGTCAACTATAAAAGGAATAAGTTTTTTAAGAAATAGAGATTGAAATCGAATACTTCACTCTTATTCATTAAGTATCTGCTCCATTTAGAGTGAGTTGGCAAATTGGTGCAGGCATATATCAGAACAGAGATGATGGATATTGATCAGACTGGGCATCCATAACTTATAGACATCATATATCAAATGTGGCAAGGGAGCATATGAACAAAACAAAATGTAGCCATCCACGCGAATCAAGTCCATCTGCTCAACAACACTAGATAAAGATAGGCATCAGTTTGTATTGAACAAAACTCCATCAATCTGTTGAAATCATTGACAGTTAAGGAATAAAAGACAGAATTGAAATATATTTATATAGAGGGAATCGTTAGCATTGGAACCAACTAATATACACGATGCCGAATAAGAGAGAATGATATAGAAAGGCAACAAGGGAGTAATTATCGTAGAAAATAGAAAGGAGTATAGAGAAACGGAAACAAATATTATAGTACACATGAGTATTATATTATAGCCAGAGAATTCTACCAATTGGAGATTTATTGACTAGTTCCAATATTACATGATAGTCACTTGACAACAAACGAAACAATGATATAATTAGAAGAGAGGGATGACAAACATCATGGATATAGTTAGAAAACCTGAAGAAAAGTATGAGCACTAATACGAAGCTTGGAAGAGAAAGGCGAGCCAATGCATTTTCTCAGTACGTGGGTCATCTAGATTAATGTTAAATGCCAAAAGTAACATTCTGATTAGTCTTTCCATCACTGAATTATGACTTATACTTTAAGATACGGTACAAGATCGCTCACTATTATTGCAAAAGATTGCAATCAAATCAAATAGTTGTTTTTGCTCGATATTACATATATTGAAAACTGCAAACCACCCGATTTTTAAGTGGCGGACAGGTGTCACGCCAGCGCTACCGGTCACGTTAAAAAGTTTACCAGGCGCATAAAAAAAATAATTAAAAAAAATTTTAAAAATAAATAAATAAATAAATAAAAATAAAAATAAAATAATCCCACTTATAATAAAGTCAAACTTTGACTATTTAACACTTTTGCACTAGGAATCAAGTCTTAGTGTGTGATGTTTGAGCCGTTAGATAATAGCCTATCGGCTAAAGATTAAATAGCAAATTCAGGCACTTTTTTCTCTTGGGTTCACCATCAGTCTAATTTATCTTCAAAGGATTCTTGTTTTCTATGGAAAGGATTTTTCTTCATGCTCGCAAATCAGACAAATGTACACAAAATATAAGTGAAATGCCAACTAAGATGGAGATTAAATAGTTGGGGGTATCCAAATAATTTGAATTCAAATATTTAATATTGATTAAAGTTGAATGGAAACAAATTGTCAAATTTTATTATATTTTGTTTATTTCTAACATATCAATTGAAAGGGGATTTTGATTATTTGAATTTCTTAAATATTATCATGGTGGTATCAGTAATCATCTTTCAATCAATAAAAATTGGCAACATTGTCACTATTATAATGTGTTAAATGATAGTGAGAAGGGTTTGTCTAAATCATTATTTATGAAAATAGGTCAATATTTTTGCCTAGTTTCCTTGGTCAATAAAAAAATAGATCAATGAATTTGACTCTATTTAAATTTTGAAATCAATGGCACAATTTAATTTATTGTAAAAAATATCTCACACTTATCAATAACAAAACTTGTTAAACTCATATTATTAGATATTATATCTTTTCATTTACAACGATTATATTATCTACTTTTCATTAGCACAACATTAAATTAAAATTATTCATTTATATACAATTAATATATTCAAATTTATATTACATTTTCCAAAAAAAAAACATTTAGATATAATTACTCTTTAGAACTAACCACAGACTAGCACATAGATCTGGATAATCAATTTCATGAAAAGAAATGGATATATGTTTTCTTCCTCTATTCAAACTCATTGGTTATATTGTCTCTGACAAAGTGTATTGATGAATTCAAGTACAATATGGCTGAGATAAAACCTCAATGTGCAACTAAAAACAACTAAAAAAGAGATGAAGGTGACAGATATATCAATGGAATGGGAACACCTAGTTCATGGATGTCACCATCTCTTTAGCATGTATAGTTTGGCCAGCACCAAAGATCATTGTAAGCTCTCGGTTGTATCATACTTTAATATTTAATATTTATAATTATTAATAATTAAATTCTTTAATGTTTGACATTTTAGTTGATAGATTACTTGTTAGAACTTTTAGTACTTGTCTTTGTTGTTATTGGTTGATATATAAAAAGAGTAAGTAGGGCACCCCTAGCTTCCATTTTCAGCTCTAAGAAAATGAATTCCTCGCTATATATATTTGTATTTTTCTATGACGAGTGCAACCATCATTGTTTATGTAGTAAGATGACTACCTCATTGGATCAAATAGATTTGAATAACTAAACCCTTCTAGTTTAATAAAATTCAAACAACTTGGGATAGTATAGATTGTAGTATTTATATATTATTCAAACACCAACTCAATAGACTAACTATAAGGGCAGTCAAATAAGTACATGCTCCCTATCTAAGGTAATCACCAATGGAATTTTAGAAATAGATAATACTGAGAGGGGGTAAATCAATATTCTACAAACTTTTTCTTTCAACTAGATATTATTAATTACTTTACAACATGCATATGTAAGTAAACCAATAATGTTGAACAGTAAATAAAACCATACACATAGAGAACTCATAACACCATTATTTGTTAACTAGGGAAACCCTAGCCAAGGGAAAACCCAGGTGGGGATGGTACCCACAGAATGATCCACTAAATAAAAGAATCATGTTAAGGATATTGACAATGTTAGGAGTCTATGAAATACAATTAGTGTCTCGTTCCTTGTTAGAGGACTAGGCCCTGTTAAAAGCTTCAACCCTATTAGGAGATGCTCCAACCTTGTTAGGAGTTGTTCTAGTACAATTACAATGTATGCAAGATGAGCCCACTACCCAAACATGCAATATGCAACTAAGTTTTTTTTCACAAGAGTAGATATACATATAATATTGCCTTCCTGTTGTACTTCACATATGATTCTTAGTTGAGCAAGATATGATCTTTACTTATACCTTGCTTATTAGAAAATTCTGTCTAGTTGACCTTGATGCTTCCACACATTTGATAAATTAACTCAGGGTTAACATCTAGGATGTTCTCCCATCATAGTTAAATAATTATTTTGTTACCAAAATAATTCCTTAAGTCGTACATGCCATTTTACTATTGTGCTCTATTCCACTCTATTAATTACTTGTACTAGTAATTTCTCTATAACTAATTTTGTATTGTTCATACAAATTTGTTCATTGGCACATGTCATCATGACATAGACAACTATATGTCCTCAACTACCCGCGTGTCAACTTAGAAATTGTCATCCATACTCATAGAATCTATCTCTGTGTTGCTGCAACTGTCTAGTACTTAAACAATTTTATGTGTCTAATTTCAAATTGAATTCTACCAAAATTCATGTTGCCATAAATGACAACACTAACTCATCTTACCTAGTCATATTTCCAACAATCTCCCCCATTGAGATTGATGCCAACATTGGAAAAAATGGCTAAGTCCCAAAAATGTTATACAAAACAACAATAAATACAAAAAGAAACTTTCATGTCTTGATGGATCATTACATATGTGGATCATACAATGCATAACTAACTCAAGAGACCACATAAGAATTTACGCACTTAGACATCGGTCCATGTACCAACCAATGATCCAAATCCAAGAGTGCACATGCCAACTCCCATAGATCGAAGCTCACAAATACAATCTCCAAAGTCTACCAGTAAAATAGGAACACATTACGAAGAACCACTAAAATGGCTCTAACTCGAAGATGGTTACTCCAATCTCTATATGTACTTAGGGAAAGGTTGCCCAATATGCCTCGAACACATCCCCAATTGCACAAACCATAAGTTTCACAAAAATCCAAGCTCGATGTTCTTTCATCAGACTCCCTAAGTAGATAGAAAAGTCTATCCCATACTTTGATGCCAGAAGAAATTTCCACAACCAACTTCATCTTCACTAAAGGCACTCCAATCCATAAAGCCGAGAAAATGAACAAGTCCATCAACCAACTCCTCCTTCACAAGTTTAGGAAAAACCATTCAACATATTCACTCATAGGAATAAACTATTAAACTACAAAGCAACCCACAAATAGGGTCTACAACTTATCACCACAATCCATATCAACAATAAGAACATCAAACTCCACATCTGCAACAACAATAGGAAGATCAAAAACCAAATCCACACTAGTAGCAATATGAAAGCCATCACCAACACATGCAAAACTCCCAACACCAACAATCTCATTTCTCATAGCAACATGCTCTGCAACATGTAACTCATCACCAACAACAATGTGATTATCCACGACCAAGTGCTTTGCAATTTCCATGTTAGATCCATCCAATTGATTATGAAAACCAATCTCCATCCCAGCATCAACAAGATCAGGAACCTCTTCAACGACAACCACAAGTTTCTCTATAGGTTTTGCATCAAACTCCACAAATTGATCAAAAAAACAACCTCAAGCTCACCATGCCCTCTTCTCTCTTGAATAAGTCTTCTAACTGGTTAGACAACTCACTTCCAGATTGGTAGAATCTAGCTCCAAAAATCTCTATGAACTCAACTATCCCTTCCTTAATTTGATTGGTCAATGTAGCTTCCAAGCGAGAAGACATCTTCAAAATCTTCTTTCCCACTACACAAAGATTTGCAAACATCCTAGGGTCCAATATTCTCAGAGGCATCTTCCAAGATCTTTACAAACCCTTTGCAACAACTCTGCACTCTTAAGAATCACCAACCAGATCAAACTTTCAGTAAACAAGATCAAATTTCCTTGTTCGCAACCATCGATCCATCCACAAGTCCTCTGCAATTGTAAGTCAGAACCACAATTTTCCACCTCACAACAAATATATCTAGGACTTTAGAAGGAACAATCCACCACAAGATCAATCAAATCTAGTCATGATCAAATAATCTTCACCCTAGGTCCTAATGCAAACTACCTCAACTTCGGTGATCTATCTACACGCTCAGGAAAACCTTTTCTCTGATACCACCTAATGCATTACAAGGTAGGAGAATCCCTAAAGGAGATGTCCTAGCCCCTAGAAAACAATGACACAATGGAATATAAAAAATAACATAGAGATCTAGATCCATACAATGCCAATTCTCATAATAAGATTTTCATCCAACATGTTCGATTGTAAAGCCTTACGGGTTACAGCTAAATACATAAGTAATTATAATAGTAATTCTGTAAGATCTCGTCTAGATCCACATGCTGGTAGAGAACTCCAAGAATAATCTAAACTTATGCTACAAGCCACCAAGAAACCCTATTGTTTCCCAAGCTCTAGCTACTAGCTCTACTCACAAACTTTTTTCTACTCAGCTACTCCTTACTTCCTCCAAGATGGATTAGTAATGACTCTAGACTGCACATGACCCTCTACTTATACTAGAGCAAGCCACAGGTCGGCCTAGTCAAATTACATTAATTATACCCATCAAGCCACAAGTCAACTTGCAATAGACATTAAATACATAACGTAAAATAAATACTTAGGACATGCCCCAAGTTTATAATGCATAACTAACTCATAAGACCACATAAGAATACAGGGTATGTGCAAGATCATGGTGTACCAAACTATGGCCTTAAGTGGCAATGAAAAATCAGCAAATCAGGTTTATGTCAACTTGACACATAATTTTGAAGTGGTTATGGACTTTATATCGAAAATTTGTAAGAAAATAATTTGTAGAAAATTGAATGTAGTTTCTAAGCTACTAGGCCTTATCAAGAGAAAAAAATAATTGATTGGTCAAAAGTTTGAATTTTAATGCAGTACTAAGAAAATTTCAGGGCGAAAATAAAAAGTAGGTGTATGTCTGACCACCTTAATCAAAATCAAATCATAATATTTTTTTAATATAATTATAGATATGAAAACTAGACTCATGCCCGGATGTGACGCATATTTTTTGATATTTTTATTCCAAATAAATAATTAAATATGAATTTTCTACCAAAATTTTTTCAGATTAAAAAAAGTCTTGTGTCTAACCACCCTAACTAAGAGAAAATTTGATCAAATTTTTCTTTTTTTGTTTTTTTCTTATACTAGGCGAAGTATAGAATGTGACGCAACTTTTAGATTTAAAAAATGTTATACCATTTGAAAGTTATAGCTATTTTTCATTCAATATGTCAATCAGCACTTTACAATAATCTTCATTGATAATTAACTAATAAATACTTATCGAACTCAGAATTTGACAGAAATTATATTGATGGAATCTAGAGAGCGATATTAAAAAACCCATTTCGTTTCATTCAATTTTGATCAAAATAACATTGTCAGACGGCTACCCGAAGTCTGAGTATCACTAAAACTCTCTATAAACACGTCTTTGGGGTTGACCGGGCAGGCTTGGTAAATACCAAGCCTGATCGGATATCCGATTCAAAATCGGATATCCGATTTGACATCGGATATCCGATATGGCTCGGTAGTCAAATTCCAAAAATCTTCAAATTTTGGAGGGAAATTTGATTTAAACGTTCTAGTTTTTTATTTTTAAATTATTTCACTTATATTAATATGTAAAGTCATATTTTAATATATTATATATATATATATAATAACGTAATGTAAACATACAAGATATAATCTAGTAATATATAATAATATCTTATGTTAATCTTATTACAATCTATAAATATAATATATATTATTATTATTTTTAATAAATATAATAACGTAATTTATATATATATATATATATATATATGTATATATATATATATATGTATATATAAAATACGTATTATACATTATTATATTAATATGTATGTTATTAATATATACAATAACATAATATTTTCATTAAATGTAATATGTATTATATATTATTATATTAATATGTATAATAATATAATATTCATATAACAACGTAATATTTTTATTAAATATCATATATATTATAAATATTATTATATTAATATGTATGTTATTAATATATTTATATAATAACGTAATATTTTCATTAAATATAATAATGTAATATATATATATATATATATATATATATATATATATATATATAATTATATTGATATGTATATTATTAATATATAACAGTCAAAGGGGGTCATAGGGTGACCTATGACCCTCTTTGACCCATTAAACGACGATATATGTCTCTAGGGGTCCTAGGACCCCTAGGGACATATGTTGTCCTTTAATGGGTCAAAGGGGGTCCCTTCGACCCATTAAATGACGACATATGTCCCTAGGACCCCCAGGGACATAGCCGAATCGTTCATATCGATCAAAGGGGCTCATAGGATGACCTATGATGCCCTTTGACCCATTAAACGACGACATATGTCTCTAGGGGTCCTAGGACCCCTAGGGACATATTCGAATGGGTATTATGGGTCAAAGGGGGTCATAGGGTGACATAGTCGAATCATTCATATGGGTCAAAGGGGGTCATAGGGTGACCTATGACCACCTTTGACCCATTAAATGACGACATATGTCCCTCGGGGTCCTAGGACCCCCTTTGACCCATTAAACGACGACATATGTCCCTAGGGGTCCTAGGACCTCTAGGGACATATTCGAATGGGTAATATGGGTCAAAGGGGGTCATAGGGTGACCTATGACCCTCTTTGACCCATTAAACGATGACATATGTCCCTAGGGGTCTTAGGACCCCTAGGGACATATTCCAATCGTTCATATGGGTCAAAGGGGGTCATAAGGTGACCTATGACTCTCTTTGACCCATTAAACGATGATATATGTCTCTAGGGGTCCTAGGACCCCTAGGGACATATTCGAATGGGTAATATGGGTCAAAGGAGGTCATAGGGTGACCTATGACCCTCTCTGACTCATTAAACGATGACATATTTCTCTAGGGGTCCTTGGAACCCTAGGGACATATTCGAATTGTTCATATGGGTCAAAGGGGGTCATAGGGTGACCTATGACCCCCTTTGACCCATTAAACGATGACATATGTCCCTAGGGGTCCTAGGACCCCTAGGGACATATTCGAATGGGTAATATGGGTCAAATGGGGTCATAGGGTAACCTATGACCCTCTTTGACCCATTAAACGATGACATATGTCCCTAGGGGTCCTCAGACCCCTAGGGCCATATTCGAATCGTTCATATGGGTCAAAGAGGGTCATAGGGTGACCTATGACCCTCTTTGACCCATTAAACGATGACATATGTCCCTAGGGGTCCTCGGACCCCTAGGGACATATTTGAATCGTTCATATGGGTCAAAGGGGGTCATAGGGTGACCTATGACCCTCTTTGACCCATTAAACGACGACATATGTCCCTAGGGGTCCTAGGACCCCTAGGACCCCTAGGGACATATTCGAATCATACATATGGGTCAAAGGGGGTCATAGGGTGACCTATGACCCCCTTTGACCCATTAAACGATGACATATGTCTCTAGGGGTCCTAGGACCCCTAGGGACATATTCGAATGGGTATTATGGGTCAAAGGGGGTCATAGCGTGACCTATGACCCTCTTTGACCCATTAAATGATGACATATGTCCCTAGGGGTCCTTGGACCCCAAGAGACATATTTGAATGGGTAATATGGGTCAAAGGGGGTCATAGGTCACCCTATGACCCTCTTTGACCCATTAAACGATGCCATATGTCTCTAGGGGTCCTAGGACCCTAGGGACATATTCGAATTGTTCATATGGGTCAAAGGGGGTCATAGGGTGACCTATGACCGCCTTTGACCCATTAAACGATGACATATGTCCCTAGGGGTCTGACCCCTAAGGACATATTCGAATGGGTAATATGGGTCAAATGGGGTCATAGGGTAACCTATGACCCTCTTTGACCCATTAAACGATGACATATGTCTCTAGAGGTCCTAGGACCCCTAGGGACATATTCAAATCGTTCATATGGGTCAAAGGGGGTCATACGGTGACCTATGACCCTCTTGACCCATTAAACGACGATATATGTCTCTAGGGGTCCTAGGACCCCTAGGGACATATTCGAATGGGTAATATGGGTCAAAGGGGGTCATAGGGTGACCTATGACCCTCTTTCACCCATTAAACGACGACATATGTCCCTAGGGGTCCTCGGACCCCAAGGGACATATTCGAATGGGTAATATGGGTCAAAGGGACCTATGACCCTCTTTGACCCATTAAACGACGACATATATCCCTAGGGGTCCTAGGACCCTAGGGACATATTCGAATCGTTCATATGGGTCGAAGGGGGTCATAGGGTGACCTATGACCCCCTTTGACTCATTAAACGACGACATATGTCCCTAGGGGTCCTAGGACCCCTAGGGACATATTTGAATTGTTCATATGAGTCAAAGGGGGTCGTAGGGTGACCTATGACCCCCTTTGACCCATTAAACGACGACATATGTCCTTAGGGGTCCTAGGACCCCTAGGGACATATTCGAATGGGTAATATGGGTCAAATGGGGTCATAGGGTAACCTATGACCCTCTTTGACCCATTAAATAATGACATATGTCTCTAGGGGTCCTAGGACCCCTAGGGACATATTCGAATCGTTCATATGGGTCAAAGGGGGTCATAGGGTGACCTATGACCCTCTTGACCTATTAAACGATGATATATGTCTCTAGGGGTCCTAGGACCCCTAGGGACATATTCGAATGGGTAATATGGGTCAAAGGGGGTCATAGGGGGGGTCATAGGGTGACCTATGACCCTCTTTGACCCATTAAACGATGACATATGTCCCTAGGGGTCCTAGGACCCCTAGGGACATATTCGAATGGGTAATATGGGTCAAAGGGGGTCCTAGGGTGACCTATGACCCTCTTTGACCCATTAAACGAAGACATATGTCCCTAGGGGTCCTAGGACCCTAGGGACATATTCGAATGGTTCATATGGGTCAACGGGGGTCATAGGGTGACCTATGACCCCCTTTGACCCATTAAATGACTACATATGTCCCTAGGGGTCTTCGGACCCCTAAGGACATATTTGAATTGTTCATATGAGTCAAAGGGGGTCATAGGGTGACCTATGACCCCCTTTGAACCATTAAACGACGACATATGTCCCTAAGGGTCCTAGGACCCTAGGGACATATTCGAATGGTTCATATAGGTCAAAGGGGGTCATAGGGTGACCTATGACCCCCTTTGACCCATTAAACGACGACATATGTCCCTAGGGGTCCTAGGACCCTAGGGACATATTCGAATGGTTCATATGGGTCAAAGGGGGTCATAGGGTGACCTATGACCCCCTTTGACCCATTAAACAACGACATATGTCCCTAGGGGTCCTAGGACCCCTAGGGACATATTTGAATCATTCATATGAGTCAAAGGGTGTCATAGGGTGACCTATGACCCCCTTTGACCCATTAAACGACGACATATGTCCCTAGGGGTCCTAGGACCCCTAGGGACATATTCGAATGGGTAATATGGGTCAAATGGGGTCATAGGGTAACCTATGACCCTCTTTGACCCATTAAACGACGACATATGTCTCTAGGGGTCCTAGGACCCCTAGGGACATATTTGAATCGTTCATATGGGTCGGTCAAACGATGATATATGTCTCTAGGGGTCCTCGGACCCCTAGGGACATATTCGAATGGGTAATATGGGTCAAAGGAGGTCATAGGGTGACCTATGACCCTCTTTGACCCATTAAACGACGACATATGTCCCTAAGGGTCCTAGGACCCCTAGGGACATATTCGAATGGGTAATATGGGTCAAATGGGGTCATAGGGTAACCTATGACCCTCTTTGACCCATTAAACGATGACATATGTCTCTAGGGGTCCTAGGACCCCTAGGGACATATTCGAATCGTTCATATGGGTCAAAGGGGGTCATAGGGTGACCTATGACCCTCTTGATGCATTAAATGACGATATATGTCTCTAGGGGTCCTAGGACCCCTAGGGACATATTCGAATGGTTAATATGGGTCAAAGGGGGTCATAGGGTGACCTATGACCCTCTTTGACCCATTAAACGACGACATATGTCCCTAGGGGTCCTCGGACCCCAAGGGACATATTCGAATGGGTAATATGGGTCAAATGGGGTCATAGGGTGACCTATGACCCTCTTTGACCCATTAAATGACGACATATGTCCCTAGGGGTCCTAGGACCCTAGGGACATATTCCAATCGTTCATATGGGTCAAAGAGGGTCATAGGGTGACCTATGACCCCCTTTGACCCATTAAATGGCAACATATGTCCCTAGGGGTCCTAGGTACCCTAGGGACATATTTGAATCGTTCATATGAGTCAAAGGGGGTCATAGGGTGACCTATGACCCCCTTTGATGCATTAAACGACGACATATGTCCCTAGGGGTCCTAGGACCCCTAGGGACATATTCGAATGGGTAATATGGGTCAAATGGGGTCATAGGGTAACCTATGACCCTCTTTGACCCTTTAAATGATGACATATGTCTCTAGGGGTCCTAGGACCCCTAGGGACATATTCGAATCATACATATGGGTCAAAGGGGGTCATAGGGTGACCTATGACCCTCTTTGACCCATTAAACGATGATATATGTCTCTAGGGGTTCTAGGACCCTTAGGGACATATTCGAATGGGTAATATGGGTCAAAGGGGGTCATAGGGTGACCTATGACCTTCTCTCACCCATTAAATGATGAGATATGTTGCTAGGGGTCCTAGGACCCCTAGGGACATATTCGAATGGGTAATATGGGTCATGTAGACCTTTATATATGTCATATGTGATCTCAGTTGAAAGGGGGAGATCAGAGTGTACGGTGGTTTGGAGAAAAAATAATAAAAACTTCAATTTTCTGGAAATTTACTTAGTTGCATTTAATAAATCCATATGGCCAATTTTGAGTCAATGGAATAGTTTAGAAAGTTAGGGAATGCATAAAAACTATAGTTTGAAATTTGAATTTCAAATTCAAACGGTCATATTACTTTTGGAGGGAAAATAGTAATTGTGTATTTATTTGATTAAATAAACCTTTGTAACCAACTTGGTCAATTGGACAGGTGCATATAAGCCTATTTAAGTTGTAATGAACATATGCAAGACATGAATCATTATTGGTACGGAAAAAATCATAGAAATTGTATAGAACAACAATCATACTTTCCTCTGCATCAATTAAAAAAATAAAAAATAAATGATACTTATACATACAATGGGGCTTTCTGTGCGAATGAAAATCCCTAATGATCTAGGACGCCGAATCTGTACAAGCTCATCGCCAGTAGCCACACCCTATATACAATAAATAATGTAATTAAATGAGATTACCACAAACATTTTATAAGAATGCATCAATATTTAATCAATTAGAAAACATCTAATTACCTTTCCTTTGTCAATGCATGCTAGCTCACCCCTCGCACTTTGTCCCCCCGGGGCAGGTGGTATATGCAAGATAAAAGAAAGATTAGCAACCATATATGCTACAATATCAAATAGAAAAAAGAAATGCGAACACAACATAATGTACCATAGATGTCTCAAGGCCAAATGAAATGGCCGAGAGTGTAGCATCATCTATTTGTCTGAGCTCCTCCTTGGTCATCAACTAAACATGAATGAAGATCACATACATGTAAAAGTCAGTATGGCTTAAAAATTAAAATTACTCTATTATAAAAATTAACTTTAAATCACATATGTCATAACAAAAAAATGTATACACGTACCGACACCGAAGGAGTCCATGCCTCTACATTCCCCTCCTCTCTCGCATCAGGGTCTGTAGCCTCTGCACGTGCATCTGGTGTATCCTCGTCTAATACAAAATGATACTCAGGAAGATCACCTATGGGACCCAGGCAAATATTCTTGCATGTAATGCAAGTGTGAGGCACACAAATGTGTGGTGAGCTAGCTGATGATGAACTGGCACCAACATCATCAACACGAGGAGGCAAGACTGACCTAGCCTGAGATATCATTAGGCTACTCAGCCTATGAATGGCTCTGATGGTTTGAGAGCTAGCCTCTACCATAATATCTAGATGCTGCACTCGAGGAGGGGGGGGGACAAAAGTGCCAAGTTTCTTCCACTGGGAAGAGGGTCTATCCTGAGGAGCTCCTAGTCTTAAGCCCATGTTGGGCTTCATGCTCCAATAGTTCACTTTAAGTTTCAACACAAATTCTGCATATAATTTTTTAAGGAAATAAAATGGTATGTCTAAATTTCCATGTGGAGGGATATCAAAGACCATCCACCAACGGTCCCAAAAATTTGCATGTATGGCGTCATTTGTGCACCATTTAATCGATAGTTTGGTTTTTTTTGGGTCAACTGGTATACCCGTTTTTGGGTTAGCAAAAAGGCTTGCCAAATCGTCTTTGGTTATGTTGAGGGCCGCGACCTCATCATAATCCAAACCATCATCAAACATCTGGTGCATTTCATCACACCAACGAAGAGCGGCATTTTGTTGGTTTGTAAGAGTTTCAATGTTATCCACTATGGTGTTTAACATGGATAACATAGGAGCCAGTGCAGGTACATTATTGTATGTTCTATGCAAACCTCTCAACTCAGTGAGATTTTCATTTATCAAATCCTCGATTCAAGGAGGGTTTTGAGGAGGTAGAGGATCATTTGGTGGACGGTTTTTTGGGGATACTGGATCGTTTGGTGGTGGGTTGTGAGGAATATTATTCCCTGCCTCAGTGTCATCATTTTGATCAGCCATTCCTATTGAATTGCAAAATGTAATATATATTAAAAAAAAATCTAAATTTTAACCATTTTTGTCAAAAAAACCCTAGATTCAACTAAAAAAAACAAAATCTTGTTAAAATCTATTAAATTTAGGTTTAAAATGAGTCTGGGGGGGGGGGGGGGGGGAAACATACCTGATATCTGATATCCGATTTGCTATCTGATATCCAATTTAGTATCTGATATCTGATCTGACTGGCCCAAATTCGCATGAAAATAAGGGCCGCGGGTCTGTGATTTTGTGTTTAATCCATGCATAGGTATCGGATATCCGATATTATAATATATATAATATAACTTATATATTACATTTTATATATTTTTATATTATATTTTATATTTATTATATTAATTTACTATATATTATAATATAAAATATTATTATTATACTATATTATTATAATTTATAATATATTATACTTTTTTATTATATATTATATTATAAGATATTACTTTTTATTATTATATTATATTATATATATATATATTATATTACATTACTATATATTATAATATATGAAATATTATATTATATTATTATAATATAATATGTTATTATAATATTATTATTATAGTATAATATTATACGATTATAATATAATAATAATATTATTATTATATTATAGTATAATAATTATTATAATAATATTATTATTATATTATAGTATAGTAATAATTATAATAATATTATTATATTATAGTATAATAATTATTATAATATTATTATTATTATATTATAGTATAATAATAATTATAATAATATTATTATATTATAGTATAATAATTATTATAATAATAATATTATTATTATTATAATATAATAGTATGATATATTATTTAATATTATTATTATTATTTTATATCAATAATAATAATATTAAATAATATATCATACTATTATATGATTTTAATTATTAGTCGGATATTGGATTTAAAATCGGATATCCGATATCAAATCGGATATCCGATATGATATCGGATATCTGATAAGGCTCGGCTTAACCTTCCAGGTTTGGTTCCTGGATAGGTAAAAAAAAGTCAGAGCGAATTTTGAAGCGCTTTTAGGCGTCTTCAAACTCTTTTTTTTTCACATCACCACTTTTTGGCACACCATGATCCTGCACATACCCTACACACACTTAGACATAGGTCCATGTGTCAAGCAATGATCCAAATCCATGAGTGTACATACCTACTCCCATGGATTGAAGCTCACGATTACAATCTCCAAATTCCATTAGTAAAATAGGAACACATTACTAGTAACCACTAGAAAAGCTCTAACTCCAAGAAGATTACTCCAACTCTATGTGCACTAGGACAAGGTTGTCGAATATGCCTCGAATACATACCCAATCGCACAAACCATAAGGTCCACAGAAATCTAAGCTCGATGCTACTATAGCATTTATACATCATTATAAATATAGCGGACCCAAATCCATCCATGAAGATTTGACAAGCAAGGTGAATAGTAATATTTATCTTGTTTTACCTACTTTGCTTATTTTATTTCAATCTTAATTGTTAAATGAAATCTTAACCAAGGGAAGCCCCCTTCCCCTAATAATTTTCACTTTTCTTGTGTATAGGAGTAGATTTGTACACTTTCAAATTTTTGGAATTGGATTTGTTAGATCTAGAGTTACAATTTATGTCATACATCAAAAATTTATAGTTTTTAGCCTCTTAGGTATAGGTCAAGATCGAATTATACCCAAAGTTGATCTATACCAAGGAAGTTTCCCTACTCATCAGAACTTCATATTTTCACAGTTTGCAGTTTCTACCTCCTAGGCTCAGAATCCAACTCTATTTTAGGTTCTGACATAGTTTAATAGTCTATTTTCATATCTGAACCTACATCCACCAAAATCCCTCAAGGTGATTACATTTCCCTCTTTTTCATTTCATATCACTTACATTGGTACACTAGACTAGATCTCTTACATTTCCTATCATTTGCATATTTTCTTACTTTACTTGCGTATCATTATTTAAACATTTAAATCATCTCGTATGAACACAAACTAGGAAATAACAAAGGCCACATAATTCACATCGCCAAAAGGACTAGAATTTTGTATTATCCATTTGGGTTGTCCTAAGTTGATTTGTATCATCTAAGGGGTTGTAGTTGAGGGCCTCATTCCATTCTCTCAAGGTACCTATAACTTGTGGTATACTCTTAGTCATCATTTTATATGTTACATTTTGGTGAACTTGCCTCTTTACAATTTATACCTTTTTATTTGATACTTAGATATACATTGAATGCATTATATTTTCTTTGCTACATTACATTACACATTCCATTTCTTTTGTTTCTTGTGTATGAGCTTTATTGCTTTATCTTTTCTCTAGTTGTTAAAGGGTTTCGGGGTCCCTTCAAAACCTACTTTTACCATAATCAAAAACATTTTGGTTAGATGAAGTTGTACACTCATGGGTTTTTTTTATCATGACCCTTCTTTATTTCCCAAAAAATATTGATGAAACCAACATGCATTCTAATGATCCGAATCCTATTAAGGAGAAAACATATTTTCACTTTTCCCATGATGAAGGTGAAGCCATAAAATTATTGGCAAGTGATCATTGGATTATGGCATAGACGTTGGCATTGATGGAAACATTGTTTTGTGGCAAGGTCGCTTGGTCAGTCAATCAATCTTGTTGAAACTCATTCTTCATAAAAATGCCTAAGTACAGAACAAGAAACTAGTATACAGAGGAATAATCTTGGTTACTAAGTATAAAATACTTACCATACATGGTTGTACAATTTTAAATGTATAATATATACTATTTACATACTTCATGTATGTTCACCTATGCTAGTAAGTTAATTAACATATGTTTTAATTGAATTAAGTGAAACTTGCAGACTATAGAATTTATGCAGGAGAGTTTAGGTGATCAAACAGACTAGCCTAGAAAATTGAATTGTTTGATCAATTCAATCGCTTGGCATTATAGGGACGACATCCAAGATATTAACCCTTAGATAGCATGATGTTCTGCTACATATTGGAGTTTGTGCTACATTCTTTGTAAAAGCTTTTTGCTAGCAAACTCGATAAAGAACTATAAAGGATGTAAAGGAAAGTTGTTTCTTCATATATGAGAATGGACAATGATGCTATGATGATTTTATTTTTGATATGTGTGAGCCTTGATGTTGGATCAAATCATATGTGAGCTTCATTTTAGACTAATTAGGAATTATGTTGTTAGTATAGTTTTTTGGTATTGTAACACTTTCATTATAATTGGATAATGAGTCCTTTATTAATAAGTGTGTTTTTCTTTTTGTTAAACAAGTCATAATAGGGTCGAGACCTCTAACAAGGTCTAATCTTCTAACAGGAACTCGTGTACTAAATGCATGTAATGGCTACTAAAAGGGTCAAACCTCTGAACATAGAACTTTTAGATTAGTGCATAGTAGTGCGTACCATCTCCACTTGTGATTTATTAGAAAACAAATCATGATGTTGTGAGTTCTATATTGTTATATGCTTTAATTTTGTTTATTTATGTATCTGAATCCCCCAACAAAATCATATGCCAAGAAAAAGCTTCTAGGTGGAAAGGCTTGAAGAAATCCTAAATCCAGTGCCAATACTAGTGGAAATGTCTGGAAAACTAGAAAATATGCCAATTTAAAGGTTTCTAGTTGCCCACAAAAAGGGCACCAAGGGTCTAGGACGTTAAAATGCTTGAGCTAAGGGCCCAAAGGCAACCCCTAAAAGAGGATACACCAAGAAAAGTGTTCTATCTTTGGATTAGTGATAGCTTTTCAAACAATGGTGAATCTAGTTATTCAATTCTTCTAAGAAGATTGCAAATGCCAACGTTGGTTGAGCACATCCAACATAGGCAGGTAGGGAACTAGCCATAGATAACCCAATTTAGGCTTGTTGCTAGTCATAGGAGTACCAAGATATCACTTAAAATCATTCCACCAAGGCTTAACTGATTGAATACCAAGCTTGTGCAACATATGTGGGGGCACCACAAAAACTAGAAGATCAAATGTATGTCAATCAGGATAGGTTAAGTGGAATTGAGCATGCATATCCTTCCAAGAGAGTTTTGTGATGTGGAGCCTAATCAGACACGAAGGTTTATTTGGCCCAATTTCCCCCCAAATTATTTCTACGGGGGTTTGGGGGCAGTGCCCCTTGTGGGGTCCTGAGAAGCACCCCAAGTGCACTCTCTATCACAGTACAAGGTGGGGTCGAGAGGCAACACCCCCACGAGGGTTTTCGGGGGCAACACCCCTGAAGCCAAAAATGACTCACTATTGTAAAAGGTGTTGGTTGTTATTTTCTATTGGATGACTTATTCTAGCCCTAATTTTGTAAGCGACAAAAGCTTGTATAAAATGGCTTAAGGTTAGGGATTTCATAATGTATGATGAGATTGTAGCTTCTTGCAACAGTATTTAGCTATAAGGGATTGTAGATTGTAATCACTGGATAATAATAATATTGGACTTGTTGGTAGACGTAGCCCAAGGATTTGGTGAACCACATTAAATCCTTGTGTTTTGTGTTCTCTTTTGTGTGATTTATTATTTTATTATATTGGTTATATTTGCATGTAACTGTTATTTCTGTCTGTGGATAATCATAACAAAGTGGAGACTCATGGTGACTCTAGAAAATAAATGTTTGGGAGTCCTAATGCCACATTTGAAAAAATGTAGTGCACTAGCCCCTTGGACTTTGGCCTAAGGGATTCCTTAAATAGTAAACAAGGGAGGCCCACAAATTATGCTGGTTCATAGAGAGACCATCTCTGAGCTCATCTCCAGCCCAGCGAAGCCAAGGCTTGATGGCTTCTCGAGCCTTCAAAATGCTCTTAGCAATGAACGTGCCCTATATTTAAATAGGCTCTAGAGTGACCAAAAGGGTTTGAAACCCAATTCCCTTCGAGGGAGACCAGTTGACTGGGAAGCCTAAGGAAATACAATGTCGCAATAGAGTTTTCTAGGCCTCATTACCAATAAGGGCACTAATGATGCACTTAGCACAAAGGGCAACACCCTATTTTTGGGTAAAGAGCAGGCCTAAGCCACTTGACTCCTTAGGCAAACAACTAAAGTCCCAAGGCACCCTGTGAAAGCCATGATGAGAGGCCTCTGTAGCCAAGAGGAAATCACACAACAAATAGTCAATCTTGAGGTAGGAGGTCTTCGAAGGGGCCCAAGTGGAGGAATAGTAAAGATGAGTGACCGCCAACACTTTGGAGTAAATTTAAAATTTGCCAACCAAGGAAAGAGGTTTGGTAATCCAGTATTCCAACTTCCTCTCAATCCTGGCCAAGACAACATTTCAGAGCTCCACGAGAGAGACTTGGAAGGAACAGGGTATGCCAAGAAAGAAAAACACTTCACCATGTTGAATCCATTTCCATTGGTACTTGTCAAGCTAAGGCAACCCTAGAAGGAAGGACTGCCCGTAACAAAGAGTTTTGTGCCACTAAATAGACGAGCCAAAGGGCAAGCAGAATGTGTCCAGGCAGTCCAAAACATTAGCAATGTTTTCCTCTTGAATGAGAGAAAGGAATCATAGGCAAAGTGACTGTTAACCAATTGCTCATAAGAATCTGGGAGAGCAATGCCACGCACCCAACTAGCAAAAATAATATATGGAAGAAGGTAACCAAACCCCTCATCAGCCAGCACATAGAGAGCAATTGTAAGAGGGCGCCCTTGACAAATAGATCTAAAGAGCCTAAAGGCCTTAGAGTGATGCCCCTTAATGGTGATGCATGCAGAGGCATCCCCAAAAAGCATTTGAATTGATTGCAAGAAGGCTAGGCCAAATCACAACACTTGCAACATAGTCAGAATGGAAGGTCATTCAATGCGATCATAGGCTTTGGCAAAATCAATTTTGAGGAATAGGGTTTGTTGTTTAGATTGGTTGGGCCCATTCCATACTTTCCCAAACCGCAATGATACTATCAATAATATATTTGGACTTGATGAAGTCAATCTACTCAGGTTGCACAATCTGTGGCAAAAGATGTTGAATCTTTAGGGAGAGGGCTTTGACAATGATCTTGTAGGAGACATTCAATAGAGTGATGGACCGCCAATTGGAAATGTCCTCCAAGTCACAAGATTTAGCTATGAATTTTATATTGCCTTTGTTAATTATGCTCCCTAAAGTTTGAAACTGAAAAGCTTCAAGATAGACTTTCTACAAGTTGGGGCCAATGACATCCCAAAAGGTCGTGTAAAATTCATAGGGGATGTCATTGCACCCAAAACTTTATCATCCGTCATAGAAAACACGGGCTCTTTAAGATCAACAAGGATAAACTTTTGCTAAAAAGAACATATTTCTCAAATGCAAGCCTATTACAAATAACATATTTATCTTTTACCTTTACACAATTTTTTTAAGTTGGCATAAGTGAGACCGCCCCCTTTCAAATAGAGAAACTTTTAAGTGGGACCGATCCCTTCCAAAGAGGGTCCAACCTTTTACTACAGATTTAAGTACTATCAATCCCGACATTATTAGATGAGTTGCAATGAAGTACACATCAAATAGAATCAATGTCCGTTCAATTACTTGAAAGAAAGAGTGTTTTGATGATGAAAAGCATTACAAAATGAGTATATAGAAATTAAGATGCAAGTAAATGATATAAATAAAACCTGTAAAGCCATCGTGAAACTCGTTTGGAAATATTGATGCGCACTGTTTATACACCGTAAGTTTTATATGGCTCACAGAAACAACAGTTGTGTATCCTCTCTGCATTGAAAAATGTTTGGAAAACGGAGAAAAAACCAAAATTAATTGTATACAAGTTCACTGCCGGTTGTCTAATTGTTGACAGTTAGATGTACAAAAGCAAACATCTGTTGCAACGATTACAAAGAAAATTTTAGCCATGACCACCCGAGTGATCAGGATTGAGAAAATTTGAAATGGACATTGCAAACAAAAGGTGCGCATTAATCAGGAAGCGGCCATTCTAGTTTCATCTAATGAAATCGCGCTCAAAATTTGTTGAACTGCACTCGCTATTTCCTCTGCCGATTCCACTCGGCAATCTTCTTCAAGCTGTGACGAAACAATAAAAAAAAACTTTATTTTTAATACGAAACCCAAAATTTGAAACTGAATTTGTTGCAATTTACCTTGAGATTGAATGAGTAGAGCACTGACTGAGAAATGGTGGTAATGCTCAGGTGTAAAATGGAGATGGCAAGATTTTGTAGGGTAGAAATTGTGTGGAGAAGCTGCCCTGGCCTCTTCTGGGACAGCACTTTCATGGAGGCCTTTGTTTCTGTCATCGTAACCTCCACTTCTGCCACTGCAGATTTACTCTTTGCAGCAATTTTATTGCTAAGAGGCCGTCCAAAATACTTGGTAATGGCAGATGACCTGCTTGAACTTTGATATCTTTCCTCATTGCATTGATTCTTGCTTTTCTGAGCTTCAAGGGACACCAAAACATGCTGAAGCTCTTTCACAAAATCGATTGCGCCTCCAACGATGGATGCTTGATCTCCCTGAATAAATACACCAGAAGGCAGAGAATAGATTCTCGTTAGGGGTCCTTTTATTTAAGCTTAGAGTTCACCTAAGAAAATTTTCAGTCAATCTGTTTCTTAAGCTCTCCAAAATATTGGTATTGGATTAAAAAGTGTGATCCAGAACATTATGAATCAAAATATACTCAATCAAATTCAGAAATCTCAAACATAATGGTATTGGATCAGAGTATTATCCAGAACATAATGAAAAGAAATCTACCGAGTCAAATTCAGAAATCTCAAACATATTGGTATTGGATCAGAGTATGATCCAGTACATAATGAAAAGAAATGTACCCAATCAAATTCGGAAATCTCAAACATGGTGGTATTAGATCAGAGTATGATCCAAACATTATGAAAAGAAATATACCCAATCAAATTCAGAAATTTCGAACTTTCAGTATAATGTATTATAGAAATCTAACATAAGCTATAACGGAGGTTATTTACTCGAATTCAGAAACCATTAATATAGATTATGGCAGAGATCACCCAAATGCAGAAACCCCATAATAATGAATTCTGGAAATCTAATATCACCCACTAATATATAGCTTATGGCAGAGGTGACTTACTCTCTGAACGAAAGAGTCCGGCATTAGAGATTTCAAGACATTCAAATGTTCGTTCATCTGCTTTCTACGGTTGCGCTCCACAGCAATATGGGTCATCCGCTGGCTTTCTGCCTCTTCTCCCTTACTGCACATCTTGGAACGCTTCCTTTTTCTTCCCTCATGTTTATTGGCGGCTTGGCTGTGATTCGAACATGCACCCTCTTTCTTTCCTGAGGAGTAGAGAGGCTCAGAGCAGCTTGCAGAGCTCATGCCATCCTCCTGGCTAGAATGCTGAGATCTTACTTCCTTGTTATGTGTAGTCCAAGCTTCTGATACATGGGTTATGCAGCTCTCTGGTTCGAAACCCTGGACTGCCCCAGCATCAACCAAATCAAAATCAGCCCCATATAAAAGCTCATCTTCTCTTACCATATCCAAGGCTGAACAAGTTAAAAGTTGCTGAAACCCCCATGGTTTGGGTTGCTGAGGTATCTCGCCATGCCCTTGCAGAAACTCCTCCGTGCCCATTGATTGAGGTTCCCCTTCAAGTACTACCGTGTTGGGATTCATTTCTGCTGCTTCAGGAAATCCTTTCCCCTGTTCCTCAATATGCAAACCCATTAGACCATACTGGAACTTCTTCATGGAATACTCAAAACCATTAGACCATAATAAATCTTCTTCGAGGGATATTCAAACCCATTAGACCATTGTAAAGCTTCTTTTAGGGATACTTCAAGCTTTTAGAGCATAATAAAACTTCTTCATGGAATGTGTAAAGCCATTAGATCATATCAATGTTTGCAGTACGCAGAAAATGACTGCAATGAGGACTCTGGGTAAAAGCTGTTCAGCAGATTGACCTGTTAAAACGATATAGGAGACAGGACCTAAATGTAGAGCCCGAGACAGGTTATGTTACAGGCTTTTTAGTCATCGGACACACGTCTCATACTGAAATATGTCTGTGAATCAGAAACGCACAATGTACGATGCAAATTCATTTTTGCACTTGTAGACAGGGCCTAATGACCTAAAAGCAGGTTTTAACACATCCGTTATGAGTAGGGCACAAGTAAGGAAGAGATGCAGTAGTCAGTAGTCATTAGGGAGGTTAATATTTGTGATAGATGTCATAGATATTTTGGATAGTCAAACCACAAAAGTACTAATAGTCAATCATTTTTTGGTCTTTTTTGTTGGTGATTGATCAATTTGTGTGCATCATTATTAGAACATTTGTTTTTGATTTTTGAGTGAGGAACTATTGGGAAGTGAACATAAGACCACTTTGCACTCTACAGACTTTACAGAAAGATCCGTGAATACTCAATGTCAAAACCTTAACTTCAAGCTTTTGAAGAACATAAATCGACTTACAATTTAGCCTCTTCCACTGACATAACCTTAAACCAAGTTTTAACAGAAATCGTTTCAAATTCTGAGCAGAGCCCTAAACTTCTGGTTTACTTCATGTGTCTCTGCTTTACAGGACAAGGGGTTTCCATTAATGTTCTGGACAAGTCACAATGATGATTGTCCATTCTCTTAAAATAAAGATAACTCAATCAAAATTTTCAAAACCCTAGAACAATGGGACAAAGAATTAACTCACACATTTTGGGTTGTGTTCCTCTTCCGCTACAGCAATTGTTGCAGAGAGTTGTTTTTCCCAAAACGTGTAAGGCCTCGATTCAATCCATAGGCCCCGGAGTGCATTCGAAAGAGCTCCGACTGAATTTACACAGACCCGTACTGAATTTGTGACAGAAAATTTTCAAATTTCATGTCGTGCTCTTCTGGCATAGCTGAATCTTCATGTTGGGAGCAGAATTTCTTCCAATAAATTGCAGTAGGAAATTTGACCAAATCAGAAGGCGGGTCTTCCTCGTTATCACCAAACAATTTGATGGTGACGAATGGGGATGAAGAAAAAGCAGAGATTTGTTGTACTGAGCTCATAAATTATTGCCTCTGCAGTTTTGTATGGCAAGGCAAGAAAACAGCTATTGGAAGCTTTTCTATAGCAGTTCATAAAGGCCCAGTAATAAGTGAACAAATACCCACATAAATTTGATAAGGCATCTTCCCGAGGCGCGATTTCTTTCCCATTTCTCCCAAGCCTGAACTTTCTTTAATCTGAAAACGACTCCCTGCATAGCGACAACCATGGATAAACTGACAAGCTGAACAAACAAATAACAGGCTATTGTCCCCGAGATATTTTGGAGGAAACGAGTAATTATTGTACTTTGTAGTCAAAGAAAAATAGCAGGAATATTGGAGTAAGCTTCTTTAAAATGGCAGGTGAAGGGATAAATTTCAACTTCCAATGCAACTCGACTTTTATTAAGCAGACAGGCACATAAATCATGATGCCCATATTCTTCCCTTTTGATTGCTGTGCATGGGTTTAACGTGTGAAGATTATCCTCATCTGGCTATGAACATTTTTTACTTCGTTTATTAGTTTTAGTACGACCATGAAGACTTTGACGCTATTCCAAACAAACCATTCTTCATGTCCGTAGTGGGTGCTTCAGCTTTTTACCTTGTTTATTTGCTAGTTTCTAACAACCCATGATAGAGCTAGCCGTAGAATTGACCCACCAACAAAATCGGCCCATCACTTGTGGCAGAGGAGAGTGGAATATTAGTTGAAACCTATTTTCAAGTTAAAGATGGGGCTATGATTTAGTAGTTGAGCATCTTTGTTTTTATCTTACTTTCAAATTACTTCTGTTTGTTTTTAGCATTTTATTGGACAAGTTTTATGCTCATAACTAAAGTTTTAAGGTTGTGTAATCAAATACAATGTCACATTAGTGTGTTTTTTTGAATCAATATGTCTATAACAACCTATAAAAGGGTGAGACTAGTTGTCTTCTAAAAAAGATACTTGTACAATTGATGTGACATCACACAATTGTTTCCTTTTTACAACTAAAGATATTTTTCGTTCAATTGTGGGTGTTGAGTATACCAATAACAACTTTAAAGTCACAACTATTGGTGGCATTGTAGTCAACAATTGTAGAACAAAGGTCTCGGTGGAGGGGGAGACCTATAAGATAAAGGTCTCTAAGAAGCCTTGTGAATTGGAAGGGCGAATGGGCTTGTTAGAGGAAGGGGAAATTTCCTTTGAAGAAGAGAACCTACCCTTTCTACAAGGTATTGAAGAGCTCCTAAGCACTCCTTCGAGAAACTTGGTGATTGAGGAGGTGTTTGAGGAGGAGAGTGATAAAGGAAAGGCAAAAGACTTGGTGGAGGAGGGGGAGGTGGCTAGAGTTTTTTGCTAGGGTGAAGAGGAACCCTCAATTCCCAAGAGGGTGGATTGTTTGGCCTCGTTGGAGGATGGGGAAGGGAAGTGGCAAACTCAAAGAAGACGTATAGACTAGAGTTTCAAAGAAATATGAGGTAGTAGTGGAGTTAAAGATGGATGTAGGGAAGTCTAGGAAACAAATAGAAGAGCGAAACAAATGGTAAGGGAGGTGGCAAGTGGCAGGCAACTCACCTTGGAGTCCCTGACAAAGGGTAGAAAATAATTATTCTATCATGGAATATGAGTGGGTTGAATAGCCCTCAAAAGCAGTTTGCTCTCAAGCAACAACTATCTAACTTGAATATTGATATCCTTATGATCCAGGAAGTTAAAATGACCATATCTAATTTGAAAAGTATTGCTAGTTATCTTTAGCCAGGGGCTGATTTCTGTTATAGTGAAGCGAAGGGGGTGTTAGGAGGTGTGGCTACTTTCAAGAACCTGTGTTGGTAAAGGAAGTTTAATTCACTATTCTAGATACTATCTTATTACTAAACATATGAAGGGTGATAAGATATGGAATATCATCAATGTGTACGCTTCTAATTCTAGGCAAGGAAGATTTTGTCTTTGGGAGGAGATGTTTATTTTTCTCTCTCACAATAAAAATACTTTTTGTATAAGAGATTTCAACTCGCCTTTGTACCCATTAGAGAAGGCTAGAGGAATGGTAGGCTTCAATGATAGCATGAAGGATTTGGCTATATTCATTAATAAAAATAATTTAATGGATATGGAGATGTGTGGAGTGAAGTTCACATGGTCGAACAATAGGAAAGGGGTTGACCCTATCCAAGTCAAACTGGATAGACTTTTGGTTTTGGTTGGTTAGGAGGACCTAACTTCCTCCTCTCTCACAGGATTACCCAGGACTATCTCAGATCAGGCTCCCATCTTTTTCAATTGGAAAGAAGAGTCCCAGGGGGGACTAAGACCTTTTAGATATGAAATGATTTGGCAATCCCATCTTGATTCCAGCTCTAGGGTGGTGGAGTGGTGGGGGATTTATGTGGAAGGGATTGTTATGTATAGACTTTCTGCTAAGCTAGAGAATGCTGCAAGGAATGTGTGCCCTTGGAAGAAGAGATATTTTGGTGATATCTTTAAGAATAAGGCAGAGGTGGAAGAGAAGTTAAAAGAGCTTCAGAAAGCAATGAGGGAGGTTCTCACCATGGAAAATATGATTCAAGAAGAGGACAAATGTAAAAAAGATTTGGAAGGATACGATGATCAGAGAGGACATCTTCTAGAAGCAGAGATCCAGGGTATTATGGCTCAAGGTGGGAGATAGGAATACTGTGTTTTTTCATAGATCAGCCTTAATTCATAAAAGAAGAAATACTATTGATAATGTCAAAGATGAAAATAACATGAAGCTTACAAAAACTCAAGAAATAGGAAACTGGGCAACTATTTATTTCAACAATTCTTATTTGGAAGAGCAAAGAAATATTAGGAAAGAGGATATGTGATGGTTGATTAATTCCATGCCCATGGTGATCTCGGCTGAAGAGAGTGATGAACTTGCACAAGTGGTCACTAAGGAGGAAGTTTGCAGAGCTATCTTCACTATGAAAGCCTATAAGTCCCCGGGACTTGACAATTTCCCTCTGATGTTCTTCCAACACTTTTGGGATGTTATTAAACTAGATCTCCTTTGGGCAGCTTGTGACTTCTTTAGAACTGGGAAACTTCTCAAACAGCTTAACAAAATGTTTATTGTCCTAATCCTAAACATTAAAGACCCAAAGATCCTGTCCGATTTTAGATTGATTAGCCTTTGTAACACTACTTATAAGATTTTCTCTAAAATTTTGGTGAACATATTAAAAATGATACTACATAAATTCATTGGGAAAACCTAGAATGGGTTTGTTCTGAGATGCCAAATCCTTGATGCTACTATAATGACTCATGAAGTTTTGTGCTCAATGGAGAAAAGTGGTAATCTGGGTATGGCTCTGAAACTTGACATCTCTAAAGCTTATGATAGGATTAATTAGATTTTCTTGTATGAATTTATGGGTAAAATTGGTTTTAGTAAAAAAATTATACGGATGATAAAATTGATGGTGGAAATTGTGAACTACTTGGTGATGGTGAATGGTTTGTCTTGGGGTAATTTTGGTGGGGAAAGGGGACTAAGACAAGGTGACCCTATCTCTCCAGGTATTTGTTTATCATGGTTGCTAAAGTTTTGGGAAGGGCGTTCTTGAGAAAAATAGAAGGAGGGGTGATTAAATTCATTAGACCTACATACACGCTTCCACTTGAGGTGATATAGAAGTTTGTGGATGACATCTTCCTAAGTGGGGAGTCCTTGGTGGGCAAAGCCAGAGCTTGGAAGTCGATTTTGGAGATATATGTGGCTAATGAGGGACATAAAATTAACTTGGATAAAAGTAAAGTGTTCTTTTTTAACACACCCCCTGATATACAGCATAGGATTGTGAATATTTTGGGTGTAATACTATTGAGTTACCTGATACATATCTGGGCCTCCCCTTGATGGTGAAGGATGTAAGTAACAACTTTTGGAATTGCATTTTGGAGAGGATGGAAAAAACATGATTGGATGGAAAGGTAAAACTTTGAGTAGTGCGGGAAAGCTTCAATTTTTGATTTCCTCCCTCTAGGGGTTACCTATGTACTTCCTATCATTGTTCAAAATTACTCAGTGTATGGTCGATAAAATGGAGAAAATACAACGTAACTTCCTTTGGTCGGGAGGAAGTGAGAAGGTAAGGCTAAGTTTGGTTAACTGGGATACGATTTGTAAACTGAAAAGTAGAGGAGGATTAGGAGTAAGGAAGATAGCTAATTTGAATAATGTGCTTCTCACCAAGATGGGGTGGAACCTGATGAAGTAGGAATCCAATTGGTGCAATATTATGAAGGCTAAGTATCCTGGGAATCTGAAGTTCTCTCGTTGCACTTGAAGAAATGATCTCCCTAAGGGATCTAGGATTTGGGGAGATATTGTGAAGAATAGAACCCTTTTGAAAGAAGGTGTAAGGTGGTTGTTGGGAAATGGAAATTAGATTAACTTCTGGGAGGATCCATGGCTTACTGATAAACCATTAACAAAAAGAAACTTTGGGCCTCTTTGGAACCACCTTCAGGAGTGGGGGGAGGAATGGTCACTGATTTTATTTTCCCTGGGAGGAAGTGGAAGAAGGTCAAGCTGCAATAGAATGCTAAGGTTATAGGGGACCTGATAGAAGAGCTAAATGTTCTGCTAGAAGGGTACAAAATCCCAAGAAGGGATTAGAATGATGAATTCATTTGGAAGGCCACTTCGATAAGGGAGTTCTCTTTTAAGTTTTCCTATAAATTAATGTTTGATAAAATTTTGGAACCTAATCATTGGGGGAATCTATGGTTTAATCATCTAGTACCTAAGACTAATATATTATGTTGGACCACCATCCATAGGAAAATTCTCACTATAGATAACCTTATGAAATGGGGTTTCCAATTATCAAATAGATGATGCTTGTGTAAGGAGGAGGAGGAGAATATTCCCCACTTGTTCCTGCACTGTAAGGTATGCTTCTAATGTTTGGGGAAGGCTTTTACAGAAGATAGAGGTGAACTGGGTATTTAATAAGGATCTGGTGAAATTTGTGGAGAATTAGCAAGGCCCCTTTACTCACCCCTCCTTGTCAAGTTGTGGAAGGTTATCCCCCCCCATGTCTATTGGGGTATCTGGAAGGAGAGAAATAACAAGGTGTTCAGGAATGAAGAGAGGGAGAGGAGGAAGTTGTGGTGGAATATATATATAAACTTATGGTTGAGAATATGAGTTGGAGGAAGTGGAGAAAATTGACATTCCCCCTGGTGTGCTGGAGGTTAGAGTGGCCAAGGGCTGAAAATTGAAGGAGGGGATAATGGAGATTGATAATTCCAATCTATTGGCTAGGAAAAGGACTAGATGGGAACCCCCACCTACCAATTGGGTTAAGCTCAATTTTGATGGTGTTTCCAGAAAGGAAGGCTTGGTAGGAGGAAGAATGGTTAGGGATAGCAAGGGGAGGATGTTGTTGGTGTATTCTAGACTGCTAGGGAAAGTGTCTAACAAAAAGTTTCGGAGGTGATGGCTTTGTATTGGGGTTTAAAATTGGTGATGAGCATGGGATGGAGAAATGTGGAAATTGAAGGTGATTCTAAAATAATCATAGAAACTATTAAAGGTAACATGAGAGAAGGATGTGTTGGCTCCTCATTTAACAATTTTGAAAATAACCAAGAAACCAGACCAATGCATCTAAGGCTAGTAAATTCCTATGATGGATACACTCAACTGCAGTCTTGGGCCAACTATAAGGCATAACTCCTTCACTTCAAGCTCTATAAGACCTAGGTGGGTTAACCTTGAGGTTCTAATATATGGTAACAATGCAATTTAAAACATAAATCCGAACCTATTAATAGTAGATGCAACCCTTTTATCTTCTAATACTTATGCAATGATATAGGAATGAAATAGCTACAGATCATAACCTATGAAACCATAAGCTAAGTGAGGGTTAATTCCTTTCAGCCCACTACAAAAACATGGAAAACTGAATTTATTTGATTAAAATGATTTGTACAAATAACTCTCACCCCAGCTTGGATCTGGTTTAGTGATCAGTGTCTTATCCATTGAAACATAGAGTCATTACCAACAAGATGATCTAACTTGATTGCCTTACAATTAAGTTTGTCAACTAAAATTTCCAAATCCCATTCTTATGAAATATCCCCTTCATATACCTAGAAATCCTATTAGAACACTGAAGCATTTACTTGACTCCTTGAATCAAAAGCAACAACATATCTGATACACAACTCATCCAAGATGTCTTCAATCAAGTGAACCTTATTCACTCAATCTCAAAGCTAATAGCATATGAAGAATTAGGAGTCAGAATAAGAAAACACAGATAATTCATGTAAATCCTCTTTTATATTCATCCTTGGAAAGACTGAATACATAAACTAGTAACACTAAATGAAACTCAAAATACTTCACATGATCTAGCATCAATTTCCAATATCTCATAAAAACAATACATGAAATGAAATGAAAATTTGCACAAAAGTGGATGTGTGGCCTTCACTGCTAAAGCTCAACTCAATAAACAGGAAGGAAAACCAACAACAACCTTGGTTTCATAGTGAAAATTGGAACCCTGCTGGTATCACAAAGAAAACTGCCAACCTGGTATCATAGTAGTGAGAAACTTCTCCAAAACTAGAACCCTTACAATGAGAAAGAAAGAGAATGATATAGGAGGAAGTGAATTCCCGGATTTGATCAAACGATGACAAGTGTCCCCTCAAAATTCTTTCCCAAGAAGCTGAAAAACCTCTCTCTACCCTCTCTATAACTATATATCAAATATTTAATCATTTTGGCCTCCAAAAACACAAAATATCTTAGCTATTTGATAGAAATCATAACTATTTTGATACCAGATTTTAACTCAAGGCAACAACAAAATTTAGTTAAAATGAACTTTAAAAGGCATAAAAACCTTTCTTAGAATTTGTTTAGGCTTTAGTAGACTTCAATGTTTGCATCCTAATTGATTCTGATGCTCCATGATGAATTATGCCCATTCCACTGAGAATACCCCAAAAAACACAAATCTACTTGTAGAGAAAACCAATGAAGACTTCCTCAAAAATTGACTCCATATCTAGAAATTTTATCTCCTCCCAGTTCCAATGATATACTGCACTACATAATTTGGATGAAAAATATGCCCCTAAGACCAATTTGAAATTCTAGCTCCTCGGTTATCTCTGCCCATGCCACTTGTCAACTCTTCATTTGCCATCACCCTTTTGAAATATTTTTAATTAATTAATTAATACCTCCAAATTTTGCCTTATGCTCTTAGGTGAGGCTTAAATTTTTGTAGCACCCTGAACCTCTAAATTTTCCTTTATGTTCTCACAAAGCCTCAATTTTTGTTTATCTTTACGTCTTTACAACCTTGTGAGCATTTAAAATTTTTATTTTACACCATACGGGCAACAATGTACCATTGGGAGCCTTTAAAATATACCTTACGCCGATACAGGGTAGTCAATTTTTGGAGCAGCATAATACTTTGCACTTCCACCTTTTGACCTTACATTGGGCGTAACACTGTAGAACTTTGATTTTGGCTTCTTAGGCATACACGAGTCACTAGCATTTAGCAAGTCAAAATACTTTGACTCTGGCCCTAGTGGGCCTCTTCATAGGTTGGACCTACCACATGAACCCGCAGCTTCCAAAGCCATGTCTTGTCAGACATTATACAGTGTGAGTTAGGGAGTATTTAAAATCAAAATAGTACCTAATTTATGAATGTGGGATATATCATTCAACGTTGTTTCCCCTTTGCACATGGCGTGTGACCTGTTCTGCTCCCTTCTTTACTGCATGGTCTATACTCAACATGCCTCCTCCCTACTGCATTTTATCTTTGATGTGGGTGGTTCCTTTTATTATTGCTGCTACATAGATGTGAGTCTCCTCTATATGCCATGGGGCTTGTTGTGGATTGCTGCTCATGATGCCTCTGCCCTTCCACGTGGGCTCCCTTGCTTGCATGTCTTGTGTGAGAGTTCTTGTTCTTCGTTTGTTGCATGGGCGACTTCCATTCATAGCTGTGGGCTATCCCCTTTTGCAGACTGCTATGGACGTTCCATTTTCCTCTTAGGCGTGGATGCTGGCTGCTTTTGTTTTCTTCATATTCCCTTTATTGAAGTGGTTTTCCTCTTACCTCACCCAGCGGCTTCTCCATCATGGGTGATGGAGTGGAGCTCTGCTCTTCAGCTCTGAATAGCTGTCTCCAAGCTAGGGACACTTTACTATAATCATTGGGTACTTCTCTATTACGGGCAACTCCATCTGATGCCGCTTTCTTTCATCTAACTATTGTATTTCAGAATTAGTCCCTAGTCTTGAAGCTTATTCCTGAATTGAAGTCGGCTGGGATGATCACGCATCATATCTAATTGTTAAATTTAATCTCACATCTGTCCTTTCAAACTTATTCACTTTGTCATCGTGAGTGTTTTTTCTTTATACGTGGGGCACTCTGCATTTATGCAGTGTGGACGCCCTGCTCTGCTTTTTCAAAAATGACTTCTTTCCTGCACCTTTTCTCTTTGACAGCTAAATTAATTGCTTTCTTTTCACCACTCCACAAAGAATTCTGGCCACTACTTTTGGCTATGTTCTTATCTATAAGTTGTGAAATGTACAGGAGACTTGGGTCTTGTAATCAAAATGGAATGGATTTTTGCTTGCTTAAAAGGAGATGCTTGGTGTAGTTTCCCTGCAACATCTGAGATTTTTGATGCATCATCATGAAGATGAATAGAAGTTGTAGCAAATATAGACAAATTGCGTGGACTAAAAGAATGTTTTTTGATATCATGCATTGTTGATCTCTGAATATTGTAGAGTCTGTGCAGTGCCTTAACCTGTTCCTTAAATTCCATAACAAATGACTGATGCTTCTGCTTTTTATCGTGCTGGCCATGATTTATGCTATTGCTTTCCTATTCAGAACTTTTTTTGTTTATCTTACCCTCTTTCTCAATAGACATCACAATTCTTGAAGTGCTTTGGACTCTAGTTGGTGTGAAAGTTTCTTGATCAATACTATCTTTTAAATTTTTCGGCAAATCAACATCATCTTGTGATCCTCTAAGCCTCTTTAATGGGACACTTTCCAAATTCTCTCTTTCCCGATTCTCCACAAAGTCATCAAAATCATCCAAATACTCCTTAGGAGGCCTTTCAAGATCAATAGTTTTTCTTACCCTTTGTTTGTAGCTTCTCTCCAATAAACTCCATTTACTATGAATACATGTACAAAATATATGTAGCAGCTACTTGAGATTAATGCACTCAATATTCAGCCTCTTTCAATGCTTCCACTCACTATCCATCTACTTTCTTTTTGCATCAGGGATTAGGTACAATATGGTCTTTACTTTGGTCAAAATCGTCCCAAACATATCATCCATCTCATCTATGCTCTAGCCTGGTATCCCATTCATCCTAAAGTTTTCTTAGGATCTTGAATGGCAATAGGTGAATCATTCCAATTTTCTTGTATAATCAAGAGCATTATGACTTATTCAAACACATCCAATCCTATCAGTTTGATGAATTTAGTCGGGCCGCAAAGTGGGTCCGACTAAAAATAAAATTCATTTCCAAACAAATAAACTGTAAAAATCACTCATTCACCCTTTGGCACTAATTTGAAACAAATTTGACCACTGGAAACAAATTCAATCACTACCTTGTCACATTTTATCATTAATTTGCAAACTATGATTTTTAGCTAGTAGGGCCTATCAATTGGTTTAAAAAACTAATCCAAACACTTGACTGGGCTTTGAAATCAAACACATTGATTTTTTGTTCTGCATACTTACACCCTATTGAATCTCATCTCATGAGGAATTATTAGTCAAAGGATATCAACTATCAAAGTTTCCCTCTCAGAATTTCCTACAAGAAAACATGTCAGAAAACAATAAAATGCATTTGAATTTGGCATCAAAAACTAGGTAAACTAACACTTGAGGGCACGAAATCTGGGATGCTGATTCACTGTCATGAGGATAGTATAAATCTATGATTTGGGCTCATGACGAATAACAGGATGCATTTGGCAAGTGGTCAAAGAAGGCTACTCAAATTTGTATCTTGAAAACAATGGTAGAAAAGCATTTTTTTGCAAATGGAATTGACCTAGGAAAGTGTGCAGACGGATTCATCATGATTTGAAAATTGGCACACTTGAAGTATTTTTAGAGTGCAACACAATGGTACAATCCATTCAATCTCACCTATCATGGTATAGGAGTTATGACATCACGAACAGGGGTATTGACCAATCTGCCTTTCTTGACACCCATAAAAATTCATAAATTGCATTTGGAATCACATTTGAGGATTGATCAAACGTATTCATCATAAGATCAAAATTGAAACACAGTAAGTCCTTGACCCCTAAAATAAAATACAAAAGGAAATTTCTCATTTTGGTCAACTGGGTCAAAGTTATAAGAAGCCAAACACGGCCTTATAAAATTTTGAACAATTCATATCAGCATGGCATCAGTAAATGACCACCTTTAAGGGATTCAAAACCTAGTCAAATAGATTCAAAATGACTCAAAATCTAAAACATAGGCTCTTAGGTATGGACACTAAAAACTCCCAAAGCAGCAAGTCACGAAACATTACTGGGCGCATGATATTCAAATACAAACATAGCCTCTCATCATTGTTTGACACCTAAGCAAAAATGCAAAATTGGACGACTCAAAATGAGACTTCATGAAATAGCTCAGAATAGAGAAATAACATTGTGGATCGCATGCATATGTCAAATGAAAGGTGTTAAGCCACTCAAACACCATCTAAGCCTCAAACAGACAAGTGGCTACATATGCATAAAAACCATCCATAGGGGCTCAAAGTGATTCAAAATTTGGAATAGACACTCAAAATGGGAATGCAATTTTGAGTGCCATCAAGATGGGCTATCAAATATGTGATAGAAGACATCAGACACCTATTAGCTAATTTTAATAAGTTTGATTTGAATCATATATTTCAGGAGGGAAATAGTGTGGTAGATGGTATGGCGGCATTAGGCCTAAAGGTGAAGGGACTAAGATGTTGGAGGGAATTTAATGCCTTGCCAAATTTGGTAAGAGATTTAGTGAGTCGAGAAATTAAGAATGATGAATCCTAGATGAAGAGATATTTTAAATTTTTGTATCATGATGTTGAGTTGGCAGAAAAGACAAAGCCATGAAGGATAGATAACTAGGAGTAATGGAGATAGTACTAGTAATAATAAATTTGCAGGGCCCAAAAAAGAAAGATTTTTGAAGTTTGAGAAGAAAGGGTTTTTAATGATTTTCCTATGCATATTCTCATACATCGAATAGATAAAATGTTCAAATTTTAAATGGTTAGTGTGTATCAGGAATGATGGAAAAGATTGGGAGGAAGATAGAGGTATTCAACACGTGACATTAACTTCTACTAAGGATGCTACTATAATTACTAATAATAATGGCCATTATTTTTGCCTAAGGGATTTTTGGCTTAAGTGTGAATTCATTCTTAGCAAGTGTTTATGGGTTCTGAAGGAGAAGAGAGGTTTAGGGAAATTTGTAGAGATGGCTGGTGACCTTATGTGTATTGATCCATCCATGATTGAGGAGAATGTGAGGAAGCCATTGGTGTGGTATATGCTAAAGGAAGGTGATTTTTTTTTGTTTATGGAGGCACTTAATGGGCATGATGAAAATTGTTCCATGCAATTTGTTAATTCCTAGGAGGACCGCAGAGTAACGATAAATGGCATTTCGTTCCATATCTCTAAGGAAGTCATTTCTCTGGCGATGGGTTTGGCCATGAAGGTTAGGAAGTGGTAGAAGGTGATGAGGGTGGCCAATGAAGTGAGTCTGTAATGCTTCTTCTTGGATGGGGAGGAACCTATTCGACACATAGGTGGTTTTGTGTAGGAGAAGCTCCTTGAGCCATGGAATGAGGTTTGTTTGATGTTGATGAAGTACCTAACTCTAGAAGGGAGGTATGGTGTCTTTATTGCTACCACTTTCCTCTCCTAAATCATTTTCCCCACCATGATTTAATTTCCATTATGTTCTTTTTGTTGCATGATTTAGAGGACATGATTACTAATGTAAAAGAAAAAATGAGAAAGGGTGTTAATTTTACCATTTTACATCAAGGGTTAATATTTTGACTGTATCAGTTCCACATCACCCTAGTCCCTCCTAGGAGAGTGGAGGTTGATATTTTGGCTCATCCCAACCCCCAACCCCAACTGGTTCCCCTTAGGATCATGGGTCCTAGAGCCCCTACTCCAAAACCTTCACCTAGCGAGTCCCCTGTGGATTTGAAGCCCACCCCTTTCGGGAAAAAAGGTAGACAAGACAAAGGAAAAGAGAAGGAACTGGAGGAGTGGGAGGAGGAGGGGAGAGCGGGTAGGAGGAGGTCAGGGAGGTTAGCTAAGTCTAATGCTAAGAGGAAACTGAAAGCGGGGGCCTCACAAGAGGAGGAGATGGATTTTAAAGACACGAGCCATCCCAAACGGAGGATGAAAGAGAAGGAATTGAATTTTGGGGAGGAGAGAATGGAGGAGGAGGAAGAGGAGGTCTCAGACTCTTCATGGTCTAGCTCAGGTGAGGGGTTGAAGGAGAGAAATGAGGTGTCACATGTTTCGGCAACCATTGGGTTGGGGTGTGTGGACTTAACAAGGGACTAGTTCCCTGATACGATAGATAGAGTTCCCTCCCCCATAATGATTTCCTCCCCTGTTAAGGCTTTTTCCAAGGATAATGCAAACCCCCCAATTGTGCAAGAAGTTACTATGATGTAGGCAGATGGTTTTCCTGGCGATATGCAGGAGGTCAACGTGGAGATCACGAAGAAGACTAGTAGTGAGGTGTGGGAAGGAATTCATGTGCTAGAGGATAGAATGCGCCTACTAACAAAGTTCACTGTCAAAGTGACACATGATGTTGCCACCACACTAAACCTGCTTAAGGACACGAAGGGAGACCTACCAAACGAGGATACAAAATTTTTGTTTGACTTCCTTGCAGAAGATAGGGAAAACATCCTCCTAGGGAGGAAGGAGGCTAAGAAGCCTTAATGGTTCTCTCTTTTTTGTTTTTATGTTGTTAATCTACTAGTTGTTGAACTTGAAGTGGTTTAAGGTTGCCATGCCTTTGTTTTACATTGATGTTTATTTTTGTCATTTGTAAAAAAATACAAATATTTTCTAACAAGTCTATCATGCATTAATTACAACTTTACCTTTTCCACATTTGTGACAAGTGGATTAATTTTTTTAAAAAATAATCATTTTTATCTTCCATAAGAATGTCTAACCAATATTAATTATCACTGTCTACTTTTCTAAATATAAAGTCAAATGTTTTGATATTTTTTATTTTAAATACATTGATTAGTTTTACATTGATGTTTTTTTTTTCATTTGCAAAATGTTATTTCTTTAAGTTTACACTATATTTTACTAGCTACTATTTTACAATCTTATTTTAATTTTTTTATACCATTTTACAAATTGTAAAACTAATACTACCCCTCAAACTAATTAGATATTTTGGTAATTTGAATTAACCAACAAACAATTTTTTTTTCAATCAAATATTTTAACTTATAACTGAATTGGTAGAAAAGACTAGTTCATTCATATAATATAATTTCTATTGTTATTTATATATTTTTAAAAATAATATAATTATTAATATTTTTAAAATTCCCTTCAACTCTCTCTATCATTCTACCTTTAATTGTCCATATAATAACATATCATCCTTTTTTTTTAGCTCTCTCTTCATATGCTTCCTTTCAACCTATAAATCTCCATTTTCCTTCTTTTCCAATTATTGGCAGGAACTTTGATGCATTGTGTCTCTTGTTTTGTAGGTGTCTTAACTTAGGATCTCTCTTTTGTAGAACACATGTCTACAATTAGGACAAGTTAATGTTGACTATTTGTGGTTACTATTTTCTTTTAGAGATAAAAGGAGAGGTGGGAGATAAATCTATGGTTGGAAGAAAGAGTATAAATAATTAAATAATTTTTTTGCTTAATATGGTGGTTTGTTATATTGGAAATAGGCTCATTTGTAGTTGAAAGATTAAATTCTTATATTAGAAATAAGCTTCATCATAAAAATAAAAATTTCATCACAATGTGTTGCTTATTAAAAAATGGTTTTAGGGGCAAGAGAACAACTGAAACCTAAATTTAAACATATGGGAGAATGCACATGTTGTCCTATGCCCATATTTGACTGTGAGATTTGATGTTTGTTCATATTAAGATTTAAAATTAAAATTTTATTGTATGATTATCAAGTATAATTAGAATTGAAGTATAAATAGTACATTTTTAAATAATAATAATATAGTTGGCATATATATATATATATTGAATGATACTATTTTAACTTGTTTTTAATCTAGGTGAGATATTATATGGCAAATAAAAAATTATGTGTCACATAATTAGATTAAAAACTTACAATATATATATATATATATATATATATATATATATATATATATATATATATATATATATATATATATATATATATAATTTATATTGAATGATACTATTTTAACTTGTTTTTAATCTAGGTGAGATATTATATGGCAAATAAAAAATTATGTGCCACATAATTAGATTAAAAACTTACAATTTTAATGAATCAAAAATTAATCAAACTTAAATGTATCTTTAAAAACTTTTAATTTAATAGAAAATATTTTTTTATCAGTATTTGTTTTTAAATATTTATTTTTGTATTAACATAGTAAAAACAATTGGGTTGCATCAGTGATATATATAACTTCAAAGTTATAATATCAGTATACAACATCAAAACAAGAAAATGAGAAGATGATTAGGTAGCAACTGGCTAGCTACCTTTTAAACATACACATATACATCTGAAGTAACCAAGATTCCATATTATCTATTAATACAAAGAGGTTCTTGACAGTTCAAAGTAGCATGAAAAAGTAGTCCTTCCACACATCCAACAGTGTCCTATCTATCTCCATGTCTTAGTAATTCTTGGTCATGGTGCACCTTGCTAGTATCATCAAGTCTGTCTTCAATACTTAGCTTCTTGATGAACTCATTCAGATTGTCAATTTCTTTTTGGCTGAACATATCTTTGTGAATGGAAAACTACTGACATGAGACTACATCTTCTTTGTGAATCATGATTTGTCCCTCATCAACACAGAGAATTTGTTTCTAGAGATTTCTAAAGTTGTAGCAACTTGTGACATAATATGAAAATGGAGTTTACATTCAAACTAAATAAGTTGCCTCCTCTTTTGAAAAATCTCTCCATTTCTCTCCTTCCAAAGAAACCATAAAATCTCACAAGTTAGAACAAACAAAAAAATGATAGGCTTAAAATCAAGAGACTCCACAAATCCAGCTTAAACTTCACTCCATGATAGACTAGATCTACTGTTCAAGGCTATGGGTGACCCAAAGAAAATAGACCAAACACCACGAGAAAAGGCACATTCAAAAAATAAGTGTTCAAATTATTTAGAAACATAACACACACCACAAATAATAGGATTGTTGAAATCATGAGGTAAAGTATTACCAACAACAAGCTTTCTTAAAAGCAATAACCATCTAAAGCAAGACATTTTTGGCTCACAGGGAGAGTGCCAGAAGAAGTTAAAGATAAAATACCACCTAGAGATTGTGAACTCCAGTCCCCAACCAAGATTCTCCTTATAAAAAATAGAGCAATCATCTTTAAGAATATTATACATCTATCTGGTAGAGATTGTATTGAAACTAGAACCATTTTTCCTAGAAAAAATTGCCAACAACTTTAGTAATGCTATTTAAAATATTTATTTGAAATAATAATATATATAAATATTAATAGTTTTATAGTTGGGTATGCATAGGATCACGGTGTCACAAAAAGTGGTGATGTAGTGCCTACCCTTAGGTCACATTTTTGTTATCATTGTTGAACTCTTTTAGAGCTAGTTTTATGTTGATGGTTAGCAACATTGTTTTGAGACTATTAGATATTGTGCTATGGATTCAGTTGATATGTGATGAGATTACTTGGTATTTTATAGTTCATGTATATATGATGATTATTCAATAATTTTAGCTATTGATGATGATTAGTTAGATGATTTATTATCATATGTGTTTTCTTATGGATACTTACCCCATACTTGCATGTGTATGGTGTGCGTGTTTGTTTTCTTTATGTATGGCATGTCTGATATGGTTAAGGAAGGGAGTCGTAGTTACCTGCTAGTCAAGATCTACACGATGCACCACTTCCTGCCATTGCCTATTTAGTTTAGTATATATTGTGCTTGTACATGCGTGGTTTTATGCAGGTTGCAGGTACTGGGTATCGACTTCCCTGAATTGCCAAGATGAGCATACCTTATCATATTGTCTCAATGGTAAGAGAGGGGAGATAAATTCTCAAGTCCAAATCCCAAACCTTTAAGCCATTTGTTCTAATTGAAAATTAGGACAAGTATCTAAGTTGAGTACCTTCTGAATGCGTCGAATGACGTAATTCGTGATATTAACCCTTGGTTTGATTTTGTATGTATTTTGGCTATAATGGATTTTCGTATTTTACCTTGTGAGTCTTTGGAGTATTTTCTATTAATTAAGCCTAATTAAAAGATTTAATTAATGGTTTAATTTAATGGAAAATTAATATGATATTTTAATATTTATTTTATTTAATTAATTGAGAAATTAATTAAATAAAATAATTAAATGTGAAGATAAAAGTTATAATTTTAAAGTTGGAATGTGATAATATTTATTTAAGTTAATAAATATTTTATTAATTAAAGTTTCAAAACTAAATTTAAAAGTGGAAATATATTAAAATTATTAAAAGATTCTAGATTGCATGATGTGTGTATGTGAATAAAATATAAATATATTAAGATAAAATAAGTGGAATTATTAAAGTTAGTGCATGAGATTTAAAAATAATAAATAAATTAAATTGAAAAGAGTAAAGTAAATATTATATTAATTAATGTGCATTATTTTAATATTTTCTCACATAGGAGTTTGCAAATTCTTGGGAGTTGTCATGTAGACAACATAGGAGTTTGCACTCTAAGTATGCACGTGTTGTCAACAACATAGGAGTTGGCGCACAAATTAAGCACATGGTGTCTACAACCTTATGACTCATCTAGAAGGTTGGAAAGGGCTCATGCTTAGTTGTCAACACCTTCTAATTGTTTCTAGAGACATTCTAGATGCATCTTAGAGGAATTTAAATAGAGGCTTTCCTAGTGTGTTTGGACAAGCTTCAAAGCTTACATGCATTCAAGAAGCTCATATGCTTCTACATGCTCATATGCTTCTACAAGCACTTGGAGGTTTTAGTTGGCTTGGATCTTCGAGAAATTATGAATGTTGGAGAAGGAAGGGATTTTTCTATGGACTTCTGAGGCATGGAAAATTAGCATCAGTGTCCAGATGCACTCGTGATTTTTGCATAATCTATTTGCACTCTTTCTCTTCTTGTCTTCATCGTGTCTGTTATATGTGTCTAAATATTCTCTGTGATTGAATCTTCAATCTTGAAATTAGAATCTAGATATATATATTAATTTTTATTTGAATGCGAAGAAAACAATAGAAAACCCTAGCTTCAATTTAAGAAAGAAATTAGTTCTAAATCGGGTTTGGGTACGAATTAGAATCGAATTGAGAAATAGATTTAAAAAGGGTTTTTTAATTTATAGCCAAATCCATTAGAGGAATTATTGGATAAATTTGGAGAACAAATATTTTATAGAAATCTTTTAAATTGAAAGCCTTTATTTTAAAATTGTATAGATAAAGACATGTTTATTCAAATTTGCATATATATATATATATATGTATATATATATATATATATATATATATATATATATATATATATATACATATATATATATATATATATATATATATATATATATATACACACACATATATATATATATATACATATATATATATATATACATATATATATATATATATACATATATATATATATATATACATATATATATATATATATACATATATATATATATATACATATATATATATATACATATATATATATATATATACATATATATATATATATACATATATATATATATATACATATATATATATATATATACACACATGTTATGCTGTAATGCTTAATAAATCTCTGCATATATATATATATATATATTTAAAAATAAATATACACATATATATACATACGTATATATATACACTTATGTATATATATACATACATACATATATATATATATATACATACGTATGTGTATATATATATACCTACATATATATATATATATATATATATATATATATATATATATATATATATATATATATATACCTACGTATGTATATATATATATATAATGAACTGCATGTTAAAGTCGTTGCGAAAAGTATACATTTGAAAATCTGAATCGCAGTGGATAACAAACATTTTTTGTAAAACATTATAATAATAAAAAAATATCATACTCCATAGTTTTGGGGGGGGGACAGAACCCGCACCCCCGTACTCGCTGTCCTCGTGGGTACCTGCTATCACAGGCACTGCGACGATAGGGGGTACGAAGTACCCGCTGTCGCGGTAGGCCCTGCGATCGTAGGGTACCGCGTACCGACGACGGTGCTTCATATATATATATGTGTGTGTGTTATGTGTATGCGATTTGATGGGAATGAAATCGAATTTCTCCATTTCGAATTTCTTAAAATATTTTAAAATATTTATCATTAATATTAATAATTATATATATATATATATATTTATATATTTATGTACGTATGTGTATATATATATATATATATATATATATATATATGTAAGTATGTATATATGTTATTAGTAATTAATAATATCATAATTTGATAAATGATTTGAATTAAAGGATCATCCTTTATAATAATGAATTATTTTGTAATATTACATTCTAACTATATAGATTAAATTAATTGATTTGGATTATGAAGAAAAGATGTTTATGAAATTAATTGGTAAATTCTCATGTTAAAATTTACTATTTAAATTTAATGGGGGACATTTGCAAATAACGTTTATATAAACAAAATATTATTAGAACAATTAGAAAATTGAGTCTAATGGTTGACTTTTAATATTAATTATTTAATGTATGTTAAATATTATTTAATATATGTATTAAATAATTAAGAGATGGTAATTTATATTATGTTGATTTAAATTAAGAGACTTTAATTATATTGGATTAAAGATTTAATTGACAAGGAGTCATTGTTATAACATTGCTACGATTTGAGTTATTACGTTATTAATAATACGTTTTGTATTATTAAATAGATTATTGGTACACCTTAATTGTGCTAAGAGTTAGTTAAATATTAACCAATGAAATTTTGTAAGGTTTCTTTAAGATCAATTATCTATAGTTTTGATGAGTTTATTATTTATTAATGTTTGTTGGGTCTAACAAACTATTAATAAATAATAGTATAAATGGTTTAAATAGTTATCAATTAATCCGATTAGAGTTAATCTAGTGGAGATTATTTAATGATTGAAGTTTTATAAAAGATATTAAATTTTTGATTTGGAATATAGTTGATTTTTAATCAATTGATATTCATTGAGTTGTTATTATAACTATGATATTAATAATTAAGTTGTGCGATAGAGTCTTAATAGAAATGATTATCGATAATACAAATTTGTTAAGAAAATATTAGTATTCATTGAAAGAGTGACGAATGTGGTCATTATAGATTATTAATAAGACTTCCAATATAACTTGCTATTAAATAATAACAAGTCATTATTGAACTATTAATAATGGAGAATTGGATTATAGTTGACTTTTAAATTATAGTTAGTTATTAATCAACTGATATTCTTTGGGTTGTTGGTATGGTTATGTAATTATTAATTAAATTAATTAATTAGAGTTAATTAGATTTAATTAATAATTAAGTTATGTAATAAAGTTTAATTGATATGCTAATATCGATTCCTCTAGCGAAGTTGTGAAATATATACATTGAAGTTGATAAGTTTTGCTCTAATGACTTGAATAATAACCTTAGATATTTTAATGGTTGTTAGTGATGATTTAATCAAGAGACTTAAGTTTTAGTAATATTTAATTAAGTTTTAATTAAGTATTATTAGAATGATAAAAGTCATGTATTGTGTACCTATGTTAATTGATTGATTTAATTGATCATTTTAATAAAGTTTTAATATTCTTATTCAAATATTGATAATTGGCTTTCTTATATTTAAATGAATAATGATCCTTTGTTTATGTTGAAAAGTTGAAGTAACATTAAGGAAGAGTTATTCAGTTAGTAACATGAATCTTAGCAAATGAAGAGAATAATTTAATTAAGGGTCAAAGAAGATTAGTTTAATGAGTAAATATTTACCCTTAAGTTATTCTTAGAATGTAATTTTAAATAATGGAAGGATAATGTTATCGAGGGAATAAACGAGTTGACTTGTAGGTCAAATGATTAATCCTATACACTTGAAGTATACTTGCAACCTCTACACTTAATTCAGTTATGTAATTTTAGCAAACCAAAACATGTGTTTGCATTGTGTTTTCTCTATGCTTCTTGTTTTGGGTTTTTGGGTTGATTAGTGTTGACCAGTTATAGGATGTTTACTAGAGGCTCGAGGTTATGAGATGTGATGGCATGTTGATGTTATTTGGTCTCGATCTTTTTAAACCCAACCATGGTAATGTGATGGCATGCTCTATGAGATGTTTGTATTTATTACTTGTTATTGCTTTTCCAGTCTTCTTGTGTGAAGCTGAGATTCTTATGTATGAGACACTTGACCTAATCATTTTTGAGTCATCGATTAGTTATCCTTGGATTCATTTCTAGTTGCCATGATGGGACTGAAATGTTGATTTATTTCTTGATGATGTCATGTTGTGACATGTTTTGACTCAACCATTTTGGAGTCTTCGATCAGTATGATTTTGAGATATATTTTGGTTATTGAGAACCAATGTATACTTTTGATTATTAGTGATACCTTCAGTTGCCAATAGAGAATTGTTGTGGTCATGATTATCTATGGATGCTTTTTAGATGCTCATGGAGATTTGATGCTTTTATTGTGGATATTTGATGATTCTTATTGTGGATTATCTTTTGGTATTTCTTTCCAGTTGCTTGTATAGGATTGGGGTGATTTATGATTCCATGAGCTTAGGGTAGGTTATTACTTGAAGTGTCGGGAAGTGGCTCGCAATGGGGGCCAAGACCCTAAGTGGCTACCAAGGTAACTCATTGTAAGTTTTGTTAATAAGTGATAACATTTACACTAAATGGGGATTAAATGAACCTAAAAAGATAATTGTTTTGTTCTCGCCCATGCCTCGAGTGCTAGTACAGACTAGGATGGGAGTAGAGAGAATGCTTGATTGCGACCTTGCATTCCATAGTATGCCTTGTCATTATGAGAGGATACTAGTGGCCGCATAAGGATCAATAGGGACCCATGGAGTCCTAAGCTAACTGCAAGGGTAACTTCTACATGATTTATGTGATGACACTTGCCTGCTTATAGAGTAGGTTTCCTACATGACATTGTGTGCCTCTGAGAGTAGATGTCGATTTGTGTTGGAACCTTTGAGTTAGTATACTTTTAGGATTCCTTGACTTAGAGAGTATTTATGCTATGTGGTTTTGATAACCTATTTGGGACTTGAGATTATCTCTTCAGCGAGGTGGGAGTGGACCATTTAGGTTCCACGCGGTCAGGTGGTAGTGCTTTATCACTCTTATCATTTGAGATCCATCTGAGACACCGTGGCTGATGCATTCTTTGTTGGCATCTATCTTCATGGATTATGATGGTGGAAATGTATCCTTACATTGATGATTTGCATATGTTAGATGATGTTATCTTATGCTTTACTTTGCATGTTAGATTACTTTCTGGATATGATGTAGTATGTTTAGGTGTGACATTCCTACTATGTTAATGCCGATGATCTCTTTGGTGATTTGGAATGTTATGCACAGAGGGATGGCTAGGATCCATGATGGTCTAATGATGCTATTAACGATTGGGAGGATCCTTATGTTTGTAATATATGGTTATCTTTTATGATGGATGTTTATATCTTTTGTGATGATGTATCATGTATAGTTTGTGGTTTCATTTATGTTATTGCATCATGCATTAGAGTTAGTATGATGATGTACTTTATTTATACGGATGTATATTCTTTTAAGCCTTTCATACCTTGTAACATATACAGTGGATGATTGAGCTAAACTAAAATGTAATTACAAAAAGGACACTTGTATATTGTTTAAGAACATTGGATGTATCATTGCTAAGGATGTGATGTTAGATGAATAGTTAATTTAGATGTGATACAATGTTAAGGGATTCATGAAGAATGTAACCTGTTATGTATGTTATGTTTACTTTTAGTTGAATTGATGCTAATGCTTCTATTACTATGTATAAGTTGTGAATGGTTTATCTTTCATGTTTTTTTTAAAAAATTGTTTGGCAAATTTAGTGATATTTTAGATTAATTCTTTGGATCCCTTGGTGGGGCATTACATTTGGTATCAGAGCCTGAGTTTCAACATTGGGAGCTCTGGGTATATTGGAATGCCATTCGTGTCAACTAGCTGAAAAAAACAAAAAAACTTTGAACTATCATGTGTATTTCTTTCAAATTGAAAACTTGAAACTAGGTGAACTGAAACAGAACTTAAAACTGTTACTTGCATATTTTTCATACTTCAACACTTAGCTTTCAAAACTGAAAATTCTACTTAAACCTAAATGAAGGAAAAACTGAAAATTGAAACTCATCTTAGTTGCAAAACATGTATCTTTTATCTATGTTGTAAGGTAGTATGCTCGTGATTATCTTTGCAAGCATTAAGTTGCTCTTGTTTAGAATGTATTAGGGGATTTATTTTAGTAATTGTTAAAAGAATGAATGTTGGATCGATATGGTTTTTGGTTTATCATTAAACCAGAATCATATTGCTCTAAGTGTGTTGTAGTGTCACCAGTGGAATCATATTCCCCTACAGTGGGAAAGGGTTCAATGGGACCCGCTCAGTGAGTATCTTAGTTTTGTTATTCTTGTAGGCTTTTAGGAGTAAGCCTAATTCTAGGGGGGGTGGATGTAGTGCCTGCCCCTAGGTTGCATTTTTGTTATCATTGTCAAACTCTTTTAGAGCTAGTTTTATGTTGATGGTTAGCAACATTTTTTTGAGACTATTAGATATTGTGCTATGGATTCAGTTGATATGTGATGAGATTACTTGGTATTTGATAGTTCATGTATATATGATGATTATTCAATAATTTCAGCTATTGATGATGATTAGTTAGATGATTTATTATCATATGTGTTTTCTTATGGATACTTACCCCATACTTGCATGTGTATGGTGTGCATATTTGTTTTCTTTATGTATTGCATGTTTGATGTGGTTAAGGAAGGGAGTCATAGTCACCTGCTAGTCGGGATCTACACGATGCACCACTTCCTGCCATTGCCTATTTAGTTTAGTATATATTGTGCTTGTACATGCGTGGTTTTATGCAGGTTGTAGGTACCGGGTATTGACTTTTCTGAATTGCCAAGATGAGCGTACCCTATCATATTATCTCAATGGTAAGAGAGGGGAGATAAATTCTCAAGTCCAAATCCCAACCCTTTAAGCCATTTGTTCTAATTGAAAATTAGGACAAGTATCTAAGTTGAGTACCCTCTAAATGCGTCGAATGACGTAATTCATGATATTAACCCTTGGTTTGATTTTGTATGTATTTTGGCTATGATGGATTTTCGTATTTTACCTTGTGAGTCTTTGGAGTATTTTCTATTAATTAAGCCTAATTAAAAGATTTAATTAATGGTTTAATTTAATGGAAAATTAATATGATATTTTAATATTTATTTTATTTAATTAATTGGGAAATTAATTAAATAAAATAATTAAATTTGAAGATAAAAGTTATAATTTTAAAGTTGGAATGTGATAATATTTATTTAAGTTAATAAATATTTTATTAATTAAAGTTTCAAAAATAAATTTAAAAGTGGAAATATATTAAAATTATTAAAAAATTCTAGATTGCATGATGTGTGTATGTGAATAAAATATAAATATATTAAGATAAAATAAGTGGAATTATTAAAGTTAGTGCATGAGATTTAAAAATAATAAATAAATTAAATTGAAAAGAGTAAAGTAAATATTATATTAATTAATGTGCATTATTTTAATATTTGCTCACATAGGAGTTTGCAAATTCTCAGGAGTTGTCATGTAGACAATACAGGAGTTTGCACTCTAAGTATACACGTGTTGTCAACAACATAGGAGTTGGTCCACAAATTAAGCACATAGTGTATACAACCTTATGACTCATTTAGAAGGTTGGAGAGGGCTCATGCTTAGTTGTCAGCACCTTCTAGTTGTTTCTAGAGACATTCTAGATGCATCTTAGAGGCCTTTAAATAGAGGCTTTCCTAGTGTGTTTGGACAAGCTTCAAAGCTTATATGCATTCGAGAAGCTCATATGCTTCTACATGCTCATATGCTTCTACAAGCACTTCTAGTCACTTGGAGGTTTCAGTTGGTTTGGATCTTGGAGGAATTGTGAATGTTGGAGAAGGAAGGGATTTTTCTATGGACTTCTAAGGCATGGCAAATTAGCATCAGTGTCCAGGTGCACTCGTGATTTTTGCATAATCTATTTGCTTTCTTTCTCTTCCTGTCTTCATCGTGTCTGTTATATGTGTCTGAATATTCTCCGTGATTGAATCTTCAATCTTGAAATTAGAATCTAGATATATATATTGATTTTTATTTGAATGCGAAGAAAATAATAGAAAACCCTAGCTTCAATTTAAGAAAGAAATTAGTTCTAAATCGAGTTTGGTACACCACACACAACTATAGAGACTACACATGCTTATTTCTTACATTGAATCAACAAGGTTACATATACAATATCTCAAGTGTTTCATCATTATTACATTAATATACAACTATGAAAATTTTTAGTATCGAAATAGAATAGATTTTTCTTCATTTTGTTCCTTATTTAGTTTTTATCTTCATGCACAACTACTCTTCATGATGTACCTACATTCCAATATCATAAAAAATATCAATAAATAATCATATTAAATAAGATAATCATTGGTTCACCGAATCATTATGAACAAAAAAACATAAGAAGTGAATATACGTAGTCAAGTGTTCCTGTAGGGTCCTCTCTCTATTTTAGGGTCTCCAATAGCGCTTCATATCAACATTAGTAATAGTAAAAAGTTCTTTTACTTTTGATCTTCCTTGATGCTTCAACAACTTCACATTTGTTGCTATAATAAGATGTGAATATATGAGAATTGTTTTGTGCTTCTGATAGTCTTCGAATGCAAGAATTTCATTCCTTCTAATCATGTACGTCTGTAGCCATGTTCCAGTAACAACAACTAAACGAGTAGGATATGTAAATCCATCATCATCTGTGATTAGTTGTGCAAGCTTTTGTTTACCTCTTACATAACATACTAATGAATAATCTGATTTCTCATCATTCCCCTATGGTGCAACCAATGCACAAACATGTCCTAGCTAAAGAAGATATGATAGAAGGTTATGCTCAACTAAAATTTGCATGTCATCATTTCTAATAGAGGTTATGATAGACAATGGAGTAAGAAAATTTGGAGCCCATGTGTCCACCCACTCACTCGACTCAAAATGATCCCAATCACACTGGATGATTTGGGGGATAAAAATTAGTGGAAATTGAAATGTCCCAAATGCTCCAAGAATCAACAACAATACAAAGTGCTCAAAATTATGACTCCAAGGAAACTTGAATGAGAAAAATCAGAGTCTAGATGACCAAGTTATGGCAAGTCAAAGTTTAGTCAAACTGGGAATAGAGGCCGTAAAAAGGTGAAAAATAAATCATCTCAAAAGTCGTCAATAATGGATTTCAAATTGAAGAACTCATCAAGAGCTTTCCAATGATGTTCCTTTCATCAAAAAAGGAGACCAGATGTAGAAGTTATGACACTTTAAAGTTCATGTAAAAATTTGGATTCTGATGACATCACATTATAGTCGGCATGGTGATGCGGTGCATTGGGAATTGGGCCATTATAGTCAGCATGGTGATGTGGTGCATTGGGAATTGAGTGGCAAAAATGTGTTGAGGAAATTCAAAATCCCAACCTCAATTTTTAAACCATCCTCCTTAACTATTAGGCCACACATGTTATTTGCTAATTTATGGAGGGAATTTGGGTTTAAACTAAACAAAGCTACCAAATGGAGAATGGAGATTGGAAAATGAAGGACTAAACCATCGTCACAAATGGGAAATAAAGGTCGTGGACAAGTTTTTGAAGATGAGAGTATCCATAAGACTCTTCAAAATTTATGGATAATGGTAGAAGTTTTGGTATAGGAAAGAGAAGAAAAGATGCAAAGATGTGCAACTCTTAAGGGTAAAGGGAAAAAGAAAGTAGTTGATCATGATCCTCTCAACACACCTCCCTCTTCTCCCTCTTCTCCTTCTTCCCCCTCTTCTCCTTCATCTACCCCTTTTAAGTCTTCTAACATTTTTAAGGGTAGACATAAGCCTTGAATCAAGTTGGATGTAAAGTTTGACTTGCCAAAGTATTGTGGGAAGTTAAATGCTAAGAAATTAGATGACTAGATTGAGCAACTAGAAGTCTACTATAGAGTCCAAAATCTTGAAGATGATGTTGATAGAATTTAGTTAGCCACTCTTCGATTAGGTGGTATAACTCTAACCTAGTGGGAGGGTAGGACTTGGGATGAAACTTCATAGCATGGTAAGTTCAAATTGTCTTGGTCAGAATTTGTTAGTTCTTTAAAGAAGCAATTCTACTCCCTAGGCCATATTGTTGGTGCAAATATGTATTTACTATTTACACTTACTTAAGTTTACTTAGGTTAATGCATTATTTTATTATTTTTCATTATTTGATTAGTTTATTTTGTGAGACACTTAGGAGTTTGTGCACCTTTTTGAGTTGTCATATTGACAACACAGGAGTACGAAACTCTATTTTAGCACATGGTGTCTACAACACTGATTTGCATGTCACACCCTTTGTAGGCTTATCCTCTCATCACTACACTTATTTCCATGCTTAATGGAGGATAACCCATATCTGGTGGACATGTGCCTAGTTGTATGAATTATCATGATGTTGATTAGAAGGCATTCTAGATGTATCTCAAAGGCCTTTATATATAGGCATTCTTAGTGTACTTGAACAATGAATATTGAGTGATTATATTGTCATTCTGATCATACTCTCTCTTTTTAGTCTACAATTGTGTTTGTGTTTGAGTTCTTAGTTCCTGGGTGAATTTTTCCCTTAGGAAAATTCTTACATGGTATCAAAACTTAGAGATTTTCTCATCACATAGTCGTTCGAGACCATTGTTGCTTCAACACCTCAGCCTGAATCTAGAGTACTGCAGAAATTGGGAGCGTCTAGAGCCATATTTGACCTTGCCATTACGTCTGGAATGTTGAATCGGTGAAGATCAACTATAAACTTGGCTATCTTAGCCCAAAGTTGACTTTGAGGAATTTTTTTTTGCAAATCGACACTTGGAGGCCTCGATTTGCAATTAGGGTATGGTTATTATTTTCAGATCTGCAATTTAATTTTTGGATCTACATTTTTATTTCTCTATAATTTTTTGTCAGAATTCTCAAAAAAAAATTTGCCTTGTGGGCAACCAGCAGAGAATTTTTTTTAGCAGAATCAGGCAGTGACACCCTGGCTCTACCATTTGGAGGAATATTTTATTTTGTCATAGAGATTTTTGTAGCTCGGGCATCGTGGCCGTACTGCACAATATATAGGCAGGCTCTTCACAAATCTAGTGTATAACACATAATAGGCCGACACAAAATATTCCCCCGGTGGCCCAACATATACCTCCACTGACGGATCAACCTCAGCCAACCCCTCAATAAATTGACCTTTCTCTCTTTGTTATAAGCCCCCTATGGGTTTGCTTTTAAATAGCACCATGAGCACACATCCCATACATGTGGGATTATAAATTTTGAATCCATCGGCGACATCTCCAAAATTGCTTACTAGTCTACTATCTCCAAAACTGTTCACTAGAGCTATTGAATGTTTTCCAGCATCCACTGCTGTAACTTTCTCCAACATAGTTTTTTTGATTCTAGCTCGTGGTATTATAAACTTTGATGGTAACCTGAAAATTATTTTGACCACACTTTTAGAGGTTTCGTGCTTGTTGTTTGTAGATTTTCCAGCCCATGCCAAGGTTTTTTGGGCCATTTATATTCTTGCCATATTTTTAGTTTCCACCTAAATGACAGCTCTACATAGACCTATACTCTCTATGCAGATTGTGACATGTGTTCCACCCAAATCATTGCCACGTGGAAAAGACTGCCAATTGTTTATAGTGCCCAGTCAGTGATAGTGACTCAGCCTTGACACGTGTCTACCACATGTACTCATTGACACGTTAGCAAAATTTTCTGTAAATTTCTATATGTACGACACCACGTGTCATTTGTACCCTATGGACCGTATAGTCAGCTACCACGTCACCCCTAGTACGCTATTTTTGCCTATGTCAGCATTTTACTATGTTAAATTTGACAACCATTTGATCATCAAAACCAAGCATTTTATAACTACTGTAATAGCCATTTGACCATCAAATTTAAGCATGTAGTTTTTCTTCCACACCCCTCTCTAGATTGCTTTTTGATTTAGTAGCCTGACTTTGCGAGCCCATTACTTGGACATCTGAACTCCGATTTAGGTGCAATTTTTTTTGAAATTGGGCAGAATTTCTAGTGGTGGTATTGTTTACTAGTTTTGGTGAAAGAATTTTGTAGAAATTGCATTTTTTGGCAACTGTACCTAGATAATCCTACATTTTACAACTTCAAACACTCCATATGGGTAGATCTAGTCACTTTTTCAGGTTTTTTTTTTTTTGAAAGTGCATATTTTTTTGTCGACTTTCTAGATTTTAAGTTAGATTCTAGGGTTGTATTGACCAAAATCTCACTTTTAGAATTATGGTTTTTTTTTTGCATTCTAAAGCTTTGATTACTTTTTAGAATTGTTGTACATTTGAGCTACAATGCTTAGTGACAGATTTGGGCCTTAAAAGGGAGTTGTAAAAGCAAAATCAGAAATTTCACTTTGTTCATTTTGACAAGTGGCCCATTTTACATGCACTACTTATAAAGTGCCAAAAGCATCTTTTTAGGGGGGGTCTTTTGATTGACCGAAAAGGGGGGTTGTGTATTGTGTTCTTGTATCACTCTTTTGTGCTCTTTTCTTTTCTGCATCATGGGTTTTAAATGTCCACCTCTAACTTCACATAATTGTTCTACATGGAAAGATATTGCATGGAGTAGATTAATGGAAAAAGGATATAGTCTTTATGTTGATGGTACACTTACCAAACCTACTAATGCTAAAGAAGTCATTAATTGGCAAGCTCGAGACTAAAAGACTTTAGGAGTTATCAAGAATTGTGTTCATAAAGATCTCTTCTTTCACATTGCCAGTTGTACAGAATCCAAAGTAGCTTGGGACAAACTTAAATCATTGTATGGTAAGGTGGATGAAGAAAAGGGATTTCAGATTGAGGATGATCTACTTCTCTTGGATCCGAAGAATTTTGACATAATTTAAGATTATATCAACAAAGCCAATGAGTATAGGGAACTTCTTAAAGATTGTGGAAATCCCATGAAGGATGAAAATTTGATTCATCACATCTTGACGAGGCTACCTTTAGATTATGCTTTATTTGTTTTGAGTTTCAATACTCACAGGTTAACCATGGGATCTTCTTAGCAGAAGCCTTCATTTGATGCATTCGTAGAAATGTTGATTATTGAACAATCTCACTTGATGGATTTAGGACTTCTCAAGTCATTAAAGACCAAAGCCTTGGTGGCTAGTGATGAGCACCAATCAAGTCAAGGAGGGACAAGCAACAACAAGAAGAAGCACTGGAAGTAGAAATCACAATCTAAGACACACCAGTCCTCCTCACAACAAGGTAGTTCTTCTTCCAACAAGAAGGGAAGTAATGAAAAGGACAAACTTTTTTGTGCATACTGCAAAAAGCCAAATCATGACGAGCATCATTGCAAGACTAAAAGAATCGATGAGTTAGAAAATTTACTTAGGTAGAACAAGATTCAAGTGCCAGGTACTTCCAAGGATTCAACTCCAACCTTTTTGAAGGGAAAAGGGAAAGCACTTATGGTAAATTCAATTTCTTCTAAGGAATGGATACTTGACTCAGGTGCCTCTTATCATATGGGTTCTTCAAAGGGAGACTTTTCTTCATTGAAGTAGTCAAAGGTACCATACATCTTCGTGGGAGATGATAGTAAAATGGAAGTTGAAGGGAAAGGACATGTGGAAATGGAAAATGGGGAATTCAAAGATGTTCTCTACATTCCAAACCTTAGCTCCAATCTCCTATCAATTTGCAAAATCACTCACCTTGGAGATGGTCACAAAGTTGAGTTCCTTCCAGATTTAGTGATCGTGTGTAGTTTTTGAGATGATTCATTGGTTGCAATGGGGAAGTCAATGATGACAAGAGGCTTTGTTCCTTCTCCTGCTTTGTGCCTAAGTCTCTTTCTTAAGCCTTATTGACTCACTCTACCTCACACATCAACTTATGGCATGAGCAGTTTGGTCACCTTGACTTCCGCTCTCTTCAACAACTTTTCTTAAAACACATGGTCAAAGGTCTACCTAACATCAACTTTTCTAAGGGAGAATGTTCATCATGTTCAGTGGATATGAATCTCAAGGAAAAGTAGATAAAGGAAATTTTCTAAAGCACCAGTTTTTCTCCAGTTAGTTCACATGGCTTTAATAGGACCCTTTGCAGTGCCTTTAGTTAGCCAAGGCCACTACATCCTCACATTTATTAATGACTTTTCAAGATTCACTTGGGTCTACTTCCTTCATCATAAGAGTGAAGTGGTTCATAAGCTTCAAGCCTTCAAGACTCATGTTGAACATAAATCAAGGAAAGCCATCAAGGTACTACTAGTAGACAATGAGAACATATATGTAAACAAAAGACTTAGAGACTTTTGTAGACTTTAGGGAATTGATCTTTAGAACCCACCAACATTCAGTTTGCACAAGATAGATGTTTTAGCAATGAGGATTAGGACTCTCAAAACCATGGCAAGTTGCATGATAAAAGCTAAGTCTCTTGATCCTACCTTAGAAGTTGAAGACATTAGCAGTGCTACTCACATACTTAACAGGTCTCCTCATATTGCCTTAGATGGGAAGAATCCTTTTGAGGCATGGTGTGGTAGAAAACCACTTGTGAGTCACTTTAGAGTCTTTGGTTGTCCAACATGTGCAAACCTATTTTCCAGGAGTTGCAAGGCATCGAAACCTAGGCCTTGTACTTTCATAGGATATGAAGACAATGCTAAGACATAAAGACTTATGGATCTAGAGACTCATGAGATTTTCATGGAGAAGGATGTTTACTTTGAGGAAAGTTCACCTAGCTTATCCTCTAATCCTCTCCAAATATCATACATAGTGGAAATTGATACTGACACCAGCGATAATGCTTCAATGGATTCATACACGTGGGGTTCTATCGACAGTTATAGTGAGAGGTCACATCATCAGTCTAGTCCACATGTGTATATTGCCACAGTGAAAGGTTCAACACAACATGGTACATCTCATCTTCTAGCTCCAACTTCAGTTGACTTAAGAGATAGACTTGAGGATTTTCATATTCTCATTGATGAAGGCGGTCCTTCTATAGTTGTTGCGACAACTTACTTTGACCCTCATGTCCATTATCTACATGATCAATCTTTATAGGTTGGCATGATTATGGATACTAATGAAAAACAATTTTTAGAGGTATCTTTGTTAGTTGAGGAGACAAATGGTTCCTTGGAATAGGTTCAACAAACATCCTTGCTAGATCTGCATTCATTCTTTTCAGCACACTTGGAAGGGGCGAATATCAGCATCAACACATGGATACTTGAGCAGGTTTCAAGACCACCATACATCTTCAGGATTGTACCTTTGCCTTTGTTTCTTCCAAAGGGAAGGAACATCATCCAACCTTCTTGGACCAAATTCTTCATCGGAGCAACTTTCACTGCCTAGCATTCTTCATTTGGGGGGAGGGGGGACTACCTTGTCTCTCTTCCTCTTCTTTCTTATGGGGGGACTTTTTCCTGTTATGAGGTCTAGTCCTTCTCATTCTTCATTTTTGTATATACTAGATATATGTCATAATGGGGGGGTCTTGATTACTCCATCCATCCATGCATCCCTATTCATAGCTCTTTTTGGGGGAGGGTTTTTCCCATGAGTTTTTCCCTCTTTCTCCACTTTATGAGAGATTGCATTTTCATTATGTACATGGGTACCTAACATGGCCTAGTAGTCGGGACCCATTATGCACTTTATCATAGTTTCTATAAGCTTAAGGGCATTTCCCTAAGTTGCACTTAAGGGGGGGTGTTGGTGTAAATATATATTTACTATTTACACTTAAGTTTACTTAGGTTAATGCATTATTTTATTATTTTGCATTATTTGATTATTTTATTTTGTGAGACACTTAGGAGTTTGTGCACCTTTTTGAGTTGTCATGTTGACAACACAAGAGTGCACAACTCTATTTTAGCACATGGTGTCTACAACACTAATTTGCATGTCACACCCTTTGTAGGCTTATCATCTCATCACCACACTTATTTCTATTCTTAATGGAGGATAACCCATATTTGGTGGACATGTGCCTAGTTGTATGACTTATCATGATGCTGATTACATGGCATTCTAGTTGTATCTCAGAGGCCTTTATATACAGGCACTCCTAATGTACTTGAACAATGAATATTGAATGATTATATCATCATTTTGATTATACTCTCTTTTTGGTCTACACTTGTGCTTGTGTTTGAGTTCTTAGTTCTTGGGTAAATTTTTCCCTTAGAAAAATTCTTACACATATGCAATAGTTAATGATGAATTGGCAACATTTTAGGGCAGGGAAGGGTCAGTCTGTCTAGGATTACACCCATGAATTTTGAAAAATGGCTATTTCTTTAAATTTTCCATTATACACGCAAGATACTTTACTCAAGTACATAGGTGGTCTTCATTCTTACCTTAGACATTCTATTTTGGTTTTGAATCCATGTAACTTGGATGAAGTAAGTATACAAGAAACACACTTAGAGCCAAGGGGTAAGGATACTTCCATTGATAGGGTTGAAAAGAAGCCATCTAAGTTTGAAGGTAAATTGAAAGACAAAGGGAAGGGAAGAAAGATAGCTATAGTAAAGAAAGAGGGTGAAAAAGCCACATGCTCACATTGCAAGAAAGGACATGATGATTCTAAGTGTTGAAAGCTGCACCTAGAAAAAAGGCCAAAGAGATATGGTGGAAACAAATAAAAACAAAAGAAAACTTCTATAATTCAATAGGATCTTGGATCTAACTCCAGAGATGAGACAAGGATCATTGCTATAGGGATCCAAGGTAAAGGAAAAGGCATATCTCTTTCTCTAGCTACAAGTTCTTCAGATATAAGTACAAGTACAAGTAAAGAATCTTCTCCTAAGAATGATAAGCAGAGGAATGAATTATTTCATATTTGGGTTGTATCAAACATACTAAGGTTGATATTTCTTTGATACGGATTCTCAAGTTAATTTGATATCCAAAGAAGTTGTTAACTAACTTAACTTGACTACAATACCTCATCCAAATCCATATCCACTTGGATGGGTTTGTAATGATGTACAGTTACAAGTAACTAAGCAATGTAAATTGAGATCTGCTATCATTGTAAACTTTGTAGGTAAGGTAGAAGCTGATGTAGTCCCTTTAGATATTTGTAATCTTGTGCTTGGGAGTTCATACCTGTATGATCAGTAAGCTATATTTTATAAGGGGGAGAATAAGCATCATCTTTTTAAAGATAAGGTTGAATACATTGTAGGAGCACATAAGATAAAGGGTAATCTTGCACTAGTTAATGATGGTCAGATGAAAAGCTTAGTCGATTGTAGTAAGAACTTTGTATTAATGCTTGTAAAAGAGAAAAAAGATGAAACATCTAAGGCATTCAAGGGATGTGATGGGTATCTGTAGGATCATGGTCAACCAAACTATGGCCTTAAGAGGCAGTGAAAAACTAGCAAATAAGGGTTATGTCAACTTGACACAAAATTTTAAAGTGGTTCTGGACTTTATATCAAAAAGTAGTAAGAAAATAATCTGTAGAAAATTGAATGTAGTTTCTAAACTACTAGGCCTTATCTGGAGAAAAGAATATTTGATTGGCCAAAAGCTTGAATTTTAATGCAGTACTACAAAAAAAATTAGGGCAAAAATAAAAAGTAGGTGTCTGTCTGACCACCTTAATCAAAATCAAATCATAATATTTTTTAATATAATTATAGATATAAAAAGTAGACTCGTGCTCGGATGTGACACATATTTTTGGGTATTTTTATTCTAAATAAATAATTAACTATGAATTTTCTACTAAAACTTTTTTGGAAAAAAACTCCCATGTCGACCACCTTAACTAATAAAAAACTTTACCAAATTTTTTTTCCCTTATACTAGGCGAAGCATAGAATGTGACACAACTTTTGGATTTAAAAAATGTTATACTGTTTGAAAGTTATAGCTATTTTTCTATCAATATATCAATCAACACTTTACAATCATTTTCATTGAAAGTTAACTAATAAATACTTATCAAACTCAAAATTTGATAGAAATTATATTGATGGAATCTTGAGACTATTATAAAGAAATCCTTTTTGTTTCATCCAATTTCAATGAAAATAACATTGTCAGATGGCTACCCGAAGTCTAAGTGTTAGTGAAACCCTTCTCAAACATGTTATTTGGGTTGACCAAATAGGCTTGGTAAATACCAAGCCTAATCAGATACCCAAACTAAAATCGAGTATCCAATTTGAAATTCCATACCCAATATGAAATCGGGTATTCGATTACTCCAAATTTTCAATTGGGAATTTTGGAGGGAAATTTGAGAGGAAAGTTTTAGAGGGAAACTTTAGAGGGTTCTAGAGGGAAATTTATTTTTGGGAAGTGTGGGCATTAATATTATTATTACATCTGATTATGATTATTATTATTAACTATTATTATTATATATGATTAGAAATATTATTATATATAGTAATATGTATGTTATTATTATTAAATATATAATCTAGTACAATATATATGATTATTATTGTTATATAATCTAATAAAATATTATTATTATATTAAAATATATAGTATTATATTATTATATTAAAATACATAGTATAATAATATTATTAAATACGATATTGTCATGAAATGCATCGAAAGGGGTCATAGGTTAACCTATGACCCCTATTGACGCATTACATGACAACATATGTCCCTAGGGCCCCCAGTGACCCCTTTCGATGCATTCTCAATGGGTGCTACAACCCCTAGGAACATATGTTGTCATGAAATGCGTCAAGAGGGGTCATAGCTTAACCTATGACACCTCTTGATGCATTGGAACCATCCAAATGGGTCCCGAGGGGTCTTAGGGCCCCTAGGGAAACATGTTGTCATGAAATGCATCGAGAGGGCTCATAGGTTAACCTATGACCCCTATCAATGCATTTCATGACAACGTATGTCCCTAGGGGTCATAAGTTAACCAATAACCCCTCTTGGTCATAGGTTAACTTATGACCCCTACAGACATACTTTGTCATGAAATGTGTCAATAGGGGTCATAGGTTAACTTATGGCCCTTAGGGACATACATTGTCATGAAATGTGTCAATAGAGGTCATAAGTTAACTTATGATCCGTCTCGACACATTAGAACTAACCAAATAAATTCCCAGGGGTCCTAGGGCCCCAACAGACATATGTTGTCATGAAATGTGTCGATAGGGGTTTGGACACATTGGAACCAACCAAATGCATCCCTAGGGGTCCTAGGGCCCCTTCACCTAGAGACATACGTTGTCATGAAATGGGTTGATAGGGGTCATAGGTTAACCTATGACCCATCTTAATGCATTGCAACCAACCAAATACAGTCCCTATGGACATATGTTGTCATGAAATGGATCAAGAGGGGTCATAGGTTATCCTATGACCCCTTTCGATGCATTGGAACCAACCAAATATGTCCCTAGGGGGTTTAGGACCCCTAGGGACATACGTTGTCATGAAATGTATTAAGAGGGGACATAGGTTAACCTATGACCCCTCTTGACACATTAGAACCAACCAAATGCATCCCTAGGGGTCCTAGGGCCCCTAGGGACATATGTTGTCATGAAATGTGTCGATAAGGGTCATAGGTTAACCTATGACCCCTCTAGCCACATTGGAGCGAATTAAATGCATTCCTAGGGGTGTCATGAAATGCATCGATAGGGGTCATAGGTTAACTTATGACCCCTCTTGATGCATTATAACCAACCAAATGCATCCCTAGGGGTCCTAGGGCCCCTAGGGACATATGTTTTCATGAAATATGTCAATAGGGGTCATAGGTTAACCTATGACCACTTTTCACACATTGGAACCAACCAAATGCATCCCTAGGGGCCCTAGGACTCCTAGTGTCATATGTTGTCATGAAATGCATCGATAGGGGTCATAGGTTAACCTATGACCCCTCTTAATGCATTGGAACCAATAAAATGCTTCCCTAGGGGTTTTAGGGCCCATAGGGAAATATGTCATCATGAAATGCATCGTTAACCTATGACCCCTCTCGACGCATTGGAAACAACCAAATGTGTCTCTAGGGATTCTAGGGCCCCTAGGGACATATGTTGTCATGAAATACATCGATAGGGGTCATAGGTTAAACTATGATTCCTCTCAATGCATTGAAACTAACCAAATGCATATATGTTGTCATGAAATGCATCAAGAGGGGTCATATGTTAACCTATGACCCCTCTCGATGCATTAGAACCAACTAAATAATTTCCTAGGGCTCCTATGGCCCCTAGGGACATAGGTTGTCATGAAATGCATTGATAGGGGTCATAGGTTAACCTATAACCCCTCTTGATGCATTGAAACCAACCAAATATGTCCTTAGGGGTCGTAGGGCCCCTCGGGATGTATGTTGTCATGAAATGTGTCGATAGTGGTCATAGGTTAACCTATGACCCATTTCGATGCATTGGAAATAACCAAATGCATCCCTAAGGGCCGTAGGACCCCTAACCAATGACCCCACTAACCAAATGCATCCCTAGGAGCCCTAAGACCCCTAAGGACATATGTTGTCATGAAATGTGTCAAGAGAACCTATGACCCCTCTTAACAAATTGAAACCAACCAAATGCATCCCTAGGTGCCCAAGGACCCCTATGGACATACATTGTCATAAAATGTGTTGATAGGGGTCATAGGTTAACCTATGACAGCTCTCGACATATTAGAACCAAATAAATGCATCCCTAGGGGGCCTGGGACCCCTAGGGACATACGTTGTAATGACATGCATCGAGAGGTATCATAGGTTAACCTATGACCCCTCTCAATGCATTACAACCAACCAAACATGTCCCTAGGGGTTGTAGGGCTCTTAGGGACATATATTGTCATGAAATATGTTAATAGTGGTCATAGGTTAACCAATGACCCCTCTAGACACATTGGAACCAGCCAAATGCATCCCTAGGCACCTTAGGGCCCTTAGGGACATACATTGTCATAAAATGTGTCGAGAGGGGTCATAGGTTAACATATGATCCCTCTCGTCATATTGGAACTGGCCTAATGTGTCCCTAGGGGTCCTAGGACCCCTAGGGACATACGTTGTCTCTCAACACATTGGAACCAACCAAATACATTGCTAGGGGCCCTAGGACCCCTAGGGACATATGTTGTCATTAAATGTGTCGATAGAGGTTATATGTTAACCTATGACCCCTCTTGATGTATTGGAACCAGCCAAATGTGTTCTTATGGGCCCTAGGACCCCTAGGTCACAAAATGCATTGATAGGGGTCATAGATTAACCTATGACCGCTCTTGATGCATTGAAACCAACCAAATGCATCCTTAGGGGTCTTAGAGGCCTTGGGGATATATGTTGTCATAAAATGCATTGATAGGGGTCATAGGCTAAACTATGACCCCTCTTAATGCATTGGAACCAACCAAATTTATCCTTATGACCCCTAGGACCCCTAGGGACATATATTGTCATGAAATGCATTGATAGGAGTCATAGGTTAACGTATGACCCCTCTCGATGCATTGGAACCAATCAAATGCGCCCCTAAGGGCCCTAGGACTCCTAGTGACATACATTATCATGAAATGCATCGAGAGGGTCATAGGTTAATCTTTGACCCCTCTCAACGCATTGAAACCAACCAAATGCATCCCTAGGGGTCCTAGGGCCCCTAGGCACACACGTTGTCATGAAATGCATCGATAGTAACCTATGACCCCTCTAGATGCATTGGAACCAACCAAATATGTCCCTAGGGGTCCTAGGGCCCCTAGGGATATACATTGTCATGATATGCATCAATAAGGGTCATAGGTTAACCTATGACCCCTCTTGAGTCATTGGAACCAAAGAAATGCATCCTTAGGGGCCCTAGGGCCCCTAGGGACATATGTTGTCATGAAATGCATTAAGAGGACCCCTCTTGATGTATTGGAACTATAAAAAAGCGTCCCTAGGGGTCTTAGGGTCCCTAGGGACATACACTGTCATGAAATGCATCGATCAATGTATTGGAACCAACCAAATGCATCCCTCAATGGCCCAAGACCCCTAGGGACTTACGTTGTCATGAAATGCATCAAGATGGGTTATAGGTTAACCTATGAACCCTCTCGATGTACTAGAACCAATGAAATGTGTCCCTAGGGGTCTTAGGGCCCAAGGGACATACATTGTCATAAAATGCATCGATAGGGGTCCTAGGGCCCCTAGGCACACACGTTGTCATGAAATGCATCGATAGTAACCTATGACCCCTCTAGATGCATTGGAACCAACCAAATACGTCCCTAGGGGTCCTAGGGCCCCTAGGGATATACATTGTCATGATATGCATCAATAAGGGTCATAGGTTAACCTATGACCCCTCTTGAGTCATTGGAACCAAAGAAATGCATCCTTAGGGGCCCTAGGGCCCCTAGGGACATATGTTGTCATGAAATGCATTGAGAGGACCCCTCTTGACATATTGGAACTATAAAAAAGCGTCCCTAGGGGTCCTAGGGTCCCTAGGGACATACACTATCATGAAATGCATCGATCAATGTATTGGAACCAACCAAATGCATCCCTCAATGGCCCAGGACCCCTAGGGACTTACTTTGTCATGAAATGCATCAAGAGGGGTTATAGGTTAACCTATGACCCCTCTCGATGTACTAGAACCAATGAAATGTGTCCCTAGGGGTCTTAGGGCCCAAGGGACATACGTTGTCATAAAATGCATCGATAGGGGTCATAGGATAACCTATGACTCCTCTTGATGCATCAGAACCAACCAAATGCATCCCTAAGGGTCCTAAGGCCCCTAGGGACATATGTTGTCATAAAATTGAATGTAATGCATCCCTAAGGGTCCTAGGGCCCCTAGGGACATGTTGTCATAAAATTGAGTGTAGATTCTGAACTACTAGGCTTTATCTGGAGAAAAAAAAATTTGATTAGTCAAAAGTTTGGATTTTAATGTAGTACTACAAAAATTTCAGAGTGAAAATAAAAATTAGGTGTATGTCTGATCACCTTAATCAAAATCAAATGATAATATTTTTTAATATAATTATAGATATAAAAAGTAGACTCATGCTCGGATGTGACATATATTTTTGTGTATTTTTATTCCAAATAAATGATTAAATATGAATTTTCTACTAAGCCATTTTCGAAAAAAATACTCCCATGTCTGACCACCTTAACTAATTGGAAACTTTAACAAATTAATTAATTTTTTTTCTTTATACTCGGTGAAGCATAGAATATGACACAATTTTTGGATTTAAAAAATGTTATACTATTTGAAAGTTATAGCTATTTTTCAATTAGTATGTCAATCAACACTTTACAGTCATCTTCATTGAAAATTAACTAATAAATACTTATCAAACTCAAAATTTGATAGGAATTATATTGATGGAATCTCAAGAGTGTTATAAAAAAACCCTTTTTGTTTCATTCAATTTCAATGAAAATAACATCATTAGATGGCTACCCAAAGTTTAAGTGTCAGTGAAACCCTTCTCAAACACCTTTTTTGGGTTGACCAAATAGACTTGGTAAATACTAAGCATAATCGGATACCCAAAGTCAAATCGGATATCCAAATTAAAATCGGATACCCGATATGAAATCAGGTATCTGATTACTGTGAATTTTCAATTGGGAATTTTGGAGGAAAATTTGAGAGGAAAGTTTTAGAGGGTTTTAGAAGAAATTTATTTTGGAGAAGTGTGGGCATTAATATTATTATTACACATGATTATGATTATTATTATTAACTATTATTATTATATATGATTATAAATATTATTATATATAATAATATGTATGATTATTATTATTAAATATAATATAGTTACAAATATAATAATAATAATAATTATAACTAAATATAATATAGTAATATATATGATAAATATTACTATTATTAAATATATATAGTAATATTATATGATTATTATTATATATAACAATATATATTGTTATTATTATTATTAAATATATAATCTAGTAATATATATGATTATTATTGTTATATAATCTAATAATATATTATTATTATATTAAAATATACAGTATTATATGATTATTATATTAAAATATACAATATTGTATTATTATTAAATATAATATTGTCATGAAATGAATCGAAAGGGGTCATAGGTTAATCTATGACCCCTCTTGATACATTTCATGACAACATATGTCCCTAGAGCCCCTAGTGACCCCTTTCGATGCATTCTCAATGGGTCTCAAGGAGTCCTACGACTCCTAGGGACATATGTTGTCTTGAAATGTGTCGAGAGGGATCATAGGTTAATCTATGACACCTCTCGATGCATTGGAACTAACCAAATGGGTCCCTAGGGGTCTTAGGGCCCCTAGGGGCATATGTTGTCATGAAATATGTCGAGATGGGTCATAGATTAACCTATGACCCCTATCGACACATTTCATGACAATGTATGTCCCTAGGGGTCATAGGTTAACCTATGACCCCTCTTAACGCATTGAAACCAACCAAATGGGTCCCTAGGGCCCCTAGGGCCCCTAGGAAAATATGTTGTCATGAAATATGTTGATAACCTATGACCCCTCTCGACACATTAGAACCAACCAATTTAATTCCTAGGGGTCCTAAGGCCCTTAAGGACATATGTTGTCATGAAATGCATTGATAAGGGTCATAGGTTAACCTATGACCCCTCTCAACACATTAGAACCAACCAAATACATCCTTAGGGGTTCTAAGGCCCCTAGGGACATACATTGTCATGAAATGCATTGACCTATGACCCCTCTTGATGCATTGGAACTAACCAAATGCATCACTAGGGTCCAGGGGCCCCTAGAGACATATGTTGTCATGAAATACATTGAGAGGGGTCATAGGTTAACCTATGACCCCTCTCGACAGATTGGAACAAACCAAATGCATCCCTAGGGGGCCTAGGACCCCTAGGGACATACATTGTCATGAAATGCATCGAGAGGGGTCATAGGTTAATCTATGACCCATCTTCATGCATCAGAACTAAAAAAATGCGTCCCTAGGGGTCCTAGGGGTCCTAGGGACATAGGTTGTCATGAAATGCATTGATAAGGGTCATAGCTTAAACTATGACCCTTCTTGACGCATTTGAACCAACCAAATGTGTCCTAGGGGTGTCATGAAATGTGTCGATAGAAGTCATAGGTTAACCTATGATGCCTCTCGATGCATTGGAACTAACCAAATGCATCTCTAGGGGTCCTAGGGCCCCTAGAGACATATGTTGCCATGAAATACATTGATATGGGTCATAGGTTAACCTATGACCCCTCTCGATGCATTGAAATGAACCAAATGCATCCCTAAAGGCCCTAGAACCCATAGGGTCATATGTTGTCATGAAATGCATTGATAGGAGTCATAGGTTAACCTATGACCCCTCTCAACGCATTAGAATGAAGCAAATTCATCCCTAGGTTTCCTAGGGTCCATAGGGACATATGTTATCATGAATGCGTCGATAGGGGTTATAGGTTAACCTATTAACCTATGACCCCTCTTGACACATTGGAACCAACCAAATGCATCCCTAGGGGTCCTAGGGCTCCTAGCGAAGTATGTTGTCATGAAATGCATCGATATGGGTCATAGGTTAATATATGACCCCTCTTGATGCATTAGAACCAACCAGATGCATCCTTAGGGGTCCTAGGGTCCTTAGGGACATACATTGTTATAAAATGTGTTGATAGGGGTCATAGGTTAACCTATGACCCCTCTCGACACATTGGAACAAACCAAATGCATCGCTAAGGGTCCTAGGGCCCCTAGGGACATATGTTGTCATGAAATGCATTGATAGGGGAATAGGGGTCATAGGTTAACCTAAGATGGGTCATAGGCCAACCTATGACCCCTCTCAACACATTGCAACCAATCAAATGCATCCCTATTAGCCCTAGGACCCCTAACCTATGACCCCTTTCGATGCATTGGAACCAATCAAATGCATCCTTAGGGGCCCTAGGACCCCTAGAGACATACGTTTTCATGAAATGAGTCGAAAGGTGTCATAGGTTAACCTATGACCCCTCTCGATGCATTGGAACCAACCAAATGCATCCCTAGGGGCCCTTGGACCCTTAGAGACATACATTCTCATGAAATGCATCGATAGGGGTCACAGGGTAACCTATGACCCCTCTCAATGCATTGTAACCAACCAAATGTGTCCCTAGGGGGCCTAGGACCTCTAAGGACATAAGTTGTCATGAAATGCATTATTAGGGGTTATAGGTTAATCTATGACCCCTCTTGACATGTTGGAACCAACCTAATGCTTCCCTAGGGGACCTAGAACTGCTAGGGACATACATTGTCATGAAATGCATCGATACATTAGAACTAACCAAATGCATCCCTAGGGGGCCTAGGACCCCTACGGACATACATTGTCATGAAAGCCCTTGATTCATTAGAACCAACCAAATGCATCCCTAGGGAGCCTAGAACACTTAGGGACATATGTTGTCATGAAATGTGTTGATAGGGGTCATAGGTTAACTTATAACCCCTCGATGCATTGGAACCAACCAAATGTGTCACTAGGGGCCTTAGGACCCATAGGGACATATATTGTCATGAAATGTGTTGATAGGGGTCATAAGTTAACCTGTGAACCCTCTTGACATATTGAAACCAATTAAATGCATCTGTAGGGGTCGTAGAGCCCTTAGACACATATGTTGTCATGAAATGCATTGATAGGGGTCATAGGTTAACCTATGACTCCTCTCGATGCATTGGAACCAACCAAATGCATCCCTAGGGGCTATAGGACCATATGTTGTCATGAAATACATTGATAGGTGTCATAGGTTAACCTATGACCCCTCTCGACACATTGAAACCAACCAAATGCATCCCTAGGGGTCCTAGGGCCATTAGGGATGTACGTTGTCATGAAATGCATCGATAGGGGTCGTAGGTCCCTCTCGAAGCATTGGAACTAACCAAATGCATCCCTCGAGGGCCTAGGACCCTTAGGGACATATGTTGTCATGAAATACTTTGAGAGGGGTCATAGGTTAACTTGTGTCCCCTCTTAATGCATTAGAACCAGCCAAATGCATCCCTAAGGGTCCTAGGGCTCCTAGGGACAGACGTTGTCATAAAATGCATTGATAGGGGTCATAGGTTAACCTATGACCCCTCTCGATGCAGTGGAACCAACAAAATGGATCCCTAGGGGTCTTATGGCCCTTAGGGACATATTTTATCATGAAAAACATTGATAAGGGTCATAGATTAACCTATGACCCCTCTTGACACATTGGAACCCACTAAATGCATCCCTAGGGGGCAAGGACCCCTAGGGACATATGTTGTTGTGAAATGCATTGATAGGGGTCATAGGTTAACGTATGACCCCTTTTGATGTATTAGAACCAACCAAATGCATCTGTAGGTGCCCTAGGACCTCTAGCGACATACATTGTTATGAAATGTGTCGATAGGGGTCATAGGTTAACCTATTACACCTATCAATGCATTAGAACCAACCAAATGCGTCCCTATGGGTTGTTGGTCCCATATGAACATACATTGTCATTAAATGCTTTGATAGGGGTCATAGGTTAACCTATGACCCCTCTCGACGCATTGGAACCAACCAAATGCATCCTTAGGGGCCATAGGACCCATAGAGATATATGTTTTCATGAAATGCATTGATAGGGGTCATAGGTTAACCTATCACCCCTCTTGACACATTGTAACCAACCAAATGCATCCCTAGGGCCCCTAGGGATCCTAGGGCCCCTAGGGACATACGTAGGATCCCTAGGGACATACGTTGATAAATGGTTATTATTATTGTTAAATATATAATCTAGTAATATAATCTTTTTAGTGCTCTCAATAGCATTGGAAAAAATAGCAGGGAGAAGGATAAGAGAGCTACTTGAAGGGATATTACAACCTCTTTGGTAAGTCATCATTTGAGAAAGGGTAGATACATGAGACAAACTTGTATTGACTTGAATCTAAATTGTACTACTTTGAGAAGAGCACTTAGTAGATGAGAGAGAATTGATGATCCTCTTCAAAATGAAACATGGGCTTTTGGTGGGAGACTTCCACATTTTGATAAGAAGCTATCTGATAGCATGAAGGAAGAAATTACACAATTGACAATCTAGCTCAAGAGTATCACCCAATGCTAAAGACATGTTAATGTTGAGAATTGACATCATAGACCGCATGCGACATCCTAAACATTATTTGGGGGTAGCTTAAACTATGTTGTTCAAACAATTTAGAGAGAGTCATCCAAGTCAGTCTTATATAACAAAGGGCTTTTGAATCTTTGAAGCCATTCTATTGTGTGCCACTTAAAATTTGAAGTACATGTTGTTGCAAATATCATGTCAACTTTTCTATGCACCATGAACTATTACGCTCCATTCTTTCTACTTTGCATAGTAAATAAATGTTGGAAAATTGTGGTGCTAGTGGGCTTCCAAAATAATCAATAGACTTGCTAGATCAATTTTTATGTTGTAGAGTTGATGTTTATTTCTTTTATAGAAATGCTTGCTTAAATGAGAAGTGTTTAGAATGTGGTGGCTTATTTGAGTTTGACACATGTTTCCATGAGGGGTATATGAAACATAGAAATACACATTGAAGAGTGGTATATGAAACAGTGAAATACACATTGAAGAGTGGGGGTGAGGGGTCTAGATGTGAATTGGTTGCAAAAGAAATCAGTTTGGCTAGTTTTATTTCAGATTTTAAGACAAATCTTTTTTACAAGTATGCAAGACATAGTCACAGGTCTTAGTGGTTGGATCAACAATTTAGAATGTGTAAAGAGATTTTTCCCATTGGCACTATTATATCAGTTGTTGACTTTGCTGAGAACTACACATTGCAACCTCAAAGTGAGACACAATCTTAGTATTACAACTCCATTTAGATTGCTATTTTTGTCCACATAACATATAGATATGCCCCTGATAATGTGGAAGATAATCGAAAGATTATTAGAGAGTATCATTTTTATATGAGTGATGATAGATCTCACTCTCACAATTTTGTGCAACATTGTTTCAAGAATTATTTTGATTTCTTATAAGAGCATGCAATTGCTATGGATAGACATATCATTTGGTCAAATAATTGTACCAATCAATTCAAGAATGCTTGCATGTTTTATTGGTTGTGCAGGATGCACATACAGAGGGGGGTGCCTCATATTTGGAGTTTTTTGAGTCCAGCCATGGGAAAAGGAAACACGATGGAGCAGGGGCATGTGTGAAGAGAGCTCTAGTTAAGGAGCAATTTAAGATCTTAGGAGTAGAGCTTCTTGATGCTCGTAGAATTGTTGATTGGTATAGTTCAACATTATCATAGGGGGGCACTCTTGATTTAGTAGTACACGGGTTCTTTTGGTTGGTTGAGGAAGGGTCCATAAGTGATAGATCAGATTGTGCTATAGTGAGAGTCTCATAAAAAATGCATTCATTCTAGAGCTTTGATTCTAGTACATGGACCATTTGGACATGATAGCTAGCTTTCTTTTTTCCTAGTTTTTTTTAGTGTGATTGGGATCATTATGATTCGAGTGAGTGGGTGGACACATGGGCTCCACATTATCTTAATCCATTGTCTATCATACCCTCTATTAAAAATGACGACATGGAAAGTTCACTTGAGCATAACCATCTATCAGATCTTCTTCAACTAGAACATGTCTTTGCATTGGTTGCACCACAAAGAAATGATGAGAAATCCAATTATTGGTTAGCACATTGTGTAAGAGGTAAGAAAAAGCTTGCACAACTAATCACAGATGATGATGGATTCACATATCCTACTAGTTCACTAGTTGTCGCTAGAACATGGCTGCGGACATACATGCTTATAAGGAATGAAATTTTTGCATTCAAAGACTATCAAAAGCACAAAATAATTCTTATATATTTGTATCTTATTATAGCAAAAAATGTAAAGTTGTTGAGGCATCAAGGAAGACCAAAAGTAAAAGAAATTTTTACTATTACTAAGGCTGATCATGAAGCCCTGTTGGAGACCCTAAAACAAAGAGAGGACACTACTAGAACACTCGACTAGGTATATTTACTTATTTTATTTTCTTCATAATGATTTAGTGAACCAATGATTATCTTGCTTAATACAATAAGTTACTAATATTTTTTATGATATTGAAATGTAGGTACATCATGAAGAGTAGCCATGCATGAAGATAAAAAGCTAAATAAGGAGCAGAATGAAGAAATATCTATTCTATTTTTGACACTACGATTTTTGACAATACTTTTGTTGACACTACGATTTTTGACACTACTATTTTTGACACTATGATTTTTGGTAGTTGTGAATTGATGTAATAATGATGAAACACTTGATATATTGTAAATGTAAACTTGTTGATTTAATGTAAGAAATAAAGATGATTTTACTTAATGCAATTTATGTGGTGGGACCTAAAAAATGATGATTTTAATACATACTAACACCAAACTTGCATTGTGCCAAATGCCAAAAACTTGAGAAAGGTAAAAAATAATGTTTTTGCTTTTAATACTAACTCTAGTGACACCCTTCTTCTAGCCGCAGAGAGCCTCCATCATCCGTGGCCACCCCCTACCGAGGAGTCTCCAAGGTGCTCTAAGTGTATTTCGAGGTCAATCTTCTAAGAGTCATAACTTGGAGCTCATGAGGTTTATCAATGAAATGTCAAATTCTATAGGATAGTCATGCCAATGCCTAAAATAACCTATCTCATTTTTGAGAGATAACATTCTATTAGGATTCAACATAGTGACTCACTTGATGCTAAAACTTGCAGTGTGCCTCAGTTAATAGGTACACAATAGTATAACTTTGAAACTGCTGATCTTGGCATTGAATTGTCAGCACCATTATCTCTAGATGGGAAGGTGAGCCCTAGGGACACCCTTGTTCCAGCCTTGTAGAGCCTCCATCATCTGCAGCCACCTCATACTGAGGAGTCTCCAAGGTGCTCTAAGTGTGTTTCGAGGTCGATCTTCTGAGGGTCATAACTCAAAGCTCATGAAGGCTATTGATGAAATGTCAAATGCTACAAGATGATCATGCTAATGCCTAAAATTATTTATCTCATTTTTGAGAGATTGCATTCTATTTGGATTTGGCACAACGATCTTGCTCTATGCTAAAACTTGTAGTGTGCCTCAATTCATAGGTGCACCACAATGTAACTTTGAAATTGCTGATCTTTGCATCAAATCATCAATTCCATTAGCTCTGGATGGGTGGGTGAACTCTAGTAACACCCTTGTTCCAGCCACGAAGAGCCTCCATCATTCGCAGCCACACTGTACCAAGGAGTCTCCAAGGTGCTCTAAGTGCATTTCGAGGTTGATCTTCCGAGGGTCGTAACTCAGAGCTCATGAGGGCTATTTATGAAATATTGAATACTATAGGATGGTCATACCAGGGCCTAAAATAACCTATCTCATTTTTGAGAGATCACATTCTGTTTGGATTTGGCATAGCGATCTCACTCGATGCCAAAACTCGTAATGTGCCTCAATTGATAGGTGCACCACAACGTAACTTTGAAACTACTAATCTTGGCATCAAATCATCAGTTCCATTAGCTCCAAATGGGCAAGTAAACCCTAGTGACACACTTTTTTGAGCCCCAGAGAGCCTCCATCATCTGCAACCACCCCATACCGAGGAGTCTCCAAGGTGCTCTAAGTGCATTTCGAGGTCGATCTTCTAAGGGTCATAACTCAAAGGTCATGAGGGCTATCAATAAAATGTCAAATGCTATAGGATGATCATGTCGAGGCCTAAAATATCCTATCTCATTTTTGAGAGATCACATTCCATTTGGATTTAACACAGTGATCTCACTCGATGCCAAAACTCATAGTGTGCCTCAGTTCATAGGTGCACCATAGCGTAACTTTGAAATTGCTAATCTTGGCATTGAATCATCAGTGCCATTAGCTTTGGATGGGCTGGTGAACCCTAGTGACACCCTTGTTCTAGCTATGGAGAGCCTCCATCATCTGCAACCACCCTGCACTAAGAAGTCTCCAAGGTACTCTAAGTGCATTTCAAGGTCAATCTTCCGAGGGTCGTAACTTGGAGCTTGTGAGGGCTATTGATGGAAGATCAAATACTATAGGATGGTCATGCCAAGGCCTAAAATAAGCTATCTCATTTTTGAGAGATCACATTCTATTTGGATTCGGCACAACGATCTTGCTCGATTCCAAAACTCGCAGTGTTCCTCAATTCATAGGTGCACCATAGTATAACTTTGAAACCACTGATCTTGGCATCAAATAGTCAGTGCCATTAGCTCCAAATGGGTGGGTGAACCCTATTAACACCCTTTTTCCAGCTACAGAGAGCTTCCATCATTTGCGACCACCCTGTATTAAGGAGTCTCCAAGGTGCTCTAAGTGCATTTTGAGGTTGATCTTTCGAGGGTTGTAACTCAGAGGTCATGAGGGATATTGATAAAATATTGAGTGCTATAGGATAGTCATACCAAGGCCTAAAATAACCTATCTCATTTGTGAGAGATCACATTCCTTTTGGATTTGACACAACGATCTTGCTCGATACCAAAACTCACAGTGTGCCTCAGTTCATAGGTGCACCATAGTGTAACTTTGAAACCACTAATCTTGGCATCAAATAATTAGTGCCATTAGCTCTAGATGGGTGTGTGAACCCTAGTGACACCCTTATTCTAGCTACAAAGAGCCTCCATCATCTGTGAACACCCCGTATTGAGGAGTCTCTAAGGTGCTCTAAGTGCGTTTTGAGGTTGATCTTTCGAGGGTCATAACTTGGAGCTCATGAGGGCTATAAATGAAATGTCAAATGCTACAGGATAGTCATGCCAAGGCCTAAAATAACCTATCTCATTTTCAAGAGATCACATTCCATTTGGATTTGACACAGCAATTTCGCTCGATGCCAAAACTCGCAGTGTGCCTCAATTCATAGGTGCACCACAATGTAACTTTGAAACCACTAATCTTGGCATCAAATCATCAATGTCATTAGCTCCTGATGGGCAGGTGAACCCTAGTGAAACCCTTTTTCTAGCTATGGAGAGCCTCCATTGTCCATGGCCACCTCATAGCGAGGAGTCTCCAAGGTGTTCTAAGTGCATGTTCAAGGTAGATCTTCTGAGGGTCATAACTCGAAGCTCGTGCGGGCTATCGATAAACCCTTACCAAGTTTTGTGAACTCGTCTAATTAAGAATTGAAAGTTATAGAAAAAATTTCTCAAAATTGAAAACGTTACAAAAGTTGCAAAATTGCAAAATTGCAACTTTTGCAACTTTTTCTTGCAAAGTGAAAATGAGTGTAAAGAGTTAGTTAGGGGTATAAGCATGACCATATAGGGTTAGAAACATCTCTATAAGGTGTGAAATGATAGAATGCATTTATGAAGCTAGTTTACATGATGATAAAATGCTTTACTTAATGGTTGGATTGAGGAAATGAAGTATGGTTCAAAAGTTATCAATGATTGTGTTTGGGTCTATACAAAGGATAGCAAGAAGATATGCTTTGGATGATTTCGTTCCCAAGTTTTGTTAAGTGGATCAGTATAGGTAATCTGATCAATGTGAGAAATGTATGGATGTTATTCATATGGATATGGTATTGGGGAACCAAGTTAAAAAGGTTTGATCCAATCAAATCTCTTAAGTTGGGATATTTTTAGGTTATGTTGAAATTGGAAAGTTATAGTTTGAGGATAGTAACAAAGTGAAGGGCTAGTTATCAAAGATTATGAGTCTAAGAATGAGTTCACGGTTAGGAATAGAATCCATGGTTGAGAAGTGGAGTCCTTAAGTGTGTTGAGATTAGATTTGAAGCCAAGAGTTAGTTCCAAGGTTGAAGGTGGAGTTTAAAATCAGATTTGGGGTTATGTGAACCTTGTGTAGGAGGTTGACAAGTGTGTTTATGTCATGATAGCACTTAAAATTAAACATTGCATCCAAATTTGATAATAAAGGTTGTTAAAATGTTATTAAAAAATTATTGCATTTGAATCAAATATAAAAAACATGATCAAATTAATGATATTTCATAAACACGAACAATACACATGATCCACGATAAATTGAACAATACTAGATACTAAATTAATATGTATATCATTTTTGCACATAAATGAAAAAAAATATCAAAATACATGTATCCATAGACAAATTATACAAATATGTATCAAAGTTCATGTATCCATAGACAAATTACACAAATATATATCAAAATACATAGATCCATATACAAAATGTGGTTGATCATGCCATCAGAATGTGTATAATATCAATGTTTTTGTAAACAATGTAGCATATGCCATCTCAAAATGTCTCATGACACATCCTATGACAACTATCCTATCCTAGGTTGCTGGTGGATGATCAAAATGTATCCTCTTTGCTAGACTAGGTGGATCAGATGCCTCCTACATAAACAAAAAAGGAAAATCCAAAGTTAGACTACTAAATTTATATAATTCTTTGTATCTAACATTGAATTACTCAAATTCATAATGATCTTTTTCTTTAATGAAGATTTATACTATTAAACTTTTATCATAAATACCTCTCTTATCGACCTCCTATGCTAGTCAGGAGTCCTCTCGTATGCCTTCGGCAATGATTGTACCTCGCTAATTGTGGCTTGTGTATGTTCAAATATTTTTTATCAGATGAATCTACAACTTAAAATATAACATTATAATTCATAGTATGCTAAATTTATAACATATAATCAAGAATTCAAACTACAACTTACTAGTGTAGGCTCCTCCTTAGGATATAATGGCTGCATCATCAAAGATACAAAACTCTCCCATCCAACATCATGTGCACTAGGAGTTTCCTATGACATACAAAATACTGGTTGTTAATATCACGTAAATTAGTTTTGAATTTATTTATGAAAATAAGGAAAATAAAAAATAAATTATACTTATACATACAATGGGGCTCTCAGTGCAAATGGAAATGCTTGAGTGTTTGTGTTGTGGAATCTGCATGGGCTCATTGCTAGTAGCCACACCTTATACAATAAAAAATGTAATTAAATTTCATTACCACAAACATTTTACAAGAATGCATTGATATTTAATCAAATAGAAAGCACCTAATTACTTTTCCTTTGTCAATGGGTCCTGGCTCATCCCTTGCACTTTGTCCCTAGGGACAGGTGGTACTTGCAAGATAAAAGAAAGATTAGAAACCATATATGCTACAATATCAAATAAAAAAAAAATTAGTACAAAACATAATGTATAGTAGATGTCTCAAGGCCAAATGAAATAGCTGAGAGCATGGCATCGTCAACCATTCTAAGCTCCTCCTCAGTCATCAACTAAACATGAATGAAGATCACATACATGTATAAGTCAGTATGGCTTATAAATTAAAATTCCTCTATTATAAAGATTAACTTTAAATCACATATGTCGTAACAAAAAAATGTATACATGTACCAATATAGAAAGAGTCCATGCCTCTGCACTCCCCTCCTCTCTCGCATTAGGGTTTGTAGCCTCTGCATGTACATTTGGTGCATCCTTGTCAAATACAAACTTATACTTAGAATGATCACCTATGGGACCCAAACAAATATTCTTGCATGTTATGCAAGTATGGGGCACACAAACATGTGATGAGCTCACTGATGAAAAACTTGTACTAGCATCAACAACACAGGGAGGCAACACTGACCTAGCCTAGGATATCAATAGACTACTCAATCTATAGATGGCTCTAATAGTCTGAGAGCTAGCCTCTTCAATGGTATCAGGATGCTGGACTTGAGGAGGGAGGGAGACATCAGTACGGGGGAAAAAAGTGCTAGCTTTCTTCCACTGGGAAGAGGGTCTATCCTAAGGAGCTCCTAATGCTACACCCATGTTGGGCTTCATGCTCCAATAGTTCACCTTGAGGCCCAACACAAATTTTGCATACAATTTTCTAAGAAAATAAAATGGCACCTCTAAATTGCTATGTGGAGAGATGTCAAAAACCATCCACCAATGATCCCAAAAGTTTGCACATATGACGTCATTTGTGCACCATTTAATTGATAGTTTGGGCTTTTTTTGATCAACTGGTAAATCAGTTTTTGGGTTAACAAAAAGGGCAACCAAATCATCTTTACTTTTATTGAGGGTTGCAACCTCATCATAGTCTAACCAATCATCAAACATCTCATGCATTTCATCATGCCAACGAAGAGCAACATTTTGTTTCTCGGTAAGTGTTTTAATGTTATCCACTATGTTGTTTAACATGGATAACATAGGAGCCAATGCAGGTACAATATTATATGTTATTTGTAAAGCCCTAAATTTGATGAGGTCTTCAAATATCAAATCCTCAATTTGAGGAGGGTTTTGAGAAGGTAAAGGATCATTTTGTGGATGATTTTGAGGGGGCATTGGATCGTTTGGTGGGGGGTTACGAGGAACAATATTCCTTGCCTCAGTATCATCATTTTGGTCAGGCATACCTATTAATTCGCAAAACATAATTTATATTAAAAAAACCTAAATTTTAACAAATTCAATTAAAACTAAAAAATTTATAATAAAATTGATTGAAAACATAAAAAAATCCTAAAGTCACTTACCTTATCGTGTATCCATTTTACAGTAGGATATCCAAGCTAAAAATGTGAAAACACTATTGAAACAACAACTCTCAAGTTTTGTTTTTTTAAAATAACAACATAGTTATTGTGTATCCAATTTGATATCGGATACCTGATATTATTAGATATCCAATTTTATATTGGATATCCGATAATATCAAGTATACAATATCAAATCGGATACTTGATAAGGGTTGGGGCCTACTTTTTTAGCTTTGGTATTAGGATGGATGGAAAAAAGTCAGAGCGGATTTTGAAACACTTTTAGATTTTTTCAAACTCTATTTTTTCACATCACCACTTTTTGGTATAGCATGATCCTACACATACCCTGATCATAAACATAAGTCTGGAATGGTCAAGATTATTTTTGCTTATGATGACCTATTTCAGGAATCGAAAGGATTGCCTCCTAAGAGAGAGATTCAACATGAAATTCAGTCACAATAGGATGTGTTACTTTCTAATATTGAAATGTATCTTTTATTAGTTTTACAGAATGAGGAAATTAAAAAGTAGGTTCAGGAGGTAGTTGAGAAAGGAGTTATTCATCCAAGTACTTCTCCTTCTAGTTCTCCTATTGTGTTGGTTCCAAAGAAAGATGGAACTTGGAGAATGTGCATCGACTACAAGGCTCTAAACAAAACAATGGTAAAGAATAGGTATCCTCTTCCTAGAATAGATGATTTACTTGATTAGTTGAAACATCCAATTTATTTCACAAAGTTAGACATGTGTAGTGGATATCATCAAATTCAAATTATAGATAATGATATTTGGAAAATTGTATTTAAGAAAAAATATGGACTATTTGAATGGTTGGTTATGCCTTTTGGGCTTTGTAATGCACCATCTACATTTATGAGAGTCATGAATGATATCTTTCATCCCTTTATTAATGTTTTCGTCATAGTATTTTTAGATGATATCCTTGTATTTAGTAAGTCTTGGGATGATCATGTAATTCATTTAAAAAGAGTCTTGGATGTATTGAGAAAAGAAAACATTTGTGTAAAGATGTCTAAATGTGAATTTGCTAAGACATCATTAGTATACTTAGGCTATGTTGTAGGGGATGGTCAATTGAAAGTAGACCTTGTGAAGGTCAAATGTATTGTAAAGTGGCCTAAGCCAAGTACAGTTACACAAGTTGGGAGATTCTTAGGTTTAGTTCAATAATGGAGGAAATTCATTGCAAACTTCCCTTACATTGCATCACCATTGCATGCATTAACTAGTACAAATGCAACATTTTAGTATGGAGGTATGCAATAGAAGGCTTTTGACACTTTGAAGGAAAAGTTGAGCATTGCACCAATTCTAGCTCTACTTGATTTACATCAATCATTCAAAATCGAGACAGATGCAAGTGGGTTTTCCATGGGAGTTGTATTAATGCAAGGAGGTAAACCAATCTGCTACCACTTTGAAACTTTTTCAGGAGTAGTAAGTAACTATCCTACTTGTGATAACAAACTTTATGCTTTGGTTAAAAGTGTTAAAAAATGGAAGCACTACTTAATACTCTAATCCACACTAATCACCAACCACTTCAATATTTGAACTCTCAATCTAAGTTGCAACAAAGTAGGCACTTTAGGTGGATGAGTTTTCTACAATAGTTTCATTTGGTAATTAAGTATAAGAGGGGTATCCATAACAAAGTAATAGATATACTCTCTAGGCCTCCTATTATGAATGCTTTGATAATCCTTTAGAATGGTTCTATGATTCATGAAATTTTTTGGGAAATATATGCTAAAGATGAGAACTTTAAGTATATCTATGCAACTTTAATCTAGGGTAAACATGTAGAAGAGAAACATTACTATGTGTAGGACAATTTGTTGTACCACTTGGGAAAATTATGCATTTCTAAAGATGAATAGGCACATGTAATCCACAAAGCACATACCTCTTTGATTGCAAGACATTTTGGGGTAACTAAGACATTGGCCTAATTGCAAAAATATTGTTACTAGCCTTGTATGCAAAAAACTATCACTAAGTATAATAAAGGATGTGTAATGCGTGCAACTAGCAAACTAAGTAATAGGAAATTGGGTTTGTACACACCATTACCTATACCATCCCATCCATGGGAAAGTGTATCTATGGACTTTGTGGGGGGTTTACCTATGACTAGAAATGGTCATGATTATTTTTATGTAGTAGTTGATAGGTTCAAAAAAATGTGTATTGTAATGCCTTGTAAAAATTAGGTCACTACTTAACTGACAACTCATTTGTATTTTCAATTTGTATGGGTTCATTTTGGATTATCTACTTCTATTGTATTAGATCGAGATTCTCAATTCTTGGGGGAATTTTGGTCATCTTTGTGGGGACTAATGAACACCAACCTAAAGAAGAGTACAACCTTCCATCCAAAGATCGATGGACAAATAGAGGTACTCAACAGGATAATTGTTCATCTTCTTAGAGGTTACAATAGTAAGCATCCTAAGTTGTGTGATGAAAGTCTTCATTATGTGCAGCATGCTTAAAACCATGTGATTTTTCTTTTAGGAAGGAAAATGTTGTAGATGGACACCATGATGTAGAAAAGGCTTTAAAGTTCATCCAAAAGATCCAAGTAATCCATCAGGTAATAGAAGCATAGTTGCAACATAGCCAAGGAAAATACAAGGTTCACCATGATAAGCATTGCATCGATCACCATTTCCAAGTTGGTGATAGAGTTTGGTTACATATCAGAAAGGAAAGAATGCAAGGTGAAGGAAGGAAGTTCAAGCCTCTCTGGTATGGTCCTTTTGAGATCTTAGAAAAGATCAGTACCAATGCCTTCCATGTTAACCATCCTCCATATAAGAAGATATACTCAGTTGTCAATGTTGAGAATATGAAGTTATATGAGCCTCCAATGATATTGGATTAAGAAACTAACATTTAGGTTCCATCTGTTGATGATCTTTCACCAAAGTACATGTTAGAATTGCCAAAAGGTATTATCCTTGATAGTAATGTCAGAACTTCACAAAGAGGACCAGTTGAATATGTCTGAGTGGGATTAAATAGGATGCATCTAAGAAAGGCAAGATGGATGGAGATTGGTAAAGAGAGGGACCTATAGCCTCACCTACTTTCTGAGTAATCAAAATTTTAGAGATTCGAAAGCTCTTCAGTAGGGAGGCTTGATCCGGTGGATAAAAATTAATAGAAATTAAAATGTCCTGAATGCTCCAAGAATCAACACCATTACAAAGTGTTCAAAATTATGACTCCAATGCAACTTGAACAAGAAAAATTAGAGTCTAGATGACCAAGTTATGGCTAGTCAAAGTTTGGTCAAATTGAGAATAGAGGCCGTAAAAAGGTGAAAAATTAATCATCTCAAAAGTGGTCAACAATGGATTTCAAATTGAAGAAATCGTCAAGATCTTTCCAACAACATTCATTTTGTGGAAAATGGAGACCAGATGTAGAAGTTATGACTCTTTAAAGTTCATGTAAAAAATTAGATTCTGATGACATCACCATTATAGTCAACATGGTGATGTGGTGCATTGGGAATTGGGTGGCAAAAATATGTTGAGGAAATTTGAAATCCTAGCCTCTATTTTTAAATCATCCTCCTTAACCACTAGGCCACCCATGTTATTTGCTAATTTATGGAGGGAATTCAAGTTAAACTAAAGAAAGTTGCCAAATGAAGAATGGTGGCAAGCAAGGGTGGAACCCTAGATCATTGGCCTTCCAAAATGAACTATAATCATTGTGTTATTTAAAGTACTTGAAAGATTTGTGGATTATATTTTATCTAAACTATAACCTATCTCACCTATCCTTAGTTAATAAGGATATGGGTTAAAACAAACCCCCAAAATCACATAGTGGAAAATTAGTTGTAATTTGTGAAAAGGATATGGATGGAATTTGGTGTTTTAAATAGTGATTTTATAGTTTTGGGGGTTATATCCTAATTATGGCTAATTTTATGTATAGAAAGAGGCATTAGTCCTTTGGAAAACCATCCAGGTGATGAGAAGGAGATTATGACTTTGGAGACTTGGTGATTATTCTTGCACGTTGGAGATTAATGCTACATTTGTGCTTGAAGAGAATTATGATAAGACACTCGTAATTAATTTTGGAGCTAATCGAATTGGTCCCTCTATTGGAGCAAGACCCAGAGATATAGTTTGACCTATAGATGAACTCCATTATGAATTGTGTTTTGTCTTCTATCTCTCATCTCTCTTTCCTTTAGTCATTACCTTATTATGCTTGATTCATTTAAGCATTTAATTTATGTTAATTTTCCAAATAATGCTTTGAATTGAATTAATGTAATTATGCTAAGCATTCCTCTATAATCATCGTAGATCCTAATTAGATAATTGGGAATAACTAGGACAAAAGCAAGCTAACTATCATGTCCAAATAGTCCATGTACTAGAATTAGAGCTCTGGAATGAATGCATTTTTGATGAGTCTCTAATAGTAGTACAATTTGATCTATCACCTATGGACCCTTCCTCAACCAACCATAAGAACCTATGTACTGCCAAATCAAGAGTTTGCCCCTGTGATAATGTTGAACTACACCAATCAGCAATGCTACAAGCACCAAGAAGCTTTGCTCCTAAAATTTTCAATTGCTCCTTAACTAGACCTCTCTTCACACATCCCCCTACTCCATCATGTTCCCCTTTCCCATGGTTAGACTCAAAAAATCTCCAAATATGAGGCACCCCTCTCTACGTGCATCCTACACAACCAATAAAACATGAGTGAATTCTTGAATTAACCTATGAAATTATCTAACCAAATGATATGTCTATCCATAGCAATGACATGATCCTATAAGAAATTAAAATAATTCTCTAAACTATGTTGCAAAAAATCATGAGAGTGAGATCTATCATCACTCATGTAAAAATGGTAGTTTCTAATAATCTTCTACACTATTAGAGGCATGTCTATATGTTATGTAGACAAAAATAACAATTTGAGTGGAGTTATAATACTGAGATTGTGTCTCATTTTGAGGTTGCAATGTATAGTTCTTTGCAAAGTCAATAACTGATATAATAGCACCAATGAGAAAAGTCTCCTTACACATTCTAAATTGTTGATCAAAACACTAAGACCTATGACTATACCTTGCATATTTGTAGAGAGATTTTTCTTGAAATCTAAAATAAAACCAGCCACACTAATTTCTTTTGCAACCAACAGTGATAACTTTAAGAAACCGCTCCAAAAAAAAATGCCTAAAATGCTGGTGAATCCAACATTTTGTGGGCAATAAAATTTTAATGTCAAGGACAATTTTTTTGTTCCATATAGAGAAATAAAATATTATATGTTGGTGATTCTTTTCTTGCCCTAGTAAAAATCATTTTAAATGTGGCGAATTAATATTTTTTTTTGCTGATAGATAAATAAATGATGGCTATTTTTTCCCTTGCCAAAAATGAATTAATAATGTCAAGGGTGAATTACTTGTTTTATAGGAAAATAAATCATAATGGTCTTGGCTAATCTTTAGTGGTAAACTAAAAAATTGTTTAATCTAAAAGCAAATTTGCACATGTATTGGCTAGTGATTGTACTGAATCTGAGTAGTCACTTCAAGTTTCAACTTGTGTACTATTTTAGGTCTATTATTAATAATGTCGTAACATCATTACATCAGTGTCACTATTACCAAGTTGGTTGCTGTCACTTTTTTATTGTTAATACAATAATTTTATCGACCATTGATTGATTAAAGATCAATGATAGCAGATGCATTTTGGGGCTAGCCACTTGAAAAGACCTAGAGTTGCATGAAATTATCCAAAATGGGGACATGTGGAAAGTTTTGCATATAAACCATTAACTAAAATGTACTCAATGTAGTGAACATCACATCAAGATTAAAATCATAAATGTGGTACTGACAATTACAATTATTACATTCCATTTACAGCCACCTTGGCAAGCACTTTCAACTACCTGACATTAATGTGAGTACATTTCACACACTTGAAGATTAATGGGAATAAAAAAAAAGATATGAAGGATCATGAATGCCAACTAATTTAATGCAACTGCCATTAAATAGCCTCTTCAATTCCTCTTTCATTATCAATTTTCAAATTCTTTAATTTGAATTTAGTTTGTAGAGTTTCTTGAATCTTAGTCATGGATATGCCAATTTTCCTGAATTGCACTACAATGGCCCTGCAAAAGTCCTTTTTGGGCATGATTCCTAATGATGTCCTAGCCATGGTTTAGAAGCAAGATGCTCAAGTTCCTTTTATCCACCATGCTTTATTCATGGTCCTCAACCATGACTTCTTAAGAAATGATAAGAGGTACCATGTGTCCACAGATATTACCTTCCACTTCCCCACGTCTCTTCTCAACCTTGAAGGAAATCAAGTGGACATTGTAATGCTTTTGTGTAATAATTTTAAGGAAATGTTTTTAGAAGATGACTTCAAAATTCTTGTATTGTTCGAGCAAGTACCAAGGCCAGGCATTGGTATCCCTTTTGTAGACATAGTAGACAAGTGCTAGGATCAAGGCATATGGAGCATTGTATAGAAGCATCCCTTCTTGCTCGGCATGAATGAATGACAATTGACTTGCCATCAAAAGTGGGAGCAACTTGGAAGGGATATTCTATGAAAGTGGTTGTTGTTGGATGACATCAACAAGATTGACTTCACATGGCCAGACAAGTTCAGTGACATCATCTTCTCCAAAAGATTCCTCGTGGGGGGCACTTGAAGACCTTTTTGATTGAAGGCTTCAAGCCCTTGTCCCCTTAGCCCACTGATGTTTCCAGTCTCCTTGTTCTCTAGTTCCCTTTTCCCTATTTTTTGAAGCCCATTTCCTTAACCCTTGCCCTTTGGGAAATAAAATATTTTAAAGATATCTATATTTTCTTTGGATTGGGCCTTGCGCTTTAATGTAAATTACAAAATAGTAAAACTAGGCTGATTTAATTAGCTATTTTGAATATCTATGCTATGAATCAGTATTATGTACACTGTACACTATAAAATATTATCAATAAAAATATTAGTTTTTGGCTTCTCAAATCATTGTTCCTGTTAGTCTACAACTTTGTTTTTGACATCTCAATGCACTGTTGAAATGTTAGTCTGCGACTTTGTTATAAAAAATTAACTATTAATAATTATAAAGTTAGAAAAAAAAAGGTTTCAACAATCCCTTTATGGTTTTTAATTTGATTAACTATTTATAGTAAAAAAATATTCAATTGAAAATTATCTAATGAAAATTTGTAAATTTGTAATATGTATATGTATGTCCCTTAAATTCAAAACCTGTAAAATTCAATAATATATGAACGCAGGGGCCAGGGCCATGTAAGCTAATAGTTGTTAGTTATGATAGTTTTAATTATTATTGATTTATTTAAAAATATTAAATAAATAAAAAATAGCTTGTTAAAGTTAAACTTATGATACATGTAACATCATTAATCCTGAATCCTGATCAATGATCATGCAATTTAAATTGTATAAATAATATTGAAATTTGATTTGAAAATAAAAAGTTCAAATTATAACTTATATTTAAATGTTCATATAAAATATTCAATATTAATTTATTTTTTCATTTCTTCCTATTTTGAAATGTAAATTTATTTAAATATCATGATCATCATAATATTTTTAACATTATTATCATATTTTGAATTAAATGAAAAATGTCACGGTTATTTAAATTTAAATTAAGTTATCACTTATCATTATCAAGTTGAAGCAATTTAGCAAATATTGATTATAATCTAAATCAATTTTAATTAAGTAAGAATGGTACAATTATGAAATCAAGTTATCATTATCAAGCAATTAATGATCGATGAATGATAATTAATTACAATTTACAAATTATAATTTTATAGTTTTAAAAATTTGATGTTTCATTAATTTTACATATTTAATTTTAAATTCATCCAAATCATGGATTTTGGAAATTGTCAAGAATTTCAAATAATTCCAGTATGTTTGCAACTAGTTACTACACTTTGTGATTTATGTTTTAATTTGCATTATGCAACAATAAGATAGGGGAGAGGAACTACTAGTTGCGAGGGCTTACTTCATCAACATGTAGCTACTACATGGTGATGGGATATCGTAAGACCTTCACTTTTTTTTAGAAATGTAAAATGGACATTGAACTACCTATAGGCTACAACTAAGGTTTGAAGTTATGACTCGTTACACAACTTGTTAAAATAGTGCACCTATTGAGATGTGTCAAAAAATGACTTTTTAAACATTTGACCAAAGCTTAATCTAAAAATATCTAATAATTAAATTTAAAATTATTATTTGTTGTAATAGAATATTGTATAACTATATGAAATGTAACATATATGTAACTTAAATGGACCAAATAGTTATTATTAATTGCAAATATTTATTATATATAACACAAAATGACAAATACTTCAACAACAAAAAAATATTTCTTGTTAAATACAAATAGAACATTATTATATAAAATACAACCTATAACTGACACAAAGGGACCATTAGTTGAACACTAAAAGTTTTTGAAAATCTCACACATTTCATAAGAAAATACAAAACATTTATTAGTATTCACCTTTTATATTTGTGAGACATATTATTGATATGATTTACTCTATGCATATACATTGCTACCCCAATAGTTGTACACATAAGAGTAGTATTTGTACATTATTACTAAGATATCAATGTTTATTTAATTGAGCATATTATGTTTTAAGTGGCACACATATATGAAATAGCTATAATTATTTTATTTTTATTTGAGACAAAAAGTTATTTATTTTTTCTATAACATTTATAAGTTTATATGTGTTCAAGTATTGGTATATCTTTTATCAACATTTAGATTTTTTTATATGTACAAATAATTCAATTAATTACAAGATATAGTATAATAGTAAAAGTGTGTTCAAAGATTGGACTCTGTGTTCATGATAGGGTGATCATATTTAGTTCATGCCATAGGCTATAAAACTATAAGCATTGACCTTTTTTTACTATTGATTAAACTATTGAACATCAACCAATCAATTTTCATAATTTTTCTTCTACATATCAAATTTTAATATTTGATAAATAAAATATATAATTTTTAAGTTTTGTAATTTCTAAAACTATTTATCTTTAATCTGATTGGTTAAAACAAATGGAGTGATAAAGAGCGGATTTCAAGGAAAACTAAAAGATTATAACCTTAACAAAGTTAAATAAAATTTTGATAATTTGTGTCAATTTTTTATTTCATACCTATCTTGTCACCTAATAATAATTTATAGATAGTAAAACTTTATTACATTTTAATTGTGAAATTAATTAATAAATATGAATAAAAATATAGTATTTGTAATTATATTTTTAAATTTTAATTATTTTATTTAAATTAAACTATTGTTATTATTATTTCATATCTTGCATCAATTTTATATTATAAAATTTAATATATCTTCATTGAATTTTTCATATCATCTTTACAATAAAAAGCTTACGATATAAAAGAAGATCATTTCTATAATATAAAAGAAAATCCTTTATAACTATTATAATAATTTTTTTAAATTGGTAAATGCCAAAGCCTTTGATTAAATTTTTAAACAAAAATAGATACATCATAAGTATCTCTGTTCAAACAGGTACTGGTAGGAAAGAACGAAGAAGAAAACCTACAGTCTTGCTTAGGACCGTTGTCATTAATTATTACAATATAAAAGGGGCATGCCCTAATTTCAAATTTGTTTTTTTATTACAAAGGAGCAAACAAGAGTCCTAATCTGCATCTTGACAATTCTAATTAGACCAATCCAATTATAATCCTATTCCGAGAGAAACATTCTAACAAGAGTTTTATACTCTTAGTGGGCATTCCTTCTTGTTGTTTTATCTGAAACTCACATGCCTTACTATTCTGTTAAATGGTAAATTACTAAGAAAAATTTGTTAGAATTATTAATTTAAGAGTGATGTGAAAAAGGCTTTCCTGATTAGATGTTAACACACTTTGCTAACCCATAATAGTAAAAAAGGTGATAATTTCCAAATTTGATTGAAAAATTATCTTAGTCCTAACACTCTTTAGTCCTAACATACTTTAATAAATTTAGATACCATCATAATAAATTAGAATCCTACAAAAAAATAGGTTTTAATATAACATTCTAAATTCCACATAGTTATTAATTCTAACATTATTGCAAAGGGGATAAAGACTAGAATTGCCTTAAAAGAAGTCCTATTCTTAAACTATTCTTTCTTGATTTGTTTTTGGTTATTTTATAGAGTAAGTAAAATACCTATTTGAAACTATTTAGTTTATAAGTCCTTATTTTTATGGTCCTAATCTAAAATATCTACTATCCCTGCTATAATTGTAGTCTTGATTTTTGACTCAAATGAGAACCTTCTCCATTTTGTTCAAACTAGCAAAACTACACCATTCAATAAAGCAAATTTTCTTAAAATTTCTATTTCTACTTTAGTTTTGATTAGGATTTCTCTACAATCTGCAATACAAAGAGTTCAAGAAAACATTAACTAATGGTGAGTAAGGAACTACATATTTGCTTCATTGTTTTTTAAATTTTTAGATATTGAAAAATTGAGCTCATTACCTCTGTAATTGTTGAAAGACAACACAACCGATCAAGACAGAAGGGAAAATTAAGCAACACACAAGCATAAATGATCAAAAGCGATAAATAATTAGATAAAGCAAAGTCCACAAATATAGATGAAACATACATATATATTAAGTTGGTAAATTACATATTGTTAAAATTCATGATAAATAGACTACCCTATAAACAAACCATCATAAGGAAAAAGGGGCCAAGATGCAAACTAGATAACCAATATCTATAATCCTTCCATATGCTATATAATTAGCTTAATAAATAGGAAGAGAATTTGGACAAAGAATCACTAAAACATGTAAGAAAAAACATACAAACCACCAGACCAGAATAGAAACAAAAGGCTTACAAACTACCACAAGGAAAATAGGGGAGTAGAAATAGGGGACAGCCCCAACCCACCCTGTTGGGAGCTAAACCAAAAAATAGACACCAATGTAGCACCAAAGAGCCCACCTATCCTAAATGCCTACTTTTAGTAAACCATAATGATCTTTGATATGTCATTGGGCTTCTCAAGCTGGAAGTAAGGTGGGAATTCAAATGCATTTTTCTCCCTGTTGGATTTCTCCATGTTAGGGGTGTAGAAATTCAAAGCCTTTGGAAATTTTAGTACCACCCCTAGATGAATATAAGCCTTAAAAATGTTTAGAGAGTTTTTAAGCCAGTCTTTACTATCATCTTCAACAATCCCTCTCCATTAGAGGAGGAACTAAATGCTGGCCTCCATTTTGGGCCATTTCTTATAGAAAGCCAAGTTCTCACGAATGACCAAGGAAGGATGCTGAATCACTACATCTAAGTTAGGAATACCAGGTGGATGTGCCATGTACCTTTCCTGAAGGGGAATCTTGAGCTTCTCATCAATGCTTTAGTTGGCTTCTTCTAGCCCCATTCATCAGGCTGTGTCAAAAATATTGTAACAGCACCTAATCATAACCCACTACTCCACCCTAGCTCTGGCCAAAAAACTAATAAATGCCCCAATAATATCATTTTTTGTCTACCATGTATAATCATAGTTGAAAGTTTCTTCACCAATGACCCAAATAACCACAATCCTAGTCATATCATTAACAAGCTTCAAAACTCTACTCCATCTCTCCAGCTTTACACATCCCCTGAATGCCATCATTTGCACCTCCATGGTGTGAAAAAGATTGATATTATAATCCATCCTAAAGGTTAAATTCACTCAGAATGATAGAGATGAAAAAAGACAACGAAGGTATAAATGGGAAAAAGGTGTTGTAGAAGGTCCTAGAAAAACCTAGAGGTAGTGATGTCATCCATAAATGATGCTAGCTAGGGGTGAGGCACAAATGAAGCCTACAGTCATCTAATCATAGAAAACTAGAGAGGATTTCCAATGATACTACCATGAAATGATAGGACATAAAACATGACTAGGACCAGATTAAGGGGAAGGATAAACAACTATACTAGAAGATTACACAAGGATAAAATAAGGGGGACTATTGAATAGAGATTAAAGAAGGAACTATAAAAATAGCTATTTTAAGGACCTAATTAATAAAACTTTGACCCCCCAATGATTACTAAGCCTACATAAACTATGATTATATAAATGCCACAAATGTATGCCTAGGCTAGGGAATGAAACAAGAAAAGAAAAAAGAAAAATTATGAATCCAAAGTTATAATTGGGAGATTAAAAGGTACAATTTTAGTTTTATATGGGATGGAATTAGATTGCCAATTAAATAATTTAAGGTTGAGAGAAGGGACTAAAATTTCATATCCTAGATACCTAAGAAACTAATAAATGTTGGTCATTAAAAAATCTTCACCATCAACACCCTTGTTAGCTAGCTGGTCCACCATCTTATTTCCTTCTCAATAAATATGTAGAATTTGAGTTTCTATGAAATAGTCTAGGATTTTGAGGACTTCTTCTAGTTTTGAATTAAGGATCTAGTTTGGAGTAGAGCATTTCCTAATGGCATTAAGTATGATCTAAGATTCACCTTCAATAATGACCTTTGATACTCCTAAATCTAGACATATTTGTAGTCCTTGTAGAGCTTTTAGTTCTACAAGGTTGCTAGCAGTGGGGATTATGGATTTAGCTCTTTTCACTATCCATTTACTTGAAGTTTTATTAATGATGCACTCAATGCCTGCTTTCCTAGGATTACCTCTTGAGGCATTGTCAAAATTTAACTTGGTCCACCCGGAAGGTGGGGGGGTCCATCTGCAGTTTTTCCTTGCTTCTTTATTTTTTTTTACTATATATGAGTGGGGGGTTTATTAGGTTCTTCCAGTTCTTCTTCATTAACCCATCCCATCTTGAGAATGAGCCCTCCTCTTATGGAGATTTTCTAAGGTGATAATTTAAGGTCTTAAATATGCATGCTTCAATTTTGTTGAGGATTACATCTGTCGACATATCTTGATTACGAAAAATTCTTCTATTCCTTTCTTTGCATATTTCCCACATAAGAATAAATGAACTAATATTCCAAATTTTTCTGTATACACCCTTACAAATATCTATCGACCATCCCTTGAGAAGCTCAATTAGGGATGATGGCACGGGGGCTATCTAGCTTAGCATTTGTCTAAGCCAATCCCAACGTAGATGTGAAATGGGAATTTATAAAGGATATGGTTGATATCTTCACCATCTTTCCTATAGAGCACACATCTTGAAGGCCCTTCAAAACCCAAATTGTGTATTCTATCAGTTGTAAGAATCCTATTCTGGAATGCTATTCATAAAGGAAGCCCGCCTTAGGCAAGCAGGAAACATCCCAAAAAAGATTAAAAAGAATGTCTACCTCTCCCTAGTCATGGGAATGAGTAATAACTCTATAGCCACTTTTGACGCTATACTTCCCATCTTTGGATGCAACCCATATAAGTTTATCTTTACTTTCATATTGCTTGATTTTCTTGTTTTGAATAAGATTTTCAAATACATTTTTTGTGGTTGGATTTATATTTAGATTTTCCATTGATTTCCAAACCCATCTTGTAATTCCATTAGTGTTTATTTTAGTTCTATAGTCATAGACTTTGCTTCCCTAGGCTATTACTAATTACTCTTTAAGATTTCCTAGGATCCTCGTAGTGACTACTGGGGGGTACCCATCCCAAGAATCTTCCTAGAATAGAGCCTCATCTCCCTTACCAACATCCCAAGTAAGGTATTTACTTATGAGTTCCCTACTTTTAACTAAAGAATTCCAGCTCTTAGAACATTTAGGTAAGGATTGGATTCTAAAAATTGAATAAGGGTATGCTAGATTAAGGTATTTGCTATACAACATTTTGGCCCAGTTTTTATCTCTTTCTTCAAATAGGCACCAAAACATTTTAGCCCCAAGTGCTTCATTCTACCAGCTTAAATTTTTAATTCCTAAATCTCCTAAATCCTTAGGTTTACAAATTTTGTCCCACTTAATCAGAACTAGATTGTTAGACTTAGCCGTGTTGTTCCACAAAAAACTCCCAAATTTGGCCTCAAATTGCTTATTGATGTGTTTAGATAGAGGAAGGTAGGAAAGAGGGTAGGTAGGGAGAGCAGATATAATTGTTCTAATTTTGGAGACTTTCTCGGCTTTTGTAATCCATTTATCTTTCCATCCCCAATCTAGGCATCCAATTTATTAAGAATACTATAACATATTTTGTTGGATTTATTGCCTTTTTCTAGTTCAATTCCTAAGTAGTTGCATGGAAATGAACCTTTCTTGAAGCCCATGATTTTACATGTTTGTGTCTCATTTTCAGGCTTGGTGTGAATGAAAAAGATTTCTAATTTTGTAGCATTCACTTTTTGACAAGAGGCTTCCATGTATAGCTGAATGATAAATTTAATGCTAAGGGCCTCATTTTTAGAGCTTTCATAAGGTACGATGGTATCATCTACATGCTATTGGTGGGTGATGTTAGGGACATTACCAACAATTGTGATGCCATTTTTTTTTCTTCTAAATGGGATTTGGTTAATGCCCTACCAAAAGCTTCTACCAATAATAAATAAGAATGGAGAAAGTGGGTCACCTTGTTTGATACCTCTTGAGGTTTTGAAGAAACCTTCAGGAGTTCCATTAATAAGAGCTAAGATCTTAGTGGTAGAGATGCATTGGTACATGAAATTAATCTATTGAAGTGAAAATCCAAAGGCTTCTAAAACTTTACATAAAAATCTCTTATCAACCTTATCATATGCTTTTTGGATGTCCAATTTCATGAACATACTTGCTAATTTGTTTTTGTTAGCTGAATGGAGCATTTCATAGATAATGAGTAAGCCATATATAATAGATCTACCTAGAACAAAGCTAATTTGTTCTTCTAAAATAATCTTAGGGAGAATAGGTTTTAGATGATTTGTAAGAATTTTAGATAATACTTTATAAATGGTATTACAGAGGGCTCTAGGTTTGAAATCTCTTGGAGTTTTAGGATCCTCTTTTTTAGGTATCAAAGTTAGGAAGGTGTTATTAATTTAAGATAAAATAGAACTACCATTTCTTGTTGCTTCGATGGCTTTCCACATGTCAAAAACAATAATATCCTAGCATTTTTGGTAAAAGAAAGCTTGGAATCCATCTGGTCCTGGGGATTTATTTGGGTTCATGTTGAAGACCGCTCGCCTAACTTCTTCTAAGGTGATAGGGCTATTTAATAATTTATTGTCTTCTAATGAGATCAACTGAGGGATGACTTCAAGCATTTTTGTTTGTGCTACTAAATTTGAGCCGTCATAATTATTTAAAATATTATGGAAATGATTAATAAAGGTCTCAACTATTTTATTTGGATTTTCTATAGTGGAACCTAGACGGTCCTTGATTTTTGTAATTTTTCTTTTGGCTCTATTTTGCAAGGTATTATTATGAAAGAATTTTGTGTTTCAGTCTCCTTCATCTAGCCATTTTTCTCTTGATTTTTGTCTCCAAAAAACTTCTTCTTTAGCTAGGATGGATTCTTGCTTGGCAAGTACATATTTTTCGAGATTATAGTTGTCATTATTCATTCCTTTCTTAATTACTTCTATTCTTAATTTCCTTAACCTTTCTTCTATATCTTGTTCATCTTTAAATATATTATTAAAGTGTTCATTATTCCACTTACATATCTTTTCTTTAATCATTTTTATTTTTTAGACAAAGATGCACATTTTGGAACCTTTAAAATTCTCGTGTCCACCATTATTTAATAAGTATCATAAAGTTGTCGTCTAAAAACCACATTTTTTCACACTTAAATTGATTTCTAACTAGTTTATTGGGTTCAAAGAATTCAATATGAATGGGATAGCAATCTAGACCTACAATTGGGAGAACTAAGGCTTGGACCTTGAAATTCAATTCACGTAATACTCCTTTGAGGAAAAACCTATCTAATTTCTTAGCCATATAAGTAAAATCTTTTCTTTTGTTATTCCACATGTACTTACCATTATTAAATGGAATATCTATTAGATTGTTAAGGTCTACCCAATATTTAAAATCCTTGGTAGCTTGGGAGGTTTGCTAGATGCCTCCGAATTTCTCATCTATATTTAAAATGGTATTGAAATCACCTCCAAGTAGGATGAGTTCATTGTTATGATTGTTGATGAAGGTACTAATTTCATCCCATAGACATTTTTTATCACTGTTAGAGGTTGGACCATATATGTTAATTAATATAAATCATAGGTTGGTTTTGATACTATTGACTTTGCTACTCAACTAGTAGTTGTTTGAATTAAAAATATTCAATATGACTTTTCTAGGATTCCAAATCATACCTAGACCTCTTGAGGCCTCTCTGGATTCATGTAGGTAACAGTTCCAACTGCCTAATTTCTTTTCTAACTTAAATCCTTCTTCTTTATTTAATTTTGTTTCTTGTAATATAATAATTTTAGATTCAAAGTGTTTTAGGTTCTATTTTAATATGTGTTTTTTGCTAGGGGCATTTAGGCCTCTAGCATTCCATATTGTGATCTTCATGCTACCTTAGGAAGGTTCTTCCCCTCCCCTGCATAGAGTAAATGACTGATCTTTTTCTATTCCTTTGCCTATCCATCCACTTCTCTAAGTTCCTTGAGGGATTTCCTTCCTCTTTTGGCTTTAATTTTACTATAATTTGGTGAGTCTATTCCTTCTTGGTTCCTTAGGATGCCCAACTACTCTATGTTTCCTAGTACATTTAGGATTGTTTCAGATTGATTTCCTTATTCTGCATCTTTATCCTTTAGAACCTTCAAAATTTGTGCTCCCTTCACTGACTAATCCTTTGTAAGACTATCATATTCCTAAGAAAACTGAGGAGTACTATCATTAGTGCCATCAACCCTTACTGTAGTTACTTTATATTATGTTCTTAGAGGGGATTTCCTATTTATTTCTTCTTTTTCAAATGATATCAGATCTCCTTTTAGGTATTCATAAGTGTATTGATCTCCACCTATCTTTAAAACTCATTTTATAAGCTCCTCTTTCTATGAACTACTACTCTTATCTACATTCTCATAGTCAAAAACTTGGATTAATTCATCATATAGAAGATCTAAGTTTTCCTTTTAGTTTGATTTAGTATAGACCCTTCATAGTCTTCATCTTTTTCCAAATCCTTATTCAAAAAATCTTGGAATACTTGAATTGAGGTTTCTCTAATCTTACTTTGTTCATCATCCTTTGCCTTATACTCATTGAGATTGTGTTTTGAGGATGCTTTCCAAGTAGGGGGCATTTACAAAAAATTAGTAAATAGCTTTGTTGCTTTTTCCTTAGGATTTTTGGTTTCCTTTGTGGTTTTTTCAAATTTTTGCTTTGGAGTTTCCAATTTATACTCTGTATGTTTAGTCATTTCCTCATCTAGGGCTTTGGTTATGAATAGTTTAATATTCTCAATCTCTTCTATCCTACTGAGCATATTTCCAAGAATCTCTTTATCATGGATTTTTGGCTCAATCTCTAATATATTCCTATCCTCATTTAATGTTTTTGGTCTCTTACCCTTTGCTTTCTCTGAATTTGTCTTACATATTTTTCTGGTGATCATTGTAATCTAGCTTTTTATGTTAGCCATGCTCTGTGAGGTAACATTCCTTGCTTTGCTATGATCTTTGAGACTAAGGTCATTCTGTGTAGACTAGATTTTCAAACTAGACCTGATTCCTTTAGACTTCTGTTTATTTGATAATTCAAAAATACCTTATGCTTAACTGATCTTGGGAGGTTTCCTGCTACCAGATTTTGGGAAATTTCCTTTTTATTTTCTTGTACTGACTTTAGTGCTTTCTTCTAAATATCCTGAGAGGTATTAGGGGGTTTGTTGCTATCCTTAGTTTTTGACTTGATTGTCTTACCTTCTACTTCATTTTCCATTTCTACATTTACTTTGTCTATTGTGATTTGAGTAGCCTTTGGATTACCTTGCTAAGCTATATCTTCCTTTTGATTGATTCTTTGATTTCTTATTTTCATCATGGGGAATGTAGCCATAAGGTTTGTGGGAGTTTGAAGCCTTTTGAAGGTAATTTTCCTCTCATCATCCAACTTGATAATCTCTAATATTTTTCCTTCAAAACTATGTATTTTTAGTTTATATAGATGTGTTAGTTATTATTTTGATGGGACTAAATTCCTTGTTGTTAACCTTACAATTTACCTATAATTTGATGTTATTACAAAATTTGAATGAGGAATCTATGCCAATTAGGTCTTCAGCAGAACAACCTAATTTCCTAATAATTTCTATTTGCTTTAGTTCTAGATGGATGGAGTTAATAGAGATCCATGTTGGAATTAAAAAATTTAAATTTTCTTCCTTATAGCCTAGAATCTAATCAAAAAATTTAACCACATAACCTTTAAATAAGCAAACAAAGACATAGAAAGTCTTTCTTAACATACTTATTGCAACATTGAATATAAATTAGTCTATCTAAATAGTGAGAAATACTTACCTAGGAATTGCAGAAGTCCTCAATCCAAATAAAGAGATTATGCATCTCTGATCTTGGCCCATTCCAAAAAGCAAAAATTCCAGTTTCTTGGCACTCTTGCCATTTATTTTCACTATACAAGTTTATTGTTGATAATCAAGACTTTTTCTTTCAGTTTGATTGGATTAGGGTTGAGAGGTGAGAGATGGTATGAGTCAAGATGACGATGGAAGCTAGAGATCTATGTTCTTTTATGTGGAGGATTGTAGATATTGGGGGAAAGGGGAGAAGCAAAGCATTTTGAATTTCCTGGTACTAGATCCGTAGAGAGATCTGCAAGGAAACTTATCTGCTAGGCATATAAGGATTGATTGTTAGGGTTTACATATTTGGTGAAGTTGAAGAAGTGGATTTTTTTATCCAAGCTTAACTTGGAGAGGATTATAGGTTGGGGGGTATAAAGATTTTGGGGGTTAGGGTATTCACTTTCCACAGCATGTGATTTAAACAAAGAATTACCATTCTAAATTTGAATTCAGGGGGAAGATTGTGAAAAAAACTTGGTTTGCATCCTGGCTAGTTTGATTGCTGACATTGTTCTTTGGCAATGGTAGTATTTTCTGTCTTGTCTTTTCCACTCTATCTGCCTAATTCAATATTGTAATGGACCTAGGATCAAGAAATTTTTTTCATTTAAACTAGCGTTCTAGGTCTTGTGTCCCTCTAAAATGGAGAATGCATTTGAAGTGTTAACAGTGTAGTTAAAATTTGCAAAAACCTTTTTGTGAGATGAACACAAAATTGAATTCACTTTATCTAGTATTTTTCTATGGTTTTGGGTTGTTTGTAGAGGGGTTCCTATATAATTGGCTAGAGGCTTGCATATTTAGACAGTCTTATTTCCTGCTTTTTTCAGGTTTTTCGAAAAGTTCATCATATTTGTAGAGCAGAGAGATTACTGTTATAATAATAATTATAAATTATACTTTATATATGTAAAATATTTTATATAAACAATTAAATTAACAACATGATTTTGACATGCTCAAACTTACAAATAAAATAATAATAATTAATTTAACAATATTTATTTCAATATTTTTCTCTATATTAATTAATATGTTATTTAAATTCTTTTTATGCTAATATTTTTTGAAATCAAATTTTTTACTAATTCTATCATTTTTTTTGGCACAAACTTAGTTTCTATGCAACCTTGTTTAAATAATTAATATTAGTTATGCAAAAGGTTTAAGTTTTAACGATTCACGATTTGATCTAGACCATTCAATGAACGATAGATCAACGATTGCAGCTCTATTTTGGGCCAAATTTTAAAAGATTGAAGTTAAATTCTATTTCTACCCAAAATCAAGACACGTGTAGTCAAAGATTCTTTCTTATAAGTTATAGTTATGTCTGACTCCTAACTCCTGACTATTGACTAAAAGAAAGATTGATGGCCTAAGATGAATTTTGGACCAATTTGGGGAATGTTTTCCCATGTGCCTAGATTCATTCAGAATCATGACACATGTCTGGTCATTGCAAAGCTCAATTAAGTGTTAGGACTCAATTAATATTAATAATATTTATGTTTAGCCTTTAAAAAATTTATTACTTAATCCTGCCTCAGTGATGCTATGATTATTAAGTAAAAGATAGATCAATGGCCCAAGATGAATTTTAGGTAAATTTTGGGAATGCTATCATTGTTGTCAAGAAACATTTAGAATTGTGACATGTCCTTGATAAGTGTCATGATTCTGGATGACTCTTGACATTAGTGATAACATTCCATAAATTGACCTGAAAATCATATTGAATATTAAGTTCAATTTTTATTAATTAATTTATTTAAAATGAGCAAAGTTCAAAATTCAAATGTATATTAATGCAATAAATTTTTACTTTTTATTATTATAGTTATGTACATTATTGAAATTTGAGTCTTGATGTTGTTTACATACATACATTGTACATAGTATTAGTAAAGTACCTAAAACCATTAATTACTTAAAACTTATGTTTTAACTTTTAACTATTTACCTTCTATGTTTTTAGAGTATGAAGTTTAAAGTTCTCCAAGTCGAGAGTCTGATACGATAGGGTTTTCAAATTTCAACTTTTCAAAGACTAATTGAATTCCATTTTGTGTTCCAAAGACTAAAAGTGTGAAACATGGGTATTATAGGACAACACCAATTATTTGAGTATCTAATAGCACTAGTATTGTCGAATCTTGATTCTTGATTCTAGGTATTTAAATATTTTAAATTTTTTTCATTGCAAGTTGTAGCAATCGAAATCTTATTTTTTTATTATCTTAGGTTTACACTTTACAATTTTTTAAAATAGGGATTGAAGAAGAATTTTGTGTAATAACCAGTAGCAGACATGAGCAAAACAAAGTCAAAAACCTCTAGTACAAGTGCAGGCATAAAGGAAAGGAAAGACATTGTAGAAGTCAAGCAAGTGCTACAAACCCTAGGTTTCACCAATGAATGTCATGATATTTTTTATCCTATTATACATGGAGATTTGGGAATCATGGGAATTAGATATTCATTATTTAATAAGTGGAAAGATCCATAAAATATATTTGTCCACATATAAATAAACTAGCTACTTTGGTTACTGGATTAGCAAACCTCACTGTACCTAAAGTATTCCCTTACCCTAAAATTGAATGCATCGTGCTTAGAATTATAATGAAAATAGAAAGGCAGTTGTAAACCAAAACACTTAGGAGAAAATTTTATCCATAAATGAGAGTGAATTTTTCACTCTATTAAACCTAGGTCTAGGGTTTAAACTAGAAAGTTTTAACAAGTGCATTGACTTGGATAAACTAGCATAGGCTTATGACAACCTAGAAAGAGTTTTTCAAGTTTCATATATTAAGGGTTTAATAAACTTAGAGTTGTCTACTAGTGTTATTGTTACACTGGAAATAGACCATAAGTCTACTTATCAGTATGATATTTTTGTACCATGGATTCAGAATACTATTTCTTTGTTATCATTTTGTCTAGGATTGGACAGTAACAAGGAAGTGGGGGCCAATGTTCTTGAAATGATTTATAATATCCATTGCGGAGGTTAGTTAGTTAAGAGGGTAGATGTAAGATATAATTTTGTTCAAAATATTGTTGAATCTATGCAATAACAATTACTAATGATTAAAAAAAGTACAACTATAGTCAAGACAAAGACATTTAGGTTCACAAGTTACTTGTGCTACCTTCTTTTAGTAAAGCATAGCCCAATATTTGAGATAGAGAACAACAAGCTTGATATTGAGGTCTATAAAATTGATGAGAAAACCTAGAAGAAATTAGAGACTCCAAGTCCAGTATATGATGGACACATAAGATGAAACAATAATAACTACAACCATTTTGTAGACTTCTTTTTGGCACCAATTTACTAAAAAATTATAGGCACTTTGATGCCTAGATTGCCTGTGTTTTGTAAAGATTGAATTCAAATGGGAAGTCAAATTCAATTGGCTGATTGGTTCTTCATGGAAGAGTACACTATCTTATGGTTTTATGGTTTAGTGGTTGAACCGTGGAAACTTTTAATGCATATTACAGAAAGGGTTTTTGCACTAGAATATGTACAATGGATGGAGAGTGCAGATAAACTTTCCACTGGACAACAAAAGAAAATGATATTTCCTTCCTTGCCTTTCAAAATTGGAGGCCTCACATTTGAGAGAAAGGATTTCAAAGTGACAAATGAAGTGGTAACTTGTTTTTTCTTTGATTTTGTCAGTCATTGGAATTATGATCCATTGAAAAAAAAAAAAAAGACTTATTGCCAATGGGAACTCTCTAAGAAAATATCAACATTAGGAGATGCCATTGATAGAAAAGTTAAAAACTAAGGATTGATGGGATGAGGTTAAGAAAGAGATGGAGAAATATGCAATAGAGAATAATATTTTATTGTAAGAATTGTCATCCCAAATTATGACATTGCACATATCAGAGTCACACAAATCAAAGCCTCTGACATACTTAAATTTCTACAAGAAAGCATCTCAACCTTCTAAGAGGTCTATTCCGAAAGCAATTAAAGAGGCATGCACATCTGAATTATGGTGTCAAACCAAGATGACTGAGTTTTAGAAAATGAGGTAAAATTTGGGTGAACCTATGACATTAGTAGGTTTTGAGGAAATTAAGAAGAATGAACTTTTCAACAATTATTAGGGTAAAGAGCATCCAAATTTACTATATTATTTTCACAGTTGTAGTGATAGTGATATTCAAAGACAGAAGGACCTCGAATCTAATGGAGACATTCAAGGTATTCAAGATTCTAGGTTAACTAGGGGCAAACATATTGTTAATCTTCAAATGAGTGACTCTATCAAATAGTTGTATACTAAAGGGGCAACTATGATACAAAAAATGGGTTATGCAAGTATAGGGCCCATTGGTGCAAGTGGTGAAGGGATTTGGAATCTAGTACAAGTACTAGACCCACCCAAAAGAGGAAGTAAACCAATAATTGGACTCTCCAATGAGATTGAAGGTGATTCATCTAGAAAGGGAGAAAAAACATTATACTTCTGCTTCCTAAGGTCATCCCAACACATTATTTGTTAAATCTTCAAATCTAGTTGTAGTTGATCCCATTCACACTAGAACTAGCACTAGCATGGATGAACCTTGTGCAAAAAAGAAAAAAGATATGACAATTACAATGCAAGCAATGTTAGTGGTTACTTCACCAATTTATGCACTAGTAGCTTCTATACAAAACCCTGAAAAATAGTCCTAAAACACCAAGATTTGGAATGGCCCATCTTTAGTATGTTGGAAATCCTCAAAATGTAATTGTAGGTGGAGTAAGTTTAACTAGAGTTGGAGGAGGATACAACAATACAACTGATAACTCACCTTTCAAACACTCAATTGTGTTAGCAAACCCAAATTTTAGTTTGAAGGAGTTTGCATCATAGTTTGATTAGACAAGCAAAAGAAATAAGCAAATTATGAAGACTTTGAAAAGTGATGTAGTTGTTGAATGTTAGGTATCTACTAATAGTATATTTCCAACATATGATCCAAACACCAAAATGATGAACTTCATGGTTGTTATGTCCTTGGCTAGAGATAATAATCCACCAAAAAATGTAATAAATCATAACAATGTACAAGTTACTAGTATTTAAATATATTTGTTAAAAGTGAAAAATATTGACAAAATCAATATATCAAAATAGAGAAACAAAATGGTCTACTCTACACTTTTGAAAGTGGAGAGGGAAAACAAAAGGCTTACAAAGTATATAGAAAAGTTACAGACAAACTTTGATAATGTGAAGGCTACGGAGAAAGCAATAGACGATAGGTTTAAAGAATTAAAAAAAAGGATAGAGAATTCTTCTCCTATAGAGGCAATTTTCCAAAAAGAAAAGATGAATGAACAATTGAAAAAATTGACTAAAGAATTGGATGAGTGCAAAAAAAGAATTCAGCATGAAAAAGCCTCTACTACACAGTTGTTAAAGTCTATAAAGAGTAGTGCATAGGTCAACAATACATTGAAAACTGACCTGGACTCTACTATCAAGGAAAATAATAATTTGAAGATTGAATTGGAGATTGGAAAGAAAAATGAGGAGTCTAAGGCAAGGATAATTGATAATTTGCAGAAGGAATTGGGGAATGAGAAAAAAAGAGAGGAATCTAGTGCAAACACAATCCACAATTTGAAGAAGTAATTGGAGAATATGAAGAAAAAAGAGGAGTCAACTACAAAAACAAACCTTGATTTGAAGAAGGAATTAGAGATGGTGAAGAAAATGGTACAAATAGTAACACAATCCACCATATGAAGAAGGAATTGGAGGATGCAAAAAAAAGAGAGGAGTTAATTGCAAAGAAAATCCTAGATTTGAAGAAGGAATTGGAGAACACGAAGAAAGAGGAGTCTACTAAAACACTCTATGATTTGAAGAAGGAATTGGACAATGTGAAGAAAAAAGAGGAGTCCACTGTGAAGACAATCCATGATTTGAAAAGGGAACTTGAGGATGAGAAAAAAAAGAGGTAACTAGTGCAAAGACAATCCAAGATTTGAAGAAGAAATTGGAGGATGAGAGGAAGAGAGCAAATAATTGGCAAGGGCAACAAGAGGAAATATATAAAAAGAGTGAAATAGAGATGTCTAAAATGAAGAAAAAGATGGAGAATATAATTGCACAAAATATAATGACATCTTTTGAAGACCATCATGTCAAGGATACTATAATAAACATGATTAATCTTATCAAACAAGAAAATTGGGATAAAATAATGAAGAACAATGATAGTTTGTTTGAATGGCTTGATTTAAATAACAATCTCAGATTGTCTTTAAAATTTAAAAAAATATGTTGAGGGTAAAAGAAGTATCTTCACCAGTTCCTTAAAAAATATTGCTAAACAAATTTTGAATAAAGTACAGAGATCTAGTGATAGGGATTTGGCAAACCAAGGAATAAAAAACCACTTGGATGCCTCTGTAATGACCTTTGCTGTCTGTCACAATTGTGAACAAGTAATAGAAATAGATGAAGCTCTCAAATCTACTTCCAAAGACTTGAAAAAGATGAATCACATCATACTAAACTTGCTAATGTTGCATTACCAAATCAAACTTACTTAGATGGAAAATTCTTTGGAAAAGAAGATTACATGAAAAAGTTGTAGAACACCATGAATTCTGATTTAGACAACTTGCCTGAGGAAACCACTCTAGAAAGAATTGCAAGTAGCATCAAACTGCTATCAATAATGAATGCAATTATAGATAAATTCCCCAATTCTTGTAGAAATATCCTTTTGAAGTATTCATTGTTAACAAGGTTACAACTATTTACCTACAACCTCAAAAAAATAGAGCTTCCAAATGATGTGGAATGGAGCACCCTAAAGAAAATCATTGGAGCTAGGACATCTTCTCAAACTATTACTGTTGCTGTTAGTAATAGTCATAGCTAATAACACTAAGAAGTAACAACTTAGTAAGTGATAGTACTATAATCATTTTGTTACTTGTTGTTCTTTAATTCCAAATTTTGGATTTGATTTCAACTTTTTTTTAATGTTAATTGTTACAGGAATCAAGAGCCAACATATTAGGATAGTTGGATAGCTAGGCACTGGCATACTATTACAACACAAAGTAGATGATATTTTTTTCCCTACTCTTTGAAAAAATTATACAATTGGCAATGTGACAAATTGACAATATGATTGTACACACATAATGTATTATGTAGTAATAATATGATTATATATACAATTACAAATTGACCTACAACTATTGTTGCTCCCTTGTATATGTAAAAGGGAATTTAGGGTCATTTGACATTGAATCATTTGCAAAGGGTTGTAATTGCTTGTAATTGTTAAATGTATTATGTTACAGGCTGATTTATAATTATAAATTATAATACAATTTTTTTAAATAAAGCTTATTTTGTTCAATGCATTATGTTACAATTTCTTAAAGAAACTAGAATCAATGAAAATTTAAAAGTTAAAATGTCTAAAAACTAGAACGAATGAAAATATCAAGTTCAACATGTACTATTATATAAAAATTACAATCAATGAAAATCTCAACATGTTTAAAAAATACAATTAATGAAAATCCCAACAAGTCTAAAAAATATAATCAATGAAAATCTCAACATGTGTAGACTCTAAAAGTAAAAACTAGTTTCAATGAAAATCTCAACATGTAAGTTTGTAACATCAACATGTTTAAAAAAATATTTAAGCATCTATAAAAGGATAGTGAATGAAGGCTATAAATTAACTTCTACAAACATAATTAATTAGTAGATAGAGTCCTAGATCAGAGCTACTAGCCTATTACTTGACTCACGCAGAAGTTTGAACTTGAAGTTGAAAAGTTGCTATAGTTGTCACTCCACCTAGATCGGCTCAACATCACTATCATCAGAATCCTCCCCATTTATTGCATATAACATTTCATTATTTGTTGTGTTTTCTTTAGATTCATTGTTAGTGTCAATATGCATGCCAAAGTCAATATCACCTTCATTGCTTCCAATATCAAGACATGAACCATTGCCACCACCACCGCCATTGCCACTGCCACTTTCATTTGAAATGTTGGCCATCCCTCTTCTTTGACATTTTTTTCTCCAAATGTTGAGAGCCCTATCATAAGGGAAACTATCTACCTCATACCTAGAATTATAGAGCCTCAAACGATTATCCAATTTTTTGTCTAATTTGTTTCTAATCTTTGACTTTAGGAAGCCCAAAGTACTGAAAACTCTCTCATCTTCCATTGAACTCAATATCATTGTCAAACATAAAATGGTAGGCTTGAAATATTTTGGTATTGACTCTCTCAATTGATTTCTCTTACCAAGGTTTTTCCAAAGCTTTGTTACCACTCCCTCTTCATTTAGATTCTCCATAAGATCATATTGTTTCCTCATTATGTTTGCAAAAGAATATGATTGATCTCTTAGTCAAGATTCATCTAAAATTCCATTTATAGTTAGTTCATTGATTACTTTAGGTTTGCAAAAATTCTGAATCAAAGTCCTTATCCTTCTTCAAAAATTAGTCAGACAGTTTAGAGACCAATATGGAGGAAAAATGATAGACATTGCTTTGAGAAGTTCCTTTGGAAGGAATCTAAATCTAATTTCTGATGAAATATTATAGTAAACTTTCTTGACAGGGTCAAGCATAGAGTCTTTGATCTTCTTAAAGTCTTCACTTGTAACACATGATTGTACCTTCTCTAGTTCTAATTCTACTTCTCTTCCTACTTCATTGGTGTTGGAGATGAGATTGATGTAGACATAGTACTGCATTTGTATGTCAACTCCACATACCCTGGCACATACCTTATTGCTTGCACCAATATGTAAAAAATTCTCAAGAATGTTCAAATCTGTGATTTCTATCCACTTTGCAAACTTTAATTGATCTAATGGTAGTAATTAATACAGAGTATCTAGGCTATTACATGTCATTTTATGCAACTTATTATATTTTGCAATGTACATAACTCTTTGTTGAACCTTTTTTTATAATATTTCTCACATCCTATAGCATGCAGAGAATAGTTGCTAAAGTTAAGGGTATCTTAACATTAGTTAGACTTGAATATAGTCAAGGGAATTTGTCTCACATAGAGTAGATTAGTCCAAGAAATAACATATATTTAGAGAATACTCGATGTGCTGGTCCATCCAAAGAGATCCTTCTGGTATCATTATCTTTAAGAAGCTTCCTCCCATTAGTAAGTCCTTGAGAAAAGTGTTGAAATTCCTAGACTTGTTTTGGACTTCAACAAAAGTATTGATAAATCTCTTTGATTAGAGATTCCACTTTACTTACACAACTAAAATTGCTGACAATTCAAAAATTTAGATTCATTTGATGGGCCACACAATGAATGGGAACAATGTAGGGTGCCAAATCGTTCTTGATCTTTTAGCAAAGACCGCCTTTATGACCTTGCATAACTGAAGCTCCATTCGCTCCAACACACACCAAATTTTTGGCAATCTCCATTTTATCCAAACCTCCACATTCAATTAGAGTACTCTTTAATAAATCATATAAATTTTCAGCTGTTGCACTATAATTCAATTTAGTAGCAGATAGTAGAAAGGGTTGATGGCAAAGATTGTTTACAGTATAAATATGCATGCACACCAAGGAAGGATTATTAATTCTTGTAACTTCATCTAGAGACAATGCAATGAAATTTGAGTGCTTTATTTTTTCCTTCATATCTTCTTTTTCAACCTGTGCAAGACATCTAGCCCATTCCCACTCGCTGTTTACTAACTAGTGAGTGTTTAGATAGTTTCAAACTTTAAAATAGTGCAATAAGGTAGTAATTGAAGGGTAGTCCATCATAGGGCATCCTCTACTCAAAATATAAAAGACCACACTTTATTGAAGTAATTTTTCCATATTTTACACTTCCATTGCTTTCCCAGTGAAATCTTCAATGGAGCCTTTTACTACAGAATGCTTCTCTCGTAATTGCTTGTGTAACTTGTATATTTTGACATTCCTAATATGTAGACAGTTGTTCTTTTTTTTTCAAGTTAGCACATATTTTTCAACTCCATCTATAGTTTCCTTTTTGTAAACTTTATTGACATGCTTTTCTATGGTATCAAGTTTAAGCTGCAACCTCTTCTCCTTCTTTGTTATCTTTGTGAAAATCATACATCTGCATTCTATAGGAGGCTCACCATCAATTAGATTGGCCACTAGTTCAATGAATCGGTACTTTTCCACCCATTCTAATTGAAAATTCCTTTTAGATAGATTCCAACAAGATCGATCTTTTTTTTATTCCAATTTTCTTTTTCCCTTTTGTGCATGAACATGATTTATGGAATCACTTTTGGTTTTCTCACCTAACTGATCATTAACCAAATCAAACTCTATAATGACTCTCTACTTAGGGGAAGTGCCTCCAAATTGTGTTCAGGTTCGTCCTCGACTGGGATATTTGGTTCAACAACTTGAACTTCTTCAATATGGTCTCCAACTTGTGATGAATCTCCTTTTTCAATAAGCACTGAAGATCTAACTTGTGAATCTTGTAGGTTGCTAACATTGCCACCACCAAAATATGTTGATATGGTTGTGCATTTTGGTAATGATGGCTTCTCTTGGTTTTTAGGAATCCCACTAGAACCCCTATTACCTCTCTTGTTTGATATTGCAAATGATAAAGGTTGCAAAAAGTAAATCAACTTAGTTGTTGAACAAAAGACTCAAATAGTGATGAGTCAAAGACTATAAATAGTGATAGTAGACTACTTAGACTACATATAATAAAAGTAATATGATTCATTCTCATAAACAGGGTACTACTGCTCTGGTACTACCTAATAAAATTCACAAACCTATAGGCTATGTTAGCATGTGAGATGTCTAGTCACCAGTGGACACTGGATAGTAAAACTAAAAAAAAACTAGTACCAGTACCACTGTCCACATAAAAAATATTTAAAAATCACTTGCCTTTTATAAAAATCATAGTCTATGAGTCAATGAGCAATGCACTCAACACTCTGAAACTTTGACAACAATAAGAAATGCCAGTCTCCAAACTAGAAAAGAGAGAATTGTGTAGAATAATAATATCTTATAGTCCAATCGAGGTTGGTGAATTACACGGGATTAACAAGTGGGAATGTCAAATGTAGGAAAAACACACCTTCCTATGCAAGCCCACAATAGGAAATAATTGGCTAAACGAGGTTGGTGGTCAACACATGTAGGGAAAATGGTAGGTGATTCCCAACCCAAGGAAAAATTATTTGGTTGTAGTAATGGTGAAAGAACATTGGCCAATAAGAAACAACATGCAAAGGATGGCAAAATGTTTAAAATAAATGTATCCAAAACATATATTATATTGGCAATTGGACTGATATTTTTGACCAATCATGTGATAACTAATGTGCTACTACCACGGGCATTGGACCCAAATCTAATAAATATCCAATGATGTGGTTGACCTACATTACATGTACTATTCACCAAATGGTGATTGACCCATGAGACGGGATCGTCAAATGGTGAAGATTCATCACTAAAGTAATCTTTGGCAACTAATTCACATCTAGGGTCCTCACCTCCACTCTTCATTGTGTATTTCACCATTTCATATACCTTTTTTTCACTATTTTCCTTAGGTATGTGTAAGATCATGGTGTGCCAAAAAGTGGCAATGTTAAAAAGGTGGAGTTTGAAAATGTCTAAAAGCATTTCAAAATCCACTTTGACTTTTTTCCACCCATCCTAATACCAAAGAAAAAGGTTTGGCCAAACATTATCAGGTACTTGATATAATATCAGGTATCCAATATAATATTGGGTATCTAATATGAGATTGGATACCCAAAACCCATGACTAGGAATTAAAAAAAAAAAACCTTAGAGCATTTTAGGCATTTGTGTTTTGAGTTTAGTTTGTGTTGGTCCATTTCGGGTATAGGATATAGGAACAGGTATCAGATATAGGTATCATTTTCATTGTATTTTTTTATGATTTTGAATGAATTTTAATAAATTAGTTATTTTAAATAGAAATTGTTGAAAATTAGGTTATTTTAATCAAAATTATGTTTTACAATTTAATAGATATGGCTAACCTGAATGATGATGCTGAGCTAGGAAATAATGTTCCTTGTAACTGATGCAGGAACATCTTGCATTAAAAAATAAAGAGAAAAAAATTGGAGGAGAGAGAAAGTGATGAAAATTAAAGGAAAAAAAATTAAAAATTAAAAAATAGAAAAAAAGGAAAAAAGAGAAATTTCTATTTTCAAGGTGCATAGGTAGCATAAATAAAAAAATGAATTAAATGGTTGTCATTCCATTTATATAGGTGTATAGGTGGAATTCTAGAAGTTTGTGGACATTTCCATAAATCATGAGTTTAATATTTGTTGGGTCACATGGTAGTGCTTAGTTATATTTGGGTGGTAATTAAGTATTTGTTGAAGGTAGTTGCATTTACGTTTTATTCCACATTGGTTGTGTTTGTAACATCTTGAGTGGTAAGTGCCTATTTAAGCAAGGCATATGACCATTTTAATAAAGCTTCAAGGTGTGGTCTCTTCTTAGTAGAAGCTTGGAAAGAAGGAGAAAGCTAAAGGACAAGTTTTCCTGAGTTTTTGGATAAAGTGTCAAATGTGAGGTAGTTTATAGTAGGATTGTGGTGGAGTTGTGAGTGTGTGGATAGAGCACCAAATGTGAGGTAGTTTACACTTGGATCTTGGATAAAGTTGGAGAAGAGCTAGTGATTGCAGTTTAGAAACAAGGAGGTTGCTTGGTGGCTTGTGAGCACAAGTTGAGATCTTGGAGGTTTCTATTAGAGTATGGATCTGGACTAGCTACTGTTTGAGTTAAATCTTGAGGGATCTTGTAGAACTATTATTGTAATTGCTATTGTATTTGGTCATAACCGAGAAGGCCTTATAGCTCGACACATTGCATGTAAACAATTATTTTATGAATAAAAAATTACAATTGGTATTAGATTGTGTATCTTATGTTGTGTTTCCATTGTGTGATTATTTCCTAGGGGCTAGGACATCTCATTTGGGGATTCTCCTACCTTGCACTGCATCGAGTGGTATCAGAGTGAAGGTTGTTTGTGAGTGTGTCAACAGATCACCAAAGTTGAGGCAATTTACACTATGGCCTTGGGAGGACATGCAAGTGGATCTATGGTTGTAAAGATGGAAGGTTGATCTTTTTTGGGAAGATTGATCAGTTGGTGATTTTTTTTGTAGAGGGTTTACAAAGATCTTGGAAGATGGTTTTGAGAGGATTAGACCCTGGGATGATTGCAAATATTTGTGATATAGTGGAGAAGAGGATTAATGAGACAATAGCTCAGGTGGACATTATTATGGATGCTGATTTTTCTAAAAGAGTTGAGGAACCAAGGAATAAATTGTATGCTACTAGAGTTGGAGTCTACCAATCCGCAAAAGAGTTGTTTGGCCAGTTAGAAGACCTATTTGAGAGAGGAGATGACATAGCAAGGTTGAGGTAAAAGAATTTGATTTTGTTGATCAGTTTGTGGAGTTTGATACAGAACTTGCAAAGGAACCCGAGGCTCTTGTTGAGGATATTCCTAACCTTGTTGATGTTGGGATAGAGATTGGTTTTCATGATTAGTTGGTTGAGACTAACATGGAGATTACAATGCACTTGATCATGGATGATCTTGTTACTATTGGTGGTGACTTGTATGTTGTAGAGCATCTTTTTGTGAGCAATGAGACCACTGGTGTTGTGAGTTTGGAATGTGTTGATGGAGATCCACATATTACTATTGATATGGAGTTTGTTGCTACTAGTTTGGATTCACTAGTTGCTGATGTGGATGAAGGTTTGTTGATGAAACATTATATTCAATTTATTTCAAGAAGTGAGCATGCTGATTGGATGGTTGATATTTTGGTATTTGACAGAGTGATGCAGATGTGGGTGATTTTCATGTTGATTTTCTTGTTCCTATTGAGGTGGAAACTTTTGGTGAAGATGATGGTTGTAGATCTTTCTTTTGGGACACACTTTTTTATCTACTTGGGAAGTTTGATGCAAGAGCATCTTGCATTAAAAAATAAAGAGAAAAAAAATAGAGTAGAGAGAGTGACAAAAATTAAAGGAAAAATAACTAAAAGAAGAAAAACAAAAAAGGAGAAAAGTGGAATTTCTATTTTCAAGGTGCATAGGTGGTGTAAATAGAAAAATGAATTAAATGGTTGTCATTCCATTTATCTAGGTGTGTAGGTGGAATTCTAGAAGTTTGTGGACATTTCCTTAAATCATGAATTTAATATTTGTTGGGCCACATGGTGGTGCTTTGTTATATTTGGGTGAGAATTAAATATTTGTTGAAGGTAGTTGTATTTACCTTTTATCCCACATTGGTTGTGTTTGTAACATCTAAGTGGTAAGTGCCTATTTAAGTAAGGCATATGAGCATTTGTAATCAAGCTTCAAGGCATGGTCTCTTCTTAGTAGAAGCTTGGAGAGAAGGAGAAAGCTAAAGGGTGAGTTTTCTTGAGTTTGTGGATAGAGCACCAAATGTGAGGCAGTTTACAGTAGGATTGTGGTGGGGTTGTGAGTGTGTGGATAAAGCATCGAATGTGAGGCAATTTACACTTGGATCTTGGATAAAGTTGTAGAAGAGCTAGTGACTTTAGTTTAGAAACAAGGAGGTTTCTTGGTGGCTTGTGAGCACAAGTTGAAATCTTGGAGGTTTCTACTAGAGTGTGTATCTAGACTAGCTAGTGTTTGGGTTGGATCTTGAGGGATCTTGCAGAACTATTATTGTAATTGCTATTGTTTTTGGTCATAACTGGGAAGGCCTTATAGCTCGAAACATTGCATGTCAATAGTTATTTTATGAATAGAGATATACAATTGATATCAGATTGTGTATCTTGTGTTGTATGTCCACTATATGGTTATTTGCTGGGGGCTAGGACATCTCTTTGGGAATTCTCCTACTTGCACCTCATCCGTAACCCTTCAAAAAATGATCTAGTACCCCCTCAAAACCATCCACTAAAAAATCCTCCACCCCCTTAAAATCCTTTTAAAATTGAAGCTTTGATATATGAAAATCTCATTGAACTGAGGGTTTTTCAAACCACATAAACAATATACCTATATTAGCTCCTATATTATCAACACTAAATGCCATAGTGGATAATATTGAAACACTTACCAATGAACAAAATGTTTCTCTTCACTAGCATGAGAAAATGCATGCCATGCTTGATGATGGTTGGACTATGATGAGGTTGCGATACAAAACTAAAGATGATATAGTTAACTTTTTTGTGGACCCAAGAACTAATAAAGTAGTAGAACTAAAAAAGTCTAAATTATCAATTAAATGGTGCAAAAATGAGGCTATGCATGCAAACTATTGGAATCATTTGTGGATAGTTTTTGACAAACCTCCACACAATAATTAGAGGTGCAGAATTTGTGTTGCACCTCAAGGTGAACTACTGAGCATGAGGCCCAACACCTCACGATAGACCATTTTCCTAGTGGAAGAAAGTTGGCACTTTTGTCCCCCCTACCGATGTCTCCCCCCTTCTCCAATGCAACATCCTAAAATCATTGCAGAGGCTATCTCTTAGACTATTAGAGCCATCCATTGATTGAGTAGCTTGTTGATATCCTAGGCTAGGTTAATTTTGCCTCCTTGTGTTGATGATGCTGGCATGAGTTCATCATCTATGAACTCATCACATGTTTGTGTGCCTCATACTTGCATAACATGCAAGAATATTTGTCTAGGTCCCATAGGTGATATTTTTGGCTATCAGATTGCATTGGAGGAGGGGCATGTAGAGGCATGGAATCCTTTTGTGCCAGTACCTATATACATTTCTTTGTTATGGCATAGGTGATTTAAAGTTAATCTTTATAATAGAGTAGTTTTAATCCATACTGACTTATACATGTATGCAATCTTCATTCATGTTTAGTTGATGATTAAGGATGAGCTCAGACAAGTTGATAATGTCATGCTCTCGAATATTTCATTTGGTCTTGAGACATATACGATATATTATGTTGATTTCTCATTGTTTTCTATTTGATATTGGAGCACATATGGTTTCTAATCTTTGTTTTCTCTTACAGGTATCACTTGTTAGTTGGGGGTAGAGTGTAGGGGGTGAGGTAGAGCCCATTAACATGGAAAAAGTAATTAGGTGATTTTAAAGTGATTAAATATCAATGTATTGTTGTAAAATGTTTGTGCTAATAAATTTTAATTACATTCTTTATTGTACAAGGCGTGGCTACTGGTGATGAGTCTAGGAAGATTCGGCATTGTAGACCCTCTGACATTTCCTTTTGCAGTGATAGCCCCATCATATGTATAAGTATCATTTATTTTTTATTTTCCTTATTTTTATAAAAAATATTCAAAATTGATTTCCATGATATTAACAACTAGGCTTTTGTATCTCATAGGAAATACCTAGTGCACAGGAGCCTAGATGTTAGAGTTTTGTATCTTTGCTCATGCAACTATTATATCCAGAAGAGGAGTCGACAGAGGTAAGTTGTAGTTTGAATTATTGATTATATGTTATAAATTTAGTATGATATGAATTATAATGTTATAGTTTAAGTTGTAGATCCATCTGACAAACATAATTTTGAACATATACATGCCACAACCAACCATGTTCTAGGCATCTTGACATATGAGAGGACTCTTGACTGGCATAAGAGGTTGATGAGAGAGATATTTATGATGAAAGTTTAATACTAAAAATATTCATTAAAAAAATATCATTATGCATTTGAGTAATTCAATGTTAGATACATAAAATCATATAAATTTAGTAGTCCATCTGATCCACCTAATTTAGCGCAGAGGCTGCATTTTGATGATCCATGAGCATCATATGATAGTATAGTTGTCATAGGATGTGTCATAAGACATCTTGAGATGGCATATGCCACATTATATACAAAAACATTAATATTGTACATGTTTCGATGTTATGATCAGCCACATTTTCTATATGGATCTATGTATTTTGATATATATTTGTGTAATTTGTCTATGGTTACATGAACTTTAATATATATATATATATATATATATATATATATATATATATATATATTAATGGATTCATGTATTTTGATATATATTTTTCTCATTTATGTGCACAATAATATACAAATTAATTCAGTACAATATTGTTCAATTTATCATGGATCATATGTATGTTCATGTTTATGGAATGTCATTCATTTTGATCATGTTTGTTATATTCAATTCAAATGCAATAATTTGTGAAGAACATTTTAACAACCTTTATTATCAAATTTTGATGGAATGTTTAATTTGAAATTATATCATATATGTTTAATTTCAGATGATCTCTGCAATCCCTTAAGATGTCTACAGTTAGCCAAATCCATGGCCAATTTGGCCTTAGGAGCCCACCTTTGGCATTATGAGATGTTTCAGTATGTACCGGTCACAAATGTTATTGGAGCTCTATGGTCAAAATGGGGGTGTCACTAGGTTATTTTAGACCTTGACATGATTTTCTTGTAGCATTTGACATTTCACTGATAGCCCCCACGAGCTTTGAGTTATGACCCTCAGAAGATTGACCTCCAAATGCACTTAGAGCACCTTGGAGACTCTTTAATACTAGGTGGTTGTGAATATTGGAGGCTCTCCATGGCCAAAAATAGTGTCAGTATGGTTCACCTACTCATCTGGAGCTAATGACACTGATGATTTGATGCCAAGATTAGTGGTTTCAAAGTTGTGTAGTAATGCACCAATGAATAGAGGCATACTACAAGTTTTGGCATCGAGTGAGATCAATAAGCTAAATCTAAACAAAATGTAATCTCTTTGAAATGAGATAGGTTATTGTAGGCCTCAAAATGACCATCTTTTAGTATTCAACATTTCACTAATAGCCCCTACGAGCTCTGAGTGATGACCCTTAGAAAATCAACCTTCAAATGCACTTAGAGTACCTTGGAGACTCTTTAGTATGGGGTGGCTGTGAACATTGGAGACTCTCCATGGATGGAACACGGGTGCCATTAAAGTTTACCTACCCATCCAAAGCTAATGGCATTGATGATTTGATGCCAAGATCATCAGTTTCAAAGTTGCATAGTGACACACAAATAAACTGAGGCACACTGCAAGTTTTTGGCATCGAGTGAGATTGTTGTGCCGAATCCAAATGGAATTAGTTTCTCTGAAATGAGATATTTTATTTTAGGCCCTAGCATGACTATCCTATATAATATTTTACATTTCACTGATAGTCCCCATGAGCTCTGAGTTACGACCCTCAGAAGACTGACCTCCAAACACACTTAGAGCACCTTGGAGACTCTTTGGTACGGGGTGACTGTGAACATTGGAGGCTATCCATAGCTAGAAAAAGGGTAACACTAGGGTTCACCTACCCATCCAGAGCTAATTGTGTTGATAATTCGATGCCAATATTAGTGGTTTCAAAGTTATGCAATGATGGACCTATGAAGTGAGGTACACTATAAATTTGGGCATTGTGTGAGATTGTTGTGCCGAATCCAAATGAAATCTAACCTCTTTAAAATAAGATAGGTTATTGTAGGCCCCAACATGACCATTTTATAGCATTTGACATTTCCTTGGTAGCCCTTAGGAGCTCCAAGTTACAACCCTCAGAAGATCAACCTCCAAACACACTTAGAGCACCTTGGAGACTCTTCAGTATAGGGCGGCTGCAAATGTTGGAAGCTCTCCACGGCCAGAACAAGGGTGTCACTAGGGTCAGTATTAAGTAAAAAACATTGTTTTTTAGCTCCCTCAAGTTTTTGGCATTGGGTACAGTGCAAGTTTGGTGTTAGTATTAATTAAAATCATCATTTTTAGGTCCCTCCACACAAATTACATTAAGTAAAAACATATTTGTTTCTTATGTATTAAAAAAACAAGCTTACATATACAATATCTCAATTGTTTCATCATTATTACATCAAGACACAACTACCAAAAATCGTAGTGTCAAAAAATTGTACTGTAAAATATAGAATAGATTTTTCTTCATTCTGCTCCTTATTTAGTTTTTATCTTCATTCATGGCTACTCTTCATGATGTACCTACATCCAATATCATAAAAAATATTAATAAATAATCGTATTAAACAAGATAATCATTGGGTCACTGAATCATTATTAATAAGAGAACATAAGAAGTAAATATACCTAGTCGAGTGTTCTTGTAGGGTCCTCTCTCTATTTTAGGGTCTCCAATAGGGCTTCATGATCAACATTAGTACTAAAAAGTTCTTTTACTTTTGGTATTCATTGATGTTTCAACAACTTTACATTTTTTCTCTATAATAAGATGTGAATATATGAGAATTTTTTTGTGCTTCTAATAGTCTTTGAATGCAAAAATTCTATTACTTTTAAGCATGTATGTCCACAACCATGTTCCAACAACTACAACTAAACCAACAGGATATGTGAATCCATCATCATCTATGATCAGTTGTGCAAGATTTTGTTTACCTCTTACACAACATGCTAACCAATAATCTAATTTCTCATTAGTCTCGTGTGGTGCAACCAGTGCAAAGACATGTCCTGGATGAAGAAGATCTGATAGATGGTTATGCTCAAGTGAACTTTCCATGTCATCATTTCTAATAGAGAATATGATAGACAATGGAGTAAGATAAGGTAGAGCCCATGTGTCCACCCACTCACTCCACTCATAATGATCTCAATCACATTGGAATAATTAGGACAAAAACAAGCTACTTGTTGTATCCAAATGGCCCATGTACTAGAATCAAAGCTCTGAAATGAATGTATTTTTGATGAGTCTATAATAGTAGTAGCACAATTTGATCTATCACCTATGGATCATTCCTCAACCAACCAAAAGAACCTGCATACTACTTAATCAAGAGTCACCCCCTATGATAACCTACATCTCATTGCTAACCACCAAAGATGAAATACTATCATTTTGATTAGTAATGATCACTATATCATATAGCGATGCAAACTTAAATTTTTACCATTACTCGCACTGTTGTATGTCATAGAGATATCCAAAAGTTTTATTGTTCATTGCCAAACTGAAACCCCTTTATTTTGATTAGTGATAATCGCTATAAGTGACATTGATCTCCTTATTTTATTGCCAATCGCTATATCTATTTTGTGTTTTCACCACACAATAATAGACCTTGATCGTAATAACATATAGTGATGTATGAAGACTTATCACTCATCGCTGAAGTAAAATCACATGTCCTCCACTTTTCAATAAGATCTATCATCATAGTGTTTAGTGATAATCCAATCCTATTGCTGATTGCCAATACTCCATAACTTCTGCTCTACACAGTGATGAGCCCAAATCTTTAGAGCATTATCACCAAAAAACAAGCTATCATTCTTTGATCACTGATAATCACTACATATCATATCAATAACCTCCATCTCATCGCTAATTTCCAAAGCTGAAACATTGTCATTTCAATTAGTGATGATTTTTGTATCATATAGCAATGCCAACTTAAATTTTAATCATTACTCTTGCCATTGTATGTGATGGAGATATGCAAAAGTTTTATTGTTCATCACTGAGATTGAAACCCCTTTATTTTGATTATCGATAATCACTATAAGTCACAACAATCTCCTTATTTTATCATCAATCCCTATATATTTTTTGTGTTTTCACCACGCTATGATAAACGTTGAACGTTGTAACATATAGTGATGTATGAAGACTTATCGCTCATCGCTGAAGTAAAATCCCATCTCCTTCGCTTGCTAATAAGATCTATCATCATAGTGTATAGCAATAATCCAATCCTATCATTGATCATCAAGATTCCGTTCAACAATGAACCCAAATCACTATATGATATAGCGATACTCCATCAAGTGTATGATATTAACCCAACTATTGTCATTGTAGGATATAGCGATACATGTGCCATCTTTGTAGCTACAGCGATAATCTCAAAAATGAGGAAATCTCTCAAGTGTCAAACATGATCAAAATCAAGATTGGTCAATAGATATTGCCATGTAATGAGGAAAACCTATGAGTGCAATTTACACCAGGAGCCTTTCATTTTGTATGATAAATAGACATTTTTCTATCAAAACACAAAGAAATATAGTAAGTAATTCCTTTATTTGATCATGTAATGTGCCTAAAATATATGAAAAAAAAAGTAATGAAAGCAAGTAAAAGGTGAATAAATATTTGCAAAATATTGAGTTCCACTAGGTTGAAAGGGGTCATAGGATAAACTATGACCCCTTTCAAAGCATTTCATGACAACATATGTCCTTAGGGTCCTAGGACCCCTAGGGAACTATTTTATTTGTTTGAATGGGTTGAAAGTGCTCATAAGATAAATTATGACCCCTTTCAATGCATTTCATGATAACATATGTCCTTAGGTATCCTAGGAACCCTAGGAACCTATTTCATTTGTTTGAATGGGTCGAAAGGAGTCAGAAGATAAACTATGACCCTTTTTGACACATTTCATGATAATATATGACCCTATGGGTCTGAGGATCCCTAGGGACCTATTTTATTTGTTCGAATGGGCCGAAGGGGGTCATAGGATAACTTATGACCCCTTTCAATGCATTTCATGACAACATATGTCCTTAGGTGTCCTAAGATCCTTAGGGACCTATTTCATTTGTTCGAATGGGTCGAAAGGGGTCATAGGATAACCTATGACCCCTTTCGATGCATTTCATGACAACATATGTTAGGACCCCTAAGGACCTATATCATTTGTTCAAATGGGTCGAAAAGGGTCATAGGATAACCTATGACCCCTTTAGGCTTATTTCATGACAACATATGTCTTAGGAGCCATAAGGACCTATTCATTTATTTGAATGGGTCAAAAGGAGTCATAGGTTAAATCTTACGACCCCTTTCAATGCATTTCATGATAAGGACCCCTAGGGACCTATTTCATTTGTTCAAATGGGTCAAGAGGGATCATAGGATAAACTATGACCCCTTTCGATGCATTTCATAACAACATATGTCCTTAGGGCTCCTGGGACCCTTAGGGACCTATTTCATTTGTTCAAATGGGTCAAAAGGGGTTATAGGATAACATATGACCCCTTTTGATGCATTTCATGATAACATATGTACATAGGGATTCCTATTTCATTTGTTTGAATGGGTCAAAAGGGATCGTAGGATAACCTATGACGCCTTTTGATGCATGTCATGACAACATATGTCCATAAGGGTCCTAGGACCCCTACAAACTTTTTTTATTTGTTTGAATGGGTTGAAAGTGGTCATAGGATAACTTATGACCCCTTTCGATACATTTCATGACAACATATGTCTCTAGGGGTCCTAGGACCCCTAGGAACCTATTTGGTTTGCTCGAATGAGTCAAAAGAGGTCATAGGTTTTGAATGGGTCAAAAGGGGTCATAGAATAACCTATGACCCCTTTTGATGTATTTCATGACAACATATGTCCCTAGGTGTCCTAGGACCCTTAGGAACCTATTTTGTTTTCTCAAATAGGTCAAAAGGGGTCATAGGAGCTTAACCCATGACCCCTTTTGATGTATTTCATGTGACAACAAATGTCACGACCCCTAGGGACCTATTTCATTTGTTTGAATGGGTTGAAAGGGGTCATATGATAACCTACATGACCCCTTTCAACACATTTCATGAAAACATATGTCCTTGGGGGTCCTGTGACCCTGAGGGACCTATTTCATTCGTTTGAATGGGTCGAAAGGGGTCATAGGATAAGCTATGACTCATTTTAATGTATTTCTTGACAATATTTGTCCCTAGGGGTCCTAGGGACCTATTTCATTTGTTTAAATAGATTGAAAGGGGTAATATGATAACCTACGACCACTTTTGATGCATTTCATCACAACATATGTCCCTAGGGGTCCTAGGACCCTTAGGGACCTATTTCATTTGTTGAAATGGGTCGAAAGGGCTCATAGGATAACCTATGACCCCTTTCAACACATTTCATGACAACATATGTCCTTAGGACTCCTAGGACCCCTAGGGACCTATTTCATTTGTTCAAATGGGTCTAAAGCGGTCATATGATAACCTATGATCACTTTTGACACATTTAATGATAACATATACATGTCCTTAGGGGTCTAAGGACCCCTAGGAACCTATTTCATTTATTGGAATGGGTTGAAAGGGATCATAGGATAACCTATGACCCATTTCGACACATTTCATGACAACATATGTCCCTAGGACCCCTAGGGACCTATTTCATTTTCTCGAATGGGTTGAAACATGTCATAGGATAAACTATGACCCCTTTCAATGTATTTCATGACAACATATGTCCTTAGGGGTCCTAAGACCCCTAGGGACCTATTTTATTTGTTCGAATGAGTCAAAAGGGATCATAGGATAAGCTATGACCCCTTTCAATGCATTTCATGACATCATATGTCCTTAGGGGTCCTAGGACCAATAGAGACCTATTTTATTTGTTTGAATGGGTCTAAAGTGGTCATCGATCCATTGTATCGAGAACCCCTAGGGACATAGGGTAATTGATGCAATGGGTCGAATGAGGTTATATGCTAGCCCATGACCCAATTAGACCCATTACATCATGACACGTGTCTCTAGGGGTCCTAAGACCCCTAGGAATATAGGGTAGTCAATGCTATGGGTCGAATGGAGTCATAGGCTAGCCCACGATCCTATTCAACCCATTGCATTGATTACCCTAGCCTACGACACCATTACTATATAATAATAATAATAATACTTTACTATATTATATAATAATAATAATCATATATATTGCTATATTATATTTAATGATAATAATCATTTATATTACAATATTATATTTAATAATAATAATCATATTTTACTATATTGTATTTAATAATAATAATAATACATTACTATATTATTTAATAATAATATATGACTATATATTAAATATAATAATAATAATATATTACTATATTATATAATAATAAAAATAATATAGTAATTTATAATAATATACAATAGTTGTTGATTTCCCAGACTTGCCAAATTGATTTCCCTCCAAAATTTGGGCGAACAATTTTTTATTTCTTTTTTTCCACCAAATTTTGGATACCCAATTCGGCTTGGTATTTAGCAAACCTCTTTGTTTAACTCAAAAAATGTGTTTGAGACATGTTTCAATGACATTCAGACTTCGAGTAGCCATCTGATAATATTTTTTTCATCCAAATTCAATCAAATGAAAAGGGTTTTTTGATAACATTATCAAGATTCTATCGATATAATTGATGTCAAATTCTAAGTTCAATAAATATTTATTAGTTAATTTTTAATGAAAATATCTGTAAATTGTTGATTGACATAATGTTTGAAAAATAGCTATAACTTTCAAATAGTATAACATTTTTGAAATCCAAAAGTTGCATCACATTTTATGCCTTGCCTAGTATAAGGAAAAAAAAGAATTTTTTATTATTATAATATTTTCAATTAGTTAAGGTGGTCAGACATGGGAATTTTTTATTTTGAAAAAGTTATAGTACAAAATTTATATTTAATTCATTTATTTGGAATTAAAATACCCAAAAATATGTGTTGCATCTAGGCACGAGTCTACATTTTATATCTATAATTATATTTAAAAATATTATCATTTGATTTTGAATAAGGTGGTCAGACATACACCTACTTTTTATTTTTGCCTTGAAACTTTTGGAGTACTATAGTAAAATCCAAAATTTTGACAAATCAAATATTTTTTTCTCTAGATAAGGTCTAGTAGTTTAGAAATTTTATTCAATTTCCTATAGATTCTTTTCTTACAACATTTTTCTATATAAAACCCATAACTACTTTAAAATTATATGTCAAGTTAACATAACCTCGATTTGTTGGTTTTTCACTGCCACTTAAGGCCATTGTTTGGTTGACCATGATCTTGCGCATACCCTCTCCCAAGATCTTGTTTGCACCCCTCATTGAAACATGTGCCAAACTTGGATAAGCCAACACATTCTGAACACTTCTCATTTAAGTAAGCATTTCTATAAATGAAACAACCATCAACTCTTAGACATAAAAGTTGATCTAGCAAGTCTCTTGATGATATTGGAAGCCCACTAGCACTGCAATTGTCCAACATTTCTTTACTATGCAAAGTAAAATGGATGTAGCATAATAGTTCATGGTGCATGGAAAAGTCCACATGATATTTTCAACAACATGTATTTCAAATTTTAAGTGACACAGAATAAAATGGCTTCAAGGATTCAAAAGCCCTTTATGATATATGAAATCTTGAACGACTCTCTAAATTCTTTGAAAAAAATATTTTAACTTACCTCCAAATAATGTTTAGGATGTGGTGTGCAATCTCTAATGCCAATTCTCAACTTTAACACGTCTTTAACATTGGGTGAGACTTTTGAGCTAGAGTGCCAAAACAGTGTAATTTCTTGCTTCACATCATCAGTTAACTTCTTATGGTGACATGTTTCCCTAGGGGTCCTAGGACCCCTATAGACATAGGGTAATCAATCATATGGGTTGAATGGTGCAGTAGGCTAGCCTACGACCCCATTCAACCCATTGAAAAAATGTGTATGTAGGGGTCCTAGGACCCACAAGGACATAGGGTAATTGATCATATTGGTCGAATGAGGTTGTAGGCTAGCCCACGACCCCATTTGACCCACTGCATTGTGACATGTGTCCCTAGGGGTCCTAGGTTCCCTGAGACATAGGGTAATCAATACAATGGGTCGAATGGGGTTGTAGGCTAGCCCACAACCCCATTCGACCCATTACATTGTGACATGTGTCCAGGACCCCTAGGGACATGGTGTAATCGATTGGATGGGTCGAATGGGGTTATAGGCTAGCCCATGACCCCATTCAACCTATTGCATGGTGACATGTGTCCCTAGGGGTCCTAGGACCCCTAGGGACATAAGGTAATTAATCAGATGGGTCGAATGGGGTCGTAGGCTAGCTCATGACCCTATTAGACCCATTGCATATTGACATGTGTCCCTAGGGGTCCTAGGACCCCTAGGGACATAGGGTAATCAACTAGATGGGTCAAATGGGGTTGTAGGCTAGCCTATGATCCCATTCGACTCATTGCTTAGCGACATGTGTCCCTAGGACTCCTAGGACCACTAAGGAAATAGGGTAATCAATCATATGGATTGAATGGGGTCGTAAGCTAGCCCACGATCCCATTTGACCTATTACATCAGGACATGTGTGCCTAGGGGTCCTAAGACCCTTAGAGACATAGGGTAATTGATGCACTAGGTCAAATGGGGTTGTAGGCTAGCCCATGACCCCATTCGACCTATTGTATTGTGACATGTGCTCCTAGGGGTCCTAGGACCCTTAGGGACAAAGGGTAATCAATGCAATGGGGTTTTAGGGTAGCACATGACCCCATTTGACCCATTGCATTGTGAAATGTGTCCCTAGGACCCTTAGGGAGATAGGATAATCGATGCAATGGGGTCATAGGCTAGCCCATGACCCTATTCGACTCATTGCATTGCAAAATGTGGAAAGTCATTTTAGGTTTGTTATCATCCTTGTTCCAACTCTACTTCTTTGTATTCATGAGATCCTCCATAAAGACCCTTGTATATGCATCTAGCTAATATTGCCCCTTTGAGAGGCTATATTATTTACATTATTTTAAGACATAACATCAAACAATTCAGTTGCATTGTAAGATTTTGTGCTATGCAGATTGATTGGTAATGTTGGTTGAAATGGACTTTATACTGAAGATTCCTAAACTTCTTTAGCTCTGTAAACTGTAATAATTTCATTAAATGAAATTACATTTTTACCAGCCATTTTCGAATCTAGTTCACATACCATGAGGACTTGCACATTGCCCTAACCATCAATGCCAATGAATGCAATAGAATCCCACTGAAGTATCTAAAGCTTTTTTCTATTAAATTATGAAACACAAAAAGGCTCCTTCGATGCATTATTTTCCTTTAATGGAACACTCCCAACATATAAGAATTATCATTATATCGAACCCTCACCATTCATGTATTAAAAGCTTGGCCATGGGAAAGTAGGGACGGGTGATGACTACAGTAAGCTCAAACTTGGATGGCTTAAACATCACACACTAATCTTCATTCCAAAAAGTGTTAAATAGTCAAAGTTGACTTATTTTATCCAAGCTTAATTTTCTTCTTAATACCGCTTAAACTTGATCTTCACTAAATCATCATTGAAATGAGTGTAATGACTGTCTTTGGGTTATATTCACGCTTTTCCTTTCAACGGTTTCATCCACAATACACGGTCTTTGATAATTAATAGTGAGTACGACGATGAACTTGATGATGTTCATGTTTGATACTTGTGTAATATGTGCATCAGCAAGGGCCTTCACAACATCTTCCTTAACGAAGATCCATGTTCCTTTATATTTTAACCAATCCCAAAATATATGGTTACCACGGGTTATAATGGAGGAAGAGTTGGGTGATAGAATGAAGGAATCAAGATTTATACAACCCGCTAACTATCTCGTCCAATAAATCTATTCAATAGAAATGCTACGATGTTATATATATAAGCTTATGAGATGCTTAAACATCGTAGCACTTGTTCAAACAGCTTGGGCGCCTGAGTATTTGGTCGAATAATCATCATTGCTATTAGGGGTGCCCTATGTCACCAGCCCTTTTTAATCAATTCATGTTAGTGTAATAGGCAATCACTGTAGTCTATCCTCGATGTGGCACTGACATGAAGAGCTCTGCCAAAAACATAGCGGATAGTGATAATTGCCATATACAAAAAACATAAAATAAAAAATATCAATACAACCAAACTCTGTACACTAACATATAGTTTTATGCTTTTGAAATTTATATATTATCATATTGGTGGTTAGTATGAATATTATTTTTTCTTTTATAAAATGAACACTATCAGTTATTAAAGTGAGTATTTTAAAATAATTCATAATATAATCTTATAATAGAGCTTAGTATGTAGTATATCAGTTCATAACAAAATTATGATAATGTGAATTCAATCTTAGAAGAAAATTCATGATTAAATATTTAAAATGGTAGTTTTGATGGTATTGATAGTGTAAATACTAAAAATTTAAAAAATCTATAATTACGCCCTAGGTGTTCCTTATATGAATGTGAGGAGCTAAAATTTGAATCCAAAGGTGAAAAATGGTGTAGAGGAAATGACTACCATTGAAACAATGTGAAGCATCGATCTATTTTCACCTTTTCTACGTACAGTGACTGTGGTTCGATATTTTAAATAATAATAAACAACAACAAACTTATGCATGAAAAAGTCTGGGAGGAAAGCAAAGTAGGAGGATGCAAGCGGATGAAGGGCATGGCGTAGGAAAAGTGAAAGCAAAGCACAACCATTGCACTTTCGCCCGTTGATATTTTGACTTTGTTAAAAAGTAATTTTTGTAAAAAAGAATGACTTTAATAATATTTTTATTAAAAACAGTCCAACTCCCATCTGCATGCTAAGTTGCAAAAAATACTATGCACAGATTTAATATTAATCATCCATATGTACCATTCGTTTAAGTTTTAATTCCAGAATTAAAAATTAGTCAACAAATGCAAACATACCACGCTGCATTTTAATACATGCAAACCTCATAAATAATTGTACACTCAAATTTTAGGTAGCAAATATTGATATTTTTATCATCAATTATTTATATGCTAGGTTCTCAAAGAATTATTAAGTAGAATTGTATATAATTCAGAATATAATATTATAATATAGAAGAATAGTTATTATTATATTATATAATGTAAATGGTTAAATGTAAATATAAAATACAAAAATAAATGAATAATATTTTTAAATAATAAAAAGTAAATCATATGTAATATTATAAAATAAATGTTATATTTAATAATCATTGTAGTATGCATTATATTATTTAATAGAATTAGATTAGATTAGATTAATTTTATTTACTATATTAATAAAAATATTTTTATCTATTTTATAAATTGATAATTAAAAAAGAAGAAGAAATAGTTCAATTTATAATTGTTTTGTTATTTTGTTACATTTTGACACTTTCGTATATATTTAAAAATAATAATCTTGTTCACTAAAGAATGAATAATTGTTATATTACAAATGTGGGGGGGGGGGCGGAGAGAGAGAGAGAGAGAGAGAGAGAGAGAGAGAGAGAGAGAGGTACATGAAGATATAGCAATAGAAGGGGGAAGAGTGAGAGAGAAAGAAGTAAGGCAATAACAATAGAGAGGAAGATAAAGATGGAGATGAAGACAGAAGAGATGGATATGTAGAGAAGAAAATGAATAGATAAAGAGAGAGGGTAGATAGAAATGGTATATGTATATGTGTGTGTGTGTGTGTAAAAGGAAAGAATGACGGAGAAAGAGATATACAAATAGAGAGAGGAAGATAGAGGGAGGGGGTGGGGATGGATGATATACATATATGTAAAAAAGAGAATGACACATGGAGAAATATAAAGGTGAAGATAGAGGTAGGAAGTGATATATATATATATATATATATATATATATATATATATATATATATATAGAGAGAGAGAGAGAGAGAGAGAGAGAGAGAGAGAGAGAGAGAGATGTAAGGATTTAAAGGTATAGGTCAAAGGGAGTGATGAGGAGGGATGGACAGAGAGTTGGAGATGTGTCTAGAAATGGAGTGGTGAGAGGAAGGTATAGATAAGAGAGTGAGAAATTTGTTTTAGAGATGGTAAGAAGAAGACACATACAGAAATGAATGGGGAAGGTAATTAGACTCCACTATTAAAAGGATCATATTATGTTTGCAAGAGAGGGTGGGATAAAGTTGAAGACAACTATAAATAGAGATGGGGAGAAACAAAGAGTGTGTGAATAAGGGAGAAAAAGAAAGGTGGAGTGAAAGAAAGGGGTAGAAATATAGAGATAAATGAAGGATAGATAGTGATAGATAGAGGAAGAGATAGATATTTATAGTGGGAGAAGATTGATGCCATGAGAAAGATGGAAACTAGGAAGAGAAATTAAGAGGAAGCTATAGATGAATAATTAAAAATTAAATCAATTCTATAAACTTTTAATTAGAATTATACAGCTCCTCTTGTGAAACAAGTAAATAGAAGACACGTAATAGTTTTTGATAGATTGATACAGAGATAAGGAGATATAGAATGAGATGGAGAGACAAACAAAGGAACAGATAGTTGACTTTCCATAACTTTACGACGTACTGTAGTGCCTGCCCTGGTTCGCATTTTGTTATCATTGCTGAACTCTTTTAGAGCTAGTTTCATGTTGATGGTTAGTAACATTATTATGAGATTATCAGATATTGTGCTATAGATTCAGTTGATATGTGATGAGATTACTTGGACTCTACATTTCATGTATGTATGATGATTATTTTCAGTGTTTGCAGTTATTAATGATGATTAGTAAGATGATTTATTATCATATGTACTTTCTTATGGATACTTACCCCATACTTGCATGTGTATGGTGTGTGGGTTTGCCTTGCATGTTTGCTTTTGTATGGCGTGTTTGATGTGGTTAAGGAAGGGAGTCGCAGTCACCTGCTAGTCGGGATCTACACGGTGCACCACTTCCTACCATTGTCTGTTTAGTTTAGTATATATTGTATTTGTACATGCATGGTTTTTATGTAGGTTGCAGGTACCGGGTATCGACTTCCCTGAATTGTCAGGATGAGCGTACCCTATCACATTATCTCAATGATAAGAGAGGGGAGATAAATTCTCAAGTCCAAATCCCAACCCTTTAAGCCATTGGTTCTAATTGAAAAATTAGGACAAGTATCCGAGTTGAGTACCCTCCGAATATGTCGGATGACATAATTCATGATATTAACCCTTGGTTTGATTTTGTATGTATTTTGGTTATGATGAGTTTTCATATTTTTACCTTGTGAGTCTTTGGTGTATTTTCTACTAATTAAGCCTAATTAAAAGATTTAATTAATGGTTTAATTAAATAAAAAAAATAATATGGTATTTTAATATTTATTTTATTTAATTAATTGAGAAATTAATTAAATAAAATAATTAAAGTTGGAAGATAAAAGTTATAATATTAAATTTGGAATGTGACAATATTTATAATATATTTGGAGCTCATTTTTAAATAAATGACTAAATAATATTATTATTAAAGCTAATAAATATTTTAGCAATAAAGTTTTGGAAAATGAAATTTAAAAGTGGAAAATATATTTTAAATTATTAAAAGATTCTAAATCTCATATGATTAAAATATAAATATATTAAGATTGAAAAGTGGAGATATTAAAGTTAGTGCATGAGACTTAATAAATAAATAAATTAAATTGGAAAGAGTAAAGTAAATTGGAGTTATAAGCTTGCATGGGAATTAACATGTGTCAACAACACGAGGGTTAGTACATCAATTAAGCACAAGGTGTCTACAACTCTACGACTCATCAAAAAGAATTGGAAAAGACCCACGCTTAGTTGGTGACACCTTTCAGCGGTTTCAAGAAGCATTCCAAATTTTTTTGGAGAGCTCTTGATATTCAGGCATTCATAGAAGTTTAAATGAAAAGTTTAATGGAAGCTACAAGCTTAAGGGAAGCCACGAGCTACAAGCTAAAATAGAAGCTTCAAAGCTTACATGCATGAGAGAAGATTCATATGCTCATATATTTTCTACTTGTTTCTATGCTCCTTCTAGCACTTCTAATCACTTGGAGGATTCGATCGGCTTGGATTCTTGGAAGAATTGCGAATGATGGAGAAGGAAGGGATTTTCTATGGACTTCTGAGGCATGGCAAATTAGCATCAGTGTCCAGGTGCACTCGTGATATTCTCATATTCCCTTTGCACTCTTTCTCTTCTTGTCTTCATTATATCTGTTTTATGTGGCTGAATACTCTTTGTGATTGAATCTACTATTTGAAATTGGAATCTAGATATTTATTTGGATGAGAAGCAAACAATAGAAAAAAAAACTCTAGTTCCAAATGAGAAAGAAATTAGATTTTAATCGGGTTTGGGTTCAAATTTATATTAAATTTGAAAGACAAGATTTGGAATTAAAATAGAAATTTTATGGTGAAAATTTGAATGATTAGATGTAATCTTTCTATAAATTATATTTTTAGATGGGTATGAACAAACCCTTTTATGGTTAAATTTAGAGAACAATATTTTAACAAGAAATTCTTAATTCATCACAAATTGTCATGTCGCTGCCCCTTGGATAGACCCGAACTCAGTCATTCATAACTTTTTATTGAGATCGAATTTATTCGATCGCTCCAATCAGAATTGGTGCAACTTGGCCCTCTCCAACATATTTAAATTTCAGCCCAATCCAACAGTTCATTAGGGAGATATGGTCATCGTACTGGGACTATTTTATTCAAGGACAGATATTTTTCCATTTTCCATAACCAAGAGTTCTTTATGCTTAAACTTCACAAAAATAATATATCAAAGCATGAAATGAATTAAATGTATTATTGTAATCTTTCCTTATTAGAATCTTATTAATATGCATTAGTTTTATATGATTTATTATCTAATCTAATTAAATCAAATTTAATTAAGATTAGTTAATAGTAGAAGAAGTGTAATTAATTATTAGTCAATCTAAGTAAATGGATTTTTAAATGAGAGAAAATTAAAAGAAAAGAGATTTTAATATGGTTTATATAGTGGACTTTTTATAATGTATATTTAATAGTATTTAATATATATTAAATGATTTAGAAATGGTAGTTTTATATTACGTTTTTAAATGACGAGACTTTAATGATATTGGATTTAATTGACAAGGGTCAAAATCATTGTTATAACATTTAATAACCTAGTTATAATCTGAATTGTTAATACGTTATAATTATTGATATACCTTAATGGTATTAAGAGTTAACTAATGAAGCTTATGTAAAGTTCTCTAGATCGATTAATAATAGTTTTGATAAGTTTATTTTTTATTAATGTTTGTTGGGTCTAACAAACTATTAATACATAATAGTATAAATAGTTTAAATAGTTATCAATTAATACGATCAGAGTTAATCTAGAAGAGATTAGTTAATGATTGAAGTACTGTAAAAGATATTAATCAAATTGAATTGGTTAATAATTTGGAAGATTATCAGTTAACTGAATCAACATAAATAGGGAAAACTTATTGAGATAATAATACTTGGTATTGAGGATTTATTATAACTTGTTATTATTAAAATATAAATGAGAACATTGTTGCAGAGTGATGTATGTGATCATTAAAGATTTAATAATAAGATTCCCAATATAGCTTGTCATTAAATATTAACAAGTTATTATTATTGAATTATTAATATGATCATTTGAGTATTGAATTATAGTTGACTTTTAACTTACAGAATTCTAGTTAGTTATTAGTCAACTGATGTTAATTAGAACGTTGCTATGGTTATGCAATTATTAATTGAATCAATTAATGAGAGTTAATTAAATTTAATTAATAATTAATTTATGTAATAGATATTTAATTGATATAATTCTTTTAATGAGATTGTAGATTATCTATATCGAAGTTGATAAGTCTTATGACTTGAATTATGACTTTAGATATTATATGGTTGTCAATGATGATAACGATTAAATTAAAAGAATCAAACTTTAGTAATACTTAATTAAGTTTCTAATTGAAAACTAATAAGATGTTAATAGGTCATGGATGGTGTACCTATGTTAATGGATTGAGATAAATAAAGTTATCTTCTTCTTATTCGAAGATTGATAATTGGTTCTTTTATAAATGAATAATGGTCCTTTGATTATGTTGAAATGTAGAAGTAACATTAAGGAAGAGTTGATCAATTAGTACTATGGATCTTAGCGAATAAAGAAAATGATTTAATGAGTAAATATTTATCCTTAAGTTATTCTTAGAATGTAATTCTTAATAATGGAAGGATAATGCTATCGGGGAACAAATGGGTTGACGTGTAGGTCAAATGATAAATCTGATACACTTGAGGTATACTTGCAAACAGAAAACTAGAAACCCCTACACATTATTCAACTATGTGAATTTAGTAAACCAAAACATGTGTTTGCATCGTGTATTCTATATGCTTCTTGTTTTGAGTTTTGGGTTAATTAGTGTTGACCAGTCCTAGGTTGTTACCAGAGGCTCAGGAGTTATGAGATGTGATGACATGTTTATTTTATTTGGTATCGATCTTTATAAGCCCAACCATGGTAATGTGATTGTATGCTCTATGAAATGTTTGTATTTATTGATTGTTATTGTTCACCAGTCTTCATGTGTGAAGCTGAGATATATGCATATGAGACACTTGAGTTAATCATTTTTGAGTCATCGATCAGTTATTCTTGGATTATTTTCTAGTCGCCATGATGGGACTGAAATGTGGATTTATTTTTTGATGATGTAATGTTGTGACATGTTTGACTCAACCATTTTGGAGTCTTCGATCAGTATGATTTTGAGATATTCTTGGTTGCTTATTGAGAACCAATGGATATTGTGATTTATTTTGAGATATATTTTGGTTATTGAGAACCAATGGATACTTATGATTATTAGTGATGCCTTCAGTTGCCAATAGAGAACTGTTGTGGTCATGATTTTCTATGGATGCTTTTCAGATGCTCATGGAGATTTGATGATTCTTATCTTGGGGATTTGATGATTCTTATTGTGGTTATTTGATGCTTTTATCATGGATATTTGATGATTCTTTTTATGGATTATCTTTTTAATTTTCTTTACAGTCACTTGTACAGGACTGTGATGATTTATGATTCCATGAGCTTAAGGTAGGTAATCTACTTATAGTGTTAGGAAGTGGCTTGCAATAGGGGCCGGGGCCCTAAGTGGCTGCCAGGGTAACTCATTGTAAGTTTTGCTAATAAGTGATAACATTTACAAAGTAAATGGGGATTAAATGAACCTAAAAAAAATTTGTTTTGATGTTCTCGCCCATGCCTTGAGTGCTTGTACAGGCTAGGAAGGGAGTAGTGAGAATGCATGGTTGCGACCGTGCATTTCGTAGTATGCCTCGTTAGTATGAGAGGATACTAGTGGCCGCATGAGATCAGTATGGACCCGTGGAGTTTAGCTAACTGCCAGGGTAACTTGTACGTGATAATTGCGATGACACTTTCTCACTTGCAGAGTAGGTTTCCTACATGTCATTGTGTGCCTCTGGGAATTAGATGTCGATTTTGTGTGTGATGAAACTTTGGAGTTAGTATACTTTTAGGATTCTTGGACTTATAGAGATTTGTGCTTCGTGAATTGATATCCTGTTTGGGACTTGAGATTATCTCTTCAGCACGGTGGGAGTGGACCACTTAGGTTCCACGCGGTCGGGTGGTAGTGTATTTTCACTCTTATCATTTGAGATCCGTCCGAGACACCGTGGCTGGAGTATCCTTGGTTGGTATTTATTCTTCATTATGTTCTTCGAGCATTATGATAGATAATATACCTTATGATGGATTTATTTACTGGTATGTTTCTTATATTGATGATTTGCTTTACTTTGCATATGTTAGTTGATGATTTATTATGCTTTACTTTGCATGTTAGTAGGATGTTTTAGGAGTGGCATTCCTACTATGTTCATACCGATGATCTCTTCGGTGCTTTGAAATGTTACACACAGAGGGATGGCTAGGATCCACGATGGTCTAATGATGCTATTTACGGTTGGGAGGAACCGTGCACTTATTTATGTTTGTGATATATGGTTATCTTTTGTGATGGATGTTTGTATCTTTTATGATGATGTATCATGTCTGATATGTGGTTACATTTATGTTATTGCATCATGGATTAATATCAGATGATGATGATGTACTTTATTTACTTGGATGTTTATTCTTTTAAGCTTTTCATACCCTGTGATATGTACAGTGGATGATTGAGCTAAACTAAAATATAATTACAAAAGGACACTTGTATATTGTTTAAGTACATTGGAAGGATGAGATGTTAGATGAATAGTTAATTTAGATGTGATACAACATTAAGGGATCTTTAAAGAATGTAGCTTGTTATGTATATATGTTATGTTTAATTTCATTTGAATTGTTTCTATTGCTTCTGCAAATGTTATGAATGGTTTTATCTTTCATATTTAAAAAAAAAAAATTGTTTGGCAAACTTAGTAAAATTCTTTGGATCCCTTGGCGAGGCATTACACGTACCCATTGCACACTAAGGTGCGATTGCTAGTTTAAACTATAAGTGTTAAGTGGTTTAATATTCTACTCTTATAACAATTTATTTTTCAAATTGTAATTTAGAACTGCATCTATTTAATGCGTAAGTGTATATCAATTGATTTATTTCAATTTTAGATTAAATGCATTCGATTTTGTTTGGCATACAATAGTTAAAACTTGTAATTCAATTTTCTGATTGTTTGGTTTTCCTATGTTCTAAATATAAAATTCATTAAATCTTTATTCTTTATATACTTAATGCCTTATTTTATGTCTAATAATAATCGATTGTTAAAATGTTCTATTCTTTTTCTTTTTTCTTTTTCATTAGGTGAGACTTATTTTGTATCAACACTGTTGGTCTATAATATTATTAGAAAAGTTTATTCAATTTATTCAATAGAACCCAATCCAAATCTATTTGAATCTCCTTTTTTTAAAAATTATTTTTGAAATAATAGAGATATTATCTTCTACAATGTTAAAATTAATATGATTCTATGAAAACTATTCAATTATGATGTGAAAATAATATAATTTTAAAAAACATTAAAGAAAAAGAATTAATAAACATTGAAAGGAAATTACAATATTAAAAAGTGATGTTTTCATCATTTATTTTATCTTTAGATTAGCTTTCATATTAATCTAATGATAAATTATATATTGTGTTTGTAACAATTTATTGAGAACAATTCTTACTCAAATGTATACTTATTTATTATATTATGAGTATTGCAAATATAAAACTTTTTTTTATCACTAATGTAAACTTTTGTATTGATAAAACAATATGATTATGAAAGATGAACATTAGATATGACAGCTTAGCCCCTAAACCCCCCTCCACCCAACCATAAGACAAACGTATATGGGTCATCTGCCACGTGGGCCAAAATGTAGCCATAGGCTAGAAAGATCCTCAGACTATAGAACAAACATGCGCAGAGTTGTCTATGGGAGCAGTGGACTAGATTTTTTTTGGGTTTTCCTCTTTCTTGGAAATGATAGAACATTACAGTCTCATCATAGATTTTGTACTCATTATATCTTCTTTTGATACCAAGGTTGGACTAACTCAAAGAAAGTCCTCTTCAGCTTGAGATCCCCTGTTCCAAAGCGAAGAGAAAAATCTAATTGCCTGTCTTCTTTGTTTGCCATGCCTTCCGCTCGCTCGCCTTTCACTCACCTACCTTTCCTGTGCCTACATTTTGCTCGCCATCACATAACCGATAAACATACTAGCACTTGCACCAGAAAAAAGTGCAATGGGTACGCCGATAGGTTTTATTTGAAAAGAAAAATTGAAGAGATGTAAAATTAAAGAGAGATTTCAAATTGATAACATAGAATTAAATTTTTATATAGAATAGAGACAAAGGTAATTGAAATCACGAGGCAGTAGAAACATGTACATAAAAGAGAAATGAAATTAATTGATAAGTGGGAGTGCATATGAATCATTTTTATAAAATTTAAAAATAACAAAAATTTTAAAGTATCAAAAGTAACTTGACATGCTTGAAATTTTCTTGTTAAAGTTTATTTCTGAATCATATAGTATTGCATGCAAAGTGCAATAGGAACATTGAGCTCTTTTAGCATCTTTTTGTTGTGGAGTGATAGTTGTTCATTGGTTTTGAATTTATAATTATTTCTATCAATAAAAAGATAAAAAACACTTATAAAAATGTCTTCAAATATTTATGTTTATGACAAATGCTATTAGATATTAGTTCTCAAGTAGCGAATGAAACTCAATTAAAATATATCTCATCAATTAGCTTTTTAATAAATTATAATTAATCAATAATAAAACATATTAGAAACATTAATTTATAAATGGTGTTATACCTAAGTTTTTCTATTTCTTTAAAAATGAATTATATCAATTTTAAAATATTAAACAAAGTACAAAACATTTTCAATTAAGTATTTATTTTCAATGATGTTTGAATATTAAAGAATCAAATGTGTTCACTATATGATTTATAAAATTACAAAGATTAAGATAATCTATCCAAATAGAAATGATAACAAGTCAATTGAAATAATTTCAAATATAAGTAAAATTAAGAAATCGAAAAGATTGATTTGAAGATAAATGATTTCATTCTACCTATATTAATGCCTTAAATTAGAATTAGAAACCCATCAAAAAAAGTGGCTTTTGAGCATTCAAAATAATACTTGCCAAATACACACAATTGATTTGGCAAAGAGGTTATATAAAAATTTAAGATATATATTGAGCATATTGATTCTTCCAAAAAAATCGGTTCAAATTATTTCAAATTTACAAAATTCTCTAATCTTATATGATCAATTTCAAATTTACAAAATTCTCTAATCTTATATGATCAGACACTTATCATGTGGGTTTCAAATATGGGAGTGTATCTTGACAAAAATAAAAATCCTTTTGTGATAGTTATAATTATTTATTTGTACTTTTTAAACAACTTTCTTCATTTAAAAAAATATGGTAGCGTATCATCATGATCTGTGTCTATCAAACACTTAATATGTAGGTTTCAAATATATCATCATGCCTTGTCTATCTTGAAGAAAATATTTTTACATAAAGATAAAAATTGTCTAATCCCTTGATAAACTCTGAATGAAATTTAGAGATTATTTACTTTAAAAAAAAAATTGAAACAAAGCAAGTTTACAAAGAATAACAGCTACACGAGGTAGTTGGAAGAGAGATTCATTATATAAAACAAATCACTAAAAAACAATAGCTAGCATTACATTGAGAGGACATGACAAAACACTTTGTAAAGGTCCATATGACAGTTACTTTGAAGTTGATTCACTTGGTCTTTAAGTTGTTGTAGCTGAGCCATGGCCGACGGATTCCTTATAGATAAATCTGATATTTGAGACAACAAAAAAGCAACTTGAAAAACTACATCTGAGTACAACATTAAGATGCCCCTTTCCTGCAAATAATTGCCTGAAAAAATAGCATTGCATCTAGTTTTCCAAAAATGTTTTAAGATAACTTGCCTAATAGAATCAACAATAACATCATTATGAAGGCCAAAACCAAGGAGAGCTTCCTTCCAATTCCATTTATGGTGAAAAATAGCTGAAAAGTTTTTAAAGATAACATTCCATTGCTTTTTCACGTAGGGGCAGTCCAAAAATATATGCTTCATATCTTCAGTATGCAAACAAAATTGGCACCTAATTGGTTGCACTGCAATGTATTTTAATTTGTCACCAACAGGTAATTTGTGGTGTAAAACCTTCCAGGCCAGCAATTGCGAATCCACATCAGCTTTGGATTTGCAAACTTGTGCACTCATATTGATCCATATTATCATACTAAATCTGCATTTCCATTTCTGATTGAGATAGGGGAGTATAAACCAATGGGGTAAGGAGCTCAAATATGCTTTCTTAAGTGGAAGATGGTTAAAATAAGATGAAGAGAACCATTTCCAGTCTTTAAAAAAGTTGCATTCTCTTGGAATGCAGATTTTAATGGACAACTTAAGTGGAACTAATGACTGCACAAATATGATAAATGGTTTGTATTTGTTATCAAGAGAAAATTGATTTTTAATCTTCAGCCTTGAAGCCCACTCAAAAATACTAAAGTCCCAAATGTCCTTAAAGTTCCTTACACCTTTCTTGAACAAATAAGAGGCATGCTTTGCAAAGCAAACATCAAGAGTTTGGTTGAGGTATTGAACCAACTTGTTCCACCAAATGGATGAAAAAACAAAGCTAAAACCATGTTGCAAAGAGGAATCATTCCACTGAAGAAAATGAAAAACATGTTGCCAAGCCTTCTAAATGGATTGCAAGGGAACATAAGCCTTGATTTTAAAAAAAGGAGCCATGATGATCTTGTCAAGCCAATTGACTGTCTGCCATTTTTTATTTGTAGCAGCCTACAACACATCGTTATGAACAAGAATTTTCCATAGTTCATCTCCTTTAGCAGCTCTTAGTATCCATTTTGCACTAAGACACACCCCTTGAGTCTTAGGGTCAATAATTCCCAGCCCACCCCTATGCCTTGGTTGAATGCAATGAGACCAAGAAGCACCAATAAATCCATCATTTCCATCCCATTTAGATGAAAGAAATTTTCAAATAAGTTTTTTCAAATCTTCATATTTCCTCTTTGATGGCATCCAACACGATGAATAGTAAACATGGGAAGCAATGAATATTTTATTTGCAACTTGTATTTTCCCTGCTAAAGATAAGAATCTATTATTTCAATTGAATAATTTCTCTTTAAGTCGATTAAGAAACCACTTCCACATCTCTGAAAGAGAAACCCCAATACCAAATGGAATGCCCAAATATCTAGTGATCTCACCATGCCTAATAAGCCTCCATTCCTTAGTAAAAATTATTTACTTTTACCTCACCAGATAAGTTCCTTATCATGAATTTACTATATTAACAATATTAAAACTAGTGGAAAAAAATAACGTGTTCATCGAAAGAAATGAGAATAGTGAAAGTCGAAATCAATTAAGTAACGAGGAGAGTGAAAGCAATAACCAATTTTACAACTTGTTTGACATTAGGGTTAAATGTAATTTCTTATTACTATATTTGAAAGTTGAATTCATTATTGTAGCTTCTTGTCTCAATATTTTCTAGTTGTATAAGACAAATCCCGTTTTGGATTGCTACTAATTTATATTATAGATTGGTTTGTAATGTTAGGTTTATTACATTAATTAGGTTAGTTTTTGTGTTTAGATTAGATGAATAAAATTAGTTAAGTATATAGTTGCTGGGAAGTTATTCTTGTAAGCAGTTGTTGTAAGGAAAAATAAAACTATATAAAGATGCTCAGACATCAATGCAATTGATTTAGTGTTATTCAATATTATTCATATCATTCCAATATAATATTTAGTATCATTTCAATATCATTGTTAGTTTCAATTATGTATGTTTCCAAATGTATCCTGAAAATCTAAATCAATAGTTTCTCTTACATTTTATATTTTCAGCATCACATTCTTTGGGTCTGTTACATGTAGGCTATGCAAAAAAAAAATGGGATAAATTTTGAAGGTTGAGATAACAAGGGTTGACTTTTAATCAAATTTAGGAGATCAATTGGTATGATTCAATCATAGATTTAGAGTTGATGAAGATGAAATTGTGTGATAACATTTTTTATTTAGTTGTCTATGAATACTTTTTTCTATGTATTTTAGATTTAATTGTGTAAATTTTTCTTCCTAATTTTTTAAATGGGATTCAATGATCTATCATGAAAACTACAAAAGAAGTGAAATATTAAATATATATTTTAAAATAGAGAATTTACTAATCCTAACTTCAAAAAATTTGTCATTAATTTTTTAAACTATCCATATCTTATTTGTGAGACAAACTTGGTTAATTGAACACTTTTACTTGGTGCCAATGATGATGTTGTCTGAGTTTTTTCTATCTGTAATTTATAATCATTTTTTTCAATATTTACTTTATCATTTCCGACACTATACTTTGCATGCTATTACCTTGATTTCTGGAATGTTGTGATGTTTTCATTTTAATTAAGAAGCTTCTAGCTTTGCATGGTTGCATTAAGAATATATTCAATTAACATGTCATTTTTTTTTACAGTACATTACCATTTTTCTCTTGATATAATTGGTCTCATTTGATCGCTTTTCTTAATTGACATTCACATGAAAATGATAGAGGGTTTCATTTAGTAGAAATCAAATTCTAGTTTCTATTTTTTCTATTGCCAACAATAAGTATTGTAACTTTGCTTCAACGCAAAAGAAAATAAGATTATAATGCTAGGCCAAAGATTAACTCATCTGATTCCGGTGTCAACAAGCTCACTAATATTTTCATAACATGCTAAAAACCATTAATAAATGATAGTATATAAATAATAATAATAAGAGTGTGGCTATTCTAGATTTGAATAAGTTTATCAATGAAATTTTAGTGCATGTATTATAAAATTCTTTTTCTTAATTTTAACTTTCCTGCTGCTAACCATGAAAATCTTCCTAACAACCTCTACCATATGGCTGCTCAATTATTCGAAAATATCATTACACACTGGTAACATATTTTCTTTCATGAACCATTAGATAGCCTGGGTAATTTTTCTGACATACTTGAACAAAACCAGGTAGTGATGCACTTATTTTTCTTCATTTAAGCATGATTTAAGCTTTCTAAGCTACTCCTAATTCAATCGTTACAAGCTCAGGAACACTTAGAAATTTTGAGATTGTACTAAATAACAAGGCATCTAAGAAATGATTGTTAGAAACATGCCAAGCACACAACCCTACATTTTGAAAAAGTAATTTTGCAAAAGTAAATATTATTGTTGGTTGCAGCAGCCAAAAAGACTTTCCCACCATTACTTGACATGTTGACACCAATAAGCATGCTTTGTCTTCAATAAACCAATAGATCACCGCTGGGGAAAAAAGGCACCCACACGAGGAAAGGCCGAAAAGATAAGATATGCTAGAAGAGAAGGGAACTTTGAAGATCTTAGCAAGGCGAGAATAAAAGACATAAATTAGAGTACTCTAAATTCCATAAAAACTATAACTTAATTTATTTTTAAAAAAGTGCAACCACCTTTCACCAATCACACTTATGCTCGCCAAAACTCCGATCCTCTAAGAATTGCAAATATAGTAGAGTCCACCCTGCGCATCACAACATCCCACGTAAAACTATGGGGATTCAAACTCTCATCATCACAAAGCGACATATGAAAATGGAGAATAAAAAATCCAGCAAACATGCCTCAAATTTGAATCAACACCAAAGAGGCACTGCCCTATCAAGCCCTACAAGTTTTATGGCTATTGGTAGTAAACACCCTTATTCAAGTGGTATGATAATAGAGGATCTGGCATCTTCTCTAATGAGTGAACCATTCGATTCAGAAGCGACTAATTAGCAATAGAATTAATCAATGGCGGCAATCTAGAGAAGAGTACAGGGAGCCCTAGCTATACATGGGGATAGGGTACTGTAGATTGTCTTGAGCTGGGATATCCTTTGTAGAGAGTAGAGTGTCGATCGGGTAATCACCCATATCACTGGGACTCGACCGAGAGCAATCCAAGCTGGAGATGTCGATGTTGATAATGGTAGGAGAACCTGACAAATGCGTACGTATGGTAGGGAGCTTAGCGGATTTGATCGAATTTACTCAATGAAATTCCAATGAAAGCAACCCAACCATCACTTCTATTACAAACACCT